>CM051623.1:38562500-39829710 GCA_028020825.1 Podargus strigoides
AAGTCAAAACTGAGTTTTGTTTTTTGTGAAGCTTTTTAAAGGTTGGTGCTCTACAGGCCACAAGTGCAGTTATTTCTTTAATAAACCACTGGTGAGTTAGTGAGTCGCGTTGCAAATGTCAGGGAGCTAAGCTCATCAAGTCTGTTCGTTGCTAGTCACTGATACCCTTGACAGCTCAGTGGTTGTGGAGGTGGAAAAACTGTCTCTGTGCTACAGCTTTCGAGGCAGTAACACAGCCCTTTTCATAGGACTCTTTCTGTGGAGTAACTGAATGTTATTGTATGTAACCTGTAAATCAAGAACATGTAATAAAACCAAACCATTTAGGAATGTGAAACATATTTGATCTTCATATTTAATTACAGATATTTGGAAGCAGCAAGGGAAACAGCAAATAAAAATTAGTTCTGTATTATCGTATACTGGGAAAAGAATATTTTGGTCATGGAGATTTTCTCTAGAATTATGCTATCAAGGAAATAACTAAGCAGTTGTTTATAAGAGTACCTTATGACTGTCAGATTTTATTGGACTTGGCACAAGTACACTGATATACTATTAGGGAATGGTACAAGGTATCTTCAAGTCTTTTTTTTAACATGTATTTTGTTTGAAGATGTTTTGAAGGTAACTTTTTTCTGTATTTCAATAGCAGTCATATTTTTATAGGTAGTGTAATATCTAAATATTGTAAGGTGAATTCGGAGGCAGATCTTGAACTGGCGTAAGTTTACACTATTTTGATGAAGTAGTTTGTGCTGTTGCCTTTTGAACTGGGATGAGTTCAGCAGCATTCTTGCTGGTACACCTTTGAATGTAAGTTTAGCATCCTCACATTGATTTTTAATGAGCCTATGCAGTCTTCCTGAATTCACCCCTTGGCAGTCAAGATTGAGGTATTTTTTTAATCTAGATTTGACAGAAAAATATATTATTTTATCAATCATATCTGTGTTAGACACTATTTCAGTTTTTCCTTATTTTTCAGGAAAATTTAATTATTACTATCCATATTCTAGTTAGTTATCTATCCATATTCTAGTTAGTTATCTATCCATATTCTAGTTAGTTATCTATCCATATTCTAGTTAGTTATCTATCCATATTCTAGTTAGTTATCTATCCATATTCTAGTTAGTTATCTATCCATATTCTAGTTATCTATCCCATATTGTGTGCCTATAATGACAGCAGCTGTAGTTAGCATTGAGTACACTGGTAGAATTATCAGAGATAATGATACCACCTAAAGTTACCTAAGAGTTTCCACTGTATGAAAACATAATTACTTTTGAGGTGGGTATCTTGAGTAACTGAAGTATATCACCTATTACTAGCATTTCTTGGCAATCCAACAGATAGGGGACAGGTAAAGAAGAGTAATACAAAAACCCAAGCCTGTTAATGCTAAAGGTAAATCTGGTTATCAGGTTATTGTGTCGGGCTGATGACATAGAAAATTTTGAGGATTTGTGCAAAATGTGGCTCCAGAAGGCATCCTAGGTGAACAGGATTGAAGTCAGGAGCTGAAAACTTCTTGCTTGACACATGGTGGACTCACACCCAGGTTATAAGCTTCTGGGTGGAAGTCTGAGAGGTTTTTACAGAGATGCTATCCTGGCTCTTGCTCCAGCCCATCTTGTAGACACAGTTGTGACAACAGAATGAGAAATTCCATCCCTGTAGGTGCTGGTAACTTATGGAGGTCTGGAAAGATTTCAACAGACTTTGTGCAGGAAACTGCAGTAGGAAGCTGTATTGTGTATCAGGAGCGTATCACACCAGCATGAGCCCCGATATAACGAACAAACTGGAGCTGAGCCCTTTGTACTTCCAGCCACCATCACTTTGCTCCAGCCCCAGTCTGTCTGGTCCCACTGAGGTCACGAGCTCCACAACAGTCATGCTGCCTCACACTCAGTATCTGTTCACTGGGGCTAAGATGAGATTTCTCCTGTCCTCTGTTTTGTCTGTATCAGGAAGCATACAATAGTGAAAATTGCCACAAATACATCAAAAAGGTGTTAGAATATGACCAAAGTACTTGTACAGGTAAAAATAAAGCAAAAGGCTTCCTCAAATAGACATGTAAAACTTGTGGTTAATTTGGGGCTAATTCCTACTAGACGCACCTGTAAGTATACGACAGCAATAACTTCCCTAATTTGAGAATTTATTTCCTTCCCTTTAGCTTTTTCTTTTTTTTTCTTTTTTTTTTCTTTTTTTTTTTTTTTTTCCTGGCAGAGTACCATCTGGAAGCTTCGAAACAGATTAGATGATCTTGCTAGTTGATACAATCTCTGACATAGCCAGTCATCCAGGAACTGTCATTAAAAAGAAAACGATGGGTGCGTCTCATAAAAATGTTAGTTTTCTGATAAGTAACTATCAGTGTGGGTTTTGTTGTGGCTTTTGCTTAGGTTTTTCAAAGCCTATTTCTTTTAAGTTTTCTCTACATCCAGTGAACATTTCTAGATCAATCCAAAAAATTCTGTCATGACTAGAATTTTCTGACATTGAGGTTGTTCGCTTTAAACCATCCGTCATGTTTTATTCCCAAAGCCTGTAACTGCTTTGCAAAACAGAAGCCAGTGCAAGTATTAAGATGCTGATTATGACTGTGCAGTCGAATGTTTCGCTAGCAAATTCATTTCAATTAATTGTTATATCATTAATGAAATTAAATTTTCAGAACTGAAAGAAACTGTTACACCTTGAACATCAGTCCCAAAAATGTCGGAGCAATTGCTTTCAGCAAACTGAAAATGGAAATTAGGTCTGTGAGCTAAATCCCCAATCTCTGGTTAATTTTTCACTCAGTCTTAACTTGGGCAAGTAACTACTGATTTCCAAGTTCAAAGGGAGAAAATAAGCTCTGACTCTAGGAGAGAGAGATGGATGAAAGTGGAAGGTTGAAGTTTAATTTATTCTGGGGTGTAAACCCCAACTAGATGGGCTGTACCAGAACGAGAGGATGCTGTTGATTAGGGGACAGGATGAGTGAGAGGAAGGGGTTCCCTGTTGGAGTTGTAGTGGTGTATCAAGGAGCCAGGAGCCCCATGAGGTAAATGATCTGAAAGAAGTTTGTACACTGAAAAGGTAGAGTATGACTGGATGTGATTTCAATTCACAGGGAGCACTGGACTGTAGCAAGGAGATAGTATTATCCTGGAAATGCTAGAGGGAAGAAAAACTTCGGGAGAAATGGGTGGAGGGAGAAATCAAGCTGGAGGTCACTACTATTAGGATAAGTAATAGCCATTTAATAGATCAGCAATTTCAGTAGTAGCTCCCAGTGGGGAAGCTGCTGTACTGGTGTTGAGGAGCACAGATCGGTAGCACAAGAGAGAAAAACAGGTGTGGGTGAAAAGATGAAACTTCAATGTTACACCTCTTTGGTGTTCTCTGTGCTCTGTCATGCAAGTTATTATGTTGGAAATGAGTGCATTTCTGCAGGTATGTGGAACTGGAAACAAGAATACTTGTAGAAATGGCTGAAGAAAACAAAGCAAGTAATTGTGGCAGGCTTCCATGTGAAAAATATGAAAATCAGCATGCTTAATAATAGGTAAGCTACACTGGGAAAACTACAGAATTGTAAGGCAATAGGGTATAAATTGAACAAGGTCAGAGCAACACCTGATGAACTTTGGTAGGCAAAGATCACTATCTTTTTTGTTTGCCTCTGAACATGTCAGTAACTGCCTGAACATCCCATGAAAAATTCAATTTGAGAGACATATCTTTATAAGCATAATATATATAAAAACTGTAAGTAAGAAAGATAAAAAGTAACCGAGAAACAGAGATTGGTATTTGGAAGGAAAGCAAAAGGGGACTGACATGGTTATTGCTTTGTGAAAGCTTAGCTGATTCACTATGGGTTGATCACTGGTAGTGCTGGAAGGGACACTGTGCAATTTAAAGTGTACCAAGTTTGAAATAACTCTGCTGTGAGCTACAGGCATGGGCACATAGCCTGCAGGCAAATTTACAAGTAAAACAAATAGATTATATACAAACAGTGCAGTTCAGCTAGCTGTGCCAATATCTATATACGTATTTGTCAGCCCAAACTCAGATACATTCAGTAGGGATGTAATCAATATAGTCATCAGAGTCTATGAATGCAGAAGGCAGATGTTTAAAGTAGGCTGGATGAATTGCATCCTGTGTACAATTCTCTCTGTGTCAATGTATATATATATTGCTACAATGAGACCATGGGTTGATCAGTTGAGATATAGATGTTTACCTTTTTAGGTTTATAAAGCTGGGTGAGTTGACTATTGAGACATTTTACCAGCTCACATGAAGAAGACTCCAGAAATGTCCGCCTATCCCATGCAGTAGCATATGCATAAACACAAATCACAGAAAAAATTGAGCTTAGAGTTTACAGGAAAAAAACATGAATTGAAAATGTTCTGCAAAGGTGGATGTACTAATCACGAGGAACTGCTATTCAGAAGCTTGCAACTGCTAAACCAGTCAAAAGATAGATAAAATGGTATCTTGAGGACAATCAAATCATAGCACTGACAATAAAATACTTAGGATGTTTGAAACAGCCTGGAATGCCAAAGACAGCATGTATTGGCCAGATATAACCAAGGATATTAGAGGACTGATGGGAGTGTGCAGGAAGAACAGCAGTAGGAGACAATAAAAATATGCAATAGGTTTTGAAGCAGAGTAGGGATGGGCCTTTAAAATCAAGCCATGTTTTACCTCATTGCTGTAGCTTACTGCTCAGAGATCTGGAAACTAGACAGCCTGTCAGACACTTCCACAGCAAGCAATGAACCCAAAGCACTGACACATTTCAGCAGAGCAGTAGGCTATTCCAACCTGAGACATTTGAGGCAATGACTCACAGTTGTCCTATAGTGAGTTTCTGGCATTTCTCTGAGGATGGGTATTCAGTCACATTTAGCCCAGCTGAAGCTGGAGCAGGCAGTTGAATTTATAAAGATTATATTAAAATCTGATGGGCTGATATTGATAAATCATCCTTCAGTAGAAGAACATTCCTGAGCAGCAGATGAAGGAATTATTTGAAATAACAGTAGAGATGCTGCCTGAGCATTTCTACCACAGTTAATAGTGGAAGGAGTAACAAAGAAAGAACTAAAAGGCACCCCAATATTAAATCCCACTGTGATCAAATTAAAGTTGGTAATTTTCTAAAACTGAAATCAAGAACTCTGTATTATTATATTACTTCCTAAGGTCAGATAGTATGCTGAAAATATTTGTACTTATTAAAGAGAGAGGTCTTCGTGCATGTAAGATACACACAGCTTTTTGTCAGAACTGCAACTGTTTTACCAGCTATTGACCCAAGATAAAATTGCAGGCAGTTATGATGCTGAAATAAATTTTCCAGTGAAACCTCACATTATTGGAACCTCTGCTGATGAGCAGCTCTGAGGTGCCTGAGCATGGTTTCTAAATCGGTCAGGACAACTAATTCAAAGTCATTTTTTATTCTCACAAGAGAGAATTACACGTATTCCAGTATCAAACTGTTTATAAGTGTGCATACAATTTCTGGGAAAGTAACAGACAAAAAAATCTTGGGTTAGCTAGCTAGCTGGTTAGCTGCTTAAAAGTTAAGTTCTCTACAGAGATAACACACTTTGAATTTCCTTTTGGAAATCGAGTCTGCTTACAGGATTATGGTATTCATGTTTAGTAGTACTGTTTTCAATACATTAGGAGGGATGTTATGAAAAATAAGTACTGAAGTGCAGAGAATTTTAATATAATTTGCATGATATTTTCAAGTACTTTTGGGGAAAGAGGATCAATGAAATAGGAGAGAGTATGCTGTAAAGAGAGGAATAAAGCCTAATGTTGCACTGTCTGAGCTCCATCTTTTTGTGTTGACACAAGAACAATACCTCTGAGCAGGAGGGAAATCCGTCCACCTGGTGGTGGTGGTGCTAGGGAAAGAGGGAGATCCAGAAGGTTAGGATCTGAGATGAAGGATGAGGATGGTCGTGAATTTGCAACTTGGAATAAGCCTATGCTACTGAAAAATTATGTGGAGATTTCCAGTTCTCAGGGGACAGTTACGCTCATGTTGCATTTTCCATGCATCTCATAAATTTACTTTCTTAAACTTTCAAAAACAGTGGATAGGGGGAGTGAAGTTTGCCTGGCTCTCTGGAGTATCAGTGTACTGAGTGGAGCATCTTGTTGAAGCCTGTCAGAAAGCTCACTGAGGCTTTTCTGGTTGTTCTTGGTGCTCTGCACCCTTCCGCACAGGACCCAGCAGGAGATGAGTTCATCACTTAATGAAGAGCAATTTGATAACAAAAATCACCCTATGGGCAACATATGTGAAATGGCAAAGGGGATATAAAGCAGAGTGAAACACAGTATTTCTAGCCAAAATCAGTGACTCGGACTACCCTGTGCCTGTTACAAGGGATTACACATGTCATCACCAGTGGGCAGCTCACTCTGTAAGGATTTGAGAGGTCTGGCTGTTCACTGGCAAATATCAGCTCACACAATTGCCTTCTATTTATCTCCCCTGTTTCTGATGTCTGTTTTGATGTCTTATATTGCTGTACAGCTGTTTAAAAAAAAAAAAAAAAAAATCTCCCTGTAAAGCTTCCTTTATCTGTCATTCCTGTATGAAATGTCCCTTCTGGAACTACCTTTCCAGTTTCTGTAAGGGGGAAGCCCTTCTGTCAGCTTTCCCCTGGAATTCTGTTTTGTCTTGCTTTCCATCAGTGAACTCTCACAGCTCTTTCTGCTCCTACCCTTATGCATTGTCTTTACAATTGGATCAGAAACACTTTGGGGAAAAAAGAATTATAAGCTTTAGGAAAAAAAAAAAATTATGTATGCCTTGACATCACTTTGGCCTTCATACAGGAAGGCATTTGCCAGCTTTGTGAGGCTTATGGGCAGTAGTTGCACTGATGTGGAAATAGGGCTTAAAATGACTGCATTTGTTCTGCACACGCTTCTGTTTTGCCCGTGTGTGATGTCAAACAAGCACTTAAATAATTTTGCAGATCAGACGCTTAAATTAACAAATTAAATGGCTTAATGTTAAGGCAAAGAGCCTTCAGGATAGCCAGCAAGTGCTTCACTGAACACTAGGAAGTTGTTCAGTATAGGCTATGTCTCAGACAGCTCCATCGCTTTTTATTGTAGAATTTTATAGTAGGCATATATCTTATGTTTGGCCTTTGTAGCAGCATTGCAAAGTTTCAATAATAGTGTGCTTTTACACCATAGCAAAGATTTTTAATGCATGACAAGTCTTTATTTTCTGCATGTCCTACAAAATGTTTATTTGGTTTGTCAAAAAACAAACTCAGTCCATTTCTGCCTTTTTACCAATTGACTTATAAAAGCTACTATCTCATAAAATTTTATGTGGTTTTATTTTGTCTTTCCTACATTATAACACAATTTTAGCTCCTGTTCTCAGTGTAAAAGATTGAGTAATTGAACTCTGCAAACCCCAGCTGAAAAGTCGTTTACTGAGAAAAACAAAAAAATCATTCCCAAACCAAAACCAGGCGACTGAAAGATGATGAGAACAATGTATAATATATTTACTTTCTAATTAAAAGAGGAAATTCCTGATTAAGAGTGGGAAATAAGCCTTTTGTTGCTATAAGGCAGTATTTCATAAAAATGATGTGTTAGTGTAGAATTCCTGGGCCTAATGAAATGTGTGCAGTCCATAAAGTTTCTAAGATTTCTAAAATAGTACTTGTACATATCTATCTCATAAAGTAAAAATTAAAAAAAAACAAACATGCTAGCAATTGGTTACAAACATTTGTTTTAAAAAATGAAGTATTTCAAAACATAGAGCATTTAGAGACCAATCAGGCTTGGAAATATGTTGAAAATTCAGCTCGGAGTCAGTATTAGTTATTGCACATACAGACATGTAAGTTGCAGGATTTCTGATAGGAGGTGGGGTCTTATCAGTTTGTATTCTGTACAAATATAGTTAAGAGTTGTCATTTTCCAAGAAGGTTAACATTTAAGTTTGGTGAAAGCTCTATTTCTTCTCCTCTTGAACGTGTTTTTCTTAGGTTTTTTTTTCATGTTCTGTTATCAATTTAAATGCGAAGGTCTATTAAAAGCTTTTCAGTCTGTTGAACCCGTGTGTATCTTAGTGAAGGCTCTTTCCTTTTGTCGTTCAGGGGAACTTGTTTTAGGTCTCAAATCAGGCTGCTGTAAAAGCGGTATTAAAATTCTGCATGTGAAATCCTGTACATTATGTGATACTTTTGCTGTCTGGTACCATAGCACCATGTACTGTTGCTGATTACTTGTAACAGGCAGGGAATCTGAGGGTTTAATCTCCTTCACATGTCATTATCCATATCTGTAAATGTCATAAATTTATGGTCTTATTCCTAAAACACTTCTGAAATTCATATTGTTCCTCACATTTTTGCTGAAATCTAGAGATTCCTGCATTGACTGATAGTTTAGTTTTAGTAAGAAATTATTGCTAAAATAACTGATTACAAAAATTATATCCTGATCCTACTGCCATCAAAGCAGATTGTAAAGTGCCTGGTATTGCCACAGGAATTTTCCCTAACTGCCTAAATTTCATATCAGGGCGACTGCTCAGTTCAAGGTAGCTGCTTTGTTAAAACCATGTTCTACCATGGAAAGCAGCACTGATACCCACCCCTGCTTCTCTTCTGAAATAGCTGAGTATATTTACAAGTTGTAGCAGAGCAAGAGACAGTGAGTAAAGTGTCAAATTCTGTTGTGTTTTTTTTTCCACAACACATTTATGCTGGATGGTATTAGTTACAAGAAGAAAATAATATGGGCAAGGTTTTTGCATGTGTATAAAAATAAAGTGCTCTTAATTCTGTCAGGAAAGGATAGTAAAAGATTATATTTGGAAGACCTCAAACTGTTATGTCAGTTCAACTAAATGGTGTTTTTAAAGTTATGATTTAGTGATGGTCCTATCCAGTTAATTCCATTTCTAGAACAAAAAATGTCTTTTTTTTCCACTCTTATGCTGTCCAGTTTAAAACCTCACAAGGTATTTCAACAGCTCATATGATGATGTATAGAAAGTTGTTCAAGCTAGTGCAATGTTAGTACAAGAGTTAAGCATTTATTATTTACCTTTGTAACTTAATCTAATACCTCTGCATTGCATTACATTAGCTTTAGTATCTCTAACATGATGCAGCGATACACAGTATAAATGTGCTTATAAAGGCATGATTTAATAAATAAATAATTAACTTAAGGAGCCATCATCCAAAGACTTAATAAGGAAAACAAATTGTAAGAAAAACAGAAATGTAAAGCCTTGAAACAATGCCCTAGTTTGCAACTCATAATATCTTAGAGAAGCTTATTTCTTCCCTTTTTATTTTACTTCAAGCTTACTAATTCGTTGGGCTACTGGCAGTATGTCCAAAGCAATTTTAGCAAGTAACAGTAGGTTTGGATTCCAGCTGCATTAGTGAGTGTTGAGTTTTCAGTTGTTGTAAGCAGCTTGTTGTTATCTAAAATGAAAGTTTGGAAGCTTATGCAGGCTTAATTAAAATCAATGAAGGATTTAAAAGTGAACACTGAAATTATTGCTGGAGAAACATAATTAACAAAGTAAATTGCATCTTAAAACAGTTCCAGAACAGCCCCCAGGGACCCAGTGCCACTCCTGACTGATGAGCAAGCAGGAAATACCCTGTGGGAGCCGAAAGAAGGCAGCAGCAAAAAAGGCTGGAACCATCCTATTGATGGCACAGCCTCACATTAAGAAGTGGCTTTTTAGTTACTTAGTTTTACATGTTACCAGAAGCGTGGTTATAAAATAAATATAATTACTTTCTTCTCTCTATTAAGAGTATCTGCTTTGTTGTGTCCAGACTACTGATCATCCATAATTTCCATTTCTTTTATGTGTGAAGAAAGACTGCTAGAGAGTATGAAAAGCACATGAATCAAGCCATGTAAGCCTTTTTATGTTTATTACTTCAGATAAAATATTCTAATTCCCCTATTTGGCATCTGTCAATGTCAGAGGAAATGTCTGCACCTGGAATTTCGTTAGCATCTTTAAGAGATTGTATAGGGAATACAGATTTCCTTAGTATCTCAACTGTGCAGCAATGCTGGATGTGATGACTGTCTCCCTCTGACTCTTGAAGAGTTTTAAGAGAAGCAAATGCTGCTACACAGTTTGCATGCTCAACAGTTGGAAAACAGAGTGCATGGAACTGTTGCCTGTGTCACATTATGAAAAATCACTTGTCCGTTGCCAGCTTCTTCATTATAACATCACTTCTTCCTTGGCAACAACCTTGTCTCAAGCCAGTCCTTGCAAAATTCATTACCCTTGCAAATTGTTCAGATTGATATAAATCTGTTTTCTGAGGCCTTTGAAATAAACAGGTTCCCATGGATCTTTGTCAGTTTTGAATTGGAACCTGAATTTCTTCACCCACTTCCTGCTCCTCCTTACAGTTTTAGCCTTGGCTCCATTCACATCCTTTCCCCTTCCTTCTGTCTGTTGTCATTTGGCTGTGGCATCCCTAACCTTCAAGCTTTTTCATGCATATGCTTGTTCCTGAATCACAGAATGTGAGGGATTGGAAGGGACCTCAAAAGATCATCTAGTCCAATCCCCCTGCCAGAGCAGGAACACCTAGGTCAGGTCACACAGGAACATGTCCAGGCGGGTTTTGAATGTCTCCAGAGAAGGAGACTCCACAACCTCTCTGGGCAGCCTGTGCCAGTGCTCTGTCACCCTCACTGTGAAGAAGTTCTTCCTCATATTTATGTGGAACCTCCTATGTTCCAGCCTGCACCCATTGCCCCTTGTCCTATCATTGGATGTCACTGAGAAGAGCCTGGCTCCATCCTCATGACACTCACCCTTTACATATTTATAAACATTCATGAGGTCACCCCTCAGTCTCCTCCAAGCTAAAGAGATCCAGCTCCCTCAGCCTTTCCTCATAAGGGAGATGTTCCACTCCATCATCTTTGTGGCTCTGCGCTGGACTCTCTCAAGCAGTTCCCTGTCCTTGAACTGGGGGGCCCAGAACTGGACACAATACTCCAGATAAGAAGAGATAGTTCCAGGTATGAGTGGTGGAGAAAAAGCACTTAGGACTAAATAGTTTGCTTTTCAAATAAATCTTAGGAAATAAAAAACCCACCTCTGATTAATTTCCTTGCTACATCTTGAACTGATAATTTTGTGACAAAACATTGGTTAAATTATTTGCCGTGAAAAATGGAACAAATAGCAAATAGGTGGGTTTTTTTTTTTTCATGTAAAGTTTACCTCAAAACTAGATATTTATTTTCATGTGGTTTAGTTTCATTTATTTTGAACAGCTGGTTCAAGTTCCAGCACATTACAGTGACTATTCTAGACAGGGTTTTTATTTTAAAACTACTACCACTATCCCACAGTATAGTAATAATTTCACATTATGTGTGTTGGTTTTGATAGTGATGTTCAAATAGGCTCCTAGATCTATCTGGAAAAGCAGCTTGTTGTTGTGTCTTTCTGGTGTGTCTCCAGGAAAGGATAAGGTAGCCAGAATCACTAACATGCGGTTCTTACTCTGCCTCACCGACCAGTCCCAATCTCAGCTCTTAAAAAGTAGGGGATGAACAGACAAGGGGTTAGGACCATTGCTTCAAATCCCGATTCTCCTTCAGGTGTTAGTGTGTTCAAAGCTGCCTTGTGTTGCCAGAGACAACGCTGGTATAATTTAGTGGGCAGGGTCTGCCCTGCAGTTCCTGTTAGAACTGTTTTAACTTCACCCATTACTGTGCTACGAAACCTGTACAAGCTGAAGTATAGCCTATAACTCTGCTTTTAACCAACCTGAAAAAAGAAAGCTAGACCTTGTAGAGCTGCATCAAGACCCTTGATGCCTGGGGCCACTTACCCTGAAAAATCATTTTGTAGCTATTTGCTTGAGTCAAAATGGTGACTTTTGACTTCAAGCTGCTGCATGTGGCAGTGTGGCACGTGCCCACACATCAGAGAGCAGAGGGAGTCTCAAGGCTGTTGAAGAGAACTTGAATGGTGGTGGTTCTAAGAATCAAAAGATTTAACTGGTTGTCCATAAATGAGTGCAGTATTACTCTATTGTTTCTTCAAATAAATAAATGCTTATTAATTTAAGAGTTTTTTAATTGGAGTTAGCTGGCTGCATAACAGTTATATCCTGAGCTGAATGGCAGTAGATGTGTGATTTCACATCTCTCACTTGTTTAGTTGTAGTGAAGCCAGATAAAACAAGGTGTTACCTGGCAATGGCTTAATAGTGCAGTACAATTTCCATAAGCCCATTCTTTTTTAAGTGCAGTTTGTTTTGCTTTCATTCTTTGCCTTATGTGGGGGAGGCAAGAAATACAGAGGAATAACATTATCCATGGAGTGTTGACTAAGATTCTTAAATTTCATTTCTCTCAATTCTCTACACTAAAATATTTTGCTTCTTTTGAATAGATTTCTGTGAAGTGTGATTATGAGGCATTATATATATTAACACATTCTACTTTCAGATTCCTATCCCCTAATTTCTACCTCTCTTGCAAAATGCATTACAACCAGTATTTTAATGGCAAAATTTTGTTTCCAAAGTGATGGCCCGAAGTTATGCCATAGGGGGTGTTCTGTAAGCCATTAGACCCGGAGACTTTTGGACCTCCTTAATGATCAGAGCAATTATTATATAAACTGTACACATGCTTCCCTGACCAAATCATGCACCCCTACCTGTGACTACTGCTTCATTTTCTCCACCTTAGCTGCTATGAGCTGTATGTGGTTTCAAGTATCAGAGCAGGGTTGGGACAGTGATGGCATAATTCACCCTGGTTATAAAAATCTCTGTCCATGTTTTCAGGGAAAAAGGTCTTCAGGCCTTCTTTGAAACAAGTTTTGTTCTTAGCGATCCTACTAAATTATTAGCTTCTTGTAAACAGTGATGTGAAAGAGCTTTTTTTTGCTGTGGATGACACATGCTTGTGCTGCCTGTGAACAGCCAGCCGGCAGCTTGATTAGATACATAAAAATTTCTCTTTAAGGAGAGTTTCTGAGTTTTTAAAAATATTTTTTTCATCCTTCTGCAGCTGTAGCTTTCATGACTATTTGTTAATTCCAACTTCTAGTATGAACATGGGCTTCTGATAACACAGAGATGAGAAAGTTGTGCATTCAGCTGTGAAAATGTCCAAGGAATAATATTACCTCATATGTAATCATTCAACAAATTGCAGAAAAGTTTGGTGGAGCAGCTTGCATCCTCTAGTACTTCTCAGAACTCAAAGTGCTTTAAAATCTAGCCCTAGATCTCCAACTTCAAAATGCATTTAATCTAGTTTTTATAAATACATTTTTCATCTATTTCCATTGCAGGGGCGGGAATGGGACAGATGCTCATGGGGCATACATGTGGTTTTACAGTACATGAAGAGTAACTCAAGTATTTCTTAAGTACTCTGGAAATTTGGAAGGGGTAGTTGGGGCCATTTCATTATTTGAGACATGCTGTTTTCACTGCTAGCTATGTGAGGTTTATTCTATCATCACTGTCTTTTATTGAGAAAACACAGTTTTGCTGGAAACACAAATGGAGCACAACTAATATCTAGTCATAAATATACATCTTAAAAGAGGGACACTGACACATTATAGCATTATAATTATCAGTTATTCTAATAGGTCTAATTGCATTTTATGTAGACCAGAAAAGAATGGTAAAATGTGGATTTTCTGTAGTAAATGCAGTATTAGATTTACTGTGAAATTAAAAAAAAATAAATTTGTGGAGTACTCTTCATCTGTAAAAAAATACTTTGTGAAGTCTATGTGATGGGCAGTTTCTAGTTTGGAGACAGTTTCATGTATATGTTTTATTGACAGAAACCTAACCTATTTCTATCACATATTCTTGTTAGGACTAGGGAGATGGGAAGGATCAGAATTTTCATGAATCTCATATGGCATGTTTTCCTTTCACAGGTGCTGAAAGTGTTTTTAGGCAAAAATACAGTGCTGGCTAGGCAGTCAAAAAGATTCTCAAATATTTCTGAGGTTGAAATGTAATTGTCGTGAATTATAACAGTGTTGGCATTTTGTTTTCTTTTAAATTTAGCCGTTTTGGCAGTCAGTGTAGATATTAAAGGTCAGCTCCACTCACAAGAGCACTTTAAACTTATCAAATATTTGAAAACTAATAAAGGCATGAGTTTTATTCACTGTTTCCCATTTAGATGTCTATTTTTTTCTAATACAGTTTCGGCTTGGGGTTTTTACCTTGTAGTCATGTTATCAGTATGCCAGAGTCAGGGCGGTTTTTCCTGGTTTTACTTCTGGGTGATGTCTTGTGAAATGAAATGTAAGCACCACTATTGACTTGCAGCTCCTGTTGGGTCACTCAGATTCTGCTGAATTTGCCATTATGCACATTATAGAAAACAGTTCCCTGGGAAAGACCTTTTCAGCTTTGTTCCTTTAGATGAGGAATCACTGAAAATGAGGATTTATGGTAGTTTTTGTCCCATCCGTAGCAGCTGGGAAGGTCTGGTCGTCTTGATGTGGTCTGCATGAAATTGCCCATCTAATAGAGACACTTCTTGGTCTTGCAAATCCAATATTCACAGATGGCTATAAGCCAAATTAAAATTATTCATCTTTTACACAGTTAAAAAATGTTCTCTTAGAAAAACTAGTGCAGTTCCCAAGATGCAAAAGGGAAGGTCTGAGGATTCCAGTCCTCCAGCTCCAAAACGCAGAGCTACTGTGCTCTGCTACCAAAGACTTGGCACTAACAAGGTATGGTTCAACTTTAAGAAACTCTGAAATGAGTTCTCTGCCTGTTGATGATGACAGGTATGACAGCTAGTTGGACTGTCAGGGGGTACTATATGTGGCTTTTTGTTGGAAGCATACTGACTAATCTTTGTCTGTTCTTCAGCACTGCTTTAGCGTTGCCCTCAGCAGTCAGTTGCCTTCCTTGGACATTTCAGAAGCTTGCCTACTGCAAAAGCAAACACCAGCACAGGGCTGGTATGCAGCTTACCAGTGCAGTTTTCATTAATGCATAACTGTCTTGTGCATATTAATTGTATTGCAACGGAACAGCAGTACTCTAGGAGAATTATGGTTGTGTTGCAACAATTAAGCTGTGTATTTTCGTAATATGGCAAATAACATTGTCACCTCAGTATATTAATGTAAAATTGAAAAAGTGTGAAAAAATATTCTGTTTAGCAAGCAGTCAACTTGTCCTTTAAGCCACTACGCACTGAAAGTATATTTATTGGACTGCAATATGAAACAGGTGGTTTCCAAAGATAACAATGTAGTAGAAGAAGCCTCGGTTAAAAGAAAATGTAAGGAGTAGCAGAAAGGACAGCTCATTTTGAATAGGTTTACAGAGATCCTGTCATCTCATCATTATTTTCTGTGGCAGACTAGCACTCCTATTAATATTTTGACTTGAAATAATCTAACATCATTCCTGCAGTATGTTTGGCAGGTTGGTGGGGGTTTTGTGACTGTCTTTCTTTTAAGCTAATGTCTCTAGCTTCCACGTAACTAGAACTATGCACTTAATAATATTATGCTTTTGACTCATAGATCAAAAGGTCAGTCAAAAGACACATATTTTGTCCTCACACGTTTCCATGCGTGTAAGTATTATCATGCATTCTTTGATCTCATATTTTGGAGTAATGAGATGAGTCCTGTCATGATAGAAAGTCACACAACTTGGTGGAAATGCATTCTCACAGGTGAGCAAGCACAAAAGCCCTAACCAGCTCAGCTAGCATCATTTGTGCATTGATACCAGGAGAGTGGTGGTCCCTTCACAGTTACGTAAGGTGATGAGTTAGGTGGGTTCAGTGTGTCCTGAAAAGTCTACTTGACCTCAATACTGAATGACCATTCTTTTGTGGGGAAAGAGGCAATAGCTGATTCAGGCAGATAGCCTGTGTCCAGACATGGCTTACGGGAATTTCTGTACTCAGCACAGTGTTGAAATGTGCCCTTATTGGGCCACAGTAACATTATAAATCCACAAAGAATTTCATTGATTTGGGTGATAAGAAAAAAAAGGAAGGAAAAACCCCACAACACAACTGTTGCTGCAATGTGGGGAAAAGTATCTGATCATGCATATCCTTACTTTGTTTGTATGGCATCAGGATTGTGAAAAATGTGAATTGTTTAAATTGCTATAAAGTCATGGTAGTCTATGGTATAAATCCATCTTTAAGAGCACTACAATTGTTGATGTAAGACTAGATGGAATAAAGGGTCATGTTATTAGATTGTTGCATGTCATAAAACCACGATGAAAATTTTCTGAGTTTTCTGTTGAAAGATTTTTTTTTTTTTTTCCTGTTCCATTTCCATCAATAATACTGAATTTTAGTTGCACCTTTAAATCTATTTGTGTTCTTTGATGTCTCCTGGAGATTTTCTTCTGCGTGATTGTGGTTTAGTGTTTTTTCGCTGTCTGGAAGTAGGAGCAAAGGGCATCGATGAAGTCATTCAGGTTTTCATCATTTTTTCTCTGTTGAATTTAGTGACATAGGTATCTTAGGCTTGTATTAGTTTATTTACCATATACAACATTAGATGTCAATTTCTGACAGGTGAATCAATGAATACATTCTTGATCTCATTTCACTTATCTCTGGTTATATCAAGTCTTGTCCTGTTGACAGCCTCAGAGCTTCAGCCTGGTTAGTCTCTCCTCTTCCTGACTCTAGTCGCTTCATTGTCTTCTTGCTGTTATTTAACAGTTATTTAACAGTTCTGGAGTCCACTTCTGTATATATTTCAGCACATTCTCAAGCTTTAAAACAGTGGTTGAAACAGAACCTTTTAGCTGAAACCTTGACGTTATCTCTTTAAAATCCTTAGGAGATTTGTTATTCACTTTGGCAAGAGTGGGAATCAATCTGTGATGCAGTTCAGCCTCGTCCTCCTATTCTGTCTCATCATTACTGAGACTGAAAGCTGTTGGATGGCAGAGCAATTTTGTTTATGGCATGCTTATGCTAAGCCTTCACCAAAATAAGGCTGAACGTCTGATTGTGGACTCTACGTGAGACAATTATAGAAATGCTGAACCCTTCAGATTGAAAAGGACTTTCATAGATCACTGTGTCCAACCATGTGCTCCAAGCACTGATAAATTAGTTGTGCCTGACATATTTATTCCTTCAATGTATTTAAAATATACAAACCATGGAGGTGGATATTTAATTTAAAATCAATACTAGAGTTGCAATAAAATTTGTAATTAGGTACTTAAACTTTAAGCATTTCCAATAATATTAGGGAGGTAGAACCACAGAATGTACTTAAAACAGGGACCAAGGAAAACTCACTAGTACAACGATATGCAAAAAAAGTATTTTGTAGTGTGAAATGAGCAAACTGTGGGCTGCCTGTAAGCATCCCTGCTTCATAAATATTCATCTGACCTTCCAGTTCAGTTGTAGTCAGAGGGTAAAAGCCCTTGTAGATTCAGTGAAGCAAGGCAGATCACGGTCATGGGAGACAAGGATCCATTACATTTCCGTTACTGTTTGTTCCACTTAATTTCCGTAGGGTTGCAGGATCTTATTTAACTATTAAAGTCATCTTAATGTTATTAGCCTAATTCACTATTTTCATCTTAATCAGATGTTACGTGATTCTTTGATAAAATTGCAGAGCTGAGTATAGCGGTATGAAGCTGTTTTCATAAACACAGGAATTTTTCAGGTGTTTTGTTTGATTTTTCTAAAAGGAAACAAAATTAACTACTGCCATTTATTCCAGTTTTTCTGAGCATATGTTGACTGGTCCTTACCACAGAAAGAATTTAAGCCTGACTGCTTCCCTGATTGACTTCATGAAAGCAAATGTAAGTGCATGAAGCATTTTTCGTTTCACCTGCTCAAGGAAATGAATGAATTAAAAGCACTGGTCTAAAACACCATTTTGTGTCACAACACCTATAAGCATGTTCTAGCCTAGTGGTTTCACAGCAATAAACCTGAGAAAGAAACAAATAAAAGATTGCCTCTGTAATGAGTGAGTGGAGAAACTTTAAGGAGACATTGAGTAGAAGAATCTCATTATAAGGGTTGATTGATATCCATGGAAACCTTCTCAACCTTGTAAAAAGGTTGAGAAAACAAATAGTTATAAGAAAAATTACTGGATAGGACTTAGCGCATTGTTATCAGTTAACTTGATCATTAAAACGAAGGAGCATTTAGATTTGGCCCCTCCTCTAACCCATCAACAAAATGAACACAGTGTATGTATGAATTTGTAATGCAATGCCCATTTTTTCATGGGAAAAGTTTCCATGGTAACACAGAAGAAAATCGATAAAAGAGTTGTGGTGTGATCTAAACAGTGCCTCACCTCCAGGTAAAGTTTGAAGCAGTACGAAAACAGTATAGTTATCAGCAAACTGCAGACAGTTTGTGTAATTCAGCGGGCCACTTAATTTTATTCATGGATGACTCGCTAACTTCATCCTGTAAGATTGCCCTATTCTATAACTCTAGTTTCTCCAACAGGACAATTTAAGAATGAAATTATTGTGCCCCATGGGGCAGGTGATGACAATAGTCAGGCAATAAATACAAAGGACCATGACTGGATTAGTTTATCAAGACTGCTAGTGTTTTAATGACTTTGATCTCCATTAAATGTTCTGTTTCCTAGTATATCAACTTGACCTCATTAAACTGCTGAGGTTGGAAAGGCAATTTGTTTAATGCTCACTTACAGAATGATGCTTTTTCAGTCAGTTTCTTATTAGTCTGAAAATCAATGGATATGTCACAAAATAATACACATAAAGTAAAAAAGTGCTTTCTGATGTTTAGACAGAACCTCCTGTTTTCAGTTTGTGCTCATTGCCTCTTGCTCTGTCACTGAGCACCACGGAGAAGAGCCTGGTTCCATCTGCTTTGCACGCTCCCTTCAGATATATATATATATACACCTTGATGAAATCCACCCTGAGCCTTGTATTTTGTAGGCTAAACAGTCCCTTAATCATATGTGCTGGACTGTTCTCTCTGGAGAGTCTTTCACTGGACACAGCACTCTGGCTGGAAAGCAGCACTGCAGAAAAAGACCCGAGGTTTCTGGTGCACATCAAGTTGAATATGAGCCAGTAACAGTGGGACACATCTAATCACCCTCCAATATATACTCTTAAAAAAAAAAAAATTAAAAAATAAACAAAATAAACCAACAAACCAGACAAAATACAAACATGAAGTCTGAGCTCCAACCAATACTCACTCAGTATCTCATAAATGCTGGAGTTATGAGTCTCTACATTGGTGTCATAAAACCTTAAAATGATAGCTTGCCAAACTGTATTAGTTTAATGGCATGGACTTCTACTTTTGCTCAGAAAAGTATAAAATGGACAAAATCAGTAACTCCACTTGAGTTATACCATCTGTGACTTTGAAGCAGCAATGATGTTTAAGATCAAACTTCAATGTAAATGGCATGCTATAAATCTAGCTGCAGACTCTTATTATATTAGAACTTGAAGGAAAGACACCTCACTGCATCCAGCTGTGATGGGAGGGATCTCACAAAACTTTGCTTCAACTGTTGGTGCTTTCTTGCTATCAGCAGTGGTAGAACATTCATCTGACTTGCATCAATTAATTTTCTGAAAACAGACAAAGAGCAAAAAATAACTGCCAGTAGAAAATAATAATATATCTAGGTTTATACTTCAGTAGGTCTCATTTCACTGATTTTGTGTACATATGCTCTTATGACACCAGAATTACAAAGACTAAAGCTTAAAATCCATAGAATTAAAAAAGCCAGAAAAGTTCAGAAGAGTGGCCTTTATTTTTTTTTCTTCAAGGAAGAAAATTCTTTGCTTTGTGCTTGTAAAAGCTTTTTGGTGGTGCATTTTTGTTTGTTTTGCTTTTTTTTTCCAAATGGTGTTGATTAAGGATGCCTTTGTCAAAATAGTTTAGCTTTGTAATATATCTGTATCTCAGTAGAGTCTGGTATGATTCAGTTTTATTGTATTTGGAAAAGTATTCCTCATTTGAGGTCCTGCTACTGGGGAAGAGGTATCACTTTCATTATTATATATAGTAGAGGCTTTGTTATGTTGCACTAATGTAAAGAAAAGGGGGGGGAGGAGTAGTACAGAGCTATCAAGCACTTAACTGATTAACATTCGGTGTGAGATGAGGATCTAGTATGTCACACTGAGCAAAGATCATTTCCAAATAAACTAAAGCTCCAGGAGCTGTGCTGTGCTGCATTCAGAGAGATCTAGACAGGCTGGAGAGTTGGGCAGGGAGAAACATTCTCTGATTCTGTGAATAGGTTACTTAAAATTGGATTCTCCTTAGCTATGTAACGAAAGAAAATCTTGACACAGCAAAAAGCAGTATGTAGACCCAGGGGAGCTTTCTATGAGATTTTTTTATAACAGGGTAAACATAAGGTAGTGCCTGAATGTGAGAGTACAAATTCTTAATGTCCCATCAACTCCCTTCCCTGGAAAGCCAAATGATAACGTGGCAGGGAGGTTTCTTATGTAGCTTGATAATAAGTATCCTACCAACCAGGACACAGTTTTTCTTCCCATTTATCTGCTGTTTCAGAAGTCACAGTCACTGTCTGAAGTAAATCTTCATAGCAGAGCACTACCACACACTTTCACTTTGCTCCTTGTATAGGAATTCACTCGCATTAAGAGGCTGTTGATGAGAAACCAAGAGCAGGTCATACGTGATGAGCTGAAGGAATATATTACCAGCCGACCTTCACTCTGAGAAATGTGGTTAGAGTAAGTTACACCTGCTGAAGGCAAATGATTTATCTCAACCCTGTAAAGTTCTCTGATCTCTGGTAGCAAAGACTGTAAATGTGCCAATAAATAAAAAGAGCAGTCCTTTGTTGAAGTGCAGTGTCAAAATACATGAGATGGAAGATATCAGCAGCAGGAGACTTAGCAGGACAGGAAAATGCAGAGCAACTGGATGTGTGTTTGGGGCAGCAGCTAAAAGCAGTTTGTGAGTTAGTCATCCTCTGCCATTCTAGCTACTTTCAGTAGCATACTTGATACAGGAGAAATAGACATTAAATGTTGTAGAAAGCAGTTAAAAAGCCCACTGTGTTATCGTACTGACAAAAATTTTATGAAGTATGCAGACTGCATAACACAGATAATTAGTTAAAATCAAAAGAGTTGCTCTGTTAGGTACAGAACTCCTTGCCCTACTCTTTTTGCAAAAAATCCCTCAGTGAGAAATAAGTAGTTAAAATAAAGCGCTGAAGGTCAGAGAAGGTATTAACATTCTTGCAGAAAGTCAGTTGCAGAAAAGGGTACAATTCTGACCTGGAGATCAGAAAGCTTGTTTCATGGGGAAAGATACAAAATATTGGAAATATGTGGCTTTGAGAAAGAAGAGAGAACTTGATTACAGGGTTTAAGTATTTAAAAGACCAATGCAGGTGCCTCAGGAAAGACCTGCTCAGATTAAGGAGGATGGCAAAGCAAAAGACTTGAATTGTGAGTTGTTGAGACTTGACAGTAAAGGGAAAATTTATCTCTGAGCACAAGCGGATCAGTAGCAGTGAAAAGTCAAGATGAAATATTCAATATATGTGACTGGGTAGTGAGCAGTACCCTGCAAACGGCTAAATCTGTGACATCGGTATCTTAAATTCCTTTCTTCGTCAGTACTAAAAGGAAGGAAAAGCAGGAAGTACTTCAGTAAATCCTGCCAACTTTTAATAAGGTATCAGAAGATCAACTGAGTTCTTTCTTTTCTGGCACCTTGTTCAAAAAACATTTGGCTGACTATGCATAAGATTAGAGTGTAGATCCAGTGAAGAGTTGCACCCAAGAACTACATGAACTAGTTAAGTCAGTTATTATTTTTGCCCTCTGTTCTTTCTGTGCAGTCAATTTTTCTAAAAGTGGATACTGTCTATTATGAATAAGAAATGTACATGCATATGCAGATTTTCCCAAGAAACCCTGGTCTATGAACACAGCATGAGCAAGTTGGTTTTATGTGTGAAATTTAGACAGAGTTATGGAAAAAAAGGCTCATTTTTCTTCTACAGCCTCATGAAAACAAAGCACTGATGCCATAATGGGCTAGTTTAGATCAAAATGTATTGTTTCCCAGTGGTAAGTGCCAGTGAGATTCCAGCTGTTTGTTTGTTTGTTTTGTTAGAGGCCTGGCAAAACGATGCCTGGGATATCTGGGAAGCAAATTTGTCACTGATTAAAATTCATGACCTGATTTCATATGATTTCACAGGTGTTTTCATTATGAACTTTCTTATGAACATATGATGGGAGAACTTGTGTATTACATTTCACATTCTTGACTCAATAGGAGCTGAGACATTGGACTAGATGATCTTCTGAGGACCCTTCCAATCCCTAACATTCTGTGATTCTTAGGAAGCAACCATATCACAGAGTGAGTTGTGTTTGCATTAGAGCTTCATCCAAGAAGAGCTCCTACTAGCTGATATTGCTGCTTGTTCTACAATGTGTAAGTTTTCCTATCTTATTAATTTGCAGGCCAAGCAAGGGGCCACAACTCGCATATCATTTAAGAGGGTGAAATGTGCAAAACCAAGCAAATGACACATTCCCAAATAAAAAGTTAAGCATGGCTGAAAACACTGCAGAAATGTTTTTGACTGGACATTTCTACTCACTTTGAAAGTGAGTTGTTGTACTGAAGAAAAAATGTGCTAATAAGTCATGTTTTAGTAGAAAAGGTGCTCCACTTTTTATGATCCCTGTGGACTTCTGGTATCCTAATCCTCACAAAAACCCACCTATTTTTAAAAACAATTAACAAGGCAGAAACAGAGGTAGAAATCAAACCAATGGTAATAGAAGCAAATGTATGAACCTGTAACACCCGCATACAGACTGACTAATGCAGTCTGTATGAAAAATAGCCAACTTTAGGAAGCAAGATGAAATAAGGAAAACCATTTGTCATCTATAATTCTAGAAAGAGCGAAAGCACCATCACTCTGCCCAAACTAGCCTGCCATCTTTATTGGCTTTTCTGTATTGATTCTTTTAAATATGCTCTCCACACGCTCATTTCAATAAATACTTAAAGAGAAAGAAAGAACATATCAGTGGCATTGTAGAATTGTTGTCCTGCTAGCAATAGTATAAACACGATTGAAAAACGTTTTCACAAGATGTCTTTTCTACCTAAAATGTACATGTATGATCTGAGCTTTAAAGATCTTCAGTTAAATCATGGGAAAAGATTCTTTTTGGTATTGTGGTTTTTAAAGAAGCAGTAACCTTTATGCATCCCTGAAGGTGGACGGATAGATGGAGCAGGAGATATAGAAGGAGAGATGCTTTAAATCAAGACACATATTTGCTTACACAGTCCATGGAATGAAAGAGGCAATTCAGAGCATCTAATTTAGCCTTCTCAGATAGACACCTCTTAACCTCTACAATAGGATTGTCTCTTCAGAGCAGGCCCCCTTCCTCTCCCATGCTTAGGTGAATATATGATTTCCATCTGCCAGAGGTATAAATACAGGTTTTTTTCTTGTGGTTGGAGGGAAGACCTGGAAGCAGCCTGAGGCAGAAAAGTCCCTAGGCATGGCTGAATTCTACTGTCCTGTGAGGCTGTTCAGCAAAATGAGAAACACTGTCCATGGCATTCAGCCACTTGTGCTTCAGGAGATACTTGACTGCCAAGAGGACTGCGTGTGAATGTCTCATTAGGGCTGAAGGGCCACTTTGAATCGATGCTCCCAAGATATCCATGCGGACCTTTAAGGTGGTAACTTAAGTGTGTAGAAGCTTAAATCTAGTTTCCAATAGTGTGTTCCATGTGTGGCTGAATGGTAGCTGTGGACTCTTCCTGAATATCATGGTAATTTTGGCAGGAGCTGTAGAGATAAGAATTATCCTTTGTTAGAAAAAACGTATAGGTGGAGAAACGGAGTTTCTGTCAAAACCATTAGCTCTTTTGTACACTGTGGGTACCCTAAATATTGACTGAACTCAATACATATTGATGGTCCTTCAAGCCTTAGCAGGCTCAAGCACTTAAATACTTTTCTAATTTACTAAATGTGAAAAGCCATCTCTGCAACTGGTGGAATATTCAGCCCTTTTGGGCTTTTCATTTGATTGTGTTATCAGTCTTTGCTGAATAACTGAAGCATTACATTTAGTCATAAAATGCATGGATTTCTTATAGACTTCACTGTAAATAATGTGTATTTATTTTATGAAACATGGTTTTCATAAGTATATTAAAAACTGCAATAAAATTTAGTTTTGATACTTAAAAAGGGAACTCAACTATTCAATTTTTATTTCATCTTGTGGCTTCGTCAGTCTTATTTTAATAGGTATTTTTAATAGAGCTTAGTTCTACTGGTTTTATAGTTTATGTAAGTGACTAGAATTAAAGAGGCATGCCTGCATTTTTTTTCTATTGAGAAAGGGATTTGCATTCATTTAAATCAAATTTGTAAGCCATTAGTTTCAACTTGGTGGGGTTTAAGGAGTTTTTGAAAGCTGAAATAAAATGTGGGGCTGTGATTTCTTGAGAACCAATGCATCTTCTGCCATAGAGAAACTTACATATTGAAAGACAGATTTATGATATTTTCTGAGTTTTATGGTTAAGTGGTTTTAAGTATCTTGTTATAAAATTCTTAATTTTTTATTATTTTTTTTTTACTGGCTTATTTTGTGGCTAATCTAAACATTCAAGTCCAGAATTTTGTTACCAGTGATTGCTTCCTTGTGCCTCATCACTGAACCTGTGTATATGCAAATGAGAAGATCTGTCTTGGGCATGTCTCTACTACTGTCTGAAGAATCTTTCAGTCACTGATGAGAAAGGGTGTTTAGCTATCCCAGACTTTCAGGCATATGATTTCAGTTTGGGAAGTTGAGCTCCATTCAGTCATACCACCCTGGAACTGAAGAAAAAGGTGAAGTCTAACTAGCAGGTTTACACTTACTTTTCACTTGCAGAAGTAAAAATTATTGTTAGATGCAATTTAGGCCAAAAAGTTTACAAGTTTAAGAGGAACTAGATTAGCCCACTTTAGAGTTTCAAGTGGAAATTGAAAGCTCAAGAGATTTTCAAAGTAACATTAATTGTACCAATTTGTCTAAGGCTGGAAGTTGATAAAGAATTTGAACTGGCATAAGCCTGCACAGCCAACAAAAGAAACAGTTTCACTCACCATTCCCCCTTCCAGCTACCTGTAGGGCACTGTCCTTGTGACAGCAGAAGTGCTTGTGCTGCAATGCAGTGAAGTGGAGTAATGAAGCTTTTCATTTGGTATTTTTACTGGCTTAGTTTTCAGTCCCTTGGTAGGAGGGATGCGAAAGCAGGTAAAGTGGTTGGGGACAGTACATTGGATGAGGATGTGGATTTACATCACCTCGGTGTGTTCATTAAACAAGGTAAAGAACTGAGAAGCTGAATTTTTATGAGGAAATGTGAGTCTAGTCTTGGAGGCAAAAAGGCCGTGGCATGAAGATCATTAGTGTCAGATTGGTGACAACTCCTTTTAAAGTTATAAACACATAGTGAGCTTTTATTTTGGTGTAAGCCAAGAGTCTGGTGGCAGCCATCCGTACTGTACATAAAGGGAAGGCAGTTGTGTTCTGTGATGGGGATTTCAAGGGAGTTTCTACAAGAAGGTAGGAAGAAGAAAGCTTTCACTTCTGATACCAACAATCATTTCAGCAAACAGCTTCAGAGAAGGCAAACATCCGTGTTTCTCTGGTGAATGCTATTCGGATTTGGGTACTGCCAGAGCAGTTGTTTCAGCCTTTCCCTTGGGTAGCTGCAGAAGGAAGAGCAAGAGCAACAACATGGATCTATACATAGTTGCACTCATCCTTTAGCATACCTTTACTAAGCTTTCTTGAGTTGACAACTTTGCTGGTCTTAGTTGGCATCTTGCATTATTTGCTTGAGCACAGACCGGTAGAATCAGTGTAAATCACTCCAGTCACATGGGTAGAAATCGTCAGCAGTGATTTTTTTTTTTTAAGTGTTGCCCATTCTGCATAATGCTGGAGTTTGTGAGAAGAGTAACAAGCTGTAGTTAAAAGTTCATCTGCAAATAGAGAAAGATGGGCAATGAATAGAGAATTTAGGGACAGAAATATGAATGTTCTTGAAAATCCCTGTTGAACTTGCCTCTTATGCAGTGTTTCAGGTGGCAAGAGGAAAGAGTTGATGTGACCATTTGGAAACTGCCTTTCCCTGAGCCTGATAGCTTAGAGCAAAAGAGGCAACAAGCACCAGTATAGTTCAGGAGATGATATCTCAGAACCCTCTAGTCTAGTATTATCACGGAGTAATATATATGGAGGTGTGTGTAGTGGGTTTGACTTGATTGCTTTCTCAGTGTGTTGGTCCTGTCTATTGGACCATTATGTTCTCTGCCAAGAAAAAATATTGTTCTATTACATTGTATGCCAGTGTAAATCACACTCGAAGTTTTCCTTCTGGCACTTTGATGTATGAAGTTGCATAGCATCCTTATCTTCCACAACTCCTTCCTGACTGATACTGGACAAGAAGGTCAGGATGTACATGATTCTAGGTCTGTTAAGATCAACAAAGTCACCGTGTTGCTCTTGATCATTTGTGGTGTTGCCTTCCTCATCAGAAGTCACTGAGCTCAGAAAGCTGTGCTCTGGCAATATCAGGAATCACAGCCACCTCACTACTAGCTGCTCTAGTGATTGACTTATGTCAGCAGAGTACAGGTGAAGCTGGGTCTGACCCCTTTTCAGGATCCTGTTTTTCTGAAGTGTCTTATATAACGTTTGCATGATTAAAAGAGAACAGATGGTACCAGGGTGGGAAGGCAATAGCCAAACACAGGACTGCACTGCTGTTTGTACTGGCTATTGCTTCCTTACATTTCTAGATGAATCAAAACTCCAGGGGGCCTTTATGTAGGCTCAGATATAAACTCATGGTTACTGCTAGCTATGGCTCGCACTACGTATAGACAGATGGTATAATTACTAATAGAGGGAACAAGCTGGTTCCGCCTTCCTTCATTTTATCAAACATATTTCTAGTCAGAACAAATTATTTTTTTATGTATCTGTATGTCCAATTATTTATTTTAAATGTCAATTATTTATTTTAAATAATTTTAACCATCAAGTTAGAGAGTATCCAGTGAAGATGTGAAATAATTATGTCCGAAGGAGTAGGTTCCCAGGCTAGGGACTCTTCTGGGGAAAGAGCCAGGTCATGTTATGCACTGCAGTTCTTAAAAAAGCCCTTATGGCATGACAGATGCAGAGCCACAAACTCTTTGGTGTATGGTAGGGGAAGGAAGCATAAAACTTTTTTGCCTCTGTGTCATTTAGGTTGAATGATACAGCTACTCATGGCTTCAGTGTGCTCCTGATCTTGTTTGAGAGCCCAGCTCTCCCCTGCACCCATGTCTACTTTTCCCAGTCTTATTACTGTCTTCAGTGCATGCGTTGTGTATCAACCCTATGATAAGAGCCAAAGTACTTTCAGTAACTACTGCAAAGTGTCCATGTGATTCAAATTCCAAATAAGAAGCGACTGAGTACACTTGCAACTGCTACGTATAGAGGCAGAGAGCAGATTAACTGAAATCTATATAGGTGTTTTAAGCTATCCCAGCAAGCAGCTTTTACAAGAATGCAAATGAACACCAATTTTACAAACCACTTAAGCATTAAACTCCTGCTCAAAGTTGTAGCCAAAGGCCAGAACTGTGGGTTTAGTTTTCCCTGAAGAAGTTAGTTACTTATGCTCAAAACATCCCTCTTTTCTTTCTGTTCCATTCCTATCACATTCAAGCACAGAATAAGAACATTTCTAGGTGCTTCTATGTGCGTTTATATTTGATTCTCATATATTAGTTTCCCATGCTAATGAAATCATTGCGATCCCATCAGATCAAAAACATCCAAGAGAGAGTTGCTGAATGCTCTGCAATGACCTTGAAGGGGAGAGGTCTGTGGCTTTTAAAATCGGGTAGTCCACGTGTTGCTGGAGAGCATGATATCATGTAATGGTGAGGACTGACCATTGCAACTGAGTTCCCAAACCAAAGAGGCTGGACACCCAGTTGTGTGAGCAGATTTTCAAAGAATAAATAGTACTGATGTTCAGCTTTGAAAATCTTCTTTGTTGTCTAAGTGCCCCAAACTGTATTCTTGGGTGGACATTTGAAATCTTTTCCTGCTGTCTCATTCTTAATTTCTTGACAAAGATCGTCAAATCCTGTGGTGGAATAAGACTTTTTTTTCTTTTCCTCTTAAGAAATAACAGTATATGCACTTTACCAAATGAGATAATGTACTCTGAACCAGTGCTTCTCAAAGAAGGAATATTTTAGAATGTACTCAATTACTTTTTTCTGTATTTTGGTTCTTTTCTATCTTTTTGGTTTTGGTTATTTTATTTGATCACTGAAATCTGACATATCAGTAAATATGGCTTCAGTTTCTGTATGTGATTTGACAAAAGTATTTTTTTTTTAATATTCTCTATTTTATACAATAAGTCAATTCTTGCTATCATGAGGATAACTATGTCTGTAAATGGCCATATAAAATTCATGTTCCAATATTGCTATCCACAGGAAAAAAAAATAACTATTACAAATAAGCCTTTTAAATGTCCTTCTGAAAGAGCAATGGTGATACCCAGTAGTATAGATTGTGTGGGGAAAATTCTTTTCAGAAACTGCTATTGTAAAATCAAGAGGCAGTTGGCTCAAGAAACATGAGGAACTGCTAAGCTGTTGTAGTATCTGCTTTTTTTTTTTTTTCATCCTTGTAAGCTTTGCTAATATCAGTCTGAAGGAGTAAGTGCCAGGGGGGGTACACTTCCAAGCTGTTGCTTTTTTCCACTTTTTGTCTCTGAGTGTGCTGCAAAGTGTACAGCACCATGCTGTTGTTTGAGCCACTTAGAAGTGATATTCATGTCTGCCTCCTTGCCTGGCCTACAATCTTTTAAATCCAGTCCATAGCCCTCTTGCTCAGTCTCCAACTGACAGAAATGCTGGCTTATTTTCTGATTGTCATGTTATTGACTTGGTGTGGCATGTGGGAAGGACAATTAATTTCACCATAGCCAAGAATGAGTTGCCATACTGATGGCAAATTGTGAAAGTAGCAATTTTTGAGGTATGAAATTTGGACAAAAGTACAAGTAATAATGAGTTCCCTAATGAAGCCATGGCAGCTAGAAGGATGCCAAGCCATATGTCTATACACTTTCAAGGGAAATAAATAGAACCTGCATTTTTCTGTAAAAACTGAATGAAGTAAAAAAATTCATAGGTTCTTCATTTTTCCTCTGCTACCGTTCATGACCTCCAACAATGAAAAAAACTGTGCATGCAGGTGGTAGTGAAAGCAGTTTTGTTCCTGCATCTGCCTGTGTGTGCTTTCTGAATTTAATCTTTCAGGAACTTAATTTCTTAAAGAAATAATAGAGTGTGAACGAGACTGTATTTTGCCCTCTGAGTTTCCATGGGAAGCAAGATTTTCTTCTTGCATCTTGATGGTTTAATCCATACTCTCCATTTTGTTATTTATTCAAAAGGAATTGGGTAAAATGCTTATGGAAAAAACTGTCACTACTCTTCTATAGCTGTCATCTGATGGGAAGAGCAGCCTATTGTGTCTTATGCAGCATGCAGACATTTTCTACCACAGCATGATGAAACAGCCTTAATCATTACAGAGTATGTCTGTCTAAGACTTCATATGTTAAGAACAAGTTTCTAGATTTCCTGCCATAACTTTTATCTTTTGGATGGGTGATGAGTTATGGGGCTACAGTTAAGCTTCACTAGTTCCTAATGTTGAAAGGAATGAATATGTTTTCTTTGAGCAGAACCTAAATGGCTTTTTCTTGGCAAATACCATCCAGCCACATGTGATGATTACTTTTAGTAAGTCTAAACATAATTATGTTATAACCCCTAGTTTGGTATAGGAGACAGGGATCACTGTTTATGTACCCTGTAATTACATGGTATTTACCACAGATCTCCTACTGCTGCTTGTAATTTACCATATGATTGAGTGACCAAAATTTATCATCACAGTGAAGTATGTGTTGCATGGTACATCTTCCACAAAGTAGAACAATATTGTAACTTAAGATCTCAACTCTTTTTAAATTAATTTTTGGTCTAGTTTATTCTAAAGGCATTTTCTGTATACTACTTATGACTCTTTCTCCAATTGTCATATTTAATTTCATCAGTGATTGTTGGAAGACTTATACAAAACATTTGCAATCGGAGTCATTCAATCTTTTTTTTTCAGATCTTGTTGTGTTGTGTACCGAATTTATGAAGGGTGACCAGTACTATTCAATATATTTATCAATGACTTGGATGAGGGAATAGAGTGCTCTGTCAGCAAGTTTGCCTATGACACAAAACTGGGAGGAGTGGCTGACACATCAGAAGGCTGTGCTGCCATTCAGAGAGACCTAGACAGGCTGGAGAGTTGGGCGGGGAGAAATTTAATGAAATGCAACAAGGGCAAGTGTAGAGTTTTGCATCTGGGGAAGAACAACCCCATGTGCCAGTATAGGTTGGAGACTGACCTGTTGGAGAGCAGCATAGGTGAAAGGGACCTTGGGGTCCTGGTGGACAGCAGGATGACCATGAGCCAGCAATGTGCCCTTGTGGCCAAGAAGGCCAATGGCCTCCTGGGGTGTATTAGAAGGGGTGTGGTTAGTAGGTCGAGAGAGGTTCTCCTCCCCCTCTCCTCTGCCCTGGTGAGGCCACATCTGGAGTATTGTGTCCAGTTCTGGGCCCCCCAGTTCAAGAAGGACAGGGAACTGCTTGAGAGAGTCCAGCGCAGAGCCACAAAGATGATTAAGGGAGTGGAACATCTCCCTTGTGAGGAAAGGCTGAAGGAGCTGGATCTCTTTAGCTTGAAGAGGAGACTGAGGGGTGACCTTATTAATGTCTACAAATATATAAAGGGTGAGTGTCATGAGGATGGAGCCAGGCTCTTCTCAGTGACATCCAATGATAGGACTAGGGGCAATGGGTGCAAGCTGGAAGATAAGAGGTTCTGCATAAATATGAGGAAGAACTTCTTCCCAGTGAGGGTGACAGAGCACTGGCACAGGCTGCCCAGAGAGATTGTGGAGTCTCCTCTGGAGACATTCAAAGCCCGCCTGGATGCATTCCTGTGTGACCTGATCTAGGTATTCCTGCTCTGGCAGGGGGATTGGACTAGATGATCTTTTGAGGTCCCTTCCAATCCTGAACAGTCTGTGATTCTGTGATCCTACCAGTCATTTGCAAATGTCTGAAAGACATGAACCACGTGTGGTATTATATGTATTATACCATGGAATAGAAACACAAACCCAGTCTCATTCTCGTGTGTGTGTTAGCATACATTCTCTTATGCTTCAAGGCATTGGGATAGAGTTTACTCGCTAAAGCCATCTGCCTAGCAGGGCTAATGCTAGTGTACAGTAAGTGTCCAGAGATCCACAGACAGGATGCATCACAGCATGCGCATCCCACTGGTGACTCTACACTTCAACCTGTTAAAAATGTATTAGCAAATAGAGCCATGAGACTTGGCAGAACTGTATTTACTAAAGGAGTTTGCAGTGATTGCCGGCAAATCAGCTTCCTACTGTTGACTTTTTATGCCTCTGACAAGTGAACTCTGAACAGCCCAACTACATGCCGCCAACTGCCCAGTCATGGCCCATTTCCACACTCCAACTCTATGTAACAGATGGGTTATTACAGGTCTGAAGTCTTCAGAGGCAAGGATTAATTCCTTTGTGCTCCTACAGTTCTGCATGCACAACTCCAACACAGGCTCACCCCTGTCGAGGTTCTTTTACTTTAAGGGGTAACCCACAGTTTAAAAACAGAATTTGAATTGGAACCAAAGATTTTTCCTTTTTTTCTTTTTACCACTATAAGAGAAATCATTTCACTTTTCTCTTTAGAGCCCTTATTCACACAAACGCTATTTTTAAAGTTGCAACCAGACTGCTGTTAATTTTACCACAATCTTTGTGTTTAAAGTAGAGGCTAATGTGCTTCCCAGGGCTGAAATTTGTCATCATCTGGTTCAAACTGGTATTGAATATTTTTTTTTCTATTCATTCTTTTTGATCAGATTATTAAAACCTTGTACTTGGTCGAACTGTGCTACAGCGCAGGTCCTGTCCTAGAAGAAAGATAAGGAAAAGATTTTTCTCTGGTTAAAAGAACTAATCTGAACAGAGAGCATAATTACCCAGTTTGACACTACAGATTTTCATGACACCTTTATGGGACCTTTGTTAAGGTACTTTCTTAGAGAGAAAATTACATCTTTCTGGGTTTGAGTGAATATCTTCCTGTATTAACTGGCCCCGAGAAAGACATTTTGCTTTTCCCATCCCCATCATGTATTACTAAGTTGTATATGAATATCCATATTTCTCATGAAGGTGTTTCGTATTGAAATTCTCCACATAATAATGGAGCACTTTATCCAGGCATTATTTGCCTTTATCGGAGGGAAATTGGTCTATTTCCCCACCTGTTTACAGAGGCTTTGTTTGTGTTCTTTGGAGAACAGATGAATACAGCACTTAGATAAAAGCAAATGATATTACATGAAAGCTAATGCAGCAAAAGAGAGGAAACATAAGGGAATTATTGAAGATACCAGAGCTAATGTAACTTCATTCCCAAACTCTAAACACTGAGATTAATATATTCTAGTTCTTCCCCACTTAGATTTTCACCTGTTCACTTGTTCTGCTTGTGTTGCTCCAAGCCAGATGTTTTCATAGATTCACTGCATAACTGAAGAGGGTGGCCCAAAGTGATACTGCGGTAATGAGTAGAGGAAGGAGGCAAAGAAAGGACAAACCTAAAATTGAAGGCTTCAACTTCAGGATACAGTGTGTCTGTTACAGTTCTGGTTGAGTATTGGTTTCCCTTGTTGTCTGTTCCTCACCAGCACCCCCCAGCTGCCCTGCCCATGCAGCCTTTGTCTGGCACAGTAATAGTTAGACCAGCAAATTGACCTTGGTCGAAAATCTTTGGGTTGTTTTTTATTTATTTTTGACACAGAGCAGAGATTCCTTGTTCAGAGCGTTACCCCCCAGTACTTCGTGAAGGGGAGAAATAAATTGTCCAATGAGGTCTGATGAGTGGTGTATCCAGTTCTGGTCATCAGGATGAAGTCACGGAAAGGGGCAGAGCCGTCTACTTTTTCCTTACAATGTCTACATTAGAGGGGTCCTCCTGGGGTGGGGATGCAGAGTTGAACTAGAGATCAGCATGATATGCTTGTGTATGTCCAACCTTTAACTGAGAAATACATGTGAACAAGAACCTCTTTCTGAATAGACCCACATGACCTTGTTCCCCTGAAGCTCAAGTTGCACGTGAACATCTACCAGCTTCTATCATGTTGTTTTAAGCTGTATGTTCACTGTTGACTAGTCCTGCTTGAGGCAAACCCATACTGCCTCCCCTCTGGCAGTAGAAGAACACAGAGCTAAATTATCTTCTGAAAAACTTACTGCTAGCGTAAAAAACTTCATGCTATGCTATTTCAGTGTTAGTTTTCATGTATATAGGTGAAACGTAATTTATTGGCTTCTTTGAAACTTCTCTACTGATTCATGCTAGCCTCTGCAGTCTTCCCTGACATGTTCTTGGATGTTTTATTAAAGGGATAGATGTGAATATCGTATATATAGGATTAGTTTTAGTAGTTTATGATGGATTAATAGTAGTATAGTAGCATTATATAATGGGTGTGAAGTTAATCTAATAACTAGTAATCCCAAAGTTATATTTGAAATAACACTGATTTTTGACAGTAGAAATGAGACATTCAGCAAAATTTGTTTGTTATGCATAAATTTTAAGCAGACTTTTTAAAATCAAAAACATATTTTCCTTTTCTTCAACATTGTTTTCTTTTTGTTGAAAATTTCTGTAAAATGAATGACAACCCAGTTCAATGACATTCAGCATTTTTCTAAACTCTATTATTCTTTTCCGTATTGAATTTTTTGAATCTTTGGAGAGTAATGATTTTGTTATAACCTGAAAGTCTTTCAGTTTTCATGAAATTTACATGATTCATATGACTCACATTTCGTGTGATTTATTCAGGGAAAGAACTCGTTTAAAAAGTTAGAAGGAAGAGGAAAATAAGCACACCAAAAATAAAAGCTCACAATAATTATTTGTATTAGACTTTGTGGCAGTATAGGAAGAGAGAGACACAGCAGCAAAAGATAAAAGTCTTTATTGATATTACAACAATTTGATTCAAAAATGAACAGTTTTTTCATTTAATGGTTTCAAACATTAGAAGACCATTTGCCTCATTTCCATCCAGACACTTTTTTGATGGCAAGAGCTGTTCAGGCATGAGGATGTTTTACCCAACCAGTGGAAGAGACACTTGCATCAGAAAGAGACTGTATAACTAGGTTTTCCACCCAACAGCTCTATTCAAGCCTCACTCTAGGATTTAGCAGCAGCAAGGTTACTGCAGTGACACAGCTGCTAAAATATGCGGCCCAAGCTAGATAATCTTCCCGCCAACCTCTTTTCTCTGGTTCTGGCCTGTCTAGGGACCATGCTGGTCTTTGTTTGACTGGATCTGAGAGGCACTTGGGAGCTATCACATGGCACTATCTCACCCTGTAGATACTGTATTTCATGTCTCTGTACAAGAATTTTCTCTGGGGAAGTGTGTGCAGGAACTGATACAAGTCATTAGACTCTAAATAACCTTTGGGTTTGTTTCTCCTGAGCTTAAGCGCATTCACAATTTAGAGTCATTAAAAGTTACAATTAAATTTGTGAGTTGTTTGCAGTTCATCACAGTGTCCTTACTTAAAAGCACTTCTCTTGCTCCTCTACACTTTGTAGTGATATCTAACAACCTCATGACAAGGAATGTCTTGTGGCATGTCAAAAGAAAAACCTCTAATGGAAGAGTTTCATCATATACAATCCCCTAAATCTCTTTGCCGAATCGAATAGGATATTCATCAGAATGAGTTACATTCCACCAGATCATATACTTTTCACAACAGATGTGAGTTGTGGGGAAACTACAGAAAGCTCAGAAACTTAATGGCATTCACTCAATGACATACATTACATGTTCTCAGTTTTTCCAGATAATGCTTTCAGTATTAACAAAGCAGCAGGAAAAATAATGATGAAAAACTAATCTTATGGCCTTTAAATATCTACATAAGATAACACAGAAGTACAGCCGAGAGTATGAGGATTCTGGCTAGCTTTTCTTTTTTCTATCATGCACAGACATACAAGAAGTCCCTGTAAGGTTATGCAATTAAGAAACAGTGTTATACTTATGCCTTCTGGGGTTTAGCTTTCAGATAGCCCACTTTTCAGGCCAAAAGAAGAAATGGGTTGGTGCATTCAATCTAGTCAAGCAAAGCCAAAAAATATGTATAATCCGCCTCTAATTCATTTTCCCCAGAAGGCTGAAAAAAATTATAAAATAGCGTGAGAGATTGGTTCATTTTTTCATGGTTCTTGAAAGCCCATTAAGGTATTTAACTTTCATGGATTGTCTGAGGGATCTGGAGTTGCTGTTATCCTTTTGTTTAATTACACTGTAATCTTCATTCGATTACAGTGATGATAACATTCTTCCACAGACATAATAAATTAGCCATCTGGGGATAAATGACGTTACTTAAAGCTTACTTCAGTGAAGTAACAAAGAAATATTAACATGGGTATATGGGACAGTGTTTAAAAGTAAATGATATTATCTGTTTCTAGAATTCAGCATTCCAATGCATTTTAGGGGCTTAATAGCATAACATATTCTTGAATTTGTTTCATCGTTAAATAGTTGGTGGAGAAATATCTGGAAGAGCACAAGGAAAACACATTTTAGCATAGTTGAAAAATATACAGTGCAGAGTTTTGTGGGCTATGCTTTATACCCTTGTGTGGTATTTGTCAGCTTCACCAAATAAATGAGAGCAACACTATTCCTGATATGTTTTATTTCCCCCATGACATCTTGCCTTTTTCTATCAAATGTAAAAGTGTCTTTTTCAGTCCTTTTGTAGTTTAATTCCAGAAACAAGAAGAGGTTAATCAGATTTTTACTGTTACTGCTGAAGAGAAAAAAAAAAGAATGTAAGATGAAAATAAGTGGTACATGAGAAACAGTGAGATGAAGAAACATCCTGAAAATAAAATGCAAGTCAAAATCTGTTTTCAGCAGCTCCAATTAAAATAATTACCAAAAAAAAAAGCATCTTACTGGGCTTTCAACCAAAGAGAAAACTTGGAGCTCTGACTTTCCCAATTGAGGTATCAGATATGATCATGAATTGATGAAAAATATTTTGAAAATATACTTTGAACTGGAAAAAAACATGTGACAGCGTTACAGACAGGGAGATAATTTTACCAGTTGATAAAGCTCAAATACCTTTTTGCTGGTTACAGGGCTGGTCTACTTATTCTCAATTCATTTCTGTGATGTTGGTTATAATGGTACTAAGGTAAATTAGATGAAAGAGTGGAATTGAACTGATGTAATAACTATTTCAAGAACATGTTTATGCAGTGTCAGTCCAAACAAATGTCTTCTAAGCTAATGAGAAGGTGCATCTGAAGTAGTAATGTTTTATCATCCTGGAGAAGAGTAGCTGCAACAAAAGGGTTAAATCTTTCCCTACCAATTAGAACAATTATATTTATTAAAAACAAAGAGATGAACAGGAATAGGTGTTAATGTGTGTGGGAGAGTCTTTTATAGGAGGAGTCTAGTTTCTATAGTCTCATTTACACGTGGCACAAAATTTATTCTCTTTTTTGAACAAAGCAGAAGTTTTTGGAAATGAGTTGTTTTCTAAGCTGTAATTTAAATGAGTTTTCTTGAACGGCTAATGAATAAAAGGATGTTAGGATTTTATTAGGTGCTAATTTTTAATAAAGCTTTGTTTACAAAAATCTTTTAGAAGTGAATGACTGCATGAAAAGCGGTTGTTTTACAGGTGGTGTTTTCCAGTGGTAGAAAAATTTGGAATTGTCTGACACTTTGAAAAGACAAATGCATATATTCTTGAGTTATGCTCGTGTTCTCTATCTTATATTGATCTCAGCTGCTGGTTGTATGTGCTCAAGTGACTACACTGCTGAAATCTTTTGGCCTTCCTGCTGGGGAAACCTTGATTGTTTGTGCTGAAGGCAGATGAGGCCATAGCCTTCCAGAAAGATAGCTTTATTCTCCACCATCTTTCTACAGAAAAAGTGCATTAAGGAATATCTCTTCACATAGTGAAAGATTTTAATGGTTTGATTTTTGCTTTGGGAGTTTCTTTTTGTAAGTACGTATTAGCATGTGGCTGGCAAATAAAAGAGATCTGAGATGGGATGTCTGTGGGCTGGGCCCACTAATAGATCTGGACCAAGGTATTGGAGTGATTTGAACAAGAGAGCACAAGAGACAAAGTGCACACAGCGTGGGGTGGCCCCGCGGGCAGAGGCTGCAGTTTTTTCCTGCCTTTGGCAAAACTGTTGCTATACTCCAATAATCTTTACAGAGGGTGCAGTTATATTTTACTAGCTCTTATTTCACCTAAATCTGGACTTCCTAGCTACAAACAGCAACAAACTGTACTCTGATTCTTAATTTAATTTATTTGAAGCTTTCTATTTATAAATGGAAATATCCAGAAATTGCTGAAATGGCCATTAAGACTAATCTCATGCAGATATGCTGATATGTTGCTGGGTAGAATTAAGCACAATAGTGCTGTCTCAGAATGTGCTAATCTAAGAATTATTTTAATTTTTGAAATTACTATTAGAACGCTAGTCTTACAGGATCTTTATGTAAACTCTCACATCCTACTTTTCAGTCCCTGTGTCTGGTCTATTTTTCCTTCTGTCCTGACAAGTAGCAATTTAACAAGAGAAATAAGTGCACCTTTTTGTATTACCAGTTATCATAGTCAGCAAATTGGCGTACTCGGAGGAAAAATTTTTATCCACTTACCAAATTTTTTCCTTTGCAAGACAGAATCTCTGGCAGACGGAGACATCAAGATGGGGTATGAATCAGTTTTAGCATGTGAGGGTTTTTTGCCCCCCATTGAGCTGTGAGCAGCTTATCTTTGTCTTGGTCAGTGATGCTGAACTCTGCGTGACAGAAACCAGGAATTAAACATAACTAGTCCCACAGCTAGTTACGGTGGTTTGGGTATTTTTAAACAAGCCCAAGGTAAGTCTCTTATAATTTCTCTCCTACTGTCTTCATCAGGGATGGGGAAATAGATCCTTAGATGAGGTAGATAACTTATCCCAATTTATGTCAGTTTTTCAACAATTTGTAAGTGCTAAATTGGGGGTAAAGTTGTGAAAATTGTGGTAAATCTTAATCTGTATAGTATTGTGCTGACTCTGGTTTCCTTTGAAAATGGGCAGTGTACTAGGTCTAACATAGTAAAAACGTACTAGAAGCACTGCTGCCCATTGAGGTAGCTTTGGGGTCATATGAGATACCACCAAACACCCTGGGGCAGTTCCTCTCAGAAATCTTTGATTATGCTGAGACCAAAAAAGAAGCAGCCAGAGAACCGGGAAGCTCCTGCCAGTTCCTCTGCAGTTTTCTCTCTTGGCTGCACAAATGGTTTTCAGAGTGTGTTGGAGGAAAACGAGCAGCAGAAGTCATGTACTCTCACTCTGCTTAAGTAAGAAAATTAACAGAGCAAAGTAACGAAATTATTCCTCTATGCAACGAGACATTTTGGGGTGTGTGCGAGAGTCTGTCGTTACATCTCTGCAAAGCTTTTTGCGTATATGAATATACAAGCTGAAATAAAGGCTTTCCCTTGAGGGATCTGGGTTGGAGCCTACCCTCTTAGGGAAACCACTGGTTCCGTTTTTCAGAAGCTGCTCTGCTATTTCCCCTCTAGTTTATATGCTGCAAGGGCACTCGAGTAAACCCGCACTGAACTGTGTGTTCAGATGGCAGCTCCGCCTTTGCCCAGTGACAGTCTCTCTCATGCAAAACCTTTCATTGTTCAGCTGCTGCTGGCAGGCAGTTCCTTTTCCAGCTAAGTAACTGCAGCCTGTTGTATTAATAAGGGGTTTAACATATGGTTTTACTTAACATTAGCTGCCTGATAAGAAAAGGAACTTTTTTATTTCCAAAGTAGTCTTATTTTTTTCTACATTTAATATTTTGTATGAGATTGTTAGATTTGTTCTTTGTTTTGAACTCCAGGTTCTCATACCACTCCATTTGGGTTTTTTTAAATGCATGCTTTTTCATTTGGTCTTAAATTCCAAATACCATCTTTTCATTTGTCTGATCTGAAATTAAGTGAGTTGTCTCAAGAAAAATGTACATCATGTGTCTTTTGCTTCCCTATGAGTCAACATCTTCTGACACATTGTGGGACAGAGGACACCTTCACTGGAGACTCCCTGACACACTTCAAATAATGTCAACCAATGTGGAAGGGGAGCGGACAGTTACCTTGAGAACACATCAGACTTTGTAGATCATAATAGCAATATTGATGTCTGTACCTGAAACATGAATGCTGCTGTACAAAACGTACATGAGCCAACTTGTACCATGATGGCAAAACTAGCTGATAAGTAGAGTTGTTTTATGGAGCTTTGGTGGAGCTTACCTACCTACTATTCAGTCAAGCTTTCAAATTCTTTAGAACTATGAAAAGAAGGGAAAGATAATTACAGGGGATTTTGAGGTCTGCATCAAATTGGTTTTTGGTAGCTATACAAAGTGGTTTTGAGCGTTCCTGTTGTTGTAAAATGCTTTGTTTGGTATTTCAGGTTGGAAGAAATATCGTTTCAGGTGTTTATTTCCAATAAAGATAATTTTGGAGAATAAGCAAAAGTTTTATATGCTTTTTATGAAAGCCATGTCATGGCTACTGGAAGGAGTAATTCCACATCAGCTTATTTCATTGCTATTATTTATCACCATTAAATTTTTTACTTTTCAGCAGACACAATGACTCTTTTTCTCTAGACCATTTTCTTTTTGCCAGAACATTTTTCCATTTTTAGGAGACAAAAGGTAATATACAGTGAGAGTGACCTGACCTGGGTAAGAACTAGCAATTGTTGAGGGTAAGGCTGGTATATTAAGTGCTCTGTTTCAACTGTGACTTTCCACCTATCTTCTACTAGAAAATCAGTAATATAATAATTACAAAAAACATTTTCATAAGATACTAGAAATTCCGGTCATTCGGGTAAATAATGTTATTGTTGCATATTAGGTAGAATAGTTGATTTATAAAATAAAATATTAAAAACATAATTTTTTTTTTTTTTGACATACTAGGTTAAGTCTTAAGTTGTATTAGGGGTCTGTGGTAAGCTTTTGGTAGTGGGGAAGCTGCCTCTACAGAAGGAGATGATGGGCTGTCCTGTGTCAGAGACCGATCCAGCTGGCTCAAATGGACCCGCTGCAGAAGACAGCTGAGTCCGTCAGCCAAGCTAGTGACATCTCTGGGAAGACATATTTAAGAAAGGGTAAAAGCCATTGCACAGCAGTGTCAAGAGTGAGGGAAAAGGGTGAGAAACAACTCTGTGAATACCAAGGTGAGAGAAGGACGGGAAGGAGGTCATCCAGGCACCGAGGTATCTGTGGAGGACACCAGGTAGGAACAGATATTTCCCTGCAGCCCAAGGAAGAGCCCACACTGAAGCAGATACCCACGCTGCAGCCTGTGGAGGACCCCACACTGGAAATGTGGAAATGTCCTGAAGGAATCGTGGCCCATGGAGGACCCAAGCTGGAGCAAGTTTATCCTGAAGGACTGCAGCCTGTGGGAAGGACTTGCACTGAAGCAGGGAAAAATGTGAGAAGGAAGGAGTGACAGAGATGAAGTATTATGAACTGACTTGCAACCCACATTCCCTGTCCCCATGCACTGCTTAATGGGGAGGAGGAGTTAGAGGGGTTGGGAATGAAGGAATGACATTGAGCCTAGGAAAAATGGAGGGGTGGGGAGAAGAGGTTGTTTTAATTTGTTTTTGTTTCTCACTATCCAAACCCATTTTATCTGGCAATGAATTACATTAATTTTACCCAAGTCAATTCTGTTTTGCCCGTGACAGTAATTGGCAAGTGTTATGTCTGGACCCACATTTTTTTTCATCTTATTTTGTCCCTCTGTCCTGTTGGGGGAGTGAGAGAGCAGCTAGGTGGGTGTGTTGCAGTTGGCAAAGGTCAATCCACCGCATAGGTAAAGGCTGAACTGTTGTAAGAGCTTTGAAGAAGCCTCTAAAATATGTATACTTAAAATGGAGCCTACTCATCACAAGCACATAGAAGTATAATTCATTTATCCCCTGTATTCAGTATGATGGTTTTAAGATATGACCAGTTGTTTCAGATATTTAAAAATAAATCACAGGTAAAATTATAATCTAAAGTGTTTTTCATTCTAAGTCAGCTAAATGCTAAAGTGCAAAAACAGTTTTTCATAATGTCACATACATAAACCTGAGCCTGATTTTATATAATTTGTTCTTGCAGTGTCTTAGAAGGGAGAAGATAGTTATCAACCTAAATCTTTCATTTTCATGTTGCTTGCATATCCCATATCTTTATTGATGCACAATAGCAGCTTCAAAGGACTCATTGCCTGTGCTGCTTTGAACCTATATTCTATTATTCTGCACGCTTGGCAAACATCATCAAAAAAACTTTCTAAGTGGTACTGAGGAGTAGAAAAAAGAAACCATAGAAAGCTTATGTGCAGATTGTTGTAATCTTGTATGTTAAATCTTATATGTAAATCTAACGTGTTAAAATGCAACAGATATGGAGCATATTTTGGAATGGATAAATTCTGATGTAAAATAAAGTCATTCTGATGTAAAATAAAGGGTCGGGTCCTGCATCAAGTGGAACTGTGCTTGCATATTTGAGTGGTTGCACGTGTATATATATATATTTTATTTTTTTTTCTCCTCTGTGAGAGTGTGTATTTGTACACTATAAGGACTAGGAGTATACCCTCCTTGGTTTACAAGTGGCTTTAGTATTAGTTCACCTTTAGTTTTAGTTAGATTTTATATATATATATATAAAACCTACAAAATCATGAGCACTCTTTCCTAATTGTCTTCATTCCAGTATTTAAGAGTATATTATGCTCCTGGATACAGTACTTGTGGAGAGAATTGGAAAAGGGCTCTACCAACCCCTCCCACAATGGAGAGATTAAGTGGTTCAGGAAATTGCAGGTCTGAAAAATTCTTCCTTGACTAAATGAATCAACCATGGGCATGTACCACAGTCAGAAAATTAGGTCAGAGATACTATAAGCCAATTTTCTGCAGAAGTCCATTCAGGAATAAGATAATTTTACATTTGCTGCTTTCTTTAAGTTGTAGTGGCAATGATAGAATGTCTACGCTCAATAGTGGCTTCAGCCTTTGAATCTCTGGGATGATTTGAAATGACTTTGTGTTTCTTTTCAAGTTGTTCCAGCACATGACTGGAGTTCTCATTAGAATGATCTTCATGCAAGGCCTGCCTGCTTCCCAGCTATCATCCACCTCCTGCTTTCCATTTTTGTCTAAAGTAAAGCTGCATCCGGCAAACACTTGGAAATACGCTCTGTGGTTACTAATTACCTGGGCTGATTTACTTAGTTATGTGTTCCAGCACAATTAAGTCCTTTCTTTTCCTATTGTATCTGCCTCATTATTAGTTATAGTGGTGACATTTATACTGTAAATGGGATGAAAGAATGAAAGGGAAAATGTGTATAGAGATAGGACCATTGTGCAAGGGATGAATAAGTACTGAAGTATTAAGGCTAATTGTAATACATGAATATGGATTCAAAGGTTTTGTTTATATTGTCTTCAGAATATTTTTAAGGAATGGTTTCAAGGTTATAGACCTACCCAAGTTGGTTTTAAAATATGTGTGCACATGACCAAAGGGGTAATAAGCAGCACAAATATTCTATGAAATTATATATGTATAAAATGTCTAAATAAGCATGAGGGAATACTTCTCAAGGGAATGGCATTATAGAAGCAGACAGGAATGAATAAGAAATAATGAAAATACTATAAGGGGCTCTACTTTGGCAGGACTGTTGGCTATCCCAAAATGATGGATAACAGAGTAAAATTACAGCCGCAATTGTATATTCTGAAAGTTCAAGTTTATACATGACATGTAAATATGTGTGGGCAGATTTATTTTTTTTTTAATTAGTGTTTATCAATTAGCAAGAGAGAAAAGTCATATTTAGTTTTTTAACTGAAAGAATTGTCGTGTCCCTCCCCCACTCCCCCCTCAAAAAAAATTGTAGTTTAGTCCTAAAAATTAATTCAGTACTGAGGAGGTATCTAGATACTAAAATACTGTATCGTTTGAATACACAGGTGTGTTTTAAATGAAGCAAAGTCAGCTTAACTTCTGTGAGACACCTTCCAAATAGAATTTTTTCTGTTAGAAAATTTTTGACCAGCTCTAACATTCTTGTTATTATTGCGGTGTTTGCTGTTGGAATATGCTTCATTAAATCCATAGAAGGAGATAAAGTAAACACTTCAGCATAAAGCACTATCTGGTAAACACTTTAAGAGGAGAGGTAATATGCAAACTGTAGTTTTGAAGATCTATCTGTAGCTCCAATCAACTTAGTGTTTGTCAGTTTTGACCACCAAGGCAAAAGCTAAAATAAACCTTAAGAAAAGACTCACTCTAGGGCAATGGGAGTTTTTAAGCCAGGCTTTAGGTTGCAGCATCTAAAAAAATTAGTCCCATTAGTCAGTTGAAGTGGAGATGGCAAACCTAAACAGTATAGGTTTATTTGCAGACCATTCATTGTTTAAAATGGCAGGTGTTTCCTGCCATTAAAATACACAAAGTTTTGCTTTGGTGAAAACTGCAACATTACTGTATTCACCATAGATGACTGTTCTTCCTTGAAGAAAGAACTCCAGTTCCAAACCAGTAAGAGGTTTTGGGTGAGCACTTCTGATGGAAAAAGCCCACTGCTGGTAGGAGGAGTATGGCAGATTCAGGGATAAATAGGGTAAAATAGTGAGGCCTGACACTGCAGAGAATGTAGCAGAAATGCTGCTTGGCTTATAATAATGAAAAAATCCTCTCTCTTCCACTCTTCATCTGACAATTTATTTTTTTTTTAAATGTCATCTCCTTTTCTTGTCTGAAATAGTCTTTTACTCTGTGTCTCTAGAAATATGAGAAAGGATTAGGCTAACTTTTGAAGAGATAACAACTTGAAAAGCAAAATAAATTCCAGATCCTTCCAGATCAAAGGAAATGATTCTGCCCCTCTACTCTGCTCTCATGAGACCTCACCCAGGAGTACTGCATCCAGTTCTGGGGCCCCGAACATAGAGCTGTTGGAGCGGGTCCAGAGGAGGGCCACAAAGATGATCAGAGGGCTGGAGCAACTCTCCTATAAAGAAAGGCTGAGGGAGCTGGGGTTGTTCAGCCTGGAGAAGAGAAGGCTCCAGGGAGACTTTATAGCACCTTCCAGTACCTGGAGGAGCGTACAAGAAAGCTGGAGAGGGACTTTTTACAAGAGCATGTAGTGATAGGAGAAGAGGAAATGGCTTTAAACTGGAAGATGGTAGATTTAGACTAGACCTTAGGAAGAAATTCTTGACTGTGACGGCGGTGAGACACTGGAACATGTTGCCCAGAGAAGTTATGGATGCCCCCTCCCTAGAAGTGTTTAAGGACAGGTTAGGCAGGGCTTTGAGCAACCTGGTCTAGTGGGAGGTGTCCCTACCCATGGCAGGGGGGTTGGAACGAGATGATCTTTGAGGTTCCTCCCAACCCAAACCATTCTATGATTCTATGATATTTGGAAGGGATAGAAAGTATTATGAAATATGCATGGTGGTAAATGGCTGATTTTTATAATGCCACATATCTGCATTTTGTCCATAATTGGAATTATTTTTGCTTGAGTTTGCTCTTTTTATTTCTGTATGAAAACTTGCTTCTTGAACTAATTGTACCATTATTCATCTTGGATCTTGTTCTTCTGGAAGCTGTCACACACATTTTCCTGAAATTTTAGGTCTTAATTCACTATAAAATTGGTTGTGGAATTAATTTCGTGCAGATGACCCTTTAATGCTCTGGCAATGCCTAGTTCAACCTGCCATTTTACTAAAACTTTTCAGAACTTACTGAAATGGTCTCAATATTTTTTCTTTGTTGTAGGTTTCATATATACTGGAGAAGTTGTGCATCGAATGCTAACAGCTACACAATATATTGCACCCTTAATGGCAAATTTTGACCCCAGTGTGTCAAGAAATTCAACAGTCAGATACTTTGATAATGGTATGTAGTAGTCCTTCATAAATGAATGTGTCCCTTGGCTCTTCATGTTTTCCCAAATAACTATTTTTGAAGGAAAAATTGAAGATTATTTAATATTTTTTTTAATTTTATTTTAAACTCACAGGCTGTATAAAGCATGTGACTAGATATCCATAAACAGTTGTTGATTTAGAACATGGTTAGAGTCATGAATGCTTTTTGCCAATTGGACAGATATCTTCAGGATGTTAAAGCACATAAGCTCAAGCTGGCAATGTATTTTGTCAGTTTTAAAAGGAAAGAAATCCACCTTGTATAAAAGTACAAGTTACTGTTACTTCAAAATATATGTAGTTAGTACTGTCCACCCACTAGCTAAAATTAAAATAGTATTTGTGGAACACAATAGCAAGAACGTGCAGAATCAGGGCAAGTATAAAGTTAACAAACCTGTCAATGACTGAGTGTGCATGGAGTCCCAGGACTGGAATCCAATATGCTCATCTGCACCATAAGTTCTCAACAGTCCCTTGACCAAAAGATTGAAAGGGTAAAAGGCAAACTGCAGTGCTATACTTGAAGCTCTCTGAGGTATTTTAAAGGCCTTGAATGTGTGGATATTTGTTTCATGAAGTCAGTTATAATCAATATTTTAAAAGCATGATCTGTGTGATTAAAAGGCATCTGGTGCCTTACCTTGGACCTTTAGTGATCAAATACAACAGCAGTGACTATCTATTCTGAATTTAATACTTAGAGAGTTTAGTATCATGACTTAACGTCATGATATCTATGATAGTTTTAAATATTCCTGGATAAGCCTGTGCCATTCTATGTATGTTTATCCATAGCAGATTTAAGCACAAATGATGAACATGTCCAAAAAATATGTCACATGTCCAACAAGATGTGCTAATTTTTGTTCTTTACATCAGGGATCAAAATGTATCCTATAACCTTTGCCTCTAGTAGTAACCTTTCTTTTTAGTCTAGCTATTACTTGCAGCATTTATGTGTTAAAAATCCAATAAAACAGGCTTATGTGAGAAAACCCTACTCCTTGCATGGAGAATTTTCAAACAGGAAAAAACTATTATTTTCATTTCATAAATTATTTGACATCATGGCCTGAGATTTGTCATCTTTACTGAAAGAATCTGAGGGTTCTAGGGAAGGCATTGTTAATTCACTGTGTATTCCTGACTTCCTGCCTTCATACCAGGTGTATCAGACTGATTCACATTTCTTTCATGACGAGGTTGGATATTTCTTTGAGATTTTGGATACCTCTTCAAGTGTAAGACATTATGATCTTTTGGACCCCATGTGCTTTAGGACAAAGAATTTGCAATCTTACTATAAATAAAAAGGAACTGAGCAAATTGTGTCTTCAGTGACTTGTTTCTTGTTCATCTGTGTTTTATCCCTGTGAGTAAGCATGCTACTTTAGAACAGCATCACTAGTGAGTTAGCACAGTGTGGCGACCCATCAAAATCTCACTCATGGAGCTAACTGCGAGGAATTTATGTACACCCAAATCTACATAAAGGGCCTGGGAATGAGAAGACTGTTTCAAAGGCAGCAGACTTCCATTTTAGCTTGGGGTTTTGAGATATACATAGATCTGAGGTACTCAGAGACTGACTGTAAGAAGTTCTGGCTATTTTTGCTCCACTAGTTTTAAAAATACCTTTAAATACGTTTAAAATTATATTTTATACCACAGTTAACGAGCATGTACTAGACTCATGAAAGACACGTGGGACAATAATGTGGCAGACTTAGTGCAGTATGCACCAAAAATTTGCATGCTCATAGTTTCATTACATCCCCTGCCAGGATGGGTTAATGAAAGTTACACCACAGAAGATCTGTGACAAAAGATGTTTCAATGATGTCTCAAAAATGCATTGAGCTGGGTGCGTACCAACCCACCTTGATACTAAAGTGTTGTGAATCAAAGCACATAACTCCCATTAGTGCCAAAGAGAGAAGTATGTTGAGGAAGGCATAAGAAGATGAAAAAGTCATTTTCAGTAAACACAGCTTTGGTGATAAGTGTCTTTCAGCCAAGCTGCTTGAATGTGTCTATAACCCTCAACACCTGTAAAGCATGCTCATAGGGTATGCAAGTCTCTTGGGGTACTTTTTTAGCATGAGATATGTGGATATTCGGCTAGAGATCTCCCATGAATATTAATGAGCCTCTTGCAACTAAATCTCTGCACACCACACTCAACATTTACCCTATGAATTCGTAGTGGTTTTAATTTAAACTGCACTTATTTATGGCCAACAACTCGTATTTTTCAACTTGAAGAACCTCAGCAAGGGCTTGTACCATGTAGAAGAAAAACCCACACAAACCTATTTATATTAATGCTTAGTTAATGGAAGAATCTGAATTCCTCAAATAACAACTTTCACTAAACAGGCAATGCTATTAGGACTTCACATTTCAAAGTCATCAGGGTTTATATATATAATGTAAAAAAAAGCCACTGCAGAGCAGTGGTTGTGGCAGCACACCTGGATCCTACCTTTAGTGATTGTTGACTTCTTTTGTAATTCCAAATAAGTTACTTATTCTCTCTTGCTTTAGCAAGACTTTTGAACAAGTAGTTGAGGTAATTATTTGTGGCACTGTGGTGTCTGCCTTTAAGAAGATTTCAGTTGCAACTTGCGTTTGTAGTATCTTTGGCATTTCAGGGTCCTGGGCTGAAAGTTGCTAAAAAGAGACAAATTGCTGTTCTTGTTTCAAGTAACTGCAGTTAAGTATTTTTCCTACAGTCAGTTAATATTTTTCTCACATTTTTTCCTTCCCTTTGCCTCTCTACCCCCACTCTGGGGTTCACAGGCACAGCACTAGTTGTCCAGTGGGACCATGTACATCTGCAGGATAATTACAACCTGGGCAGTTTCACTTTTCAGGCCACCCTTCTCAATGATGGGCGTATCATTTTCGGCTACAAAGAAGTAAGTTGGGTCTGAAAATTGTCATTTAAGTAAACAAATTATGTTGTACCTGCCAGGAATTTCCCTACATCTTTGGGGGGGAGGAATATTTGAAAGTTCAGCTATATAAGATCATTTCATTATATTGCTTATGAGATCACTATTTTGCTGAAAATTACATTTTGTTGTAAAGGTGATCTTCATGTGATGGACTTGAAAACCATCAACATGGCTCAAATGTGTTTCTTCTGGATTTCATGTGGCCTTTTTGGGCTGGTTGTGTAAGTGCTGAGTGTTTAGTAAATTCTTGGTTGTTTAGTACATTCCTCTGGGATTTAGAAAGGTATGGTCTAATTTTCTCAACTAATTCACCTAATTTGGGCCTGTTTGAAAATACTCCATAATCAATGGTTAGTAATAAAAGGTCACCTTTTCCCTGTAGCTATGATTTCTTCGCAACTGACGTATTTCAAAGTTCATATATTTCAAATAAGAAATAACTGGTTGGTATCTAGCTCTATGAGGTTTTCCATCTATTTCATGAAAACAACAGTTAGATTGAGGCCGTTTGGTTTGCCTTCATAGCACCGATATGTTGTTGTCTCAGTTGGGCTCTTCCGCATTCTCCAGTTGTTTCAGAATTTCAATCATTTAGATGAATTTTTTTTTTCTTGCTTTTTCTTGCTATTGTTGCTAGAGTCCTGGAGGCTGTAGCCTAGAAACTACACCTCCAGTTGAGTTTCATGCAAATGAGAATCAGAAGGTAGAATCTCAAGTCTGTAGGGGAAAGAACAATTTCTTTCTTTTTTTTTTTTTTGTTATTTTAATCTCTGTTTGACATGCAAAGTATGACCTTATCTTCAAGATGTATCTCTCTGTTATCCTCCTTCTATTAAAAAAGAAATGTAATAGTGGTATGACTGATTGTCCAGACTTGGAGAAATCTGGGTTCTCGTCTCTCTCTGCTATAGACCAGTTGTGAGCCTTCAGGCTCATTTTTCATGCCTGCGTTGAAGCCATGCACTTGAAAAAAGCTGAAATAATAGTACTACTCTGCCTTTCATTAGGAAGCTAGTGAGGATCTGGGTCATTCTACTAGCAGCAGTCATGTCTTCACTCTGCTTAGCACAATGGAGCCTGTGCTTGATCAAAGGAGTGTGTCCCAAAGCTTTGTTTGTCTTCTCTTATTGAAACCTTTTTAAAGACCACAGAAAAGTTCCTGCCTTCAAGACTCGGAGAAGCGGGGAGGGACACTACTTCTACATGTAATTTTAAGATAAATTTGGCAAGAACTATATATGCATTCTGACATTACAATGGTGAAATTTTCAGGAGACTACTATTTTTTGTTATGAGATGCTCCACCCTGTCTGTTACTGTCCAGCCCTGTGCAAAATGAATCTAACATGGATGATAGAAGCTGTTGCTCTAAATTGATAGTACCTTGCATTCATTTTGCATAAATGTGAACAATGATGCAGTGCCAGGCAGCAGAAAACTTAATTCATTTGGGAAGACAGGAGGAAATGGGCCACCTCATTAATCACATGTTCCCTAGAATCTGTGGATAGGCAAGTTCTATGCTATGATGGCTTAGGCTGCTTGCTCTCACTACACTACTGATAGCTTCTTCCAGAAATACAGTGCTTTTGTGGGGCGGACTTATTAATGCTCTTTTCATTAATCCTGAGACAGAAATAATTGGAATTTACAAATGGGATAATTCGCATTTTTTCTACTGTTGAATCTTTTAAATCCCCTGTCATGAGTTATTCTTGTCTTGAATGGGATTACCAAACATCACTTCAGAAATATTGTACATAGTTAAGCAAAGAGGCTTTTTAAAGTGGTAGTAGTAATGTACTAGTGGTCTGTAAATCCTTTGACAAAAGATTTTTGTAAAATCTTAGAATGTTACAACTAGCATATTCCATTGGTAATTACTTGGGGAATGGATTTGGAGGATGAGCTTTCCAGAAGACTACAGTCTTTGTTTGCAGCCTGTCTTACTACTTAAAACTATCTCAGCTTTCCACCTAAATGATGACAATTGAATAAAATTTCCAATCACTGATTGATCCTACATAAGTTGTCTGAAAACAAAAACTGAGGCACTTGTAAATTTAAACTTGACTCTAGTGGTTAGCAGTCTGGCTAGGAATTAATTTACTTTCCAGTGCTAAATCCATTGCTTTCTGTGGAAGTTCATTCTTCTGGAACCATTTCTCTTGCTGGTGAGTCATGTTGTCAGGAGCCCCATTAACTCCAGTAAGATTACTTGTGTGAGTGCTCACTAGCATGAGTAAAATTTGCACAAGTAGATTTCTACTGTCTTTTTGGTACCGTTTCATTTTAGCATCACAGTTCATAAAAAATGACAGTGATGTATGGCAAATCTGTGAGGTCTTAATTGCATTGTCTTTGAAAGCCTCCAAGCTGAAACACCATGTAAGAAATGCAGCAAACAGGTTGCAAGTAACTTTATACAGCTTCCCACAGGGACCCTGTATTAATGACACCAGTTTATCTTCAATAAGCCACTTTTAAAATAACTTTGATTATACATTTATGAGAGCTATAAATAGAGACTTTAATGTCTAAAACAATTCAGGTAAATTTTACCTTTTATTTCCTATTTATTCAGACCATTTGAGATTCCCTTTTTTATATCCTTCCTGCTCCCATGTCAGGTTTGCTACCCCATAAACCTGGTGTTGACCACCAAGTCAGGATCTTGGCTGGGATTTGCTGAGTATCAAAGGAGCTGTTCTGCCCAATCTTCTGTGTTCTGTTTGCCCAATAGGAATCAATCTGAAATGCACAATTGTTATCCAAAACCCAGAATAGATTCTGGGAAAAAAAATAATTTAGAAAAGGAACTGAGCCACCAGGATATTGAAATCTGTTCTATAGTCTTTTCTCTTTAGTGCTTATAGCTAGTGTTCCTTAGTGTAACATTTGGTTTCTTTTTCTGCCCATGATTAATACAGGATAAATTAGGCAAAGGTACCGAAGACTTTGTTAATGGTTTAGGGTATTTCTCTTAATTTCATTATCATGAAGGCTTTCTGTGTTAATTTAAATAGTTATGTCTCTCTATATAGTCATCCAGAAGCCATTATTGAAGTAGAAATGCTTGTTCAAATTGCCCAATTTTTGAAGTTGGAAAATAATTCTAAAAGAGACTTGTAGCAGAATTTCTTTCTACTGTGAAAGGAAGCAAGTTTGAATGGAACTGATTAAGTACTAACACTTAGATAAAATAGATGCTCTTGTTATGTGTGATGCTAAATATTCTATTTCCAGTAACAAGACTCCAAACCTTGTGATCATTTCTTGAAAAAACAAACAAACAAAAAATTCACAATCTTCATGGATATTCTTCCTGTATTATACATTCCTGGCATTTCTTTGCCTCTGTTATTATTATGAAAAGTATTAACATGGAAACAGGATCTTTGATTTTATGAGGTGATCCATTCATGCCACTTACAATTCCTGCTTAAGTTTCATGCAGTTTGGCCTGTAGAGTAATTAATAACTAATTAGGCAACTGGCAATGAAAACCCTATGTAAGTACTATTGTGGTCCTAATTATTATTTTGCAGCATACTCTGACTCTTATCTTTGTCTCAGTTCTGAAGTGGGGCAGTAATTGCACCCTGATTACCATCTCCTTCAGAATAAGGAATACCCTTCTTTTATGAAGGGTGAGATTCTGATGTGTTCTCAGAGGAAGTTGAAAAAAATAAAACTTGAGAGCTCTCTGATGGAAAATACTGTCTAGATTACTGTTCCAATGATTAATAGAATTCAGCATGAATTCTAAACATCTTTCTCCCTATTGTTGAAGTATATAATCCAAAATATAGATGTCAATGTCCCCAGTGCTGGTGTGTCTTTGGGAAGCTTATTCATAAACTGTTGACTTGTACAGCACAAAAGTTCATATTGTCTGTGGTAGAGCTAACATACATTTTTTAATTATTCTAGTTAAAATCGATTCTCTGAATGTAATGCCATTCAGTGCAAGTTAACTGGCCATAAGCTTAAAAAATTGTCATCCCAAACTGAACTTCCATGATTTGTGTGCTCAATAGTTAGACAATAGGTATTGCCTCATCATCATCATCTGATACTAGCATATCATCCCACTTTGTCTTCAACTGGGGGAAATAAATTACTAAAAATTACTTCCCTGCTCTGTATTGGTATTAACAATTGTTCCACCTCTACATGTTAATGTGAATATTGTATATAAAAAGCAAAGTAAACTGGAATAAAATAAAAAGTAAAAAAAAAATAATTCAGTCTTCAATAAATCCTTAGTCATGCTGTATTGTATAATATATTTATTTAGGACTTTTATTTTACACTGGTTAAATGTTCACACAGTGCTAATATTTCAGTCTGACTTTTTTTATTTCAGTATTTCAGGTTTATCTTCCTTTTTTGTCTTCCAGATTCCTGTTGCTGTGACACAGATAAGTTCAACCAACCATCCAGTGAAAGTGGGACTCTCAGATGCATTTGTGGTCGTGCACAGGATCCAGCAAATTCCTAGTATGTAGTATTGCAGTGGTGCTAATGGTTTGGAGTCTGAGGAACAAGTATAAGCTGATTTCATCAAGGATGATTAGCTGCACAACAAATCACTTAGCTAATTTCAGCTTGTTAATTCAAGTGTAATTTTATTTGCTTGATAATTCCCAATATGGCTTTCTCTGTCATTGTTTCTTTTGAGCTGATAAATTAAGTAAATAAAACTCAATGGCCAGCCAAATAGTGTAAAATTAAACTGTCAACCAGCACAATTTGATATTCCACAAGATAGTCTATCTGGAATGTCCGTATCCATAGTAGAGAAGAAGCAACCTGTTCAGAAAAATCATCGGTATTCAAGTAAAAAAAGAGAAAAATACCCAGTCTTGGGATTCTTGATTCTTCAAATTCTGAACTTTAAATTTATATGTAATTTTTAATGAGAGAAAAGAAGATAAGTTGTAGATATTAAATATCATCTTGGGCTCACGTAGTTGTTGCAACAGTAATGTAGGTGACATTTAATTTTCTCTGGCATTAATTATAATTTCTATGGGTTGACTGAAAACGAAGAGTAGGAAATCAAGTGTGATTTCCTTAATGCTTTGTTTTAACGTACCGTGTTCAGAACCCTTTAAGGTTGTTTCCCCATTACAGAGTATGCTCCCTTTCCAAGTATGCTTGAGCAAATTTACTAAGTTCTCCTAATAGCAGGGTGTAGATAGAAGGAGCTGCACTTGAACCAGCCTCCTAGGGCTGAGTCTAGGCATATTCTCCTAAAATGAACCCTGACAGAGGTGTGGCGCAGGTATAGCTCATAAGAACTGACCTGACCCAGCCCATCTTTAAGGCAGTTTGCAGATGGGGCTGACACTGAAGTTGCAGGTACCATTGCCTCTCAGCTCATCCTATCCCCTTTTCATCACATTTCAACAGTCTTTGATATGAGGGAGCATAAATCCCACATCTTATATGTCCTGCCATGGGGAAGATGAAAAATTTCAGTACCATCTCTTGCTTGTTGCATACTCAGAAGAGTGTGAAGGAGGCTGGCATGCCCAGATTTCACTTAAGAGATCAGGTCTTGTAAGAAATTTGTTTCTGAAGTATGATAGGTAGTTGTAATGGTGCATCTGGTCGCATGGATTGCTTCTGAGTGCTTAGGAACAAATGAATCTAGGCAACCAACTTTAGCAATTTGAGTGATGTTTGTAAGTGAATGACCTCAATATTTCTGTGCATCTTCAGCTTGTGAGAGCTCCTAAAATGGATTCAGGTAGAAATCAGGTGAATTGGCTTGTGGAAATGGTTTGTGAGAATAGTCACACAGAAATTCAACGTAAGAGATGCAAGCAGTATGCAGATCTTTTGGCATCAGGCCTCTATCATCAAACAACACTAAAGGACTTACTTATTTAGATTTACATATTTTTAATGTAAAATACATGGTATAGGTGAGTCTTCATTGTAGTTTGAATGTTATTTTCTGTAGAAGTATTTCAGACATGCACCTTGGTTTACAACCACTACATAATACTCGTTTTAATGAGTACACTGTTACTTACTGGTCTTTTATTTTTAGTAGTTCTGTATACCTTTTTGTCAGATGACACTGCTAAGTGAAGTGACTGTAATTACCTGAAATCTGTCTAGTGTTTCATCTTAAACTTACTCTGTTCATTAAGTTATGTTAAGGAATGGCTGATAAGAAAAATAGAACATGGGTAAAGAGTCTAAAACATGCCACTGCAGCAACTGTTTTGATAGCATTATTGCTGTGTTACTTTGTGTAATGCTCTGCTTAATGACTGTTCTCTGGATAGTGGTAATTCATTATTATTTTTGTTAGCTTGCAGCTTACACTAGAGCTAGCATTAATTGAGGGAACCATCAGTTCATAGTAGATTTTCCTGAAGCCAAATTGTGCTTTCAAAGAAACTGGTTTATATTAGTATGTACAGGCAACATAATAGCCCCCTGGCAGAACTGGTAAATAATGTTGGCCCACAGAGAGCCAGTGTCAGATGCTCTTAAAATATGCATGTTCTTGCATTCTTGTTTTTCAGAGATGTTAAATCAACCATCACTCTAGTCAATTACTGAAAAAGTGATGTGATAGAATTGTTGCTTTACTTTATTTGTTAGCTTCTTAAGACAATGGAAGAATATAAATTGCTGTTTGCATGTCCCAAAAGAAGGCAAAGATAGTAGAAGTATTAGTTCTTAAGACATTAGCAGACTTTTCCACCAAGAGAACCCAATTTCCCGTTGTGTTGATGGCTAGTTATAAAAACAAAAAAAGCAAACCCTAACCTAACAAACAAAAAAAATCCAGCTCTACTGCATCATGTCTCAGTTTTGTTAGTTATTTGTGTGTACATCTCACATTTGAAAAGGAAAGGAACATTAAATGCAACACAAGTCGAACAAAAATAACCTGTCAATTTTCAAAACTGCTGAGTATCTCTGGTGCAGGCTGTATGCTCAGCATTCTAAAATTTCAGTATAGTAGTCCTAGTTTTATTTAAGTAAATTTGGAAGATTTAGAATGAAGTATTTATCAGATTTTTTTAGACATACTGTAAACATTAGTAATAACTTTTTTAATACTTCTGAAAGGTGAGTTCTAAAGCCAGGCAAACCTATTTCATTCTGAGGAGAGAAAAACATGCTTTTTTATCAGCCATTTCATTTCAGAAGTGCATTTTAATGAGTGCTGAAAAGGATTCTATTGAAGAGCCAAGAGCAAAAAGAAAGGATTTTCTGAACTTTTTGAAATGGAGGACCTTGAGCATTTCATACCTGATTTTGTTAATATACGCCTACATATAAAGGCTTTGCAGTAATGCCCCTTTTATCTGACCCTAAAAGAATACAGGTACCTACATTTTTTCCACCTTATCTTTTAAAAGTTAGAGCACAGAGATGGGAGATTTTTGGCAGGTGGCTTTCTGCCTGTTTTCTATCTTTGATTTTTTTTTTTTTCCTTGATTTGCTACTACTGCTTATATATAGATAATGCCTTTATTTTCAAGCCTGTATATGTTAATATTATATTGATAAAGATTGACCACTAATTTATTTTTTTATAATGTATATATGTATAGATACATATCCTTATATATACTCTAGAAGTGCTTTGAAATGAATGGTAATGTGTGAAGGGAAGCAAATTTTTGCTTAACACTGAGGTTAACAAGAAGAACCCTCAATTCTGAGATTTACATGGAAGCAAAATGGCAAATTAAGTCCATCAATTAATTTCAGAGGAAAACTTATTGCTTCTTCCAGGTAATTCAAGTGAAGTGAGCCAGGCTCTGGACTTCTGCTTTTGATTTGTCTGATAAGTTAGAGAGACCAGCCTGTTTTCTGCTTTTCAGACAGGCTGAAGATTTGTATATAAACTATTTATCCTTTTGTAACAAAGGCACTAACAACGTTTAATGGATATCTTCCAGTTAGACAACATACGATTAATGAAGACAAAGCTGGGGGATAGCTTTACATGTTCCCCTGGCAAGTCATCTTTTCTCCCTTTTCTTCAGCATCTTCACTGTATCAGGAACCTTGTCCCTGTCCCGTTGCAACCATCTTCTCTTCCCTGTTCCCACTCATTTCTTGAGGTTTTTTTCAGCCGTGCTTGGCATCCTATTGTTGTTCCTTCTTTCGGTTGCCTGTGGTGTACTTTGCTCTCCCTTCTGCAAACTCCCAAGATCTCTCTCTAATTTCTTGACCAACTTTCTTCCTCTGCATTTTTCCTTTCTTTCAGGATTACTACAGTTTCCTCCTTTGTTTCAGTTGTATCTCCCTTTTATCTTTCAATTAGCTTTTGTGCATGAAAAAGAAATGAAAAAGCATTTTCTGCAACCCACTACTTCATTTTAGCAATGAAAAAGCCCACCAGTGAGCTTGCCCATACTGAGCTTTGTTTTCCACAAAAGCATGAAATGCAGTGGTAAAATGAGAGAGTGCCAGATTCAGGGAGTCTACACAGTGAGTTACTAGTCTTGCACTTACAGATAATGGCTAGGTTTTTCTCCGCAATGAGACATGCTTCTCCGTGATCTTGGCCTCTGCTGTATTAGGTACAGCTCTTTTAGGAAATCCATACCTTGACAACCCAACATTTAATGACACTGAAATTACTCAGCAACACTGTGTACAGAAATGATATTGTAGCTGAGCGATGTGTTAGTAATATTCCAGTTTCACTGCAATTAGTGCCACTCAATATGTAGTGTAACTCAAGCATATAATTGACAACTCTGCATGTTATAACTGTTTGCTGAAGATTTCTCTCCAGTTTGTTTACAGCAGTGAGGCCCCTGAAAGAACCTTAGTGTTACTTTCCTGAAGGGTAAAGGAAGGCTAGCAGTTTATGTTGTGATATTTATTGTGTAAAGGTGCAGCACCATCGGGGAAATCACAAGTCTAATTTGCTGCTGCCTTACCATTAGTTTTGTCGTTTGCCTCCATGCAAAGTGGGGCTCGAAGTTAGTGCTGTAAATTCACCGTATTCATTTTTACTTTCCATTAGTGTAACTAATTCCACAGAGTGCCAGCTCCTCCAGCCCTGTGTGTTTGTCTGCTTGTCCAAAAGGCTTTAGCCAGGCAGGTTGGTTCCTTGGTGCTACACATCCAATTCAGGAGGCGTATGGAAAAGAGATGGGCAAGCTGCCAATCTTTGATGGCATGGCAGCCCTTCAAGGGACTGGCACTAGGTGATCAAAGTCTTAAATGTTCACGTTTTCGCCAGAGCCTTAACTGTCCATCAACCAATCTCAGAATAAGGCAATTTGGTGCATAATGGCTTAAGGAGATAAAGTATGTTGTTCACACCTGGGTCCTGTACTAAGAGCAGCTTAGCTGACATCAGGAATTGGGGTAAATCTGAAAGAACATGAAGAGTTTCAAAGTAAATAATGTGTGGTAGGCACAGACGGTTGGTGCAGAACAGTTTTTTCTACATTGTGCATAAAGCAGGTATTTTCAGAGACTACTTCACTGGTCTGCTTATTCACATGTCTTTGAGGTGCATCTTCCAGGTTTTAAAGGATTTTTTAGTAACTTTTAGGAGAATGATAAAATTAATGCAATTATGCAATCTGAGTTTTGATCTAGATTCAGATGTGTGTAATAGTCCGTGGCCAGGAGCAATTGTGGTAGTACTGTGATTACAGGCCTGTTTGATCCCAGTGTCAGTGCCTTGAGAGTTAATTAATTAATATTGATAAGTTTAGCAATATGAAGCTGTTAAAAACCAAGAATAAAGATTTCTTTGACATTCTGATTCCTTTACCTTTCGCGGTGATGGCAATCAGACATAGCAGGCTGACAAAATAGATATTTGCGTTAAGATTTTATTCAGTCAGTGGTGCTAAACAAAGTCCCTATCAAGCAAAACCAGTGGCTGTATAGTACAGCAGCTGTGCCCCACCCTGCTGTTTGTCACCCTTATATTTTTCACAAACTGTTGCAGTATAAGATGGATATGTTTCATAAATTGTTTGCTTCAAATTGACTTCTACATAATCAAATGTGTCCTCTTACCATTTGTGTTTTCTCTATCAGCTAGACTTAAAAATGAAAGTGCAGCTGTATGAATACACATGGTCTTGTTTAGCAGTTTTTGCCGGGTATATGGCCAGTCTCAATTCCCTAGAAATCTTTCACTGACAAAGTTTTTTATTTGTGTGAACTTATAATTACTAAAAAAAATCAGGCTGACTTCTCCAATATTTTTACATTTCACTGGGTTGCAGGCTGTAGCTGAGGAATGCTGTATGAGGAAAAGTGATTATGTGATGGAAAAGTATCAGAGAGAATGTGCATCTGTTGGACAGATATTTAGAATGGTTTATTACTAGCTACTGACCCTTCAGGTACATTAGGAAGTCATTGGTGTCTTCTGGCATTGCTCCATCTCCAGAATACTCTCTCTGTTTAGTACATTTAGTTAACTCTGAAAGTTCTGTTTCATAGAATATTTATATGCCATTATTTAGTTTAAAACTACTGTGATAAAACTACATAAAAATGTTTTGTTGCACCAGAATCTTCAAATCTGTAATTTACCGATCCATTGCTTAATCCCTTGACAGGATTCTTTCATTGGCCTTCTGACCCCCCACATTATCTCTCTAGGTCACTGAGGAATGTACTTACTGCAAGTAAATACTAGTGTTTTCTTCATCCTTTTCTGCTGGGACCATACCTTTGGCCTTGTGTTCAAAGTTAACATATGTACATGCCAGAGGAGCAAACCAAAAAGCAATTTGGACCATGCTGTACATTAAATCAAATGTTTAAAAAAAAAAAATAGACTGTTATTGGAAAAAAAAATAAAAATTGTTAGTTATTCAGATAAAAAGGTACTCAGAAAGACGTACAGAAAAGTAACCTATTTTCATGACAAGGAGAAGAGTATATACTTATTTTCTGAAATTCAGAATGAGGAATGGTACTTCAGAAGCATATATGCATGCAGAAAGTCCTTTTCCTTTCCTCCCTTCCCTGTAGACCTGATGTAATACCTCTTTTCAGCAAAATACCTGCACATGATGCTTAAATTTTTGTCTGTTATCACATCAAATGATTTAACGAGTTCTTGTCAAGTTAAGGTGCATACTGAAGCACTTGGGATCATAAGCTCTTTGTGATTCTGCACTTGTTTGTAAAAGAGCTAAATAGACAGCACAAGACAAAGAACAAGTTCCACCTGAGTGAAAGGCAGTGTGTGTCTTGAGTTGGAGCAGGAGTGTTGTGTGGAGAGGTTGATGGGGAAAGTGTCAGGGGAGAGTATGCATTTTTCAGTTTTACCTGTTGAGTTTTGCTTTTCTAGCCTGTTTTGTTAAGGGGATACAGGCTCAGAATTCTAAATAGGGAAGAAAAAAGTGTATTTTGAGGAGCTAAGCATGGCATGTTTCAAGTCAGACTTTCAAAAGAATCTGCAGCTGCATTTTTTTACAACCTTAAATTATGCAGATAAATTTGAACACTAGTGTTTCCAACCACCTGCCTGCAAGTATATACAGAGCTGTTAGAAGGTGACTAAGCAAATGCCTCCTTGTGCTTAGGTTTCTTACTGTAGGTAGATCCCTCATATGTGAAATCACCACCAGTGGTTGCAGGGTCTTCTTCCTGAAGAAGATCAAGCCTCTGTCTACCAGGAAGTGGGGTTTAATGGGATCAGCGCTTAACTATGTGTGATTAGAAATTATTTTATTAATGACAAATTGAATTCTCTTAAAATCAGTGTCTTAGAAATTTCATGCACTGGATTAGATAAAAGTACCTGTGACCTGAGTCATTGATTCCTACTGGGTTCTTGGAAAGCCAGAAGCTCCTTATTTCTTGCAAGCCCTGTGAAGAGTCTGTTAGGAAAGGTTCAGAGTAAACAGGGGAGTATAGCATGCCAGTCTGTACCGCTACTGATGAGATGAAATGGAGTTCAATTAAAGTGCCAGCACCCACAATTTTAATTTATGAATTCATTTGCTTTTTTTTTTTTTTGAACAGAAGGATGAAGATTTCTGTGGAAACAAATTACAGCCTTCAGCATTGGCAGGAGTTCATTTCAAACACATTTCCTGATCACTCTGATTTGGCAGATGCTTTTATAATACTTACCATCCTGGTCACATAAACCTCTCACTGCTGGCAAGAGATTTTCCCCACCCCAGCACAAGATTATTCCTGTCCAGTCAGTTTGAAGGACATGGCTAAGGCATTTATTTGGATGAACTTTTGGCACATCCCCATGTCTGTCTTTTAACTAGCCGGAATGACTTTGTAGGTAAAACATAAAACTAGCTCAATTATAGGTGCATTTCATACCGAAAGAGAAATCCACTATCGGGAGGTGTGAAGCCATAGCAAAGTCAGCTTCAAATAAATGGCAAGTGGAACTGCTTGGCAAAGGTGCTGATTTGGAGCTAAATAGAAATATAGTCTGAAAGCTAGATGCTGCCTACCTGTGCCTGAGAGTTTATGCAGTGAGAAAAGGCAGAGAAGCTGTTTCTCCCACAGCTATTTAGGCTGATGCAGAAGAGTGTTATCCCACCGAGCACAGCTTCTCCCTCCCCTCCCTCCTCAGCAATTCTCCTGTTTATTGCAACTGACAGCAATAGCTTGATGGTTATTTTTCTGTGTGGTGTAAGGAGGATTCCTATAGTTGTGCCTTTAGTGGTTGGCCATCCCTCTTTGTACAGGACACCTTAGTGCACTTTCTCTCTTCCCTTAAAAATTAGTATTTATAGCTTGATTGCTTTTAGTTGAGGTTCCATTTTCTGTCTGAAAAATGTCTGCAACAACCCTTCTAACAAGAGATTTCAAAAAAACCTGTCTTTGGTACTATGTGATTGTTTAACAGCTGGGGAGCCCACGTGAGCACACTTCAAGCTTCAGAAACACAGCCTTTATACCAAGCAACAAGGCGTGCCCTAATCCGTACAGGGCTGACAACACAGAAGACCACCTAAGATTGAATTTGTGGCTGTCTGCAATTCCTTTTCTTCTGTTGCATGTAGACTCAGACCAATCATTGACCAAAGTAACCTGTTAATCCTTTGTATGTAACCCTTTATTCCTCTCTGGCATGATTCTACAGGGTCAATGATTGTATTTAACATTTATTTCAATTAGTTTAGCAGACCTTCAGTAAGTGCATAAATTTGAATCCAGCACACCAGGAAATCATCGTTATTGTGTCCAATTGGTGGTATAGGCTGTACTTTTAATTTGAAAATGTACAAGTTTGCCAGTCTGCATTGCAGCCCTGCACCTAAAATTTGGAATATTCAGACTACATGATAGAATATTGATCTGGAAACTAGCAATTATGTGATTTTTTCACACTTATATTGTGCTTGGGTCTTACAGTCACCTGTGTGTTCAGAGCCCGTAAGAATAGTGCATTGACTAATGAATTTCTGTTTTGAGAAACTTAGGCGCAGTCAGCTTGTGTAAAGATTATGCATAACATTTGCTGTTCAGGAAGACTTGTCTCATCTTCTTTAATGTTATTATATGAAAAAATGTGCTAGTGCATTTAGATGTGAGCTAGCTTGTAGCCAACAAATTTGATTAAGCAAAGAAATCAGTTTTGTTTGCACGTCTTGACAAGAACTGTTAAAGTGAGCATATAAAGCATTCCTCTCAAGTCTGTAAGATGAGAAATGTCTTAGTAAAACAAGCATCTGAAATACACCCTAAAATGTCTGACGGTACACTCTCTAGAATTTCTGCCTAAATGAATTACTAAGATGCTTGAGAGCACACTCAGTGTTTTCATAATCCTTTACCAGGTATAGGTACCTATTCTGTCAGCTCTGATGGTTTCTCAAGTGAAAAATTCTCTGTCTATACCTTTTACACGTTCCTGCATTGTGTCAAGTTACAAATATATTTTTGCAGAAAATTGGTGTCATGTGTGAACCTGTGTAACAGTAAGCAATCATTACACCTGCTATTTTTCAGTCTGCAGACAGCAAAATAGTGAAGTGTGAAAATGTTTTTATTTTTCTTTCCTGGTAGATGTCCGTAGAAGAACAATTTATGAGTACCACAGGGTGGAGCTACAGATGTCAAAGATTACCAATCTCTCAGCTGTTGAAATGATACCTCTTCCAAGTAAGTAAAACACAACATGGGGAGGAGCCAGATCTGAGAAGGATCCCCCTTTCCCCTCCCAGCAACACATACAGGGTTTTAAATATTCTGTTTTATCTGTAGACTTCGAATCATGGACAGACTCATTTATCCTCTCTCAGATTTATTCCCAGATGCATTAATGGTCCAGTGTATCCTCACGTGTCTCAAGTTAGTTTATAGGTATATAGCTCCTAGTAGGTCTTGAATGAAATCTGTGCCAAATAACTTTTCCAGAAGAATGATTATATTTCCTTTAAATATTTTTCCTCAAGAAAAAAAAGAACAGTTTTCATGCTTGCAAAGCAAACACAAATTCTTCTGTGTACTGCAAAGGAATATCCCCAAACACATTTTGCAGTCCATCTGCCTCTTTTTTTCCAAGGTAAAACTACATTGTTTAGAAATCTCTGGGTTTAAACTGCCAGCTGCACTACTGTGAAAAAAAACCCAAACAAGCCACAAACAAAACACCAGAAATAGCTACTTTTCTTTTTTCTAATCCAATTATAGTTCTTGCACACTTTTTTTGTCAGTCTTACTATCTTCTTTTGTCTGACTGTTAGCAACACCAAGGATCACTGGAGCCACGGAAGAAAGGGATTTAAGGAAATACTTAATATTAAGCAGAAAGATTAAAATTTAGCAATGAAGCTGAATAAATAGTTGTGGAAGTGGGAGTGTATTTACAAATAGAATACAACTGGAATCCTACAGATAAAACGTACTTCTGTGCATACGGTTGTGCAGTGCATTTTAATAGGCTGATTTTGGTGTCTTATTTTGGATGTGTGAACCTGTTGAGTCCCTAAGTATGTATTATCAGAAAATATATCCTTCTTTTGTGCTTTTTATGCGAATTATTTGTGACACTAATGTAATAATTTGTGTTTGTTTATCTATGTCCCAGCTTGTCTCCAGTTTACCAGCTGTGGTCCTTGTGTCACTGCCCAGATTGGTTTCAACTGCAGCTGGTGCAGTAAACTCCAAAGGTAAATAAAAGGATTTTTCTGTTTTTTGCATGGATATGCAGCTGTTCTCAAGGGAGATTCAAAAACATTGCCCATAGGTTATTCAGCACAAAGAACTGTTATATTTAGGTCTTACGTACATGCATTCACACAAATATACACCTCAGTTGCAATCACTAGGAACACATCATTGTCCCATTTCACTTTAGCAAAGAAATTAGGCAAGAATCATAGAATTGTTTTGATTGGAAAAGATCTTTATGAAGTCCAACCATTAACCTAAGACTGCCAAGTCCACCACTAAATCATGTGCCAAAGCACCACATCTACATACCTTTTAAATACCTTCAGGGATGGTGACTCAACCACTTCTTTGGGCAGCCTGTTCCGATGCTTGACAACCCTTTTGTTCAGGACTTAAGCCCCTGTTCCTGTTTCCTTAACCATACTTTAAAATCCTTTTGAAGGAGATCAAGAAGTATAAATCATAATAAAACTCATATTTTCTTCCTATATCCCTGTCTTCATCAAAAAGAATTTAATCACATGGAGATGTGGGGTGGTAATGTAACTATATATGAAGACATACTTGCTCTCTTAACAGTAGGGAGACAGACACATCCAGAGACTCAGCCTTTTTTCTTTTGACCTCTCATTATACTTAGTGGATGTGTTGGGTCTCCTCAGCCTCTTACTGCCATGTTGATGAGGACAGTCAAGTCAGTAGGAAGAGTGATTTAGACTGTGGAGCACCTGGAGCACAGACAGCAAAATGGAAACTCTGCAGCTGTAGCTTTTCCAACAAGTAATTCAGTCACTGACCTTCATTGACCTTCATAGCAAGAGTTTAACACCAGTTCTCTGACAAAAAATGCAGAATCATAATGGATATTTACTATTGTTCTGTTTTTCAGCCCTAGTGATTAGTTTCAGAAATGTTATGTATAAAATGGATGCATAAGGAAAGGAGAAAACACAATTAGCAGTGTAAAACTGTAATAATTTGATACCATACTGATGAATGTGGTACAGATTTAGGAACTTCAGGTCATTTGTATTAAATTTTCTTAAGCTTCTGCCCCCTTTAGTAAGTCATATGAGAAATCAGTTTGTCTTGCAAAGAACTCTTGAGTGGAACTAGAGCTAAATTCAGTCATTTCACGGAAAACATATCAAACATCTTCAAGCATAAGGATAGTTGTAGAAAACTGTTTCAGGCAATCATGAAGAGATCTTGCTTGCTTTAGCCAATTTTTTGCTTTCAAGCTTTGCTTGATTCTACTTCTGCTAATAAATGTTGTAACACTGATAACCTGTTAGCTTTGGTTCCAGCAGGCTATGTTGCTTTGTGGCCAGTATTCTCATTTCTCTTTGGATAAACTCATTTCTAGCGGGTAAGATTTGAAGAGATGGTAAAGTTCAAAAATCTTACGAAGAACAGGCAAACATTGAGATCCTTTGTTTTGCTCTGTAGTTTCTGAAGAACTGAGTTTCCCAAGTTCTGGGATTGCTGAAAAATCTGTTTCACTCACTGAGACACAAATTCACTGTGGAAAACTAAAACAGTTTTATCCCTCACCTTTAGCAGAAAGCACCACCAAGCATTTAGTTGCACTGTGGTCCCTTCCACATATCTAGGTGAATGTGTCCGTTCACAACTGGCAAGCTGTAATTTGCTGCTGAAAAATATACAGTCTCAATAGACCTATTTCTATTCAATTAAAGTTTGCATGAAAAAGATCTTGCTTTTCATTTTGCCTGTGAAGATCACACTGCAGTCAAACACGAACCTATTGTGAAGCAGTCCTGCAGTGTTTCCTAAAAACAGCTGGCTCCACGCTGCAGCACAGTTGTGCCTTTGACGAGCTGCAGCAGATAGATGGACAGTTTTATTGCTGTTAATTAGCCCATTACTGACAGTAGTAGGACTGTCATTTCGTGCAGTCTGTGTCTGGACATCATTTGACAAGCAGCAAAAGCAGGAACTGGAGTTGATTCCTTAAAAAAAAAGATGGATCCATAAAAGCAAACAGATTATGCCTCTACACAGGAATTTCAGTAGTTTAAAAACAGTCATATCATCCAATTTATGTCTATAAAAATGAGTGATATTCAGTCAGGTTAAAGCAAATGGAGAACTGCGTATAGTTCAGAATGGAAGGATCCACTAGGGGTCATCTAGTCTACCCTCCTCTTAAAGCAGGGCCAGCTGTGAGATCAAACCAGTTTGTTCATAACTTTGTTCAGCTGGGTCTTGAAACCCTCTGAGGCTATGGTCCAGTCCCTTGAACATCTTAATTTTATACTAGATTTTACGATGGATTTTTTGAATTGTTATTTCCTCTGGAAACATGGTTTTAGTGATGATGGCTGCCTCACACCCCATTGCCTTTCTTGACCACTCTCCTCCAGCTTCTGAAACGAGCAGCTTTTTTCAACTAATTCAGTTTTCTACAGAGAAACAGATCTGAAATAATATGTGGATACATATTTTGTGAAAAGAGGCAACTTCCTTTCCAAAATGTGAAGACAGCATTTACTTAGGGTACATCACACTGCACGACCATTACAATCAGGACTCATTTCTGTCTCAGCTTTGACAATTTTTTGCTCCCTACCAATTCTGGATCCTCTCACCTACCCTCTAGTCCAGTGCCTCCCTTCTTTTACCTTGCTGTTCCTCAGCATGTTTATTCATTTTAGGGAAGTACAAAGAAGGGCCTTATTCCATTCTCAACGGAGATGTCTGGATCACAGGGGAGTACTCAGAATCGTTTACTTCAGTACCACATAGTGGTTTTGCTCCCCTCAAAAATAAATTCACTGTTAAAATGTTCTTTTTGCATGTGATAAAGAAGCACTTGCTCAACAAGAAAACCTAACTGTCCTGTTGAAAATCATAAAGGATAGAAAGTTGCGAGTTCTTTCATCACATTGCTCCACCTTTTTCTGTGTATCACTGCTCTGCAGTCACCAACCTTGTAAATCAACTTAGACTTTTATCTTCTGTTGTGATATACATAGCTGCAGTAGAATAAAATCTGCTTGGAAAAACAAGGGCAAAGCATTACATAAAGTATTAACTTACACATTTAAGAAGTGCCTAGAGTACAAAGAAAATTAATATTTACAGTCCACTTTCAAATTAGAGCTCATAGGGGTTTTTGAAGTAAGCAGAAGACAGGCATTTAGGAGTAATGCCTGAGTAGTGCTTCTAGATTGCAAAGCTGACTGGATATACTGGTCTGGGAGATGGAAAACCAAAGGGTGTTGCTTTTGGCTGTAGGCAATGCGCAGGTTGGGGAAGGCAATTAACCTTTGGATTAAGTAAACCACCAGAGGGAGCATATATAATCCAATCAATGTAATAGATTAATATACAAATGACAAGGAATATCTCATTTTAAATGCTTTAGAAGAGCTCGAGGTTTAAATTATAGTGTATTCTATAAAATACATTCTCTTCTATCAATGTGTATAACTTCATGAGTTTGCTGATCATACTGCTGCTTCAGGCAAAGTGAAAGTAATGTGCCCAGGTTCTGCCTGTCTCTAGAATTTGTATTCCACTACAGCAGTTCTTTATGCTGGAGTGGTTTTATATGAAAACATGGCAGAGTCCTAACAGCTGTATCTTGACAAGGAGTTGGTTGAATTAGGCTAGATTTACCCTGTTATAAATGAAATGTAATGGCAGTACTCTTTTTCTAACTTGTATACTGTTTCTCTCCAATTATGGAGCAATCGTATTGAAAATCTGAGAAGTAGAAATTCTGGCCTTTTGTCAGAGTTCGCTCTGATCAAAATGCAGCATATTTTTCTTCTGTTTTAAAAGTTGTGTTGAGACAGCAATTGGATTTTTAATCAAGTGCAACAAACGTAGCAAGAATGAATGTGTAAATTTGTCAGCCCTGATACATTACTGATAAGAACGATATGATAACTAGATCTATACTTCACTGAGCAGAAAATTGTTCCACACCCAACTTCTTCAAATCCTTTCCAAGCTGCTCACTCTTAATTTGACAAGCTAATTTGAATGCATGGACTGCAAGAAACTGTTAGGAAATTAGCAGTCAATAATTGAGAATTTTGTATGCATGGCAAGCAGGATGGGAGTAAAGCATGAAAAGAAAGTGGCACAGAAGTGCTTAATGAACAAAGCATTTTCTCAAACCAGAGTGAGCCCAGTGATGGTATTGTTTGACGAAAGAAGCCTTGCAAGATCATAGTAATAGATCTTCTGAAGTGGGATGGCAGTTCTGTTTAGAAGTGTGAGCTTCAGTGAGCCTGAAGGTACATTTAAAAATACATAGCGGTAAAGATAACAGTTCATTTAAAAGTACTGTTATGGAATGCAGATGATCCTGAGCTCTTAACATGCTTTTATTGAAAGTTAGCCTGCAGCCAGATGAACTGCAGTGAGATTGATACGTGGATAATTAGCAGATAAATAGCCTTTCTACATTTTTTGATCAGTTTGTGGAATTCATTAGTAGCTGGATTCCGTGGAATTATTATGGAATTTCTGTAATTCCCCTTGAGCACAGATTGTCTTGTACAATTCCTATGATTAATACAAATAAACCTAACAAGTTAGTCTCTGAACAGAACTCCAGTGAAGGTGCAGTAGCTCTTGGAGACATAGAATATGTCAGAGCACGTCCAGCCAATTCACTAGATAGGCTGTGGGACCCGCTAGAGTACAATCATCCCCTTGGCTAGTTCAAAGCTGATATCTCAAAGTATTCACATACCGCCTCAGAGCTATGTGGAATACTTTTCAGGGCAGAGCCTTTTCCTGCACTACTGCACAACTTTGTCTTATGAGCTTCATTCCTCAAGATTCCTTTCTCCATACATTCTTCTGCAGTGCCCTCCTTTCTGCTCACTGATGTTCTCAGCAGCCCTAAGCTAGAGAATAAAACTAAACCTATCCTACTGTTAATAGATTTGATATCTACCCAGCTAACTTGAGTTGTGCTTTCATATAGAAAATATCCAGTTTTTACAGCTGCAGCCTTAGCCACATAATTTTACATATGTATGCCTTGCGTTTTTTTCCTGAATAGCTCAGAACAACATCAGGATAACAGTTATGCTCATAACTGATGCAGATTTTTAAGAAACACAGGACTGGATTAAAAAACTTCAAATTGTTTCTAGAAAATGGGCAGAATATTGCTACAATTCTCATTATTCTGAAATCTTAATCTTTCTGTTGAAGTATTTTCTATGAAATCATGGACCTGAAGACTGGGAAGCATTTTGAAATTTCTTAATCTAGGTATAAGCACAGTGATTTATGTAAGCCACATCACTCTCACTACCCATAATGTATATTTGTGTTTCTTACGATACTATTTGCTGTTCAAAATTTGAGGTTGGTTTCACTAGCTATTGGTTCCCTTGCCAGAGATGTTGCTTTGTCTTCTGGAGCTTAGAATCTTTGTTCAGTATCCACTCTGCAGGTTTCTGTGGTATCCAATTTTGCAATACAGCTTGCCCAAGATGTAGAAATTACAGTAATATAAAAAGGACCACTGCCTGGACTGTTTTAAGACCTTCATGCAAAGTCTGTCTCATGTAGGTCTATCAAACATATCACATTCCTAAGGTGTTTTATTATAAATGCAGGAAGTAGTTATCAAAGATACAGAGGACAGTTAAGCACATAAATCCCATTGAGAGGAGGGAAAGTAGCCATCCGTCTGTTATTTATACCTTTGAGAATATTTACCTTTGCTGATTAATTTGGAAGGAAGATCACAAAATCTGTGTTTAATTTCCATATTTAGTTTCACAGATGCACCGCAGCTCTTTTCTGTAGAAATTTCTTTTGCAATTCTTTTACATGCTAGTAACTTTTTATTCTTCGTTTGTCGTATTAGAACATTAAGACAAAGCCCCACTCAGTCTTTGATGTAGCATTCTTTCAATGTACCAAATCTTTCAAATACGACCGGGTTGAGTTCACACGTCATTCTGCATTGTTTGTTTGTCCTGAGTGCTGTAGCCATAATAGTGGGTATTGCCCTGCTCTATTAAGCAGGCATTCACTCTGGGGTTAAACAGTCATTTACTCGCAGAACTGCACCATATTGAGTCAAACAGCAGCCCCAGTTTCTTTTCTGTTTGATTTGATTTTTTTCTGTTCATTTCTTATATTGATAGATACTACCAGAAAGTTTGGATTCAAACATTTTCCTAGTTCACTGGTGAGAGGCGACACTTGTCTGTGAACGGGCTCCCCAGACAAATGACTCAGAATGCAATTTATAAATATCCTTGCTACTGTTTCAGTCTGTTTATTCCACTTCTTGCATGTGTAAAGTCTCAACTCATCTCTTTTTCACACCTCTGAAATTTGCTAACTTTTTGTTAACCTAGCTAACAGTAATTTGTCTAGAAGAGTTGCCTTTATTTGCTAAACCACTGATATTTGCTAAACCACTTCTCTCTCTGTTGACAATCATGTATGGTTTTTTATATTATTTTATGCTAACTGCTATTCCTGTGCTACAAGTAGAGTTAGAAGTAGGCTGGCTGGTCTCTTCCTCTAATGAAAACTGTGACTTTTTAAGTAGTTCATGGTCACTACTTTTGAAAACAAAGTATGGCAGGATATAAGGAGTTTCAACTTCAGGGAGAAAAACCCTTCAAAGTTCAAATTGGAAGCCAAGGGGGAAAAAAAGAGAAAGAAAATCTAAGTAGGTACTTGGTTTCTAAAGAGAGAAGTTAGGCCCTACAACAGAAGTTCTCCCACTTTATGAGTCAAATATATAAGCAAGGTGCTCCTAATGAAATGAATTAGGTTTTCTAGTCATAACTGAATTCTAAATCAGAAAAGGTAGGATAGTACTGAAACAGATTGGTTGTTTGTAGTTCCTTATTTTGTAGTGTTTTTATGCGTTGCTGTAAATAGAGCAGTGCTACTGCTGTTTTGCAGTTTAATTTCTCTTCCAATGGACTGAAATAAAATAACTTTACTGCTTACAATAGCTGGTTGACTTGGGATTTTTTTTTGTTTTCAAACAATAATGTATTAGAAAATACACAAATTTGACCAACCCAAGCTTTATGATTTGAGGAATATGTCAGTTAAATTTGGTTACAGAAAAAGCTTCGTTAATGGATTAGCAAAAATAATTATTGTGCAGTAGGTGCATTTTGTCCAACAGGCCCTCTTGGCAGAATGTTAATTTAATGAGGAACAAAGTATCATATTTTTTCCCTTTCATGTCTGAGATGAATTTAATTTGTAGTTCCTGACCCCTTTCTTGACCATCGGAAAGTGGTATGTTCTGAGAATTGAGTTGCTGTGTATCTTTTATCAAATATTTGAATGTTCATGAGACTATATTACAGAACCCAGATAGGACCTCCAGATTGTATCCTAAATTGTAGGGCTAGTTAATCATTTTCTCAACTGCCCCTTTCTTTCCTTATTCCAAGTGTTTATAAAAAGTGAAAGAACAGAAACTAAGAACAGTTTCAGAAAACCTCCAAGTTCAGGGCAGAAATTCAGAGCACATCTGTGGAGGCAGGCAGGCCAGGTTATCACACTTGACTCTAGGATATTCCGTAGGATAAATATTAATGTACTTTCATGAAAGCATTGGTTCTGTTCCCTTCATATAAGCATCTAACCCACTGCATTGTATGGAGGTATCTGTCTTCCACCAGTTTTATGATTCTTATGGTTCCTCTGCTCTCATTACAAGGGAAATTATTTATAATAATTATTTATAAGGAATTAATTATTTTTAATGGAATTAAGATTTTTTTAATGGAAAGTTTTTGCACTATATCAAATTTTATTTTTCTTTTTCTCTTTCACTGAAATATAATGCAGAATGGCAGTCTCAGTCAGATTTGTTTAGTGGTCAGTTCAGCAGTCGTACAAAACAGTTACTTGTACAGCTGTAGTTCATATTCCTGTACCAAATATTTTTTTACATAGAATTACTTGCAAATTGAGCAGAGCCTGGGAACCTTCCTGGGCATTGGAAAATTTTCTCTGCCGTTAAATAGTTATGATGTTCCCTGACATGATTTTGGTCCATGCACGGAAGCACTGTCCGGAACAGTTCCCAGGCATGGTACAGGAGTTAGACTGTTCCAGGGATTATTCCTAGTTGGCAGTTTATGTACAACCTCCTTCTTTTCAAGGTTGAGAGAGTTTTCTTGTTCAGGCATAGGCCATTCTGTGCCAGCAGTCTTTAGTGCCAAGGAGCGTTTCTGGGCATGTGTATTTTACTAGTATAGAAATAGCCAGAATGATCACAATAGTCTTAACTGCTTTCAAAAGTGCTAACCTTTTGTGGTTGTGCTCTTCAATATAACTTGCTCATCACTGAAATTATACTTGTCTTGTAGACAAGGAAGGGCCATAATTGAAAACTCTCTTTTTGTTACCATAATATTTTAAATTTTACATATTGCTATACACATACTCCTATGTAAGGTTGCCAGAATTTTTTATTTAGACAAATATGAAATCTGCATGTCTCTTCATAAAATTTGGATAATCTGAGATTAAGACCTGCTAAAGCAAACTGCTCAATTTCTCAACATAGTCTACTGATTCTCTATAGCATACATTTTATCAATCTTTCTAGTCACTTAAACAATGGGGAATCTGTAACATTTCCCTGTAGGAGATATTCCCAATTTCAGGGAAATAAATGAAGTTTTCTCAGTATTCTTCCTAAATATCAAGGCTTTTTTCTGGGAACTGTTACATCTTTAGTTCCCCCTCTATTCAGGTCTATTAACTCTTCCAATATCTGCATTATCATATAGCATTAATGAAACCAATTGCTTCCTACCAGATTTTACAACAAATATGAATATGTACAATTAATGAAGAAATTGATGAGCCCCAACTGTTCTGTAATTCTTTGGTAATCTGTTTTGAAGACTGTTCTTGCTGAATGTTGACTTCAGAATTTTATTGACTTTTAGAGAAAAAATGAGATACAAGTAGAATACTAATTTGGGGAACACATAATTTACCAAATTTTAAGTTCCTTTGAACATAACCAGTTATAGGGTCATTAATGTCCTTCATTTCTTTTGCTCTCTAGCTGAAGAATTCACTGATCCTTTACAGCAGACGTTTTTCTTAACCCTAATTCATCCATACTTTCCACAAATGCAGTAGTATGAATATGTAGTTCCAAAACTATGTTGTTTGTGCACAATGCTCTCCTGTTTTGTTGGCATACCTTTATAAGCATATAAACATTGGCTTATGTAGAGTCAGTTTAGCACATTATGCCTCCTTCTCCTTTATAGCCCCTGCTTCCTTTAACTTCGTACTCTTTTTAGATTTGTGAATGAGATATAACAGGAGCAGTAACCTAGCCTAACAAAAACATCTCTGCGCTTCTCTTTCCAGCAGCTCAGATGCTGATGCACACTGGTACTGAAACAGCCATATTATGTATTGCACAATTGCTGTGGGTTCATGTGTGACAACAGAAGTATGAGCTCTATTTCATACTATCTCCAAGTACTTTTCATCCTGTCCCAAGGCCTCTACTACTTGTTAATGATATCAGTGTTTTTTTTATAAAGGAGCAAACCCCCAGGAAAAAGGGAGCTTGGCCTAAGTGTGAATGAGATCTGTGCCTTGGTGCATGCCACTCAAGACCTGATATTTTTCAGTATCATTCCCAGTTCTACAATTCGTCTGTCTGGGATTACTATGGGAAGCATAGAGCTGTGAATTAGTGTATGCTAGTCTAGTTTTCAGAAAATCTGGGCTTAACTCTCGGTTCTGTTATGGAATTCTGTGTTATCTCAGCTAAGTCGTTTCATGTGTCCTATGCTCTATTTCCTCATCTCTAAAGTGAAAAAGGAAATATTTTCTCCAAAAGTGACCTTCATACTTTTATTTTAAAAACAAAAGATGAAGCAATGGGTATGAGGCTAACTGTACTTCTGAGCGTGTCAGTGTCAAGCATTATAAAGCAGTTTTCAAAATACAATTTCAAAAATTTCAAAATACAAAATACTGTTACTCATTTAACCAGAAGGGAATGTAACATGTAATACTGGGAAAAAAATGTGTAAGATCATGGGAGCATCCACCCTAAAATTGAAGAGATCATTTTGAATACTCAAAGATAGAAAACAGTTCAGACAATCATGTAAAGGTGAGAAAGGGGGGTTAATTGTGCTAGTTGGAATCATCAACAAAAGTGTGAAGTACATCCAGTAGTGCTTCAGAGCTCTTTGCCTCCAACCCTGAGTAATTTCTTGTATGCAAAACAGGTAGCAATACCAACAGATCAGAATTCTCTGCTAACTTCTGTTGCTGTTAGCTCAACCCACATTATTCAGGTATAAATGCCCCAAGTCAAAGGCACTGTAGGATGTAATCTAGTATCAGAGATGAATTTCACTGTGGCTTCTTCCCAGAGAACATGTTTGATCATTATTTTCTGCTGATTCTGCTGAAAATTCTTATACCATAATCTCATAAATTTGACTCTAGGGCCCTCCTCTTACACTTTCTTTTTCCTTCTGGTTATTCAAAGCACAGCCTTTAGCAAAAGCTAATTTTTTTTTATTCTTTATCTGCTTTTCAGCATGTTTCCTTTGTTGTTGTGACTGACAATAATACTATAGAAAATATCCTCCTATTCTTCTTTAATCAGAACTCTGCCAAGTCTCACTTTAATTGGGTTTTTTTCCTTTCTTTCTAGTTGAATTGAAAATAAAACTTATTTCTTTTAGCCCACACTTATTCTTAGGATCTTCTAACAACAAGAATTCCCCGTGGGAGTCCTTATTTCCTGCTGCCTATTCAAAAGTTGTGGCAGAGTTACAAATATTGAGTCTTACTCATGTTGAGTCTCTTTTACTGTAAAATACAGCTTTTTTTAAAACATCTTTTCTCTGTTTACATGATATTGCAGGAGTAATTTACAGAACATGTAGGTATATTTTTCCAAACTTTCTGTCCCATAAAATTGTGGAACCATCATCAGGTTGAAGGCTGCCTGCTGAAATTTGTGCCACTCTCTGATCCGCCTTATCATTACGTGAATGCTGGAAATTTTGAGAGGCACATTATGTTAAGACAATGATGGAATTCAGTGCTGCAGACACAGATATGCTGCATCAAGTATTAACCATGCCTTAGTAATTATATTTGAATTTTTCATAAACACTAAAATAGTACAGGCTGTTTTTAGTGCTGTATGCTTAATACAAGGATTTTGAACAAATTGTCTTACCTTAGAATAGCAAGGTGGGAGCAAATCCTCTTCTAACAATTCAAATTGTCATCCTGTCCTGAAGTAGAGTTTAATTAAGCATTATGTTTAAGCAAAGCATAAATGTTGACAACACATTTGTGCTTGAATCCAGTTATATTAGTTGTATGGAGCTAGATGCTAGCACAAATACCATACAAATACCTTACAAATTCATACCACAGTGACTCACAATGACAGTTCACATAAACTGCGTAAGCGCTTCAAGCTGTGATAAAGTTCTGCATTTGTGACAAGGGAAAGTGGAAAATAAAAAAGGGAGGAAAATACAGTCTTTGCCCCAGCAGCACAGTGTGACGAGAAAGGGATATTCAAAAGATGAAGGAACCAAAATGGAGCCTGTTCTGCAGGTTCTATCGAAGTATTATCTTTGTGCTCGGCAAAGCCAGACCGAGGACAAAGATAGTGCGCTTTTCCTCCAAAAATCACTCCATGATTAGCGTTTTTTTCAGTTGAACAGACACAGTTTTTTCTTTTTTAATATATTTTATATATTTAATAATGTATGTATATTATTAACTCCCTCAGCTTGAAAATAAATTCCACTTTAAAATGATCTAATTATTTTTTTAGTAATTTAAACAACCTAAACAGTGTCTTAATCTTTTCCTAATGTGATGGGCTTTCGTTAGTGGTTAAAGGCAGAAGAGAGTTCTGTCTGTTCAATTTTCTGTTTAATTTTCCAGATTAACCTTTTATTTAGAGGAGTTAATAAACATTTTAACTGAGCTGAGTAATTACATGGTATTTAAGAAATCATTTCAGATTTCTGGAATGCCTTTCAGTTCCCAGAAATCCATTCTTCATATGCTGTTACAGATATCCTGGCAAAAAAAAAAAAAAGCCTAGGGAATGTTGGTTTAAAGGGCTCGTGTTGTGCATTTTAGTGCTCTTGATTGTTTTATGCCAGTTCAACCTGGTGAAAAGTTTTTTCCATCCAGACTTTGTCCCTTTTCTTCCTGATAATTTTCCATTGTTTTTAGCATATAAGGTTAAACTTTGAGGAATTTTCTCTATACAGGGTATCAGATTTATTAATCAGATTAATAATAATTCTTACTGACAAGAGAAGCAGAAAGCATTTCAGCTCATGCACTGAATGGACACTTCTTGTCGTTTAAATATTCTCTGCCAAATACAGGTAAATGGCATCTGGTAGACCTGATGATGTCTCCATCTTCTTTCTGCCTATATACAGTTCACTGAACAGATTCTCACATCTTTCTTTTTACCCAGATTCAGCTGCATTAGTTTTACCAAATCATCATTGCTATACATGCAGAGACTTTAATTCTCCCGAGTTACACACAAATCATGGAACTCTTTACATTTCATGAATGTCCCTATTCTCATTTCCTAGAACATCTTTATTATTGCTTTGCTAGGAGCTGATTTTGGTCATCACTTGAAAATGAAGTTGTTATAAAATGGCCGTGTTGACAGATGGCATAAATGGCATAGCTAATAAAATCTAGTCCAATGTTTTAATGGCAGCGGGGAATTATCACCACGCTACTAGATGAAGGTCTTAAAAATGCAGTTGATAGAGTGGGTGGTGCACTGAAATGGCAGTTCCCAGAATTCTAACTCAATGACAGAGCAATGATAGTGTTTGCTATGGCTGACATCTCATTGACACATGGCTCAAAGGAAATTCACAAACAGGTTTGATTGAAGCATATCTAGTTCCTGATAAAGCTGCTTTCTGATAATTTTGTTTGGACTCACCATTGCATCAATAGAAAATGTTAAATAAACAGCGTCCAGGGTTTAATGTATTTTTCTTTAAGGCAGGATTGTCTAAAGAGTGTCTCATATGTTTGAAAGAGCTATTCCAAGTCCTTGTATGTTGCATTCAACTTTTGGTGGTTTGTTAATTCCTGGGGAAAAAATCAACCCCAGCAATGTTACTCACCACTGTGTTTCAGTAGTTTGTCAGAAAATGCTGAAGAACTGTAAATGAATGCACCTGGGATAAGCTTTTATTAATTTAATCTTTGGAACTTGAAGTTTGACTCCATTTAGATACAAGATAAAATCTAAAATAAAAAGTCATGCAGCCCTCTTAGGTATAAATACAGTTGGGTTCTAATTAGCATGGATATGTAACTGCAGTAATTTCCTCTATTGTAGGAATTTATGGAGTGCCTTGATGTCATGTCTAAACATTGGGCTTTATTTTCAGATGTGCAGAATATCCTTGAACCCGTTAGATTTAGCCAGAGCAGTATAACTAAAGTATAATGTGTTTGTGAGTATTCAGTACCTCTGAAAATTAGTCCAGTTCTCCTTCAAGATTTCAGGATAGGCACAGAAGTTGCTAATGAAGCCTTTCAATCATAAGAGAAGAGTAGAAGAGACTGAGACTTCAGAAAAAATGTATTCTATTCATACCTGGAATGTCATGTCATCATTTCTTTCTGCTTAGCGCGGTCCTCCTTGTTCTCATAAACATTCATGGAGACAGAACACCCCAAAGATGGGAAGACAGCACTGAGCTCCCAGCATAGCAGTGATTCCCTCATCCTTCAGCAAGAGAAAAAAATCTTTACAGCAGCCTTTATTCCCATGCATTTGGAAGGAGGTCTCTGTATTTCTCTGGAATACATTTCTGGTTTGGCCATCTTTCTTCTTCACCGCAATAGGTTTTTGGAAAAGTCAGTTGCTATAGAGAGAGTGATAACTGACACCTGTTAGGGTTGGGATATGGTTTTAGTAACATTGCAAATGTTAGAATGTACAACTAACAAATGTTGCAAGTACAACTAACAAGAGAATCAACATTTTCTCAAAATCTTTTGTCAAAGACATTGTAGATTCTGCTCCAAATAATTATATGGAGAAGTTTATTATCCCAAGTGTGTTGTTAACACTGATTGCATCCTCTTGTAACATGCTCTCCTGCTATAAAAATGATTCCACTATTCCATTCTTCCAAATGCACCTGTTTACCTTGGTTTAAGTAGGGTAGTACTTGACATATCTTGGCATCTTTCAGTTCATTGAGAACAAAAAATTACTCTGCAAATACAGCTACCCATAACAGTGCCCTTATTTGCTTGCCTAGTCTTATTAAAAGACAGAGAGAAAGTTATTTGCTGTAAAGTCAGGTAAGTTATGACCATAGATGCCAAATGACATCATCCTGTCTCATAATAAAATATTACAGGAAATGAATGCAGAAAACAAAAAACAAAACAACAAAAATTTAGAAACCCCCTCCGGAGAGAATCTCTTTCAAAGTCGGACATCATGGTTTAGTTATTTGCTTGCCATTTTAAAAATGTTTTCTGTTTGTAATGCTACCTGTTACCTAGTTACTATATAAACACTGATAACACTCTTGTGAGATGGGGATTGCCCGAGGAATCATTATATTAAAGTGTTACAAGTTGCTTTAAAATTTCTTCACTACATATTGCAAATGAGAAAGGATATTGCAAGCAGATTAACCTCACCTTATTTGATAAGAAATGTGCATGGAACTTAAGTTTTCTGCAGCTAGCGGGGGAGGTCGAAGCAGCTGCATAGTATTCTCTAGTTGTCAGGAAGGCTGTTCAGAGGAGCTGTTATCTAAATCTGTGAACATTGATCGCATTGTTATGTGTGTATCTTGATGTCTCAGATCACCTTGCCTGATAGAAGCACTGTCTGGTTCACTACATTTTTTGTGGGATTAAATTTTCCAGGCTAAGAAGACTGGACAGAAATAATTAAACCAATTTACATCCATATGGCTGACATCAAACTTAAAAACACTATGGCTCAGTGCAGTTTTAAGAATAATTATACAGTGGAAGGGAGACATTCCTGTTTTAAAACTATAAATTTAAAAAACCACACCTAAAATAATAACTCATTCATTGAAAGGCCTTTCACTGAAGTGGATTAAATGAATGACTCATTGCAAGCAGCAGCCTCTTGAATAAGAGCAATACCACATAAAACATATGGATTTTAAAATAAATCACATAATTTACTTATTCTCTCTGTCATTCTCTTCTCTTTCTCTCCCTTCCTTTCTTGTTCTTATTTTCCTCCTATTTCCAACTGAACAACTTTTATCGATTTCATTATTTAAAGATGCTCCAGTGGATTTGACCGTCACCGGCAAGACTGGGTAGACAGTGGCTGCCCTGAAGAGGTATGTGAGTAGTTTACATCCTCAGCCCATCAGAAACCATTTATATACTTATGATGCTTTTGATTAAATTCTTCATATTATGAAGCATGGTTTCAAGGCCAAAGATGTGCTATATTTATCTTTATCATTTAATGGTAATGCTGCAAGGCATAATAAAGAAAAATAGGCTGAGCAATTTCACTCCTCATTTCAGGAAATAAAATGGACACAAAATACAAATTTTATCTCTGAGAAAATACTTTAAATAAAAATTTAAAATACCAGAAATCCTGCCTCAAAACAATATCCTGCACTGTTTTTCTCTTAGATCTCTGGCTCTTGCCAGAAAAGAGGAAGAAACTGTGATGTTCCTCATGTCAGAAAACCCTCTGACAGAGCAGTCTCAAGTGAAAAACAGGGATTGCATGTCTTGGGTTTTAGTTATGATATCTGGCCAAGTCATTTAGTATAGAAGAAATTACACAGATGAAATCAAATATATAAAAAGACCAAACAAACAAACAAAAACTAAAAAAAACCACTACTACAAGGCATCTGGATGTTCTTTCCTGGAGAGACAGTGAGATAATAAGGAGATGTCTCACTGTGGTAGTGGTGGACTGTCAAACAGGGACTACAGGCCTCCTTTAAAAGAGGTATTCAGGGTACTTCTGGACCAGAGCAGTTAATTTTCAAGACATGTATATATACACATCTTACTGCTGGTTCTTTCCCAGTGTGCTCCTTTTAAAAGGCTTTTTGGTTTGAGGGTTATTTTTTGTGTTTTGTTTGTTTTTCATTTGGGAAGTGTGGTAATGAAGTGCAATGTCAGGTGAAACTGAGGGCAAAATGTAGCCCCAAGTGTCTAGTTAGAAAGCGCATTCTGTTTAATTCTCAGCAGAAGCAAAGAGAGGTAATGGTATAAATCCAGTCTGATGGAAGAATTTTTTTTTTCTTATAACTGTAATTGCGAAATAATTGCATCCTACATGCTGCCTTGTTACGTGATCTTGAAGCTTCAGCTTTTCAGTTTGTAAACTCATGATTTAAGAATGGGATTTCTGTAAGATTTTTTGGTCTCTGTAGGACAACCCTTTCAAGAACGCAAAATAAAAGTTACTGGGAGTATTTGTTGTTGTAGTGCACAACTTTTGTACTGCTTTAATCCAGGTTATAATTGGCTAGGACTCGGTTGTGCCTGTAGATGAAGTTATCCAAAAAACTACTCTGCATGACAGTAGCATCCCATTCTGCTTCTCCCTTCTTGTAGCAACACAACTAGTGCTCCAAGGCTTAGCACATCATCTGGGAGGAAATTATTGATACTCTAAGTGTGTCTGAGAAACTAATAGTTTGATTTGCATACTTTCAGACTACTTAATTGCTGCTCACAGTCCAGCTTTCAGGCTCTCTGAAGTAGAAGCAGCAGCTTACTTAGCCTCTTCCAGAATGACACCTGAGCTGACTGCTAGAGTTCAGTGAAGGATTAATAATTAGCACACAGAGGTTAATTTTACATGCATTAGTTCAAAAGGATGAATAATGAGGATTCTCATAGTAATGTTTCTGTCTTTGTAATACAAATTTTGAGCTAAATTTTTATTAAATTTCATCAGTGAAAGTAACAGTGGTTTTCAAGCTAAAACAAGAAGTTTAAAGAATAGTTATACTGCAGGTACTGATACCTTTTTTTAATGTAATACATCATTTCTTGTAAAACAAAGGACAATAAAATACTCATGTGTATTAAAACAAAGACAGCACCCACTGGATTTTGACAGCCAGATCCCAATAAAATGAACAGGCTTTGCGGGATTTCAGTTCTCATTAAAATGAATGGGGACAGCAGGAGTTACAGGCAGTTCCCATGTTTGTTGCTAGTTAATTTGATGTATTTTCCTGCAAAACTGTGTGATCCGTAAACAAAAACATTCATTACATCTGCAGAATTTTTAAAATGTCCAGAGATTAAAAAAAAAAAACCTCAAGACTTGTACTGAAATACTTAGCCATGAAAATAAAAGTTAAATTATTATCTTATGGTCAAGATTATTTATGGTGTTATAATATAATATATTTGTATTCTTATATTTTATAGTTTACATTTTATAATACTTATATTTTATATTATGATTGTTGTATTCTATACACATATAATGTGTGACATTTCAATATTACATAGAAATAATAGGCATATAGTGAATGTTTTTTTCTGTAGTGTGGTATATAAATATTCTATAGGCAGGATACGTGCACACATTTATACATATTCTTTTGTAATAACTGCATGTAAATCCTAATTAAGTGCTCTAATTAACTACACATTACTCACTATGAAGAGCTACAATTTCATTCCCACATATCTTTTTTAACGTATTATGGCAGAAGAGTGAAAATTTGAATGATAATCCTAGATATTAAAATCTGATTGGGGGAAATAAAGTTTGACATTCAGGGATGACTTTGAAGCCTTGTTATTAATGATAGAGTGTTGTAAGGTTTGCAGCTAAATGAAAAATATATGTTGCTGAATGCTGTGTAGAGCACTTCAAAGAAAATAAAAGAAAAAGCTCTTGAAAATTCTTGATTTAGTGTTTCCATTTTCATTCTTTTTATCCTGACAGCTTGTCCATGCTTAAATTATTCATTCAGTGACAGTCTTCACTTAGAATTAATTCTCTCTTCTTTGTTTTTGTTGTTTCCGTACAGTCAAAAGATAAGATTTGTGAGAATATAGCCACAACTGAAACACCTCCGTACTCCACCACCACCCTTCTGCCAACCACCACAAAGTTCAGGGTTTTAACGACCACCAGAGGATCCACCACTTCCCACCTGCCAACTAGCCTGCCCACAGAAGGTGAAGTGTATACACAGCATTATTCTATAGTGCAAACATTTCATTTACAAGTCTGAAAGAAATTTCTTTAAGTATGTGTTTGAGTTGGCCGTTTGTCTTTAGGGTGGTGGAAGGAGTGGGGAATTGCAGTCAAGGCGAATCTGCTACTGCTTTTAAATTGCAACTTGGTCTCACAACACTACGGTGCAAAGGGGACGAGCGCTGGAGGAGGAGGCAGTGCTGGGGGTGCACGGACATGCCAAACAGACTTCTGAAGAACTTATGGTTACAATTAATTGTTTGTCTTTAACCTTTGGGCTGTAGTCTAAAACCTGTTGTAGTAGATGGAGAGGGCCCTGCTGAAGTTAGTGAAGGAACTCCTGCCACAGTCCTGTAATGAATTTTGAATCCCTTTGGGCATTCTATTTAGCCAGGTGAAACTAAGAAAGAACACAAATTAAATTTGAAATTTGCTTGTAACTTTTTGTTCTGTCAGTTGACACTATTTTCATGTAGTGCTCACTGTTGTGAAATAGTTTCTATATGCTTCTGAATCAAATTATCTGAGTAAGTGATGGTACATCAGTTCTCACACTTGTTCCACTGGCTACTTAAATCTTGCCTTTCTGTGGTTGAGATATTCTGCTTTCCTACTTCTGGGGAAAATTCAACTGGGTAGAAAAGCTAACCCAGATTAATCAAATATCAACTTATCTTCTATAAAAGGTGGGGTGTGGAGGAGGAAGGGAGGGGGGCAGTTTTCTGTTGGCATTGTATGTTAAAACAACAAAAGGTACCAGGTACAGGCAGATTTATTTTTTTTGAAGTGGCCTGTGACAGGAACATTTGAACTGAAGGCATTTCAAGGTGGGAATCTACTGATAAGAAAGGCTCATTTTGTTTTCAGCAAGAGAAGTTTAGAAACTGTCAGTACAGGATTTGGACTGCAGCAGCAGCATTATTTCCTGGTGTTTTGTCCATTAAAGCTCACAACAAGAAGTGGAATACAGAAATAAATATGATTTAAAACTGGTAAACCTTTTCATGATTCTTAGAAGAGGAACTAAGTCATTGATTTATTTTATTGTCATATGTTGGTTCATATTGTCCTTAATATGATAAAATGCTCAAGCAATGTATGAACATGTAATATACATGAATTATTTGAAAGTGTTGAGGTAGACCTTTATTTACCAATGTTCTGTGTCCTCCTTTACACTGTAACACTCTCATAAATGTTTTTTTAGTAATAAGGAAGTAAAGCATTGCTCAGTATAAGTAAGAACACTATAATCCAATTCTCATTGAGTCAAGTATCAAATAATTTTATACATGTGAAATTTCTTTGACATTAGAATGTCATTCCTAAAATGGCTTATGACCTAGAAAAATACTTTTTCTTACAACTATCTTTGAATTTCCTTTATAGATGACACCAAGATAGCACTGCACCTAAAGGACAACGGAGGTAAGAGATGATTTTTTTCTGTCTGTAAACAATGTCAGTAGTTTGTCAAATTACAATCCACTCAACTTCATTATCAAAATCAGATTGTAGAAATAGCTTTCACCAGACTTTCAAATGACTTCAGCCTTCCACATCTATGTCGAAGAGCAGCAGGGCAAATAAGCTTAGCAACTGCTTAGTAAATTAAACCTTTACAACTCTCTTTATAACTCTTTAGTAAAACAGCATGTTTAATTAACTTCCAAATATGGGCATAATAAGTACATTTTAACTGTATGAATACAGTTATTAACTGTGTTATAACAATACAGCATTATTTACCTGTATTAAGAGGGGATATGATGCTAGTTCTAAATAATATTCTTGTGTTATAAAGTCATTCATAGTAGTGAATGATTACATGTTTTTTTGTTAATAAACATCTATTTTATATGTGTTTCTGTATTAATAGAAATCCTGTATTTCTCCATGCACGTTCCCCATGCAAGTTAATAAGATCACCTTGTCTTACTGATAAAGGCCTCTGCTAAATGAGGTTCTGCAGGGGACTGCTTTTGTGGTCTTATTTGTGGGTTCAAGGACTAAGACCTGAAGTTTGTTCCTTCTCCCTTTGAAGCTGATGAGAATTTTGCTAGTAGTTAGAATAGGGCTGGGTCATTAGATGTAGGCTGTGTCTGTATTCACTACCAACACAGGGCTTGATGATGAGAAAAGAAAGATTTAGGTTGATTTCTGTGGGGTTTGCAATGGTCTATCAAAGCAGAGGATGATTTGCTGAGAAGATCAATGTAAACTATATTTCCATTGATATAAAGGGGAGCATTATTGGCTCTAATGGTCTTTCTTGCTGGGGGAAATCCCATGGGACAGGGTACTTGAAGGTAAAGAGGCCCAAGATAGTTGGTTAGTATTCAAGGACGTCTTCTTCTGAGCTCAAGGTCAGTACATCCCAACAGGTAGGAAGTCAAGAAAGGGTGCCAGGAGACCTGCATGTTTAAACAGGGAACTGCTGGGCAAACTCAAGTGGAAGGAGAGAATGTACAGATCATGGAAGGAGGGGCTGGCCACTTGGGAGGAATATAAGTCTGTTGTCAGAGGATGCAGGGAGGCAACTAGGAAAGCCAAGGCCTCCTTGGAATTAAACCTTGCAAGAAAGGTCAAGGACAACAGAAAGGGCTTCTTCAAATACATTGCAGATAAAACTAACACTAGAGGCAATGTAAGCCCACTGGTGAATGAGGTGGGTGCCCTGGTGACAGAGGATAAAAAGAAGGCAGAGTTACTGAATGGATAAGTGAATGTGGTCTATCTTGATTTCAGTAAAGCATTTGACACAGTCTCCCACAGCATCCTCACAGCTAAACTGAGGAAGTGTGGTCTGGATGATCGGATGGTGAGGTGGATTGTGAACTGGCTGAAGGAAAGAAGCCAGAGAGTTGTGGTCAACGGAAAGGAGTCTAGTTGGAGGCCTGTATTTAGTGGAGTCCCTCAGGGGTCAGTACTGGGACCAGTACTGTTCAATATATTCATCAATGATTTGGATGAGGGAATAGAGTGCTCTGTCAGCAAGTTTGCCTATGACACAAAACTGGGAGGAGTGGCTGACACATCAGAAGGCTGTGCTGCCATTCAGAGAGACCTAGACAGGCTGGAGAGTTGGGCGGGGAGAAATTTAATGAAATGCAACAAGGGCAAGTGTAGAGTCTTGCATCTGGGGAAGAACAACCCCATGTGCCAGTACAGGTTGGGAGCTGACCTGCTGGAGAGCAGCGTAGGAGAAAGGGACTTGGGGGTCCTGGTGGACAGCAGGATGACCATGAGCCAGCAATGTGCCCTTGTGGCCAAGAAGGCCAATGGCCTCCTGGGGTGTATTAGAAGGGGTGTGGTTAGTAGGTCAAGAGAGGTTCTCCTCCCCCTCTATTCTGCCTTGGTGAGGCCACATCTGGAGTATTGTGTCCAGTTCTGGGCCCCACAGTTCAAGAAGGACAGGGAACTGCTTGAGAGAGTCCAGCGCAGAGCCACAAAGATGATTAAGGGAGTGGAACATCTCCCTTATGAGGAAAGGCTGAGGGAGCTGGATCTCTTTAGCTTGAAGAGGAGACTGAGGGGTGACCTTATTAATGTCTACAAATATATAAAGGGTGAGTGTCATGAGGATGGAGCCAGGCTCTTCTCAGTGACATCCAATGATAGGACAAGGGGCAATGAGTACAAGCTGGAACATAGGAGGTTCCACATAAATGTGAGGAAAAAACTTCTTCACATTGAGGGTGACCAAGCACTGGCACAGGCTGCCCAGAGAGGTTGTGGAGTCTCCTTCTCTGGAGACATTCAAAACCCGCCTGGACATGTTCCTGTGTGACCTGATCTAGGTATTCCTGCTCTGGCAGGGGGATTGGACTAGATGATCTTTTGAGGTCCCTTCCAGTCCCTAACATTCTGTGATTCTGTGATTCTTCCAGGCAGGGAGCATTGAGCTTTCCCCAGGGGCAGGAGAACTGGCAGCAAGTGTGACAGCAGGCACGGGCAGGGTGCAGGGCGAGTCCAGCAGCTCTGGGGCAGTAGCCAGGGTCAGCTGCAGACTAGTGACCATCAGCTAAGTATGCAGTGACGAGACAGACTCAGGGTCAAGGCAAGAAGCCAGGTTGGCAAGGCAAGGCTGGGAGCAGTGCAGGAGCAGGCGAGGCACGGCACCCAGCAGCACAGCTCAGACGTGGACCAAAGGAAGCAGCTACTGTCAGCAGTCCTAGAGAAGATGAGGTGATGAAACAAGGTCCATACAAGGAGTCCAGTCAGCAGCAAAAAGAGGTGAGGCTAGAGATAAGGCTACAAACAGCTACGAGGTCCATCCAATGAGACATGGCCAGGGACAGGACTGAAGACAAGCTACCTTCAGCATATATCCAAGGTTGGTCCAGGAGACAAGATCAAAGATGGGGCTGACTACCGATACACCTACAGCATAGTTTAGGCTTAGGCTTGGACTTGAGCTTGCATGGAGTCCCCAACCCCATGGGCAGAGATCTCGGGTGCAGTGGGTCAGGACAGCTGAAGCATAGTGGTCTCTCAGGGCCCTCACACAGAATTATTCACATTTTGAAAAAACACTGTGTGCAGATGTCAGCGAGCATTTTGACATTTCCTGTCATTTGTTTTTCAGTAATATTCAGCCATTATTTTCTCCATCCCTCAAATTACAGATCTGCTCACTCCACAGGAGACAGTTGCCATCCCCTTCCTTACCAGTCACTACTCTGTCATTTTGCTGTCACCAACCACATCATAGTCAGTCACGTGCAGTACTGGGCATTGAATTGTCCATTTGTTGGCAGTGCTGGTTTTTGACATGGCTTTAACACATAAGTGGTCTCTTGGAATAAGGTCACCTATAAACTCAGGGTGGCACTTTTAGGCATTTTGTCTACAGGAATGTCCCTGAACCTTTCTTTCTCTTATTCTTCTTGAAATCAAATTGCTTTTTATTTTGTTGCGAGAAGTACTTCAGTGCTCTTAAAAATCGATAGACAATGTGAATCAGTCAGCACTTTACTCTCCTGTTATGTATCTGCTCTGTACATGAGGTGCATTCCCAGCTGAGCTGTACCCATGCTCTGCCCTGTGAGCTATCGCTCCCCGGCAGGTGACTGAGCTGGGACCAGGCAGCTCTCTGTCCTGAGCATCTCATGAACAACTCAGAATAGTATGCTGTTACATAAAAAATAATTCAAAAGGTGGACTTAAGAAAACACATTCCAGGTTTCTTTTGATTTGGGAATTGCAACAGGATTACTTTTTCACTTGTCTACTCTCGCTCAAGATCTAAAAAGAAAATTAGAGCAAGTGAGGAATGGCTGTCGCCTACAGTAGAGTGAGCTGCTAGGGTCTGTGGCATCACTTATGTTAAATATAGAAAGTCCATTTCCGTGCAGAAAACTGCTGCATTTTAGAAGGACAAAACAGCACCTGATGCGATTATTCATTTTCCTTCCACTGTTTCTTTTTAGTCTTGAAATTTTAAAAAGAGAAACTGACTTCAAACAACACAGAAGCAAAGCAACACACCAGGATTTCTCATTCACACAGTAAACGTTGCTTTTAATGTGAGAAGTCCTTTTTGATCAATCTTCAATTATGCATTGAATTTTCCAGTGACCCCTAGACTGGGCTCAGATAAAACCTCTGCAGCCACAGACATGTTCTTTGATTCTCTGTGATTTGTCAGACTTTCATAACGAGTAGATTATTTCAGGTCACGAATACAGGGTCTTTACTTTCTCACACTAGATCTTTTAAAACTCTAATGAAAGGGAACCTTTTATAATGGAAAACCAAATCTATATTGGATCAATGATGGCCTATAGCTTGATGTGTCCTTGGATGATAGCAGTCAATGTCTGGTTAGATACAACAAAAAGGATTCTATAGAAATTTTGCATCTCACTTCTGCCTGGAACTTTTGAAACCAAATCATGTAAAGCAGCAACTAAATTTAAATTAAATTTTGAGTTCAGGTCAAACTGCTTTGACCTTTTAATTATATGAGAAAATCACTTGCATGTTGGTGCTGTACTTCACCCACAATCTTTTATGGCATATTTTAACATACATTTCAAATTTTCTTGTTTCTGCTTCTTCTGTCTTCCTTCTTTCTTCATAGACAAATGACGGATGCCGAATACATACATGCCTAAACCATTTAAAGAACATTTCTGTTAAATCTTACTTCTCTTTAAAAGAACAGTCATTTTTTAAGTTTTAAGATATGTCAAGTACTATAAAAGTATATTTTTGTTATTAATTGCAAATTTTGTTATTGTTTTTACTTTTCCTATAACATAACACAGATAGCCAAACAGTTTAAAAGCCTAATTTTTCATGAAAATTGTGAGCAATTGGCTGTGGCTATACAGTTATGCGGTATTTTCCTGTTGAGAACTCTTTAGTGATGATTTAGATGGTTGGCCAGCACATCTAGACATTTTATTTGACCTTTTTAGACACCTTATTGTGATTATTCTATTGCTATGAGTCCTTCTAGATCTTCAGCCTTAAAACTGAATAGAAACGTGCATGTGTGTTCGACAGTGCCAGATAAATTGCTTCACATCTTATTCATCAAGATGTACAGAAATTACTGTTACAAAAATGTAAAACTATGCAAAAAGCATCTACCTACAGGAAAAAGCTATTTTATTTATTTGTGTACAAGTCCATCCCAGCATATGTAGTGCTAGGAAATGCCTGTGCCCTGCTGCTTGCACTCTGTGGTGGACTTTTTCAAAAATAGTCTAGATAAGAACATTAGTGATGTACAGGATTAACATTAGTGCTATGCAGAGCTTAATTTGAGCTTGAAAGATTAGGAAACTTGGTAAGAAATGACCAAAATGCAGACTTAAGTTTTTTTAAAAAGAGTACTTTTATATACTTCATATATAGTGATAAATTTACCCAAGGCTATTTTTTTCTAATAGTCCCCTATGCCTGGAAACTAGTTCCTATTAGTCATCTGTCTTCTTACTTTCCCTTTCCAATTACAGTCCAAGCTCTTCCTACCATAATTCTTCACAAATTATGGAGAAGACCCAGTCCTGTTTTTCTTGTGTATCCTGAACTCCAGCTGCAACATGTTGAATACTAGTTCATGCCAGCTAATAATCGTCTAACTTATTTCTTTCTAATATGTTAAATTTCTAATTGATTCAGAAAATGAGCTATTGCAACAAAGTGACAAGCCAACTTTTTAGGGAAAAAAAATATTTTTGACATACCAAAATTTATTATGATCACACAGCCTAAAATAGCTAACTTAACAAGTTACTACAGATTTGCTTTGTCCTCTCCAATTTTAAAGCAAAAAAACCCCATTGGATTAAAAATGCCAAACCTAATCGTCGTGGTGGTTTAAAACGGTTTTAAAGTGGACCTTGTATAGATAAGATCCACATGATATGGCTTTGCTTTATCATCATATCTTGGCCTAGCCACAGGAAATGACCTTCCAGAGGCTTCATCTCATCTAATGTTAGCCAGAAAGCCACAAGCTCTTCTTTTGGGCCTTTCTCATAGCCAGTGGCAAGCAATAGGATCTGTAAGTGCAGGTTAGCCCCAGACTATGCAGCAAGAGAGGTTTTCTGCTCTTTGACTGCCTAAAGAGGAGAGCAAACACATGGAGAGGAGGTATTACCAAATGGATTGCAGAGATCTCTTATGTGGAAATGTATCTCTCATTTGTGTCCAAAGAGGAGCAGTGAAGTTGGTGAAGAGTCTAGAGCACAAGTGTTATGAGGAGCAGCTGAGCAAACTGGGGTTGTTTATTCTGGAAGACAGGAGACTCAGGGGACATCTCATATATGAGAAAAAATTGCAAGATTCATTCTCTATCTCTTTGTAACAAATTCAGGGGTTTGCCATGAAAATTCGTACATCTTGTAAAAAGAGGGGAGGAAAGAACAAATCTGAGTACTGAGTTATCATCTCAGGCTGATTGCTGCTATTTAGGTCATCTATATCCCTGGATTTGCTAGTATAGCTGTGTCAGTCAGGAGGGTCAAATAAGGTATTACATTTTATCCCTTAAAGATGCACATGCATATAAGAAGTGAGTCTGAATTCGAGCTTTTTACTATCTGATCAAAATGCAAGAGTGAAAAGGAATGACATGGCTCTTGGAGGGGAAAAGCAAAGCTTGGTTTTCCAAGTCCAGACAATGAAATTCTACTTTTTTGTCTGTCATTTGCTACTGGTTCCATCTCACCTTATTTAAAGGAAAACTTCTAGCCAGGAGGTAGCAGAACTTCACCTATTTTTCCTTCATTTTGCCATAAAAATTCTTTGTATCTCTGCTCTCACAGGCAGAGATATTAATCTGTGGTAAGTAAACTCTTTTCCATCTCATGTTATGTGAGGTGTACATGTATGTACCACAATTCTGTTTTCTCATATATAAAACTATCACAATGGAAACTTCATGTAAACCATAAATTTAGATAATAGAAAACATTGTATTTTGTTATTTTGCAGACCTCAATGGGTAGTATGCAATAGTGAGATAAAGGATATTGAGAAAGTATCCACAATGTTTTTACAAATTCTTTAAATAAGTCCCAGTTTTTATGCACATTTGTTACTGTTAAAGTCAGCAGCACAGTCTCCATGAACAAAATTTTCATTCATGATAAAACCTTGAGTTTTTTGGGTTTTCCTGCGCCAAAAGAAGCTAACCCAACTCTAACTAGAGACATAGTATAGTAATATAAAATCAAAGATGGTATAGTCTATGTGTTTATCATGCAAATGATGACAACATTTTTATTGTGTTTTCACATTTATTTTAGACAGAATTCCAGCAGGAGAAAAGTTATTTCATGCTTGTATTGTGTGCCTCTGTATTTGGGGAAAAAAGTTACATGCTGTTTCTGTGCTGTCGTTCAGCACCTAATGAGAAGCAGACTAACTTTGCAGATGTTAACATGCTCTTTCTGCTTAAAAGGTTTTTACATGTAAGAGTTTGGAGAGGAGTTATAAATAAAGCATATTGTATGTAACAATTGCTTTTTTTGAGCTCCAAAAAAGGAAAGTTTGGAGAAAGTTCCACTGAGAAAGTTCCTTTTGGGAAAGGATTGGTCATAAGACAAATATCCTCCCATGGGTTTAGCCTGGTCTAGAACAGCAGATGTCTCATGATAATCTTAATGAGATTTCTGCACCTGAAAAAGTTTCAGTGTCCATTTTTTCATCTATTTCCCTTGGTGGCTTTTTAAAAGAACTGTCAGTTAATTTTGCAGCAGAGAGTATTTTCAAAGTTGACAACACTGTTTATTGTCTGTGTGCAAAGAGAGTGAAATCAATTTCTCTTGAGTATTTGAGTCCTGGGGTCAATGAACTGAATTTCGATTATGGAAATTACTAGTTACTCACACTTGTTGTCATTTAAGAAAAGCATTTCTTGTATTTCATTCTTTTTTATGTTTGGCGTTCTGATCACTGCACTGATGTCCATGCAGTGCTCTGCTAGAAACCTGCAGTGCTCTGCTAGAATGTCTAGTGGAAATCTGGGCAGGCAGTTGTCACCTGTGTTATTTGGAAGAGATAGCATCCTCATTTGCAAAGCTGAATGCTAAACGCTGAAAAAATATCAAATGAAAGGGGATTAATTTGATGGCCTTTACAGAGTAGTTAGGACCTTTGATGAAGCCCAGCATTCTTTAATATGCAGAATATGATGTTCTGCTTTCAGCCATAACATAGTGACTATACAGATTACTCATTCAGTGCAAATTGGCCAGAAAATGGGTACAAGCGATAAAGCAGTTTACAGTGTACCGATGTGGCATTGAAGGGAAGAGTTTAAGAGTATATAGCTGTCAAAAAGACAATTATGAGACAGACAAACTATGAATCCTCTGCTCCTTCTGGGGAGCAGTTACTTCTCAGTAGCATGACTCACACAACAAACTGCTCATCCCTGAGAATTGATAGCCCAACATAGAGCACATACAATAAAGCAGGCCTTTTCTGGTGGCCTTTCAGTTGCTTAATTTGCATTTGTTTGGTGATTTGAAATATATGAGCAAATACTAAATATTGTTACAGTGCGTGAACAGAAATTAAGACTGAAGCTTATATACATTCTTCTGTTCTCAGCTGAAAGTGAATAGTTATTTAATAAATTATTAATGGCTATGTCAAGTATAAGATTTTGCTGCCTGAAAGTCAGAGGAACCTTTTTTAGATTCACCTTTCATTCCTGTCTTGTCCATGAATCTTACATGCTTTGCTACTTAGTGCTACAGCTACCAGAAAGTGTTATAAGTGCCCTTTGGATGGGAATATACTTGAAAATAGATCTTCCACATCCTAGGCAATAATTCCTTTCTTTCACTGAAGTATAAATGATGACCTGGAAATTTTCACCATATGTACCGTGTTAAAAGAAAAAATAAATCAAGTAAGACTGACACTGCTTTTCTTTTCAAAAAACTCCTCTACATCTGTGTGAACTAAGCTTTAAGAAAGCTAAGTAAATCACTTTGTAGGATTTGGGCAGGGAGAGGCCTTGCTTCTTGGATCCTATTCATGCTTAAGCTCAAACTTGATGTCCACAGTCAGCACAATTAAAACTGTAGTTCCTGTGTGAACAGTTCCACATGAACTTTTCAGTAAAAAGAAAGATACCTTCAGGATTAAGGAGTATCTGAGTGGGTATCCCTGCTTGCAGTTTTTCATTAGATTCATTAGTGCTTCTCACATCCTAGTTTAGCCTCCCAAATTATTGGGTTCTTTTTATTCATCCTCTGATTCTTTTACTCAGCTCCTTACTCCACAAGCTGTCTTGCTGACTACTTGGGAAAGAGTAGAGCAGTGCTGTGGTGTTTCAGCTGTCCTGACTCAGTCTTGAGGAAATATGGACAAAAGCAGGGGAAATTTAGATTAATCCCTTCACTCTCCCATAGATTCACTTCTTTATTATAGTTAGAAATAGCTCTTGGCTAAAATAATACATCTTCATTTTCCTTTCCTCCCTATTGTCACAATGGTGCGATGCAATTCACTGGACCATGCAGCCTTCCTTGGTCTGGTGAGAAAAAGTGCTGCCATACATGGATGAGCTGTTACACTGAGGTTAATCATTCCTATTGTCTTTTATTGCCCCTTACACAAGGCATTTAACGCTGTATAAGGACCTAGATCAGTAAACCCTTCTTCTATTATTTTCCAGTTCTCTTTTTTTTTTAATATTAGTGTGCTCTACTCACAATCTGATGAATGGTAAAAAAACATGTACAATTGTTATTGTTGTTAATACTAATAACAATGACAGAAACTTGTTTTAAGTGGTATTTTCCAAGAACGAATAAAAGGGACCATCCCTGACCTCACAGACCACGACACTCTAAGACAACCAAATAGTTCAGGGAGGTGGCACAATAAAAGGCATGACTGTAGAAATCAACCATTTTCGTTATAGTCAGCTTGGCAAACAGGCATTTTGAGAGGAAATTTAAAAGTGGCATCAAAAGAAAAATTCTCATAAGCAAGATCAGAGACAGTTTTTGTATGAACTAATGCATGGAGGTGATTTAAAGGATTGCCAGCGAGGCAGAAAGCAGTGGGAATGTTAGGAGAATGATGTAAGTTTCTGAAGCCAAATGTCCAGTGCTCTGATGCTGTTTCTGAAACCTAGGGCTTCTGAATCACTCTTTTGCTTTTAGTGCTGGGTAGAGCAGCACTTCTTTTATGCACAAGGATGCTAAAGAATCATTGCTTATCACCATGCTTGTACTTGCTGTGATACTCCAGGTTGTTCAAAGTAGAAATCACACCTGAGCACAAGCAGTTCTACAGATGTTGGCTAATTTACTGAGAGACTTTTTCCACAAAGGTTATAGTGTTGTTAAAAGACTTTAAGTTACGTATTTGGAAGCACTGCTGAAAAGTTGCTTGTGTGACAGAGACAGCCCTCTCTTCTCCTGATGGGGGCATAGCACGAGCAGTCTCTTGGTATCAAGCTTAGTAAATGGGTGGTCTTCTGTAGTACTTTGGTATGGTGAGTGTTTCATTCAGACCAAGACTAGAATATCACAGGGTCATTTAACATCCATCTGCTACATTTTTGTCTGCCTGATAAAATTGCACAGGGTGATTCAAAACCCCTCTCCAAGGTAATGAATCAGGCTTTCAGAATATGTTTATTAGTTAGACTTCACAAGGGTTTGTGGCATGTCTCAACTTGAAGCTTTAAAAAAAAATACAACATTCAAAATGTATTCAATTAGTACTTTTTGTCTGTAAGGCAACTGTGATAGTTTTATGAGAAAATCAAATCGAAATTCATTATGAAGGTAATTAGGAACTTCAGAATGTCCAGATTGCATTCAAAAGAAAAGGTATTAATTTTATTTATTGAGTTAGAATAAGGAAAACATTTGGAAATGTCTGTTCATTAAGATTATAAGAGTATTCGGTTGTGAGAAAAAGACATCTAACATCTTTTTCCAACCTGGGCTGTGGAAAACAAGGAACATTTAACACATAAAAAGCAAATGCTCAATTGCCATCTGTGAAATGGAGTGGTTAAGACATAAGTTACTGTCCTAATAAGTGTGCCATTTCTGCAGCTTCCACAGATGACAGTGCAGCAGAGAAGAAAGGTGGAACGCTTCATGCTGGCTTAATTGTTGGCATTCTAGTCCTGGTCCTCATTGTGGCTGCAGCCATCCTCGTGACCATCTATATGTATCATCATCCAACATCAGCAGCTAGTCTCTTCTTTATAGAGGTAAGACAGAGGTAACACATTGTCTTGTCACTCGGCTAATATAATTTGGGTATCCAGAATAGAACTTACTCAACCAAATTGAAGATGTGCTCTTGTGTTCATAGTGTAAGCTTTGAAGAAAAGGACCTACCTCACTTAGCAGGTTATGCTGTTTTGTTCTTAGCATGTTTGTCACTCAGCTGCTTCTTTAACTGCTATTGCTATTACCTTTGTTTGTCTTTACACAGGACATATATCTAAAAGACATTTCTCAGATACCACTCCACCTTTCTTTCCTATCCTTCATTGTCCTCACCATAGCATTTTTCCATTAACTGTCATGCACTGCCATTTTATTTTGTGACACATACATTTTCAATTATTTTCCTGTGGAAAAATAAATGGTTGCATTCATTAATTCTCCAGAAGAACTAACTTAACTTTTTAGCTGGAAACATGTTAGTTGTTCCATACATTCATGTGTTTAAATCTTTTAACAGTTTGCCACAGAGTGTGGGAATGATTCTTTTCACCTAATTTTAGCATCAGTTTAGTATCATCTCCCTTTGCTCTTATTAGTGAGGAGAAAAAAACACTCTTGTAGACTGTGATTCATCTGACCTATTTGAAACATCTCCTTTAGGATTAGGTAAATTACCATTTTTCTCACTCAAATATAGATAACTACCTCAGGTGCAGACATCTACATTGCAGATGCTGACATTTAGTCAACTCCACTGTACCTAACAATATGAGAAAGAAACATTCTCCATAGGTACTTGATTCTACAAAAAACTGTGAATATCTACACTTGTGGTTTTTTTCATATCAGCAATGTTCCTCTACCTTATTATAAGTATAGAGTTGCTAAACATGAAAGAAAATGTTGATTGTTCATAACACCCACTCACAGTAATCCCTTATATTTAAGAGCCTGGAGACTTTCTAATAGGCAGTAGCGAAGATGCAGAACCACTGAAAGTGTCACTAAGGGGCGTACCTAGAGATTCCTTGAGTAAAGGCCTGGAGCAGGAAGATACAGGCATTCATTGTTAGTGACAGCAATGTGAAGTGCGATATGAACATGAACAGAATGATTCATCTTTTAAATCGTATTATAATAAATATGCTGCTTAGATGCAATAGTAGTGACATAAATCAAAATGAATTGTTTATCAGTATTCCAGGCTCAAGCGATGTAACTGTGTTAACCATCAGGGAACAGTATCCACATAATAAAATCAATAGTTTTCTTGCATGTCTGTGCGACATTTCAAGCTAGTTCTCTATTGATGTAGCCAAACAAAACTCCACTGAAGTCCTTATACAAAAGAGAAGGATTTGTCCCTTTCGTTTTTTTCACGCACAGATTGAATTGCTGTTCTTTCACTCTAATAAAAACAAGTTTCTTATCTGTTGTGATGTGACTGAAAAGGCTAAGTAAATGGCAGCACTATTTTTTAAGAAGGAAAGAAGAATACCATATTAAAACACATTTACTTTTTTATTTTTCTTCTCAGTGCAGTAATGGCATGTTAATTTATTTTGTTCATTGATATCACACTCATCATGCAAACAATGGTGCCTTAATCAGTTTTTTTATACCCGTTCCACTGAATTGAATCTTTACGTGGCATTAATCAATCTATGCAGTCAAAGATAAAACGTATGTATGAAATGTGGATCCGATGTTACCGCTCTGGGGAAAGAGCTCAAGAGGATTGCCATGGACTTGGTCCTGAAATGAGAACAAGCACATAAGTATTTCAGACAATAATATTGGTTTGTATGAGTCTTGATAAATAAAGTTGAAGACTTAAAACAAGATGTGGCAGAGGGACAGGCAGCTCCCTCATAGAGTTCTCTAAAAATTGCGACTACGCTGTAGTGTTCCGTCAAATTTTCTAGCCAAATCAAGTTTATCTATCATCAGTAATTAATATAAATCTAAGGCTGGGCAAAACAAAGAACAAGGGCCTGCCCCCTTTATGTTTACTTTTAAAGAAGCTATTTTATAGAAGCATCATATTGACACATTATACATAGCAGTCGTTCCAAACTGTAACATGACTAACAGAGAAACTTCCTTTTACATCTAAGATTTTAGGATGCTGTCATGATTTTGTAAGTGAAACATCATTTTCAGTCAGGTTCTGTTGGGGTTTTCAGGTTAAGAGCTATGTAAAAATTTTGAGTTTATTTCTTTTATAGTCGTGATTGGTTCCTGAGTAAAGAATAGTATAATAAACTGATGCTATATATGAGGTTTTAAGTCTCTTTCTCCCTTGCGTTCTCTGCAGATATCACCCAGTATTCACTTAGCACCTCACACAGGTTTTCACAGGGCTCATCTTGAATCCCACTTGTGATGCCCCTCATATTTGTCGTGTAGTCTCTTTTCTCAGTGAGCTCCTCCAAATAAGGATAAATACACCCACACTTTGACTGCACTCTTTAACTTTGCACTGATAAATGCAATCCCTTGTGACACCTCTGAGCATTAAATGATATCCTTAGTGCATTAGTTGGTTTAAATAAGCAATACACAAAAGCCAAGAAAAATGCCATTTATTCCAAAAGTAACTATTGTTTTAGAACAGAGTAACATTTTTCTATGATTTTTCTCCCCCTAAATTCTGAAGAAAATGTATCCTCTAGTGGTTTTGTTCATAGCTGTTGAGCACAATGTGTACGTGCAGCTCCACCTGGAACAAAAACAGCTATTTTGAACAAAGAGCTTGAGAAGTCTTGAATACCAATGCTATTCAATTTGCCCACAATAGTGTAGACTTTTAAAATAGTGCCATCCAAATACTTCAATACTTTTTCAAACAACATTCCCCTTTTTGTTAAGTGTGTAGAAGATCAAATCAAAATGCAATGTTTTTCTGCTTCTTCCAGCCCCCGCACTATTCAACATGTGTTTCATTGTTTAAGTTGGACACTTTTCTGGTGACCTAAAGGCAGGATGAATTATCAACTTTTAAAGTTAAGGAAGTTCCAGTCAAAGCTCCAATGAATGCAGGTGCTTTCTAAAAGCTGAGAGTAAATGTTGACTAAAGATTATCTTGTAGAATGACAGAAGAAATGTTGTATGCTTTGGTCTTTTATTTATTTATGGTTATCCCTGTGGTATTTTCTCTCCCTTGAATTTGATTTTGTTGCAAATAATTTCCCCTTTTGAATCTAGTACCTACTCTTAGTTTGAGGAATCTTATGTCTATTAGGTATAATTTAAACTTATTTGCACTGATTTTTTAAAAGCGGCATATATGTCAAATAGTGCTCTTCATGTCTTTTTCAACAAAGCAGAAGCTTATATTGGAAATCTAGCTATAATACATGTAGCTACACACTAGCTATACCACGATTAAAAAGTAATCGATTTATTCACTAACTTACATAGTATACTTGCATTCAGGATTTAAGGTTTGGTGGCCAAGAAACCAAGCATGATGCCCTAGTTGTAGTGGATTGCATGCCTGTGATATAGATCATAGCAAAAAGGATATAGATATATGGAGATGAATGTAAAAAGGCGTAAGGAAATTCCCAGCTGAGTCAGATGGATTTGCTTACATTTCATTGAGTTGCAGGCCAAATAGCAGCTTTAGTAGTATTTTAGATTTTACTTCTTCCCTTCTTTTTCATCGTGTTCTTTTTATGTATATATATTTTTAACCTTTATTGACTACGATTTGTGTGTGAACTTTGGCACCAAAAGCAATTCATGTCCAGGGAACATTTAGCAAATTGAAAAGCAAGGCATAAGGTGGACTGTCTTTTGCTCATGTCTTTTGCCTGTTCAGCCTCAGTTATCTGTGGACAGAAGGGTTGAACATGACACAATAAGTTCTCATGTGCGTGCTTTTTTTGTGTTTTTCTTACTTATATGTTGGTCCAAAGTCCTTTTAATCTTTGAAACTTGCCTCAGCTGTCATCCCAGAGCTCTACCTTTGGGGAACAAAGGCAACATAATCTGGCCACAGCTGGGAAGACAGCAGAGGAATTGCTGGCTGATATGAAGGCAGGGGGTCAGACCTTGTGACGTCTTTTCCCAGCTGGACACAGAGATACTGGTGTCAAACATGCTTATGTAAGGCTCCACAACAGCAGAGTAAATTTTTTCTGCGGCGTTTCTCTGCAAGTCAGGGATTTTAAGGAGTCTAAACTAACATTGCATGTTGGGACCATCCTAACCTCAGGGAAAGAGCCTTTCTCTTGTATTCAGCTTATAAGTACAAAACCAAATGCAGCGTATTAACACAGGTAGACTGAAGCTGAATTCAGAGCCTGTGTATTTCTTAATAGTGGCTATGTATGTCTTCATAGTAGTTCATATGTCACACACTGAAGAGAAGTGTGGGTGTTTGTGGTTACAAGTTACCATTCTTTTGAGTTAAGATCCCATTTTAAAGGTCATAGCCTTTGCCTTCATGTTATGACCATCCCTGAAGGTTTTCCAGACCTTTATTATGCTGATTCGGCTGTTTACAAACATGCATGTACACTCACACACACATACACACATAGAATCATAGAATAACTTCATTTTGAATATTTAAGCTGGATGATTTCACAAATATCTTTTTTCAAATGGCCACACAGAGAGTTGAACTGGTGCTGTGGAGCCAGGAGTTGACCTTGGGGAGAAAGAGAGGGAGGAAGGAATGAGCAGCTGCAGATCTTCAGCAAATAAAATAATAGTGTGTGATCAGAGCCTGGGGGATGCACCTCGACTCTTCCTGATTTAACTTGAATTATGTCTTTACTAGTCAATTAAATAAGCCTGGAACTGGGTTTTAACATAGAGGCCAACCAGCATGGAAGGTCTGCATTCCTGTCATTTAACTCTGTCAGCCTCACAGTAAGGTGACAGCATAAAGACTATTAGCGTGGACTCAGGATGGTTCCTGAATCCTGAGCCCTAGCTGGGGTGGTCTGAGAAAGCACTAATTGTTGGGTATTTCTTCTAGCAATTGAGCTGTGTAGTGGATTGTGTTGCAGTATCTGGAAACATTCACTGGCATGCAGATCTAACAGCAGAGTTTCTACAGATTTTGACCTTCTCATCCATTGTCTGCTTAAAGGAAGGAAATAGAAGGGGAAAATAGTCAGAAAAGCCGGAAACAGTTCCTGGAGTTTCAGAGCTCAGAGAATTAATGGGCATTTCTGGCTCACTGCTCATAGCAGCACAACACAAATAAGTGCCATCACTTAACAGCCAGCCCTGTTCTCCATGCACCACTTCCAGGTTTTTGCATTAGTGTCACAGATTCAGTGTATGTCGTCAAACAAATGAGAAGTAAATAGGAGACAGTAAAAATGAAAGAAGGAATTTTTTAAAAGAGTCGGATCCTCAGCTGGCTTAGTCAGGTGATGAAGCTCACACAGCTCTGCTGATTTCTTTTGGGATATGGCCCTTTTTTATTATATATACATTTTACATGGGATTATGCTTTTAGTTTGAAAGACTTGACATAATCATCAATTTGGTTTTGTCCAGAAGTTTGGGCTGGATTGTGTTTCATGAAGATGATGATTAAAAAGAACAGAACAAGTTTCATTTTTCTCTTCTTTCAAAGTCCTGCAGTGTCCTGGCATTTGGGGTATTGTCATTGATCTCACTGTCATTGCCTTGTACTGATAGTAAAGTTATTTTTTCCAAAGCTTATCCAGCTCAGCAGGAACCAACAGCTCAGCAGGGGAAACCTAAATCGGCCACAAGGGAGAAGCACTAAAATAAATAACCAACACTGACAATAAAAGTCAAAGGTGGGGAGGAAGGAGGCGTTCTGTTTCTCATCCGTCAACAACCAGCTACTTAGATGAACCTGAGACTGCAGAAACATTGTTATAACAAGAAGTGGTTTAAATCACAAAGACATGCTTTAAAGAAACACTTCTATGAAAAAGAAAAATAAATTAAGCTGGTAAACGATCCTACTGAACTTTAAGTCTAAAGCAATCTTTATTTCAGAACAGAAGTTATTTCTTCAGTATACTAAATTAACATGGTGCCAGCCAATTGATCTATTATTATTCCTGGAAATACATATCAGAAGTACAGTTTTAGATATTTGAAGCTTCATCCGTTTCTGACTGTTATTTGTCAAATAAATTGGGTGTTTCTAGGAGAGTTTAAAGAATGACGCACAAATTATAACTCCCTAAACAATATTTCGGGTAACTGTGAGCACGCAAACACTTGTTAAGGGCAAGGAAATTGGTAACAGAAAGATCTTTCCTTGTCATGAGAAAGCAGAAGGCCTGGATACCCAGATAGATTAGTAGTGGACACGTTTACTTAGACTAAGGGATCTTGATGGTATCAGATTAACACATCGTCATTTAATAATATACCTTACTATAGTTCTTTCTCCTTTTCTTAATCCATGTGAATAAGTCATTACAATTTTTCTGGGGTTTTGACAATTGATACAGAGTTTGGATAGCTCAGTGTTTACCTGTTTCTAGTTAAGAGAGTTAAATAGGCCTTGTTGGCAAGGTGTGGTCAAAGAGTACAGCTTTTAAGTAGATTTAAATGCCTTTGTGCCCTTGAATTAGACAAAGAACTTGACATTGATGGAAATGTAAGATGCAGCCTTCAGTAGAAATAGTGAAATAGTCCTCTGAAAGTTTGAAGGTTTTGAAACAGGAAAATAATTAATAGAGAGAGAAGACAAAGCTGCATCAGAGGATTCAGCCTAAAAAGTACTCAGTTACATTAGCTTTTGTGTAGTTTAGTGGGAAATCAAGTTTACTAGGGAGCTCTGGACAGTCTTTCAAGACTTTGAAAGATTGATCTTTTCATGCTAATCCAAGTATTTATACTCACGTAAACTCAGTTTGGAAAGAGAATCTGTCTGTGTCATGGTGAAAACCACTGTTCAAGTTTACTGCTGAATAGGAATGAAGACTTGATCCATGCACAAGCACTCTTGGATTTTATGCTGGATGAAATAAATGAAGGAACTTTTCATAATCTTTAGAAAAATTTCAGAAAGAATATGCATGTGGCAGAATATGTAATAGCTGTTGCCAAGTTCTTTCTGTCCATTACTTATAGAAACTTGTCTTCAGGTATGTCTATGAAAGGAAATTTAAAATCTTAGATTTATTGCAGCTAACAAAATATGCATTACTGCAATTACTTTTAATGAATTACCATCTCAGGTGAAAAGTGTTAACTGGCATGAATTTCAGAGATAGTGTATAATGTCGCCACCAGAATATCTCAGGACCAGGGCATCAGTCTTCAAATACCAGTATTTGGGTATAACTTCATACAACTATCTGTCCTCCTGTAACTGATCTTGTATATTGCTTATCCCTTACAATTTATTTTCCTGTGACACATACAAATTATATTTCATTTCTTGTTTATATGTACTGTTTACTCTTTTTCAATTTTTTTAAAAATCCATTAAAAAATCTTGAATTTATTTTGTACTAGCTTTTTCACTGAAAGTCTGAACTAATCATGTCCTTTGTTTTCAAGATACTATTAATTTGAGACACTGATTGGTTTCTAGTCTGTAAGTCAGTGAGAAATACATAATTCTTACTGGATTTTAAAGCTTTACTAAGTTGTAGCAGGCTATTCTGGTTTTATTTTGTAGTTGTGTCATTGGTGATCTGGTGGCTCATAATAGGTAGGAGCCTTGCTGAAAGTAGAAATTAAATGGCTTCACTTTAAATGATCTCTGGACACTTAATAGAGGCCTATAACATAAAAACTGATGAGTCCTTTTTCCTTTCCTCCCTTTCAATATAATCAAGTTTACTAGAAATTTCTATGTAAAATTCCACCAATACAGTCAAACACATACAGAAAGCACTGATCTATCTGAAACTCTTCTGTAGTTTTCAACTTGAGAGACTTTTTTCTCTTTGCTTAAAAAAGTTACTGTTCAGCAGGAAATAAGATTGTCTGAAGTTACCAACCTCAAAAAAAAGTAATCAGGCTGTGTAACACTGGAAACCATGTTCAGATCATACCAACTGAGTTTTGTTTAGACAATATTCAATTAAGTGCACTCAGATGTGTATCAAACCTTTTTTTCTTTTTTACCGTGTCTTAATGAGATCATATGATTTTGATGGATAAAGGAAGATCTATAAGGCCCAAAATACCCTCATGTTGAAAGATGTCGAAAGAAGAAGCTAGTCAACCACAAGAACACATTTGGAGACCTTTCTGTGCAACCACAGTGAGAAGATACTCCAATCTCCATCCTTTAATATTCGTAGGTGGAAGCCCCTCCTTTTTTTTTTCTCAGAAGGCAAATAGTAATTATTCTGCCTTTACTACAAGATTTACATAGACACTTATTCTGGCCTTAGTATTGTAGGAAGTCAAGTATACTGCACAGCCACTAACAATGGTATAGACAAGAAATATGAAAGGTACATCTCACTTTCCATGGATTATTCAACTGCTGGTTCCTTCCATTTTATCTTACTGATCTTCAATAGGAACTAGCTTTTTTTTTTTAATGTGTATCAAAAGTTCTTCTTCTGCATCCTGGTCATGTAAGGTCACAAGTGCTTTTCCCTCATCCTTATTTGCTTAAAATAATGAACCCAAGGAAGCTTCAGTACTATGAGAAAAAATCCTAGTCCTGCTTTCCTGCTTTGTAAGACACTGAAAGGAAGCAGGAGTTACAACTCTCCAGCCACAGCTCAGAGGATTTCCTCTAGAATTTCTAATTCCAGAGAAAGAAGCATATTTTTTCCTGTTCAATTGGATGACAAAACTAAGGAATTAGTTAAAACACTTGGCTCGTTTTCTCCCTGTTTTTTTGTTGTTTCAGGTTTTAAGGGGTTTTGTGGGCTGGGGGTGGGATTGGTGGGGTTTTGTACCTTCTTATTACTCTGCTTCACAGAGAATAAAGGGCAAGTATGCATTAGGAATTTCCTGAGCTGCTTTAGTTACCTCAAGGAACTTTGTATCTCCTAATATCAATTAAGTTACTTTTGTTTTTTTCAATTAAAACTGTAATGTCTCTACAGCTTTTTTTGGGGTAAATACACAAGTCAATGAATCGATAGCTTGTCTGTGCTCTCTTTTAAGACTGGCAACCACTTACAATATCCATATGCATGCAAAGAAGTTGAAATTAAACAGACTGTAACTAGGAATGGAAAATTGCACCTCAGGAATGAAGAGAAACCACAGAAAGTTGCAATTGTAATATTTGGAGATGACCTTCAAATTTGTTGGTTTATTTCTGGAACAACAGCTGATGCTTGTATGTTGTATGGCATTGTATCATTAGAACTGATACACATCTGTTCCATGTTTGATCATCTGGAAAAGCAAATCTAAAAGAGTAGCCCAAAATGGTAGCTTTAGTTTCTAATAGCAACATAGCAAGGAAGTAGTAACTAATCATAGGTACATCTTAAAATGAAATTAGAGAGCAACTTAATAGATTAAAACTCAACTCATCCTTATATACTGCTGTTTGAGATTCTTTCTAATTATGTTTCCCTACTGGTTTTCAATTGGTTGTTCATTTTCTCTTTTTACTAGAGACCTCTCAGTGAGATTCTTTTCTCATTTATACCATTGTAAATCTTGAATAAATCCTTTACATTTAATTCAATTATTCTTGATTTACTTTAGTGAGTCTGAGAACAGAATATGACCCTTTTTCTTTAGCAGCAACCAAACTGTCCTTCTTAATTTTGAAACCACCCTGAACCAAGCTTAGGTAGAAAAAAAAGTCTCCAAATGTTGAATAGACTAGGTTTTCTTATTAGGAAAAGACATTCATTAAAGAGGACAGTCTTTTGCCTTCCTACTTGGTAGCAAGGTGTTGCATTGAAAGGCTTGGGATTTTAAATTACCTGCCAAATGGAATTTAACTCTGGATGCCTCAAAAGTAACCTGATACTGCAATGGAAGAAAAAGGAACCAGTTGTTTTTATATTGTATCTTCCTAACAGTGATCACTGAGGAAGAATTTCTGCTGTACCCACAGACAGGTGTGTGGTTTGTTGGTAACAAGTCAGTGGTCCCTCAAGGTTTTAGTGGCTGCTGCCCAACAGCACCATGAGCCCTAGCATAATTTCATGGCTGTGGCTGTTCCGTTGTCCCCAACACCACCACCCCTCAGCACCATGAAATATCATTAGTAATCAGAAGGCAATCCAAATGGGGTATTGTGGGAACTGAAAAACAAATGCAGTGTTTATTTTCAGAAGAAAGATCATAAAGTAAAATTGCTTAGATTTTGAACTGTCAATGAAAATAGAGTTTATAACTTACCTTCAGTCTTTCTCCTCTCATTTTCCTGCAATTTTTCTATACAGGTTGCTGTATCTTCCAACCCTCCTTCCAAGCAACTTGTCAGTAAAGAAAGAGAAATATGTATCAGCAAATTTGGCAGAAAAAAAAATAATAGAGAATAATAATTTTAGGAGAGCTTTTTCTACTAACTGACTTTGAGAAAGTGTTTGCCTACTTTCCTGAAAACTATTCCTTTTGACGGAATCTCAACTTAGTCACCAAAAAACTGAGCCTTCCCTGACATTAATTAGTTTGAAAATACCGCATTTTTAAAGCACTTTTCCTTCCCAGAGATGTCACAGTCATACAGGAATTGTTTTATCTGCTCTAGAAATGATCTATTTCTTTTCTCTGTTTATTAGCTGTTTTTAAAGCAGGCACCAAAGATCCTAATGAAAATTGACTAAGACTTCTTAAGACCCTTGTAATCAAAGATCATGAGAGTTTAAACAAAAAGGTTGCTTCTATTTGAATTCTCAAAGTAAACTACTCAATAGAAATTATGGTACTTGAAGGAGAAAGTCATTATTTTGGAAGTCTTGCATAAGCATGCCAGAATTTTGTCCTAAATAAGTTTTTAAAGTACAGTTTCTGGCAACTCTGCTACACATTATCCCATGCAGTAGAATATGTTTGCAAATTCTTATGCAGAACTAGGAAGAAAGAAAAGTGGACAGACCCTTAAGAGGAGGGTGGATCAGCAGGTCTTTACATGACAAAATTCACAGATCCACTGATCAACAGTTTGACAGGAGCTATTTCATGCTTTTCATTGATAGGACTAGTGGTAATTATTTAGGTCTTTGAGAACAGCCATCACCCACAAATTTAGAAAGAGGGATTAATTCCTCTGACTTCTGCTGGTGCTGAACAGTTGTTCTCCATTCCTGTAACAACTACATGGAGTGGATTTTAGAATGAGAGAGGCCAGAATTAGAGGGCATTGTTAAAGTTTTTTATTACAAATTTGTTGTTTTACCATTCATATTCTGAAAGTTTATTTTCTTCTTGTGTTGTAACAGCGACGTCCAAGCAGATGGCCAGCAATGAAATTTAGAAGAGGATCTGGACATCCTGCCTATGCTGAAGTGGAACCCGTTGGAGAAAAAGAAGGGTTCATCGTGTCAGAGCAGTGCTAAAATTTCTAGGACAGAACACCAGTACTGGCCTACAGGTGTAAGACATTTACTTTGCCTCTCTTTAAAGAAAAGGAGCCCTAAGCTGCTGTAGCCTGATAGAAAGAAGATTTTGGATAAGCTTTGTCCAAGAAGAAAAACTATCTAAGATACCAGATTACCACTGCACTGTGGTTTTTATTAGTGGACTGAGACACAATGGTTCATGCAGAACACTTGTCAGTGGACACCTATGGTATCAGAATTATGGCATAACTGCCGTGTTACTGGTTTTGGGTATGGGGGTGCACAGTACTCAAAAATATAATAAAGCTTTGGTGCACGGGGGTATTAACCTTTTGTTCAAGTGTTCTTCTCTGGTATGTCAAAGACTGACAAATCTGTACCATTTCAGTGCAATGAACACTGATCAGTGTTTGCTTATGATTGAGAAAAGTATCTCAATGCAGGTAAAGAAGAAAAAAAGAATTCTTCAATACTTCTACAAGTAAATGTGAAATGCACTCACTTTTCAATTCTAAATTAACCTACCCACCTAACTGAGCGTGACACAATGTATGTGCTTTCGAGGAGTAGTGCAATGGTTCTTGTACATTGCTGGTTACTATCCTTCTAAACAATTCATGATATACAAATTGGTAAGAAATGAAGACAACAGAGAGTTCTCACAGTGGTGAAATGATTTTATTTCATGGGAGTTCACAATGAAATCAGTCTGATGTTCAGTTTCTGTGTTCACTAAAAATTGACAGGTTTGTTTCAAGGGATAACTTTCATTTCTGAGCAGTAGGCTGAAATAAAGGAAACAGATCCTTTTAGCTGCCAGAGAGCTTATGGACCATTCTTAGGCAATGTGATATGAAAAATAAGATTTTAAACAAATGGGTTTCTATCCTTTGCCATATCATTGTGAGTCCTTACTGAGAAGCACCATAGACTTAAATGTGCCCCTCCCAGAGATTCAGATACAAGTGCTATTGAACCCTGCTGATTCATACAGTGATTTTGTTTAATGCACATAGTAGTTGCATAAATATATATATAAATATATTTTTTTTTATAGCTAACACAAGGCGGGCTCTTGTGACTGTTAAGACTGCATTTTCGTCATCCAGACAAAGGAAATGGATTGCATTACTGCATATTTCCATGGAGTTGTAAAATAATCTTTAATATTAGAATATTTTTATGTTGTGTAGGGAAGGTGGTTCACGTAGCTGCAGTGCCATAACCTTTCTGCCTATTGGAACCACTCTTTCTTTAATATCGACCCTTTCCCTCCCTGTAATAGGGAAAGACAAGGCTATAAATTCACACCATCAAAAACAGTTACTCCTTTCATGGAAGGGGTTAATATACACCAAGACCTAGATTTTTCCATGAGGAGTGGGAACCTAAATACTTTGATAATCTGGACCTGAGCTATTAAATATTAAATTCAGGTATTGTATGTACATTTCATCGTGATCATTGACTTTCAAATTTTTTACATACTGTACAAGGCACTTGAAGAATTTTAAGTGAGGTATACAACATTTGCAGTTTCGGGTCTCAAGCAGTTAAAAAAGTTGTAGATATCACCTTAATAGTACAGTTATTTACATTTCTTGTTGATACTTGTATGGTCTAAATTTGATTACTTAATGCTGTTTTAAAAAAAAAAAAAAAACACCACATGATTTTTACTTGATATTTTGTTCAGTAAATAATACAATACTGTATTTTCTGTATTCTTTTATTTTGTGTAACAAACTTCTATTTTCATCTGTTTTAAATCATCTAGCGTGAGATTGAAACTGGTAGAAACCTAACTGGTATTAATCTGAAGGTACTAACAAACACATTGTCTTGAAGCCTGGTGAAAAGCCTGTGGCAAGTATTCGTATCAATTTGTGTGGGTCTGCTGAGCCCTGTTTCTGATAGGCTGGGATTCAATTGCAGGCTATTAATTCAGATAGCAATAACCAAATGTATGCACATATATATCTGGTGACGCTTATTTTTGTTAAATAAAAAGGTATCAGTGCACATCATTTAGACACGTATTTGGTGTGCAATACTTGTAAGTTTTTCTAGGAATCTTGGAAGTCATCAGCTAGGGTTCATTGGCCAAATGAAGCAATTGTAGAGCTTCCATTTGAAGCATGCTGGAATCCTGTTTGAAATAATTTTTATTTCAGAGCACATCTTGACTAATTATACTAAGAAACTTACAAAAATCTACATAGTACTGCAATAAGTTCAAGGGATGTTTCATATAAGTAAAGAATATTTATATTATTATGGGTTTACAGGTCTGCTCATTTTTTTCAGGTTTTCACCCATGTATGAAATACATGTCATACAATGGAGCTGACAGAATGTTTGTAACATTAGACAAACACAACAACAATTTTAAAATACAATATTTTGATTACTTTTGTTTTGAGGCCCTCTTGCACAGCTGAAGGATGTTTGTTAGTATTCGCAAACTAACGTAAGTTTCATACTCCTTCGTAAAATAATAGCAATTATTTTTTTCATTCTTAGTCCACCTCTCATAATGTGGTGGCAGATTTCACTGGTCAATGGGGCGCATCATAGTATACTTCTTTTAATTTTTGCCATGATGTTATATGCTATAGGTTATAACACGATGAGTTGCTGGGTTTATTTAATAAGATTGATAGGCGTATGCTTATGTCTGATAAGAGCTGATATCCGAAGAGAAAAGCTGCTGCATACTAATGGATGTGTAGTGTCTCATTGGTGTCTGCTTTGATATATTATGTGGTATGTTCTATTTATCCCAGTAGGCAAAAGTTAATTAAGTAATCTGTTGCTGTTTTGTAACTCCATTTGATTTTCTAATTTTTTAACAATTACAATTGCCACATTAAAATGTATACAAATATTAATCTATAGGTGTGAAATATTGAAATTAACTGAGAATCCTATTTTTATCATTTTATAAAGCACCAGATTAATTGATCCAGAGAAAAAAAGTGTCATGTAAACCCGTCTCAGAGATCCAGCTGAAATATTATTGAACAATTCACAAAGAAAATTCCATCCAGACCTCTGAAACAGTGGCTTCACTAGCATTCCCACTGATCCTTCATTTGCAAGTACTTCAGAATATTTCATTTGTTTAAATGCTTACTTACACAGTCATTTATTCTAACAGTTATTTCAACTCTTAAACCTTGCCTGTAAACTTGTGTATCTAATGCATGTAATGATTGCAAGGTCTCTCAAAATTATTATTTCATATTGTTTTCCATTTTAGTGTTAAACGTTCCATAACACCTAACACTCTCAGTGCTATGCTTCAACTCATCCTGTTTCATGGGAAAATGAAAAATCTGAACTACAAGGATTCAAAGCACATTACTCTTTAAATCTCAGTAAGATGCAACAATAAATCAGATACATGTATCACATACAGAGATTGTTGGAAAAAACGCCCTTAAGTTTGCAAAATTGTGTTCAGACATTAAGAAAATCTGAAACTGTAGAAGCAGTGGAATTGTAATCTCACTGCCATCCACATACATATAATGATGTGGGTCTTATTTTCATTATTTGTTATGTACTGTCCAAACCCTGCTCAGAAGCCAGTCTTTTTTTTTATGGACTTTTCTTCCTTACCCACCATCGTTATACTTGAGGGATACATACACCTTGATTAATTTGTGTTCTGAGCATTCCTTTGAAGGGAGACAATTTTCCAGAGAAGACTAATGTGAAACTGTTCTTCCTTTTCTTATAATTGCCTTCTTTGTTCTCAAGAGCTTCTGCTGCAAATGACATAGACGTCTTGTAAGTACCAACCTCCTTCATTGTACCTTTAAAATTTAGCTTCAGATCTAGTTCGTTTTCTACAAAAAAAAAAAAAAAATGTGTGATGGAATTCTGGGAAAAAAACATAGTACATCACTGTATTTTGAAAAATTGTGGGAGCCAAATTAAATTTTCACAAGCTGAACAGACTGTTTGGCTTTGCAAACTTCACCATTTTTCCTTGATCAATGGAGTTCAAACCATAAAACTCACTATACAATTATCTGAGCCAACTGAAGAACTGAATCACTAGTTTCTCATCCAAATGTGGACAGCAATGGAAAAGGAAGTGGTGAGCCAGTTTGCCAGTGAGCAGGGAATAGATTTTCTATACCGGCAGAGTAATAAGGCTTCCAAAGAAAAGTGTGAGAATATTTCTATATTCTATTAGCACACCTCTTGGATAAGCAAAAAAAAAACCCTGTAAATGACATCCATCTTTCTTTTATTCTTTGTAGAGAGTCTCTAAACAAGACTCTGCAAGCAGTTGTCATGAGCTGGCAGTATTGCATATAGTAGGTAGGTGACTAGAGCATGCAGAGTACCCGTGTTGGTTCATGTTCCAGCTCACAGACTGTCAAAGGAAAATTTCACTTTGAGTATATACAGTAGCTGAAGCAACGGCTATGTTACTGTTTTCTGACACCAGCAACAAAGCTTTGTGTAGACAGGATTTGGCATCCACCTAGAAAGTATCTCAGCTGCGCAAAATCATAGTGTCTCCAGCCATAGTATTAGCCATTAGGAGAAGAACTGGAAAAGAGAACAAATTCAGCTCAGATTAACATTTTTGCCCTCTGCAAATTTATTGCTTCCAGTAAGAAGAAAGAATAGCAGTAAGTACTGTTGTCCAGAGTGAGATCATTAGAATCCTTATACATGTGTGCCTTCTTGCAGAGAACTACATGAAGCTTGAAGCCTAAAGAAGTCAAGAATGGAATGCTACTGAGTAATAATATAGCATTCACCCGAATTCTCATGTTTTAGACAGACACTTCAGAAACTGATACCTGCTACTACTTTTCTTTATGGATGTAATGGTAAGTTGGGGTTAGGTGGTGTTTTTTGGGGGTTGGGTTTTTTTTTGGAGTAGGAGGAGGAGAAGGGAAAAATGCAGGAGAGGAGGAGAGGTGTGTTAGTATTCCAGATGTTCTAGAGGCAGGGCAAGAAACCTTATGTACAGCCTTGAGAGCACCAGTACCATGTGCCAGCAGCACAGAGTAAGAACCCATGAGGTCTTCCTTCATGTCCAGCTCCATCATTTAAAAATAAGAAAGGTTACCAAAGCCACTAGCTTCTGTCTAAACCTGCAGGAGTCCATATTTCACCTGATGGAGAGTTTATGTCACTCCTTAGGGAAAAAAAAGGTTGAACAGCAAGCAGCATTTTGAGGTGGAACAGGGTGCCAGTAGTGCTTTACCAGATGTGGTAAAGCACATCTGGTGGTGGTGCTTTACCTAATGTGACAAAGCAGGATGCAGCTTGCATAAAATTGAAAGGGGCAAATTAGACTAATTTTATCCAGAAGAGCCAATACCTTTATGGCTGGAGTACTGTTAAAATATTCAAGACTGTGGGTTGATTCAACTTGATTTAGATGATATCATAATCCTAAAGCTGCCTTTAATTATCAGTTTATTGTCAAATCTTAGGAGAGTTTCTTGACTTTTTAATTTTTTTATGGAGATGAAAACAGTTCAGGATGCCAAGTGGAATAAAATATCTTTCTGATAGGAAAAGAGTCTGATCTCCTGACACGGTTTCTCTCCCGATTGCAGTAAGTGCTCCCCTGTGCACAGCTCATTTCAGCAGATTTTGTGCTGGCTCCAGAGTCTTTCTCAGGACGTGTTTCATGCTTTTCAGTGCAATTCCCTATCTCTTGCAAGATTTTTCAATATCAATCTCCTACCTCACTTTTTTATTCTTGTCTTTGGTTCTTCTTCCCTTCTGATCTAACTCTGCTTTCTCACTACTTTTCTTTCTTGTACTCCTCTAAGCCCTGAATTACGTGACCAAATGACCACTTTCAGTGTCACCCAAAATAAGCCTCAATCGGAAAAAAGCTTCGCTTAATTTTTCTCCCGTATGTGGCTTAAAAGAAGTATCTGAAGGTACGTTTTCCTGTTATTGACTGAATTCTGTCCGCAGGACTTAGCAACCTAAATTCTGAATCTCTTGGAAACTTTTTGTTTAGACATTTTGGTCAAATGATCTACTGGTCTCTTCTGTGGAAAACTTGTCCCAGATAGTTTTTTTTAAAGTAGCAAAAAGACTTTCAAAGCAGGCCTCGAGACATTACTTTTAATTGCATCCATTTAACTAAGCAGATCTTTTTGCCCAATTAATTAATATAGATGCCTGCTTCTCTGTTGTCTCTCTGGGAAGATAGTGTTTAGGGGTATTAATTAAACTCTTTCCCTGCAGTCTGCATTATTTCCTTTGGAGTAGCTCTCATTTGAAAAACAAAAAGGCTGTTTTATTAATCACTAATGTTAGTTTGAAAGAGAATTAGTTTCTTGACTATTTGGGTGGCACAATGTTTCCTCAGACACCTAGAAGCTGTTAGTAATAAATATCACTTGTGTCTGTCTATCTTTGCTGGATCTGCTGGTTTTTTACTAAGTCTTTTTTTTTCAGTTTCAATAAGAATCATTACATTTTGTTTTGGGAAATAGCAAATGATACTGCGATGTGATCGTCACGTTTGACTACATATTGGCAATAGTGTCCTTTTATCTAAGCTTTTCAGCTTAAAGCTTTTCAGCTCTATCTTGCTTACAAGGGTGTCAGGATCACACCACACACCCCCATTTTAGTGACAAAATGCAGCTTTCCAAAGGAAAGAGATTATGTGCCTTTCATAGACGTGGGTTTTTTTCACAGTGGCCTGTTTCCAGAAGGAACCCAGTTCCTAGAGAGATGAGTCTGGCAGTCTAGGTTACAAACAGAGTGCGACTGAAAATAACTAAAATACAGGTGCAGCTGCAGTGTCACTGCATGAAACAATCTCCAGTGTTCACCGGCCGCCGGGCTGGGGTCCCAGTCTAGCCACAGACTCTCTCCAACATGAGCTATGGGCCAGGGAGAAGACAGGGAAGGAGGTGCTAAGAGGAGTGCAGGTGCCATTCCTGCCCTGAGAGCAGAGACAGCGGGCACCTTGCTAAGACTTCCACTCTCCGGAAAACAAGGGTGACCTCGTGACACCCCCTGCCTCGTCAACACTGAGGAAGAGCAAAGGGTCTCCTCAGCAGCCCCACAAGGAAAGCAGGGCAGGATAAGTGATGGGAAGCATGAGCACAGCCTTGTTTCTGTGCGGGACTGTGCCCTGCAGCCATGGACTCTTGCATCCCCTCACACTCACCCACTTCTTCCAGGTACCGTCAACAATGCAGTTTGGGTTTCAAGTGTTCCTCAGTGCCAGCCTAGAATAGTGAACAGTGTGAATAATACAGAACTAAGAGCACTCTGTTAATATAAAAGATGACACAAAGTCATTTCACTCTGTACCCCCTGTAGCACCAGCGTGCATCCTACTGTGAAGACCTGACAGATCTCCTCCTGGTGCTTTTTCCTTCTCACCTGAGGTGCAGGTGAGCATGTCAGTGAAAGGTGGCAAGTGCTCAGTGTTTCACTTGGCCTGCAGACTGCTGCCCAGAGAGAACCAGACATGACAAGGAGTCTGGTGGTAGCTGGCAATCAATCTTTTAGAAAAGACCTAACATCTAAAATTTTAGTTAAGGATGTAAATTTTCCTTAGTGAAGTGACTTAGTAGGTCGAGAGAGGTTCTCCTTCCCCTCTATTCTGCCTTGGTGAGGCCACATCTGGAGTATTGTGTCCAGTTCTGGGCCCCCCAGTTCAAGAAGGACAGGGAACTGCTCGAGAGAGTCCAGCGTAGAGCCACAAAGATGATTAAGGGAGTGGAACATCTCCCTTATGAGGAAAGGCTGAGGGAGCTGGGTCTCTTTAGCTTGGAGAAGAGGAGACTGAGGGGTGACCTCATTAATGTTTATAAATATGTAAAGGGTGAGTGTCACGAGGATGGAGCCAGGCTCTTCTCAGTGACATCCAATGATAGGACAAGGGGCAATGGGTGTAAGCTGGAACATAGGAGGTTCCACATAAATGTGAGGAAGAATTTCTTCACAGTGAGGGTGACAGAACACTGGAACAGGCTGCCCAGAGAGGTTGTGGAGTCTCCTTCTCTGGAGACATTCAAAACCCGCCTGGACATGTTCCTGTGTGACCTGATCTAGGTATTCCTGCTCTGGCAGGGGGGTTGGACTAGATGATCTTTTAAGGTCCCTTCCAATCCCTAACATTCTGTGATTCTGTGATTCTGTGATTCTGTGACTTTGGTATGTAAGGTTGTTTGACGTATGTGACTAATGTTGGCTGAGTTATCCTACACAGCAGTGACCTTGAGGACCAGAGCAAAGAGGAGTACATGGCATGTCTTTTAACACTTGCCAAGAGTAATGATTGCAGTAGTGAGGTTGGCAGCCATCTCCACCTATACTCAGAGCTAATGGTGATGTCTGACCCCTCTTAGAGACTAGGCCTAGCAATTAGACCATGAGGTGATAGATGCAGCTCTCAGCCAGGGAAGCATATGAAATTTCCTCACCCAGAAGAGCACCTCAATTAATGACATACGCATTAAGCTTCCTCAAACCCTCTCTACAGAAACTGTCCACCCACCGCAGTGCAGAAAAGTTGCAAGACTGTTTGGCCTTAAGAAAGCAAGTGAGCATGGGATGGGATTAGTCAGTGCCCAACTGTAAAAGGTCAATGCCGAAGAATTCTGTTCTAGAGGTGGCATTTGAACTTGTAGAACTAGGAAGCAGTTTCAAGTTTTGACTCTGACTCAAATACACACTTAAATCACAGATGCTTGAAGTGCTGGGGTTTTGAACCCCGAGCCCTGAATTAAGGTTGACATATGGGTGGTCCCCATGGTCCTTTAAAAGGAGGGGATGAGTTTGCCTTTTGGCTTTCCTCCAAGGTGCAGCCAGCCTTGTAAGGAAAGCCCTTGGGTAAACAAGCCCCAGGTGCCCTGCATTGGGTAAATGAGTGCCAGGTGTCCTGCTTTGGGGATAAAAGCTGGGACCACTTGCAGGAAGGGTGGAGTGTCTGTCTGTGAGGTGGATGCACTTTGCAGTTTCCCTGTTGGGGAAGGACCTCCTGACTCTCCCTGCAACTGGGCCCCAGTCAGGTTTGGCATTTGCAAACTCGGGCTTTGTGGGGAGACAATATGGGGCTACTTCTATCCTATATGGTCAGCTATTGACTTGGTTGTCTCCCATCTCTTCTATGGGAGAGTTTGTGTCTTTGTTTATTCCACCTATTATTGGTTGTGCTGTGTCATTCCTGGGGTTGCTGGGGTTGATGTCTATTATGTGTGATCTGTTTGACTTGTTTGTACCCCCAGCAATCCCCCATATACTGGCTTTTTTATGTGCAATAGAATCTGGTTACTGGATTGTTTTTCTGCTGGCTGTGTCCTTTGCGCTAGGCCTAGTGATTGGCAAAACAATGCTGGACTCCCAAAGTCAGTAAGACATGAATCTTCAGACATGCTGCTATTTTACTAAAAAGAGCCTAGGCATAGAGTCATAGAATCATAGAATAACCTTGATTGGAAAAGACCTTTAAGATCATCAAGTCTGACCATTAGCCTAGCCCTGCCAATTGACCACTAAACCATGTCCCTCAGCACCTCATTTACATGTCTCTTAAATACTTCTAGGGATGGGGACTCCAAAAAACACCTTTGCCTTGTATGTCATATCATTTTTCATCAGTCTCATCCTTAGGAATCCAGTCCTCCAATAAACACATTCAGGTGTACATTTGCTTGGGAATTTAATTCCTGGAGCTATGTGGAAATGCTCTGCATCACTGTATGCTGTTTCTTGGCTTGCTAGGTGCCTTAGGAATGTGGACATATAAAGCATTATTGCAGGATGCTGAGATATTAGTGATGAGCAGCAGTAGAAATAAAGAACACAGGCACACACACATACGCAAAGGAAAGCCAAACTCTTCGTCTCTCTGCTGCACGACAGGAAATCCTGAGCAAGACACTAATGAAATCAGATGAACCCTTCACTGCACGAGCAATGAAGTGCTGTGTGGAGGCTAGTCTAGCCGCTGTCTATTCTAATGGTTTAGCACAGTCACCTTGTACTTTTGGAACTAAATGATGTATGGAGCTTTTATTTGTCTGGTCTGTGTCTTCTTCCCAGCCACTGCCTACTGCAGATTGGAAATATGTCAGCTTTTCTACTTCTAAGACATTGTATACACAAAACAGATTTATAGACACAGTTGTTTTACTAAAAGTTCTATCAGCTGTCCCTATATTGAATAAGCAACAATACTCTGGCTTTGAGAGAGGCTCCGAGCCCCATGGTTTCACTCCTGCCTTCTCCCTACACTGGATATTAATATTTGTACAGAATGTAGATATCTCAGCTGAGGTACTACAAATGAATATCTGTTGCTACACTTGGTAATGGGAAAACAATGAGTAAAACCCCACTCAGGCAAACAGTAGTTCTCACTATACCTAATAACACTTAGATATTTTCATTAAAATTGAGTGATATTGAGTGTTAAGTAGGCAGCAGTACATTTGATCTAAATAAAGAAGATGTCTTTCATTTTCCATGAAGTTCTAGTCATAATCAACAGAGCGATATTTAAGTACACTGAGAAGCAGCTTTCCTCACTAACCATCTCACTGACCTCAGTGACCTAATGAAGAGCATCCTGGAAAAGCTAGATCCAAAAATGGCTATTTCTATGTCAAAGCTTTAGTTCCCTACTACTGACATTAAATTGGAATATGGAAACCATTATGACTCATGACTTACTGAAGTGCCCAAAAATAGGGTACTTCAGCTGACTGACACCTCCTAGGGAGGCAAAGGGATGCATACTTGGAGAGAAAGAGGAGAACTTAATGGTATGCCCAGCCACCATACTGAAACTTGTGAATACTCACATCAGCTTGGACACTGTGCTATTCCTTCATTCCTTCCTTCCTTCCTTCCTTTAGAGCAGATACATGAGCTGCTGTAACCTGCAGGATGGCTTCCCCTCTGCCTCTACACAGCAGCCAGTCAAGTTGTAGCCCATCACTTAAAAAAAAAAAAACAAAAAACAAAAAACCCAACCAAAACATAACAAAAAAGAAACTCAGCTAATTCATTATAGCACTTGAAAGGAAAGATTTATGAAAAAATCTCTGACACAGTGATTATCCGAAGGGCTGGGGGAGGGTGTGCTGATAGATTTGAAATGAAAATTATTGGATGATACTAGCATGGTATTCTTGAAAATAAAGAGTAGAGTGAGCATCTATGTCAGAGAAGCATTGCAACCTAAATGTAACTAATGCCATGAAATACTGCTCATAAATATAAGTGCTGCCTTAGCTGTTGCTCTTTTTTTTTTTCTTTTAAGTGGTTATGTAACACAATACACAGCTTTACTCAGGATGATAATTTGTGTCATGCTCATATATGATTTTGGCAGAGAGACAATTCCTTACAGGAAAATGTTGCCAGCAACCAATAAAAATCCCTGCATTGAAACACATGTGATTAAATTGAAAGAGAAAACAGAAATCCAGCCCACACAGGGAATTACCTGGTCTGATGCTGCCCACACAGACATTGACAGGGGAGCAGGCGGCTGTGTGCGTCCTCACAACAGCCAGTTGGTGAATTGTTTGCTGGGAGCCCGGCCGGGGAAGCAGCTGACAGATGGTCATGGGCATGAGCAAAGGCAAGATGCTGGGCTTCAGGAGGAGGGGACGTGCCACCAGCTCACCTGCCTTAAGGGTATGGCACCCCTGAGGCCATCAGCCACTACTGCTTTTGTCACAACAGAGACAGAAATACAGAAGGTATAAAATGTACTTCCCACACACCATCATTTCTAGTGGTGGTTTTACTGATGGAAATGAAGAATTCCCCACTTCATCATTGGCCTCAGAAACCAAATGATAAATGGCCATGCAAACTCCAGTTCCTGTTGCTAACAGTCAGAATTGACCTTGGCAAGACATAGATCCCTGAAGTGTGTTTCCAGTATCAACCTTATTGGCCTAGCAGTGGAAAAAGAGAACAATGGGAAGCAGAGCAGCCATGCATAAAGAAAACACAATGAAATGTGGATTTTATGGTAGAAAGAGGTAGAGGTGAATTTCCTGCCTACTAGCACAGAAATGTTCAATTTGATAAAACTTCCCAAAGTGAAAGTGCACCTACCCTTAACCTTCTTAGTAGGGCTGAGAGGATAACGGCAGAAGTAAAGCCAAAATTAGAAGTGGTTTCCGTACCTGAGGTACTTCAAAACCTCAATATACAATGCACACATAAAAGAAACCACAGTGATTTATGTTTTAAATCCTCATTCTTAGACCCAAATTGTAATGGGGGCCCTGTAACTCCTCTTAAGGAGAGGTCAAGCTCTATGTGGCATATACAGATATTAAACAAACTCCTTAAACAAACAAAGTCAAGTCAGCATAGTCTCAACCCAATAATATCTGTAATATGACGGATACCCTGCCTCAGGTACCCATCTAGCTCATGTCTGAGTTGAAACATGGCCAAAGGAAGCTCCTATCTGCTCACCTGTTACCATGGAGCAGCTGTAACCAAGTCCTTTATAGGCGTAAGATTTTTACTGAAAGCCTGAGTTTTCCAGTGCTGAAGTTTTTCTTCTCTTCTCTTTCAAGGACAACACTACAAACTGCAAAGTATAGCCTTATATCTGGAGTGCTAACAAGAGCTCCCAGGCTTTAAAAGTTTTATTTTCCTTGCAAGAGGTGAGCAAGTCAAAGTGGGAGTATGGGCAGGTAAATGCACGAGAGAAATGTGGGTAGAAATACCAAGAAAAATCAGTGTCTGATTCAATATCAGACAAAAATCCACATGTGATTTGAACAGCAACAATGAATCTGAGCATTCTCCATTTCCATCCTTGCCATGTGACAGAAAGTAATGAGGTCTCTGTACAGGACAACAACCCTGGGAGGAATCCTGAAGTACTGACTGCGAACAGAGCCAGGCACTGTATACTTTTGTTTGTAACTCAAGCTACTCTGTTTCCAAACACTGTAATCCAAGGGTTAGTCTTTTGTCATGACACACAAAAAAAATAGAGGCGTAGTCTTTCCGTGTAAGATTTTCCTAGTATTGAGCATATTACTGACCAGCATTGAGCGTATTACTGTCACTTACTGCTCTTGAATGAAATTCAAAACTCAATGTTGCCAATTTAATTTTGTCAAAAACTCTAATTGGGCCCAAGATAGGCTAGTTAATACTTGAATGGGGATTCAACTTGCAGCCCTGTGTATTGCAGAAGTTGTTTCCAAAGAGTGGGCAATAATCAGACTACAAAAACTAACTGGAGAGATGGACTTCTAATGCTCCAGGACTGCTGCACTCATGACAAATGGGAATTAGAGAAAGTAATCATCTTTCTCATTTCAGTGGAACTGGAAGTGAGATAATGCATCTGGCATATAGGTTAATAAGAAATAGGACAAAGAAAATGCTGGATTCATTTATGGACTTACATATAGCTAAGTAAATTTCTGAATTAATTAGTTTACCATAAAATAGAATCTCCCTCTTTAGTTAAAGGGAACACAAGGGAATAAATTTATCTGGGAGGAATTCAGTGTAGAGCTCTTAAATTCTGTAAAATCTTCTGTAAAAAAAAAAAAAAAAAAAAAAAAAGAGTAAAATGAATTTGTATTTTGTATTTCCTTTTTTTTTCCCCAAGGCTGCCAAAAGTGTTATGAATTAGTTTAGGGTTGGGGTTTTTTTAATGCTAAAAAAATACATAAACATAAAACTACATATATACATACATAAATACATACGTAAAACTCTGTTTCTTTGTCGCTTACTAGTTGCTTGCTTGTGGAAGGAAAGCACCAAAATATCCTCTAATAAGACTTTGTGGACTCCCAGTCTGACGTTATTTGGCTTTCTGATGGAAGCCTTTGAGGTATATCATAAAGTATTTCCCCCAAAAAGTGCAGAAGCATACCAGGCCAAATTCATATTCATACTAGGGTCACGCCATGGGTAAATATGACAATCAGTTCTGTTGCCAACTTCAGATGATATGTGGTGATCCACATAGCTGAGACTGAATCAGTAACTTGTCAAGAAAAAAAATCAATGAAATTCTCTGTAGAAATTATCATCCTGGACTAATATAGAGTCATAATACAAAGTGTCTGGTAAAAGTGTCATTGTGAGTATCCATATCTTTTGTCCCTGGTAATTCCAAACATAATTATTTTGTTTTATAGGATATAAACCTAATTGTATATTTGACTAAGTATTAGACTGGAAAAATCATTGCTGGGCTTTGAAGGTCAATATGACTGTTTCCCTCCCTGTGTATCAGCTCCAGTAATACAGGTCGCATAAGGCTAAATGCTGATGTCAGAGGTCTGTGCAGGCAGATTGTTTTCCTTTTCTGCCTTGAGTAATACCTGTGCATTTTGATTGCTCCCAGTGAATTTGCTCACATCTAACACTCGTCCAGGTACTGGGCTGCAGGAAACAATCTGCTGATGAGGTGTGAGCTGGGGCACAATTCAGCTTGCTCACTTTTACTGCCTTGGCAAATTCTGCTGCCTGGAGCAAATGGGTTATTACAAATACATCCTACTTAACCATATATATTAATACATAGATGAGCTAAACAGGGAACCAAATCTATTGTATAAGAAGGGGTTATTTTTACACAAGACCATATAAAGATCCAGCCTTACTTAAGACAATAAATGTGACAGGAAAAGCATTATACACTGTTAATAAGGTTTTCAGACAAGCAGAGGTAACTGGAATGTTCTGATGATCTGTTTCATAAAATTCACCACTTGCATCTATAAAATCTAATAAATGTGTGGAACCAGAACTTCTCCCTTTTTTTATCTATTCTTTTTTTATTATTATTATAAGTAGATATTTTAGGCTGAGCATTTCATGGTGATTATACATTGCAATTCTCAGATGGCTAAAGTCATCAGGCTGTTAGTGTCATGTCTTTAAAAACTGCCAGGTTTGCTATAACTAGCCTGTAACAAAAGCCCTATTACTTAGTTGAACAATATGAGTCCCAGAAGGTACAATGAGTTGAGTGCCTCAGATTCCCACACATACTGCCCAATAGATGCTAAGCCCTTTGCAGAGTTGGGTTCACTGGTAGGTAACAAATAAAATACACGAGTCAATGTAGAATTTGTTCTTGGTGTAAAACAAAAATTGTCATCTCTTTTTCTCCTTCCAATATAAAAGACCATGAGACGGGTACAAATGTAGTGTAAATGTACTGCATGCTATTTACACACACACACACACACACAGAGACACACAGACACACAGACACACACACACACACAAGTGGACACAAACACTCTCAGTCCTTGCTATTACCAGTAGCTGTGATTAAGCTTGGAGTGTAGCAAGCGTTTTTGTGATTGCTATAGATTCATCATCTCGGGAAACTTGGCTTTCCTCTCAAGGTGGTTTCATGGTTACTGTGATTGAGCTATTGCAGACACGTTGATGATTTTTAGTTATTCTTCCTACCATAGGCCTTCACTCATTCTAGCTCCCCACAAAAAAAAATCAAAACATCAGCTTGTCCAGAAAAGATAAAATTTGTAATTGCTATGACAGAAATGCCCCTTGCATTTTGATTTTTAAGCTTTTTTATTGTTTTGCTTGAGCCCACTGTGTATTTTCCATTTTTTTTAGTTGTAAGGGTCGAGACCATAAATAACACTGGGTATGATACAGAGAAACAGTGGGAAATGGGATGGAAGCAGTTAATTTACTAATAACACCTAATTACCCAGCAAATGTGTAGTTATCTTGAAATACACATTCAGGATACAGAATTAACAATGAAACAGGTAAACAGCAACATCAGACACTCAAATGTTAATGAACACCAAATTTCTACACCATTCTGTAACTGATCCCCAAGGTGTGAGTCCCTCCCTTCTGCACCCAGTACTATCCATGCTTCTTTTCAAGATGACATCTTTTTTTTTCTGACAACCTCTTCATAATGCTCAAGTTACTGTTCAGTCAGGGTAAGGGATCCTTAAGCACACTCTGTCATTGTTAGATTCCTGTTTGTGTTACCAGTTTGGGGGCAAATATCCTCTCAGAACAGACAGGTTTTGATATTCTATTCACACATAAGGTTTACATTCAGATTTGTACTAGATCATCTGATGTCGTTTGGAACATGTTATCAAGAGGAGGGAGTACAGATTTTCTAACACTGATGGGGGTCTTGGGAGGTTTTTACTGATTTTAGTTTGGTTTTTTTTACTCTACCTGCTGCATGTCCTTACGTAGTTCTTGTTACCCTGAGCACCAAAATACCTTTAAAGTTTTAGAAACAAGACCCTAAAAATATAAGTCAGTTTAGCTTGATGACAAACATTGGCAGATAAGGGTGCTAGGTACCAAGATTACAAGAAATTGTCCCAAGTGGCATCAAGAGTCAGTGATAAAACCAGAAACTGGACTGAACTCTCTAAATCCCATACCAAGAGGCAAGCAATGGAATAATCCTTTCTCCCTTCACTCTCTTGTGCTATGAATGTAATGATTTTAACATTAATAAATTTATTAAACCATTTTTTCTAGCAAAATAGGGTGCCACAATTACCTTTTTATTTGGTTATTAAAGTAGGGAAAGTCACTTTCTAAATTAGTCCTATAATGCAACTTACTAACTTACTGGTCTTGACCCAGTTCAGGCCAAGGTAGATTCGTTTTGATCCCAGAGGTGAAATGAAGACATAAATGAGGTCAAATGTCACAGACTCTCTATGGTTTATTTTAAAGTTGTGTGCACTTGAAAATTAAAGAGCGATAGGAAAGAAGGGGACATAAGAATAAGCAGTATTACGAGAGACAGAGCAGAGAGAGAGGGGTGGGGGTTACCACCACGGATCCAGCGATGACTCGCAAGTCCAGTTGTTGATTGTTGGGGAAGATCTTCCAATTAATTGTGAGCTGTTGTTGCTAGATATAGTCTCTTTCTCCACCCACTGACTCTGGGAGGGCGTTTCTGCCACATGCTGCTTTGCATGCGTCCGGCCTACCAGTGCAGGCACCAGGTATCACTCCAGGGGTCGTTCGAGGATCCTTAGGAGCGATCTCCATCCCTCCTTCGTTTTCCTCTTGAAGACCTCCTTGTTGATGCATCCTGTTTGTAGTATCCATGTGAAATTGTCCTGCTTATCTCTCTTCAGATACAGGAATGGGGAATGGTCCTGCTTGTCTCCCTTCAGATGCAGGAAGGGGGATGCTGAATCTGACAGTTTTCCACAATAGCCCCTCTCCAACTGCAGGAATTGGGTATGCTGAGCCTGGCAGTTTCCCACAATAGTCCATCTCCAGCTGCAGGAAGGGGGGTGCCAAGCACAGGCAATGTTGAGACATATCACTGAGTGTTGAGACATCCTGGCAATGCTGAGATATTCTTTCCCATCTTTCTCCCAGACTGCCGGTTTCTCACACTTATATATTGCATATAACTATTGTTATTTACTGTAGGGTCAACCTCCACTATTTTGTGAAGAGCCAGTTACCAACCACATGGGAGTACTGTTAATTGCAATATGTATGACTGTTGACTTAGCACAGAAAAAATAAAACTCAACTGGCATGTGAAACTTCCTGGTGTAAGAAAGTTTAGCAGTGTTGCTAGATGACCAGTTATACACCCAGCCAGAAGTTAAAGCTCATAGACCCATAAGAGTCTTCATTATGAGTTTTTTGGAATAATGTTCCCTAAAATTGTGTTTAAAGTCTTGTTGTCATATTTTGAACCAATCAAATGCAGGATGAAATCAAACCTTGAGATAGTCACTTAAAAAATGAAATAAAAATTTCTTCTAGCTCTAAAAACGTTGATAAGTTCTTTAGGTATGTTATATACAAAGCTAGAGCTGCCAAAGCAAGGCAATCTTTCTTGTTACACTAATGGAATGAAGGATAGTACTAATTCAGGGCTGTTTTTTTTCCAGCTGACTATGTATGTAGAAGAGAACAATGGTTGCACTGTTATCTTATGTAGTTTTTAGTATGTCTGCTTTATTTTTCTGCTTTCATTTATGCTATTCTCAGAATTCTATATAAACATCAGTGCATTGTAATAGTATATCATTCTTAACCTTCAGTTTCAGAGGAAGATGGAGTTTTTATGTCATGGCCAATATAAAATGATGATTCATTGAAATTCAATCATATGTATGTTATAACACTGATTTTTTTATAGCTTTCTGTAGGCTCCTGCTAGAAGATTTATAGTCTGTGCTATACTATTTTGCAGTCCTTCAATGTTCTAATGTTAAAAAGTTTCTGACCTTTAAAGAGCCAAATTTGAGGGGTTTATTGACACTTTGTCATTCTAGCTCATCATTGTTCCCATACTCATCAATAATCTTCTTCTTCTATGTGAGTATGAAAATGGTAGTCAAGGTTATTTCATTTCCAAATGTCCTTCACACATGTATTTATAACTCTTCGGAATGTCAGGAGATTTTCTTTGCACTATGTTCCTTTTTCTCCTTCAGGTACTGCACACATTGATACATCCTGATGTATGCTGAGTTTCCGGAGAAGTCCAGGAAGTGCAGTCAGTTGCTTCTTGCACAGAAAGCAAATCCAGAGTGTGTGGGTAATGATCTGAAATGTGCACACACTTATCTGGGAGAGCCTTGCTTATAGCCTGTCCAGATTATACACTGCTATTACATTCCAATTAATGTGATTGCTTGATAGGACTGGCATAGCTTGGTATAAATGTCTGTTACAGCCAAATGCTTGATGATTTAGGATGAAATTAAGAACTGTGTACATCTCAGAAGAAGAAAATAGCGCAAAATAAATCAGTGTACTGTTCAAGCCAGCCGTCTCTCACCTTTAGTAGCCCCTAGGCAACAATCTAGAATAGACAGACAGATGTAGGGAACACCATACCACATTCTCTCTATCAAAATGGTATATAACAAGCACAACTTCCTACAGCTGAGTCATGGTGGCAAACCTCATTGAGCAGTACATTACATATAACCCATGCGTCCCTGATTAAGGCCACTGCTTTAGACACAATAAACAAAATCTTTTCAACTTTAGTCATACTTGGGGGCAAACTAAAAACTTATATTGCCTTAACTACAATGTTTGTACTCTCCTAAAAACCAAACAGGACTTGAATGCAGCTTGAAGAAAATAATTGCAAGAAATAGTATGACCTCAATTGATTTATACATGGGTGAGCTAAGTGGTACTGAGTACTCAATTTTTATATAATTATAGCAACAAACATTTTTTAACAGGCAATGGAAACCTTTCCAATGGTAGCATATTGTCTGGAGCTGGTCAGAGCTCACATTGTCTTTAGAATTAGTGACTTTTTGCCTGCATTAAAAAACAGGGTGAAACTTCAATATCTCCTATTACACATAAAACTTACCACTTCTCTGTAGTATTTTCCAGTATTGTCCCATAGACAATTTTTGCTATTCATAAACCTGCCTTCCAGTTTTGCCAAATAAAAAAATACCTGGGGAGCCTTTTTATCCTCTCTCCTCCCACAGTGAAATGGCATTAACAGCATTTAAAGTCCCTCAGAAGCCTTTAGATTTAAATCAAAATATTTTATTCAACAAATACTTAATTCATGTGAATATTGATTTTGGCCAAAGGAACATATTACGCAGAGTACTGTTGTTTACCTGCTGAAAAGGAGTCACAATGGTCTTTATTACTGGAATAAAGAACATTTCTTTAATGGATGCCTTATGAAGGGTGGTAGAGAAAAACTGATACCTGATTATAGCTTATTATTTATACTCGGTACCTACTTTAAAGGGAAATCTGAAATATTTATTACTCAAAACCAAAGATTTTACATTTAGTTAAAAGAAGTTCTCCCCTAGAAGCCTGAATACATCTTCTGAGTCTCATCTTACAGAGAAGGTCCTATTTCTTCAGTACTAGAGGCAGTAGGTATATGGCTCTGGATTTTAATGATGATGGATTTTAATGGCTCAGACCTTCTGGATCTAAGCCTGGGTTAAGGATTTACTTGCTCAGGCCATTTACTTAAAAAACACAAGATTGGGAGACTTACAAGTTAAATGTCAACCACTGCACAAAGCCACTCAGAGTAAAATCTTAGCACCACATTGTTCTGCAGTGTTCAAGTTGAGGGAGAGATGTTGACTTTAAATTGCACAGGCAACAACCAGACTGGACATTGTCCTGGGAAACCTGCTTTAGCTGACCCTAAGCAGGGGAGTTGAACCCATGTTGGAATATAGACATATCCTGTCCTGGTTTCCCAGGAACAGAACCATGGGCAGGCCATGAATAGCCACAAGTCAGCTGGGAGATCCAATCAAGGCAGCTGACTCACAGGTGTATTCCATGCCACTTAACCTTGCTCATTATAAAAGGAGGGAGTTCAGTAAGGATCGATTTTCTCTTCCTGGGACTCTTCCTTCTTGGCCTTCTGCTCCTGATTCCCAAGGACCAGGCTGAGTAGAGCTACGTACACTGTATGTTGGTGATTGTATTAGTTTTGTTATCTCATTAAGTCTGTTTCTACTTCAACCCATGGAGCTTCTCCCTTCTCTCCCTGATTCCCCTTCTCAGCCAGGGAGAGGTAATCAGGTGGTAGAACAACTGCTACAGTTTAACCCTGGGTATGGGCTAAACATAGACAGCAATACCAAGAAAACCAGACAAACAGGAAAACATAGTCTTAGGAGACAGAATGGACAACAGTGATGGATGTGATTACCCTAAACTAGGCTAAACATACCAGACTTAACAGCAGTTTAATTTATGGCAAAATCTCACATTAGAAAGACGATACTGTCGATGACTTTTCTGACAGGACAATCATTAATTAGAACAGGAAGTAAAAAGCAAAATTTTCACTAACAGAAAGCCATTCTGGAAATAAGTATAGCTTTGATATGGTGATGCTGGCATTGCTGCATATGCGAATGTCATTGACAACAGGGTATCCAGAAGGACCTCTTTTTTATTTTTATTAGAAAAATCAAACTGTAGCTGACTATTTCTCCTGCTGCTCATATCTAGTAACTCTTTTAAAGTGTAGAGTACTATTGGCACTCAAACTAGCTTTTATCTTTACAAATACATATTGTCAGTGCCTTGCTTTGTGTACTTTTTACAGCTGCTTTCCTCAGGCTATTGCACTTGACAAATAGACCCATCAAAATCAAACATACATGCATGCAAATGCGTATTACTAGGCAAGTTTCATTCTTACAGCCCTTGCACAGGTGATAGGCTTGCTGGGTAGGGCAACCTTTGACCATTTTAGTCTTTTTTACACTTTTTATTTTCTGTCTCTTTCATTAGTTATGCATGTGACACAGGTACTCCTTTCTAATTAATCTTATTTGACGTGATGATTTTTGGTTTTGTTCACCCGCATTCTGATTGCTTTAAAATTTCTCTGCTGTAATATGACTCATGCTTACATATGACTGTTTAAACTTCCGTTTATTCAAGAATAACTGATGATTTGCACACTAAGCCAGCATTGTTAGTTAGACTCCACGTTTTTTAAGTAGCTGTACTGCAGTCAGTTTTAAGTTGGTAAATATAAGGAAACATTTCAAAATGTTTAACAGGTTTTCACTGCCCCACAACCCTCTGAAATACTTAAGTTTTGGAAGTGATGGGGAAGCTCCCATACCTCCTGACAAGGCAGAGCTCCCCATCTCCAAATACAGCTATGTGTGATTTTACAATAGCCTTATGGGTACCTTATTATAGCAGTAATTATTTCAGTTCCCTCAACCTGCTGGATGCGCTGACTGCAACATCCCGACGAACAGTCCCAGGTAGCTTAAGGCTGCTTAGAAGTCATTCAATAGCAATAACATTTCTTTGTGTTATGAAGCGAAGTAGCTCTGGCCCTTATCCTCCTTGAGAGAACAAAGCTATAGCTGATTACAAAGGTGTCTCAACTTTAGTCCACTAAAACGTGGCCAGAGGTGATGGGGAAGGACTGCAAGCCACACAGGAGGGGGAGAGCCCAGCACTACACTGCAATTTAGAAGCTCACTACCAAGTAGATGCCCTTGGACCACAGAGCCCTACATGAGGGGCTCTGAGAGGCCCACAGTTTGACCTATTAGTGCATCCTGCTCAAAAGGTTGTGGCAAAAAAGGTGAGTTACTAGAGGCAACGCCTTACCCCAATGTACATACGTTGGTTTCTCACTTGCTTTTCTTTTCCTTCTCATTCATTGTCATTTCACATCACCTTGCTGCATTAGCTCCCAACTGCTTCTCTTCTTTGTTATATAAGCTTGTAATGCAAATGCTCAGATCATAAGTCATCTGCATCTGTGTTGAATTGTTCCTGCCATCCATTAGCCTTTAAACAATTCATACTTTTCCATATTTAGCTATATCCTTTCTCCATCACATACAGCATTGCTTTCATCTGTTTTGCCTGACTTACAATACTATAATGCAGGACATTTAAAATAATTTACATTGATTTTTTTTCTTCAGCAATATATTCTTTCTGCTTCAACAGGCAGCAGCAGTGTTCCTTTGGCTATTAAAACAGAACTTGCCACCGATGCTGTTATGAGCATCTGAAGGAAATGTTTTTTTCATCCTTGTTCTTTTTTACTCCTTGCCCTCAACAGTTATATCAAAACACTGCAGACAGACGTCAGTTCAGTGCCTACATGTTTCTTAATAAGCAGACTGAAAGAGGAGAAAAAGACATATTTATCAGCATCTTTTACACAAGGCAAAGAGGGAGTTGTCTTTGTTTAAAAAGAACAGGAATTGTCTGGAAGGTTACTCTTTACTTCTGTCAGTGCTGATAACATGATTAACATGATGGTTTCCACCCTGGAGAGTCACATACAGCTGATAAAAATAGTCAGATGACAAGAAGTACATTTAGTGGCCACTACAGATGAGGAAGATTTCCATGCAATTCTCTGATAGATTAAGGCTTAAACTTCCCACTTGGGAAGTTCAGAAGAGGAGTGTGTTTGGAACATTCCATTTTGGCAGTATCCCTAACACAGTTCTACAGAGACACCTAAAGGGAAAAAGAAACTTGGAGATTTAAACCCTCTTGTCTTCCCTGATGTATTTAAACCACCCTTTGAGTATCTTCCTTCAGCACATAACTTTGCTAAATACTGTTTCTGCTTGCTATCTTTGTTCAGTAACAAATTTGCCAATGCATTCCAACTAGTATCAAAATGAAAAATTCTTTTGTCTGAAACCCAGCCATTACAAAGCAGCAGATTTGTGATATCTTTAGGCATAATTCTTTTCTTATAGATGGAAGTCTTAAAGGAGACCTACAAAGCAGCAGAGCAACTCTCATGAAAATACATATTCATAGATAGACTGAAAAATCATGGACTTGTTAAATGATCACAGTGTGTTCCTAGTAAATAAGAATATTCAAATATGCAATTTAGCATAAAATAAACCTTGTGGCCCTGACAGACACTGCCTTTTTCTTACCATTATAATTTGTCTTCAACCAGCAATATAGTAATTGCAACTGTATGGATAAAGAGGGGGTAGCTTATAAAGATAAATCTCTCTAAACTGGGTGCTCTTTACTAGCACTGAACATCACTAAAATTCTGGGCTGCCTGTTTTCTCCAACACATTTGAATTCCCTGTGTTCCTGAGGAATTTGAAGTGGATGAATAGATAAGTTAACAGTTTGACAGCAAGGGAAATGAAATGTTCCTCCCCAGGATTTTTACAAGCAGTATAACACTCGGGTCTCAGCAGCAAGCTCACAAGTGTAAGAGGTTCTGGAGGTCATCTGCTTCAGTGAGATAAGGTACTGTTCTTCCCGGTACAGTAGATGTAATCACATAAAAGGTCTACTACAAGTTTAATCCTTTTGCTTGATTTTTCAAACTATTAAGAGCTGAAGTTTAACATTTTACAATATTGCAAAAACATAAACGTACCTTTAATTTCCTTTGCTTGTTAGTGGACAAATATTAGGGCACTTCAGATTATCTTAAACACACAAAAAAGTTCATTTGTGAGTGGATGGCCATACACATGCCTAAAAGCAAAAGCTAGATATGAAGGGCAGGATTACCTCACACCATCTTGTGCTGTCTGAAAGTGCAGGAATGTCTCTCTCTATTAGATACCTAGAGACAAAGTACCCCTAGTGAACAGAAACTGGCACTTCCAGAGAAAGATTCCTCATATATCTTAGAATAAGCTGAAACAAACTCTGGTGGCATCTATCTCTCACCACCTATTCTAGAAGGACCTGTAGTTTAGCCTGGTTAGAAACCCATCTTTTCCCAGTTAGGTGGGATAAATACTACCCAGTTTATCCATGTAATCTTGATGTCCTCAGAACACTTAATGTGGAGGACAAAAAACTTAAGACCATCCTTAAAACATATAACTGTTACCCTGATGATGCTACATTCTTAAAATTGTAGTTTTTAAAAACATAAATGCAAAAACATGTCTGGTAACTATTATCTTTTGCATACCAAAAAAACCCTGTGATTAAGTTTTGGCCTGTATGTGGAGTATGAAATAGTTTCCTTGGAAAACTTGATGTCCTCAGTTGATTTATTTTTTTTTCTGAGGAAATTACAGAAGTACAGCATTGGATATTACACTTTATATTTAATCTCATGAATCAATGTTTGCAGTTTCTCAGTCTCTCTTGAAGTTATTGCTTCTGTTCTCTATAAATGTTGAAAATTAATTTCAGTAGCTTTTGTGAATATGAAAATCTTTAATTCAAATGTGCATCTCCAGTTCCTCTGTGGGGAAAGGGTTGGAACAGTAGTTAGTATCATGTTAAATATTCCTAATTTTCATTAAAACAAGGAGAAATGGAGAACATTCTGAAAGATAACTCTTGCTTTATCTGACATCTGATAAATATTTATTCAAAGAGCAATGGAAAACATTAAAAGCATACTGCTGTAGTAGGATTCAATGCAGTTTTATGATTTAATTGCAAGGGGTACATGTTGTACATGACATGGTGCATCACAGGCTTCTGCTCAAACACTACAGATTACAGTGGCTGCAGCACACTTACCCAATGATATCTTGTCATTTGCACTGCTTTATTTTCACTATTGAAATATTATTGCATGTAACGGCCAAAATAATTCCATGCTCAGATCTCAGACAGTTAAGTTCGGGAGCAGCTGAGGATGGAATCGTCAACATCCCTTCATTCAGTTGTGCCTGAAAGAGTTCTCCTTTTACAAAGGAGAGTCAAGTCTCTAGATATTCATTGTGGAGTCTATCCTAAACAAGAAATCAAGTGCTTACATAAGTGAGGTTTTAAGTAACTTGTAGGTGCATAAATTCAAAGTGAAAACTCCTACCTCTGCAATCATAAAAACATCCAATTACCTGAAGCTGACATTTAATGCTGAAGCTGTCAAAAATTCATCAGGTGCATACTTGTGACCCCAAGGATTCTCACTGCACTTTGAAGTCAGCATCAGTGAAAACGTCATTCTCACCACCCAACTTATGTATTCCTGGGCCCTCTTCAGACATAGCAATCACAGAATCACAGAAACAATTGATCACAGGATATGGAAACATATTTGTGCCTTTGGATAGAATAGCAGTGACCTTGCTGTCTTGACTATGTGTAGAATGATGGTGAACAATTCTAAAAACTCTGACTAATTTCATATATGTATATTCCTAAAAATTTAGGAACTATTTCTGTAAATTTTCAAAACATTTCACATGAATAAACCCTTGATCTATTCATTCCCAATTAAAACATAAATTTTCCTTTCCTTCATTGCGCTTATATGACTAGGATCTTATTAACCTAACTGTGTTTTCTCTTGTTTTTCCAAGAAGAAAAACTTCCATTTAGAAATGAAAGTACTGTGCAGCAAAATGATTTTGATGAAGTCAATGTAAGCTTTGAATTGTTTTCTCTAAATGAAATTCTTCAGAATTTTAACTCCTTTAGGGTCCTTTACTACCCGGGTGTTTATATATCTGCTAATTTTGACACTCTCAAGCAAAGCCTGTGATAGCTGGAAGTGCAGCACTAACAGTGTACTGAGAGTCCAACTTTAGTTTTATTTATTTAGCACTACATTAAGGCAATGAATTTAAAAATGTACTAACCCCACATTAGCCAAACCAATGTAATTCCAAGTACCTTTCTAATCTTTTATTTTAACAAATAAACAAACTCCAAGGGAGAACAAACTACACTGCCCACGTCGTTATCCATAAATGTTGTCCTAGGAATATTGGTAAATAGTGTGGAGTTTAAAAAATGTTTGTAGAAATTTGGCAAAGAGATTTAACACACTGATATTCTACTTTTCATTATCCATCATTCTAAATACAAGTAATGCTAAATAAATTTTAAAATTAGGAAAAAAAAAAGAAAAAAAGGGGGGGGTGGGGGGTGGGAAAGAGAGAGAGAAGTAGGTAGCAAACCAAAGCTATAACAAAGCCATAAGAAAAGACTGTCAGTGTGTTTGCAGGCAATTACAGCTCACTGGCTGGTGGTGTAAGGCATGAGCGCTGCAAGCCAAACATCTTCAGCCACCTGTGAAATGCAGTAATCTCTATGGAAGCTCAGACTTAAATTTCAATTATAGTAGAAATTAACTTCCTCTGTTTTCTCTCGTTCTTTTGGCTGAGGTACTGTCTAGCGTCTGTAGAACAGAATCATCCCAGAATCCAAAGCAAGGGTAGAGGGATGAAGGTCACCACTCCTCTGCCCCTCTCCCCTTCTTGGCACACTTATCCATCCCTTCCTATGAAAAAAGGTATTCCTCCCTCAGCATTTATCAATGCTAAGGTTGGTTTGTTTATTTGTCTGCTATTTGAATTACTTAAAACTATTTAGAAAGCACTTTAACTGTTGTGACTTAAAGTTGTGACTTTGCCTTCAAGCTGGTGAATTGATTCTTCTCTGTTTCAGTTGCTCCACAAGTTTCTTCTGTCCTCCTTCTATCACCAAACATTTCACACACCTATGGTATGCCAAATTTCTACATTCTGACTGTGCTCATAGGCTGCCCAAGAAAGTCAATGGGATCCAACAAAGTATCAACATAGCAATTAAGCTGTTATTTTATGGTCTTCTGCATAGGCTGTGTTTCAGCACATAGCCAAAAAAACATGCTGCACAGAAGGGAACATATAAAGACCAATAAGAGTAGCAGCAGATGTTTTTATTGTAGATCACTGTAAATAAAGGAAACCTTAGACTGATTTGCCAAATAACTTCTGTAATTTTAGTATTTACCAAACTTAATGCTGTAAAAATAATCTAAACCATCAGTTCATTTGAAAGAGCTGTTTACAGACAACTACATTTATCATTGCTACACTGTGTTTCTCAAATAACATTATTAATACCTACTGCAAAAAAGCTATTTTCCCATAACATCTCATCCAGAAGATGTGTTCATTGATAGCTCATATGGTCTGCTTTAAAAAAATAGATGACTGGGGGATTGTAACTGAGGATGAGAGCAATTAAGTGATGATCATGGGCTTCTTTCTATATACAGATGTCACCAGGCAAAGACATTGCAACTGGCATTAGCTGTCAACTGGCTGTCAGTCTTGGCAGAGGCTGTGGACTGGTAAGTTGATTTAAAGGCTCTCACTGATAGAGCAGGTCAGAATTGCTCATGACCAGATCTGTGACTGCTGATGCATCATCAGGGTGCACCAAAAGCAGATCTGTTGCTCTATTGGACTACTGAACTTACATAGACCCTGTTAGAGAGTACTGATGATCTTCTATTCCTAGCCCTGGAGAGATAAGCTTTCTAGGAACTAGGGAGTGCATGAGATAGCAACTCTATATCAACAGAGGATACCCCATCACCAAGGTAAACTGTAAGCTATTGCTTTCCATCAGCAAAACATTTCCTCCAAGAGAGGAAGAGGGTAAAGAGAGATGCCAGTCAAGGCTGAATAAACAACATTGTTAGGAGATCTACCATCCATGATGCACTTTTGACTCTAATAATTTATTTCATTGCATTGCTGGAGAGAAGCACAAGCATATTTTGCATCTCTCGTCTCTTGCACTGTTACTACTTCTTGATCCAGTGTTAGAGTCCATTATATTTAAGACAGAGTTAGCCTGGCATCAGCTATATGTATGAAGTGACAAAGATATTCATGAGGATGAAAAAGACTCCAAATGATATAGTTAATATGAACTACTGTCACAAATCAAAAGGTGTTTAAGAAAAATAATATGTTATAAAATAAGTAAGATGTAATCAAGCTCGTAAGACTCTGTAAAAGATCCTACAAAAGAAAGAAAAAAACAATTAATTATTCTGTAAGAATAGCAATACAAATGATGATAATAATAAGCAGAAAGGTAGGTGTTAGCTTCCAAGAAACTGAAATGGTGAAACTTCTTTCTCATCAGTATGCAGTTCTGGGTCAGAAAGGTAGCATGAGGTTTCTCTCTGAGCTGTGCTAATTCACTGCAAACAGAAGTTTAGCCTCAGCTAATACGTACATGCTTCAAACAGATAGGTCAGTAGCAAGGCCAGATACACCAAGAGGTTCCAGAAAGGGGTTTCCAAGGTTTGTACTATTAAGCTATAGGGCACACTCCCATTAGGACACTTGTCGGACCATAATATCATGAAGAAAAAACCTGCTAGGTTTGTTCTGTTAAATCAAAGGTGGAGGCAGAGAAGGTTTCTAGTTCTTTTTCTCTATTTCTCCTCTAAGTGAGGTTAATTGAATAAACTTTGAGAGGGAGGAGATGGGAAATACTTTGCAGATTTTCATCTGAAGAAGTCACTATTACCCTCTCTGTGATTCCTCTGAGTCACACCAGGATCTTATCCTCTGAGTTTGAGCAAAGGTACCCAAAACCCTTGAGATTCTCCATTAAACTGATGTGTCTGTCAAACTCTTTCTACACCACCCATTCCCTTCTGTTTTTCCTTATTTCACTGCAAAGCTAAATTTAACTCTGAAATGTTAACAGTGGCTTAAAATCAGCTGCTAAGACATTGCTCTTGCCTCAGCTTGTGGATAGAGTTCTGTGTATAGCTCTCAGGAGCCACACGAGGGCTGGCTGAGGAAGGAGACCTGCTGACCTGCTCCCCTGGAGGAGTCAGTGCAAAGTCTATGTGTCTTTCACATCTGGGTCATCAGTCTGGGATACAAAGTTTAGGAAGAGAATGAAAATAAATCAGGAGATGAATTGAGGAAATGATGTGATAAAAGTGTAGTTTTAAACTGTTCTTTCTTGCTCTTGGCCATCTGCTTCAGCAGGGTCTGTTGTCTAAAACCAATTACCAAAGATCACTGGAATGGCTGTAGTAACTTGTGATAGATGATGACTTTGTCTTACACAGAGGAGTAAACTGATGGTGATTATGGACACTGATACGCCTGATTCCTGAGCATCTACAGATCCTACTGAAAAGCTGGGGGAGAAAGAGTTTTATTACTTCCCAAAACCCACATCCAGAAAAAGTCACCTATAAAATGTACACAAGGGAAGAAGAAGAGCTGTTCCAAACTTCGTCACTTCTATTTACTGAGGAGAGATGTGACACATTCTTCAACCAAGGCAGTAGAGGATATTAGGAGGAACACAGCTGTTTGTTTAAAATAAGTGTTTCCAAGCCAGCCTGCGGTCTTACTGAGATAATTCGATGTCCTGAATTAACTGTGCAAATAGTTACATGCCCAAATTGAAGACTATTTCTATCATCAAGGACAAATTTATAATTCTATCATATAGCATATTATTATTTGAGAAGATGACACAAACACGCTGTTGGAACTTTCATTTAGACGCAGCTGTTCATGTACAAATATCTTGAAACTTATAAATTGGACAGAAAAATTGCATATTTTTAAACTCTAAAATGCTGTGTTCTTTCAATTACATTGTTCTGTGCTCTGAAATAAACATACATGCTACTACATGCTATTCTAAGTTTGAGATCATGTTTCAGAGTTTCAATTTCTTTTATTCATCATCAACTGGGCATTGATGTGTAAGGTTTCATTTTCACAGAATCGTGATGTGAATTGATAAAATAAATCTAACAGCAAGCAAAGCTTTCCCATTTCCCTCTTGCAGTTTGTGACAGTCAGGTTAAATATCATAGTAACTTCTGATACCAATTTTTTTTTGCTTATAATGAGCTCCTAGTTTCAGACTGTTGTTGCTTTTTGAAACTTGCACATCTCTCTCAGTTTGCACATCACCTTTATCAGAATGTGGCTGAATACTTTAATAGGAAAAAAGACTGAGTGAATACTCTCCAGCCAACCAGATGCCATTATACTTATGATGAAAAGGTAATCCAGGCTGCTTGAATGAGTTTGGGTTTACAGGGGGAAATAAACATAGATAACAATTTCCTTGATAAAAGAAGGATATTCGCAAAAGGTTTGCACTCTTATGAATAACTTATTAACTTTGGGATAATATATATTTAAATGGCTGCAACATACTTATGGAGTCCTTCAGTTTGCATACTCTTTATCAGTGGTATACTGCTGAGGTTGGATCTGAAAGCCTAGCACCTACTAAACAGCAGACAGGAGCTACAAATCCTATTAGTATATGCAGTGTTCTGGGAAATGTAATGAATTTTTTGATATTGTGTAAACAACAAACGACTTTTAAAATAAGTTAGTTAATCTTCATTGCATCCCATTTATTATTGTTGTTACATTTCTTTTTACATAAAAGACACAATCAGCTATTTCATATGTAAGTTATACACAATTCCTTCTCTTAGAGTGAGCAGTGATATTACAAACGAGGATTCAGAAAATGCCACATGACTTTTAAAGTATGCTAAGGATATGCTGCTGGGACAGCACTGGATGTGTTGAAGAAGAAAATAACATTAAAACAAAGGAAAGGAAATAACTTACCTTTTGTTCCATGACCAAATTTCTTCAAAACTTTTCCTTCTTTTTTGGTGAACAACAAATATCAAAATGTAATAACACGCATCTTCTTCTGAAGTAAATTAAGTACTAAAAGTTTCTTTAAGGAAAAAAGGCAAAGCATTGTCAGATGCTGTGTTTTTTTCCTCTGTTCTGTGAGATTGAAAATAGCATTGTTAGAAACAGATAGACCACTGTCTAAAGCCCGTGATGTAAGTAAATGATGATAAACTCATCATTGCAATATTGATCCTTACCCCTTAAGTGGCTTCACTCTTTCAAAGGCTTGTTTGTAAAGTGAGGTGCAACTGAGCAAGAGTGATGCTTTCAGAACCTGTGCTGTTCAGATTGCTTATTAGCACTTTTTTGGAGAGTCACTCTCAATCTGAAAATTTAGGCGTTTCATTTCCTACCTGCATGGTATTTGTTTTTATCACAGCCAACAGCTGAAACACCAGAACCAAAAGTATTTATGTGAGCAGACTCATGGAATTATTTAAAAAGAAAGGGGGGGAGGTCAGTGCCACTTACTTGCATTTCTTTCATTCATTTATTTTTCAGTTATCTTGAAAGAAATATCAAATGCATAGATTTTCTCTCCAACTCACTGAATACTGGCAAGATTAGCAGAGTAAAATATAGATCCACATGTGCACTGAAAATCTCTAATTTCTAACATAGCTCTGCCTATATCATAATTAGATGACACTGATTAATCCGTCTTGTGTGCTTAAACTGAAACAATCTGGAGAAGCAACAAGCACTTTGTCATCACAAGCATGTAAAGAAAGAATTGGGCAAGGGGTAGAGAACATGACATAGGAGAAAACTATTGCCCAAGAAAAAGTTTCGATTATACATGTATGAACTGGACCAAATACATTCTGATCTGCAACCTAGTTAGTCATATTCACCTATAGTTTCATAAGCAGCAATATTCAGTTCACTGCTCTTATATATTTTGAAGTATCCTTTTTTATCAGTGGGTCCTTAGAGCTTATGAACTGATTCAGTGTGCCAAATCCATCTGGAGTCTGTGAAATAATTCTTATTGCCATTTTTTATATAAACTTCCATTTGGACACTTAATCTTGACTTTGATGGCACACACAGCTAAACTATTTGGTTTTTTTTCCTGTATATTTACTTCCTTTTATCAGAGTATGTTAAATGTCTTCCTTCTTTAATGGAAACTTTCTCAAATTACTTCATTTATAGGTCTTGACGTCACAAGATCTGCATACACACTTTCTGAAATATATAGACACTGATAGGAACTGAAACATTGTTTATACTACTTGCTCATTAAAATGCATAAGGAGACACGAACCTCATAAAGTTGTTAGCTTATTTGGAGAGTTCAAATAAGCATCTGAAAATATGGACAGTTTTCTAAGCTGCCCCAGTTTCTGGCACCTAGAGGTAAGAAATCCCAGATGACTGGCCTCTCTCATCAGACCTCTCCCATTGGCACTGGCTGCAGTCAACAAAAAAGAGAAAGTATCTCAATATTTGCTCATTTCTAAGTGTTACATGAAGAAATGTAGTTGAAAAACATTTTGAATCACAATATTGAATGAAATCAATGAAAGCCTAAAAATGAACAGTGACAACATACATATACACACAAAGTCAGTGGGTTGCACAGAATACTTGTACCTGATCCCAATTTTCACTGGTGCTTAATCATAAATCATTTAAAAAACTATTTTCTTCCCACAATAGATAGTTCAAGTTATTATTAAAACATGGTCATGTAGTTTATGCCTTTCACAGAATCATAGAATCACAGAATCACAGAATGTTAGGGATTGGAAGGGACCTCAAAAGATCATCTAGTCCAATCCTCCCGACACCTTGCTTCAAATCAAGGACAAGTGAATAATTCTACCACATAGTGTTTGCTCCATTTCATCTCTCTTCAAGTTGTCCAGTAGCTTGGAAATCTAAACTATCATTTTGATCATCTATTATCACTGTAGTGAATTGTTTTAAGACCAAGAGGTTTTAAACCTTTTTTTTAGTTATGATTTAAACTGGTAAGAAAGGTTTTTCTAAAATACTGATTATTCTAGCGTTCTGTGTCTGTATATCATTTCCCTCAAAACAGTGAATCTCTGTGATTTATCCTAATCCAAAATAGCCAGCTTCTTAGTTTTTGCATTTTTTCCATTTTGCCCAAAAACAACACATGCTGCACTACTTATTGGCATGCCAAAGTTGGTTTTCGTAATTGGGATTTGCGCCACTCTCTGTTCTAGTGGAAACTAGAGGTACATTAAAAATGTACAAAATAAATGTGCTTTTATTGATTGAATGAAGCCTTACAGATACAGAATATAAAAGAAAAAATGGCACATAAATATGTCTTGTTAAACAGAGGTTGTATTACCTATACTGAACAAAAGTACAAACAACTTCTGGTCATTATGAAGCAGATATTCAGAAATATTTAGATGCTAAATATGTGCTTACTTGGTTTTTCAAAGCAAGTTAGATGTCCACCATCTAGTGAAACTGCTAAGGATGTGGTGCCTAACTTGTTCAATGCACCAAAAAAGAAATCCCAGCTGACACCTCACTCCGGTCTGTGATATCTCCTGTGTGCATTAAACACATACTGTTAGTGCCAATCTTGTTGGCCCCAGATGTGACAGTCATACCTGCTGTGCATGCAGCAGCACGGCAGCCTTTTGTCTGCTTTGGGAAGCAGACAAGATGTAGCTGGCTAGCACAAAACACAGCCTCTAATCAACAGACTAGTCTTAATACAGTTGTATTTGGAAAATTTCACGTTCATTTTGCAGCTTCAATTTGTATGATAACTACACAGCTTTTAGTCACTGAACAACCTTCAAGTAACATTATAGGCCTTTCAACCACTAGTTTTCTATGTGATGAAACTATTGAGATGAGCGACTGGATGCCCATAAAAAGAAAAGACATGACACATGTCTGAATTTTTTTCTTTACAATTAGCATAGCTTTTTAGCTCAGTTTTATAAACGATGCAAAACTTAGAGCTTAAATCTCTCAAATCAGCACAGCTGGTCTTCCTAGATCAAATAATACTGTAAAAAAAACTGAAGTTACTATTAGTTCTCTAACTAATATTATTAATGACAAATATTGGGTATCTCTTGTGAGGAGTGTTATTTCAATAGCTTGGTCAGGATGTCTATGTGGAATAAGAGTTGTAGGGGAGGAAGGCAAAGAAGAAGTCAGACTTGAGGGTTACAACTGGAAGGGAATCTGAAAACACAGAGGGAACTGCTGTACTTAGAGACAAGAAATATTAAGGTATCCTCTAGCTAAAATCCTGGCATGAACAACTTTGTTCAAGCTTACCTTAGTGAAGTTAGCTGTGCCAAGATAAATCAATTAGATTTTAGGTTTCAGACCTCATCATAAGAGGTTTAATTTTGCAAAACTAAAGCCAAAGTTGGTTTGGACTTTCTTCTCCGTTCATCCTACTACCTGTCCTGGTTTGAAAAGAGAGCATCTGTTCTTTTAGTGGCCAGCTCAGCCTTCAACCATGACACTACCAAAGCATAGTAGAGATGAAAACTTATTTGGCTGACTGTTTGGGTTTTGTCTGAGTCCATACTCATCAAACGAGAGCAACTGGAGGTATATGAACAGTCATTCTACATAATGCCTGTTGCAAAACTACAGACTTCATTCCATGTTACATTTCACCTTGTGTGCCGCAAATCGAATGGGAGAGGGTACGTTGCTCAGGGAAGTGTTCAGGTCACTGCTGATATTTTTAGGACCATTTCCTCCACTGTTTCACAGTACCTGTACCTCTTAATACCTGCCTAATGGTAACACAAGTTGCTGTCCAATGAAAAATCAAGTGATGAGAACATTAATCAAAATGTGTCACATTTCTAAGACCCCAGATATATTGTCTGAATTCTGGCACAGGAATATCGTTCTTGTTCTTGGAAACCCTGGTATGAATACAACTCCGACACACAAATTGTAGTATAGCTGTTTGACCTTTCCTCCTTTTCTCTTCATAGCCTTCCTGATGCAGGTTACAGTTCACACATTACAGAAATCGTTCATTATTAGTGCTAAAGATAGCTTATTTAACAAATGAATGCAAATTACATTTTCCAAATCAAGTAAGCAATAACATCTCTGTCAAATGTACTAGATAGTTAATTTTATTCCAGCTTTCTCACCAATATAATGACAATTTAAAACAAATATGGTTTATAACACTGACCTGTCTTCACGATAGATAAAGATAATTATTTTTTGTAACAGAGGGTTTAAGTAACTGCTCCAATTACAATATAAAAGACTTTCAGCAGCCTGACTGCACTGAATTTTCTTCTATTTTTCAGAATGTCCATACTAATTACACTTTACTACAGAAAATGGGTGATGGCACCATCCCCCCCTTATAAAGAAAAAGAATGAACACTGTTCGGTTGATGGAACAAAACGTTATTTGGGGCTGTTACCAGGAGGGGTCCAAGGCTGTGATTGTAAGTCCTTATCTAAAGCCACCGCCCTGAAAATTCCAAGGAAAAAAAAAAATCAGAGAACTCCCCATTCTCAATATTTCCCACTGATTTGCACTAGATGGATCACTCCATTGGTCATTTTCAGTCCCATCCCGATGTCTCTAACAGGAAAGGCAAATGAAATTGTTTTAGGAGCCTGATACAAAAGTGTGTAGGGCATAACCAGGAAGACTACTGCAATGCTTTTTAGTCACTTTGATGACTGGGACTTTAGGGACAGAAAAGAGACAAGATATATTAATTTCTATTGTGCTAAAGAAGAAGATTTCAAGTATTTCTTTTTCCTTTGGATTAAGTAGTAGATGTGACCATGTCACAGAAGGAAAAAAGGAAAGCTTTTCTTAAAGAGAGAAATTTCTGAATTGTGCTGTTAAAACTCAGAATATGAATAAAGCCAGTGATGAACAAACATTTAAAGACTAAAACTTTGATTAAACTAGTCATGGATCCCATTTCATAAGTTCTTCAGACAGCAGTGGATCAAAGCATTGTTGATCAAGGAATAATCCTGTTCTTTTATAAACCTCACAACATTAGCATTTGCAAAGTATGACAGAAATGACAGATATCTGTTCAGAAAATGAACCTTTGCTGTGGCTTCTTTTTCAGTTGTAGCTGATTTTGTAGAACTAATGACCTTTTCCTTATTTGTCAAAAGTACAAGTTTCTAAAGAAAAACATTTGGAAAAGAGTTTTAGAGGTGTCACCTAAAAAAATCACCTCTAAAAATTCAGGTCAGAAGGTAATATCTAGTCTCTGTTCCCCAGATTCCTCTAGAAACTTAAGACAGATACAGGAACAGACACCTTGTATACAAGACACCTTTTTTTTTTTTTTTGTTATTCACAGCTGAATTTCAAGACTATTACCTCTTGTTGTTTGTCAAAAGATTTAATATATTGTATTTTTCCCTTCCTCCCTGTTTTTTGCTCTAATGGTAACAACAAAGAAGCCATCTTTTTTTAAGGTGTTAAAAGAATTTCTAATCAAAGAATCCTTCTGTTCAAGCTTCTTTTTTGGCATACTTCAGTGTCAGCTGTATTTGAAATCTAACAGAGAATTTGTTTATGGAAGAAGTACCAGGAGGGAGAGGTTTTGGCTGGGAGTTTCAGGGTTCTTGGTACATAGAGGCTTGGCTAGAGCTGTGGAAAAGTAAAGGCACTACAAATACATTCCTGGACCCCTTTCAAAAACAGTTGCTATTAGTCATCTGGGACAAGCAGCTGAGGAGACATAGGGTAGGTTTTTGGTCAGACAGTTTGGGATTGTTCAACAATTAAAAAGCAGTTGGCAAATTCTGGGCCAGTTATTACATTACTAAGAGGTTTTGTGTTGAATTATGTGCTCATCACATCCTTCGATGCCAAGCATCATGTGCTCCTACGCAGTTGCCAAAATCTCAGTTCCTTTCCTTGTTGTCAGTGGTTTCATTTTGCGACACCAACATGGAAAGTCAAAGCATGGTGCTGTCCAACGCCAATTTCTCTACAGAGATTTGGCTACAGAGGACAAGAGTCTTGTTGAGAACATGCAAAGGCCTAGCAGATGGTAACTTTATCTAGGGCTTCTTGCCAAACTACTTTCTTCAGTAAGCAAAGGCAGTCAGGCATGCTAGCAGGTCATATAGGATTTTTTGGGTACTAACACAGTAGGATGGGAACTTGTCCTTTCCTTTGGCAGTTGTGAGGCTGGAAGAGGAGTAAATCTTTCCAAGGCTCGGAGACTGAAAGGCTCTCATATAACTTTATTTTTAAAAAAAAGAAATCTTGAATTTCGTGTGTGTGTGTGTGTCTTCTCTTAAACAGCACCAATAGAAAAGATCACTTTTGATGCATATTTACTGTGTTCACAAACAATGACAGAATGCACTTTCTGTATAAACTTGAATAAATTATGACTTGGTAAGCAGTTTGAGGAATCCTTATCATTCCCAATTAAATATTGATATATGGTTTTCTTACCACAGAGATTTCATCTCAAAGTCAAATTGAAAGAATGGAATTTATTTTGAAGAAGAGTATACTTAAAGTCAGTAATATTATACTTATTGCAGCTTAAATGTAGGGCAACCTTCCAGATTGCTACTAACTTTGCAAGTAATGATGATGTTTCCATCAAAAAGTTGGTTGTAAATGACAGAAATTTGCAATAATATGTTTGAATTTTTAAGGGTATCTGTTATTAGAATTTAAAATAGGTTGCATGGAGGAAAGAATGGATTGATGTAACAGGAAGAAAAGTCCTTAGAAAAGGCCTAGTTTCTCATTGCCCTTGCTCTCTTTGGGTTTTGGTCAGGGGGTTTAAGTTGCAAATATTGAAATGTATTGGAAATGCTATTGGAAAACCAAAAGAAAAGAAAATTTTCCATATGTTTTATAGGGATTGAAAATATGCAGATTTCCTTGATATTAATTCCTCTGTGAAAACTTTCTGAGATTTGAGAGTTAGTATTCAGATTTAACAGCATCTTATGATACTGAAAGGAATTGCATAAATGTCACAAGAAAGAGGCATAGGCTGTCGAACAGTGCAGATGTAGACGCTTTATACAGGAGTTCAAGAGAAGAGAATTATAATAAAGAAATGAAAAAGTATTTTTAAGGGAAATTGAGTAATGTTTAGGCTTACCTAAGGAGCTGCAAGAAACCACCCAATTAGATCATATGCCTGGGATTAGTGACTTGATGAAAAGTGGATTTAAGGGAATCTGACAGGAGCAGCAGGAGGAAGTTAGCACTGCGTGAACTCTGACCTGAAGTGACTTTATGTTGGCATGAAGTATACAGAAGAAAAGATGAGATCAGTGAAGGATGTCAGGGAATACAATGAGTAATGACAGGAAACCATGAGAGATGGACTTACTGGATCAAAACCAAAACTGTCTGAGGAATATACTACTGCTGACAATAAGTCATTAGACAACAGGAAGAGATACCCAAGCAGAAAGAGATGAAAAAAAGTCTAAATGGAATATCTTTTACAAAATCTCATTGAATAAACTGGAAAATTACAAGTGGCCTGACAAAGGAGGAAGGACAGAATAGCCTGAAGTTTTAACTATGGCCGCTCAAAATAGGTCATTTGCATAAGATATGGTAATGCAAAGACAAAAGATATATGATAGGGAAAATGTGAATTCAGACAATAAAATGTGTGACTCGGCCTCATTAACTGTAAATCATGTTTCAGTTGATGCATCTAACTGTCTGGAGATAAGTATAAATTACTGCATTAGAAAGTTGGCAGTAATGTGCAGCAAGAAAGGAATGTTATCTTCACAAGATAAAAAGATGTAGAAAATAAGAAATGAAAAATCATTACCAAATTTTTCGTATATTACTGTTAATGGAATCAGAATAGATGTGAGAAGACCAGATGTGACAATAGCAAAGAAAGGCAGAGATCCTTATCACATTGAAAGTACAGAAAATATTGAACAACAACAATCAACAATGATAAGGATTGGAGAAAATGTGGGGTATGGAAAGCACAAATGTAACACCAGCCATTTCTAGTGCACTGGGATTTTATCATAAGAATAACACATCAGTACTGTGTAAATTGGAAGTCAGCTCTATTGTAAAAAGTCTTGCAGTTGAGGCCAAAAATCAAGTGCCAAATTTGTCCTCAACTCATAGTATGTGTTAAACACACTCAATTGGCAAATGATATCTTAGTACTAAGGGTACAATCCATCTTATGTCTGCTCAGTAAATGGCTACATTGTCCTGACTGCAGGTTTTTGTTGTTTTGAAGAGGACATACACACACACACGTGCACATGTACATATTCTAGTTAATTATTTTTTTGTAATACAAGAAAGCAAGGAGGAGTGCTATTTTATTTTTAAAAAACCCTTTAAAATTTAAAATACATTTGTCAATACTAATAGAAATTATATAAAATAGTGCAATTTTGCAAGCATTAACTCTCACCAACTGTGACATTACTTTTCTCTTGGGAGGGGGAAAGGAGTGATATATGCAAGCACTTGAATCTCTGCCTATGATTTTCTTATGAGCATAAAAAGCTTCAGAAATTCTTCTGACAAAAACTAGGCTACTTTTTAATGTATGTGATGCTCTATGAAACAATATCTTATGACTGAGAGCAGACACCGTTTTTCAGGGGCAAGAACTCAAGCACGGGGCTCAGGTTTTCAGAGTGGTAGCAACATTTATTTGGAGAGACCTAGGGAGGTGCAGGCTTTTTTGGGGACATATTTGGGAATTTGGGAGTAGATTGATCTATCATAAGTCCTCCAGAAGTCAGCTCTGAAACATACCTGTAAGGTAATCAGGACACTGGTAATGTATTGAACACATTGACCTAAGGTATATTCATATTAGTTATTTTATTCATCCAAAGATCCCAAACCCTCAATCTTTCTGTACTTACATACATCAGGGATCTGGTTCTGTTTCATCTTTTAGAACTGGGACCCTTCTAGCTGAATGAGTCAGAATAACAATGCAATAGTTCAGGGGGTCGTAGATTTCTTCACCAAGCCACACAAATTTAAGCTGTGACTCAATTTCCTTTATCATACTGTAATATGAAATCATACATGACATCAGAGCTTATTCAGGGCATTTTAGACTCTAACTCATGCTTGCTTTCAGCAGTTCTAGCCAGATATAGATTAAGACTCTTTTAAAGTTTTATTTATGGCTATTTATGATTTTTTTTTTTTAATGGAAAGAAGCTGGAAAGCAGGGAAAGAAACAAACCTCAGAAAGAGTAAAATATGCCAGAGTGGAGTAAAATTAAGAGAAACACAGAAAGAGCACAGACTGAGTGGACTGTAGGCAGGTACCAGGGATACTGGTCTGAGTCCTGGTGAGGCTAAGATGGACAGGGCATGAAAACCCACTGGATTAACTCAACCTGAGAAGTCCTTAGATGTGACAGATAACAGTGTGAGATACTATAAAAAGTATCAAAAGGAGAGGTCCAAATTTTACAGGTGTTTAAGAAGTTATGTGTGAAATAGCAAAAATTCATAAATAACTAGAAAGGAGCACTGGGGACCTCTGAGGTAGCCAAGTCTTGCAAGGTTAACAGTGCCTGGGTGACCAGGCAGTGGTGATCAGTATACCATATAAGGTTAAGATTACCTAAGCAATGGTAACAGAAATACCAAATGTGGGTATGAATGTCCCAAAACTGGCATAAATAGGAAAAAAATAGGATTGGGAGAAGATCGCAGCAGAGAAATGTAGGTGAAAGAGTGGAGAAAGGAAGGAACAAAAAGAGGGGTAATAAGGTGTGTAAATTATACAACCAGTGCTGTCCAGGGGTACCTGTCAAGCAGCCCTGTACTTGATCACCACAACCAGAGCGGGAAAACAAATCAAATACACTATTCCAAACAACTGATAGGAGTCGAATATGTTTCTGTAGTCAGGAGAGCAGGTTGGGGAGATAGATTTTTTTCCCCAGGCAAACAGGAGACTACCAGGATGGATGACCCAAGCACCCAGCATCACCCTGTGGGTGTCCATCCCAGGCCTGGTGGCATCAGCAACTGCCTCACACTTTGTAGGACTGAGCTTCTGAGATGCTGCATCATATGATTCTATGGTTGCAACCATGCTGTAAATATTTATGTGGATGATAAAAGTTGCTGAATTGTGTCATCCTGTGCTGCTAGGTAGAACAAGGTAGGTGAATACCAGTTCTAGTGAAGATGCTTATATTCCAGAATGAACTTGAATTATATTGTTTCCTCTGGGGCACAGTTCTCGGAAGAAGAAGAAAGAAGAATGGTTTCCTCAACACAGTAGGACCTTTTGAATATTTCTTTTGCTCAGCTTTCCTAGTGTCTTCTGAATTTTAGATGCGTGAGAGCACAATGTGTTTTTGAAAAGTTAAAGGCTTTGATTATTTATTGCAATTTAAAATACATAAACCCCAGCGAATCTGGTTTTGCTCTTTGTCAGTCTAGAAGTGCTTGCTATTATGCATTTGCATACATCTTTCCCATTCTTCTACAAAGGTCCCAAGAGACAGGGCTTTACTACATTTCAGAACATTCTAGAGCTTATCAAAGTCGCCAGTCAGGAAGACTTTCCTCTCAAAATGGAGTTTTTGTTTTCTTGTTACTGCATTTCTCCTTATTGTCTTTAGAGCAAATTTCTAGCAGTCATGCAAAAATTACACACCAAAACTAGGGCAATGCTATACAGTGATTATTTCAACAGAGTTAACAGACTATCTCCTACACAATGGTCTCCTATCCCAAAAGATTTACACTTTTCTTCATTTTCTTTATGCCGAAAAGTTCTGTCACTTCGCTGTGTTCGTGCCTATTAAATATCGCAAGACCTCTGTCACAGTTCCAGTAGCCATTAATCACTTGTCCAAGCTACCATATGTATGTATGGCTCTTCATCTTCTCTAGGAAGTCAGTCTCTTTGTCTCTTTGTCTCTCTCATCATTATAATTTCTTTTCTCAGATCTCCCACCAATAATTTACATAGAAACAAGGTGTTCATAAATGAACGCAGTGTTGCAGCACAGCTGTTTTGAAAGTGAATGTTACCACCCTGTTCTTTCATACAATGCCTTTTCTTATGATAAGTAGATCCTCAGATCCTGTTATTTATCCAGTGCAGGCAGCAGTGAATGACCTTTAACCAAACAAACTTCTAAAGAGAATACACTTCAGCACATGTGGGCAGAATATTTTTCAATTCTTTCATAGCAAAGACTTTAGAATACGCAAAACTGAACCAAGCAGCTTTCACTATACATTCAGTTTTAAGTGACAAAAATCATCATTATTTAAATTGGCAACCAGTGCCACGATTGCAGACACAACTTGGAATGATTTAAGTTAGTCACATAGCCTTTTTCTTTCTCATTACTCATAGTTTATGCATTTTATCCAGCTTTCCAAGCATGTTTAGAGACTGTGCTGAGAACCAAAAAAAAAGTGAAGCTCTGCTCTTGCACGTCTTGTTCAAAATATGCCCCTAACCATTCACCTAACAGCTCTTAGCTCTCCAAAGTAACATGTAAAGTAGCAAAAAGCTGACACTTGCTTACTAACGCAATGGATCTGCTCTGATCTCAGTGGAAGATGTGTGTCTACGTGCTGCATTTGGTTTGCAAAATTTTAACCATGCTTTTGCTGAATAAGTGTGTGCTTGAATATTCAAATGGCAATCTGACATCTGCATAGAACTGGTAATAAAACACAATGCAGACCAAAGCTAACAAGTGTCTCGGGTAGTAAAGAGAAGTAAACCCCCAATCTGGATAGGACTTTCATGCTTCAAACTCCTTTATCTGAGCGTTTTTGTCCCCCAGACATCATCAATACTTGCTGACCATGGCTGCTGCAGAACTCTTGGGAATTTTTGTAGCTGGAAGCCCTTTAGGATTCTCCCTCTTCAGTGGAGAAAGACAATAAAATGGTGTGGATAACAGACTTGCCTCATCTCGTAGATTTGGCAGGATACTTAGAGATTTCATCACTCTGAATTTAAATGCTGTCAATAACAAAATATTTGGCAAGATTTCTCTGAAATGCTATCACATCCCAGAAAGCAGAAAAAGACAGAAAGACAAAGAACCGAAGAAAAAATGAACTTTACTCAGTTATTTCCCTTTAACTTCATTTTCTAAAGATAACTTTTTTTTTTCTATGCAAGTTTAGAAAATCTATGCATTTAGAAATTTCTGATAGGGCTCTTTCCTGATATATCATAATTTATGATGATGCCAGATTCATTTTAAGCAAGCAAACAGTATTTTCTACTTACAGCCATAATAGAGATTTCCATTTAGAATATTAAACTCAATCAAATATAGCCTCTAAAAGTAGGAATTATATTTTAATCCAGTAACCTTTGTCATCTCTTGGGAGACATATGCACCTTCAGAGCAGTGATTCATTCCATCTGCTGATAGCTGTCTGAGGCAGGCAAGACTGAGGCTTTCACTCTCTTAATTATTGGGAGATCCTAGACATCTAAATTTTTAGAAGACTATCACTGAGTGAGATGAATCCCACTTTTTTTAAGGGGTGTTAAGTTTTTAAGAGGTTTTACAGAATCACGGAGTAGCCTTAGTTTACCAGTCTCTTCACAACACTAAGGACAACAATGAACACAGCCTCATTTGTGTGTGTGTATATGTGGATATGTATATACAGATGTGTATATATATATATATATATACGCATGATCAGAAAGCACTAGAAATCCCATTTACACTGAAAGAACTGAGCCAGAGAGAGTTTATTGTATTTCTTAAAGAAATTTTAGAAATGACTGCACAGCCAAGACTAGCTCTGAGCTATTCCCAGGTAAAACTATCCAGCTGTAGGTTGCTTCCCATGGTTGACTGCTATTCAGCTTGATATTTTAGGTGTGGAACTATTCATACTAGGGCTTTGAATTCAGTGGGCATACCCAGGGACTATAAAAGATTTAGCTAAATTCTATGGCTTTATCTACACAGAAATCAGCAGTATGGTGGTTAAAAACCCTGAGAACTTATTCAGGGGGCTGAAAAGGGTGCTGTCAAAGTTTTACTTCATTGTTAAGCAGCTGTGCAGTATTAAAGCTAGTCTAGACATCCCTAACCAAACTATATTTATGCAGCAAAAATTCTTAGCTTAAGAGAAAGGGTGTTTAGAGAGCACACGAGAAAATGGTTTTTGCACTCCTTAATTGTAATGGACGAGAAGTCATAGGAGAAGCTTGTACTGACCCTACTAGATCAAAGAATTACTGTGATGTGGATGTGCTGTTTACTTATGCAGTGCTTCTTAGGTTGCATAAAGTAGAAATTTTTCAACACAGTAATTGCTGTGTACAAAGTTAAGCAGAGAGGAAAGTGTACATGCACAAAGTTAATGCAGAGTGTACATGTACAAAGTGTACACGTACAAAGTTAATGCAGAGAGAAAGGAAGCAATGTAGAAGGAGGGAAAATAAGAGTGTGTTAACAGGGTTTTCTTCTGAACTATTGGTACTTTGTAGAAGTCACACTTTGTAGAATTATTTCTATGTAATTATATGTTTTACAATATAAGCTTTCAAAAGAGCTGACAAAAGTAGCATAGAAATGGGAAGAAGAAAGAATGTAAAACAAATAGCAGGCAACAAATTAAACCCTAAAATGGGAATAAAATATTTCTCACTCATTCACTTGCAATATTCAAAATTTTAGACAGAAGTGATGAGTATAAGTACAAGGATACCAACAACACAGAGATAAAATAATGGTTGATGTAATTCAGACTACACTTGCCCTTTATCTGCAGAAGAACAGATGCTCTAGCTAGTTCCAAATTATGAAACTGTAGCTTCAAAACACATTCCTCTCTCCAGTAAGCAGATATAAAATTTAAATCAGTGTCTCTATGTTTTATGCAAGTCGACTACTTTTTTTTCACAGAAAGAACAGACTCCCATGCTTTCTATCAAAGCACAGGTGTCAGAAAACACATTTTACTTACAATGAGTAGTAAGTGACCATTTAAAAGTAAAGGTCCTTTACCATCATGCAGATAAGGGTAACACTTACAGAAACTCACAGTGTTAAAAGAACACACACAGTTCTCTCTCTGACTGATTTACCAGAAATTAATACATTCAGTGCAACTGGTTTCCTGACGTGATAGACCATAGTGTTGGCAAGCCTGACCTAAACCACGTGGTCAGACACTCAGTATAACAGGTTCTAAATTTTTTTACCTAGTTCAGAAACAAAGCACAAATGAAAATACTGAATTATTTTCACAAATAAAAACAAATAATAATCTTCTGATGTCCGGAAGAGCAGAAAACCAAACACTGCATCATTTATTCTTCAAATTCTCAAACTTTTCTTCAGACAGGATGATAATGTTCACTCTGAGAAACCTCAGCTTCCAGAAGATTTGAATGGAAAGCTATAGGAAATCTGCCACGTTTCTTTCCTATTTCAGCCATTAGCATAGCAGGGGAGAGACACAGAGAGAGAGAGAGAGAGAGAGAGAGAGAGAGAGAGAGAGAGAATGCTGCAGAATTTTGTGTCTTAGTTGCTTACTTTTAGGGAGAAATATAGCATTATATATGCATTTATGCAATAAGCATTTCACCTGGGGTGGTGGTGACAGTTCCTGAGGGAACTGGTAAAGAATCATGAAAGATTCCAATAGTACAATGTTACTTTAAAAGACACAGTCATAATAAGAAGCAGATCTAAATAGGCCTGATGCTGCACAGTTTATGTTTGCAAAACATTTCCATGTATAAAATTACACTTACTGATTTATAGGCAGGGCTCCATTTCATATCCACCCTGTACTTGTCCCACTGTGTCTACAGGAACATTGTAACGACAGCAACCTTACTTGGGGTGATGTGAAAAAGGAGTAATTGAAAAATAGATCAATACTAATGCAATCACAGAGAAAAAAAGTCTTAATCTCATATCATAACATCACAGAAGTTGAAGTTGAGTTGAAGGAGAACTTATTGATACAGACAAGAGAACTGAAGCAGTACACACACGAACAACACCATTACCAGTGAAGTGGAGATGACCAGAGGAAATCTTTCAAACTGTCAGGCAGAAAGATGAGAAGAATACAGTGATAAATGAACTAAGCATGACTGATTTCTGGAAATGACAATGGAAATGGGAGGCATCATATAACCTTTTGGCAAACAAGATTGCAAAAAAGAAAATGTGAACAGAGCGATGTGATTAATCAAAGTGAAGTGCAGATCATGGAAGAGGAAGTTCAAAGAAGATTGAGAAGATTACCTAGTTGGAAACCACCAGGAAAAAGGACAGAATCAAGAACAAGCTTTGCAAACTAGTAGCCTTAATTCAAAATACATACATGAGAAGCTAGGAAAATATGTATTTAGCTAGATAACAGCAGCAAGGATTCAATTAATTAAAAAGATGGAGAACGTGTTACACTATAACAGGCTCACATGTGAGTTTAATGCTCCTAGAGAATGTACACAACACAGGGATGTCATAATATATTGTCTATCCCTTTAAATGGACCTGCATTAGCCCATGGAGTAAAAAGGCTTTCTTGGCAGCTAAAAGCAGGTCAGGCTATTCCAGCCATTGCAGAAACTTGATAATTTCTAGCAAATGAGTTCTTGTATCAGAGAAATAGAGCCTGAGGAAAAAAGGCAGTCCTGTCAGCAAGGCAGAATAGACTTTTCCAGGAAAAAGAGAAATGCATGTTTCAAGACCTCACCAGAAGGGATTCCTCCAAATGTTTTGAAGAAGTGGTTAGATGAAATTTATCTGAGACCAGAAAAATAGAAATAGTGTAATGGATGAGTTTGAACAGGATGAAGCTGAGGGAAAGGACATTTTTTGTACCTTGTAAGACCAGTCAAAGCTGAGTTCATAACCCATCTGTGTCACAGCCATCCATTATTGTTCTATTATTTCATTCCTCTATTCCCCTTCCTAGTTCAGCTTTCTCTTTTTCTGTGTATTTTAACTCATTTTCCTTTTCTGCTTCAAATAACTGTCACCATGTGGTTCAATGTTTCTCTGCTTCTGATTTAATAAACACCTATAAATTCAGATATTTTGGTCAGATATTTTTCTCATATGACAATATGGGGTTTTATGAAGCTCTGAGAGTACTGCTAGCAGAATTCAAATTCTGCAGGATCAAAATATTCTGTTCAAATGTAGAGACATGATACAAGTTTCCTAAATCTCATGTACTGTATTAGCTTCATAAAGTCTTTCAGTTTCTCTCTGGAATCTGCCTGCTCAGTTTGCTCCCCACACATTATCAAAAAAGTCTAGGATGTTCTTGTTAATTACAGTCAGGATACACAATCTAGATATGTCTGAAAGTTTGTGGCTTTTGCTTTGAACTTGAAAATTTTGGCCAGATATTTTTTTGTATCACTATGCCAGGATCAAATTAAATAGGCTTCTGGTATCATCTAAAAAGGCAGTATGTCAGATGATTAATTGCAATGCTGAAAATTCAGGGGAAAAAAACCAATGCAATTATTCATGTTGTCTTGAGCAAATCATTAATCCTTCATTTGCAGCTGAGCAAACTGGAGATGATGGGTGGTTTGGGCTCTGTAGAGGGCAAGTGTTATGAGGATGTAAATCTTAAGTATCTTTTTTTATTATTATTATTATTGCCACCAATTCACACCAGGAATTTGGCAACAAGTCAGAGGCTGCATTGCTGCTCAATTCCAATATAAAAAGTTCTGGCTGACTGACTCTCAGAGAAATTGTTCTTTTTCCATATAATCTAGCAGGAGGGGAGGAAACAGAGGTAACAGTACAACCAACTGCAGTTAATAGGAATTCATTCAGGCTATCAGGTGCTCTTCAGTTAGATGAATCTACACAACACCTGAACTGATAATATTCTAAGCATGTGCTCCTCACTACTTGTGAATCTGCAGAACAAACGCAATCAATTTAAGCCTTCAAAATATTGTTGCTTTTTTTCTGACTAGCAAAGGGTTAGCAAAAAGCAAGCAAAGGATAATGGAAATAGCTTGCAGTTCCTTTTTGTTAATACAGATTAGAAGTAGGTAGAACTCAAATACCTCTCCACCTGCCAAGCATCCCTGGAGTAGAGCAGCTTTGCTACGTACACCTGGGTTTTGACAACCTCATTCGTATCTGATGTGCACAACACTACAGAGGCACTGCCTCTCATAGATATTCACACACCAAAGGAAGCGCGGGCATGAGCTTAGATGTATCAGGAGAGCCCAGTGTCTTCTCTTTCCTCAAAACTGCTCATTATTAGAGCAGACCTTGCAGACCTTTCAGCAAAGAGCTAGTGCTAGACACCTACAGCTTTACCCTTCCAGTCCCCAATGAATCAGGCAACAGGGACACCAATCCACGTTTGAAGGGATTTTAGGCATCCATGTTCTACATTCATCCCAAAACCACTACAAACTCTTCATACATATCTCTGCACCAACTTGTTTGACATCAAGGTAACACCTGATACATTTGGCATCCAACTGCTACTCCTTTTCTGTCCCACTGGTGTCATACCAGCTGTGCTTCAAGTGAGGAGACACTGCAAATTGCTCCTCTGAGCGTATGTGTTTCCATGCACAAAGTACTCCAAGACCCATGTGTACAGATCCTCCCAAGGAAACCGCTGTCAGTGCTGGTGTAGCCTAAGACGCAATTCCTAACCCCCAGATCCTGCCAGCTTAGACATGTGCCTGGAGAAACACCAGACAGAGTTCTGGCCCTCCTGCCCTGCTCACAGGGCACAACAGCAAAAAAACTGCCATAATTCTGGCATCTCAGGACTGAGGAATGAGGGAGGTCTTGACTTTGTTTTCTTTCCTGTATACATAGAACGATTCCAGCTTCTTCTCCATCTCATTTTAGATATCTTTAGTCTCCCCACCATCTACAACTGCCAACTAGCAGCCATAATAATCTGGTCCCCATTGATTAAAGAGCAACAACCAGACCTATTACTATAGGAAAGCAAGGAGAAATGCTTACCCAGAACTGTGTTTTCAGATAGAGATGGGAGCATCCGCTATAATATCCTCCCAGATAGAGTCAAGAATACTTTTTTCCTGCTCACAGGATGCAACACAGCTAAAAAATGAACCAGAGCCTTCCTGCCAGTCCTGAGCAGACAAACGAGGAGATATCAGTACATGCACACAAACTAATCTCCTATGCTGCTTTCAGCTTATTGTCTTCTGTGACTTATTCAGATTTAAGATTTGCTAATGAGAACATTTGACAGCATTTATTTAACTATGACAACAATTTTTGGAATGTGTGAATTTAGAAAACAGGTTCCTTTTTCACAAAATCTCTGGATTTCTGAAACTTTTATCTTAAATGATATGCTTGCTGCTCTTAGAGCTCTGAAAGCAGCCCTTTGATTTTCAGGTCTTCTGGGAATATTTAAAATAAAGAGTTTCTTCTAAAACTGAATGTTCTGTAGATTTCAAAGCCACTACAGATTTACACCAGCACAACTGAAAGACAAATTTGGCTTTCCATTTGTCGCTACTGAGTTTATGGATGACCTGGCTAATGTGATTTATGACACAAAGTATTGCTGTACAGCCAAACATTCAGAATGTTTCAGTTATCGCTGGGCTGTATAAATGACAGCAACTTTTCACCCAAACCCAAACATAAAAATGAATATGAATTCTCTGCCAAAGGAAAGAAAATAAATGCATTATTTTCACCTCTGCCTAATAACCGGTGGGTTTCTGTTGTCTTCAAGCCTGCAAGTTAGCTGTGGTTATGTGAATGAGTTCCTCTGTGAAATACACTTTTGCATTATTTACTGCCCTCCCCACCACCACCCCCCGCTGCATACCTACTAATAGAGCAGTGCTTGTGGATCAAACCAAAAATCTTTCTCACACTGTTCTGTTTAGCTGTATTCCTACGTGGCCAGGGTAACTCCTCAGCAATTTTCTCCTTACCCTGGATGCAGTCTGCAGCAGTGGGGAGTCATGGAGCAAAACATAGAGGTTCCCAACAACTTCCCAACATACTGAAAGCACTGTCATGCTTTTAGGTGCAGCATCCTTGAACAGACTCCATCAACTCATTGGCATGGAAACAGTGTTCTGAAAGATGCTTAAAAGAGCATCTGTGGTCTCACACCCTGAGATTTTGTTTCTGTGGGGAAAAAAAAAAACAATATTATTAATTATTAATAATGAGAAAAAAAAAACATTATTATTAAGTCTCCCTGCTAGTTATTTGATGTCTTCATTTTGGTGAGAGTTCTCTCAGATTTGTCTTGCTCAACTAGCAGATATTTAAGGAGGATACACAAAACAGGTCCAACATTCTTTGGTCTGTGCCTAGCTCTATGTTTCTTCTGACTCTTGAATAGCAAGCAAATGTAAATACCAAGTCTTAACAAACAACTCTGTTGCCAGTTTGTGCTTTCAGGTGTCCATGAGATGCAATTGCTACAAACTGACATTAATGTTTTAGCAGACATGTATGAAAATTTCTTCATTCCCATTATATTGGGTCCTTCCCTGTGCTCTTATGTATTAGTTCGTGGTTAGCCCTGCTAGACTGACTGTTTGGTATGCAGAGCAGGGCTGTCTGTGCGGGTTTTGCTTTGAAGGTGTAGTACTGACAGCTAGAAACAGCCACGTTCTCTTGAGCTGCTGATGGCTTGTTATTGCAAGAAGCTTTGAGAAATCTTTGCTTCTAAAAAGGATTAGACTAAAAGAAATATTGTTTGGAGGATGAAATCGCTATTCTTTTTGTTATTACAAAGTAGGAAACAAGCAAAACAACACTCTATAAATAAAACCACTTTAAAAATCTAATAGTTTTTCAAATCCCAAAAAATAATCTTTCAAATGAATGTTATAAAGAAGAATCAATTAAATTTTCATTCAGCTGAGTACTATACTTAAAGTGCAAATGTTGTAAGTCTATTTATCAGGCTGGCCAGAACATGACAAATGATAAACTGAGAGACTAGATTCTTATTTATTACAGTCTAATAAACAAAAATTTTCTCTTACTTTGCTTTATGCTGTTTTCTATGAAGCAGAAAGAAAATACATTTTCATACAGTTATCATTCATTACACCCCAATCTCACCTTAAAAAAAGCTTATCAGTGTTTCAGATAAATTGTTGAAAAACTGAGTGCTTGGAAAACTAAGAGGAGATTTATGGCAGGAAGAGATAAGTTTCCCCCAGGTCTGTGTACCTCATTTCTACATCTTTTTAAGAGAAAACCCACGGGTAGTCTGACCATATCAGTAAAATGTCACATCCCTTAGACAGTACCTTCCTTTTAAAAAAGTTTACCATGTTGTTAACTTTTCAGAAGGGTTTTTTTTGTTGTTGCTTTTTGTTTTGGGGTTGTTTTTTTTTTCAATCACCTTCCATTTTCCTGCCCTATGAACAGTTTCAAGAGGGATCCCTGGTGTGAAGCTGAGGAACCACAGGTGATGTGTAGTTTTTGCATATGACCTTTTCTGTACTCCTCAGTCTGTGTGACTTTGTAGACGCATTTTATTTTGTCCAAATATAGCTGACCCTGTGTGCATGACATGGCCTTGCACAAATAATGTGATCTAAAGGCTTCTAAAGGACTCACTGCATCTTGTCCACAGAAATCAGCACAGATTAGGCTGTTTGAGCCGCTCGCTTTAACAAATCTATTTACTGCCCGACAGATCTCTCTTGCTTGCCAGCAAACTGCTCCAGGGATATACTTCTAACTTGTCTGCAATATCCTAAACCCACTCTCCAGAGCTTTATGAAGTGAAACATCCACTCCTATCCCACATTCCTTGTTCTCTGGAAAGTAAAAGTCCCTCAAATCAATTGCATGAATCAAGCAGGTCAACTTCCTTCTCTTCTAGAAATGAACTAACTTCTCCTTATCTTCTGGAAAAACAGGGAACATACACCTCTTCAGAAGTCTTTGATTTATGTTTTCATTTTTTATAACTTTTAGAATAAATGTCTAAGTGGACTTGCAACAGCCATCTGGCCTTCTAGAAACTGAAATTTTAGCTAATTGAATCCATGTACATTTTTTTCCCACTTCCCTGCTTTCTGCCTGATCAAAGAGTAGCAAATTTTCAGTGACCTCCTCCCTTCAGCTCTACTTCTAGGCAAGCCAGAATTCAGAGAAGTCAGCACATGCCATTAGATCAAGTTCAATCTTGAAAGCAAACATTTTATTTCACAGTGATACAGCAGCAAGGAAGTCTGACAATCCAGATCAAGTATAAATACTGCTTTCTTATTCAGGGAAGAAAGACTTTTGTACAAAAGTTCATCAAGCCAAAACATCAGACTTCAGAGGGAGAGGAAGGTTCTAGCTTATTATTTATTCTACGCTGTATCTGCTATGTGTTCTATTTGGCATAGTCCTGATAAAGTAAATTACACTGGAAGTTTACTGCACCTAGGAGAATTCACCTCCGCATGGAAGTGCATCAAGCTAGTCTGGGGATGTACTTTAAGAGTATTAGATTCCTCTATACAAGAAGATTATTTTCTTCTTTTATTAATTACTGTAACATTATGTGCTTTACCAAAGTGATAATTTTTCCGTATGCTGTCCCTCTTTTAAATCAATTTTATTGTCTTCTGGGACAGCAGCCAGTGTGTCTTGCAGTAAACTTTAAATTTGTTATGTCAGAAGGCTGGACAAATACGACACAATGAGTACTTGCTCCTGGATAACCAAATTATTTTATTTAAAACATTATTTTACAATGTAACAATGTGTAAAATTTTACAATTTTACCATGTGTTCTTTGCAAGATAAGTTTTTCAGTAAATTTGCCAACATTTTCTACCACAAGGAACTTTCCTAAACTTTAACAGTTCTGTGCTGAAAAGAAGCAGGAATAATTATTGGAACAGAGACCATAGATTAACCTTTTCCCTCCTAGTTCATTGTACATACCTGTAGAGCAGCACAAGGCTCTCTCCTCCTTGTTCTAGCCCTTTCTTTCTGCTGCCCTCCTGTCTACTCCCAGTGCATCGCTGGCATGGCACTGGCTCTCATAAACACATGACAGGGGCTGCAGGTCCAGGGAGATCATGGACACTGGGACTTCACCTCTTGGTGCCAGCTATTGGATTAATTTTACTATAGAGGGAAACTGAATCCTCCATCACTCTTCTGAGAGATAAGATAGACAGGATTTGAACTACAGGAGGGAACTGAAACTTCTCTCAGTGAATGTTTTAGTCACACACCTGTTATTCAAGAGGTAGGTGAAAGCATGAGGACAACCACAACTGTATGTAAGTGAGAACAGTTATAGACCAGACCTTGTGCTGAGCTCAGTGCTCCTGAAGCCTCAGATACTTCTGGACATCAGAGGAAAACTTGGCATTTCTCTTTCCAGGACAGCAAAGGAGATGACAGATCTAACCTAGAGCTTCCAATCATGGCCATAGATGTGGATTCCTGTGAGCACTTAGGCTTTATAGGGAGCCACTCAAAGAGCTGAAGCCTATTTCAAAACAAAGTACCTACTGGTGCAATCATTGTGTAATTAGTAACAAATGGAAGGGAGATAAACTAGAAGCATGGGAGATTATTTAGGTATTAGGGATAGCAAAATCAGTAGAGTTTGACAAAGTGTCCCCCAGAGTACTCCCAGCAGTAGCCAGAGCAGTCTCAGAACTATTAGCACTAGTTCCTGAAGATGCTTAGAAGACAGTGAGATCCCAAAGGACTGGAAAAAGGCAAAGAGAAAATCTTTTTCAAAGACAAAAAGGGTGTGTCTAAGGAATTAGTGACTCATCAACCTTACTTCAGAACCCGAAAAGATAGTGAAATAGATTATTAAATAATCTATCTGTTCATTAACATCAAGAGGGTAATAAGAACCATTTAACGTGTATTTGTCAAAAACAAATTGTACTCATGCAATACAATTTCCTTCTTTGACAAAATAATTGGCTAAGTGGATGCGTGGGAAACGTGAACTGTGACATATCTTGTCTTTATTACAGCCTTTGACATGGACCTATGTGATGTCCTCATAATCAAACTAGAGAAATATATTCTAGATAAAACTGCTGTACAGAAGGTTGAATAAAGAATAGTTCAAACTCTGTTTTCTACTGAAAGGAGATTAAATGGATTCTCACAGAGATATGTCCTATGTCTTAAATTCTTCAATATGTTCATTAAGGTGAGAAATTGCACAGACAATATATTGGCAAAATTAACAGATGGCACCAAATGGGAAGCTCTCTGGATAAAAGACTTAAAATTTAAAATTATCTTAACTTTGAGAAATCATCCACGAGAAAGAAGTTGATATATGATATATTACTTATGAGATACCCTACATGAGAAGGGAAAAGATGGAATGCATAAATGCAAAATATGGAGGAAAAAGTTAAAAACTACTTTAGGAAAGGATTAGACGTATATTGTAAATCTCAACACTGCTTCATAAAAGATAAATCTCTCTAGCATATACTAAATGTGCTTTTATAACTTACTTTACTGTATCTGGGACTATATGTCTGCTATACGTATTGAGCAAGGCCTCTATTTTTAAACACTACACATGAATAAAAATGTAAACACAGAAAATTCACAGGAAATGAAAAAACATAAACTATTTCAGGCACCCTGGAAAAACGGAATCAGTGAAGGTGGTTCATCAATAAACAAGAATAAATAAATAGGCTGTGGATTCCATTTTCACATAGATAAAAAGTTGATACAAAACTGACAGTGATACATTATGTCCTATGGGACTGGAAAAGAATAAATTACTATAGATTGAAAAACACTGATGTTTGGGTATATTTGGAGAAGTCTGTACAACGATTTAAATGCTCTTAATCAGAGATTTTGGATCAAGGAGTATGGCTATCCTCATCTCAGGGACATGACTTCCTGCTGTGTAAAAATCTTCACTAAAAATACATATAAAGTAAATCAAAAAGGAGATATTGGCTGCCCACTAAATTGTCTGGAGATCACACCACCACTGAACATTCACAAACTGACAGAGCATCTGTGGTCATCCACCCTTCAATTCCCCACACCCAGGTGCTGAGCAGTGAGCAATGGCACAGAGACTCCCCGTTGTGGGAGGTAAGTGATCCTTTGGTTGGCACTCAGGTATTGAGGAGAATAAGAAGAAATTCCTGTGAAAGAAAATGTGAACAAGAGTGGCACAAACAGCTGTAGAGAAAGGAAAGCCTGCCTGTGGTAACAGGCTGGCTGCTAGGGCTGCAGGCTTCTCACCTTGCCAAGGCAGAAGAAGAGAGATCTCACCTGTTACAGCAACAAACATCACTCAAACTGCAGATTCCCAGCCCCGCTTTGCATAGTTTTCTACAGATGCTGGTTTTAGCCCTTCTCCCTTCTATCCCCATTCCTCTGCCCTACTGGGAGCAAAAGCTGATCTCCAGGATATTTATCCTTACTCTCCAGTCCTGCCATACCTTCTTCACTCAGCTCCCAGAAACCCTTTCCTGCCTATCGTGCCTTTCCTGCCTCTTTTCCCTATCCACATTTCCCTAATCCCTCCTCCTACCCTCCCAGGCACTGTAATTCTAGCTCCAGTGCAAGTAGAAAGAGAGAAAAAGACCAGGATGAGACTTCAAAGATTGTAGTAAAATAACAGTTTTCTAGCAGAAGGAAAAGAAAGACAGATGAAAAAACATCAAAATCACGTTGATAAAAAAAGCAGAGAGAAAAAAAAAAATGGCTAATGTGTTCATTTGGAAGAGCAAGGCAGAAAAAAGGTGGAGTCAGATGGTGGCAGCATACTTTCCTTCAGAGCCTGACTGGATTCAGCATTTTCAGGGGTCATTCCTCCTCTTACTAGTAAAATTCAGCATAACCCACTAGTAAAACATTTGTTTTCCTTCCTTCTAAAGATAAAGTGGCACAAAGGCTAACATTATTATTCCCATCAGTTCCCCTAGTTGAAAACACAAGGGTTTGTTCTGTGTCATTCCAACAGACAGAATTTCTATTTCTTGCTTAATTTTAAAGTAGTAGGAGCTGCATGTTTAAAAAGTTATTGCACGATACCTACAATGCCTTTCACAAATTTGGAAAATCAAGCAGTCTAGTTAAAAAGCAGCGGAATTAAATGAATCTGTTGCTAAGCATCTTGCTACAGTTTCTCTAGCTGCTTGTTAACTAATCATTAACCTGCCTCTTAAACAATTCTTTGCACTTTTTCATGTAAGCTGTATTTCCTTTTACAACTGCTGTCTGAAGGCAGAGGAAGAATAACAGAGATCTTTTGTTCCTAGCTACAGTTATAATCTTCCCAATTTATGTATCATCTGGATGCAATATCTCCATACTGTAAAAGGAGGCAACACAATATCTGATATTTAGAAATTGTAACAGTAAATAAACGATAATACACAATGAGCAAGGTATTCTGACAGCATAAACTGCTGGGGAAATATTTTTCCATTTCTTTTTCCATCATGATGTCATGAGGAGAAAGACCAATAGAATTTGTACATATTCTATGACTTTTCATTTAACTATCTTCTGAAAACAGCATAAACACAGTATCTGTTCCCTATGGTATGTTGTTTTACCATTGTCTACAGCTGCATGACACCCTCTTCTCACCAATGAAAATATATGCCCATATATGCCTTTGTCTAGGTGACAGCTTGTGTAACTTTGGGTCTTAAATATATCTCCTTGGCAATGTGAAGGCACCATTCATTGTCATACTTGAAATACAGCCCACAGAGCCTGCCTCTGTGTGAGAACATACCCAGGATTAATGGCATGAGAGGTCAGGGGAAAACAGGCTCTGATGATCAAGAAATTAGAGGTGCTTATCTAATAAACGCATTTTCATACTTAGATATTTCATTCTTTTTTTCTCCAGTCTTTTGTATAATCATTCTGTGGTGCTCCACCTCTTCTTATCAAGGAATTTAAGAGGACTAAGGAATATTCAGATGATCTTCGTGTTATCTCCATCTGAGGATTTTTCTGCCTCTGTACATGCCAAGATCTCTCTTCATATATTTTTCTGCTGTAATATCAGGCAGTGTCTTGTCTAAATGGCAAAGGAGAAAGTTCTAAAACTATAATTTCCTCCCCAAGAATAATTATGCTGAAACAGGCAGAGTGTAGGGGAAGAAATGGTGTCTTTTAATAGCCTGACTAATTTGGAAAAAAACAGTTTTGTTTAGGGTCTATCAATCTCTGAGCTATGCTAATCCTTTAATGACAAGATAATATCACCCTAAAACCTTGCACATATATTATGTTAAAACATTGCTGAATTTGAGCCTGGTTTTGCTTTTGAAAACATTGAATAATTCTTTGGGATAATCTGAGACAGAAGATATATCAGACAATTTAGCAGCTCTTATCTGCAGTTTGAAGTATCCTTTATTTTAAAAGCAAGAGTTTATTTAAGGATATACTTCAGATTCCACAGCTTCAGTGGAACCAAAACTCCCTCTTTCACTTCCTGAATGCATTAAATGCTCTTCTAAATTGGAGCCTCTGGATGTCTCTGCAGTCTTCTATAACTCAAAAGTTTTCATCAGATATACATACCAAACATTGAAACAGCTGGAACATTCCAATGTGTTATAAGAAACTTCATTTTCAAAACATAGCCAGGCAAGATTAAATTTGTAGTGCTTTAGGAGTAGCACCATCAACACAGAATTCAAAGAAAACCATTCTGCTTTATATCTTTTCTGTCATAAAGGTTGGCTGAAAAACTGGGGAGTGGTGGAAGGAAGAAATAAAAGAAAAAAATAAGCTCACATTTTCTTTTGTCTATCCCATAGAGACCCAATGTCTATAAAGCCACAAATGGGGGGGCATTCACACTCAACTCTCTGTCAGCTCAGAAGCCCTGGATGGCATCCAAACCAGATAGAGGCAAAAAATTTCTACCTTTAGGGCATTTCAATGTATACGGAGACCGATGTTCGGTTTCTTCAAACCAGCGGAAAAGTCCTCTCAGTGGTAAAATAAAGCCACGAGTATTTACTGGATGATGTTGCAATAGAGGAATGGTGGTTCTATGGTAAGACATTAAAGACCTTTTTGGGTCCTGACACATTGTGTGACATGAAGACACATACACAAGGGTGGAAAGGTAGTTGTGCTAACACTGGGCTGTGCAGGGTACCTGTGAGCCCAGTTTGACACAATGTCACTCATCCTGTCTAGAGGAAGTGGTCCCTGCAGCCATCCTGGGCTTTGCTCTGGAGGAAGCTGAGTGGTTGGTTGACTCCAAAATAGACCCCAGATATAATGTCATGTTTATACAGATGATCAAGAAATTTGCTTCCAGGTTCACTTCAAAGCATTATTCTATCTGGCAATGCCTAACGGCAAGGAGATCAGCTGGCGATTCCTGAGCTCCTTCTAAGTAGATGAAAACTGGGTTATACATGAAGTAAATAGGAGCAAAACTCAAGGCTCTGAACTTACCTGCAACTTTTAATATACTTTGCTTCAATACTCAAATAATCACATGTCTATGCCAAAGACCTTCTTCACATCAAATTTCAATGAAAATAATATTTGAATAAAGTGCTGTTGTAACACTTCACTTTTCAAGCAGAACATGATTGTCTAGATGTGCCTGATGTATGCTCTTCTGGGATATCTCACATTTTACACACGTCTGAAGTGCTGAACGTCACCACTTTTATGGATCAGAACTATTGAAAAGCTTAAATTAAATCCATTCACATGTAAATTCTGTCAATAAACAGAGAGCTTAGGATATGTGTCTATAGAATTCAAAGTACAAGGAAATAGATGAGGAACAGTTATTATCAAGGAGAAGTTGATATATGCCAAGGTATGTCGTGGTATGAGTTCTTGTCTTGTAGCAGGACACCTCCTGCCAAGTGGCAATGGATTGGCTTCTCACAAAGTAAAAAGGATATTAATGGCACTGAATTTGGAAATAATTCATATGTGTATAGAACAGTGATGTAATAAAATTATGAAATCAGGCAACCAATCAGCATGTGGGTTAATTCCTGCTGCCGGGAAGCTTCATTCAGGACCAGCTTCCAGTTCCCAGACACTGGTGCTCCATTAAGAGATAACACAGCAGAGACCTTGCAAATATCACAAAATTTGCCAGTATGCTAAAAATCAGAACAGAGAAAACTTCATGTGTTAGGTTGATGGCTGGACTTGATGATCTTCAAGGTCTTTTCCAACCTAGATGATTCTGTGATCTATATCTATGCTAGCTGGTGATGCTTGTCACAGAAAAACAAAGACTTTTTCCACTGAGGAAACAGATCTTTTTGGAATGATTTTTATTGGCTGCAGCGCACTTCTACTAATAATACTGCCCAGTTCCCTCTTTATAGGCCTACTCCAGGTGCTTTCCAGCCCTTGGACAAGGAAGTTTGCATTTATTTAAAGGATCTTCACTGGTCTTCTTTTTAAAATACATCTTCAATCAGAAGTCACCATAGATAGCAATGACGTACATGCAGTGCTACAAACTTTTCCAGTACCCTTCTTTGCAAGAAATTTAAAAAAAAAAAAAAAAGAATTCAAATTCAAGAATTCAAGGATCTCTTTGTAGACATTCATCTTGATCCTGTAGAGTGAAGATCTGAGTGAGCAATGAAATAAATCTGACAGTTTTCCTGTGCTTAAAGCTTGTAGAACAAGTATGAAAGCAAATGATTGAGCAATATCTATCTTATCAGCTCTTTTCCTTACATAACAATTAAAGGTGACAACTTTGGCTAGTAAATTTGAAACTGTATCCTTAGGAAAAGACACAGCTTTGTCTTTCAGATGGTTGTTATGTAAGGCTGAAGAAGTTATTTAGTAGAAACTGCCGTTCACTTGCAACATTGCAGCAATTTAAATACATTTTAGCTCCAGTAAGTATACATTTACCAAGCAAAACATCTCACACAGAAAAGATGCAGGCTTAAGGATAAGTCCAATGCAAACTTCATGGTATAAAAAATGTACTGACTCACAAGTGGAAGAAAATATGAAAATTATGCCTGCTTGATGTTTTCCATCTCCTGAAGTCTTCTGCTTTGAATTTGGAACAGAGGCATTGAAAGCAAGAGGAGTAAATTTGCAGAGCCAAGTTCTGAGGAGTATCCCAACTACATATATTTTGCTGGCATCCTGTAATTTCACTAATACTTAAAACAGAAGTTTGGTCCCTCCTAAGGAAAAAAGTTCCTGCTGACTGTAGTACTCAAGTTGTCAACATAGTCAAGCTGTCTCTTGCTAAATCAGAGTTCCCAGAATGAAACATCAAAGAGAGAAAATTTCAAACTTTTTATTTGAAAGCAGAAAGCCATCTCATACTTTCATTTCTCTCTGTGAACAATCAAAAAAAAAAAAAAAAAGTATCTATTATTGCAATTAGTAAAGGAAACTTTGCAGAGTCAGGAAGCAGAGACTTTTCAGATAAGCTTTAGCTGGCACCTTTAATAATGGAAATCCCATTTGTAGCACACCATCTCAGCCATCACACACCAATGCTTAGAGCAATAATGAGTACTGGAAGTGATAAAACACTTTAGAAACAGCTCTTCAAGCATGGCCAGATATAACAGAGTCAAATATGGCACATCACATATATTATGTTGTCATCAGAAGGCATGCATAACATACTCCTAAAATTTAAGTCTCAGGTGATTTGAGAAGCAATACGAATTATATGTTCAAGCATTATTTTTTTTCTAAATAGAGTTATCAGATAATCATAACTTGGTTTTAGTCAAAAATCTATTGCATAATTGATTTTCAGCACTAGATAGATTTTAGGTCCTTTTAAAGATCTAGTCTATTACTTTGTGTAACCTTTGTCAATGAAAAAATTTGTTGGTTTAGTTAAATGCTAATCTTATTGCTGCAAGACTCAAGAGGTGGCTCTTTTCCAGCAACTTGCAGGGTAAATTTTGCATCTGGAATATTATCTGTGTCTTTGACACAGCAATATCTTCCTGGTTCATTAGAGCATGTTTTTATGCTCAGTTCAGCTTGAAGACTTGACGCATCATCATCTAGCATCCATATGCAAATATGGATCTGAAACACTTTCAAAAATATTCATATGAAAAAGGAAAACTTATTATGCAGATGGATTAAGAGGAGGCATACAGAGTTACTGACCCTCTAGCCTTAGGACACAACCCTGTGATTTGCTCCAAGCTGTGGAGCATTTCCCCTGCTCCCAGCAAAGCTCATACACAGCCTGAAAGCCCGCAGACCTGTCTACTTCTGCCCTCTCTTCAAGTGTCAAAGTTCCCTGACAGTACACCAGTTCCTACAAGATGTTATTGACTGAAAAGAGGCTTCTGAGGAGAAATAAGTGATTTTTAATGTATGACGGAGAAGGGAAAAAATTAATTTGAAAATTCTAGTAAAATATGTGTGCCTGATCAAACTAATTTGTATTACAGCTTTATTCTTTCAGGTTTCATCCTTCCTCATACTTTAATGCTGTTGTCTTCTTGCACTGTGTACAAAATTAGGCAAAGGCACTGCCTTTTTTTTCAATATTGCTGCATTTTATCATAATACATTTTGTAGGAATCAGAGGATTTTTTGACAAACTGTAAGGAACAACTTCAATATATGTGGGCACACAGGTATGCATGTACTTACCTGTGACTTACCTCAATTTGAGTTTCACAAATCAGACACAATATAATACAAAACAGACAATAAAATAAAGATATTCAGAAATGTTCCCTGCTGGCATCACCGTGACCTGCTTGTTTATCAGAAATCTGACAATGATAGCAAGGTTTTATTATTGTGGCAATTATAAAGGGCAGAGTGTAGGTGTTTGGTAGCCCTGTGTTCAGTCACTCACATCTCACCTGCCATTGGAGTCAGAAGACCACTGCTGGCAGGGTTCATGTCTCTAAGCACAGCCAAGGCTCTTCCAATCCACAAGCAGATGTCTAAATGAGCACAGTGTGCCTCTAACATGCAGACTGTCCATTCTTTCTCCAATACTATCAGGATGAAAAGGTTTTGTAGTATTTCAAAGTTCTCTGTGCCTTTCTGCTGTCCATTGCCAGCATTCTCCTTCCACCATCTTCAGTGAAACCATGCCCCAGTCTTTATTTTTATATGATCATCTGAACCAAAATTAACTGAGGATTTTTCTCCTTTGGATTTTTATCCCTCAACAAGAAACATAAAATTTTCCTTTAACTGACATTTTGAACATGGCATGCTCACTTTCAGTCCATCTGTTCTTCCCCTCCCAGAGTACAGCTGTGACTGTAGAGCTACATATTGCCCAAGTGCAGGAAAACCAGGGAGCTTCACTGCTTGCACATGAAGGGTAAGTCTAGGCAGCATAACACTGCCTCAGGGAGAGATACCAAAGCAAACTTGTAATAGATTAACATGAGTATTGAAAACAGCATTGCCAGCATATTCTCTGCTGTATTATTTATAGCCAACACTGTTGTACTGCTTTCAGGACTCAAGCCAGAATCTGAGTGCTACTATCCACACATGCAACCACATTGAATTAACATGCCCAGCTCAGCTGTATCAATAGAGTCTAAAACTAATACCATAGAGACAATGACTTGAATACCAGCTAATTATATGCAAAGATAAAGATTCTCTGCATCCCCCATTTTCACTGATTAATGCTCCAGTCATGAAGCCCTCAGCACTTTCTACTCTCCTTACTTCCCCAGTAGCTGTAGAATAGGCAGACTGTCCAGCATCCTGGTGAGTGGCTCAGCAGATACCCATTAACAGTCCCCAGGTCTGTGCAGAGGCAATTTAGATAAACCGTAGTATTCCAAGTTTCATCAGCACAGCCAAAAATATTCTCCATTTTTATCCCAGTATCTGCATTATCTCATCCCTTGAGAAAATGCTGTCCATTCTGCTAGCAGTGGTTTCCAGCCTGGAGTGATAGTTTACAGGTTTTTTGAGACAAACTGTAGGAACTTCAAGGACTTTCTGCATCAAGGTATTCTGATTTTTTTCCACAACAGAGGCACTTGTCCCTTGTAGTATTTTCCATATCTTAGCATTTGCAACAGGAAAAGACACTGTCCATATTGGTATTGGGCTGCTTTATTAGCATAAAGACCCTACAAAATTAATTCTCTGTAAATTCATTGGCAAGGCAGTGCCAGCAACCTCAAAACTAGATTACCAATAATGAACTCAAATGAGAATTTTGCCTGAACTGTAGAATCACAAAATAGCCTTGGTTGGGAAAGACCTCTACGATCATCAAGTCCAGCCATTAAACTAGCACTGTCAAAAACCTACTCAGTCCCTCAGTAGATCTAGTCACATGTAAAAAGAAACCCAGGATCCTGGGATCGCTCTAGTCTGAAGTCGTCAATATATTATGCAGATATTGTCATCTTCATTATGTTCACCCAGCAAACAGCATCCTCTCTGTCTTTCCGGTTCATGGCATATTATAACACAAACTTGCTCATCGGCCTGTTTTCTCTGGTATATTTTTACTTTTTATAAGTAGACTTTTCATAAGCCCACGCAAAAGGCCACAAGGGCCTCGAAGGCAGTCAGACCTACTATATTTGGGTGACTTATTGTTCACCTTGTGACTCCAGCCTCATTTGTCTAATAAGTACATTTCTTATGAGAACACATTCAAGATCACATTTTCGGGTGATCTTAAAACTGAAAGACATGTTTCTGTAATTGCCCTAATTTAGTTTAGGATGACAAACAACTCTTCCATCTTTCTAACATATAGAGGTGAAAGATGACAGCCTAGGTACTAATTTGGTCAGAACTAAGTGGTGTAACATCTCTGCGACCGCTAGTACACATCTTTCAAATCTCACATGTTAAGACCCAGTTGTTAGATTCCTTTTATTCCTTCTACCCAGGATCTGGCTCTTACATGTGGACACCCCTAGAGTCCAACCAAAGCAGAGGTCCTATGTCTTTTCCAGCCATGTTTCTAGAATATCTAGCATGCCTTGGGGGCCTTCTCAAATCAATAACAACTGTTATGTACTATGAGTTTTTTCTTCTGGACACAGATTCTCACTATTGTGTAACTATCACTGTTTTGAACACTGTATTTTAGTTCTGTGAAGTAATAATGTTTATAGATTTTATATATTTCTATGTATTGGTATAGTTATTGATAATTCATGCTGAAAAAAGATCAGGCTTTTAGACTGTGAGGGTCTCGATGAAATAACGTTTAGACCCAACAAAAGCTCAAGCTTAAAATCAGCCATAACCTTACCAGAATAGAGTTAAGAGGTGTTTGTAGCAACCTTTAGATTATTTTCTCAGTTCACAATTTTGTTTTGATTGGTAAGTTTTCATTGTGACTGCAGAATTCTCTTTCTGGAAGAAGAAGAGCAAGAGATAATTATGGCTTATTTCAAATGCATTAACTCACAACAAGCTGTTGAAGGGAAAAAGCAAAATAAAAAAAGGAAAGTAGTTTGTATTATAGCAATACTGGACACAGCATTACAGTTACTGCTGAATCAGAATTTTTATGTGACTGTTGAGGATTTATGACTCATTTGCCACATTTCTGAGACAATGTTCTAGGATGAAGGCTTTTTGATTCATCTGAATATTTACACGAAACCACATTTCATATGTTTTTTTCAGCCAGCTTACTGTGAAAGCCATTGTAAAATAAATACAATATTAAAAACGGATGTGCTTAAAATCTACTCAACAGCTTGATGACACGTGCCTTAGTAATTTATACAAAGACAGAGAAACCCCATTAGTTTATGTCACCTTGAAGAGTAAGTCTTGCAGAAAAATAGTATTTTTCTAAGACTTCATGCTGGCATTTCTCAGAACCATTTTACCGAAGCCAGGAAAAATACAACAGACTGGAAAAGTTAACAGCCATGTTAGCTATGGGTTAGCAACTGGCACGTGCAGCTGTTCCAGCAGACACTTCACCTGAGCCATGGACAGTGCCTCACTCGCAGCAGAGCACCATCACTGCACCAGGCTCTGTCATCAGTGGCTGCATTACAGGCACTTGTAACATGGCTAGAGACAGTCAGTGGTTTTCATTATAATCACTAGCTAGCAACCTGTTTGTAAGTTAATGTTTTTCTGGCACCCTGCCCTACTCCTCAGGTAATTTTACATTTTCTGGACCGTGGTTTTCTGAAATTCCTTTTATTGCACTGGTTTCCAAAAGCAGAGGACAATTGTAATTTTCTAATTGGAAAACTACATTTGTACTCATTACCTTTTGTTATTTCAGTTAGGAAGTAAACTAGAAATTATTTAAGATTTGTACTTTGATTCAGACAATAGCCAATTTTTTTCCAATGTTAAAGTGATTGGCTTCTAAGACTGTTTTTTAAAGAAGCATATCTACCTTCTGCTGGACAGTATTCTTAGGATATCTTTCCAAGGTTATTTTAAACTTTATCATATTGTCATAATTTATCAAATGAGTATTAAAAACACCTATACTTTAAAAGTATTTCAGTTTATAGAGGGAATAAAATATATTGGTGTTGTATATTTTAAATCTTCCTTCTACAGTCACTATATAAGACCTTCCCCTATTCATGGTCTTCATTTGGATACTAACACCCAAGGTTAAAGTCAAAGCTTTTTATAAAAGTTTAATGTGGGATATATCTATATTGACATACACTCTAGGGGATCACTTCTCCAATCGTAGCCAGAGCCAGCTGACCACAAAGCCTCCTCAGTGAAGAAGTCAAGCACAGCATCACAGCAGCAGCGCTCCTCAGCCGAGCAGCCAAGTCTCCACCCCAGCAGCACCCTTCGCTCTGGCCCAGGTCCGACGGACACACTGCATGCGGACCCCACGCGGCCGTGCCTCTCACACAGCAGCCATCCTTCCGCCCCTGGTCCAGAGCATGTGCAGACACACCACACAGTATGTTCTCAGCAAATCCAGGGTGGCACAGCCATGTACACGCTGACGTTATTTTTGCCGTACTTTTAAGCTGTTGTTCTTTGGCTCCTGACTGAATCTGGCTGACTTCTCACAGAAACTCACCAGGAGAATTTGCTCAGCTCACTCTGCCTGCCCCGCTGCAGGGACAATAGCTTCCAGGCAGCCACACAAACCTTTCAAAATAACACAACAATTTCTGCTTTGGCCATCTGTCCATGGAATCAGATTAAAGTGCTTTTAGAGAAAATAATTCTTTGCCCTCTCCTGAGCCAGAGACAACATGATAGGTCAGATTTCTCGTATATCTCCTATGGTTTCAAAACAAAAAAAAAAACCCTCTCTGAGCCATCAAAAAAAGCTTTAATCCTTAAACTAACAGTGTAATTATAAACCCATATCCCACAGAAATGTTCCCTACTAGCTACCACTGTCAATAGTAAATAATTCACATGAAGAGGCTCTAATGGCAAACACTCCACTTAAAAGGTCTTCACAGCAGACAGCAGGATAACAGTGTAATTCAAGCCCAGAAGTGAGGAATGTTTGACTCTCATGTGATTTCCCCACTGACAAATGGCAAACAAAATTCCACGGGTCTTCCTGCTAAAGGAAATGTGCTCAGTGGAACAGAGATGTGAGGATGCGGGCAAGATGTTTAAGTGCAAATGTATTACAGGCTGCTAAAATTACCTATGCCTAGCGCTGTGCTGTATGATGCTTCCTGGAACAAAGCTGGGGACAGTTTTATTAATGAGAATTCCCCTTCCCTAACATTAGGGACTACATATGAGTATCTTGCATAGTCTTGCTGGGGAGAAGTGCTGCAAGGAACTTCTCCCCATTTCTTCACCCTCTCTGCCCCAGCCCACCAAAATCAGCAGGAACGGTTTTGTAGTCAGTGCTGGAAAAAGTGAGGACCTTAATCTGTCTGCCCCAGATTAAAACTGTGTTTTTAAAACCCTCCTTTCTTATAAGCTTTGGCATCTTCACTGTCTTCTGTATGAAGGAACTTGTATCATAGAAGGCACATCTGAGAAAAAAAAGTCAAATGTAAATTGAGAACATTGAATGAACAAGCTTAAGGCAATAACAAACAAGAAAAACTCTTTACAAGTCACAAAACATTACCTACAAAATCGCTTATTACATTGCCTTTGTCTCACCAGACATATATTTCACACTGCTATTTCATTAATGTTCTCCAGATGAAGTTGTACAATCAGCAAAAAAAAATCAGAGACAAAACATTGCTATGCTAAATGGCTTACTTGCTCTCAAAGCTACAGCTTTTTATCCTTCTTTTTTCCATTCCTGAAGACTGATCCAACATGATCAAATTCCGTGTCAGTAAAATATATTAAAATGAGAGGACATTTTTAATTTTCTAATTTTTTATTCCTAAAAAAGCCATACTGGCAATAGGGAAAATGAGTAGTATATATTATTTGTTTGATACTTGGAGCTATGAAACAGATTATTTTCTGTTATTTAGTCCTTCCTGCACAAGCCCAATGTTATTAAATTCACTGTCGCACTTGGATATATTTTAGGAACAATAAAAAAAGCTTAACTGCTTTAATGTGCCTTAGGAGTGATATAATACATCTAATTCGACAGGTAGAATATTTAAAATTGCACTGATTGCAAACTGAACAGAAAAAAAGAGGAGCAGGCGTGGAGCAGAGTAATTTGTATATGCAAAATTAATGGAAAATGATATATTTATAATGAGCTGGCCAAATGACACCATGACTTACTCTATATTTTCTAGAAAATATTAGCATACACTCCAAAAATGGATACTAAGTAAAATAACAGACAGTATATAGAAACATACTTGGTTTTACTACCTCCTCAAGTTGCTTATAATGAAGAAATCAAAAATTGAAACATATGGCTTGTCACAGCACATTTGTGTTTGCAGGCTGTGATTCAGTCCTTAGACACAATTCTGCCTTTAAATACAAGCTTCTGTGCTCTTCTTCCGAGGGATGTCTGTCTGGTTCTGTGCACAGGAGGAGGAGCATCCTAGGAATAAATGCCATGAATATGACTATTGCCCATAGCAGCATTTTCGAAGCTTTCTTGCCTTTTTTTTTAAAAAAAAAACAGAACCCTACAACCATTCTGAAACAAAATCAAGTCTGACTTACCATTTTTGGGGAAAAAAAATAAATAAAAAAAATAAAAGGGCAGCTAACTAACATTGGACATTGTTTCCATTTTGCTTATTTTGTGACTTCTGTGGGTGGATGTGCACATACTGTAAAAGAAGAATTGCAGTCATTTAGTGACTAGCTTTCTGGTACAGACCACAAGTTGAGAAATATTGGTCTTTTTGTCTCACATGTGGCAAATGCTTCTACTAGAGATTTTAAATTTAAATACTCAGATTTTGCATATTTAAGCAGTTTTGCCCAGCAACAGAAAAACAATCATGAACAACTCTTCCAGCTTCTGCCTCAAAGGACACAGATAATAAATGCTTCTCATTTAAACACTTTTAATATAAGCAAACAGTATTTTTCATCTATCTTTTTTTTCTAAACTGATTGGACTGGTTTTGGTTAATCTTTCAGACTATAATAAAACCTGACTATATTATATAACCCTGGGCGTAGACTTACAGAAGCATAACTGAAACTGAAAAAAAAAATCTTGCAATGGCAATTGACATTGTGAATCTTAACTAAAGGCAGAACAAGTAACTGGACAGTGTCAGATAATTTGTAGAAGGCACAATGGCTAAAGCTGAATAAGAGGAACCAGAATAAATATTTTCCTTTTAAAGCTATGGATGGTTGTGACACTTTATAAACAACACAAAGGTCAATTCTCTCACCCCATAGCTTTAAGCCTTAGTTATATGACTGGTTTAAATTATTAACCAAATGGTTCTGCCAGCCCACTATATGTAATAAAACCGAAGTCTCATAGCTTGGTTAAGGCGTATGATTGGAAGTCACAGCCAGCTGCTTTTATGAGTGTGGGGCAGCACAACCTTTGCTCTGCCTGTCCGGTGGCTTGGGCTCCTCTCCCCTTCACATGTGTCCCAGCCTGTCAGTCTCTGTTCTGCAGGAAGGCATCTAAGTCCTGAACATGAGTGCTCAAGTGTATAGGTGACCTGCATCAGCTTGTATATCTGTATATATAGCCTCCTCACTACCAGGAAAAACCCCTTCTTTAAGAATACATGGTAACTTTAATCAGAAAATAAAAGTATTGCAAGAAAATAAAGAAAAACTTCGATTTGCAGCTGGTAAGATGCTTCAGGTATGCTCCCAAAGCTCTTAATGGACAGAAGGCAAAGAGCTGTGACAGCTGAATACAATGATCACAGGAAATGCATTCAAATGTGCTGAGATAAAGAACTATATTGACTTCTTTTTCTTACCTTTTTCTAATAAACATTTTCTGGTGGAGAGGACTCCCATGCAGATTTCCTCATCTGTGGGGCAGAGGAGGCTATTTGGGTAGAGCAAAAGACAGCACTGAAGCACTCTTTTTGTGTCCGTAACTTAGAAGCCTGTATTCCAGTATCATTCCCTTCCATGGCAGCACTCAGCTCTAGTTCATGCAGAGCAGTTTTGAAGAGGAACTCATATAATATTAATAATCATATATATCACGTAATGTATAACAATCATATATAATATTAATCATATAATATTAATAATCACACAGCCAGAGGCGGTGAGTGATGCTGCAGTGGAAGGGAGAGCATCCTGGGTGTTGAACTTCATTGTGGTTTTCTCCCCACCCGGCTTCTTTGTGAAACAGCAGTTCTGGTGAAATTCCAGTTACGGCACTTTTCTTCAGTCCCCTCCAAATGGTATGAACTGTTTCTCTGAGAAGCATCAAAGATAAAATTTAATACAGCATGTATTTTCATGGCATTCCTGGAAGCAGACCTACAGTTCTGTGTTCAGTCCAGATGCTTCTGAATAGTGTACAAAAATTATTTCCTTAAAACTAAAAATACATATTCACAGGAGGAAAAAAAAAATATGTTTAGAAAAATAAGATGTTGGCAGTACAGCTGTTTCACAAACAAAACAGACCAATCTAAACACCTTTCATCCATCTTTAGTCAATGTAAGAATGCAATAACCACTTCCAGTAAAGGTAAATTATTCTTATTTACAGGCTGAAAGACACTACATTTGGAAACACACCAATGTGGAGATGGGAATTTTTCCTCTTGAGAAAGAACTAATCAAGATTTGTGATTTGGAGATGAAATAAAAAGATGTCTCCTGATTTACAAAGGTAAAATTAGGTGGGAAAGGGGCTGCCTACCAAGGAATACTAGCAGTTCAACATCTAATCTCCACACCGAGATCTGGCAGATGGTACTGGATGCAGGAAATATTAATATAAAAAAATATTTTAAAATATTGGAATCTATCATATGTTCAGCTCTCTTTGATCACACCATTTTCCACACCTGAAATGACAACAGTCTAAAGACTACAGAGATTTGTTTAAAACTTCCAGACTTTCACAGCCCAGACATCTCCATTGTTCGTATACAGGCTTGAAGCCAATGCGAGTTAAGTCAGCCTTAGGGTTCAGTGAGAAACTGGTGATTTACAGCCCTGGGGGTTCATATTTCTGTCTGGGGTTTCTGAGACTGAAATACATGCACAAGAGCTGTACAATGACTAGACAGTGAGTTCATTATTGTGTGATGTCTCAGACTTACCATGCACGTGCTAAAGCAAAGGTCATCATCTCACTGGCCATCACCCTGAGCAGTGCATGGGGAACAGGGCTGATGGGAGCCAAGCACATAAATGCACTTCTCATCCACAAGACAGGTATGTGGATGGCTACCAGTGTATTTTGCTCCTTCCCTCCTTAATCCCTGAGGCAGATGGGCTTGAGTTCAGCATATGATGTAAGTTACCTGGACCATTCTCACAGATGGGTTTTGAAAAGGGTAATTGTCAGCATATGTAGTATCGGCTCATTTTCTTGCTCCACCACAATTGCTGCCCTTTCAAATTAAGTCTTGTCAAATATGTTCAAAATTTTCCCTCGTGAAAATATCTTTGTTACTGTTTGAACTTCAGGCAGAAAACTAGCAGCCTTAGTATTCCCTAAACCAGGTGAAAAGTATGTTGAATGAGTTTAGACACTCCAACCCCGGACCTTCCATCACCAGCTTGAAAATAGAACAGATCCCCTTTGCTGGGTGAAAGACAACATGGGAACACAAATCAGAAAAGTCACCAAAACAGCTTGTGATAGCAGTCTCGGCACCTTGCAAACTAGGATGATGCTATGCATCTCTGTGTATAATAAACTTTCATTCCCAGTAGTTGAATCATTTCGGACAAGGACACCATATTCTGGACCGATCATCAATAGAAGAAAGTAATTCAGCTTCTCAATCAGGCCCAGTTTATAAATGCAATTTATACACTGTCAAAACTCTTTTCATTTTCAACTTAGAGAGATTTACACCAATATAATATTAATTTCATAATGTAGTGACTTTGGTAGCAAATCCAGCTTCAGAAGGGCTTAAGGGTTTTTCGCCTTCCCAATTCCTTAACTTATTTTTGTTCCTCTGATGATATTTGTCACATCCTCACAAATGAGCAAACAGTGGTTTGCAGATGTCACACAGTAAAGAAGCTCACTAAATGATCTTGGTTAAAAATAAGCCACAGAAAAAAATTTCTCTCACAAGTTCCTTCCATTTCTACTTTCCCAGTCTTGAAAAAGTTCATAAAAATGCAGCCCTTCACCAAAGAACAATTTTCTCACCAGATATATCTGCAGTGTACACTGTGTGACTTCCCCCTTCTCCAGGACTGTGGCAGGTTGCAGATCCTTTTATTTTCATCTAGGGTCTCTACTCAAAAGATTGCACACCTCTTCATTGCTTTCTTAGGACATTCCAATGTGGGCATCCTGGTCTGGAGCACTGTCTATATGCTGCAGGTGTTTAGGATGCTGCACAGTCAACTATGTACATCTGTTTATCACATGAACAGGACACTCACGGACATGACAGACTCTTACCTTCTCACAATTGGCCATTTCTGTAATTTACACCACTTCTTAACTGCACCATACTCAACCCAAAATTTCACAACGCGTCTAGCACATACTGCAGGACTGCTATCAGAATACATAAAGGGCAGTCATTCTTACAGCATTAAAGACATAAAGACAATGATCTTCTGTATCACAATTTAAAAACACACACACATGCTTTGAAATATTTTTGAGAGGCTTTTCTGGTATAAGCAGGCTCAGTGAAGATATTCCTTTCCTGCACTGCAGACTCATAACTAACCATGATATGAAATACGTGATTATTATAGCCATGGTTTCCACATTTTCACTTCTAAATCTACCATTACTAAATGCACTAGATTTTTATATATTGCAAGGAAATCTCTTTACACCATAAAACTTTCTTGTTCATTTTTTCTTATAGATGAAGAAGGATCTTTAATTGTGCACATGTAGATTCAGTGGTACCATAAATGATATGAGTTGTGAGGTATAACCTAGTGCTATTGAAGCATCATCAGGCTATGTCCAAATTTAATTGTGGACTCCAGACAGTTTGGACCTGATTTGGATCTCAAGACTGACATTCACAAACCAACATCAAATCTCAATAATAACTTTTTTTCTGAAGAATTTTCAGTTGAGATCCATTGTAAGTTTCCATAACAGCTTTTTAAATTCCCTGTAAGCAGAGTTGCAGGAAATCATCAAGCTTATTTATCTTAGTGAAACAGTTTCACACAAAAAATAAACTCTTGCTATCAGAGGTGTACCAAGAATAAACGCACCTGAGATTAGATCCCAAATTGTCAAAAATATGTCTTTTTTAAAAATATATGAAAAGGTGGGCCTGGCTGAGTTGTTTCTTATCAAGTTGATCATACACCATTTCTGTGAGTTTCAGTATCAGGGCAGAATACAAATGCAGTAAGCATCTTTCTAGGGGAAGTACATAGATATTTTTGCACCACTGATAGTTGTAATTTCTTGCACCTATCATTTAAAAAAAATGCAAGCAATAACAAATAAGAAAATAAAATTGATTTCTCCTTCTTTCATATCAGATTTACATACTTTCATTACCTATAAATAGAGTAAATAAATGGCATCAGACAATGTAAATTGTGAGCAACAACAAAGTTCTTCCCATGTCTGAGAAGAGATAGCACTTTTCCAAGTAGATCAGTTGGAATCAATTTACCTGTTAATTGCTTCATTTTCTCTTCCAGATCCTCAGATTGATTTTCTATTCCAGACACTGGGAGCTGGCTCAAGTCTGCCAATAGCAAACACTGCCAATCTCTGTTTCCCTATTTATCTCAGCCCGTGAATCTCAGTAAAAGATAGCATGGTACCTAACAAAGGACTTATTGTGCAAGAGTTTTCTCCAAATATATATTGTCACAGAAAAAAATCAGTACCTCAAACTCTCATTATTAGACTGCTCACAGTAGCCATCTCTGGACTACATTCCCAAATGGAAAAAGTCCTGTTTGAAGAGAACTGCAACTTACTGGACAGAAACCTGTCAGTTCAGGGGACTGGATACAACTGCTGTGTTACGTGTGGTCTCTTCACTACTTTACACTTCGGGGGTTTTTTTCCTGCCCACCCGTTGCATGTATAGGTACCTTCTTTTTCAATAAGTTAGCAAACAAGGAGGTTGTGTTTCTATTGTGCGTAGCTCAACAGGAATCTCACAGGACTCTAACTGATACTCCAGCAGAGAGGAGAATATGTGTGAATGCGCAGAAGGTCTTGATTCTGTTCCAGTAAAAATCTAATTGCCTGCCCCCACCCCTCCCTGAGAGCAAAATACAGAGAAAATTTCAGTCTCACTGTGCCTTGAAATATATTCTGCTCATCTGTCCAACTATATTAAAGTTGTAGGTGACTTTGTCTTTCATTCTCCTGGAGGCACAACTTCCCATTCTTTGCTTTCTACTAAAATTCCCAGTCTTCACACATACTTGTTGGTAATGCTTTACAAAGAAAATGGGATTTATTAGCAAGACTTGGGTGAAATCCAGGCCATATGATAGCTAGTAAGTTTGCCATTGACTTTCAGAAAACTAGGACATTATCCTGAGTATCTCTAGGCTGAAGTACAGACTTCACCATGTGAGGAGACTTGCAGACATCAGGGGAATTTCCTACAGGACAAACCTGTTTGAAGAACTAGGATCCAGGGAACATCAGCCAAGCTCATGGGCTTAAGGCTTCATGTCTCAATCTACCCAACAAATGCAGTTTTCCCAGAAAATATCCTTTCCTTTTGATGATTGTAGGCCTGATGTTTACCAAGTGTATAGCAAATCTACATTTTGCAAAGGAATTCTTATATCTAGCCGCTTTGAGACTCATTCATGATTAAAAGCATAATCCGTAGAGGAAACTGATTTGATAGAAATGCATATTTGTTTTTCTAAAATTGTTTTATTTCCATAAAACTGCATTTCTTAATTTTCATGGTAAAAAAATATACACAACTTAGTCTAGTTAAGCATTAGGTTGAATGGAATCTGAGCAATATATTTTAAAAATTATCTCTTTGAATGTATAGAACATTATCTTTTCTACTGTGATTTTTATTGTTTTGTAAGTCTTTCTTTTGACAGATTTCATGCTTTCATTTGAACACTAACAGCCAACATTTGATTTCATCATCTAAGCTGAATTCAACAGGCTTGAGAACTAATAGAGTTAATTAAAAGTTTTCCTTAATTACTCCTCAGTTAAAGCATTTTTCTTCCAGTGCTGGTCCTTAGCTAAGTTTCTTATTTGCACATAAGTGGAGTAGATAAGTACTACCATCACACTACCATGTGTAAGAAAGTGTTTATTTAACTTTGCTTTCAAAAAAAGCTTTTGCAGTCATATTTTTGAAGTCTTTTCTTATTATTATTTCTCGCATTAATGAAACATGTATCTTATATTTTCTCAGTCCTCTAGGCTACTACTATATCATTTCTGGTTCCATATGCAGAGAATTTAAAGCTCCTTGCAGCCTGTTGATAAATGCTTAAGCTTTTTAATTACTTTGAGAGTTTATAGTCAGGTCCAGAAAGGACAGTAACGTCTGGTTGATCTTTTACTGATTTTCTGTCACAAAGCTGGGACTGTTCCACATTGTTAGCATGGTCCCAGACATATAATACAGAGTACATAGTTTTACTCTGCCAATGTGATAATCAGATCTAGCTTCCTCTTTTGATTAGAAATAGCTAAAAATGCCATGTGTGATAGCATCAAAAATATTCCACGCTTATCACCAACCATTTCATTGTGTTGCTCTATTCCTTCATTTCATGCTTTCAGCTTCAAGTGCTGCTCAGACTTACAAAGGGTAAATCCTCTTCATGAGCACCACCTACAAAAGTATAAATTTACAAGCGCACATCCACATAGACATAGCCATACAATAGAAATCAGACACATCCCTATCCTAATAGGTACATAGGTCTACTTCCAGGTTTACCTACGGGCATAACAGTTGAGAGCTAAAAAACTTGCCTAACTAGTTAGCTTGTGCCATTCTGCCACAATGTAAAAGAGATAGCAACAATGTCTGATGTCTATACACCAAATAATATTTCTCTATGCCTTGAACTGTAAACTCATGTTTCCTTCTGGAAAGTCAGAATAAAACCCAACTAAACACTTCAACACACATTTATCTCAATCTTTCTAAAGCCAAGCTCTTCTATCAAGCAGATAAGACAATTCAGCCCCTAAAGGTGAAAATTGCTGCCAGACATGCTATAGTCAATTACAACAAATAAGTAAGAGTTTAAAATTATCGCACTCCTAACTTGACTAGGTAAAAAATGTGCCAAACTGAACTAAGATGCAGTCCACTGGAAATCTGGAAGAAACCCCACCTTCTTAGAAAGGGATCTTTTTTTTTTTCCTCTAGTGTTGGGGGTATGGAAGCAGAAGAGCAGGGAGGAAGCTTCATCCCCACCCAAGAAACATTGGTCGATGTTAAGTGCCTTCAGTTTCCTTTGCTGGGGAACTGCTGGTGCCAACTCAGAATTCTCCTTTCCCAACTGAGTGCATCTGACCTCAGTACAATGTGGTGTGTCTGGGCAAAAATTGCTCCTGCTGAGTGCTTTGCAGTTGGAGACCATGGGGCACTTTAGTTGGCTAATAGAGAGTGCAGTACAACTGAGCTGGCTAAACCATGAGACAGTCAATAATTGTGTATCTAAATTGTATCATCAGTGCACAAACATCTCTTTGCTATTGATTTATCATTTGTACCAACTTATCCTCTCCTATTGATTGAAAGCTCTGTGAGGCAAGAGTGGTGCCATTATTTTTTCATTTCGGATGGTGCTTATCAAAATTGGTACAACTTGACAATAATTTGTACCGTAGTTTTCAAAAATTGAAAGCAGACAACTGTTAATCCTTTGTATTTAATAGTAGGTAATTTCAATATAGTCAGGAAACATTCATCATTCTATTTTTTTAAAATATCACAGAAGCTCACCACTCTTTTTTTTTGTCTAGAAAATATCTGTAAATGACACTTTTCCACTATATTTTATATTAGGCATTAATTATGGCTAATTGTAAGGCTCTGAGGTTTTTTTTAGAGTAGTGCTAAAATTGTTGTTGACATGAGAATATTCCAGAGCTGAGCAGCTGCAGACAAAGGTTGGTTTTCAGAGAGCTATAAAAATTACTTTCCCTATCTCCAGCTCTTGAAGAAGTCAAATGAATTCTAAAATGTGGTTCTGATATAATATGCACATAAATGTCAGAAAAGAGGTTATTACAGTCACTCACAGACAGGCAGGATAGGTTGGTAACAAATGTGTGAACACTGATATTAATGGTTCAGTTCCTACTGTGTTGTTATACCCAGAGACAAAAAGTTCTTTCCTTGCACCTAAGTGAGATATCTATCTTTGCACTAAAAACTAACTAGCAAAGTTCTCAAAAATTAGGTTTTTTGCAGGAAAAAAAAACCCAAAACATGAAAGAACAATTGCTGAAGTGATCACTAATCACACTGCAATGGTCTTCAAAAAGTATATTTTTTAGCCCCTGTTAATGAAACTATTTGTCCATATGAACATTCCTTCATCACTAGAAAGAAACCATCTTTATGTTATGCAGATCATGTAAGAAAAGACAAATAACTCCCTTGAGAAGTAGCCCCAGGAAAGATTGTATGATCATTGTATGCACTAAGAAATCATCCTTGGAATAAGGATGGCACCCAGTTACATTACTTATAACCACTTTTAAAAAATGCCACTAAATTGCTTAAGAAGATTATGAATAGAATAAATGTGCATGCTGTAGCTTATTACCACTTGACCAGTTAGTGTATTTACCTTGAAAAGACGTACTCTGATGTGTTCAGAATAGAAATTTCCACAAATAGCTCACCTTTAATGCCACCAAGGAGAATTATTAACAGTATTAAAAATCATATCCTTTTTCGCCACCGGTTCACATCTTACAGTTTTGGTCAGAGGGGTAAAGCTGGAGCTCCAGTGTTGCCATTAAGATCTATAATGTTGATTTCCTATTTCTTTCTTCATGTGCCAGATGACAAAACAGGACAAGCTAGGTGTGGTTTAAAAATCATCTCTCTCCTTCCTAGGTTTGTCTAGCAGAGAAAATAAAACCTAGATTTAATGAGAACATATTCAGGATCGAAATAAATCATGCCCAAGGGAGCTGTAGGGCTATTAGAAGAGGGTCACATGTTGCAGTGCTGTTCCCAGTAAACTGCAATGTCACAAAGCTGCTCCCAGGCTCTGAGATGCATCAAGTCTCCAGCAAAACACAAGCAGATTGGCCGAATCGCGTCACCACGAGTGCTTTTAGTTTCACATAAGAGAATTTAGATATTCTCTCTGACAGTCCCACCATTTGCAAATCCAGACAGTTGCGTGGTTTTAACACCCATCTGGTTTTAAATACATTTGCTTTATTAGGCACTCCAAGAAAGGTGGTCTGGAATTATATTACACATTCTGCATGTCACAACATTAAAGTCACATCATTGTTTTATTTCTGTAATAATTTCACTGTAACCAGGAAAAACTTACTCCTTGAAAAGCACTTTCAGGTAATCATCTGTATTCCTTTATATTTATTTCCCTTCTTTCTTGCTTTAATTATAGGACAACATGATTTGAATAATTATCTTTGTGGCTAAATCCATCCAGCAGAGAGAAAGAAAAAAAAACAGAATAATTTATAACTAAAAATTAATGCAACACTTTTAAGAAATATTAAGCCATTTGCAGCAGGCCACCGATAAATATGCCAAGCACAAAAATTATTGGTTGAATAAGTCTAAAATTTTAATGGAACTCAATTTTTGTTCACTTTCCACCTTCCCTTGTCAGCACAATTTAACAACACCTTGTACTTCTGCTTTGAAAAGCAGCCACCTCTAATCAAATAAAAGTCTCATTACATTTCCCACATTCTCCTTTAGAAAAATGCACAGTGATATGGCATTTCCCATTGTCTGTCTTTAGTGTTGTTTAGCAGGGCTATTGAAATGATGCTAAGACAGCAGTACAGGTGGACACAGAATGTATTAATAACAAAATAATTGGAACGTCAAAGCTCATGAATTAGCACTTTTCAAATTCAACTGCAATCAGCAGATTATGAGGTTTGTGCCTTATACAAACTGTAAACACTGCAATTCATTATATGCACATCCAATATTTTTTTTTCTGCAGGCTGCTTTGGCACTGAGTGCTAAATTAAGAAATTAATCCTTCAGAGGTCAATGAAAAAGGCTTTATTGCTATTCAGAAAATCAAATACTCAGAACAACAGTCTGAGCAGCTCCCAAAGTCCAGTGCATCACCATTCCATCTATGCTTAGCATTCCTTCCCTAGACACCTGAAGGGAATTTTTCAGGTTGAGCTGAAAATTCTGACAGTTCTCAGCTATTGCTTGTTTCTCCTAAAAATTCTAAGTTCAATACATCAGTCAAAATATTAGGAGGAGAATGTGGACATGATTAAGGCTTAAATCCTTCCTCCGTGAGCCAGTCCCTCAAGACTGATCCTTTCTTCCTTTAAACACACAACTTTCTGCTGAATCCTCTTCTACTCCCACACAAAATAGTATCTTCTCTCTTTTCTTGCCTGTACACACAGATACCAAACAGCTTTGTGCTGCTACAATGGACAATGGCATATACCCATGAGCTAACATTTGTTCAATTCGTAGACTTGCAAAAAATAAGCTGGGGTGTGCAGTAAAACACTCTTCTGTTGGTCTACACAACTGTAAATACATAAAACAAATAAGAAACCACATCTAGTCATGGTACATTTTGACCTAGAGTTCTATCTGAGCTGTTGGTTTCTTTACTTGGTGTCACACAGAACAGTTCAAAAGATAATTTCATGTTAAAAATATCTGGGTAGAAAGAGAGACCACTTTTGCTTTTATTGTTTACAGGATTAATGTTTTTTCTCACATAGAAAACCTGATGGAATGGTTCATTGGTAAGTTGCCCAAAGGGGGGGGTGGAATCCTTCCAGGAGTCTTTAACTCTTGTAGATAGTATCCTCAGTTTGCAAAAACTCTTCAGTGACTCTAGGGAAAGCTACATTTTATCTGGCATGCATCCAGCACATAGCTCTTTAATAAAACTGATGGACAATTATTTTTTTTAAACCTGTGAACCTCTGTATCATTGATTCCTCTAGTCTGTATAAATGCCTACACCAAAAGGGCACAGCCTCTAGGAGTACTTAATGTGACATGTACTTAGCTTGTTTTCTTAACAATATCAAAGGTGACAGCTTTTTCTGTTTAAAAATATGTCTAGCTACATACAAACACATGTATGTTATTGCACAGGAAAATATAGAAAGAGTAACCTGTATTATAGTGTGGTTGCACTGCAGAGAAAGTCAAATTTTTAACTGCCCTGAACATCATAAATCTAAGACAAAAAAAAGATTCTGGTTTTGTGTCAGACTGATTTTCTCTTTTCCCCTTTTAAACTAATCACTGAGTGCTCATCAGAAAATAATACCTTCTCCTCCCCCTCTCAACACCACCTGTGCTTCTTCCCTTGTTATGATATTCCCTTGGAGCATCTTGCTCTACTGGTGCTAACCATCTCTTTTCTCTGATTGAACATAGCAAGTTAAATTTTGAGCAACTATTCTCCACTCGTACTTAGCTTTGAAGGTTGATGTCTTATATTTCAAAAGTGTTGAAAGGTTTTCATATCTTTAAACTTGCCTGTTTTTTCTAATTATATCAGCTGGTCTAGCAAAAGGTTTTACATCTCCCCATGAACCCTGCTTAACCCAGATTGTGATGTATCACATTTATTTTTTCAGATTTTTAACGGATATTCTAAGACCTTTATGTTTGCAAATATCAAACACCTTGCTGAATGTTACAAAACTGATCTCTTACAGCTGCCAGTTAATTTATTTAAATACCAAAAGTAATGCATTTTATATTAAACAGCTAGTGAAGGAACAAAAGAGAAAGTGCTCTTTGTCTTTATTTCCCTAGCAGCATCCTAGCCCTGCCTGCAGTCCACTCAATTTAGGGAATACATAATCTCTCTGTAAATTCCACAAGTGAGTGTTGCCTAGTTATTGTCACAGCATAACGTCAAGCAAGAGGAAGCAAAGCTCACAGAGGGATAACAGAGTATTCAGATATCTTTGTATAAATATTGGATAATGACTTCCCTCTGAGAGATTTGTAATGATCCAATATCAAAAGAATTACGCATTAAAAATAACTAGAATGCATATCAGATTAGTCTTCTCACACTTCAGAATTATGCCATTTGGAAGAGCACAAACCTAGTGACAACGTAACTCCCATTTGATACTTTCTGGACCTCATGTGAAACACATTTTTTCTAAAATAAAACTTCTAAAATAATTTATTTAAAATTAAATTATTAATCTCTTTGTGAATGCTTTTTCAAATTTTGACTTATAAATAAAACCATTTAAATAAGCAAATTAAAGGTAAAACTGTGTAAGCAGTTTATGGATCTGTGGAGTTTTCCATCAAAAGACATGAGCTCATACTACTCTGGGAATCTTTCTTGTACACAAACAGCAGGATCAAGCCAAAGAACTTTGGCAAATTTCATTTCTGTACTTGCCTTCCTATACATATCTCACACACTAATGTCACAGACATGTCCTTTACCCAGCAGACGGTATTTCACTCATAAGAGTGAAAGCTAGGGAACTTTTTTCCATTTCCTTCATTACAAGATTCTGTTCTCAGGACGGTCTTGCCCAGTCTTATGTAAAATGTCTCAGCAATGGGACTGACTTAATTCCCCTAGAAAAACACAGTTCTCAGCCTAGGAGTGCTCAATGTTGCTGAAATTCCCCTGACAAACAAGATACACTTTACTTGGATATCTATCCCATTTACAGATATTAAACTACTAATCCTGCAAGACAGTGAGTGTCTCCAGCTCCCACTGAAATGGAATACAATTTTACAACAGGACAATTCATGCTACAGTTATTTGCCTTTCCACCTTAGGAGTAAATTTCCTGATAAACTAATGCATGTTAAGCTACAGTTAACTTTTAAACAGCAAACCTTTGCATAGGAGTATTCCCTCTTGTGAGAGTTTACAAAGAGCAGCAGCCTGTAGAGGACTTCCACGTGACAGATCTCCTCTGCTGAAATGAATTCAGGACAAAGCCAGACAACTTCATAAGGGGTGGAGTCCGTGAACTGGAAAGAAAAATATTCCCTGTGCTCCTCTTCTCCTGTTTAACCTGCAGTTTGAGCATGACCCAGTAATCCCAATACACTACCCTGTTCACAGGACAACATTGGCCACTGTCTCTACCACACTCAGCTTGGTGGCCTCTGCAGAGAACAGCAATAAGCCATTTCCTCGGAAGGTGTTTTTCTGAGTACTAACTCCCTTGCCAACCTTAAAGCTGGTCTTAATCATTACAAAAGCATGATTATCTGAAGTTAAACATTTCTGTTCATGGATTTCTATAAGCATCCCATTTTAGTTACGTAGGACTTTCCAATCCCATCAGTCCAATGAGTTCTTTATCTTCTGGCAGCAACAGCCCTTTTCCTGATGTCCTCAGATTTTAAGAATTTAGGAATTAATAGTGTTCTACAGTCCTCCTCTTCCAAACACCCCCTCTTCTTCTCATCTTATACCCAGCTATCCTGATTGATCACCAGTCTTCCTAGATTAAACAAGCATTAAAGCATGTCAGTAAGCCAAGTTGCAGTTACTTTTCCCTGTAACCTAAGATTAAGCTAACTCTAAGCTTAAGCATTACACCATCGGTGTTCCATGCCTAACAATATACAACTTTCACCTCTGGCAGAACATACTTCTTGAACCTGGGCAGAAATCTCTTTATACTGCTTCAGACAGCAAGGTCTATAGGGCTTCATAATGAGCTCTCAGGAAGCATGATTAACTGATTTAGACTGTGAAATTTAACATGGTGGTATGAATACTAATCAGAGAAAAGATGTGGCTAGGATTAGGGTAATTCTATGGACAGGAGTGGCTGCCGAATTCAGTTTATTGCTAAATTCTGCTATATGTGAGGTGTTAATAGGACTGAGAGTGTTTGCAGTGGTGTCTCATGTTTATTGAAGGGTAAGACTGGAAACGGTAAAGGGTAGTTTTGGGGTTTGAGCTTGAGTGATGGTGAATGTTTAGAGCTCCAGGCATTAAAAACCAGTTATTTCAGGAGTTCAGCATGTTCTTCAAACCATTAAATGCCAGTCAAACACACTCACACAGGATCTGTGCAACTACAAGAGAATTCACTGCACAAGTTGGATAGAAGCTTTCTTGCTAAGCAGGAGTGGTTACCAATGCTATAAATCAGCCTGACTTACACAATCTGTCTACCTACTATTCTGTCGTATACCATAGATCAGGTTAGAACAGAGACAAGAGAACAAAGAATCTTGCTCACAGGGTAGCATTCAACTGAAGTTTTGGATTTTTCTTTGTATACATTTAACCCATCTCCAGGGCTAAACTGTAGCAGTTGCTCTATCACCCAATGCCCCCTTCCTAGCTGGGAAGGGGAATTGGGGAAAAAAGAAGAAGCCCCATGGGCTGAAATAGAAACAGATTTAGTGAAATAACAAAACTAATACAAATACCAACATATAGTGTACATGCTTATACTCAGCCTACTCCTTGGGAACAACAGAAGGAGCAGCAGACCAAGAGGGAGGAACCTCAGAAAATAAACAACCTTCTTTTATAATGAGCTTGATGGCAGTGGTATGGGATACACCTGGCAAGGCAGCTTGAGTCAGCTGCCCTGACTGAAGCTCCCAGCTGACTCAGGGCTACTCATGGCCTGCCTGCCATGGCTGGGCTGTGGGTCTGTTCCTGGGAAACCAGGACACTCTTCAATACCTTTTGTGCTGTATAGTAAATAAAACTGGATCAAAGCAAACCTACAGCCACTGTTCTATCATCAGCCTCATCATTTAATTTTAGCATAGTCCTTGTTATAGCTCCTAACAATTAGTGCTCTCAAGAACACTCCCAGACACAAGCTCCAAGTTTATACAAAAACAAGTGAGTTATGGGTAAAATAATTTATTTCTATGGATGTAAGATGTGCCATATCAGTTAGCCTTTGCAACCAAATGGTCTCTGTCATTTGGACGATTGTCCAAACTTCATTTCATTCACAGAAACTCTGTGGTATGCCCACTGTTGAAATTTCCCTAGCTCTCAAACAAGTTACTGCTCAGCTCACAAATGAGCATGGATACAAAAAATCTTGAAAACCATCTCTCACCTCTCCACTGGATGCCTAGAGTTGAAGACACTCTTGAGTTTCTTCCTGACACGTGGCATCGTTGAGAAAGTTTTTCAAGTCTCCTGCAAGAGGTAGGATTGTTTCTTTTCTGACCATTTACAAATTGGTACTGCTGAGGTCTTTGTAAATTGGCACTACAGGTCTAGATCCTCAGCTTCAAAAACTGAGCAGTTAACTTTCCTTGGTAAACACTGGAAATGAACAACAAGCTAAGAGTCATTGTACATAATGTAATTAAAAAGAAGGGCTCATTCCAGGTAAATTTTCTTGCAAAGTCTGATCTGTTTTATGCGCATGGGCAGGGGACAAGAATTTCTATGATTTGGTTACCAAGCATTCTATTATTGAATGCTTTTCTAAGTTTTTCCCTGCTTTTTCCAAAATATCTGCTGTACCACTTAAGGGACATGCTGAAATACCAAGGTGTTCAGTTCCTATACAGGAAAAAAAAAAAAAAAAAAAAAGGGAATGCAGGAAAAAGGAAATCCATCAATATCATTTACAACACTATAAGGCTGGAAAATCGGAGAATATGAAATAGTAGAACAACTCACACCACATATAAATTTACAACTAATAAAGATGCACCTCCTTAGGTAAATGCCACAACACCCATGGAATAGAAACTTGCTCTGCAGCTTCACTGCTGTGCTGTACCCAGCTCTCTTGTATAAGAATTAATAATTTCCATCAATATTATCAAGTGACCAAAGGTAACTATGTAGAGTACTGATTCTGCACATAGTCATACCTGTGCTTCATTTTATGTGCATAAACTGTCTCATTAAAGTCAATGGGACAACATATTCATGAAAATTCTGTGGATAATTATTCACAACATTAGAAACTTCATAATACAAAGAAATAGAGATCAAAACTGCAGTGCTGCTTACAGCAAACTATTTGAAAGACACTTTTGTACAGTTTCTCCTTATTTTGCCTTACATTTCAAACTGTCATTACATCCAGAAACTTCTATATGAATTATTGTGTTACAATAAATCTAAAACTGCATATACAATTAATTAAGTGGGCTAGTTTGTGTGTCCATATGAATATTTATAGGAATAAATACATACTTTATAAAGAGGCAGTAGCGTAAATTCTACACGTCTAGTTTCTGGCCTAATCTAACCCTTCTTTTATATCACATTTTGTATAATACATATTTTATTGATAAAGTAACCACAGTGTTATCTAGAATTTGTACCAGAACTGCTCATTGCCCAATCCTAAAACTTACAGGTTTTCCTGCAATGAAAAAAAAAAAAAAAAGCACAAAAAATCAGGACTTCCCATCTCAAAATTTTATTTTCTGAACTGGAACTAGATATGTCTGATGTCTGCATAGACTAGGTGCTCCTCCACCTTTGTCTTTCAGGAAGCTTGATCTATAGATGTTCTCCGGACACATACAGAAGATATACCATCGGGGCTGGTTCCCTACATCTTGTAGTTGCTGCCTTCTGTGCAGTTAGTCATTACAGCACTCATGGGGGAACTGAATAGTTCCTTGTTTTGCCTATGAAGATCCAAATGTACTTTTCTCCTGCAAGTATTCTAACACTTAACAGCACTTAACCCGAGGACTTTTCCTTACCGTGAGTGATTAATGTCAGGAAACAATCTAAAAACCCGAACACTATTCTCTGAGTTAAGTATGGTAAAAATTACTCTGCATATAGGTCTATAGTAACATTCTCCTTTTCTCTTTCCCTCTCTAAGGCATGTAGAATTGTCTTCACCTGCCGAAAGAGCTTAGGAGAGAGCTGTGGGTTTGAATCTTCATAGTCTGAAGCACTTCCAGAGTGACTGCTTTAAGAGGACAAGCTAGAAGAAATATGCAGCTGTAGGAAAAACTAACATTCCCTCCTGTAAGCAGAGAGAACTTACTCATTTGGAAGAAAGATTATAGATACCTGTCTTCAAGTGGAGACCTGACAGGTGTGTGCTCAGTGTTTCCATTTGGCTGGCTTGAAGCACCTCTGCACAGATTGCAGTGGCTTCCCCATGCAACAGGATGATGGACTTGCATCTTATTCTGAGGTACGTATGTTCTCCTGACTCTTGTAAAAGGGAGCCTGGGAACAGCATGCGGTTTTCACTTCCAGAACTGTTGCTCTAAGAGTGGATTAAGCAGTCTCAGCCTTGCCACACCCCAGTCTTTGCAGATCAAGTTCAGATTTCTTTCCTGAAATGAAGGCCTCTATTCTTTAATATCAGTCTCCAAATACATAAAAAACCCTTTCATACTTAGTTTTCGTCTTTGCTTCATGGCAAATTAAACATGTGATCTATTTAGATCTTCCACGGTAGCAGATTTATGCAGTAGGCTCACTGAGGCAATAGATTCAGATTTCCCCCTTTCTTGTATGCAGAATACTTCATATTAATGTAATTAAGACCTGAATGCAAAAATCTATGAAATTCACTAATAATATATATGAAGTGGGATACAGATCAATGTTTGCACCTCAGTAAGGATTGTTGCTAAGGTGTAACAAAACAGCAGCACTCTCTCATAAAATGGAAGGAAGCAATCTTGTGATACATATGAAAAGGGAAATTGTCACATGGTCTATTAAGATAGAACATCATTTTATATATGGTATCAAAATTAAATTAAACTGACTATTCTTTCTTATTATTCATCAGCATTTCAAATTTTCAAACCCTTTACTTTTTCAGATTCAACATTGCTACTGAAGAAGACTAACATGGCTGCTTATTTCAGCCTTTCTTTAATTTTCTCCTGATAGATTTTTCAATGCAGTTCTATTTTTCTACAAGCGAAAGCAAATTACTCCGTACATTCCTCATTCTTTCTTCATCACACAGCATCAATCATACTGAAGGCAATACATTTTCTTAATATTAATTTTGTAAAGCCCACTGAGCAACAATGACACCAATTCATCCATGTTTGTGGAGCTAAAGAGGCCAATAAGTAGTTAACTGTCTGGGCAGTGCTAACTAGGATCTGCATACCAGAAGAGTGCCAACAATGTCTTAAATAATTTCCAATATATAAGGCTTAATTCTTTCCCTTGAAATCATCTTGAATCTGAACTTCATAATGTAATTTCACATTTTAGAGCTGGTTGGGAAAAAATATAATGACAAACAACAAAATAGTTTCCTTTAGAATTTACTCTTGTTGAAAACAGAGCACTTCAAAAAAAAAATCAGTTGGATAGACTTTGATAAGGTTGTTTGAAACTTGTATATATAGTTTCCTACTAGGCCGCCAACTAAGCTCCCCAAGCCAAAGCCCCTGAACTGTGGAAATGATAATCCTGACATCCTGTCCCTTCTTTATCTTGTCAGCTCCAGAGATGAAACCTCCCTCCACAGCCAATCTCACCAAGTTAACTTGATGACAAGAGTTTCATTGTTTTCAATCATTGGAAGAAAAAAATCTCTACCTTTCAGTTGCATGATCTCTTTAGTAGGTGGCTTATCTTGTTTTCTCCTAGAGGGTGAAGTTATTGCAGTAATTTTTATAGGCTCATAGTAGTTTTTCACTGTTGTGGATTATTTTTGTTTCTTTGCATTTAAGAAGTAACAGACCAATAATCAGAAAAATGTTTACGAAACAAAAATCTTTTTTCTGTCCTGATGGAATTCCTTTTTCTGCAAAGTACACTACCATAATACCAAGTTACTGGCTGAAGCATGGAAATCCACTGTTTATATCAATAAAAGCAAAATCACAATTAACCTACACAGAGTAAGGGGGAGGGGAGGGGGGCAGGAGAAGAAGGTATTTATTTTCTTTGGATGAGCTATAGCTTCTTATTTCCTACACAAAGATATGGACATAATGACAAAGAATGAATTTAGATTCCTGTTCAGTTTTGAATATGGAGCTAGAGCACTTCAAAGACAGCATGGCAAAACAATGTACTGTCCCAGACCTGCTTCTTCACACGGAATTGTTTTGGCTTAGGCAGACATCTGACAAGGAATATATCAACATAATTTAGTGATGTATTGGAAAAAATTTTAAGTATTTGTTAACTGTTTCATAAAAGGGAATTGGACAATGTCAGTTAAAGAAGTACTTCCATCTCTATCATAAACATAGAGTGCAAGGAAACTTTTCTTCTCATGTCCAAATCCAAGAAAAGAACCTGGAAGAAACTTTTATTAGTAGTAAAAATTTCATTCCTTACTGCCATTTCTGCTTCTGATGATTCTCTGTCCTCATGTTTTATCAAACGAAAGCTAGGTAATTCATATGCATTGGGAGTTGTACAACCTTGCTGCTGCTCCCATTTCCATTCATGAAAGAGTTCCCACTAACTTCAATGTGGGGGGATGAAACTCTTGTATAAGGCTACATCCTTTCTTATTTGAATCAACGAACAGATGGTGTCACTGCTAAGACTAAAGAGCTAGTGTTCAGAAAAAGTCACGTAGATCCTTTTCTGAATCTCTTAATCAGTGAAATAATTGCACACATTCTAACTGTAGAATCACTAGGGGAGCAGGGTGGTTTTTTTTTAAAAAAAAAAAGTCAACTGTATTAAGAATCCAGATTGACTGCATTGCACTGGCATCTAAAAATAATGTCATTTCCATTTATGAATTCTCGAACTTTGCTACAGACATCACAATGCAATTATGCCTTTCAAATACAAGCTTTCAAGTTGTATCATTTAAAATTCTTTGGTTCTATGTTCTACCATTCATCATTCTCTGACAAAAATGTATAGTAGAGATTAATCAATGGGAAAAAATTATCATAGTGAGATGTCCAAGTAGATCTTTAAACAATAAATGTGTTTTATTAATTCAAGTAATGTTAAAAGCTAGAAACATATATAGCATTTGTATGAATAATATATTAATTAGGAGTATGGAATCCCATTAATTATTATAAATATATATATAACATATAATATATAATATTTGTATATAACTATATAGATTATATATAATGGACAGTTATTATCAGTGGTAATGAACAAGACAAAAATACAAGCATGAAATGAAGATATATTCTTATGCTGTTAGATGTAGTGAACAATGGAAAAGCATTTACAGCACTAAAACATGTACTTGCTGTTGTAGCAATGCTGGCAATGGGTCTAGAGAAAACAGATTATTAAAATGGCACTGGTTTTTTTTGGTTTGTTTTTTTTTTCAGGTAATCTGGGCAAGGAAAACCTTTATAGAAATTCAAAAACTACTTTGTGAAAACGCATAACAGATCATCTATCTTCATCAATCCCCCAGAAGACCTCAGACATACCCGAATGCCATCAGCCTCAAGCCTTCTGAAGATTTGTAGTAGGAATGTCAAGTTAGGACTTCAATCACCACCAAGCACATGTGAACATGTTGAATCCAAGGACTCTCTGAAATCTTAACATCAAAGGTAGAATGCATTTCTCTGCACCAAGGAGACATGCTGTATTTCTACTCTCCTAGAAGCCCTGCATGCCTCTGAACTGAAAGCTCAACACAATCACTGACTAAGTATTCCTACTATGCAGGAAAAAGCATACGAAAGGTTTTTACTAGTCTAGAGAACCAGTAAACCATATGATCAGTTTAATAAAAATTCCTCAAACATGCACATTCTCTCTTGTTCCATTACTTAGTCAGATTTTTGTCAAAACAAATTAAACAATTAACATAACCTTGAGACACTGCAGTCTCCAAAGGAAAAAAGTCTCTTCCTCCAAGCAACGATTAACCAAGCAGAGGCTGTGTCCTCCTCCTGTGCCTTAGCCCTCCATGTAATACTCCCAACAGCTGTCGGGATACGAGCCATCTAGACTGATCTAGGCTGTTTGTCAGAATACTGTTCTTGATGGTTCCCTAGTGCCTTTGTCTAAATAGACAGCTTTTACTGGTAAATGATAACATTATGTCACACACACACTTAACACTGCCAGTGAGACACGATTGAGACCATCACACAAGTGCTAAACTGTGATATGGCAGTTTTTTGAAGCTGACTTGCAAGGAAAATAGATTGTGCATGGCCAGTCCCATAGAAAATGCACAAACTTTCATAAAACATTCAGGAAACTTTAATGGAAACATAGCAGAAACATGAACCTGAAAGGGCACTCACTGTGTATTCTCAGATGACACAATACTCCCTGAATGTTATTGATAATTAAGCTTTTTTCAGCCAGCACTTTTCTTGTGGGAGTATATGTATCTTTGTGATACATTTCCCTAAACAAAAAGCCAGGAATGTCAGAGCATTTTTTTAAATATAAAATAAAAAAACTGGGAAAACCAGTTCACATGTGTATACCAGGGGGGAGAGGGTGGGCATGTGAGAGGAAAAAAAAAAAGGAGAAAGTAGCAAACGCAACTTAGTAGCAAACGCAAGGTGCTTTCGCCATGAGATAATAAGTTGTTAGAATAAGTGCCAGGAACTGCTTTTTATCTATCTTGTGGGCAACTTTTTAGTCATAAAATGTCATTCTGAGAAAAAGTTCAAAATTAAAAGGGGGGGTGATGTTTCCTTAAGTTTTGTGGGTTTATGTTTTCAAAACATGAGATTCAAAGCAGAGTAAATAATTTTGTCCCTTCTTTCTGTCTTACTAATACATGAAAGGCAGGTTTATCCATCATACCTATTTTGAACCCTCCAAACCTCTAATACAGTATTTTTTCATTTTTCTTTTCTTCTGTAAATTCATTACTTTCATAGTAAGAAAGATACATGAGGACATAAAATAAAGTTTTAGAAGAATCTTTGATTCCCACAAATCTTTCTAGGACACTAAAACACATTATCTGAATTATTGCTGAATTTAGTGACATCTCTGCAGAAACCAAACTTTTTGCAACTAAAATATTTATATTTCCCCCAGAGAAACATATCTGATTTTCTTTCCCTATATTCAGCAAGGCTCTAGAAACCTTTTTAAACACTTTCTACAACTGGAAAGTAACAAATAAAAAAACCCAACGACTTAAAAAACCTAATTTGCAGAATATGCCTCACAGGAAAAGTCTGTATTTACACTTATTTAATGCTTTATTTTGCTTTCTTAGATTAGAATCAGAAATGTTTTCACATGATATTTTTATTTAAAATCATTCAAGTTATCAGCTACTGTGGAATTCCAAGCAAATGAAAAACTCACGAAGGCTGTTTAAGTTCTGAACCAAAATCTACTTCACATTTCATTTATACCAGGGACCCAAAAATTAGAAAGTGCTATCAGTGTCATCTAGAATCTGAAAGCTGTATCCTAGGAGACAAGTCTTCTTTAAAACACTATTTGCAATGTTTTCTACTATGACTACTTTCTTCTTTCACCTGCATAAAAAAAAAGCAAAGCCAAACAGATATGGCACCAACCAGGAAACTCCCAAACTCCTTTCATGTTCTTGGTGTGAACTTCCACCTGTCAGAAATGAATGTTTCCAAGGAGACAGAAGAAATAAAACTGAAATCTGTTCAGTAGTAAGGTACACATAATAGTAAATTACAACAATAAGAAAAGCTCACTGCAAATATGTCACCTTTCTGTTTATTTACTGGAATTTTTACAAAAAAAAAAAAAAAAACAACAACAACAAACAACCACACTTTCACTTATGCGAGAATCTGAAATCTCTTTAGAAAAATCAAGTGTCTAAACATGCACATACTGACTTTTCCTGCAACTGCCTGAATGATCACTTAGGTGAAAAGGTTTTTGGAGCCCTGTTCTCATAGAATCATTGGATAGTTCAAGCTGAAAGGGACCTCAGGAGGTCTCGAATCTAACTGCGTCATCAAAAGAGGATCAGCTACAAGGTCAGAGCAGACTGCTCGGCTCTTCCCTCTGCAAACTGAGTCTTCCTCCCACACCTCTCTCCAGCAGGTCAAAGTGTTAAATATAAGATCCTTTAGAGCATTTTCCATTTGGGTAAAAGGACAAGAAGCTCTTGTGTGAGCTCTGCCTTGCCACCCCATGATTCAGAGTGGGGGATCAGCATCTGGACATCTGCATTGCAAGCAGTCATTGAGAGAGCAAATCCTCTGGCAATATCCTGAAAACAGAGCACTGTGTCTCACTTTGACTTGACAGCTGAAGAGAGAAGGGCAGGAGGACAGTTTCCAGATTACAAGCAGTAGAAGTGAGGGGGAAAATCACAGAATTTTTGAGACAACATGGGTGTTTAGTTCCTCAGAGGGGATATCCCCCTGCCTCCTAGTAAATCAGGAATCCAGTGTGTATAGAAAGAAGTGATACTAGACTAAAGAAGAGTTCACAGCTCACCAAGGCCAGCTTTCTTCATTCACAAGGCAGCAGTGCATTTTGAACAGAGAAAGCCTTTCTCTATTAAAGGTTACTCATTCTTGCTCTCTCCTCTTGTATGGAAGACCTCCCTTGCACCTTGTTCATGCATGCTCCAATGACAGAGGCGGGCAGGTGTGAAGATATTCCTTTTCCATTTGTCATTCCCTGTAGGCAACCTGCAGGCAACAACATGCTCCCTATAAATACCTTTTCTGAGGTGCCTAGCTCTTCCTCTACTGTGCAACAAATCCTGGTGTTATACTAGGATCCTATTACAGCAACAGCACATTTAAGTATACTATCACTGATATTAGAGAGATCTCTAATGTAGTTTTTGAGTGGCTATGACTCCTGAAACAGCACACCCTTCAGAGAGTTTTCAAACAAGAGAAGGTAGTTTAAATGTACAATAACAAGTTCAGACAACAAGGCAGAAAACTAGGGCATGGTCAAAGTTATCAAATGGAGGTGTATTCAAATCCAGCTCCAGATAACCTGATTGGCTATATGTGAAGGAAGGGAGAAAATATTTTGGGCTCTGTACACCTACAGGAAAAAAATGTCATGAACTCCAAACAAAAGCAAGATTTTCAATATTTAAATTTAACATAAAATATTTCATGAATCATCCTCATAAATGTGTTAAGCCTGTATCACTTTTGTCAAACAGAGCTTTCCTGAATAGTAGCCTCAGTTGTGAGCACAGTGATCCTGAAATCACACAAGCTTCGACACAGCAAAAGACAGAACTTTAACCATTGCTCACCCTAAAGGATACTTGCACAGGCTGTGGAGATTCAGCTTTCAGGGTCCCACTTCTATTACCATCGTGGTAATCACAAGACTGCCATCAGCCTCAAGCCTTCTGAAGCCTTGTAGTAGGAATGTCAAGTTAGTTAGGACTTCAATCGCGATGAAATAATTTCTGCCCCTGGCATATCTGTGAGAAGTACCTTATCATCATTTAGCCCATTAAATCAGTTTACTATTTTACAGGAGCAATTCACTCCTAATAGTAATACCTCATCACTAATATTATTTTCTGCTTCAAGAGCACAATATGGCTTAGTTTTCAGACTTGGTTGCTCAATGTGGCTTGAAGGAAAAGCCCTCTACATTTTTAATTTGATTGAACTGCTCTTTATCTTTGAGAAGATGGCTGAAAATGAAATATGCTACGTCTACTAGTAGCTGCTTGTGCTATTATCTTGTACTTGCATTATCTACTTGGTTATTTTTTCTTTCAGATTGAAGTTTCAATTTTTATAGACTGTGATCTGAGCATTAGTAGCTTAATAAATCAAGACAAAAGGAAGGCATGAAAGAAGGCTAAGGATTGCTCAAGCATATGAAAGGAAACACAAGAACAGCTTTCCTTACAGATGAACTTTAAAGTGAATAAGCAGTTGAGATTGTCCCAGCTCGGAGGTGCCATAGCATAAAAATATAGTGAGTGAAAGCAAGCAGAAAGGGTCATACTGTGCCCTCAGAGGACTCCCATTGACTCCAATCAGAGCCAGATGCCAAAATCTTATGGCAGAATTTAACCCCAAGCAACCTTTGCAAACAGCAGACCAAACTGGTTTCAGATACACACACACAGTTCCCAAAAGAGCAAGAGGTTGCAAGTGCTTTGAATTTCTCACTTTCCAGCTGTGCTTTTCTTCACCAGGGACCTCTTATTGACTTAAGTCTTCATTCAGATAGCATTTGCAGGCTGTTTACCACTGCTAAGCCCTCTATAATACACCCCCACCCCCCCTCCAAAAAAAAAAATCAGAGGTACATAAAAATGCTTTCAATTACATAAAAAAAATATATTACCATTCTTCTGAAATACCTATCAAGCATTTCACAGCTATGCCAAAAACAATCAGGTTTATGGTAAAAAAACCACCTACCCTAGATGTCAAGCAGCAGATGGAAGTGATTGAGGACGGTGAAATTAGCATAAAGAAAGTTTATTATTTAAATACATATTTGTCTTGGAATTAATTATGACTGGCTTAGACTGGGAGATTTAGACTTTTGAACAGAGCATCCAACAAATTTATCTCCACCCACCCATTTTTTGCCACAGTATGCAAGGATAAAAAATTTCCTTCCAATTAAGACACTTGTTTTGCACACATATAACCCTAAAATTTTTGAACATCCTACCTGAAATTTTCCAGCTGATTAAACCCAACAGTCTGTCCTATGCCAAAACAATACAGAAAAAAATACAGAGTGCTAGGTAAATAAAAGTATTGGCTATGAAGCATGCATCATAAAGTATCCATCCAGTTCATCTTGGTATATGCAACTTAAATTTCTAAAACTAAATTAAAACACTTATCAGTATTTCTCAAGAACTTGTACTATCGTAGCAGTAGCTGTGCAGAGACTTTTAAGTATAGACCATGTGTGTTTGGCAACGGGGTGTGGATGGGGTCTTGGTACCAAATACCAAGCCACAGCAGGATTACAGACATACCATGAAAGACATGGGGGAAAGGCAACCTCTGGTCAAACCACACACATGCCTGGAATAGTCTCAGTAGCAGTAAAGCAAGATAATCTGTCTTCATTTAGCCTGTACCCAGGTCTAAACTGTATCAGTTATTCTACCACCTGATATCCCCTTCCCAGCTGAGAAGGGGAATCTGGGGAAAAAAGAGAGAAGCTCTGTGGGTTGAAGTAGAAACAGATTCAATGAAATAACGAAACAACTATAATCACAAAACATAAAGCATACAAGGTTCTATTCAGCCTGGTCCTCGAGGTCAGGAGAAGGCCAAAAGGGAATAGCCCCAAGAAGAAAAACCCCACCCTTGCTAAACTCCCTTCTTTTATAATGAGCATGATTAAGTGGTATGGGACACACCTGTGAGTCAGCTGCCTTGATTGGGTCTCCCAGCTGACTTGGGGCTACTGATGGCCTGCCTGCACAGCTGGCCCATGGGTCTGTGCCTGGGAAACCAGGACATCTACAGTGACTTTTGTCACTCTTGGTCAAACCAGATCCATGTCAGGTAAAGTTTTAATAGGTTTAGGATTCCCATATGCAGAATTATTTCAGATAACCAGCAGAAGGAGCAGTTGCTAGCCAATTAGTCTTCTCCAGGTGCATTGATCAGCTTATTGATGAGCTTCTCAAAAGTGTTAATAAATTTATCATTTTCACCCAAAATGTTACATTCACAGCAACTTATGCAAGCATTTTACAGCAGCTGATGTGCAGCTTTTTTCTGACTGTTGCTGCTGACAGTGCACATGTGTCTATTTGTGCCTCATCTCCTACTGAACTGTGTTTAGGAGCTGGAAATCAGCAAGTATGCAGGTGGCATGCAATCCATGGTACCAGTGAACAAAAGTGGGAGCCAAGCACTGAGGATCATATCATGATTCGTTATCTGAAGATAGACTGATATTGCACAGCTTTATGAATACAGTGATATTTACCTTCTAAGCAACTGTAGCTGGCTTCTAAGTAACTGTATTTTCTTTATTTAACTATAATCAAAATGAACTCTTCTACTGTAAGGCTTTTTATGCCTAGAACAGAAATTATCCACTTCAAAACATCACAAATTATTTTGGTTTTGTCTCCCCCATTAGTTCATAGAAATAGATTCAGCTGAGCCCCATAATTTTATAAGTTTAGCAAAGGAAAAGTTTTTTGTATTATTTAACAAAGAAACAAATCCAGATATGCCAGGAAATCCAATGGAAAGGTTTTGGCCTTTAAATGTATGACAAAAGTTCCTGATATGCTATGCTTTCTATATTTTTTGCTATTTAATGCGGTGTCTCTAAGCGGGAAGTAGTAACGCAAAAATAACAATTTATTGTAGCCACAGAAGATATATTTGATCAAACAAGGTAATTTATCAGTAATTCCTGCTGAATTATGTACAGACTTGTGTAATGTTTAAGATGTTGTATGTTAAAAAAATGTTATCTTTCCCAAATCTAATATTATATGACTCTCTCATTTTTATTCTTACTCAGAACTGAACTGACTTACTGTCAATCTTCCTTGTACAGAATTTTTTAAAAGAAACTAATACCATATCTTTCTAATCTTCTAACTGGTATTTTATAAAACTCCAAAATTATAAAAATTCATCTTATCTCTGCACTTATACATTCAGGTAATATTTTTTTCTATTAATCAAGCTGCCTTGGTAGACTTCTCTAGAGCTGACGTGGTAGTAATTCTCCCTGCTCCCCTCAAAGATATTAATCAAATCAACAACTCTTTGTGAAGTTTTCTTTTATCCCTTTCATCATATTTTTTATTTTTAAGAAATGATTTCTGTTGTTATGATTTGTATCCATAGTAGCCCACAGTAAAATTATATTTGCTGTGTAACCATCTAACAGCTTAGCTGTGTCATGTCAACAGTTTGGCCAGCTTGAGTACTAAGACAAGACATCCTGAGTTCAAAGCCCAGGAGGAGTTTGTCGAGCTCTTTCATCTCACCTAAGAATTGAGACTAGATGGGGAATAAGCAAACTCCATAACAGCCATAAAATGCTTCAATACAAGAACCACAGTTCAGACTGCAGAACTGGTCTCCTCTCACTTGCCTCCTGACTGTGATGTGTTTGAACCTGATGATAGGCTTGCATGGTGAGAGGCAGGGTGCTATGTTCCTCTCCTCCATCTCAGCTCATACGTCAGTGTTTAGGCTGTCTCCATGGAGGCCTCTTTGATGCTGTTACACAAAAAATTAGGGCTACTCTTGTTTGTAGTGTGTGGCAGATACACCAGAGGATTACCTAAAGGATGAAGACAATTTTTCCATCACTCCACCTGGATGAGCCAAGCACTGACCTCAGCATGTGCTTTTCCCTACCAGGGCATCAGGCAAATGGAAGCAAAGTCCAAAAGGCACACCCAAGATTACCAGCCATAGTCCTTTGCACAAATATCTGTTTCCTGGTTTTATCAATCCCTTCCTATTTGCCTGAGGAGTCCAGACCACCTGTGGGATATGCTGCAAAGTAAAATGAAGATGTAATACCCAAAAGAAACATAGGCACATCCCAAGGGCAGTCTCAGCACTGCCTTTGTGCCACATGCTGGGACTCACATGCACCAGTGAGATCTTCCCACTCTGTTGGCCATGGGCACTCTGCAGCTTGCACTCCAGTGGCTTTGGTGCATGGGGTACAAAATTTAAAGCCTACTTACAATTGCGAGTACCAAAAAGTTAGTTTTCCAGATCATAAGAACCTTTCAAAAAAAGGAAAATATAATACGTATTCATTTTGGAGAAAAATAAACAAAAAAAAAGCCAAAAAGAAAACCAACTATGCATTTTTTAAACCAAAAAATATTTTATTAATTTATTCCTGCATCTATCTCATCTCTCCTGATGTGGTATGCTTTCTGGTTTCATGCTGAACAGGTGAACTTTACTTATTCATAGCACTTTTGCAGTTCTGTTACTTTGAACTGAACTCAGCTACTTCAGTTTAAATCATAGACTTCAAATTTCACTGTACAAAGCAAGGGCAGATTTTTAATTCCTGCAGTTTTTAACCAGATATTATTCAAAGTAGCGTTAAGTGCACTTTTAGCTCTAGTTTTAAAAACCATAACAAAATTAGGTGGTTTATCTTTTTGGATGCTTCTGGCTAAAAACATTTTTTAAAAAATCAATATCCAGAAAGGGAAGCACAATTTTAAGGATTAAAAAAACCTACAATACACATAGATGAGAACAGCTCAATAGATCTGGAATATGAAGTGTATTAGTCATAATCACCAACTGGCAAGAAGTCAAGAGTCACCTGCTGCACTTTATCTTTAAGGATAATGACAAAAGGAGACCATTTGCATGAAAGACTAGTTTTCAAATGAAATTTATAACACTGGAATATATCATCCATAAAAAGATCAAATACTCTGTAACTTCAGACACTGGAACACAAACTTACATAGTTTTTGTTAAACACCTTATAAATCTTCCAAGTAGTAAAAACTTTGAAACAAACATTTTTCAAAATATTCTGAAAAGATATAGCCCTAGAAAATCAAAATATTCAAGTTACAAAAATAATTTTTAAAGTTTCAAATGTGATCTTCATATGACCCTTTTCTTATTATAATAATAAATATCAGGTATTTACCCGATGGCATAAAAGTAAATTGTCAGATCCTCTGCTCCTTGATAATCTCAATCTCCTAGACAAATCCAAGAGTGACTTTGCCCACAATGTTACTACCTGGTTTCCTCCCTTAAGAAGACTTTTCAATCCACATCAGCTAATTAATAACAACACAATTGTTTTATTCCTGGTGTTTGCTACTGGCTGACACTAACTATGAACTGCTTTTCAAAGGAGAAGAGACACTTGAAACAGGAACTAAGGTTGAATTTACTGAATCTGGTCATTTTGAAAGAACTTTTTTTTTTTTGGTGTTCAGTGACTTCTAAAATAGTTTTAAAGTCATAATGTAAATATAAATATTTAAAAGTTGAGTGGAAAATGGCAATTTTTCATACAGAAATATTCAGCAAATTTTTTTAGTCCAAATAAGTTATAATATCATTGCAAAAAAATTCAAGCATTTTGACTTTTTTTTGGTGTGTCCTCATCTAATTTTCAAAAAATATCTGACTTCAAGCAGTAAGAAGGGAGAAAGAATTCAGATTAAATTCCCCATATTTATTTTTCAATTTCTGGATATTTTTCAGATAGGAAAAATAAGTGTAGCTCACTCTTAATTAATAGAAACTCATTTTGTGAAAGGTAAAATTATAAGAAATGAAATTTACTTTCTCTCTTCCTCAATTTCTCAGGAGACAAGAAGGTCTAAACAGATAATGCTCTCCCATTCACATATCCATAAATAGAAGAATGTATCAGGACTTTTCTGTGTTCACTCACTTTTTGAATATTTTGACATGGTGATTTTTTTTAAGAACACTGAATCATACTCACTTTTTTCCCACCAAGAAAACCTTATTCATAGGAAAAAAAAAAAAAGTTCTGCTCAGGACAGGGATTTCTAGCAAGCATGTTAAAGAACTGTTACACAGATTTTATTCACAGAATGAAGTCTTAAGGGAACAATATTATTCTCTTTGGCATCATATATTCTGCAATTCAGATCTATATTGCAGGTGTATTTTTAGACTCTGGAGTCGCATGGGCATTATGAGTAACTCATTTCTGTTGAAGGGTCAGAGAGAACAGACTTCAAATTAGAAACCAGAAATCTCTAATCACACTTTACACATGCACAGAGCTTGTTTTATTTTACATACATCCAGGAATGGAATCAGTCTCTTATTAAAGAAGAGATACATAAAAAATAAAGCATAATGCCTGGAAATATTTTTATCCTTGGTGTACAGAGAATTTCTTACAAGCATCTGTGTAGAAAACTTTTTTAATAACTGTGCAAGTGAATGCAATCTCAATCCTTATCTTTTTTTGGAGTACAATATGTAATCCAGGTAGCCTGAATAATTTGCCACCCTGTATTGCTAACAACATTGCCAACTGAGCAATTTTTTGGAAATGGGACTACAATTCCAGCAGTTCTCAGTCCCCATGGTTTTGCAAGGGTAGAGGTACAGTGAGTTTAATAAAAGGGTGTGCACCAGAATTTCAATAATTCCATGGCAATCTGGAATAAAAGGCATTGATTACTTTGGAGATGCAAGTTATAATGCATAGATGGCCGATTACATAGAAATTACCTATTTATTGAGAAATATTTTGGCAGTAGCAGGCAGCAAAGCAATAAATTTAAAATAAAATAAAATAAAAAAAAAAGAAGGAAAAGTTTTCAGTGAGATGGACAAAATAGTCTGGGCAATCCATTGACCTTTGTGACAAAAAACTCATAGACTGACTGTTAAACTGTATGGTGGGGTTAGAAAAAGTACGGTTAAATTCATGTTTGCAAATTGCAAAACTGTATTTTCTGGCATCAACTGGAATCAAAAGCAAAATTACTGGAATACAGGGAAATAGCTGAAATGAAAAAAATAGTGCTGACCTCAGGCTCTGTCCAGAAGCAAATGTTATGATACTAGAAACATCTGGAAAGAACTCGACACTGGTTTCAATGTTCTTGAGGGTTGTTTTTTCTCTTCCTGCATAATCCTGAACACTCTAAAGAAGTTAAGTAAGGCAGTCTTTCAGCCTTATGTCTTTTCTGTTCTGTCATGCTTTACTGTCTTGTTAAAAATCAGAAGCATTGGTGTGCAGAGAGAAAGAATTAAAAGAAAAATGCATATTGTTCAGATACAGCCTCAGGAGAAATCACAGCACCAGACTCACTTGGTAAGGATTTGGGGGGGGATTTCCTATGCTGTTCTAATCTGTACTAAGTAGCTAATTATGACAAAGAATAACCCAAGGTTTGTGCCCTGTAGCCTGAGAGATCGGAGTCAGCTCAGCCAAAAAATGTAGGATTTAATTCTAATATATCACCTGGTATACTGGCTGGTTTGCTCCAGACATTTGTTGGAGTACAAATCAATAAGCAGGCAGTGTAGACAATCACACATGTGGATGTGAGCATAAACTGGAACCCTAATTTAACACAACAATACAGACTGCAGTAAAGTCTGGTCTGGAGTGAACTCTCTTAACACCAAGCTCAATCCTGTGACTAAACATGTGAATTCCTACAATGAATCTATCCATAAAGTGGTACTATAAAACAATTGTTTTATCAGTGAAGCATTAAACATGCTGCCACAATTTGTTAATCTAGAAATTCTGTATTATTCTCTGATTTTCTGTTTGTGTTGCAATTGAAGTGCTATTACCCTTTGCTTCTACCCACCTGTATAAATAGCCAGAGGAAATGTTCTACTTCAGTTTCTTACTTTGTGGCATTGGCTTGAACTCCCAACTATAAAAATGAAACATGAATGTTATGATAGGCAAAATTTGTCAGTGAAGAAATGTTCTTATTGTTAGAGCAGGGATCAGATTAGCCTTTATAAAACCATAAAGATACAGAAATACACACAAATTTTTGAGTTACTTATGTTTCTTGGGTGAGGCAACATCTGGTGTTTACAGTAAATTTTCACCTCCAGGAGAGCAGTGGGTCACTATTGTGGGGCAATGCTGGTGAGGAAGGCCTGAAATGAGGTGATGGATAAAGAATAAGCATCACTAAGACTGTGGAGCTCTTCACTTGTCCACTGTAAATTATCGGCTTCAGGCTACTGTCAGCATCAAGTATCCCACAGTGGATTTCTAAAGCAAATATCTTATATATAATTCTAATAACTACTTGCAGACTTTGAGGGGAAATCTCAGATCCAAGACTTCCAGTGTAAACGTTTCTTTTTGGAGTACCTTGCTGTTCAAGGCTTGCTTCCTTAATTCAAGATAATTTTAAAATATTTCAATTTCAGTGCTAGTAATGAACACTTTTGACAAATCATATCCTTGTTTAATACACTTATATTCCACTAAAATGGAAAAAATTGTAGTGTCTGTTAATACCAAAATAATATGCTAAAACCATCTCTTTGCCTGCTTGCTCTACCATCAGCAATAAAACAACCATGTCAGACCTCTGCTGTGCCAGGTTGTGCCTCCTGTGTGAAAGGACAAAAGGGAGATTGGTCACATGAAAATTTTGGTAAAATATACTCCTTCAAGAGCCTTTCAAGACACACTGTTCTCTGCAGCAGTGGTTAGAGAAATGCTGTCTCCAGAGAATAACAGATCTGAGATCTGTCACAGAGAGGAATACTTCCATCTAGGACTCCAGTTCTATGCCAGTGATTGCTACGATTCTACAAAGACAAAAAATCCTCTGAGGCTATAGTTGCCTTTGTTAAGGATGTACTGTTTATATAAATAATTCTTTATCTGTGATTTTTATTTACTTTCTGATACAATTTTACTGGTATTATACGAGAGAGAAAGCATTTCTTTCTACTACCTAGTCCCCTCTTTTGTTGGTCTGCAAATTTTCTCTGCTTCTTAGAGCTGTGGCCATAGAGCATGCCAATGTGGGGTTTGCAGAGTTAATCTGTGAGAAATATCTCTGCAAAGGCATGGGATCCTCCAGTTCTTGTGCAAGAGAGGATCTGTCCTGTCCAGACAACTGTGGACTCAACAGGCAAGTAGATGCCCACCAAAGTGACAGCAACCTACACAATCTACTTCATTAAAGTAGCAAGTACTGATATTTTTCGTCACGAGACTCTTTCTTACTTCCAGATATCTCATAAATATTTATATTTACTTTTCCAGACATTAATTTGACCACACTGCTCAATTCCTTCATCTGCGTGCATCAAATGATTTGGTGTTCATACCTCTCTGTTACAAAGGATCTCATACACAACAATCTGGTGTGCAAAGCTATATTTTTCTTTTATTTCTAACTCTCATCATTTAAAAATCTCTCTCCCTTGGTTCAGCAAATCGTTCAGGGTCACCCAACACAACATTTTTAACCTAATGTAAGAACTTATCACACTTTAGAATAAATTAATATAGTGGTTTAAAATGCTTCTTAGACACTTCTGCTTGTTGTGTGGCAGATTTGAATGCATGTTTAGCATAATTATTAAATGTAATTTATGTTTGTCATGTCTTAATATTTAAGCAAGCTTCACAAAAACAGAATTTAAAAAATCAGCTGTGTTCAGGAGTAGCACAGATCAGTCTTGGAGACTGATAAAAGATGTTACAGAAAATGTAAGGTGCTATTAATAAAGATGACAAAAGATCCCTTGCACTCGACCTCGCTTGTTTCCCTGATGCAAACTGCTGGTTAGTCTTCAGCAGATATAATTCCTACCACTTGAAGGTAAAAACCAAAAAGATGACATATAAGGCTGCCATTTTAAAATACTGCTTTTTTTATCTAGGGTTAATAAATATCAAAAGTTGTCTGCTCAGCACTTTTTAAAATTGGAGACGACATACTGATGCCTCGTTTCTTTCGCGACTGGTACTTCATGAAAAATGAAAACTCAGTTATTTCACAAAGCAAATTGGTTTTATAGGTTCAGAGAGTTCTCAGCAGTAAAGTGATAACTAGTTAGCATACATGATATCACTAATGGAACTGGCTACAGTTCATATACAGAGGGAATGTCATATATACCATGAGTCACAGTAACATTCACTCTAGATTAAGTGAAGTAGCCAGGTAAGAAAGAACAAATGTCAGGCCCTTGGAGGCCGCAGGATGTTTCTCCTCTGGTGTTCATTGTAAAAGGGTTTCCTCACAAAATGGCTCCTTTTGCAACAGTGATGTCCTATGAAGATAGAGCTAGCATGCCTGAAAATGAAAACAACTGCAGTTGTATGTTTTGTGTATACTATATTTACCCACTCTGTATAAAAGAATTACCTATACTTTGGATAATGACACTGGAATAGCACTGAAGTAGCTACATACAATTAAATGTTTTAAGTGCTTTTATAATTTGACTTGTGAAGCATGATATTTAATTATGACCATAGATTCCTGGTCCAGAAGTATATTTTCTGTCTCCCAGATAAAAATATGAATATTTGCCTTCATGCCTCTGCAACAATATATGTATCTCAGTTTTCCCTTTCTAAAAACATCCTCAGTACTGCCATATCTCTTCCCTTTCTGAAAGTTTCTGTGTTGGAGCAAATGGTCACCGCTTTCCTTCATTATCTACCATTTTATTCCTGCTGCAGAAAACATGGACTGCAACAACCCTCCCAAAATATCCTTCCCTGAACTTACTCCTTAGTCAAGGCATATGTCCTCAGGTTTTAAAAAATGTTTCTTAGTTGTTTTGTTAAAACACAATCCAATAAATCAAACCTAATTCCTGTCTGGCATTTAAGAAATAACTTTGAGGGAATTTTCTGTATGACACACTATTGAATATTTATTTTGTTTCCTAGGGCGCTTTGAAAGTGTCTGCAAAAGTGTTCTGCTTAACCTATCTGACACTGTCAGCTGATAAGCAAAAGACAGAGTGTGCTTTACTGAATTTCTCCTTCAGAGTATTTGAAACTCTTCAAAAACAGACTGAGGACCTTTATCTGAAATAATCTCTTCAGGTAACCCATAGGCAGCAAAGGGCCGCATCTCAGCTCACCTCAGCAGCTGAAGTACTAATCTTGGCCACCCTAAACCCATTCAGGCAGTTGCCTACACTTTTCAGGATACAATTCAGATAGAGAAGGAACGGTCTGTAATCTGTTTGGTGGATCCTAAGTAATTCATTCAAGTACGGTCCAGATATTTCTGAAAATACAGCCAATTCACTACGGTCAGTATTTTGCTGAAAAAAAAATTATAGTTTGGGATACTTTTTCCAACATGCAAAGTAATCCCTCTAATTCAATCAGCATCTTAACATGCATATCGTTCGTATTAAAATTCATGTAACCATAGTAAAGAATCTCCTTTACCACTTAGTGATGATGAGAAGAAAGTATAATGCACTGTTTTAAGAGACAGTCTTTAAATATAAGGTACAATCTGTTCGCCTGTCATGTCTGTCTCAGATTAAGAAAGGTTGCCTTAAAGTAAAATAAGTAGTCTAATCTCTGTGTTTAAAGTAGTATGTTTTACTGAACATTACTATATTCAAAAGATCTTCTTGTTATTATTTTTGGATTGAAGCTTATTAAAGAGCATATAAACACAAAATCCCTAAATAATGGAAACATTTAACCTTTCACAATTCATTAGTGATTATATCTTCTTTACTTACAGGTAGAGTCTTTCTTACTACATACTGAAAGTTAAAGGAAACTTTTTAAAAATGTGAAGGGTGGGCTTTTTTTCAAATCAGAGTGCAGCTTGTTCTTTACTTGACCAGTTCTTTCCTCTCAGGCTCTCTTGTATCATTAAGCAAAACCTTTTCTCACTTTTTCCACAGAAATCAATTCACTAAGGAATGGAGCCCTTGGGATTTTTTAAAGATGGCTAGAAAGTCTCATTTTCCTCTTAGATATCTCTCTAAATAAAACTAATCTTTCAGCTATCTTTGCTAAATCTTCATAGTGAAATTCACTCAGTGTCTGTAGAAAATTCAAATTTCTTTAGAACATAAATGTTACTTTTCTCAGTAGAATTCATGTGAAGATTTTCCCTTACTACTGTCGCTGAAAATGTATATAAAAATACTACTGCACATCTTGTACTTGTGTTTCATATTCTTACCATTCTCATTAAATTAAAATTCTTCCATACTTTTATATGTCCTTTCCACTATTGCTATTTTAATTCTTTTTTAATAACCAGCAGTCTTCACTTTCTTTGCTTTCCTAAGACATTTGGTTTTGCATGTTCTTCTTACCAAGTTTCTTAACATTTTATAATATACAAAAAACAGGCTCACACTTTTTCAAGTTAGTTATACTTCAGCTGCTACCAAAAAACCCTACAACTACCTGGACCTAACTTTATTCACAGGTTACCTCATATGGAGGAAGAGGTAAGGGCAGCACAAGATGAGAGTACACTTCAGACTTACCCTTTCACTCCTCTGGGTGCCCTCCATCTCCTGGTTTGTCTGGGAAAACAGCCTCCCACCTCTCCTCTTCCAGGGTAGCACACAGTTTGGAGCTCCACACCTTGGTCCACTAACTAGCATTCCCAATGCTTGTGGGAAATTAAACTCCCAGACGTCTAAGGAACTTGCTGGAGGTGGACTGTTGGGTCTTTTGGTTTTCTGTTGGTGTGAAGCAACTGGAATTTATCCCATTGAGAGCCATTTTCAGGGCTTTAGGCACACTGGACATACTTTTTTGCCTAAGCCCACACTTCAATCCAAAATGTTAGACTTGCTCACCAAAACAGAATGATTTTGCACTGCATGCTCAATGCAACAGGATTCCCCATATTAGATGTACTCCTTTGAGTAACATAAGCTGGATAGACAGATAAGTTCAGACCATCTGGCATTTGTGCATTTACTGTCTAGTGCACTTTGAGAGGCATGTTCTACCTGGAACACCAGGATCCAAGTTCAGTGGGACTGAGTCTTAAAATAGTGTTGGCTCTCTGCTTCTCTGGATTATTTCTTCACTCCCTCATGAAAAGCTATTTCCACCCACCTCACACTGTCTTCTCCAGCTGTGAGTATAGACAACTTGATACTCTTTTCTGTCATCTAAGAGTCCACAGCAGAAAAGCCAGTTAACGTATACAGTAATTGCTCTTTTGCAGTGGGAATATCATGTGAGTATATAAAAAGTATGAGTTGTGTCTGAACTGTGTCATATTGGCATCCTTGTCCTTGGCTACATATCCTGTCATATTCTCTCTGCCTTTTAGAATGGGACTTGAATATACACCATCCCCACATGTTCCCTGGTGTCCTTTGGATCACATGATGCCCCTGCAGTACAGAGCCCAAACTTTCTCCTGTCTAAGAAAAGCCAGTCTATACATCCCAGGTCTCCCTGTGCCACCTGGTCAACAGGAGAACAGAACAAAATCAAACACCATTCTCTGGGTAGCTGGCTCAGCCCAGCGTATTTGTGTGTACAGGTGGTCAAAGCTCTGGACTGGGATGAGGCGGTGCCTCCAAAGCATCCATGATGAAAATGAGGATTAGAGCCATAACCCTGTTAATGTTTGCTCTACATAAAGGAATGAAAGAGGGCACAAAATAAAACAAGTATGAGCCTAGATTAAATACAAGTGTGATTTTTGTTCCTTTTCTCATTGTGGACATCCATTTTATTTTACTGAAAAATATGTGTTTTGGAGCTATATATGAAGTATGTTGTAAACAGAGATGAAGAAAAATATAAGAGGTGATTTGCTTTGTTTCCTGGCCTTTTCATAGGAAGACTAGAAAGAGTATGGTACAAGCATTGTGCTGAAATGTACTTCTCTCTTTTGTCGTGAATCACTGACTGATTTCTTTGTACTTAATAGGGAGGCATATACATTTCTTCCCTAGTCAAAAAAAAAATCGCATTAAACCTCCTTCTGACTGTTTAAGATATTTTTTAATTGGAAACGGTGCTCCACAGAAGACTGAACCTTTAAAGAAAACAGCTCTCCACACCCACAATTTGATCAGAGGAAACAAATCCGAGAGGAATACTGACAGCAAAATACAGACATGCTTAGCTGAGCATAACTGCCTAGTTAAGGTCTTATCACCAGGTATGTCACTCCAAATAGATAATGAAGCAAGAAGTGAATACATTCTATATTTTGTAACACACATAATGCTAAATATACACCTGTTACTGAGTTTGGTGACTAAGAAAGGCAGCCATGCATGTCATACACATCTAAATACTTGTTGTTAGTTACTGCCAGCCAAACTGTTCCTTCACTGACCATTACAGCCTAAGGGTAAAGCGACATGTAGCATGACTGTGAGCTCAATACTAGCACGGGTTAGCAATAAAGTGGGTTTGTAATGTGCCCTCAGCTTACATCTTTCCCACTATTAAGCATTCAGAAAAATGGTCCTTGCCCAAAGGTAGTACAAGTTTTGGCTGTCTAAGGTCTAATTTCTTTGTATGTCATTGACACTAGACCAAAACACCCTATTTAGTAACAGAACCACAGTATTTTGACACAACAACAACCCCCTCTCCTTGAAGTAGTGACTCTTTCCAGCCATTGTAAAGGCCTCTATTTGATATAGCATCTAGGGAGAAATTACTCAACAGAGGTGATGAAATCCTGGCTGAGGGACACCACCTGGAGCTCATTAAGTGTTTATCACGCACATGTCCCTGCACTTGCTTGTAGCTATTTTACAACAATAGCTGCCAGCACACCGTATTATTGTAAGTAAACACAATTTTCAAATGTGTTCCTAAAGTCTGTACTTGACAGAAACTTACACTTTTCCTGTCTCTTCACAATAATTTTTTAGGTGGCTTTTATGATACACAGTAAATCATTGTTTTTGCCACTTCTCCAAGCTGGATTTGAGCCCATGCCAAAATTCTCCCTGAAGTCTGCTCTCTCATCTGAGGACACTTGCAGGCAATCCCCACTATCTGTAATATTCTGAGGTGCCTATGGGTGCCAAAGGAGAGAGCTTGTGACCTGTTCCATTTCTGGCTCCTTTATAAAATCCCAGGCAGAATTCCATCATTCTGGAACACCATATACCTGTCAAGACCATAGCAAATCTAGCTAATAAATGACACCACCTTTCCTAGCACCTTTTTTTGCATGTTGCTGATAATTATTAAAGCACTCTGGTCTTATTCCAACCAGAAATTCCTAGGTGCCTCTAGTGCTGGTTTCTTGTTGTGTCAAAGGAATACTGATAGCTCAATAGACTCCAACAGCTGAAACATTCAGTACTGTGTTGGTACTAGTATTGTAGCATTTTACCATGGCTGGAATTACGCCACTTTCTTTTTAATTTTATTTCCTGCAAACCTGGTCACACAAATGTTTTCCCCATTCCTCATTTTTAAAATTAAATGTTATAGGCTATCTGAACTACTAAGCTTTGTTTGAAGCAATTACCCTTGAATTTTAAAAACAAACTTATTGATAAATTTACAGCTTAGACCACTATTGAAATGCAAAGATTTTGTGTAATGGAAATCAACCAGGTAATGGAAATAATCAAGTAATGACTACTCATAATTATATTACTGATCTCAAAAGGGAGAGCTGTGGCACTCATATAAAGATATAATTTCAGTGGCTCTGTTGAAATTAGTAAAGGAAAGACTGGGGTTTAAAAATGTAATGGCCAAATGAACCATAAGATGATACTAAATAGAGGGAAAAATAATTCAGCATTGACCTGGAGTGTGTCTCTTTTTTTAATAAATCAGGTTTTCATGTTGATGTGATGTATAAATTTGGTAAAATCAGTATCTTTTAACTAACTATAAAGAAAAATAATTTGATAGTTATAAATTATATTTCAAGAGACAAACTATTTTAACTGAAAAAATATGCAGATGTATGTGTATGTGTGTGCACAAGGTTAAGTATAGATGATGATCTAAATTAACATATAATGTAATGTTTCGTGAATAGAGGTAAGTCTATGAAATATGGCATACCAGATTTATTGTCAGGTCAGGAATATTATAGGTATTTAATGAACCATATTGATGACTCTGTAATTAAGTTGATTTAAAATGTAAATTATATTAAAAGCAACCTTCGGAGCTTTTCTACAAGATGATACCACAGGGCCTGTCATTCATTTAATTTCCAGCGCTCCAAGACTGCTGAAAAAGATTGATTTTTGCCGCTGAGTTTTATATTAACCATAAAGATTATGTCTTTTCTTGTTTATCTCCATATTAAAAACACAATTTTATGCAACAATTTTTTGTGGGACAAAACTAATAAAACTAGCCATTGTAAAAAATTGAGGATTTTTTTTTCCTGGAGGATATGGAGGTTTTTGTTGATGTTTTTAAAGTTACAAACCTTATTAAATTCTGTGAAGAATTTTTACCAAGAGGGTAGATTTAGATATTAGGAAGAAATTCTTTACTGTGAGAGTGGTGAGACACTGGAAGAGGTTGCCCAAGGAAGTTGTGGATGTCCCCTCCCTGGAAGTGTTCAACGCCAGGTTAGATGGGGCTTTGAGCAGCCTGGTCTAGTGGGAGGTGTCCCTACCCATGGCAGTGGGATTGGAACTAGATGGTCTTCAAGGTCCCTTCCAACCCAAACCATTCTACAATTCTATGAACGTGGGATCAATTCCTAGAGCATCTCAAAGACACATATTAGTGACACCTGTGTTTCAGCAATTGAATTGAGACCTCCAGATTTCAAGATAACAATAAAATATCAGGGCTTCACATACAGTCAAAATATGGTACACAGCAAAGATTTCAAGATTTTCAGTGACTCATGAAATATATCTCAACAGGTTTAGGTTCCAGAAAGCAGACTTAGGGTAGATAAAGTTTGGATATCCTGGGAGCACTTACAAAGTTTTCTGAGTTATATTACCTAGAGAATGTAATTTCACAGGTCTGCTTCATTATTGCACTGTTTGCATTTTCCTAAATGTCCTTTTAATAAAAATCTTGGAGAAGAAGAAGTCTCTGCCTGGAATGTGCCTGCTTATGTGGTGCTGGGAGTGACTCAAATCTGCATAACCACCGTGTGGCACTTGTGTGAAATGCATCTATTATGGGGACATAAAGTGAGGAAACAGGTGCCTTACCTCCAGCGTTGTGTCACAGAGCCGTGATCTCAGTCTGTCTAACTACAAAACTTTTCAATAAAAAACCAAGAAAGATCAGAACAAAGAATGCATTATGCTACTAAGACTACATACAGTTAACTCAGGAAATACGTCTAGGAATAACAAATGGTAGATCCTAATAACAGAATACTGTTATACCCTGTTTCCTATGCAGTGCGCAGCTGTCATTGCTTTATGCTGCAGCAAATTCAACAAAAATTCTATTACTATCAATCTACAATTACTATAAAATCACTAATTAAATCCACATTTCAAATTGTCTGTGGAATGAGAATCCAACATCATTAAATAAAGAAGCTAAAAAAGGAATAGCATAGCTAAACATTCTACATCTGTTATTTTCCCTTTTTTCAAATGTTTAATTCATATTTCATAGGATAATACTGTAGCAGCTAGGACTACTTAGTCTTTGATAAATCAAGAATTCTGATTAGGTATTTTTTATAGTGTAATGTTTCCTATGCCTTAGTATCATTTATTTCAGTGAAAGTTACAGAAAGGACAAACGAGAAAGTAATGCAATACTTTCTCAGATACAAATCATCAGGATCAAACACAAAATATGATAGCTAAAGTTTTTGTCTATAAGCATCCTATCCCATTCCTAATCTTTAGAGACTATCCTACAAAGAAAGAAATGTTAAAATACTCAAAAACTGCTCAGAAGAGAGGGATGGTGAAATCAAACAGACCAGGGGCTGACAAGACTGACAAGAACAATGAGGATCAGAGGCTTTCTCAGAAAAAAAAAAAAAAAAACCAAACTTGGAAGGAGGTAGAAATCATATAGATAGAGTAGTGGCTTATGATATGATTTCTCAGTCAGTCTGGTTCTAAATAAACAATACTTTGCTTTAAAACAGCTGTGTGTCACTGCCAGTGCTTGAAGTGTAAAGACGTAGAGAAGAATATTGTGCTTTTTTTTTTTTTTAATGTCTGTTTGCTCACTTGTTTGCTTTAAGACAGACACATATCAGCTTTTGAGGGATAAAGACTAAATTAGATATGTTTGCTGGAACCCAGTGAGAATTTTTCAGTGAAAATTCTGTTTTCAGAAGAGAACAAAATCTTGCATCCACAGATGGACCAATCATCCAGCCTTTGACCATCTCAGAACACACTGGGCTGATGCACTTGCAGCTGCACAATCTTATAGCCTGTGGGAAGCCAAGTTTCCATGGCAGCCTTAGAGGGCCCAGCAGGAGAATAATTTCAGAAGTTCATTCTTTATCCAAACTAAAACCAATCTAGACTCACTTGCTGATTTTGGGTATTGCTATAGAGCCAGAGTGACTTCCAAAGCCTGCTGAGCTCAGGTGTAGGACAGCTTAGAGTCCAGCTCCTGCTGAGCTGGAATATCTTGCTTCTGCTTTACCCCACATTGAGCCCTGGGCTTTGGTTGTGGCTGCAACTGCTGCAACACACAAAAACACACAAGGAACTAAGGTTTGCTGAGGCAACCAGGGGGGAGAAACTGCATCTCAGTCTGATGTGTGGGAAAGAGAACTCCACATAACCAAAATAACAAAATGTAATACTTTTTTTTTTTTCAATTAAAGTCCCAAAATATATGGAACATGATACATTGAAAAGACTAGTAGAAAATCGTTACTGGTGTGGCAGTAGTTTATAATATTTCTTCAGGTTGGCATAGCAATTCAGTAGACAAAATGTGGTGCATAACTGAAGTCTTCCACTCCAGAGAGATGTCAAACTCTTGCTGACAGAGAGAGAGAGAGAAGAGAGAAAAAGGTGAACTTGGAAATTAAACAGAAGACAAAGCTCATGGCTTAGTTTTACGGTCCATGCAAAGTCAGAGTTAGGGAAGGGAAAAAAATATTCTTCAAAGTCTCTCTCTTCTGCTTCTAGGGATGCAACTTCAAATAAATTGCTATTACTTCTATTTCTTCAAAGGCACCACCAGACACAGCCACAGTGGGCAATAAGATCATCATTAATATAGAACCAAAGCTTTTAACAAATACCCTCTCAGGAGTTAAAGCTTTATGAGAAGTAAAACAGTATGTTGATGTAAAGCATGCAAAGAAAAGGTCAAGAGATACATTTTCTTATTCATTCAGTTCCTATCCAGTACCAAACTACTCATACAAATGTACTTGTTCTATAAGAGGTCAACATAAATGTTCCATTTGCATGATACTTGCATAAGCAAAACATACTCGGCTGCTTGAAACCTTGGAGAGCTAGTGTAAGGTCTGCCAAAGCAGAGGTTTTCTCCCATCTCACCTCTTTTTCTGTTGCAAACAAGATGTCACAAACATACTAAAAAGGCTGGAACTTCATTAAGCCTTTCTTCTTCCTTAGAAACAAACTCCTGGCAACTCATAACAACTAAACCCAGGCAGGAACAAAGCACAGCCAAAGCAGAGTCAGTGAGATAAGAGACATTCCCCGAGTGAACATGAAAAACATACTAATTGTAAAGGGGAAACAAATTATTCTTATAGGATGCCAGTATGTAAATTAAGTCTGCCTGGGGAAAGATGAACTTGTGCATTAATTTTAGGCAAGTTTTCAACACACGGTTTGTGCAGCAAACCAGGGCTGCCCCCCAGGCATGGTGAGGTGGACATCAGCTGGGCAGGGGTCTCACTGGCAAGGTCCCATAGTGCGCAAGAGGAGCAAGCAGAGCTGGACCAGCGTGCATGATCAAGGTCAGACACAGCCCAAGCATGCCCCCAACGCTGAGGTGGGTCCGAGGTCAAGCCAGGAAGTCAGTCAGCAACTCGGGGTCTAGAAATGGAAAAAGAAATTGGGTAATAAAACACACGGTGCCAGCAATCTATTTTTACATACGAGAAGAGCCACTTGTCATTAAAGAGGACTGCAGTGCTCCACAAAAGAGTTAAGAATATTTTAAAAGATGTTTAAAGTAGAGTAATGTGCTTAGTGTGAAGGATTCTGATGTACTCACCAAAACAAACAATTAGGAATATTGACTGATTCAAGTTACTGAAAATTAGATAAATATTTTCAAGCCTTTAGGTAATTATTTGAATTTAATCCTGTATCAGTAATGATTATCCATTGTACTTGGCAGCATGTTTGAAATTATCAGGGTCAGCTTTGAACACTAAGAGGTGGCATTCATCTGCCTAATGCAGACATCCATATGAGCTAAGCACCAAGGCTTTGTCTACGGTCAATGGAAATCTGTCTCATCAGTGCAGTAGAGACGTGATTCGTCTTACCTTAAGTACATACATATTATAGATGAGAGGAATTGCACCCAAAAAGTGCCTGTTTCACTTCACCAGTTATAAATGGATCCTTGGGAGAGCAGTTCACATATAGATAAGTACACTGCAGATCTCTGAGGTTGAAAGAAATTACTATGACTCTACATACTCACATTACAAAAGAATATGGCCTATTCCCAGAAAATGGGATTGGCCAGACAAAGACACAGCACCTGATCCAAAGCTTGCTCAAAGAATTAGAAAAGCACATGTCGATAATTTGGATCAGGTGTTCCAAGCATATAAAATCTGAAACAGTCATTCACTGTCTGAGGAGATCCTTCCAGGACATGCATACAGCGTATTTGTGGTGTGATTTTTAAGCTATGAAACAAGATCTCTCACAGTATTAAATTTAGAGTTTTTCTGCTCTCTTTTATGCAAATGATGATATGAGATGTTTTCACAGTTTTCCCTCAATTGACTCTATTTAGCTGAGAGGAAAAAAAAAAAAATTACACTCGCATGTGTGTTTCTAAGTCATCTACAAAGACGCTGTGAAGAAAATTTTGCTATATATTATACTTCTGCCAAAAAAAAAAAAAAAAGAATCAGAAGCAGGAGTGTACTGAGGAAGAAGGTGAACAGGCAGCTAAAAGCCAATAGTGAGGCACATTCTAGGTAAAAACTACCTGTAGAGCCTTGAACCAGACATTTTGTGCTGATTGAGTATGAATTTCAAGACTTAGTTTGACAAGACCATCTGTATTGGCAGTAAGACACAACCCCTTGTAAATGCCAGGTTTGAAAACTTCCCACCAGCTACAGAGTTAAAAAAACCTTTTCCTTAGCCCTAGTTCTGTTGCATGCTCCAGGGTAAAGAAGATTCCAAATATTTGTCAGACCCTTCTCAAGAAGACCTATATAAGAATATAAATAACAAATACCAGTCAGTTTTTCCTCTTATTCATTCAAACTGATTTATTTCAGAGCTGAGGAACTTCTGCTCTACTTTAGAGTATGTGTTATGCTCTCCTCTTTCTATCAGATTCCTGAACAAGTCTTTTTCCCATCATCAAAGCTCACACTGTGCAAATTTATATTGTCCCACCATGGTATACTCTCTACTTCTCTCTCTTTATCCTCCTGAAAGTTTTTCCTTCCTGAGGACTTTTAGCAGATTCTTTGCATTGGATCTGTTTCCCAGATGCCTAACGGTAGATTGCCATTGGCTTCATCATTAATATATAAATATTTCCATTTTCCTTTCCAGTCTTAAGGGATTGTTGACATTTCTAATAAATCTGAGCATTTGTTGTAGATTCTTTCCATCTACTACTTAGTTCTTCCCTGAGATGTTCACTTTCAAACCACTTAGACATGTGTTTACCCCTTTGATATTTCCAACTTTCATATCCATATGTTGAAGTGGAAATTGTATCTTAATTGAAGATTTGCAGTAGTTATGTCTTAGGGTTGTGTACTTTTTTAATGAGCCAGTCTTATTGAAATCAATACACCAGTGCCTTACCAGAATGCGATAATATTTCCTGCGGAATCAGCCCATTGTCATACACGTTACCTCAGAGCGTATGAAAGGACTCACCCTTTGTTGATCTTTTCCCTCTGACAGAATGCTTGTGTTAAGTGTTTCTGAGAAAAACCTGAAAAAGTCTGAAAATTTTAGATGGCAGTGTAGATTGGCTGAAGGGAATTATGAGAAATGCAGCCCCACTGGTCTCTGTAAGCACACACCAGTGGAGGAAAATGTCTGTGTTTAGTATAGGGAGACATCTTCTCTGGACTACCAGCCTTGAAACCGAAATTATGATGAAAGTTCTGTAATGTTACTTGCAGGTCATGAAAGAGCCATTAAAGGTTGAGTTCTGAAATACATCAGGCAATCTTTCTTCTAAGAGTCGCATTTTTTAGCACCAGCCCTGCTATAATCAATTTAGAGAAAATACTGGAGCTTTATATGCCATCAGATTGATTTTCCACAAAAAAATATTGCTGGAAATGACTTACAATCAGTTACGGTATTCCACTCCACACTAGTTATGGTATTCCACTCCATACTAGTTTTCCAGTATTTTCTGTTTATGTACAGTACTTTGTAAAACAGATTATAACATGTCTTCTGATGAAAATTTAGTACATCCTTTTACTCTGCTTTTCCATAAACACAAATACAATGGTCCTCATAGGTTCTGTTAGTACACAATAAAATAGAGATGCAAAGCATGTATACTGAGGTCAATACTATACATGCATTTTCTTAAAAGTTTGTAGGAGAGCCAGGAGAGAGAGATAAGACCCATTTAAGGAGCATCATTTTAATAAGGAAAGCACTCAATTTTGGTAAAATGTGTTTTATGTAAATCGTGTAGTAATGGGTGTTTGATCATTTCTGTACATTCCCCTCCTCATCAGCATTACTTTGTTTTCTTTGTGTAACCCAGAACTCCAAGCTTGAGACTTGGAGGCTGCAATGCAGATGCAAGAGGGGTGCAAAATCATTCTAATGCTGAAGTTTGTTTTTCAGGAGGAGATAAATGTAAGGAGTCAATCATCCTTACACTATTCTGATATGTCACAGGGGACTCTAACCCAAAATAAAGTCTTCCTTGCTAAGGAGTAAAACGAGGTTGCAAATGTGTAAAAGAAAAGCCTCTGTGGTGATCTGAACCCCACCTCTGAGCCCTATGAAAACAGCTATTGGCAAAGAGTACAAGATCTGGTTCCAGCTGTTATAAACCTAAATCACAGTAAGCTAGTAACCATACACTCAGCTTATATCTCAGAAGGCAAAAGATCCTTCTCTCCTCTGACTAAAAAGATTTTCATTCTTAGCTCTAACTGCAGCTGTAGGCACTCTGAGAAGCCAGCCTAACACTTCCTAGCAACCTTTAAATCAAAAATAAACATACCAGTAACAGGTTTCTTGAAGAGCAAAAATTAACTAGAAAGGGTAAGAATAATGAGTTGAAAGATGTTCCACTGACATATATTGTCCTTTTTATCCCACTGCAGGAAAATATTTCTTCTCTCACCTCTGTTTCTTCACTTTTGCAAAGTTTGCTACAACTTTGCAGGTATTCAGATATATTCAGTGGTTGAGATGTATAGAAAAGAATTACATTAAATTAACTGTGCAGTACAGTGGCTATTACAGTCACTATTGCCATAGCCCAGCAAATCAGGCACCCAAGTCTTGCTCTGTCATAGCTGCTAATAGATGATGATACCACTGTAGAAAGGTCCTGTTATCCCTGTATATTTTCCAAATATCATGCAGAGCAATTGTTGCTTCAGCGCTGGAAACCAGCTACCACTGAGAATACCACATTTATTTCAGAAATATTACCATAGCAGTGTTGTTTCATAAGGATAAGTAAACTCATCTCACCAACTCGATCTGTGCAGGAAAAGAAGAATACGTATCCACCCGGTACACATGGACTTAACGTGCTGCCAGAAGCAGCATAGCTATGAGCACACCTCGCAGAGTAGCTAGATTTGCTGAGAAACCCACGAAAAGCTGAATTGTGAAGTACCTACACAACTTGTAATGCCCCAGGTAACATGTTCAGAGCTAACTCGAGTATCTCAGCATTGTGCTGCATATGTGCACAGTCAGCTATCCAGAAAAATTGTAACTACAAATCAATAGTGTTAAACGTCTACTCATTATTTCAATCTTTAATTCCAGAGAAGTCTAATAACATACCTACTTGACTTTTCAGGTGTTCTGGGATGGGATCTATCAGAATTTTCTGCCATCAGTGTAAAAGTATAATTATTGCTCTATTTTTTTGTTCTGGTTTACCATGAAGTAGATCAGCATATCTACAAACACTTCAAATGAGAATCTTCACTACTTGTAAGACTAGCTATGCTTTTCTATTATTATTATTATTATTATTATTATTATTATTATTATTATTATTATTGTACTTCTAAACTATTCCACATATTGCTATATTTTTTTAATCTGGTTTGCCAAAACCAGCCTTTAATGCATGAGTGGTGAAACAGAAGTAGTTATTTAATAAATAATGAAAAGCCTTGCAAATCTTACAGTTGTGCTAAATATAGCTAAATGTCACATGCAGAGTTTCTTCTTCTTTTGAGGGCGATTGCTTTTGTTGATAGGCTGGGAGACGCACAAGACAGAACCCATCATCCCAGGGACTCAGTCACACACTTGAAAACAAAACAGCACTGACTGCTCAGGCAGATTCATAACTTCAGAATTATGCAAAAAGAACCTCGCCTTTGTTCTGGACAAACTAATCAGAAACAGAAATAAGGATATAAATTGGCCAGTGTTTGTGAAGTTATTTTCCTTCATATGATGTCCAGAAGAATAGTCACAATTAAGGAATCTTGCTAAAACTTTATGCAAATTGTGTAAAATCAGTTTAGTCCAGATTTCCATGGAAATTGAAGAAACTTACAAATCTGAATTTGGCTTTCACTGAATCACTCACTTCTCAGGTGCCAACAAAACCCCAGGCTATGAAAGGCTGACAGTTCTGGTCTACCAACAAGAGGACTGTCTCTAAAGTTACCTTCTCACATGAAACCTGCATAAATCTAAGTGACTGATACAATCCCAGTCTCTGTAAAATATTTTCTATTTCTAAATTCAGAAAGAAACAAATATTTTATTTTTTAAGTAAAATGTGAGAACTTGAATTCATTTCATTCTGAGAATCTCATTGAGTGACTGCTGTCTTTTGGAAAAGATATTGTTCTTTTCCTCCAAGATGCACCTGCTATTTCTGTTCAGTTATTGGTTTCATTATGTTTTGTAAAATGGCACCCTTAATCTCATCTCAAAGATGGTCTGGCTATGTTGACATTTCCCAAATCTGAGGACAATCAGATTGAATCTCCTTCGTTCAATCTGGAATGTTTGTGGCTTCACTTATTTTTGTTATCACCCAAACTTTGTAGAGATTATCTATGCAAGCTTGCTTAACTGGCCTCAGTTATCATTACCAGTTCAAATTACCTTTTGTTCTGCTGGTATCTGAATGATACAGGGAATATGCATTTACTTCACTGTCTCTTTTTGCTCCCTTGGTGCATCTATGTTCTTCATTCTGCTTCTATACACTGCCTCTCAAACTTGCTCTTGATCCTATTTGTAATGTGAATAGAGAAGTCATTATTAAGTGGGTGTGGAGCACACACATCTGTTTATGGTTTAGTGAAGGATGATGGTAGTTCAGGATGTGATATGGCCACTAATCAAGTTATGAGTAATATACCTTGGAGAACATAAACCAATATGAATTATTGAAACAGCAAAGATGTTTGCAAGTGAGACTCTAGGGGCATTAGCTCAAGTACTGCAGCTTATTTCAAAACTATAGAGGCATTTGTGGCTTTATAAGTCTGGAAAGAGACAATGGAAGCAGTTCTTCATACTATGTGACCGTTGGGCAAGGGCATCTCTCCACTTAGCTTCTCTTTAAGTAGGAGTCACATCAGGTGTTCAGTTTGTGGAACTTGGTGGACATTTTCTGTCTGGATAGTACCATCAAATAAGAACAGATTCTATTAATTCTATCAAATACCACCATAGTGATTTAGCTTTGCTTTTACCACAGTGAACCGCAAAATTGAGATACGTTGCTCTGCATCTTTACTTTCAGTTATCAGTCAAACTGGCTCTCTCATTTATGCATGAAACTGCATAAGAGATCCTGAGCAAAATAATGAAGAATTCTCCCTCACTACATAACTGCATTTCGAGGGGGATTTTGCAAGACATACAGCCTTTCAAACTCTCAGGAGGATCAGAGTTTATTAATTTTAAGAGAGCAGCCTCAGAGGGAAAATTGTAAACTGTGAAGATTAACAAGGAGTTTTTCAAAGGCATAAAGGGAAGTCAGGTGCCTAACTCACATTAAAAGTCAACAGGAGTTGAGCATTTAATTCCATTAGTGTCTTGAAAAATCTACTTCTGAAAATAAACTTTTATGCTCTCATTGAATTTCAAAGGAGCATTCTGAAAATACCTAAATGGACTTGAGTTTCAAGTTCCCTGCATAACTGAACAACAGTCAGAGCATTTGTTTTTTTAAGGTATACAGCAGCTGGGATAAATGCAAAGCATTCCCATTAAGGCCAATCAGTCTACCAGGTTTCATACACCTGCCACCAGCAAAATTTGTCAACAGAAAGCAGCAAGGAGAAAATTATACATGCAGAAGCTGGAGACATCCCCATAGACTCAGCAAACTGAACAGTTCAAGATTAGGATGTGAGGCTCCAAAAGCAATGTCCCAGAGCCCATCACCATATGTTCCACTCTACTTACTCTCTGCTGCGTATTTCATTGATGATACATCCACAACTGTTGCACCATTTTCAGTCTGATAAACTGCCTTTGACTAGCCCTTACTGTGCACTGCACAAGCAGGCACAGCTCCTCTTCATTTGTTGGTAACTATGTCAATGAAGGATTATGGGAATCAACAGTCACATTAACATTTTAGGAAAAGAGGGTGGGGAGCAGAAAAGAGCCTAAGAAAGGGACATCTCAGCCGTACGGATACACTTCACATATATATCCCCAGATCTTAAATAGCATTTGCCATATGGCTTCAGTAGGACCTGCTGAAAATTCATGAGTATTTTTCACACTGTCCTCAAAATATCATCAGTAAGAACAAACTCTGTTTTAAAATTCTCCTCTTTTAATATGAAAAATGAGAAGCACATTTATTTTAATAAAAAAGAAAAATGAAACTGTTCTGATTTTTCTCCTCCTTATTTTCCTCATTTCTTAGTGGGGAAATATAGGAAAGAAGAGACACATGCGTTTCAAATTCTCTCCCTTTTTCCTGTTTTTCTAACTTTTCCAAGTAAGAAAAACTAAATTGATGACAGAAAGACTGTATTCTCTAGCACTCATCTCTGCTTTTCCCTCTCCCATCTTTTCAGTGGAAAAAACCCAAGTATAAAATCAGAGCATAGGAATTTTTGTATCATTTTCACAAAGTTCTTGTTTAAAAGTTGCTTAAGAAAAATGGTCTTGTGTGAATTACATTTTAAAGTTTGCATTCCTGTATTTGCCTATTATAAATACTGTGTCTCGTTAAGGTTTATCTGTATGAAAAATGGTGCTTGAATCAAAACACTACTGTAAGTTAAAATTTTTGCCAAAAAAAATGCAAACCAGGGATGAAAACAACAGTTCCTACCCAGGTGAAGTATTGTTTTGATAAAATTCTGCACATAGTGATGTTTTCATTTTTTATAGATCATCTAGAAGAGGAATGAAACATAACTTAAGGAAATGCAAAGGTTGACACATAGTATTGTTCATAAATGCAAAGTATAAATATGATATATAATATATGTAGTACAGTATAGAATTATATAGTATAACATTTGCATATAGTAGCTTGGAAAGTGCAGGAAAAACTGGTTGTGGCAAAGAAATAACACAGAACAGATGTGAAAATTATAGAAATACATTAGAAAAATCCCACAAGTAGATACATTAAAATAGACGTGCTCTTGTATGGCTTTCTAGAGGAACTTAATCTTATACATGAAATAGTCAATATAAGTGAGAAATGTGGGAAGTATCAATGCTGCAACAGAAGTTTGAGTGATAAAGCATTACATGTGAGACGTACTTGCAAGGAGATGTGACCACAGAAAATACTCGAACAGTTTTAGAGTGCCTAAATGAAGGCATCATCTTGCAATACAATAGCAGGGATGCACAAGATTAGGCATGAGAGCAAATCTGTAGCCAGTATAAATTATGATGGCTCCATTGTCTTTATGCTGCTGGCAGTTGGCAGGGAGGCAGCACTGCAGGACGGGTTCTGGTGCACTGCAGTACTGCACTCAGCTGGGGGTGCTTTGTCCCCTCCAGGGAGGTCTGGGGGAAGCTCAGAGAGCAGAAACAGGAATGTTCAGGGCACAGTGGGACTGAATTACGAGGAAATTAAAAGAGCTGAGTATGTGTAGCTTGACTAAGCGTACTATTAAAGGGCAAGGGGAGGGGGTCTTTCTAACAGTTGTGGGGCATCCTTCAGTACAATACATGAAAACACAGATACCGGCAATGACATGAATTTAAGAAGGGGAATGCAGACTGAATGTCAGAGAAATATCCTTCATGATACTGAGTTCTGTAAGACTAAAATAATTTCCAAAGAAAACCAGAGAAACTTGGAGACTTTTCAAGTCAGGGTGGACAAAACATTTAGAAAATGCAGAGAAAAAATTTGCTTTACCAAAAACACAGACTGGATTTTTTTAAAAAAATAACTCTTGTCACATTTCAGTAAGACTTTTATGGAAATAAAATTTTAATGCTGAGAATAATAGATATAGTTTAAAAATATTGAAGGGTTAAAAATACTTACTTGTGAACTAGATTAATCTAAACAATGTGAAGGAATTTTAAAAGAACTGAATATGAAAGTATACATAGAATTTAAGCCACAAGACAAAACCAGTTGTGAGTGGGAAAACTGCAGTCTGGCTGCACTCTCCCTTCAATGCAAACTCTCATTCTGGCCAACACAACTTCATGGGCCTGCCTAACATTTGTAATGTTTGTAAAGTTCAGAAGAAGGGCAGTACTATTGATCCAAGGACAAAAAAGTATGAGAAGAGACCATAAAATCTGAATTTATAGACTATAAAAACACAGTCTGAGGGGATTTAACTTTGATACATAAAATCTTAAACAGTATAGTTAATGCCAAATGTACTTACTATTTTTTTGCTGGGAGACAGATAAGAGGACAAGGGGCACAACTGCAAAGTAAAGAAAAACAAATTCGAAACAGATTTCATGTGTTTCATTTTTCTTTGCACAGAGCCACAAGTGTATGCAGAATAGCTTAAGAGTCAGAGGCTGAAGCTTAAACACTGGAGGATCATTCAAGAAACAATTACGGCAAATGGCATCCTGAGGGGATTAGAGTATTAAAAGAAAATGAACCTTAATAGACTGAATAGACTCCACTTAGTCCATGAAATTTATTATGTTCATAAACCCCAAAACAAATACAGTAGCAGAAAGATAAAAACTAAAGGTAGCCCACTTAATAACATTTTTCTGTATTTGAGTATAATTCTGGTCTTCACTTTTGTTATTGAATGGTAACACAAATATTAAATGCACATAAATACATAAGAGACATTTCGAGTCATTTAGAATCTGCTTCAGGCAAAATTAATAAGAGCATTGCCTCTGAAATTTGGTGCAGCTGTTACTAATAAAAGAGCTAGTACTGCAGGCTGAAACAGCTGGGGATGACACGTGAAAATAGAATTAAGGCTCAATAATGCAGGTTTGCACTCTGGAGGGAATTCTGGACAAAACCAGTGTGTGGCCTCAGGTCTGATGGGCTTGGTCTGTACAGGACTTCAGTGACACGGCACGCAGCACCCCAGCCCTGGCGTCTCTGAGGATGGCCACACAAGCACTGGCAGATGGGAGGTTCATGTGTTTGGCTGGAATACCATCCACATGTATAGACATGTGTGAAGATGAAAGCCTGCAAGCCAAACTTTGCAGAAGTGCTGTCCCTTCCTCCCTGCTGCCTGCCCTTCCCACCTCAGAGGCTGTGCCTTTCCTCTTCCTATTAAAACCATTTCTCCCCTTCCCCAAATGTTCTGTGTCTCAACCACTTTCCTCTGCATGCCTGCTCTTCCCTACATGTTGCAATGCACAAGTGTTGAGTAATGTCACACAGCTTCAAAGTCTCCCTGTTCAGGTGGTCACCTTGCACTACAGACTCTTACAACACTTTTGGCTAAATAATTCAAGACTAGTGTGCAGAAATAAGGAAGCACAGTGAAAAGCAATATTCTACATGCTACGGACCTTTCCTGGACTGGAAAGGAATGGAAAACATGGACTCCACCTCCAGCTGCCTCAGAGGCAGAAAGGAGGGAAACAAAGGAGCACGCATTGCCCTGGGGCTGTTGAATTTGATATCCTGCTCTAACAATGGTAGCACCACCTGCTTCAGAAGAAAATGCAAGACAAGCATGTAATGACATACCCTTGAGAGGAAGTTTCTTTCTGACCCCAGGCTAGTGGTGATTGCCTATTCCTTGCTGTTCTCAGAGAATTTTACAATACTCTGCTGTGCAAACGTAGCTCATGACTAATGGGGTATGCCTTGTCCTAGAACTCAACTTAAAGCATTTCTATTATTCCTCAGGAGCACTCTTACCAGGGAACTTGGCACAGATGCCTCCAAAGCTGTGTCAAAAAAAGGCTTTGGGAAGTTTGTATAACAGAGCATCAGGCTGCATAAATGTATCAGTTTGGATCTGAGAACAGGACAGTCATGCTCTCCAGGCCCCATTAATGCTGCGACGGCACAGCCCCAGCCAGGCTCTGAACTGAGGTGGTTAAGACAACACCAAGGACTGAAGACCTAAAACACAGGAAATAAAATCTAAATGTAAATAGTGATCAATTTCTTTTGTATCTAGCCTGAGGTTGACTTACAGCCTGCCACAATCTGGCCTGCTATCTACTTGGGGCTGCCGCACTCTGGTCCCAACTATTTTCCTTCCAATGGACAACAGAGGGACAACTAAGATTATGTCACGCAGTAGGCTGACTGAATTGTATATGGTCCCAGGGCTTGGCCCTTGTGATAGAGGAGAAGGCAAGGCAAAAAAATAAAGGCCTCTTTTGAAAATTAAAAGAACTTTGAAAGACTGCATCAGCGAAGTGTTATGTGGTGTTACTTCGGATAAGTGCTGGACTTCAGAGGATCGCTGAGATTTCTCCTTCCTAACAAATGCAATTAAATATAAACAAGCCAAATATGTTCACAGATTTACACTCTTAACAATTTGGTAGCAGGACTGTGATTTACTCTAGCAAGCTTAGCTACTAACAGTGAGACATGGGAAGTGGGTAAGAAGGTGGTCCCACATCAGTTACCTTCCTGCTCTCACCCTTCTCTCTCCAACAGCTGTTCTGCCCTGGGGCTTCAAGATGTTTTACCAATTCCTGGGGACATCACAGCTGCATTTGGGATTACCATATGTCTACTATTCCCTGGATATATCCCCAAGGTCTCTTCTATATGGATTTTTTTTTTTTTAATAATTGCTGGGTGCTTCTGGGTGGGAGGGAGTGGGGGAGTTTAAGTCCTTCTTTCTTCCTTTCCCCCCAGAAACACAAAATTGGCTACAGGCATGGCAGCAGGAGGTGCCAGCCACCAAAATAAATACAGAATGGGCAGTAATGGAGTGCCTGAGGTAAGAAGATTGTGTCTGGAGACCAAGGAAAGAAGTTCAAAAGGTCTTCAGTAGAAGGATGTTTAGAAGGAATGGGAGCACCACAGAAACGCAGGAAGAATCAGGAGGAGACAAGGTGCTCTGAAATAGATTATTGAGGAAAAGATGGTACTTCTGGAGACAAAAAAATAGCAAAAGTTTGAGAGGAGCTTCTGTAAGAGTTGTGGTGGCAAGACTGTAGTGGAAGCTAGATTTGATCTTTGAGAGAGAAAAGATGGCATCTCATGGCTCTGCCTACATTAGGAAGCGCTGAAGGTTTTGTAATCAGAGTGGGAAATAACATAGATCATCTTCCTCCTTAGGTGCTTCTTCCCAGGAACCTGTTTTGTAGCAGTGAAATACACTTTTGATAGGCCCTCTGGTATTACATAAGACTTTTCCTCCTCAAAACCCCCAGGACTCCCTTGGTCCCCATCTCAATCTCTTCCTTTTGGTACTTAAAATGTACTACTACTCACAGCAAGTTTTGGTGTTAATGATACAGCTGAGCATACTATTCCCTTCATTTCATGAATATAAGCATCATGTCTTTACACAGAGCATGGCAGTTGCTAGACAAGGATTGCATATTAGTTGTAAGCGGGACATTTATTGCAAATAGATTCAATCCATAAAGAAGCCAATTGGCAGAAGATACTCAAGCCAAGAAAGGCAAAGCTTCCTTCTATAGCAACCATGGAGGGTGGTGAGAGTGAAGCATCTAAAATTAAACTATGTGGTGCCAGATTCCCACTGAGTAGTACCTTGCTCTGTGCAGTCAACAGGCTGGACTCCAGCCCACACCTCTGCAGCCAGGTCTGCTCCCAAGGTCTAGCAGTGAGTCTCGTACACACAGGGCAGGGGACAGAGGGGATTTCATCCTGTTCACTGCTTTTATTTGATTCTGTCCCTTCTTTCCATACCCCACCCACACTCTCAGCATGTGCAATATCTTCCCTGCCTCACAATTCTTGGTGCATGATGAGCAACCAGGCACGTTCCTCCCTAGATTTGTTCCTTTAGTACTTACTCGTTGATTCACACAAGGCTATGTTGACTTATACTACTAACGATCCGGTTTCTCCTCCTTTTTCATACCACAATTCACTTTTAGCTTTCTTCCTTGTGTCCATGTATAGTAGAGTCCTGATGCATTTAGTTTTTGTATTTAACTGCCTTTTCTCTTGGGACACAACTCCTAAATATTTTCCACACCAGCACAAAGGTTCTGAGGGGAAGACAAAGTCATGACTACCTCCTCCCTGCCATTCTTATCCCTTTCTTCATCCTCAGCCATGCACACAACTTCAATGCCCTACTCCCAAGTTTGATAATAGCACCTCTCTTTAAGCCTGCATTTTTTGCATTACATCCATCACAACAAAATGACTGAACAGAGCCTAAGACTTATTGCTAGCTGAAGCACAGCAATTCCACATCTCCAGGCTGACAGCACTGTTTTCTGCTTAGAGGAAAGCATTTGTCAACACTTTATTTCATAACCACACGCACAGGTCACACAGTTTATTATAAACTAAAGATATTGCATACCTTTTCTACATGCAGCAGAATTCTGTTGAGAATCGAGATGTCAGGAATAATTTATACTCTTCTCTTTTTGTACCCCTGAACAGGCATAAATAAATATCAGACATCCTGCACAGCCTTCTTGCTATTAAATACTATTTATTAACATCTGTTAAAATTAATATTTTTTGTATCCTCTCACCATTAATCATTTTAAAATGTGCTGTGTTTGTTGTTAGTGCAGTATGACAGGCAATACAGACCCTTCCCCTCTTGCTTTAATCTCTAGCAAATTACATTACAGTGGCATCCTTTGGGACTGCAGAGTTTTGGATACATCAGCATTTCCTTTTACCAATGCCCATTTTCATCCCTAAAATTACACGCTGCAATGGCTTGATACTCTGCACACATCTTAGGCCACGCATTTGATTCTCAAATATTTTAAATGTGTCCATTCCTAACACAGAGAGCATGGGGAAAAAACCCCAGACTGTTGCAGTGTAAGTTTTGAGCTCTGCAGAATTCTACATAAGTAGGTCTGTGCAAGCATATCTAGATGGAAGAACTAAGGCCTGTGTTTCAAATTATACCACTCAAATCAACATATTAATAGAAATTACAATTAGGAACTCCAGAAAGAATCAACTGAAAGATAACAATTGTAGTTTCTCAACATAAACCCACAACAAGGTGTATGTTCATCATGACTGAAAAATGTATTCATATTCACTACTGCGCCCCAGAACCTTTCTCAGGTCACACGCTACCTGCTGCAGCTCTTGAGAGTGAGGATCCATCCTCCAAAATCAACTACACACACCAAAGCCATACTGAGTTCATAGCTAGAAAAATATGCTGCAAAATAGCAGCTTTGAAACAGTGAGCCTTTTTTTAGCTGAAAATTAACGTGGTCTACAGACAGCATTCAAACATGCGCAAATATTTCATTATGTATTACTATGTAATTCTACATAATATAATTCTCACAAGGGGCTCCAGGCCAGTGTTTGCCTGGCATACACAGATCTGAGGTTGCAGAGCAGTATGGATACAATTCCACATTACTTGAGGAATAGTTTACGACTGAGTAATTAAGGGCCATATTGTGATGCATATGCTCCCCTGAGTGAAGCAAGTGCTGTTGACAGTGTTCATGTCTCCAAACAGAAGGAGATTGAGGAGATACAGAAGGGTTTGTTTTTCAGTCTTGGAACATGCCCAGAAGCTATCATGTTTACTCTTGTGCTTTCAGAAGCTTCTAGAGACATCATATTGCCTGCAACAGCAAACCCACAGCCGCTTCAGATGGTTTCTTCACTGCTGTTGGGAGAGGGAAAAATGGAAATACAAGATATAAATCCATGGTGTAGTCACTGATCCAAAGAGACCTCCAGTTCCTATTGGACCCTATAGAAACTGGGGATGCTCTGTACATCACAGACTCAGGAGTTCTGGGAAAAAAAATCAAATTCTTGAGCATAGAATAGAGCCAAATAAAGTTGGCTAACACAAAAGGGGGCGGGGGGGGAACACAAAACCCTGAACAAACATATTCTCCTAGTAATCCTAAAGACCTTCTTTCTTCAAGATACCCAGCTACAAGGAGCTAGGGACTCACAGCCACCTACAGAGATGTTTTGACAAATACAGTAACAAACAAAGCTTCTAGCAGTATAGTATATGACAATGTCACTTACAGTATTTTTTTTCTACTGATTGTGACATTTTTCATATTTCATTCCCACATTTTCTTGAATTGACTCTATTTGGATAACAAAATTATATTTCTTTCAAGGAAAATCACCTAAAACAAGCAAGGCCAGAGACAGAACCAATGTGCTCTGGATGAGTGACTAAGATCCAAGATCATCCGCCACTGGGATATGAAACATGAAACCTGGGAAACAAAAGGTGACTGTATTCTCAACACCAGTGTATAATCTATAGTAACTCAATTAACTTTACTACCATTATTTTTTCATGGAGGCTGAGCAGATACCCCAGAGACAAGAAACAGTGTGAAAATCCATCTCAGAGAAAGGTTTAAGAAGACTTTTGCTGAGAAGCCAATGGTTTACTAGCTGAGATCCAGAGACAGGCAGTCCTGTGGATGTGAATAAAAGGGACATTCACGGTGCTAGTAATTACTTTTAAAAAAACTTCAGGGGAAACAATAATTATTGTGTCAGAACGTGCTAGATGTCCCCATAAAGTTTAGCACTGAACACCTGCCTTCCCTCAGGGCCTGAAGAACATGGCCAGGAGAGGAGATGGGAGGCACCATAGGTCTGAGCCAGCACTGTGGTTCAGTGACTGTCACCAAGCCCACAATGAAGAAAGCATTATTCCTCTTCACGACTTTCTTTTAAACATTATATAGAATCACTCTAACCCTGCCAAGTCCCTCCTCCCCATCCCCAATCTGCAGGGGAACATACTCATTATCCTGCTTTCAGGCAAAAAAGGAACATGAAGTCTGTGTGTGGGTGTCTGTCAGTCATGTTGCCCATCTGTTACACCCCATCCTCCTCACCTTTCTCCCACACCTTTTGAAATGTTGGGCAATTCCAGCTGCATTTGACAGAAGATAGTAAGTCCAGTTGTTTGGGGCAAGGGGGGTTACATCTCCCAAGTAATTTGACATCAGCTTTCCTAGGTGGAACGAGGGTAGCTTCAAACGCCAGCATCTCAGTGCCTCTGATCTCCTCCAGCTGATGCAAGAGATAGGGAGAGAGAGATACCAGGCCCAGTAACTCTGAGGACATGGCTGCCTTCCCATCAACATGTCCTCTGGACTTGTGGTTAATAAGGAACTGAGGCAGATGCTTCTTTTCCTTCTTAATGTAAAAAAGACCAGCAACAATCAGAACAAAGGAGCACACACTGAGCTAAATATAATAGGAAAATGAAGATGTTTCATGCCTTTCTAAAAGGATGCATAATTCACTGCCACCACACCTGTCACCGAAGTTCTTTCTAATTTTAGACTATGCTTTGTTTTCCATTCGCACGGCATATCTAGAAAGGTTTATAACTTTACTAGACTGAATTCAGCTTTAAAAAATTGGGTCCAGATAGAGGAATTTTTCTATGCTATTTTATTATCTGGACAATTTGCTTCTGAGAGCATACATAAATTAGGGGTGCAGGCACAGAATATTACTGTCCATGCCCAGAAATGTCTATCATCTGGCAGGCAATGAAGTAAATAATTAGAAAAGCAGTTTAAAAAAAAAAATAGCAAATAGCCATACGAACTGCTGCAAATAAGATTTGCAGGATACATTTCCAGTCTCATAGAATCAGGCCATTAGAGCATGCCTACTTAGGGAAATTGATTGGCATAATGACAGTGTAATTTAACAGAATAATGTATGCTCCTTCCTCCCCGTAACTATCCCAGTATACTCACTCCATGTAGATATGATTCCAGGTTAAACTGAGTTTATTAAACAATAGCTTTATTAAAAATAAAACACTATTAATCTATCCTTCAGCTTCCTAAAGTGGAAAAGTTTTAAGAATCTTTATGAGATCACCAGCTTAAATAAAATTAAACAAATGGCTTCCTCAGCTCTAAGTACAGAGATTTGTCCCACATAATGCCACATTTCTAATTGCTGGGTGTGCAAGCAGCTGAAATGGGCAGAGTTGGGCTTTGAGTTCCACAACATATAACCACTGAGGATACAGCAAACGCATGAAGTCTAGGTTTCCTTTAAGCACAAGTCAATTTCTAAAAGTTCACCTTTTGTAGTAATTCTTGAAAGTCTAACATGACGGAAAAGAATCACTGGAGATACAAAGGACAAGCAGCCAGTGTCAGGTGTAGCAAGATGAGTGTGATAAAAGTCAAATTTTTGCATACTCTAAGGGGATCCTGTGTCATTTACCTTCTGTGTCAAATATTTATGCAATATCCCTGTCTTTCTGTAGTCTGGTAGGGTCATCCATGACAAGCAGAGGCTGGTTACAGAGGAATGGTAACCAAAAATTTAGCAGATCTGCACAGAAATGCTAGAGCTGGGTCTTAGTGTGAGGAGGGTCTGGATATAACCCATCTTGGTTTAGGCATTTACCTGTAGTGCCTCTGTTAGATGTCTAGCACATCTGGACATCAGGGGAACTACCAGGATTATCTGGCTCATCTAAGAGATAAATAGGTGTCACAGTTCAACTTTTTGAGGGTGATTGCATCCATCCATTTGGTGAAAGTAGGTCCTCATGCCTACACTAAAACTTTCCTCTCCTTTATCTATATCACCATAATTACACCAGCAACACCAGCACCTCCCACCCAGAAATGCAGCTATGCTCATATGAAAGTGGTCATGCTGATACCCTCTTAATGGTGAAAGTGTCTTCCTAGAGAATTTTACCCACTTAGTGATGCAAATCAAAAATCCTACACTTCTGCTCGTAACTTGTATTTCATTAGTATAAATGACATCTAAATCACTTCTGGAAATAGGTCACATCTTATTTCATGCATTAAAAATGTTTATGACTTGATTTTAAAAGGATTTTTCCAAAGTCACTTATACAGAACATTGTTTTAGCGTTGTTCTCTACAGCATTCTGAAAAATGAAAGCTGTCTGCTGCTCTATTGCCTTTTTCCCTCCCAAGTGTAGCAGTTCCCTGCCATGTATTTTTTTGTTCCAAATGCGATCACTAGCCTGGTAAAGAGTTTAGTAACAACTAATTGCTCATGTTATGCTTAGCATTTCCATACAGCAGAGCTCCAGATTATTCTGTATACAGTACATCCTTCATTTGTTTTACTGCTCTCTGAAGCCCACTGTGGCAGCAATTTGAAATAGTTCTGGTTTTACAGAAACATCCTCTAGAATCTGGGGGAAAGGATTAAGTCTGTGTATATCTGCATGGTACGAATATATGTGCATGCACACACACATCTTCGTAATCTATGTATTTCTATATAATTTTCTATATTTATATGCTCAGAAATCAGGTAATTGGTGGACTAGAATGGTCAGAAAGTCTCACGAAGAGCCCACAGCCCAGTTGTAAGCCTTACCCTGAACTTCTGCTGAAGGCTGCCTCCAAGCAAGCAAGCTGTTAAGTGTGCTCTGGCTGGGCTGAGCTGAGCTGCTGAGCTAAGGAATCACAGGTGGCCAGATATCATGCCATATTTTTCTTCTACACATGATTCAGAAATACTAGAAATAAGTATACTAAGGAATTTTATGAAAGGCTTGAAGGACTGTAGAAGAGAGAAATAATTCAGTGAAATATTTTCTGTAATTCCTTAAGGTCTCTATTAGGTTTCTGGAAAATATTATTGGCTCATTCGTCTTCAATGCTATACATATTTGCCACAGGACATGTCTCTGGATAATTATTTTCTTCTCTTAATACACACACTAACTTAACTTTTCTGTGTTTTCCCTTCCCTCTTACTTTAGTGCCCTTTCCTGAGCTCTATTGCAATTAGAAACCCACCACACTACAGCTCCTGCCTTGGTGCAAGGCATGTCTGATTTGAACCCAGGACATGGGATTTGGCATTCGATGACAGGCACAAACTCTGCACTCAGCTGGATATGTTTCCTGCTTACTTCATCACCCAGTCACAGGATCTAAAATTAACTCCACTGGGGAAACCAACAGACATGGGCATGAAGTAACAAGATCTGGTAGTCTACTCCATAAAACAGTATTCTTATTTGCTCATGTGTATTTTATAGGAGGCAACCTCAAATTTTATAGAATCACCCAATTTATGTCTTTCTCATGGCAGGAATAGGGAATTCAGCAGTATTATTAAACAGGGGCACACACTGGAGTGAAGGATATGTCTGTACTCATTTTCTAATACTTTTTCAGCCATGAAAGGATCTGAAGTAGCTGGTGAGGTAGAGAACATAACGGTTTTTCTGCATGGAGGACATCCTGCCTGCTCATTAACTTTATGGCAAAGTGACCCTACAAATTGCTCCACCACTTCCCACTGCAGCTTGAGTCTAAGTGTTACCTTATTATGCAGCCTTGAGAACTGTATTAAAAGCAAAGGGCTTAGTCTGAGTGATTACACATTTACTTCCCAGTGCAAGAGATGCATTGGTATTGGTTTCTGTTTGTTTGTAATGCAATACCGTGCTAGCTGCCAAGTCATTAAAATGTTACAGGCTTCAATCATAATTTTTAAGAGCATTTCTTTTGCATTTTGTTGTCCCAAAGGTGATTAGCTCTTTTGCTAGAAGGTTACTTTGTTATTCTGCTGCAAGGTTCTGGAATGAACTTCAGACAGGATTAGAAATTCCTCTGTAGCCAACAGCAGCACTTGTGAGCACTGCTTTTATGCAAGCATCTGACAGTATTCAAGCTTTGGCACTAGTGCCGATAGTCCCTCTGCACCCTCTTGTCATGTACTCTCTTTTGCAAAGTTTCATCAGATTTCATTCACTGACCATAAAAAATAAAATACTGAGCCATTCACTGCCACCTCAGCTCAATAACTGAACATTTCTTGGGAGTATATCCAAAAGGTCTGCAGCTTTGCATAGTGTTTTTAAACCACCACTAAGCTAAAGTATGACTAGGTAGCATAGAGAAAATTAAAAATTAACACATAAATTTTTTTGTGTGTTTCATTTTTAAATCAGAGCTGAGAGATTAAAAAGCTAGTCTAAATCCACTGGCATGCCTAGAATCACTGATTCCTGAGGCTTTTGTACAATTACCACTTTATATTCTGTCCATACTCCATATGAATAAATGTGTTTAGAGCTCCATAGTAAGCTGAAATTCAGTTTGCATAGGCACACAAAAATATGTTTGCTCATCTAAACTATTATTCACCCTAAAAATGAAGTCGGAGCCCTTTTATACTCCGAAGCAAGAAAATTTGGGCTGGAAATCTCAGGAGGGAAGATATTCTTATATTTTATGCTTCCACTGTTTTGGAAATAGCCAAAGAGCAGATATATAGAAAGGCAAATACAATGAGGAGAAGTCAGCCCAGCTCTCTCAAAGGCTGAAAAAGAATTGAACTTACTTTCTAGATGAAAGCTTTTATTTCATGTTCAGTATTAGTATGTTTTGAGATATTTTGTCTCAAAACTCAGTATGCATAGGTGCTTCATCAACACACACTTAAAGCACTATCATATGGATATATTTATGGTCCTTTGAACTAATACACTTACATGCCAATCATCAGTTGATGAAAAATCTGAATGTATTTCGGATGCCATGTTAGACATTAAAGGGCATATGAATTTATACTGAAAGTTACCTCTTTAATAATCCTAAAACATGAATTAGAAATTAAGCAAGCAAGAATCAAAAGTAATTCTTGAGCTATAACATTCTAAATAACTTCCAGTATCCTTTCATCTCACCATGGGTACATAAATGCTTAGTACATACATGCCTCTAACTCCTCCTACACATTGCAAACTCTTAGCCTGGATCACATTCGCAAGTCCAGAGCATTTTTATAGCCAAGTTCCTGAAAAACAGTTGATTCAACCTAAGAAATTTTATATATATATATATATATAAAAATAGAAGTAAACCAATAATGACAACATTTATTTGAGATAAAATTTTATGATTAGCATTGTACCAAGGCACATCACAACATTATGGTAAAAATAAACAACAAACCTTCTATTTTATAATCTAACAAGACCACTTATGATCTGTAGTCCTATATTCTCCACAGAACCTGCATTCTATTATTTTGCAGCAAGACATTTCACCTAAAATGCTTCCCAGTACCTTTCACTTCTTTCATAACTAATGACTCAAGGTTTGGAAGATTTCCTGTAATGTGTATTCCCCTGGCTCCTGACTGAACTGAACTAGGTTAGACTGGGGAGGCTCTCTTTTACAGACAATGGCAATATATTTACATGAAAATTCTCACACAGAAAAATGCCATGCCTTAAAAAGGGTCTATGAATCACCTCAATTATTATTACACTGTAGCCATATCAGTAGAAAGTAATCTTTTCATCTTTGCCTTAGAGAAGTGTTTTATTTTGAAGGGGATAAACTAAATATTTACTCTGAAATATCTCCAATATTTTAAATTTAAATTTAATTAAATCATACTGACGAGCAGAAAGGAACCATATCTTGAAGCGATTTCATCTAAAAGGACTTACACTAAATTAACAAAAGCCTGAATCTTGAGGTCCTTCTTTAGTTATCAATCAAATGTTTAAAATTGCAGTGGCAATGAGCCTATTTAAACACAGGTAAACAAAATTACAAGGTGAATGGTTTGAGCCAAAGATGAAATAAAACAGACAAGATCCTCAGCTGGTGGAAAACTCCATAGCTTTTAGCTAATGTTTTTTGATTTATACCAAGCAATTTCCCCTCTCTTTGTTTTGTTTGTCCTCTTTCTACTAATCCCCTGCAGATCCAAGAAAAACATGAATAGGATTTTAGTTTACATAAATTTTGCTTGAGGGAAAAGCAAGGAAGATTTCAATGTCCACCCAATGGAAAACGTAGACACAGATCTAGGATGGAGTAAGGGACTGCAATGATCAGCAACGCATTGCCTGACTTACATGACAGAATTCACAGCCTTATACACAATCAAGAGTACAGGGAGAAAAGCACCTGAGAATTAAATCCTTATAAACAAAGTATAAAGCAAGTTAGCTAACAGGGAAACACTGAACTAAGGAATATGTCCTCAAACCCAACCATCTCTGAGGCATCATTTCCATAAGATGAGGTTTAGTGAGACAGCTGAGCCAATTTCACATTTAATTGCCAACTGCTACCCTTCTTCCATTTTTGACAGTTACCTGGTCCCCCAGTGATCAGTTGAACTCAGTAAACTATTAATTTTATATCTGGGTCAGTTTTCTGCCAAATTCAGTGAAACTAATCAATGCTCCATCTCTCTCAGCCTGCCTTCATAGGAGAGGTACTCCAGCCCTCTGATCATTTTTGTGGCACTCCTCTGGATTTGTTCCAACAGGTCCATGTCCTTCTTACATTTGGAACCCCAGAGCTAAATACAGTACTGTAGGTGGGGTCTCATGACAGCAGAGCAGAGGTGGAGAATCACCTCCCTCGACCTGCTGGCCACATTTCTTTTGATGCAGTCCAGGATACGGTTATCTTTCTGGGCTGTGAGCACACATTGCCAGTTCATGTTGAGTTTTTCATCAACCAACACTCCCAAGTCCTTCTCCTCAGGGCAGTTCTCAATCCATTCTCCCCCCAGCCTGTACTTGTGCTTGGGATTGCCCTGAGCCATGTACAGAACCTTGCACTTGACCTTGTTGAACTTCATGCAGTTTGCACAGGCATGCCTCTGGGTTACTTTCACTGTGTGTTTTATTCAGACCCCAAACTGGCCTTTAGCCAGCCATGACTCTAAGACCACAGCATCTCAGTGAACAGCATCCCTCCAGGCAGGTCCATTGCAACCCACTATAAGCAGAGCAGCTTGGTTCCAGCTCTGTGGGACTCTAATGGTTCAGACAGCACAGAACTAATGACTGTTTCATGTAACCCATGCAAAGGTAATAAAAGAGACAATATAGAATAGAATCATAGAATCAGAATCATAGAATCATTACGGTTGGAAGGGACCTCCAGGGTCATCAAGTCCAACCTTTATCCTATCATTTTCCTAACTATTAGACCATGGCCTCAAGTGGCTCATCAACCCTTTTTTTGAACACCCCCAGGGACGGTGACTCCACCACCTCCCTGGGCAGCCTGTTCCAATGTCTAACCACCCTCTCAGTAAAGAACTTCTTCCTAATATCCAACCTAAACTTCCCCTGACTTAACTTGAGGCCATTTCCTCTCGTCCTGTCATTAGCAATTTAGGAGAAGAGACCAATACCAGCCTCACTACATCCTCCTTTTAGGTAGTTGTAGAGGGCAATGAGGTCTCCTCTCAGTCTCCTCTTCTCCAGGCTAAACAACCCCAGTTCCCTCAGCCAGTCTTCATAAGGCCTGTTTTCCAGACCTCTCACCAGCCTCGTTGCCCTTCTCTGGACTCGCTCCAGCACCTCAATGTCCTTCTTATCCTGTGGTGCCCAGAACTGGACACAGTACTCAAGGTGTGGTCTCATGAGTGCCGAGTACAGGGGCACGATCACCTCCCTACTCCTGCTGGTCACACCATTTCTGATACAGGCCAGGATGCCATTGGCCTTCTTGGCCATTATCAATGTAATGAGCAAAATACAAATATATAGAGAGACAAAAATTACAGACTCCCTTCAGATACACTTCTAAGTACTAAGGTCTCCTAAAAGCTACGATTTACATCGAGTAATTTACTGACTGAGAATAGAACAGAGCTATCAACAAAGGAAGGATATGACAACCCTGCATTATCATGTATTTCTGAAGGCATATTTGATTCAATCTGTTGCTCTGCAAAGGGAAAAAAAAAAAAAAACACTGTCCAGAGGCATCACTGTTAGTGATGCTACTGGCCACCTGCCCTGTTGGGAGTACTTCATCACTGGTATCTTCTCTTCTAGGGAAATAAGCCTGGTATTGCTCCTTGTGTGTGTGTCTTTACACACACTCTGTGGTGATGAGCTGGTAAAGGAATCTCAGCACCTGTGTACAGGATGTGTAAGTAAGCAAATGTGTAAGAGCCTGAATAACATGCTGAACAACCCATTGAGAAAAATGCCCTGAGGATCCCTATTTCAGATCGAGAGTCTAACACCTAATAATAATACAAGTTGGCCCCAAATGAGGATACTGTCTATTGCCCAGCATTCTTAACCTCTGACATTTTTATTACTGTATTCTCATAAACTCCTTCATTAAAAATTGGAACACAATTTTGAAACAAAATATGATAAAACTGTAGAGAAACACCCACCTGGATTCTAGGCATAATCAGCTGTATGAGCCATCTGCACATACCGTATGTTTAGCGTTTGATTTAGGGTGAATTAACAGGGATCGGTGGTAGACTGAATACTTATAGTGAAGTTAAGAAACTGCTTTCCTTCACACTTTCTTACATTATCTCCCTTTTATTTTCTTGTGATGTAATTTTTTTCTCCCTTGTCTATTGGTAGCAATCAGTGCATATGAACAAATCATTATCCAGCCCCAGCCCGGTGTGGATCAGACACTGACTATTCAACTCCTGTTTCAGACAATTAATAAGTTTGGTTATTTTGAGACACTCCATTTAGTCCAATGTTTTGTTCCTCTCCTACCTCTAAACAAAAAAATTAATTAAATCAAGTGCAGCAGACTTTGGCTTCAAGCCATGCTTAACTTAATATGCTGTGAAGAGTCCTAAGCCAGTTTTCATAGTGCTGCAGCTCTACTCTCTGGTTCCAGAATGTAAGCTCAGGTTCACTCAAGAGTTTGCAAGCCACATGTCAAAGTTGGCTCAAATTTCTCATGAATGCAGATCAAAAGCTTCAAGGACCTGAAAGCACATTTTAAAAAAAAAACCAACTCTATGGATCCAAGGGAATTTTAGTTTGCATGTGGAGATTTGTTTAAATCCCAAGCACATTCAGAAATGCCAGAGTATGAACCTGTGTGAACAGAAGCCAAAAAACTTCCCGTTAGCTTTGGATTCTCTCTCTCACACCAAATATCAAACACGCTTCTTTTCTTCTGCCAGCCAAGACTCTAGCTTGTTAGCAACATCCTGAGCCCAAGAGATTTTCCAGGGCTTTAGCAGAAACTGCTGCATTTCTTACTCTGCTTGCAAACAGCATGTTGTGAACACCTCCAGAAACAAAATAATAATTATTACTTTATTAGTACTAATAACCCAGCTACAAAACATCTAAAGCCTTGTAGCTACAGTATCTATGGCACCTATTAATAGTTTTGCAAACTCATAAAACATCCATGAAATGCACAAAATTTTAAATCATTTTAATTCTTGCTTAGGTGCCTTTTATAAACCCAAAGCAATTAAATTCAATATAATGAGGATAGACTAGATGGAGTAAATAGTGTTTAGTAACCATGTCTTTTCAAGGTGTTGTTAACAAGCTACAGCTGTGGCTTTTGAAGGAGAAATGGCTTGAAGATCTGAAAAACAAAGCTCTTTGGTACACAATAGAGTAAAAGCATGTGTATAGGGGTGTCTAGAGATACGGTATTTTGAAAAGTTTTAGAATGTAAACGTCAGAAATCTTTCTTACCAGGAGTTTTATCAGAAGTAGGTATCAGCCACATAGGTGTGTGTTCAGAGGTAAGTGTGTGTTAATTCTAGCCATGTGTGCAATTTGCTGTGTCTGTGAGTAAATCCAGTGCTTGAAATCTCTTTAGTAGTTCTTATAAGATTTCTTGCTCTTTATGCAAAGATCTTTGGAAATCTCACAATAAAAATTTTCAAAGATTTTCACCATCCTGAACAGAAGAAATAATGCAGTACCAGCTAGTTTTGCTGGACTGAACTAACATTAAAAATGAAACTTGAAAAATTATTATATATTTCAGAGCCTTTTAAACTAGACTGAGAGGTGCTAGTAGACGAGTTTATATCTTGAGACACAATTGCCCTGTAAAAAACCCAGAACTTTCTGATCAAAGTATCATTTCCATTTTGCTCACTCTACACTGACAAAATCTACTTAAATGCTTTTATTCAGTCACAAAAAAAAACCTTAACTAGACAGTGGTGTGACTTCAAAAAATGCAAATTTCAGAAAAAAACCCTGTTGAGGGAAAAATTAAATTGGGTACCTTGTGTCCATGTTGTTCTGACATTGCATCTTATTTGATCAGACAGTGGTTTAAATCACAAGGACCCAGACAGGTTTCCTCATGCTTCATGGTTTTTTAGGGCAGTGTGTTAGGTCTGGATTATAAAAACTTCTGTCTCAACAGCACAACTCTGTCTGCATGCCAAAGAGTGATACTTTTCAACAGTCTTTTGAAGCCACATCCCTCTCTCAAAGAAAATGTTAATTTTGTTAGCCTATACAGCTCAGTAATACCGAATGGACTCATTATCATTTGTTACCCGATCGTTACCTTGTCAGTTCCTTGCACTTCATTGGAGTTTGCCATGAGCACAAAGAACACAAGCTTCCATCCCTCATCTCTCTTTTCTGATTCCACAACATCCTAAATATCCTCTCTCTGGATGCCTGCACAAGTATTTAATGTCAAGACCAATACATTTCTCATTATCACATTAGAATCAACAAGTTGACAAGCAGCTGCAGGTGAGGACTGCTGCTGAGCCCAACTGTTTCACAGCACAGCTCTTGGCACTGCTCTTGCTGCATGGGCTTTCCACAACTGGTAATGGCTGATTGCCATGTTTAGAAGGCTCGGTTTGTTCTTTCACATGTATTTGGGACTCCAGACGAGATTTTGAAAGGTAAAATCCTAAAAAGAGTTAGGCAACCATTTCCATGTGCGAGGGCTTAAGGAAATGCTTTAAAATCTAACTGATTCTGTTGATTACTAGATATGGATATAGCCACCTCACTTTTTAAGACCCTAACATTTCAAATCCTGGCTAGCTTCATGGCTTATAGCATTACCATGCAGTCTTCCAGCCATGACATTAGACACTACAGGCTGTGTCATGTGCAAGACAGAAAACATGAGTCGAGTGGGAGGCCAGTAACCAGTGGTGTCCCCCAGGGGTCAATATTCGGTCCAGCCTTCTTCAACATATTCATCAACGACCTGGACAAGGGGACAGAGTGGATCCGCAGCAAGTTCACTGATGATACCAAGTTGGAAGGGGTGGCTGACACACCAGAGGGCTGTGCTGCCATCCAGCGGGACCTGGACATGGGCAGAGAAGAACCTCATGAGGTTCAATAAGGGCAGGCATAGGATGCTACGCCTGGGGAAGAAGAATGCCAGGCACCAGTATAGATTAGGGGGGGACCTCCTGGAAAGCAGTTCCAAGGAGAAGGATCTGGGAGTCCTGGTAGATGGTAAATTATTCATGAGCTGGCAATGTGCCCTTGCTGCCAAGAAGGCCAATGCCACCCTGGGCTGAATAGGCAAGTGTATGGCCAGTAGGTCGAGGGAGGTCATTCTCCCCCTCTACTCTGCCCTGGTGAGGCTGCAACTGGAATACTGTGTCGAGTTCTGGACTCCCCGGACACAGAGAGAGACAGGGACCTACTGGAGAGAGTCCAGCGGAGGGCAACGATGATGATTGGGGGATTGAAGCATCTCCCCTATGAGGAAAGGCTGAGAGAGCTGGGACTCTTTGGCCTGGAGAGGAGAAGGCTGAGGGGTGATTTAATTAATGTTTATAAATACATAAAGGGTGGGTTGAGGAAGGATGGAGCCAGACTCTTTTCAGTGGTTCCCGGTGACAGGACAAGGGGTAATGGACACAAGCTGGAACATAGTAGGTTCCACTTAAATATGAGGAAGAACTTTTTTTCAGTGAGGGTGACAGAGCACTGGAACAGGCTGCCCAGAGAGGTTGTGGAGTCTCCTTCTCTGGTGATTTTCAATACTCACCTGGATGCAGTCCTGAGTGATGTGCTCTAGGGGATCCTGCTTTTAAGCAGGGGAGTTGGACTAGATGATCTCTGGAGGTCCCTTCCAACTTTGAATATTCCATGATTCGGTGATCCTGGACATAGAAGGCTCATAGAATTATGGACTACTGCTCTTTCTTTGGCAGGAGTGGGTTGGGAAGTACTTAATAACAGAGAGCCAGACATATGAATGACGTGTCTGTGCCCAAACTGTCATCTTAGAAAACACATTCAGCTGAAAACACAGACCCCCAGCCATGTGCCTGGACTTGTAACTTTGTGCAGATCAGCAAGCCTGCAGAGCTCAGAAGCTAAAATAATTGTCTGAACCTGGTTTGATTCAGATGACAATCATATCCCTATTTAAGTCCCTTTGATAAGTGATCTAACAGATATTTTGGGAACACATCTCCTCCACACAAAAAGAAATCAATATCATGAAACTGCAATAGTGTCCTCTACTTTCCTTTAAAATACCACAGAGAAGCACTTGTTGCTTTCATGTAAGCTCTTACTTCCTCCTGTGCTTACCTTGGCAGTGCTAAGCAAGGGTTCAATATGCTTCTCTGCCTGAAGAGATAAGAAACTACATTTCATACTGTCCAGGCAATTAGCACTTCCCAGGGGAGCACCCAAACTGCCAATTCTAAACATTTATGAATGGGAGTGCAGACCCTGTTGACGATATGCACTGAGCTGAAAGTGAAAATTCACAGGATCAGAGAAAGAGGAAGCAATGGCAAGTAAGGGTCTGACTTTGTACCTGGTGTTTATGTCAGTTAGTCAGGATTGTCATATCTGTATTTGTAGTCACAGCTTCTGCTGCTATAGTTTAGCAACTATCTGTTTAATCTAAAATGCAAAAATCACTCAGGAGAGACTGAAACCAGAGTCCAGGATAATCTCGGCAGTGAGCCCCAGGACTGAATCATGCTGCCTCCCACACACACCATCTTTATCTAAGTAAACTAGATGTGTTCATGACCATTGCCTGGCCCTGAGGTCTCGTAGCATGGAACAACCCACATTCATGCCTCTGAACTTTCCTAACTTCCAAAACAAGCTGGCCACATGCACACTGCCAGCTGGGAAAGGTCCCTGACCTGCACTACCTCCCAAACCAGGTAGAAGAACCGTTTGGGGAAATGGAAAGCCAAAGCCATACAGTTGCCCATTTAGAGGATTTAAGAGTAAACACTGACTTTCCAGCACCTGGCAGCGTTCCTCAGAGCTGTTTAATTCACTCATACAGAACATACAGTGCAGCTTGATTCCTTTATTCCAGCAGCATAGTTTTCACATGAGAGGGTGACCCTATGCCTCTTTAGCCTACAGCCTGGCCACCACTGGCCTGTCCAAAGGGAGGAGGTTTGGGGATCAGAGCCCCCTGGATGCAGGAGGGGACAGACCTGGACTCTTCAGTCTCTGGATTGCCATGGTCCCAAAGCTGTTAGGCAAAGTCATCATGCCTTTATCAGGCTAGTTTTAAAAGAATGGTATGGCCTGCATTGTGCCAGGCACTGGACCAAGATAACCCCAGAGGTCCCTTCCAGCATGGATTACTCCATGATACTACGACACAGCTACATTTTCTCAGGGTTACTAACTTATAAGTGAGTGTTACCTGTGCTTAGAGATTATCTAGTAGATTGGAGTCCTTTGTCAGCCTCTCCAGTCAAAGATACCCCCCAGAAATCCTCCTTCAAAAGAGCACTTAGTGAATGACCTGATTCCTGGAACGAGGCAGGTGAACACAAACTGCACCATGGGGCAAATACAGATGCACACGTCTGGGGCTGAAGATGTCTACTGCAAGTTTGCACTCCCGTGGGCTCAGATGATGACTGCTCAGATTCTTCTGAAGGTACTTTATATAAAACTGAATTCCATTTAATGTCCCGTATTGAATCCATGCTTTTTTATCTGAATATTAGATCAAAATTACTGGAACTCTTCTATAAAAATCAGGTTTTGTTAAATCTTGTGAAGAGCAGGCTAAAAGAGGAAACCAGTTGCAGTTACGTATGACCTGAAAGATTGTTACAGGGAAGACACCCAGACTCCCACTTTGGTGCACAGCCAAAAGAAAAGAGGCAATGGTTACAAACTGCAACATGGGAAATCCTGATTATACGTAGGAAAATATTCCTTACCGTGTGAGTGGCTAAGCCACTGGCATGCAATGATCAGAGAGACTGCGGAACTGCCATCCCTGGAGATTTTCAAATCTCTACTGGACCATGCTGTGAGCATCCTGATGTACATTTACAGTTAGCCCTGCTTTGAGAGATGATTGAACTCCATGATCTCGAGGGGATTCTTTCAACCAAAGTCTTTCTATTATTCTATGGTATTTTCTATACAGTCACTGAAAAGAAAGGGTCGATAGGACTTGGTTACATTCAGACAACATAGATGTCTTATAGAAATACACTTGTTTGCCATTATCCATATTCTGCATTTTTATAGCTGAACTTTTTTACATTAACCCAAATTCTCCAATCAATTAAATCTTATCCCTGGATTAAAATCAAGAAGAACATAAATTGGATTCTCTTTATGAGAGAAATTTACCATTCATTATTTTTTGGCCCATATTAAAAGCAGTAACTCTGTTTCAAAACTAGGATTCATGAGTGACATACAATACAAAACCAGAGACTCAGGCTTAAAAAAAACCATGCACAATCACATTTATTCTTCTCAGATCAAGCTATCATTTAATAAATAGTTTCTTAATAGTTATTTTTATGGTAGGATCTGCAATTAAATTAAATAAATTGCTATTCCTAGGAAATCTGGACATCCAAATAGAAGTTATAATGACATAAACATTATCAGAGTGACCCTTCAATTAATGAAACAACTTGGAATAACTTAACATTAAATTGGACATCAGTTTCATATTCAAGAGTATGAACAAGAAATCTGTAGACTGGTTAATGTTGTAAACCTGTGGCTCAGCCACTTGTGAACCTGTCAGCTCAGCCTTCTTCAGACTGGTCAATAAATTTTTATGCCATGTAATTTTTCACTTAATTTTTTTACAGTTTTCTCACATTTGTTACTCATTTTCTCTTATTTGCTGAAATATTTGGTTTTTACCTTTGTTTTCTAGACAGATTGTTTAACGTTTTGAGTGTCTCTGCCTTTCTGCTTTTTATTCCATATGCACTTCATTTGTCTTTCCTCATCCAGCACATCCCTCTTTTTTTCTGCTTTTTTTTTACTACATGTAGGAAAGTACAGAAAAGTAAACAGCCTTTCTAATTAGTTGGACAGAACTTTTGCATTTTCTTGAGAAAGCAAAATGTTAAGGCTTACTTTTGCAAGAATAATATGCTGCTTCTTGGCAAAAGACAATGCTTTTACATACTAGACACATTACAACAAAGTTGGAATTGTTTCCATAGGATTCAGTGTTTTCAGAAGTGGAAGATATTAGTGGTGCATCTAGAAAACTTTTTTCAGAAAATTCCATTTTTAAATGTGGCAGAGGAATTAAAAGAATGCATTGTTTATGAGGCAGGGAACACATAAGGAGTTTCACTTTCAGACCTATCTAAAGAGCAGTCAGGTTTTGCCGTATGTTTTCTACTGCGCTGATTCAGAGATTGTATATTGCCATTAATTTCTGTGGACTTTATCACACATGCTTTGACAGTAGATCACAATTAAATGCTCATTGGCTCATTAAACCATCACAGTCAACAGCATCTGCCGAGCTTAATGAAGCTATTGTGAACATCTCAAGCAACGTCACAGGAAAGGGAACATTCTACATTAAAAAGTCCATATCTGATTACCACTCTTTGGAAGCCAGTTATTATGTTGCAGCCTAAAGGCCAAGGATTTTTTTTAATGCACACTTCTTTGGAAACTGCTGCCATAAGTTCATTTTGCAGACCCGGTGAGAAATCAGAGTTACTGATTATAAGGTGAATAACCCATGTGTATAAACAACTACAGCTTTACATTTTGCTTCCCGAATGTTTAAATGTCAATTTTATACAAATAGCTATATTTCTGAAGAAATCTCTTTGAGGAAATATCTTTTCCATGACAGTATTTTTTAAGAGGCTGTAGACCACTCTAGACAATCAGCTCTGGTATTTTAGCTTCATGTTCAGCCTTACTTAAAATATGACAAGTATTCCCACTATCTAGCTGGATTAAGTATAAAAGTCACAGTTCATGCAATATAACAAAGAAGTATGCAACAGGATGAGAAATCAGAATGGACAGAAAATGTGTGAGGCATAGAGTAAGACTCCTGCCCTTAAAAGTAAATGTGTTCAGTGCAAATGTCTGGCATTCACTTCCAAACCTGCAGTTCAGACTCCTGTTCATGTCATGGGGAGCTACCTCTAGACTGAAATTCATCCCACCTAAAGGTATAAGAACTTAAATAACCTAAATCAGATCAGTTGAATCACACCCTAGAAATGCTCATCACTCTCCCTTTGACCACTAGCACAAACAAACATCTCTACTCTAGACATCTAAGCTTAGGGCAGAGCAATTCCACTCTCAACATTCAAACACTTTTTGCAGTTCCAGTTTAACACTTTGGTTTCCCCAGAGCTGCTTTAAATTAACCTCACATTCACATCCCTCTTTTTATTGGCAAAATTCTGTCAGAGAGAAAGTGCCTAAATTAATCAGTGATAGGAGCATTTCTAATATCTTGTGTCCATAGACAATTTTATAGCTTTAGAAGCAGAAAACAAAGTAAGAGAAAGGCTTCTGTCTTCAATAAGGAAAGGTGAACTATAAATTAAAAAACTGCAAATTCTTTTAATTTTCTAGAGGCACGAAATGATGATATAAACTAGCTCCATTTAAAAATTTCCTCCAGGCAGCAGAGAAACTAAGTTTGTTTTTATTTTGGTAACATAGTCACGTCTTTTCAATCTACAGTCTGACAGATTATTTTCTTTTTGGTTAAATTTTTTACAAGGTAAGAATAGCTGTTGCATTTTCACTTCTTTATATTTCAATCACCACAAGTACTCTAAATAGGCAAGAGTTTCCTGTTGTACTATACACTGTAAAGACTCTACACATAGTAGAGATATATTACTCAAAATAATGTTACACAGATACATCACTCCAGGTAAGACTAGGGCTCTGTTTGTATGAAATACTACTTCTGCCTAAATTGGCAAATATATTTACCATAATTTCACACAGAATTGTCATAAAAATACATGCAAATACATACTTAGCTGTCTAAATATCAAGTGGTTTATGACCTTAGAGATACCGCATATATAACCAAAAGACTGCTGCAAAGCACACAGCAGTTGATACAAACCACTTCAAAGTCTGCTCCAGTGCACTCACTAAGCAACACTTGTGAATTGTCACTCCATTACACTTCAACTGCTACCAATAATATGAGTGAAATTCTTGAATACCTTGAAATTAAAGATAGGAACACAAATATGAGATTATTATTTTAATTAATTGAGATGCACAGAATTAATTCTGCAGCTAGTATGCGTTCTCCATAAATTTTCCAGCAAAATAATTGTGACTCTCCAGAGTGTTGCCAGGCTCACTATAAACAAACAGAATTAAGATTAGAGAAAAAAACTACTTTCAATAACAAGCACAAATCACAAATCTTTTGGGGAAAAAAGAAATAAACAACAACGTGAAAAAATGTACTTTTGTGGCTTGGACAATAAATCTGTGAATCATATCCTAGGTAATATGTTTTCCACAGCAGCACCTGTACCTGTTTTGATATAAAATATGAATTTCAGATGAAGGTTGATGTGTTTTTAGAGTTCCTTGTGTGTCAACAACATGTTGTTCAATAATGCAAGATTATTTTATAAAAATCACCAGTTATCCACTGCAAGTGCCATAGCATACATATTTTTTAAGTACATGAAAAATGACACTTAAGCTCTTTAGTATTTAGAGCCAGGATTGCCTGTACATATTTCTTGGAATTGAGAGGCCAGTAGAAAGCAACAGATGACACAAAATCAGAAACACAGAGACTGGCGTTTTATGATGGGAATCTGGATCACATCACTGGCCAGTACTATCTTCCCACTGTAAAACTCAGAAGCCTTTTAACTCATGGGTGTGAAAGCATTTTATCACACTGAGTCAATGATCCTTGCGCAGAGGCAAGCTTTTGACTACCGGCAGTCCATCCTCCCACCCTCCACTGCCTCTAATTATTAAAAGAGAAGTTCCCTAAATGTGCAAAGAGGATGTCAAGAAAATACAGAGTCAAGAACCAGGAAGACCATTCATTCTCAGGTGAGGCTAGAACTGAGCAGGACACACTGCAGTACAGATTTTACTGTATGTCAGGTAATTACGTCCCCATGGGAAAACCTAAGACAGAGAGAACTGTTTTGCCTTATGCATCCATGGTACATACATAGGATGTGGAAATCTGCTCCCTCTCATTGCAGTCTCAGGATTTGTGGTCTCTACAGAGAATCTTGATCCACAAAGACTCCTGTGTAACACTTATGGACCAGGAAAACAAGCACAGTCCTTTTCTTTTTGAAGGGTCTTTGAAGAATCAGAGTAGTGCCAGCTTTATTCAGCTAGGACCTTTCATCCTAAGTATTTATTTTATGTTTTAGATTTTTATAAAATAATACAGTAATCTGAACCATTTGCATGCCAACTTACTTCAAAAACACTGCATGCAGAAGGCAAAGCTCTTCTGAAATGCTGATAGCCCAAGCCAGCTTTCCAAGATGACAGCGTATTCCAAAACCTGATATAATTAACCAAAAGGGTCAAAAAGCCTGTTAGGCAACAACACAATCCCAACCTCACAATCTGTCTTGTCCCACCCCTCTGGGATGGGATGGCAGGAGAAAGCTTTGCTTACAGCTACGATGCGCACACGCCAACTCACAAGGGAAAGCATGTGTGGCTTAAAGCAGCTTTGTACTCCTCTGATCCCAGGCCATCTGTGTACCAGCTGTCCTCTGGTGTAAACTGGAGCGCATTGGATGTTTGCTGCAGGGCTTTTTATGCATTTCTTTGCCTTGTCAGCAAACTTGTTTTAACATGAGAGATTTGTTCCGCACTTTACTCTGTTTCTCTCTCTTTCTTACACATGTATATACCCACACAAGCATCCTACCTAACAGGCAGGAGAGAGCATTACAGGACAATTACAAAAGAGGCATCAGAATTATTAACCTGTTGTGTTGTATTGCTGCCCATCACCACTCTGTCTAATTATCTCCCACATGTCTAGGTATCCAGATGACTTTGTGCAGTATTCAATCTTTTTCCCGTTTCCATTGTCAAAATGCTGTTAAGACTATCCTTGTATGTTGTGTTTCATGATGGGTTTTTTTTTCCTTGCCACAGTTTGTTTCCTCTCTTGTTTAGGTCGATTTGGGATAAAAAGGGCTGCCAATGCTAGGAGGTTGAGAGTATCATTCTCACCATGTTAGAGATGACAATTATGCAGCCACCTCTACAGAACAGTAGGACATTTGATTCATCTATCCTGTTCTAAAATATATACAAATATATAAATATAGCTAATTTGTTTTTCCAACAAAGAAAACTTTGATCCAGGTACTTATAAACCTTATCGTTATTTCTTGGTCCACTATGACAGTTAACAAACCAAACTGGAAAATACCCTTTGAAATAACCAAGGTTTGCTGCACTGATAGCTCTGAAGAGTGAACCAGGACAGTAAAGAGTCACCAGGAGTCCAGCAATCACTATGGGAACTGGAGTATGTGGTAGCCTGAGCCATATTGTGTGCCAGCAGGAAAAGCATTATACAGTAATCCCAATTGGAGCTGACAAATGGCTCGCTGTGACAAATGTGGTCATTCAGTACTTGCTGTGGATAGCTCTTTACTCAAAAGGAAGGGCTACGTTCCTTGAGAAGCTGAATGTGAGAAAAGGCAATTTTAAACACTGACATTTCCCAGTAACCTCAGCTTAGCGAGGAGGCCAGCAAGATGCTGTGCGCTTTGATGAATAGGAGCTTCAGAGGAAGAGGAACAAGGATTCAGGTAGTTTTCCAGTGCCTTCTTCCTCCATTTTAGTTCAGTTTAGTTGAAGCAGTCACTTGTCCACCAAAAGATGGTTTCTTAGAGCCAAAGTGACTTTTTAGCTGCCTCGTTAGGGGATATGCAAATGGTGAAGCATTGACAGCATGAGATTTCTCAAAGGAGGTGTCACCAGTCTCCAACGTGGAACACAGCCTCCAGACATCAGCACCCTCCACCCAGAGGAAGCCTATTCAAGCCACTATATAGCATTGTCTCCACAAAGCAGCAATTTAGCAAAGGTGTGAGAGAAGTTCAGCATTATGAATTTAAGGGCTCTGTCTACACCGCTGCCTGTAAGGAGGATATGTTCACTGCACAGGAATTTACAAACACAGACCATGTAGTTTATGCTTAGGAAGCAAATATTTCCAGAAAAAAATCTCCAGCTATCCATGTCACAAGTGAAACCGGGTGGTTTATCCCTGAGTCACACACAGCTTCAGCATCCCCATGACTTCAGGACATAGAAGTGCCACAGAAGAACAAAACAGCATTTTGCTGAGAGTCAATGCAGAAAGGGTTGATACATACAGTGGTGCTGTGCCAGCCACTTCAGACTAGAGAAGCAGTCATGAAAAGAAGGCAGAAGCACTAGAGACAGAGGCTTTCCCCTTTTATTGAAAAATATTCTATCTTAAAAGAAACTTTGTTCAAAGGGATTCACAGCATAGACCTCTCTGAAGCAGAGAAACTCTGGACAGACATAAGAAACATTAGGACAAAAAGTGACCTTAAGTTTCACTGCACAGCAGTTCAGCTCTAGCACCAGAAAAGCTTTTCCTTGCTTTTTGATACCTTTCTTTTCTTCAAAGAGAAACAAATGAGAAACAGTCATTCACAAAGGCTCTTAGCCATGTACTCATTAGAGGATAAAATTCAGCAGCTTTGCCTTGCCAGCAGACCAACCCTAACATTACCAAACATCACTAACACAGTTCACACCACGGTCATTTGCAACCGTCTTGCCACTACCAACACCAGCAGCAGACTACTAAGCATGTAAGGCCAGACTCACCAGTGGATGCCGGCTGCTTTGTACCACTCCAGTGATGCAAAGCAGCTGTAAACTGGGTTTAACAGCCCAGTTAAACTAGCTTCATTATTGCTTTGTGTTGCTGACACAGTGTAAAGCTGTCAGAGCAGCACAAGGAATCTAATCCTCTGCGTTCTTTTTGCAACAAAATGGAAGTGTTAATCCCGATTTCAAATCCTGTCAAAATATCTAATAAAGTCCACTGGAAGGATTTTGTACATTGACTGCTTAAAATGAGTTCACACCATTTCTATCAGCCTGCCTCAAAACACTGGATGTGTCCTCTGTGAACTTTTTGCAATAACATCCACTCATATAGATCAACAACTTAAAAACTAAAATCTGCTCTTACTGACATTGATAATTTTTTAATTTTATGATGACATAGTAAATACAAAACCTTCCAGGCTGCCTCTATCATGACATATGGTCTATTCAAGCAAGAGCCTGGTTGATAACTATCAACTAGATATATAAAATTATCAGTGTGTATGTTGGTAATTTTACATACACATACCAGCATACACTTACACATTAACCCCGGAGAGGGAAGATATTGTGACAGTGCAGTTTAATTGTTTTTATTACAAACCAAGAGGCAAAAATTCAGACTTCCTCTCAGACTTGTGATGAAGCAAACTCCCGCTCTATGAAGCTATAAATAGAAAGCTAATGGACCTGAGGCATCAAAGCTGGATGTGGTGATGGCCATACTGGTTTCTGTGTGCTGTCAGCCACAGAAAACTGGACTTTCTGTAACTCAGTGGGACACCTTGGCTCAATCAGATGTTCAACTTTCTGAACTCTACACAAAGGTTTGAAAAGAGTCTTCTGTCCAAACACCACTGTTAAAATGGATGAGCAGCAGATTTAAATACTGAAGTGTGGAGTTCATTATCATTTATCTACACAATCTTCCAAACCTCTGCTACATAAAATCTTGCCAGACCCCACTAGAGAGCCAAAACTCCTCCTTTCATTGCAAAGTTGTATTTGCATAATTATGATCATTCTCCTTTATCCCTTTCAAGTTTTACCCATTCATTTTCAGACTGACATAGAAACTACTAGATAAAACTATAAGGCATTTTTTGTGGAAGGATTAATAGTCTACATTACACCTGTTAAATATGCTATTATCAAAGGAAAAAGTAGACTTTGTTCTTTTGAATTCAAAATTATATAATTATGCAATATCACTCTGAATGATAATGGTAAAACTGTCCTATAAAGCCCCAATCTGGCAATCCATTAAAAATATGTATCTTTATAAATTACCTGTAACACCTACATGCAGAACATTAGAACTTCCCATTTCAAGATTAAACCCAGCCACTTATAAATCCCTAGAAACCTGACATTAAGATTTAAATAATGACATGTATAGTTTTTTTGCATACTGCCTTTCCCATCTGTGACTGGAATAATACAATTTGCCCTAGCCACTTAGATTGATATTTTCTGTTCTCAGAGACTGAAATGCCTCAAAATAAATTTGAAAATAACCTTGAAAACAGCTAAGGAAATAAGTTTATTATACAAAAAAAAAAAAACAACCAAAACTAAACTTATTATTCTTTCTCCTTTTTCATTCTCATCCTCAACTTGGTCTTGCAAGAACAGCAAGTAAGATCCACATTCAAGAAGGTGCTTGGGAACTTCTTTCTGGGTGTCCAACTTGCAGTGAAATCAATTGGAAATCAATGGGAATCATATATCTAGTCTCATTTCTGGGTGTGGACTGATGTTTGAGAAAGACTGGAACATTCATATCCTGTGCAAGTTTCACTGGGAAGACAGAAATCAAGAGTTTTTCTCTTGCCTAATGGTAGAAGAGCTACACTGAGAGATTTGAGTAGCTCTAATATATTTATATATAGTAGTTACAATAAAGTTAGGGAAAGAATACCCACCTAAGCAGTGATCAGTGTGTTCTTGTGGGGTGGAAGGCACAGACTGACCTCCAGGTGAATGACACTGGGATAGGAGGGTATATCAGGGAAGAGGACAATTCTGTTCAGTGAGTTGTTCTTTTCTGCCACCAGTGACAAACCATGGAGCTGGCTACACGCAGTGCTCCACAAGCAGTTAGCAGAGAACCTAGGCAGGAGAAGCTGGTGAGGAACATCAGGTGGCACAGTTAAGGGTGACCCCAGTCAGCGCTGAGCACCTCAAACATCATGGCTGTTCAACACAGTGAAGGAAAAGGGCAAGGACACAGGTAATCTTACCTGTCATCAGCCATTCAGATTCCCATAATTCTAGTTGATTTTATTTTCCTTTTCTTCCAATAAACTTTTGTCTGCCAGAGACAGTTATTCAATACCTTGCTTATCATGCTTCAAAAGGACTCTGGATAGGACTTGAGTTCATGTGTTTTAAAAGTTTTGTATAACTGAGTTTGGCCTTTGCTGCTGCCAAGAGAAGGTCTGTACTGTGGTGTGGGAGGCAGGGGAAATGCTCAGCCAAGATACCTGGGTAGCACCCAGAAGCACATGAAGTAAAACAATGATTTAGGGAAAGCATATTGTGCTCAGTCATAGCATTCCTGGCATGAGACTGCATATAATCCCAGGAAGCATGGAGTTTAGGACTGGTAGGGCTCAACTTAGATGCTCAAGCATAGGCATTTACTTCCATGTGAGATGCCCTAGAATATGCGAGACATCCCTGGCAGATATGAGAATGCAAGTGGCATACTGTGTCCTTTCCATATGATTGTTGGAGACATCAGCTTCCTAGAATCTCTTGATGAGACCCTTACTAAAAATCACTCATCCTAAAATACGCATTCGAAATGAGCCACAATTTGTGTATTTTCCTTCACTGCTCGTAAAGGAACTCCAGGGTGAACAGCTCAGGTATAGCTATCCACACTGTAGATGCTTAAATTTAGCTTATATGAATTTCACCTGTAACCAAGTGTGAGCAACAAATTGGTGAGCAACAAGTGTTTCCAAAAAACAGGATAGCCACTACTTTCTCTGTTGCCTGTGGGTCACCTGGCTCTCCGCAGTCTTTCCCTCAGTGAGGATATAGCGGGGCCTGTCTTTTCAAGCCTGGCTGTATATTTTCTTAAATCAGACAGGAAATTATGATTCTTCAGAGCACTTCTCCCTTTTGTTATACTGGAATGATCTTAATCAACAGACTTATCCAGAAGAGGATTTGGAAAGCTATGCAAAGACATGCAGTGTGTTACTACAACCCTTCTTCCCCTAGGAAACCACACTATTGATGTTTTAATTAAAGTCTGAAAAATTAAGAAATCTATTAGAAAAACGGTAAAATAACAGTTATCATTCTATGGCAGCCTCCAAACAATGCCTCCTCTTTAATAAACTGGCTTTTGTTTCATTTATTTTGAGGGAAATCAAGAACTGAGCAGTGAACTGAAGCAGAGCCCATTCTTCTCTGCGCTCCAGCAGAAGAGTCGACAACACCGATAATTCATGTAAAATGCACTGTACAACACTGACATCTGCAAGGAGCTCATCATTCTTTGATGTTGTTTTCTTTTATAAAGCTTCTCTCTTTTCCTTAGCCTAACCACCACCCCCCACGTCAAATGAAAACCTGACAGCACAGAGTACCCTAAAGCATGTTAGTCTGAAACTGAAGACAAGCTGGAAGATTCAAAGACTAGAGAACTTGAATTTTTCTCCTCAGCTGGCAGCTGCTCTTTGTAACTTCAGGCTCATCTTTGTGAAACATTACCACGATAAAAGCACCAGTGGCAATCTTTCACTGACTAGTACATGAATATAATTCTCTTCTGTAACTCAAAAGTAATATCTGGTTCCCATACAGTAGACCCAGAGGAAATCTTTGCCAGGCAGCAGTTTAGTTATCAAGCAGGATATTAAAATCCTGATATCAGTGTTGTCAGCATTTCAATAACAAGTATGGTTCCAAGAATTATTGCTTCTTGGAATACATCTTTAATCACTTCTAATGTAATAGTATCTTTTCAGCAAGGCCTGTTAACATTGGTTAAGTCAGCAGCATATTAATCAGTGGTACAGATGGATAAATTCTGTCTCAAAACAGCAGCTGAACTGATTATAAGTTCTTGTGAACTTCATGCAGAACTACCTTGATTCTGAATTCTACACTTAAAAATTCCTCTGGTCCTACAATGGCGAAAAAAGGAATCAAAAATTCCTACAGAACAGCTGAATATATCATACCTAATAAATCTTGTGTCAAGCCTCCTCCTTGCACACTAGCCTGGGTGCAGAAAGGATTCTGCAGTTTAATTCAGACATAATGCAAAGTGGTGTCCCAAGAAACCAATAACAAAGTGATAGATCAGCTGCCCCAAACTGTTCCAGGCTGTTCTGTGCTCAGTCACACTCAACAAGGTCCATATGAGTAACGACATATGTCTCTGGTGTAAACACATCAGAGCTGGCCTTCCCAGCCTGCTTCAGTCAATGGAGAATGAGTTAATGCTCAATAGACTCCAAGATGCAATTCTTCTCATCCTAGAGCAGACATTTAAAATAGGTCTGACAAATCTCAGCCCACAACTCTACTCCCTGGATTGACTATAAAGAGAGCATTACAGTGATCAACTCAGCTGAAGCTGACACCTGCATGGCTGAGTCCTAGGGCAAAGTTTATTTATTTAGGGCTATAGATATGACAGAGGGTCTAAGAGAGACTCATGCCCCACTGCACTGGCAGCTGGAGGCCAGGTGGGAAACCCCAGGCCATTTGAGCTGTGTGTAGGCATACCTATTTTATCTGTTGTAAGAAAAGAGTACTACAGCCTAGCCATCCACCTCATAAGGATGTTGTATTGACTGATAAGTACGAAGCACTAAGAAGGTATAAAAAAATTGTGTTATTATTAGAGAGACCAGTTTTACATAATGGAACCAAAACCCACTGTATTTGTTTAAAAAACTTGTTAGTTGAATGCAATTAATATCATTATTAGAAAATTTTAATGTTGATATCAAAGCTAAAACTTATTTTCTGCAGCACAACCTAGTAATTACAGTGCCTTCCTCATACTGTGTTTCCAACGGCTTTGTCACAACAAAACGTCACCCAACTGAGACCATAGGCTAAACCTAGTTGCAAAAGAATGAAAGAGAATAGCAATAGTAATATTACTAACACACTTTATAATATAAACTCAGCTATTTCCACTATATTCTAGTCCTGCAAAAAAAGAAACTTTTTCTTCTACGCTGCCTGATGGACCAGAGTAGCAACATAAAACAGATCTTTGCTTATTAGTGCACACTGATACAGCAGAACATTGGAGTCAGAGTTGTAACACTGAGGTGACATCCTCAGTGTGATTTTACTTTCCAGGAGCTGATATAGTAATTTTGTCCATTTTCATTATAACGCTGTTAGTCCTTATGTAAATCACAGCACATTGTGAAACCTGATACCTGACCATCATACAGTGCTGCTTAAATTCTCCAATTGCCTGAAAATAAATTCTTTATTAAAATAATTATTTTTATGATGTTTAAGCTAGTGTGACAATTATCACACTTTCAAAAGCCATCTGCATTTACTTTTAAACGGGGACACAATGAGGCAGAAGCTATGGAAACAGCTGTCCAGAAAAGGCCTCCTCTTCTGTTCCTGGAATATCAATGTTCTGGCCATAAGTCAAAAGTTCTGGCTAGCAGAATAAAGAAAACAGTAACAAAAGTTAGAGTTCTTTATTTTTTTTTAATACTCTCTACATTAGATTGTGCCTGGTTCTGAAGCTCTTGAAATCTCAGTAAATTCTGTCTCCCTGGAGCAAGCTGTAGCATCAAATCTCAGATTGTTATGATATCTCCTATCTTTGTTTACCCTACAGACTCCATTAGCCACTGCTGTCTCTAAAAGCGCGTTGTTACTGTAGTAGTTCCAGTGTCTTGCTAAAGCATGCTGCCCTTTTAGAGCTATTGCAAATTATTTTGAATTCACAAAATTTAAAATCAGGCCAATATTTCCCCCCCTGCTGCCTAAAACATCTCTCAAAAGTTGCATTCTGCTGCAAAAGGGTTTAGAATTTTTTGTAATTCATACACTATGCCTCCTGGCAGCCTTCCAAACTGCACAGAACTCAAAAAAGTGATTTTAGAGCAGTCAGTAAACTTTACGTTGCTCCTAATAGTTGTTTGAATATCCAGCTGCTGCCTAAGCTCCAGGGCCAGCAGACTCCTGTTGAACAAACTTGGATACCACACAAAATGCTGCTCCTAATAGCGGGACAAGGGGTGTTAACTTTGGCCAGACTCCTCTTCTATATGTAAGGTGAATATCAGAGTGATGCATTGGAGGGATGACATGTTTTGAGTTTGTGAAGGCGTAAGCTGTTCATTCTTTTTTCTCCATTTGAAACAGTCTGGCTGACAGAATTGAGGCTTCGAAGCTCATTCAGTCTCTTTATTGCTGTCTGCTTCTCACCAAACCTTTAAAACAAAGGAGTGACTCAGTAGTGTGCATCCAATTAAGTCATGTTTACAAATAATTCCTCACTATCTGCCCTGTTTTAATGAAGATATATGGTCATTCTGGGGATACGCAGGAAGTTTGAAACTTTACATTTCAGTCATAAAAACTATTATGATATCCTGGTGCTTTTATTAAACTGCAGTCTTTCTCACAGAAAGAATCTCACTCAGCCCCTTTTGAGAGACTTTGTATATGTTATGTTAATTTTGAAATTCTTTAGATATATTTAAATCTATGCATTTCCAAGCTCTAGCAGCCATTGCTCAACTGGAAAAAAAAAAATCATATATAAATGATTCATGAATACATGGCACTTACTTGCTGGGATGGTGGAGCAGAGAGGAGAGGAAGAAGAACCCAGTGCTCTTTAGAAGGAAGTGTCTTGCCCCCTTTATCACAAATTACAACTTTTACTTGTTCTTCAACACAGGATGTGGGGGAAGTACACTACTAGACTGGGTTTCTTAGGTTTAAAATTAAGATGGAGAGCCTTCATCAGCATCAAAGACATTTTAGGTATGTGCCCGTTTTCTGAGGAGAAGGGGGAGGGGAGCACCTAAGAGGGTTGCTGTGATGGGAAAGTTGGGACTTCTCCCACACCGAGTGCCCAAGCACGTACAATGTGTGAAGGACCAACGAATTCATACAGCTAATTCACCAGCTGAACAACTGCTCAGTGGGTTGCTCTGGTATACCAGGACTGTATGAAATTAGGAAATGTTGTTACTTCATGCAGACTTGAATAGAAAGAAGCTTCCTGACACAGAAAAGACGTAAGCAAACATTGTAATAGGACTAATAGTGGCTTCACAGGAGTGAAAAGACCTATTGAATATACACACACAAAAGCATACTTTAATGTGTAAAATGTCTGTCTCTTGATGAATAGGTTAGAAATTCAATAGTAAAAAAAATGCAAATAGCTATAAGATTTTTAAAGGGATAAAGACTGAAAATAGTCTGTCTATTTTTATTCTAATAGAGTTACCATCATAGCTTTCCCATAAAGTCAAAGATCCTTTATTGCTAATTGGGCTTGCTTGCAGAAAGCTTAGGCATTCAAACATGGTTTCCTTTCCTTTTATAATGCCTTGTTTTATAAAGTAGTCGCTCTCATTCATGATCTTTTCTTTGATGAAGAAACTGTACTTAGAGTCCTGTGGAGGAAAATAAAATACTGAAGGTAACGACTCTATTATTGCTAATGAGTTTATGCCCACAGGTTAGGAACAAGGAAGGGAAAGAATTGTCATCAGAGAGAAAGAAAACATGTCCATGTTAGCCTTGATATTGCTAATTCAGTATTGACAGCTATAGTAGTATAGACCTGTTTGTCAACACCTACAACCAGAGCTGGCTCTACAGTTTCCATTATTTTGGGTCTGAATGGGAAATCAGGACACATGCAACCCAACATTTACAATTTTCTCCTGTTCTCATCTCTGCTGGCCCAAGCAGAAGAGGTTACATGCTTGTTTCTAAATATAGACCTTTCAAGACATGAACACCAAGAAGAAATGATACATTACTTATTTTTAAAGATATTTCTAATGTTATTCCATTAATATTACAGAGATCATATAAAACAAGATGCAGATATTATCGATACAGAACATTTTTCTGCTACAAGGCCACATATACAGAATAGATAAATACTTAGTGATAGATCTGAATAAATCTGTATCTGCTTCCTATAACAGCCTGACAAGTTTGCTCAAGATATATCTGAAGACTGTCAAGTGAAAGTCCACTGATTTCCCAGGTAGGCCAGGAAGTTTCTCCCATGTAAAAAAGCAAAGAAAAGTGGACTTTTTTCCTGAAAACTTCATGAAAAAGCACACAGGACAACATCTTTGCCTAGCAAATCAAGGCCAGAAATTAATGTTTCTCAGTGAGCTCTATACTGTCTGAATTTCACTCCCAAGTGTTTGGCATTGGTATAGCTCAAGTGAAATCAAGCCCCAGACCATCTTGCTTATTGGGCTTATTAGATCTTTCTTTCTACTTTTCCCCTTGGATGTAATCAAGAGAAAGAGCCAAACACAACATCCCATCCACAGTCTCTAGTTTGGCTAGCACACTGTCATCTCGAATTGCAATGGTTTCCCTTACCCCCATGAATCCCATTAAGTCTTGCTGATGCCAGAACCTGAATTTTAATCTTCTGATGAGTACTCTGCATTACAGTTTCTCTCATATTTCCTGGAAGTACACAATGGGCACACCTGCTGGTGTCCCTATGGTTCAGGTAAACATGTCCATGTTAGCCTTGATATTGCTAATTCAGTATTGACAGCTATAGTAGTATAGAGTTCAGCACAGCAATGCACTGAAGCTCTCGTCTAGCTCCTTCATCAAGTTTTGTGTCATAAACCATGGCTTCACAGATGGCAGGATCCAGGCTAGCCAACTTAACGTACCTCAGATACATTTACCCAAGCTGCATAGCAAAACATGCCATATTTAGCTTAAGAATCTTAGCAAGCTTCCTTCAAATAGCAGGCTGCTTGGCTTATAGAAGAGGAATAAACTCAAAACACTGTCAGAAGAATTTAAATTCTAATGGTAATGTTTATACTTTCACACAAAATTTTACTTTAAAATTCTTAATGATATCGAACTATGTGAATCAGCTGCTTTGTCTCAAACTCATCTACATTGGACAAATTTACCATGACAGCAACATGACAAACTCCAAAGAAATACCATAGAGCTTTCTGTATGTCTACATCTGTCAAAATTAATCTGGTGTAAGTAAGGTAGGACATCTAGCTTTTTACTCCTGTTTCTATTAAAGTTCTTGACCAAGACTGAAACATTGTTTTTTATTGTAAAGACCCCAAGAGATGGGAAAAAAACTTTTACAAAAAAAAAAAAAAAAAAAAAAAAAAGCCTACGCAAATCTAACTAGATTCTTCATTTTTTAAAAGAAAAACATAGGTGTCCTACACTCTCGGAAACAGCAGTAAAAGCAATTCTATAATGTCACTGAAGAAAGATTCTCTACCCAGAAATTTTTCTTCTACTAATAAGCTCTGACAGGTTTTTTGCTCTTTCCTGGCTGACCTCTACTACTGAGTAGCGGCTTGCATTCATCAGCCATGCCAGGACCTGGGATAGGGAATTGATCAAGGTTAAAACTAACTTCCTTTGTTTGTGGGTTAGCTATAGTCTTGCTCAGTTGCTGGATTTGGTTCACTGTAGGGCTGTGAAGACAATTCTGCTGGCATAATAGTGAGGATGGTACAGGGAGGAACAGACGGCTGGTCAGGCAGGGCTAGTTCCTTTTCTCACTGACATAGATTACACCAGCTAAAACAGCTCACGGAACTGCAGTTATGTCTGCTTTGCACTTCATCTTACACAGCTAAAATTGAATTCTAAACAGCAAAGTTCCAGTTAGCTTTTCATTTATCTGTTATAACAGGTAGGTATACACACACACACACACGTATCTCGGAATACTGGTTTTGGCTGGGACAGAGTTAATTTTCTCCCTAGTAGCTGGTATGGGACTGTGTTTTGGATTTGTGCTGAAAACTGTATTTATAACGCAGAGATGTTTTAGTTACTGCTTACACAGAGTCAAGGCCTTTTCAGCTTCTCGCATCACGCCACCAGCAAGTACGCTGCAGGTACACAAGAAGTTGGGAGGGGATACAGCCAGGACAGCTGATCCCACCTGACCAAACGGATATTCCATACCATATGACATCATGCTCAGCATATAAAACTGAGGAAAGAAGAAGGAAGGGGTGGACATTGAGCTTGATGGCATTTGTCTTCCCAAGTAACCATTATGCGTGATGGAGCCCTGCTGCCTTGGGGATGGCTGAACACCTGTCTGCCAATGGGAAGCGGTGAATGAATTCCTTATTTTGTTTTGCTTGTGTGCATGGCTTTTGCTGTACTTGTTAACATGCCTTTATCTCAGCCTACTTGTTCCCTCAATTTTACTCTTCTGATTCTCTCCCTCATCCCACCAGGGAGGGGAGTGAGTGAGGGGCTGCGTGGTGCTTAGCTGCCAGATGGGATTAAACCAGACAACAAAAAAAAGTTGAAGTGAGAGCTTCTAAATAGCAACTAAAGCAGCATCTTTACTACAAGACTTGTTTAAAAGTGAAAATATTGAGAGCCATCCTCCAGTAGTTTATACAAAAGTAAACAACTTGCCCGACTTGTATATAAACTCTTGGTAGGAACAAGTACCTAAGGAAAGTAAAAGGGTCAAAACTTTACCCCATAATGTTCTTCCAACAGATAGACATGTCATAACCACTTGATAACTTTAAATGAGAGCTAAAAGACACTAGTCACTGAGGAATTTGTTTTGCATACATGACAGACACTGCCAAGAAAAGCTATTCAGCTACCAACAAGCTATTAATAAATTTTGATTCTTCTCCCAATTCTTGATATTTCTTCCAAGGGAAAGCTGACATAAGACACTCCTAAGACATAATAAGACACTCCTGATCTTAGTATCCAAACATATTTTGGCATTGCCTATTACTTTTTGGCATTACTTTAGATTTCATTTTGGACAGCATAGATCACCTTCTTTGTTATATGTAGGACAGAAATTAAAGATCTATTAACCTCAATATATGCAACGGACTCTCTTTTTATGCCATTGTAGATACTGTGTTTAACATCTGATGCATAGTGCTACTAGTAAGATCTCAGTCAGAACGTAGATGTGTAAATGTATGATTCATTTCAAAAATTTGCTCCATGAGCAAAATGAAGCACTGAATATTTGGAATCAAGAACTGAAAGAGATATCTACCAGCCATAATATTCTTTTCAGTTCTGGGCCTGAAAATTAATTACCATCTCTGATAGTTGTTTGACAGTGATGGTGCTTTCAGCCAGGGAAGCAAGAGTGAACTGCAAGCTTTGTGGTGCAACTTCAAAACACCTGTCACATCCTCATTGAATTCTGCCTCACGGAGTCAATAAGGGTTACAAAACGAATTCCTCTAAATTACTTGACAAGTGATGTTTGAAGATCTGACAAAAAAAAAGGAAAAAAACATCACAAGCTCTTCTCAACTGTGTAAGACAGATACATGTTCTATTGTCCTGTTTTCTCTCCTTTCTTGCACCTGTCACTTCTTTCAGAGTGTAAAGCTGTGGCTGACTGAGCAGATCACCTGTCTGCTTGCTCAGGAAGAGCTTTTCAAAGCACAGATATAAAAGCAGGAGAAAGAGACACTAAAATCTTCAGGAAAGTAGTGTCCAAGTTTTCACTGGAAAATCTAGCATTGTTTCATCCAGATTTATTTTCTGGTCATTGCATATATAAGCTTCTCACAGAATGCCTTCTAAGACATAGCACCATCAGAGATAACTATTTAAGCAAAAGTAATGAAAAAGCCGCTATGAATTACTTGTTGCTTACAAAATGTACCAACAAGCCATCTTGGGAAGCAGCAGCAATTCTAGTGTAATAAGGAACTTAGCAGCCCAACTCCACCAGAAAAAAGTAGTCAGTGCAGCAGCCTGGACCCAATCAAGTACACCAAAATTTTATAACAACAAAACCAATAAAATATTATGAAAACAGAAAATAATGACACAAGCACAAATTGGGTCAGGACACAGGGAATAGTACTCCCCGTGTTCTAAAATGTACTTTAAGAGAATATGCACAATTTTAATGACTTGATTTTATGCATGGCAGAGTATTGCTCCACAGCACTCTGTGTCAGGACCTTTGGACAAACCAGCCACAGAAGGTGGTCCTTTACTGAGTCAACATTTGTAGCTCCTACAGTATGGACAGGCAGCTGAGAAATATTCTTAATTTGAGGAATGACAACATGTCTGTAAAACTGTCTAGTTTAAAAGCTTCACTGAGGCTTTCTGGGACAAAACTTGTTTTTTTCTTGAGAGGATAAACAGCTATTACATTTAGACTTGTGTTCATTAGCTAATGTCCAGCTGTGAGATGTGCTGAACTTCAGCACTAAACAGTCATTAGGTGAACATGATTTGGTGCTTTACAAACACTCAGTAAATACAGTAATGTTTATCTCAAATCTTCCACTAAGACTTATGAAATATTTTTTCCCATGTTTTCAGAGGACTGAGGTCAGAAACAACTTCTACAGTATGCCAGGATAAAGATGATCGACCTACAGGAATGGATTAGCTAAAACTAGCTATCTTGTCAAATATAGGTTAATAAACACCAACAACTAAAACCTGAGAAAGAAAATATACTAGGGCTGAAAGATGAAGCAGGGGAATTGTGTCAATGACAGACATTTCCTCTTCACAGACCATAAATTAAGTGTTCACCAAAGTAGTTAGAAATGGTCTTGGTCATGTTGTGTAAATAATGTACAAAAGTTTTAAATTACTTTTATAATGTTAGCACATTTCCTGTGGGACTGGATCATGTTGCAAAGAAACCATTTTTAGCCCAAGTTTACACAGCAGGTAACTGGAATTTAAAAAATTATGACGTGCTAAATAGCTTTATTTTAGTATCCAGCCTTCCTGCCTTCAGTGATTTTTTTTTTTTTCATTTTAATCTAAGTGTCTTTGTAAAATCTTGGCAATGACCTAACTGTAAACAAAATAAAAAATCTGGAATTAAACTCAAGCTTTCATATCTTCTGCTCTGTTCTTTATTACCTTCACAAAACGCAGTGGAAGAATCTAGCAATTCTACAGTCAGCATTAATTAGCTAAATTGTTGTCTGTAGAGAAAATAAAATGTACCAAAATACAAGCTGAAAGCAGCTCTGGAACTCTTAGCAGTAAAATTATGTAGAAGTAGATAGTTATTATGACTGGAAAAGAGAATGAGTATAAAAATGTTAAAAAATACATCCCAGGGATATTCAGGCTAAGACACTAGGGACATAACTAAGGAATTTAATGAATCACAAGCAAATACTTCCAAAAATTCAAGGGAGCGGAAATTCCTTAAAAGTAACCATAGCATCTACACTCAAAGCTTGGAACATGGCAATCAATCGTGGCAACTAACCACCTGGCAGTCACTTTACTACACTCTCAAATAAAGGAGAGGAGCCTGTATGGTGCCACACAGAAAGCTAGGAGAAGGAGGCCTTCAATGCACAGCTTTCCAGAGGTCCATTCCAAGGGGCTGGAGACAGCCTTCAGTTCTACTCAGAGAGGTGAAGCCACACAGCCACATCTAGACCTCCACATTAGACTGAGTTTGAAGTCACTTTCATCCCAAATGCTCTGACCATCAACATTACTTTTACATTGCCATGTTGTCCAATTCTAGTTTGAAGCAAACCAACTGAATCTTCAAGACCAGGAAACCCAAGTGTAGGGAAGAGCCACAGAGGACCCAGGCACATGCCCTCAAGGTGGAAGAAAGCAGTAAAGGAGATGTAATTTTGTAGAGCAAATAAATGTGAGGAAAGAAATGAAGCTATAAGAGCAGCAGATTTACTACAGAGGCCCAAGGGGAGCAGCAGCCAAGTCTTAGCAGTGTCTGATGGAGGAGATGCTGTCCAGGCTCTTCTCTCCATCACAATCATGGACCTCAGCTAGGCCTTACATAACTGGCTTCACTTCTCAGAGCAAGGTAGAAATTGTCCTTATTTCTATGCTTCTGCTGAAGCTTTCTTAATCCTTGCACTCATTTTAGGCAATGAGAGAGATGAAGAGAAAATGGAGACATTCAGAGAAGAGCTGAAATGATTTGCAACTGGCATATGAAGAAATTTTTAAGAAAATAATACATTTGGCAACTGTGGAAGAGAGATTAAAGCTATGGTCATGTAGAAGGCATCTATATAAAGAAAAGGCAAAGGAACTGCTTTATCATGTCAGTTATACAGGCAAATTGAAGAAATCAGTATTTAGAGAAAGTCAGTCAGGGGTGAGTCTGCGAGTCAGTTTCAAATCAACAGTTTGAAAAAGAACATCCTCATTTTTGACCTGGAACAATCCAAGTGAGGCTGAGAAATGTGCTTGGAAACATGAAAGGCAGCAGGGAAGCACCATCTACTCACCTCTGCATTGTCTACAGTTGAACAGAGCCCCCACTGTTTCAAGGCAAGTTTTAATCATCTGCTGGCACAATGGTATTGCAACAATTAAACAGTGAGATTTTAAACAGTCTCCCAAATGCACACTGAATTGCAGACTCACCCTATACTTGTGTGTGTGAGTAGGCATACTTGTACATGTACCCATATATAGAGAAACAGTCTGCATTTACCTGTATGACTAACAACTGTACCTCTCTGTTTATGATGGGAAGCATACTGTATTAGTGTATTCTCTTGTATTAATTCTCTTGACTAAAAAGCCACAGTGAAGCAGCGATTAAGTTCTCATGAAAAACTTTTTCTTGCACAGTTTCCTCTCTGTATCTTGCATATTTTAAAATTTCAGATGAATCGAAATGGGAGATTATTTTGAAGTTGGCATTGCTTGAGTAACAAAGTACTTTAAGTCCAAGTCCAGCCAGGAATAAAAATTAATTTTTAATGGAATCACATGAAATAATAAAATTACTGGTTTTCTCTCTCACACTTGAGTTTTCTTTTTTTAAAAAAAAAAAATATCAAAAATATTAATTTGCTTTGGATGAAATGTGGAACAGATCAAGTAATGAAAACAGGCATGTCACAGCAAGGAGAGGTTTGGGGAGGAAAAACCCGTCAATGAATGGGTAGTTGTCTCTACAGCAGATTAATTTGCCTTAATACTGAAACTCCTGCTGCTGTAGCAGCTCCTACTACAGCTTCTCCTTGATCATGTCTCCTGCACTGGCTTTCTTCTTGCAGTCATATACAGCATTTTGTACACACATTTGTCTCTATTACCTTCTAAGACATCACCATAGGCATCACCACAGGTTTCTAAGTAGTTATTACTGTTCAGGGAGCACACAGGAATTTTTAACTACTACGACACCTTTGAGTACCACAACAGTATTTGGTGTCCATATGTTCATATTTTAAGTGTTGAATTATGATAGTTGAATGACTCATCTCATCTGGTCCAGTAAAAAATTATTAATGAAATATATTTTTTATTCCCTAGTTGTGTCTGCTATTCATGTGCACTGGAAATCAAATTTGGTAATCAGTTTGTATTACTTAAGCCTTCTGTTTTTATGTAGAAAAGTGAGTTTCCATTCTAATTAAATATACAGGACAATTTTACTTAAAGCAATTAACATAGCCATTTATGCACATAACAAGACAGTTATCAGACTACATCCTGCTGCTAATTCTCATAATTCATAACCACAATTTCAATCGTAAGTGATGAAGATTTTTTTAATGGTGCACATCTGCCCCCTTGTGCCAGATCTACATGACTGCCTTTTTTATTGCTAAGGGGACTACTGAACTACAGCTCACCCAGTCTTGTAAGGCTCTTGTAAAAGCTCACATGCAGGTATATTGCTCCTCAACTTCCCTTTCAGTGTACAACAGAAAAGGGGGGAAAGGGATCTTATTGTACCTCTCCATCTCAGCTCCTGGAATTTTTTTTCTAAACATGCAGAGAGATTTAGAAAAATGCAGATAGGTACATAGCTATCAGTGATACCTGTATCAGGAGGATTTCAACAAATGATTGTGGCCAGTGGCAGTTTCTGAAGGTCTTCACCAATCGATGCAGCTGCACCAGGTGAAGAGACCTTTGCTCCCATCATAGCAGGAAACTGCCCAAGTAGAAGAAACAAGAGGAAGCTTGCTACACACTCCATTTCACATGAAAGAAAATAAGAAACTGTGAAGGCTGTTTTTCATGGTAAATCCTACAGTGCTTGGAAAATGGTAGGCCAAGGCATTGAGTGCTTTCAAGAATAATTTAACTTGAAGCAAAATACTTACATTTTACTCCAGAAATGCTCCTTCTGTTCCTCCATGTTTTGTAGTTGTAAGCTTTGGCCTGGAAACTGTGAAAAACTTAGATAAATGGTCCTTGAGCATCCATCACCCTTTCCTGCCCTCCGTGAGCAGGAGCGAGTGCCAGGGCTCAGTTCCTGAGTGACTCAATTCAGTCTATCCCAGCTTACTGGGGTACCTCTGGCTCTGCAGCTACTCCTGCCTCGCCCAGATCTGTATTCCCACCCCACATACTGGTTCCATCACCTCCACAGTTGCACTCCCACCTCCAGATAACACATCCCCATGTCCCTCCTGCCACAGCTACTGCTCTGCTGCTCAAGATAAAAATCTGCAAAACAGTAGAAAGAGCAACTTATAGAAAAAATATTTTTAAAAAAGAAAAGCTCAGAAATCTGCTGGTACTGAGCCAATGCTGAATGGCACAGCTCAGCTTGAGGACCTGCAGGTGTTGAGAAAGGTGCTTATGAGGCCACTTACTCAAGCCACTTTGCCCCCAGGAGGTCTGTGCTCAGAAGCCGCTGCCGCCAGCAGAGGCAAGACACCACCAGCTCATCAGGGGGCAAAATCTTTTACTTACTTGGAGATTTATAAGGTGCAGCCATACCCTTAACAAAGCTGGGCCACAAAATCAGGATTTGGACCTCACTCTTTCCAGGTGGCCCATTTCTGTGTGAGGATTCCTTGTCTGTTGATGGCCAACATAAGCATTCTCCCGCTCATTCCACACAACATGATTTAAAAATGACTCATGACATGTGTTTGGCCACACAGGACATACTGAGTCAGAGCTATGTGCTATATATCATCCCTTCACAGTTTCTTGACAGCAGGTAGGAAATGCTGAGGCCAAAGCCACATCTCAAATATCTCCAAGCTGAAGAACCTCACCTGGGGTGGCACAGGCACTCATCCATCCCCACTCAGGTTTCACAGCCCTGAACACTTTGCTGAGAGTGTATCTCAGCCCTATTACAAAAAATCAAGAGGAGGTGGTCTTTCAGAGCATGACTAGGGAACATATTTAGCTCTTTTTTAATCCAGTAACTCAAATCCTCATCCAGGATTTGTTTGTTCTTCTCACCATCAAAGGGCTTTTGAATAACTATCTTGTCCAAGAATAACATTCTAACTGCCAAACCATGGAGAATTCAGAACTGACATCCATTTCACTCATGATGTCCCATTTCATATAACCTCATTAAACATTCCTTAGACTGAAGAGATGGGAAAACAGTCAACATAGCACTAGCCAAGTTGTGAGACACTTGGTTTACAGATAAACAAAATTTTTATGATCCCTAATTCAGTGAACATTTCACTATTTACAGTTAAGTCATTAAAGGATGACTGATTGGAGTGTTAAAATGTTGAGTGAAATTTCCAACATCACTCTGTAACCAATGCCAATGATTTCAGATGCAATTTGAAAACATCACTTGTCTCTCATCTTCTTGGTTCTGAACATAAATATATTATAAAATCTGCCCCTTCCACCTTTTTTTGCCTCAGCTGAACACACAGCATGACACAGACAAGAAAGGCAGCAGACTAAGAAACAAGGTCCAGTTACTTCGATATGATCCATGGTTTCCCAACTTTGCTTTCCAAAACCAGATAAAAATGCTCAGTCCTGTACAGAACCCTTCACTGCATATCTGTACAGAAATCAAATGGAAATAATCTTTTTAAAATAAATTATTTCACAGACTAGGTAGGCTTGCTCTACCCACCTTATTAAGCTGTGAAGTTCTGGTCCAGTTGTAGGTTCCTTTTGGTCATCAGGGTTAAAGCATGTTGCAATAAGACATAGAAAGTCTGTTGTTATTTTACCAAAAAATTAAGTGTATTTCTTAGACAGGATTCATGCAATACTAATATATATAAAGTCACTAGATCAGCAGTATTTAGAGAAAGAACACTTTTTAGGAGCATAAGACTGTATGTGCTTCATGGATCATGTGTGCAACTTAGTGGACAAATTAGTTTGACTGTAATCACTGAATGCACCTCTGTTTTCAGTCATTTTGTACCAGCTCAGAGCAAAGTTCTGGCCTTCTTGTAGGAGGACAAGTACATTCCTGTGCATAACTTTGATCTTTGAGAACCAGTTCAGCAGTGCTGGGAAAAAGAAGAAAGCCTTTAAATAAGAAAACATAGATCTCTAGACTGGCAGAAGGCCCTCCCATGAGTACGTTTGATGTATTCCTCTGGCTTGACCAACATATCATGAGAAGCAGAAAAAGAAAGCAGTAGAACACCAACAAAAACATAAGCAGCAACTAGTCAAAACAACATCTAAAATTAATCTGTCCAAAAGCAGCTGCAGCTGTGTTTACTTGATAGCATCTGGAAAATAAACCAAGTTGCAAAGTTGCAACTTTACTGCTTTCACAGAGCACTGGTACCACAATGATGGCAACTTTTTTCAAAGGAGTGATGAGCAGAGAAAGCTCTCACAGGAGTCTTTGCTAGGTGCTTGCTCCAATGTTAAGATTGTAGCTGTTGTCCTTGGAGCACATGTCCTCCCTTTCATCATAATCACAGCTGTGCAACAGAGCACCATGGCCAGGGGCATCTGGACAGGGAATATGCTACTTGTTTTGAAATGTTGCTTGAGGGTAGAATAAAGGGCCTTGGAATGGGGGATATTTCACAGATGTTATTTAGCATAGCAACAAAAAATTGTATAAAGAGAAAGTTATTTGAAGTACTTCAACTTTTCCTGTCTTTTTCCCTTCCAACAAAGGCCACTACCACAAGGAACGCAACACTGAAAGTACAGTAGGGTAAAATAATTTTAGTGGGTTTTAAGGGCCAACAGAAAATGCAGAGGACCAAAGTAAAAGTTTATTTAAGTAACAGGACCTTGGTAACTTCAAGATTTGAAATTTGTAAAATGATGTCTTCAAAGACCTCACCCCTGCCCTTGAATCTATTCTTCCATTAAAGATTAATTTGTCTAGCAGCACGCTAAATCATGCTGTGAGGAGCAGAGCTTTCCCATTACTTTTTCAAAAAGGTTAGAAGAAGGAAAGATAAAGGCTGGCAGTGCAAGCACGCTGAATGTCCATTCAAATGCCTAGCCTGACATTCCGTCTGCTCGTTTGCTCCACCTTGCACGTAGTTTGCCAAAACTCTCCAATTCACTTTCTCCACTTCTGTGTTGATGGAGGAATTGTTTAAGCTGCACAGCTAATTAGCTGATTATAAATACTTGTCATTTAATTCTTGTATTTGTTTTCTACTCCAAGAGTTGAAATAAAAATGAAAGTCTCTTGAATAGCTGGCTCAAATAAATACAAGAACTCAGTTCTCAGTTGAACCACTTGCCAGCAAGACCTGATATGCCTTTTATCCCATCTAACTTGAGATATCCACACCGTATAACAGCTACAGTCATCAAGGTCTGCCTGAACAGTCCCTTAGAGCCTAATTCATCTAACTCATTTTAGATAAATGCTTCCTGAGGTCAGTACGAGCTATGAAATTGGAAGATGTCAATGTCATCTTGAGTCAGAGAAAATATAAGTTACAAAAAAGTGTTTATTTTATAATGACATATTTATTTACAGAAAAGCTGTATTTTGGTACAGTAACCATGCCTCACAGAGGTCCTATTTGATGAACTCAGAACAAGCAATGAAGGGTTCCAGTAAGCAGGATAGTGGCTATCAGCACAACTTCCACAGTGAGCAACACACTACAGCGACACAGGGCCAAAAGAGTTAATATAAATAGTCTAATTAAAGAAGTATGCAGCTTTTGCTTGGGAAGTATGTAATCTTGCCTCTCTTGCATGGGAACCTCACCTGCTAGATGAAACAGGTGCTACAGGCCGCTGATTAGAAGAAGACCACTGAGAAAGGGAGGACGGCTCCTGCCCCTTCTGATAAGAGGAAGGTTGGTTCCCACCATCTCAGCATTTGAGCTGGTGGGAACCGACGCCGCGGCCTGGAGAAGAGCCAGAGGCCCACAGAGCATGCACAGCCAACTGAGGAAGACTTAGAGCCTTCCTCCCGAGACCCCCGAAGAGGACCACCAGGGAGCACTGCACAGGCACAACCAGGCGGAGCAACAGGCGTGGAATATTATAATGACCTGATACAATGATGTAATATTTATGATACACTCCTCATGAATATGTATTACTTAGTGCCATAAAAGAAGCATGCTTTGGCCCCCCAGGTGTGCAAGTTCGGAGGAGCGATCCCCCTTGCACCCGGTGCTGAATAAACATCCCTACTTTATAACTTTACAAGAGTTATAGAGTCTTTTCCGTGCGTCAGCAGTCACAAGACATGAGACCTTCCCTCTAACACTGGTGGAGTGAGAAAGACTACTGAATCAAAGTTCAACCCAGAATCAGGGATAACATAATGAATATGCAAATTCTCTGAAGAAGAGAATGAACAGCTGATTTGGGTACTGGTGAGACAGCAAAAAGCATGATCTCCCTCTTTTCTGAAATCAGAAGCTGAGCTCAGAAGCCAGAAGCACCCAGAGGCAAGGGTGGGCAATGAAAGCAGTCAAGAGGACTCTTCACAGAGAATTATTCACAGCTGAGTCAACAGAAACATATCACCCTTTGGGGTAAATGGGCACCTGTCAATACTCTTTGAGTTCCACTCAAAGGTCTCGACAGGAGAACAGGTACGTGAGCCCTGCTAAAGTTCCAGTCCTGAATGCAGGAACTATCGAGGCCAGAGAGTGGCATAAAGGCCAGAATGGAGAGGCCCGAAGCCCATTGGGTGACAGACATGTTGGAGTCTGGCTGAAAGAAGAGGAGGCAAAAGGCCAAGATATACAGTGCAGCCAGTGTACAACTGCTGGGGGAGGGAGAGCCTCATGGGGAGATAACACTAGCATTTTTCAAGCAATTTAATTTTTTCTCAGTGCCTTGAGGAGCCTCTTTAAAATATCTCCTTTGGGTCATGGAAAAGCTGCTGTCCAAAGCAACACAGTCCTGGAGGCTGTAAGCATGTCAAGAGAGGAAAAATAGAGGAAAAACAGAAAAATGACAGCTTGAATCAAAGAACAATCACAAAAGCTGTCAGCTGTTTGTGAAATCATTGAAAATGGGTATTTACATGCCAAGCAATATTTTAAGAGCCAGATGTTAATACCTGGAAATCTCTTTTTGTGGACACAACCAGTCAAAGCCACAAGCCAGTAGTACACAAGAACAGGCCACTCCATATGAGAAAGAAACCAAAGTTAAAGTATGTAAAATCAAGGACTGCTTAGACTCTGTTTAGGGCATAATGCATAAATACAAATGTCTAGTTTCTGCTGTCATTGTTAAACATGTGCCCAGCATGTAGCACATCATGCAGTATCAAATTTGTGGAGCAGGTGAGCTCTGTGGCACATCATCTCATCCTGGCATTCACACAGTTCAGAGTTAGGAACTTGCTGCCATGCCACGAGGCTCAGACTGTACATGAGGGATTTCCTTCCCACAGGACACGAAACCATGCAGTTTAAATCAACTGACAATCTGTTCCCTCTGTACTACCTGAAGTCTCATTTTCTGGACAGAAAAATTTGCCCTTATGAATGCCACATGCCAGTGGATGGCCTGCTCTTGGGATTCAGACTAACTGCTCAAAAGCTGGACTAGGTATCTGCACATCACCCCATAGTCACTCCTGACACTACACCACAGGCCAAGCACAGTATTGTGCAGCTTACAGGTTAGTTGTTCAGCCAGCACTCTCAGACATCTGATTGACTTGTATTAACCTCTGTAGCAAAACTTGAGTACGAAATCCATGGCTTTTCAGTTCAGCATGCTTTTCCACCCATATAATGCTACCCCTTTCCTTATGCTGATATTACTTGTTTTGAGGTTGTACAATAAACTGAATCACTGAAAGAATGATGATAAAAGGAATATTTTGGAAGAAAAACACAAACCTGGATCATTTGGCAATACCAGTTCAGTGTGACCCACAGGTAGCTTCAGGGAAAGAAGAGGAACACTGCAGGAAAGGATAGGAAGCATGGCTGGGCTTGGTGGTTTGAGTGGGAGGAGGGAAGGCAGGCAGCACTTCTCACAGCCAACACATTAGGCAACTATTCCCTCAGCATAGAGAACTCTATGTAAAATTAGCTTACTCTTGCTAATTAAAATAACAGAGAAAAATCCAAAGTCTAACTTTGTGATTGAGCAGAAATGAGGGCACCCTAAAAGAAGTCATAGCTAGAAACTCTCTACCTATCCAGTATACAGCGTAAAGGGTCTCCAGAGGACTTTTGCGTGCCAGTACATACATCCATTTGATAATGATACTCTATGGGGTCAGAAAAGACAGAAAAGCCTTCTTCATTACAGTCATTTTAGATTTGACACTGTTATTGAATAAGGATATAATCCATCAGATGCCAAACACATGACTCCTACTGACTTCACATCAGTGGCTCTCCGGAGAACCTCCACCTGAAATAAATGTTTAGGATAGAAATAGAAAATCAAGTACTCCAGTTGCTCTAGCAGATTATGGAGGGATTTACAAATAAAACACATTCTGAGTGGTTGAGGTCCATTTTGGCAGCTTTTAAATATTTTTTCTTATTGAAAACTGCTGTTAGATACAGTATATCTAAAGATTGGATTTTGCTATACTGGCAGCATTTCAATATATAAAAGCACTGCACAATGTGGAAACAAAGCTCTGTAACTAATTAAACTTCATAGGAAATGTTAACATGTATTTCTTAAGGGGAAGATTAGTGTGGCAGCAACTGTACATCACTGACCTAGAATGAACTAAGCTCCATTTGTAGCTGCTGTTTGCCCTCATTCATTGTTAACAGCCTTCTTCAAACTAGCACTTGATAACATTCTTTAAAATATTCCAACGCAGTATATTGGACTGTACGCTTAACACTCAAATAAATAAACTGTGTCCCTAAGTATAATAATCTTCTTCAACTACAGGCAGAGCAGTTCCAAAATACTTCTGGATTTTATTTTAACTTAAACTTTCTTACAATGTTGTAAAAATAAACTCATGTATGTGAGTAAAGATAACCCAAGAACCACATTTGTATATAAAAGTGTCTTAAAGAGGCCAGTAATCCAATTTGTTTTCACTAGCATTGCATTGAGAGCACATCTGACCAAATGCCCATTCAAAGACTAGCAAACCAGTATCAGTCAAATCAGCAGACCTCCTTCACATACTACCTTTGCTTATTTAAGCAAACCAAGGGACATGGAATATAACTCGTTGTTCTGTTGAAGGATTACAAATACAGACTGAAAAAGCAAATTAACCCTCTGAGGACAGTGCACTTCTGAAATAAAACGATGTTTTATGAATGTATTTTCTGAGATCAAGCTTGAAGAATAACAGTGCTAAATATTACACATAAGTTTGGAAACTCAAAGCATCCTTAGTTAAAGTGATATACATCTTTGATAGCTTATATTAATGGGTATGGTAACTTTGCAGAGTATTGTTTATTAATATAATACATACATAGTGCTGGGTTTAATATTTTATTTGAATGACGTTTACTGTTATGCAAAATAAATTGTCATGTTACATCCACTGTGACATCAACTAAAATGTGAACTAGTTTGCATAGGTTAGTACTTTGGGCAGCATGATGTTGCTCTAGTCCACCAAGGCTTAAATATTCACAGTGTAGAGGAAGAAAAAGGAATTAAAGCATTTCTACTAAAATATATTTTAATAGCTGGTGTTAACTTTCTGCATAACAAAAGCCAAATTAAGATGATACATCATATGATCCAAGAGTAAGTATACCTGTCCTTTGAAAAACAATTGTTACCTTCATAACTGTACACTCCCAAATACAGTACAGTTTTGCAAAATAACTAAAACTTTACACACTTTAAAGCAAATATAAGCCAAACTGCACAGCGGTTCATTTTTGCTTTTTATATCACACTGCAAAAACCAACAGCTGAGAGAGTTCCCACATCATGCTAATCAATGTCAATACAGTCATTGCTGTCTTCCAATGATCTAGCAATTTCTAATAGTAATATTAAATACACATGATAGAAATGCTACAGTATAGCTTAATTCCCCCCCCCTAAAATAATAATAATTAAACAAATGTCAACAACAACTGGATTACAACTTAAGTACAATATGCAAATTCTATTTATCAGACACAAGAAGCATATGAAATTCTTTTAAATATACTGTTGTAGTGCAGGCAGTTTAGGAAATATAGCTTTCAGGTTTTCTTTCAAAAGGAGAGATGGGGTTCCAATGGCATAAAGCTGGAGAAAATCACTAAAGCATTGCAAAATGTTTTTTTCTTCTACAGCTCACCAGTACTTTGCATTTGCCAGCACATCAGTTTGGAGATCTTCCAACAGCATCTTTTGTCTGTTTCAGTATATTATTTAAAACATTTACTAACTAAAGCATATTCTGTATTTTAAATGGAGTATTAATCAACATAATTAAAAACTAACATTTTATACCCTGTACTACTTTCTGTCAATGACTTCTGTATTTGTTATTTCTTTTTCATTGTACAAGATGACACGCAGTCACTGTACAATAAAAACTAGAATTATTACCTTTCCCAAGTATTGGAGACCTTCTATATCCCCGAGGAACACTCAGGAGGGACACATTTGTCAAAAATATAAACCATGGGACGTGGTTCTCTGTCAAATCCCAGTCTGCTGAAGTGGTTTATGATATGTCAAATGTAATCAAGAAAACCCTGTTTCATCAAGATTAAATGCTAATGTTCCATAATGAAAAATTACAACTGCAGTATCTGTAAGTAGCTTTGTTTAGAAAATGAAGATCAGCCAGGCAAGAAAGAGTAATGAAAAGCAAGGCACCCATTTGTTCTTGTATATATGTATGAATATGCTCTATCTTGTTTTCTATATTTGTATGCATGTTAGCAAGAATTACAGCATATTGTATCTTCTTTTTTTCAAAAATGTTTAAAATGGGAATGTGTGAACTTCCAACCTGAACTTTGGAACATCTTGGGAAATGTGGCTCCTTAAGAGCCCTTTCCCTTCCCCCGAAAAATTTTGTCTACGGGAATAAAGTACAGTGAGGGGAACATGCTGTGTTAAAAAGGAATATACACCTTAAAAGGTGACAGGACAGCATATAACATCTGTTCACCCCTATATCCCACTGCATGTAACAGGCTCCAACACATGCCTTGTAAACCTTGTGCCGACACAATTGAGTTGCTGACTTACTTTCCCTACCTTACAAATTTCAGATCTTAAAAAACATTTGTACAATTGCGCTCTGATAACCTTGGGCCTTCAATAGCATTGCTTAGAACAAAGCTGCATAATAAGACTAAAGTTCGTTTTAGACCAAAAAGCAGGAACCATTCCTGGTTCCTGGAACATGAATTACTAAGCATATGCAACATAAGAACCTGACTACATGAATGAGTAACTTAAAACAGATCTTAGTAATTCTGCTGACAGACCATTCTCAAGAGAAATACAATTCACATTCTGTTTTGTTTTCTTGACCTTTATTATTTTGCAAATTGCTTTAGCTGCTTTGCCAGGATAATAAATATTCAAAATTCATAAAGGAAATTTTATTTCCATTGTTTAGCATAACATAGTCCTCTTATGTCATCAAACGCTCATTTTCTGATTTACTTTTTACTATACATACAGTGTTCAACACTGCAAGCTGTCTCCTCACTTAGGAAAAATGCTAGTATATTTATAGGTGGAGACTTTCTTTTCTATAAGTCACTAAAAGTTGCAACTTGATGCAATACATCTGTTCCCTATATTTTTTATTCATACCTGATAAACAAACTGAGAACTTGTTTTTGTTGTTGTCAGCATTACACAGCTAATAGAGCAGCACAGCAGCAAGTGATATCCAGTTCTGCCTCAGGCATCATCAGAAAAATTTGCCAGCCCTTGTAAGATGGGATTCCTCTCCTTGCTGTCAATGGCTGGTGATGAAAACCAACACAGAAGCAGACTACTTCTTTCAGAGCTTCTAGTTCAGCTCAACACATCAGCCTTTTGAAAAAGCCATTTGACTTGCAAAGCCTGCTAATTTAATGTGGAAGTCACCTGTAATACATAAGGGTCTGCTGCAGCAGCAGCTCTATACGCAAAACTTCCAAGCATTTTAAAAGACAGCAGTGCAACCCATACAGATTGCATATTTACAGTAGCACATGCCTGGTTTCAAATAACATTTTTTGAAGTTAGATGTTCCTGGTCAGCTTCAGCATTGAAATTAGGCAGCTGACAAAAGAGAATGGGCAATTCCACAGTCATGGACATTTTTGGGGTTTTTATGCAATGATTCCACCATCTGTTTGGCACCTGGGATCAGCTCCATGTTAATAACACCTAAAAAAAACTGCATACGCTTTCCAATTCCTATTTGTATGCGAAAACAGAACTAGCAGGTATTTGCATTGACAGCTTTCAGTTGACATAATGAATCCATACTGCCTTGATTCATTATTCTTTAAACAGATATTGCAGGCTTGCTTACTTTGTAAAATGAGAAATACAAAATTGTCTATAAACTCTATATTTAACACTACTTTCAAAATTTCAAAAATAGAAGAAAGGCAACACAAGCTCAACATTCTGAGAGCTACTCCAAAATTAACTTCTCTACCACATGGCTGAATACCACAAACAGTACTATCAGCAAAAACATTTTCTTCCTTACATGTGTATGCATCCATATAAGTAAGTTCCCATGTGAATTTTTAACTCTTTCGTCCTTCCTCCCTAAGTTTCTCCCTGGAGGGGAGAAACTGGCACCCAGTCAAAGCAAAAGACTGGGTGCACCCTCTTGGCCTCCAGTCAAAGCAATAGCAACTTCCCTGTGACTCAAGTCTGCTGACACAGTCCCTCTTGCAGGTCTATTCTGTCACCAGTTATTTGACCCTCCCCTCAGCCTCACAGACTGAGACCTGGATCCTTCAGTTCTGATCATACAGCAGATGTGAAGATTTGTCAGCAAAATATTTTTACAGTTTTCTACAGATGGCTAAACTGAAGTATGATGGCACAGAGTATGTTGGACTTGTTTAGTTAGTTTTCCATTCGGTGTCAGTTATGAGAAAGATTAAATCAGTAAAAGAAAACATACTATTTCTCCATTATTAATCATTTGGTAAGCGTACAACCCACTGTTGGATCACTAAGATTTCTAGAGGAAACTGAAGCATTGAGCTGAAATACACTACAATAACCAGAGCTCTTCTCCACTCCTCAATTGAGGTGTAAGTATTTCTGCAGCAGGGGTGGGTACATTAGCTCATTAGCAAAACAGCCATTAAGCGAGTTATCCATGATAAGAAGGAGGGATGTGACTGCAGGCTTTGTGTGACCGAACAGCACCAGGGCCTCACACAGGCTATTTATTTACAGCAGTAGAGGTGAAGATAAAGGAACTAACATGAAGTACTGGTTGTACATTGCCCTAATGGAAGTTTCTATTTAAATGCTAAGTATTATTAGAAGGAAATAGAAGAGTTGACAGGTTTTGTAATCTAGATAGTCTTTGCAAGGAATTTTCGGTGGAAAAGATACTGAAGAACCATGAATCCAGGCATGGATCTAACTGATGGACTGGGATGCAAGCAAAGCTGATAGAAGAGGTCACTGTTGTGAATAAGAGAAAATGGGTAATCCAGGAATAAATGTGGGTGTGCAAGAGTCAGGAAATTGTTGCTGTCAAAATAGACTTGTTCACTGAAAGGCTGCTGGGCAGTAGGGGGTTTATTTTTTTTACTAGCATATTACTTGTCACAATTTCAAAAGATCAAATTATCTACTCAACTTTTTTATTAGGATGCTAACTGCTCAAACATTAAACCTCCCCCTAATAATTTGAAGAAGTATTCAAACTCAGTAGGTTAACCTCCTTTGACTTCAGAGTGTCGTAAACAGTGAATCGATTTTATGGTTATTATAAAGAGAAATAATGTCTTTGAGGTGTAGGGAAACAGTATTCTCCCTTTACAGCGAACTGACTGAAATCTTTATAAGATGAGAGCACCAGGCTTCCATATATGTTTTTCATTTTGAGGGAGCACTATTATAAGCAATGTTGTTTTCAAAGCTCTGAGTTTCTTGCTGATTATTTACCTTTACTTAAAAGGACTCTATATTGGCTTCTGAGTGAGAATGCAGACTGTTATAGCAGTGACAAAGTAATGAACATGTACTCTTAAAAGATTCTGATTCTAAAAGGTTAGATTTTGAGTAAATCATAATAAAGCTCAAAGAACTAGAGACAAAAATTAGTTAACAAACTCAATATAATTTGCTGGAAGCATTCCTGTTTTCCCAGTTCTCTGAACAGTACCATACATCCAGCCATCATCAATAGGTTGCACATTGATGATATAATCACCATCCCTGAAGGAAACTTCATCTTCATCTTGAGCACTGTAGTCATACATAGCTCTATATGTTCTCTGTTGAAGGAAAGAAAACAACGTTGTAAGCTCTTAAGCCTAAACAGAGATAGACCTCTTCTCACAAGTTACCCATTAAAAAGAAACAGTACACCCTCCAACCTGTCAAATATACAACAAATACAAACCCTTTTTCTGAGTAGCAAAATAATTGGTTTTGTGAACCTACGTTGTCCAAAGTCCTTATACAAACAGATTTCAAGCCATTCCTGCTTCTTGAAATATTCTATCTGTTGTTTCATAAATTCACTAGTAACAGCTCATTACATGCAGTCATGGCTAGCTGTGCTTCTGCTGCTTATCTGCATGATTCCCAAACAGCTTCTCCTGTGTCTTCACTACAGACAAAAAACACAGTCTTCACCCAGGTCATTAACTTCACCATCTTACTGAATGCCCTTCATTTCATTAGGGTTTTACTCCGAGTTAAGAATTACGAATATATTATTATCTACTGAAAAAAAAATACAAACAAGATTTTGCAAAGTCTGCAAAAATAAGTTTTTATGGATACTCATTTTTGCATATTCAGATAAAAGATGGATCTAAACAGAACACGAAGTCCTATATATATATAGCTAAGCCAAATTTCTCTATGTCTCTGTCCACTGTAAGCCAAGATTTCCATTTTTTTTCCTAGAGTATTTATTTTCACTCATAACCAATAAAATGCTATCATTTACTGGAATTCAAAGTGGATTTCCAAACTCAGCAGAAACAGAGTCTCCCCTTGTATCTTAATGGCAGAACACAACTAGCTCATTTTAAAATTCCCAGTAGTACTTTTTCCTTACCCTGTCTCTCAACAGAAGTCAAGAGCAGTTCAAGCATTACTGATAATATTTGTTTCCCTACCAGCAGTTTTTATATGTGACCAGATCTAGCTGAATTTTTCTGGTACAATAATTTAACGAGAAAAAAAGTTAAGAACAGTCAGTGCTTGAGTCTGAACCTTTTACGGGACAGCAAATTTTGTTCTGCTTCCCAGCTAGGGAAAACAACTCTGGATTTGCTTTAGTCCATCTCATATATGGGGTTTTGGGTTCTTTTTAATGAAATTATTTTCAGAAAAGATGGAGATTCCTTCACACACAGCAAGTAGGCCATTTGTCACATGTTGGAAATGTGGGATCATCTAGCCCAAACATTATAGGGCAACTCATTATTACTGTTCCCATACTAGAAATACAATTTCTGTCTTGAATCTGCCTTTATCATTAGTACATCAGATCAAACACTACAGAGAAATCAACCCCCAGTTAAACACTGGAGATTTTTCCTGACAAGCCTATTCTGGACTGTATTTGAATCTCATTCTGTATAACTGTTCTCTGCCGTGCCTTGTAATTTTGCTATTGACCAAGAGTGACTTTCAACTAGAGGTATGTGGTTTCTTGGTGGTTCTTTAATGTCTTCCAAGGATTCATGGAAGGACCAAAAAAACCCCATCATTGTTTATGCACTAAATCGAAGAAACTAGTTAGAAAGGTTCTATCATCACTGAAAACTCCTTAAAGATTCACAAACTAGAAAACTAGCCATCAGGACATGCTAAGGAATGGTCTCTGCCTTTAAGAATCTTACTTTTTCCAATTATTTCAACCGATCTGTCCACTGAGCCTTGAAACTAGCTCACAAAAAAAACAGTGAAAAACATGCCATTACAACAAGCTCAGCAGCAGTCAGTACTTTGAACAATTTATTTCAAAAAAAAAAAAAAAAGGTCCATTTAAGAAAAAAGGTAGTACATCCATATCTGGCATGAGGCAGAGAATGAATTTTCCTCTGAGACATGCTTATATGTCTCCCTTATATGGGCAAAGACTGGGGGAAAAGATTAAATGTTTTATTAAACTAACATATAATTGAAAAAAAAAGAGAAGTTTCTGCTCACCCAGAAGGATGCTCACTCATCCTTAGAACATCATGGTATAGGACATACTACTGCTGTCTCCTTTAAGGCAGCTTGACTACATCACCGTGGTGGCACAGTTGTGAAGACAAGCTGGTAATTTCAAACTTTAAAAAAATTTATTAAGGCCCTAAATGTTGCTGAGAAACCTAAATTTATGGCCTTAACACCTAATTAGGTGCTAAATGGCTGTCAGGAGAAATCTCCATAATAATCCTGTTAGCATTTAATGCCTAATTATCACTTCAGAGTGTAGTCTGGGCTACATAATTGAGAATTACAATGCTTAAAGGACTCAAAGCAGGGATTTTTTTTAAATGCATTTTAGTGAATTATTCCTCTGTCAGTAGTGAGTTTAGCAGGCAGTGAGAGCACAAGAGGATATATGAAAAGGTTGGGGTTTTATAAAACAGTCAAATACTCACTTATCTCCCACCTCCTCAAAGGTCTAACTTGCAGCTACTGCTTATGCAAAACAGTAAGTCTCGTGCATATGAACTGAAGCCCAGCTCTCATATTCCCAGCTCCCCAGCCAGATGTGAGCTGACAGATACATATTTCCACTTCATCCACCAGTTTATACTTACTCTACGGATTGCTCCTTGCAAGAAGCAGTACCTGTTGCAGCATCCTTCACATAAAACAGCTATCAAGAAAAGCCAACTTGCAACCGAGGTTTTGTTTTACTAGCTCTTTTAGTTATCTAAAGGCATGAGAACACCCTCTGTTATGTTCCAAAGAGGTAAACAGCCTTCAGGGGTCTGTTATAAAGCATTCCATGCTCTGAGCAACAATTTAATTCAGCCCACTAGGCAGAAATGATCATAGAAGCTGAGCAAAAGTTAAGAATCAGAAAATAATGAAATTTATCTGGAAAAAAAAAATCTACCCAAAGACTGTGTTACGATCACGCCTGATAAAAAACACAGGTCAAAAATAAATAAACTAAAATTAGAAAATTTAGAAGTTAGAAAACTCCTGTTTCCCTATATAAGAAATTGGTGGATGTGATTATAAAGTGAACTTATGTCTTTGGGGGACTCTGATTTGACAGCAATGCAACAAATCGGCTGAAACTTCACTCCCTTTTCCTATTACCTTTGTATTCCCAGTTCTGGAAGGGGAGGCAAATGATGATTCTCAAGATGATTGAAATGGTATTATTTAATTAACTGAAAAGGTATTATTTTAACAGGCAGCCCACCATGTAAGTCAGTGGGAGATATACTGGGGAAATAGTAGCCATCTACCTGCCCAGATAGCTGGGAAGGATACTAAGTGCATTCCAAGATTTGTAGGCATCTCCGTTCTCTATATGCTGGATTTGAAGACTGTCATTTTGTTCCCCACTGACTAGCAAATCTCCTGGCAAAGCCCAGGCTTCCAGGTCTCTCACTTTTTGGACTCTGGCCCTTTTGGAAACCAGTCATCTCCCCAGGTGCCTTGCAATATCCTTGGAAATGAATGGTTGATTCCAGTATCAGCTGCCTCACAGCTGTCATGCAGGTGTCCAAAGAGTTTCTCAGGGTGACTGGCTCACCTAAAGATGCAGGTATCTGGATCTCAGACTTCCCAGCAAGTGTAACCCCCTCAGCCCCCAAGCAGCTAGCTGAGAAACTAGCAAGCCTGAAAGGACCCAAACCTCACAGAATGTAATGATCTTTACAGTATAAAACACCTTGGAGTTTCAGTCTTACAGATAAATACAAGTTTCAGCTGATCTTGGAAACAGTTTTTTTCAGCTCAGCAAGCTGTATGTTTGGTTCATAATTAAACACTTATCTCTAAAAAAGGTGACAGAGGTAGTAAATACTCATCCATTCAAAATAGTTTAAAATTCAAAATTAGAAGTTATTTTTAAGATAAAAGGTGACTGAACTATGAAATCTCCAGGCAGTGATATGATAAAAAATGTGATAACCATTGAAACTGAACTTTACATGTAATGAGTTCAAAAATGAAAAACAAGCTCAGTTTCCTAAAAACTCCAGCTGAATACCCATTCAGCTCTCCTTCTGCAACCAGTTACTTCTAAAATGAAATATTCACTCCGGCTTTACATGCCCATCAACTAAGAACTTCATGACTGTGGCCACGGTTTCATGATAAATCTGCTCAGTCGCCCAGCAGTAATAACTCGTTTTTGATCAGGCATGAGTGGGTGCACGACTGTTCTGTTGAATTAGAAAGGGTACACCAACACAGAACTAGCTTTGTACATGCAGAGATGAGTAATATGGATAATCACAAAGCCTGCTAGTATAAAATCAGCACGTCAAAAAATTTGAAACAAATTTTAACCAAGAGGGTGATGATCTTAAGAGATCAGTGGTTTTCATCCAGCTCTAGGAACCTGAGTTCATCACAGAGCATAACATCAAAGCTCAGCCTGTGAAATACTGTCCAAGCTTTTCCTATCTGTTTTAGGCAAGTAGAAGATTCAGTTATTTCTCTGCCCTCTGGAGGTCATAAATGATTTTGTTGAATGTATTCTGACATAAAAGTTCTTGCCACTGCCCTCAGTCAATCTTTCTTATACATGAGGACTTTCACTTACATTTACTACTAGGATGGTCAACTATAGAACACAAGGGGACCAATTCCCTGATATTTAAGAGATTTCACAATAGCTGGTGATGTTGCTTACCAAATAAAGCTGTTCTTTAAATCCGATACTCACCAGACCTGCTGAATGAGGCTGAGAATGCATGGACCTCATAGATGACATACTGGTCTGGTGCATATATCCATATCCTTGGGACTGGCTTTGCTGATATGCCCCAGGGAGAACAGGAGCTGTGTGTTAAAGAAAAACAGACACATTAATTAGGTTTGTTTTTTTTTAAAAAAAGTCCTTATCTAGCATTTCGTATAAACTGTAAATTTGCATTTAAGTAACAATTCCTCAGTATGAATTGGTTCAGAATGATTTCCATATACAACATAAAGCTTTTCATAGGTTGAATTACACATAAACGTAGCCAAAGCTATATCAACATATCCACAAACACTATCAAGGTTAGTTGGAAGGAAAAGCTTAACGTACCTTAAGTCTGACCATAAAAGGCATACAAAAGCTTGGGACACCACTAACTCAATTTTGATACTGCCATAGATGATGCATTAAATATCATGTGCCATAAACTGTCATTTTTATGAGGAAAGATTGATGAAAAAAAGCTATATACTAATACAGTTTTGAAATGTTTCCACAGAAATTCTCTGCAATTAATTCTTAACTCATTGCAAGCTCTTATTTATTGGGCTATGAACAGAGAAGGACTGTGATTCATAGGAAGAGACAGAAACATTAAAAAGTGAGCCCATGGTTGCGTTTCTCAGTTTATTCTGATTCCATCAACATTCTTAGCCAAACATAGAGAGATCAATGGTTACTTAAATATTTCCAAATCCATCTTTTTCAGTATCTTCATCTTACCACACAGTTGTTCCATCTCTTTCACACATATTTTATTCACATTATTTTAACAATTGCATTATTTTAACAATTCTGTATGATACTCATTAATATGTTGACTTTTATTGTACCAAGAGCTGCTGAAAGAGTTAATACAACCAACAGGGACTCCCTACCTCTATTGCTTACTAGGAAAACATTCATAAACTGTCCATATCTGCTCAAACACCTTACTTTGGCAACAGCCCAAACCAGAATGTGTTAAAAACATGTTTGTTCAAAGATCAGAGAAATAAGCACAGCATGACTACTCATTCTTTTCCTAGCAAGCCCAATAAGCATTTCTAAAGCAAAATTGATTGCATGTTTTGCAAGACTCTCATGCACTCTGAGATTAAAGACTTCTGCCTTGTACGGAGGTTATTAGCCCATCTCCACTGTTATTTACCAGAAATGTACTTGTTAAACTGGAAACTCATTTAGCTACACTGAAAAGAAAATGCATTTCTGTTGACACTTCAAGTGCTGCATTTAGCCAGTATTCTATCTACCTCCTCTGACCAAAGCCATCTTTCACTTACAGAAGATGGCATCCACACAGCCCATGAGTCAAAAATCTTCAAACATGAAGTCATTCAGCAGGCTGATACTTTCTGAGATACATCTCTTGGGCTTGCTGAGAAATGAAGGACCACTTCTGAAGCAGCTGTCACACACAGATTCAAAAAGGAGCAAAGCTAATGTAGGATTTAATGGGATTCACAATGTATGGAAGGACCCAGGACTTGTAAAATGAAAAAACATGGGAGAAGCAGGGGGAGGGTGAGGAGGTGGGGTGTGTGGAAATCATATTTGCAGTAATAATACTCTGCCCTTCTCTGCTTCTTAAGTGATCAGGATAAAAAAATATGTGTGAAAAAGGATTACCGAGAAAATGTTTGCTGAATTGTTTCAGAAAGAAAAGTCAGCCTTTTGCTTTTAGCAGTGTTTTATCTATCCTGCTTTCCCAGCTAACAAAATAATCGATTTCAAAGGTTTTTCTCAAAACATCCATTTAGTTTTAGCTGGCATATTCAAATGCACTAAATATGTAATTACAATTTGGGATATTACTTTTTCCTCTACTATACTTGTAAAGATAAGTAACACTGTATATTTAACTAGGGGTTTTCTGATTTAGAAAACATGTTTCAAACTATTGTAATTAATAGATTGCTTTGTTAAGTGAATGAAATTAAAGTGATACACAGTCAGATGCAACTCTGGAACATGACGAATAATGGATGTTTTAGAAGTACCAAGTTCATTCTAATGACATATGAGTACAAAGACATTTTAAAGCAGTTTAATCATCAGAGAACTACTGCTTGTTAACATGTTCACAGGATTATCATGCATTAAGTGAATAGTCCTAAGTAGTTCATCAAATAATTTATGTTTCAGTGTTGTTACAAGCTATTTCTACATGACCAGATATAGCCCTTCATGAGAAAATAGAGAAAAACGTAATTTAATCAAAGGTTCTGCCATCAAGCTGGAATGAATATATTTTGCCTAATTCACCACCAGCATAAACGTAGGTCAGTTCATAGAAGCCAACAGAGTCTCATCTCCTCATACCAGCAGTAAATTGGTTAAATGGGTTGAAACTGAGCACAGCTTGAAATTTCTAACTTAATAGGAAGTAGTATCTTAAGCAAACATTGGCTGCTGATCAGTCAGCACACTGCCTGCTCCACAGTGACACAGGGCTGGGAGCTTCTCCCTGGTTCCCGGCAGGGGCAGACACCCTGAGAGTCCTTTTCTTCTTCCTAAGAGAAATGAATGTGCTGGTACAAACTTTTTATTCTTGATTCCTTCTCCTCAAAACAGATCTTTCTCAATTTCTACCAAAAATTCCTTGTCAGCATAAGACAGCAACCCTACTGACCATCAGCTTCATTACAGCCTCCAAATCGACAGGCTTATTTTGGGGAGGATAACCCATATCTCTTGCCTCTGTGACAACTGTCAGCAGCAGGTCTGAGATGTGCTTTCCTCGCAAGCTGAGGGAATTCTGTCAAACTCAGCAAACCTGTTTGCTTATCTACCTGCAACAATGGAAACTGTAAGCCCAGGGCAATAAAGCATTTCTTCCAAAGCAGAAGAAATTTTGGGAAGCATTAGAAGCTGAAGTATTAGGAAAAGATTCAATACAAACAAAAAGAAGGAATTTCCAGGATTAGCTTTGCTCATTATATACGATACCTAAATAAATGACTGGAAGATATTAGCATATATATCAGCACATATCAGTGTTAAAGACACTTGAATTTCACCCTGTTTTTCCATGAAAAGAATTCAGTAGTAGGGCTGCAAAAAAACTATTAATAGTCTTCAACAATTTTTTACAAAAAATAGTTACAAAATCTCCAGATGCCTGTCTTCTTGGAAGATAATTTGGGAATCACATAAATATGCAGATTAATGAAGAGACAACAGATCTAAGGTGTGTTTCTGGTGGCATATAGATAATTCAAGGTGAGATTAAATGATGCAGAAAGAGTTTGACTTTTCTTCATCATCATCACCCATAGTTAACTTTAATCTTTTGGCTCAGATCAAAGTATAAAGTTCTATAACATCATTGACTGCAGCAGCAGCAAAAGCAATGGTTTTAGTTAACCTAAGGGAACAATCAAACACAGTGGTGGAACATGATATTCATTTAACTGAAGTCAGATTTATTGCTGAGGGAGCTGAGGGCTGACCATTGCTCCCAGAAGTACAGATGAATGTTTTTTCTTGTTGCATTAAGACTTTACCAGATGCATTCTGATATATCAAAACTTACTTTTTTTTTCTTATCCCAGTTGCCAAGCAAGCCAGATATGCATTTTAAATTATCTACTCAAAGGAATTTATCATATTTCTCTTACTATATCTTTATAGGCTGACCCAGAGAAAGAGAAAAATGAATGAACATGATAAAAGGCAAACAGAGAAGAAGTCTCCAATAAAAAGAAGCTGAAAGAATAACAAGTATCAACTTGCTGCAGCAGACAATGGGGTCTACAGAGTGTGTACCAATCAAGACATGCTTTGAGAAGGACTGGGAAAGAAAAAAGTCAGACTGTGGAAACAGGAAAGGAATAATTACGCATTATATAACTAGAAGGTTAAAAAAAAGTTTATGCAGAAAACAAAAATCATTTAAAGGAAAGGTTTTGAGATATAGTATTTTATCAAAACCATACTTAAACTTATTCTTTTGTACAGCAGAACTTCAGTCCACACTAAAACAAAGTATCCCTATGGCTAACTACTGCATCTTTGCCATTTATTACAATACGTGCCATTTACAGGACCAGATATAAAATAATAATCACTTAATTTATTCTTACAGAAAACATGCAGTTTTAAGTGTTTGTTTCATTCTGTGTGTTGATGTTATCTCAGCTGATGTTTTCAGTACTAGACTACTAAGACTTCAGAGAACTCACTAAGAATATTGCAACAATTTGTAATAACAACATTAGAGAGCAGGAAGTAAAAAGAATGATGATTATGTGCTTAACTCTAGTGTTTGTGAGAGGATGATCAAGCCGTAAATTTTCTGAGGAGCACAAAAGTTGCATTAGAGCCAGAACCATATGTTATTGTGTTACTGACACTATGACTGGCTCCCCCAAAATACAAGCAGCTGCTCATGGGAACCAAGTTGCCCCATATATATTGAAGTCTTTCCACTGTTTTGCCTTGCTGGTGCCTTATTTTGCACAGGCTGCAACATCTAGAGCAGCCCTCATGGTCTGAGAAAGTCTCCCATAGCTTTCAGTTCCTTCTTTCTTTTGTCATTCCCTTCGAAATTGCTCAGCTATGTCCTGTGCAGCAGAAAACATTGTCAAAGTAGTGACACAATCATACAAGTCTAACTCTAGAGTACACTTCTGGGGTACTCAGGTAGACCCCACATATTGTTCATGTCACAGCCCAAACTGCACAACCCCCTTGACCACTTCCAAGTTACCAGACTACACAGCTAAGGAGATACAGCCTTAGGTAAACCATTATTGTTGAAGCTGGTGGATAATAACAACTGATACCTTTTTAAAGCCTTCTCCAGAAAGTGTCACGGAGATAACTTTGGTTACAAACTCTGGCTCAATACTTTCTTTTTTTTTTAAAAAAAAAAAAAAAATCACTTTCCTCAGATGTTGGCTGCAGTTCCCCATCATTAAAATATTTAAGGTGTATTGGGTTAAAATTTGTATTGCCAATCACATCCTTGAACATTACTTACCAAGACTGACATACTTGAATACTATCAACAGTTTTCACCTGTTTCCTCAATCTAACTGAATTCACTGTTTCTAATAACAAAATTACTTCCAGTTATGCACCCGACATCACTCAGGGTCTGATTCAGCTATCCTTATGTACTGAAGTAGTACTTCCCCTCAGGGAGCTGTCCCATCAAACTTTGCAGCAAGACTTTTGATGAAAAGGTACTAATCAACCTGATTAAGGACAGGAAAAATGAATGCCAAACAGACCTGGGGAAAAAAAAAAAATCTGAAAATGAACATTTATTTTTATATGTATTTTTATATTTTAAATAAATTTACATACAAAATATGTAAAATTACCAGAGACAGTTTCAAGTAGCTTGAATTCAAAGAAAGGGAACAAAGTGAAAAACAAGAGACAACAGAGTACAAGAGAGCACACACCAAAAAAAAACAAACAGAACAGTCATGATAGAACAATTAAGGTTGGAAGAGATCTCTAGAGGTAATACAGTTTGTCTACCTTTTAAAATCAGAGCCAAATTTTTAGTTAGGTTAGGTTGCTTAGGGCCTTGTACAGTAAATTTTGAGTGCAGAATGGAGATTTCAGTACACCTTTTTGGGCAACCACACACCCTCCAATTCCTGTTTATTTCCAATGCTGTGTATATTTTTGTTTAAGCTCCTGAGATGAGCTCAGCCCAGCATTGTGATAACCATACAAGTATCTTGAGAAATAGCTTAAGGAGAGATTTGAAGAAGGCCAATGCATACATTTTGCAGAAGTTTACATCCTGCCCAAGTAAGAACAGCAGGATAAAGGGAATATAACTGGTCAACTAAAAATTTAATTAGAGTTTTAAAGAAGGCCTATGTCACAGGCTAATCTGAAAAAAGAATCTTGATACTTTGGCAGCAAGTAAGGCAGGACAGATACAGTGAGGATAGGATATGAAAGACAAAAAAAGTGGCTTGGTTGCTATAACAGATGAGCTTGTAGCAGGCTTTTACAGATGGATACGCTAAACATAATTCTGTGCTGAAGTTAAGTACCTGAAGAACTCAGCAGGAGTCATGAGGTGACACCTCTCAAAGAGGCTGTCGGCAGTCCGTCCCTGATTCCTACTATATATCTGAAGTTGATGCTTCCTGAGTCGGCTGAGGCAATCTAACACTCCTACCACTCTTCCTCTTAGCTAGGTTGTTTGCTGGCCTGGTGAGCTAACTCAGCTCAGCAAGGGATCAGACCAGCTACAGATGCAGTGCAAGGAAGGAGGCAGGAGCATGACCCAAGGTGACAGGCAGCAGAAGGCAGCAAACTGCTAGGTCAGCCCAGCTGTCCCAAGATATTCCCCCTCAAACACCTCACTTCTGTGTAAGCTCCCCAAATTCAAACTACAGAAGAACTGAGCCTCTCACAGATGCTCCCCTCCAGATGTCCCAGTATCCAGATCCCATGTAATGCAGAATGCTCCTGTATGCTAGCATGTGGCATGCACTGCTCAACTACTTGTATCCTATATCTCCACAGTATTTGAAAAAAAGTCATAGTTGAAGTTTAGAGATTAAGCCTAATGTAGCTAGCAAGAGCTGTTTACTTGACTCTAAAAACAGGTATCAAAGACTTTAATGAGTGTGCAATGACGGCGCAGAGATAGAGACGGGGTACAGAACTCTGCAGCATCCCCATGGTACGGAGCAAGGGGGTAGTCTCTAGAGGACATGGAGTCACAGGAGTACAGAGTACAAACAGAGGAGTACAGATATGTTAGATATACAGAACATTAGGAAAACCTCAGTAACAATTTTCCAGTACAGAACTGATTGCTGAGAATGATCCTGTCCCAAGCCGGAATGAAAAGAAAAAAAAATCTCAAAGGTTCATGCAAAAAGACATTTTAAAAAACATGTAAAGAAACAATTTTACGCCAATCATTTCAAAATACCTAGGTTTAATTTTGATAATTTTCAATGTTTATTATAATTTATGTGACTCTTCAAAATTAAACATATTTCAACTTAAAGCTGGATTCTTTGTTTCAAAAATGTCCTTAATCTCAAAACTGAATAAAATGGTGGGTTTTGGCATTGAGACAATAATCACAAGTGATCCGTTCCTCTAAAGAAGTTGTGTATCAATCTGCTATCTTCTGATGAACAATATTGAAAAATTCCCAGCTATCTCTAAAGTAAAATTGCTCAGCATTAACTTTTCAAATAAGCTAGAAAATGGAAACACATACATTAAACTGATTATAAGTCTTATCTGTTACAGAGTTTTATTATTTTCTAATCAGAAAAAGTAGCACAGCACAGTCAAATTTAGTGGGAATAGGTCAGACTGCATAAGTATATAAAAAAGCACTAACCTGAGGACTGCAGATTGTGAGACCTGATACAGAACAGTGCTGTTTTCAGAACAGTAGAAAACAACATGGTAAGGCATCTTGGCATTTTTTCTTGTAACAGTAACTTTCCCTTCATTTCCTCTCTTTTTTTTTTTTTTTCCTCCCCCCCACCCTATTTTTTTCTTTTTCTTGCCCTTTACTCGTCAGGCCGCTTTCACAGATGTCTGAGCTACCAGGCTTGTTGCTCTCTGCAGTGCTGTCAGAAGCAGCAGTCTGACTACACACTTTCCATTACAGGAGTCAGTATTAGTTAGTAAATTGGAATATCAAGCCCAGATATAATTAGGTTGTTGAAATAACAACCTGAAAGTATGGCCTAATTCACACAGGGTGCTAATAAATCTCTGTCATGCTCACTGACCTCATTAGAATTGAAGCTCTGAACTACTTGGAGTCAGTGGCAAATTCAGAACATTACAAGCTTAGGAAGTTTCCATAACCTAAATTATAAAGGTATAAGAAATAAACCATGCAATCTTCAAATATTTGGAAAAAAAATAAATGAAGGTAGATCAACAAAACTATTAATCTTGTATTTAAAATAATATTAATTATTCATGACGCAAAAAATCAAAATGTCTCTACTCTCAAAACTACCTACTGACATACTATAATGGATAAATAAAAAGTTTTAAACTAAACTTCATTAGTGTCATGATTAGACTAAAACTGTTTTAAGCACCATTATTTTATAACACCGTTTTACTTAGTTTTTTCCAACCTGCAAGCCTCTCTTCCCTTTTCTTCTTTCCCTTCCCCTATCTGGGAAGGAAGAGGGGTTAATATAGAGCATCTGCCATCCATTTAGTGGCTGGCCCAGCCCCAAACCTTGACAGCTAGCAATAATTAAGCCTAACTATATGTACTCACCACATAAGCTGAAGTAGATTACTATGGAAAATGTAGAATCATACAATTATAACTTTTAAAAGCAGTTTCAATATAAGAAAATAAAATGTGATTTTGAATGAAATTACAACAGAAGATCACACAGAGCTGTCTGGCATATGTCAAAGAAAACAAAATTTGAAAGGAATGACAAAAAGAACTTATAATGTGCTCATGTCACATGGAATCCTGTATTTTATTCATAATTTTTTCCATTTTAGAACCTATTTAAGCTACTCCGTAGAGCAAACACACTCACAAAAACTTCACCTGTTCCAAAATCCCTGATTTGTAGAAACAGCCAATAATATTAATGCTGATTACACTGGTCTTTGTTGCGTAAGTCCATCATACATTCAGTAGCAGATGGAGTGGGAATTTGGGAAATACTAGCTAGTCCAGTGGTAGAAAGGTTGGCAAACTGCCTCTTTAGAACATCTTGGTCTGTGTGTCTGGTCATTCAGGCTTTCTCCTTCATTCTTCATATTTTGAGAAATGGTGGATCAGTCAATTCCACTATATTCTTTTTCAGGGCAAATTATTCATTGAGGTCTATTCTGGTCTCTCTGAAAGGTCTAAATCTCTTTATGGGGGAAAAAAAAAAAAAAAACAACAAAAAAAACCCAAGGATGTCCTGTTTTCTACTGTCAATGTTAAAAGAAAAAGGACAACCAACTGAACATCCATCCTCTTCACCAAAAAAAGGATGATTCAGGGAAGATTTTTGCCAAGATGTGCTACTTCCTACTGAGGAACAAGGGGTGGAAGACACCAAGTCACAGCTCAAGAGCCTTTGGCATCATTAACACATTACTGTAGTTGTAAAGCATCACAGAGTTGTACAGTAATAAATACACATAATACTGTGCTCTGCCAACAGGAAAGGAGAAGCAGCCAGAACTCAAGCAACCTATAGAGTCTCCACCTGTGACTTTGTGGAGCAGTGAGGTGGTGAGTGGGAGCCTCATAGCCTGCAAAGAGCACGAGTTAGCCCTGTCTTGGCAGAGCAGACAATTTTGGTGAACAGAAAATGCCATCAGCTCTCCCAGCCTGCTTTTGGAAAGGCCATTTAGGACTGTAAGACTAAGAACACTCAGAAGAACAAGTCCATAGCACCCCTTAAAACAACTTTTTTTTTTTTTTTTTTTTTTTTTTTTAAACACAGAAGCTAAAGGTATCTGTTATAAAAATAGGTAGTAAATGATCTGCCAGGAAATTAAATAAGTAAAATATTTCAAAAGCTTACCAGCCTTTAAAAATATAGACAAAGGTTGTTAGTAGTGTTCACTCATACTGACATGTTTTTGTGGGTTTTGCTAATAAACCACGATGAAATGCAAGTGAACACAATGCAAAATTACAGACTCACAGAATCATGTGTAAGTTGGAAAAGACCTTGAAGATTATTGAGTCCAACCATAACAATTTAGAATGAATGACTATTATTGCCTTCACCCAGTTTCTAGGAAGTTTTGGGGGGGGATTTTAAAAACCCTATGAATTCTGTATCTGACATTTGGAATTTTATGGCCAGTTACAACAATCTACTTCACTTATTATTTAATTCACTTATAAAACAAACCATTTATCCCCCTTCCAGATCCCACTGACCAGTTCTTACTACAGCATTGTAAAAATAAAACTACCTTAACTATTTGGCTTCTAACCCTAAAACTGGAGTCCTATTTGTCCCCAGTTTTGAATCATAAAACGTCATTTTAGGGTTGTTATTATTATGAATACAGAATATTCTAAACCAGTTAAATGTAGTGCAACTGACAAAAAATTACATTTTGAATATTCAACTACAAAATCTTTTTGAGATGTTTAATTCACTCACTATCCTCACCAAAGCAGATTTAATATATTAAATACTCTATTGCAACCTAAAGAGCAAAGAATTACTAACTGGAACTAGAGGAGAACAGATAGTATACTTGGAGCACAGTTTATACAGATGTCACGGGAGCAGGGAGTGGCTTGGCTGGTGTTTTTTTGCTTTGTCAGACTCATTGACCTATCTAGACTGTGAAAATGATATTTTATTTTCACTACAATTTCTAAAAGACAAGGTCTTCAACCCATCTCTACAACCTCTAATGCATGTATTTCCACATATATGTTCTACATTACATTATGTCTTAGGAATCATTCTAGCAGTGCAAACATAAAAGGACTACCTCCACCCATTTTACATGGATTACAACAGAAACTGCTATGAATATTATTTTGGAATTAGTCTTCAATGGCAGCCATACAGTTCAAAGAGCCTATGTACCTATTAACAGCTGGTATGTCAAAATATTTGTGCGTATCCCCATTTCCCCTACTGATATTGTAACTGGGACATAACCAAATCACAAGGCATCCTGCTCTGGAGCTCTGAATATGAACTGCAGTCAGGATTTGGTGTCAATGAAAAACAAACCTTATTGCCAGCTGACTTTTTTGCCCAACACACTACCTAAGCTGAAGCATGTCTTAGCTGGGAAAACAGAGTACAATATGTCTTTCCTTTCCTCACACACTGCACCTTATTTTTATTTATGAAGGCACAAAATGTCTGAAAGACAGCCTGAGGCACCCTCTGTCCTACAGGGGCCACAGTGTACCACAGGAAGCTGCAATTCCTTCTTAAATTGTGAATAGGCAGGTTTTTGCTCTAGGCTTCCTCACAAATGGAAAGAGTCAGTAAAGCAAATGTTAACATGCTACATCACCCACACGCCTTCAATTACAATTTGAACTCACATTTACTGAACATCAACTGCATTTGCATTAAAGAGAAGCCCACAAGTTCTTCTCACAGAAGCTGTGCTTTCATTCCTGTGCAGCTATTTATTTGCGTAGTGGGTATAACCAATCTGAGCAATGATGGAAGGATCATATCAACCAGGATCAAGTACGTGACTGCACATAATTTTACTAATGATATTTATTGTCTGCTGGATGTAAAATCCTCTGAAATGCATCAAAAGCAGCTCTAGGGGACCACACTGAACAACTGAAACACCTGCTTGCTAAGGACACTATTAACACTTCCAACTGTTGAGGCACTTGAAAATTTCCCTTCCACTTTCTGGTCACTAACTGTTTAAAGGAAAAGGGAACATCAAACTCAGACAGCTGGCGAGGCAAACAGAAGGGTCCCCTGCACTGCTGCCATAATACAAAAACTGAAAACAGGATCTCTTCTGAATTCTCCTCCACCTGAATGTGTGGGAATTGCCTTTTGATGCTGCCAGATGCCAAGAGTGTGGGAGAGAAGCACGGGAATCAAAGATAAGCTGAGGGAATATAAGCAGAAATATTTTGGAAGTGTTGAAATGTAAAACTCTCTGGAACATTAACTCATCCTCACTGAACACACACTGCATGAAAATGTGCTTTCAGATTAATCAAAATTTAGGTCTTTATGTATTACAACCAATGTGGGATATTTAGTTTTATCCCCAGAGCCCTAAATGAAATCTTAATCAAAACTTAACTTAGACTTCACTTAGAGTGCTATTTGAAGTTTCAATATTTACATTTAAAAAAAAAATCAGGTTTTACAGACATTTCATGCTTCTTTGTAGTGCAAGAGAATTAAATCTAATTTTCTAGACTAATTTCTCTCATGTTCTGCATTAACAAAGAACTCAACAGAGGTTACTAAAAGTCTGATAGCCCAGACAAGGACAGATAGATTTGATAATGCTTAAGCTAGTGCATAAACACAGTCCCATTGCCATTCTGGATTCTTAGACTTAAATGGCTTAAAAGGCTGCATTCCGAGGACACCAAATTATATATTAAGCAGTCAGAAATCTTCTTTTCACAGAAACTTACACAGAAGTTAGAACGCAAGGAACACACAGACATGGTTTCTAACTGAAATCTGAATTCTCACAACTAACCTTTCTTCTCATTTTCCTTCTTACCTCAAATCTAGAGGTGAAAAGGTACCACCTTTCTAACACCAGGAAACGTCCCACCATTTTCCTCTATCTGTAATGTCAGTATTTTTAACAGGAGAAAGAAAAATTATGTTCTTTTGAACATCAGGAATCACTACAAAGCAGGAGTCAGAAGCTGAAAAAGCCAAATACATTTCCTTCAAATCAAATGTGCAATTTTCAGAAGGGAGAGAGCTCTGTCTTGCTGCCTGAACAAGCACAGTCCTTTTGGGGTACAGTGTAGTTACAGAAAACCTTTACAGAAGAAACTATATCCTTTCAGCAAAAATCTGTTTTGAAATGGATGACCAGGAGTCAGCAACTTTGAAAGAGTGTAAGTTCTCTAACAATGAAAACTGCTGATGCTAAATAATTTGTAGTATCAGGTAGGTACCAAACATATGGATGAACTTGTGCCCGTATTTCACACACCAAGAAGTATTTAGCCATGTTCAAAAATACTACAAAAGGTTTATGGGCAATATATTTATTATTTGACTGCAAGCATTTGTACTACATTATACACTTAAGAACAGAAAATCATGTGATTACAAAGATGGAAAAGCAGAGTTTTACTGTGACTCAGTTGAGTGAAAAATGACTGTTTTTCCCCACACATTAGCCTTCAGGTTGGCAAACTGCTGGGGGTTTGCATATCAAAGCAAAACCAAAGCACCACCTAGTCTGAGATTAAAAATTCAGAAACAGATGTAAGAGTCTGGTGAATAAGAGAAGTGTGGATATGACCTTCACCAAGAGGGAGTAGACAGAGCATTGTTTTATTGTTTTCAGCCTCCTGTGGCAGTGCAGCCTGCTAATAGACTTGAAAGAGGACAAGGAACTCACACAAGCCTATAGTTCTTCCTGTAGAATCTACAATTCCTCTCCCTCCAAATGCCATGTTTGATTGCCAGACTCTAGGGAACAACGTTACGGAAACAGAGTTCAGCTACCTAGCATAAAAGAACCGTTCTTCCTTGGCTGCTAGAGAAGAAAATATAACTGCTGTGTCATTCTGCTTGACCTTCTTCAAATGACAGAGCTTAGCAACTGAATATGAAGAGGGGTGAAGGATTTCTGCCCTGTACTCCTGCTAGATGCACCTGATCTCTATATTACAATATAAAAAGCAGTCAGTTATTATTCCTTCTTTTTTTCTTTGACTTGCCTTTTACTAATGGCCATTTTCCCCATCCTCAAAACTAGATAGTTTTTTATAAAAAATGATAAGGACAGAGCAAGGAAGGGAACCAAATCCTGTTTCCGTTGCTCTTGTTCTTACATCTATTGGCATGAGAAGAGCATTACCACTGTCCCAACAGAAGCAAACTCATTGGCCCACATACCAGGTAGCCTCTCTGCGATTGCAGTGTGTGAAATGAAGAGTTTTTTTTCTCCATTTCACCTGACAAGTTTGTCTTCTGACCTGACTAACCAGGAGCAGCAGCACAGTTCCTTGTTCTAGGATTTTCTGTGGTACATATGGGTGGGTGTCAAAGCCTCAGGCAAATCCTACAAATAAACATTTTAGATATAGAGCCACAGATGGTGTGGCACTGGTGTGTGCTAGGGAGAAAGAAGGAGACATCCCTGAAACCAGTGCTTAAAATGTCAGTGTTGGGCTGAGGAGCAAAAGCCCTCTCCATGAGCTGGTACTGGCTGTTGTCAGTGATACACAATAATACATAAAGTCTACACTTGCTCTTAGCAGGCCTGTGTTCACACTGCAGTTCAAAACATAATTCCTCTAACAGCCTACAACACATTACTGCCTTCGTGAGGAAAGGAGAAAGATTATGCATGGTGTCTGGAGAAAGGGAGGGGAGCGGGCTCAGCTGCTCTGGAGTCTTTCTTCTTCAGAAAGCTCATGCCACACAATGAGGACACGTCACTAGGGAGAGAGATGAAAGGATTTACTGTTTCTCATCGACTTAACTTCCACTCCAACCTATATAAAGTCTTCAAGACTTTAAGTACCCATATCCCTCAGGAAGGTACTGTGTGTTCTGCAGTCTTCATAGACTTTGGAGTCAAGCTTCCAGCATGCCATTTACCGTATTTATACCTAAATGGTTATTTGTACTAATCTTTTCTGGATCTGACCAATTGTTGTGTAGTACCAATGAAGTATGTAATACAAATTTTCAGTTTTCTCATAGCAACCTACAAGTTACTTTTAAGGTGAACAACAAAAATCCAGACACTATCAAGCTATAAGTGGAACTTCATGGTTTGTTGAAATTTGTGTACTTGGATTGCCAGTGTGATTAAAAGAAGGTAGCTTCCCAGGAAAAGGCAAAGTGAGAGACCTGAGCATTAGTGGCAGACTCTCTTCATCAGAAATAAAAAAGGAAGACCTCAAACCTTAACTCAAGGCCTCCTTATGTTTACTCTCACTACTTTCTTGTGGCAGCAGGTGAACTGAATCTGAAGAACTTAGGCTGAAGGAGGCAAGCATAAATAGTGAAGATGCAGCTGATCAGTAATTCACTAGCTCCAACAAAAAGCACCTGAAAATTCTGTCCTAATATCTACTACGGTTTCCTAAATTACACGAGCTTTTGGGAGTATAGAGAACCTACAGACTGACTTCTATATAGCTTTCAACATAATATGATGATGAATTAGAAAACAATGGAGAAACCAAGTTTTTTCCCAGCAGAGTAACAATATATCCATGACTAAAAGGAACTGATATCCATATCTCTGACTCCTCTTCATCTACAGCCTATACACAATTTAAAATAAGAACAAAGGGACACTTTAATACACTGAAAAATTCTTAACATATGAATCTAAAGTCTATGAAGACTGCAGAACACGCAGTACTGCAGTATCTTCCTGTGGAATATGGATACATATCATGTCTATATGCTGATGCACACCAGTTAAACTAGAAATTAAAAGGAAATAGAAGACCAAACAAAAGGAAGGTCAAAAGTAAAAGGGGACAAAACTAACCTAAAAGGTTTCAACTAAGAAGGAAAAAAAAAGGGGTGTATCACAGACGAAAATAAAAAAGTTGAATTCATCTATTGGAAGCTTTTTGTTCATTAAGGTCATTTTAAAGTAGAAATCTTCAGACTGAAAGCAAAACCTGGTAATAATAAAATCCTACATCTTTAAATCAAAGAAAACCAGAAGAGAGCTAAACAGAAAGCCCCACAGAGATACAATAAATTGAAAGGTAATTAAAGTAAAAACTGAGAGAAGGAAGAATATTAGAAAGTGAAATGAAAACATTCTGCAGTTGAAACAGGATTGAAGGAAAGCAGTACAAAAGGACTTTGGTAACTAAAACGAAAGGAGGAATCCAAAGGAAAACACTTTCCCTGAAGTATAATGAAAACAAAATGTGTACACAAATTGTTGCATAATGAGAGAATGACTGAATGAATAAATAACAGTGAAATGAGAATAACAGTGATACTCTTCAGTGCAGATGGGTCTTCTCATTCCAAACATACTACGAGGAATTTTTCACCTCAAAATGAGTCAAAGGCCAACATAAAACAGAAGTGACAAAACCAGTAGCCCTAGTAGCAGCGCCACAGCTCATCTGCTATCATCTGACCAGTCATCACAAAGCTCTGATCTAGTTGTACACAAATGTGCACAGTCACTTTCCTGCTATTATGGCAAAGCCTAGAATTTGTTCCAGTAGTAGCTGAGTGATCCCAGTCGACACTAGGTCAACTCCCTTAAGGACAAGTTTCTGAACTCTCAAAGACTTAAATTGTTTGACATTTTAATCCTAAATCATTATTTCCTCTTGTTGTAGTATTTTGTTTCTTTGCTTGCTACAAACAATAGGCCTGGAGAAAAATATTCATTAACCTTAAAGGTTTACTTGCAGCCTTCACATTACCTTGCCTCTCTTTGTCTATACCTGCACACACCACACACAGCTTCGAGCAACTGAGCTTGGTTTCTGTGATTGACACTGGATCATATACCATAAATTCATTTCTGCATCTTGCATAGTACCACATATTAATACTCTAGTGTTAAAAAGTCCCTTCCCCGCCTCACTCTAAGAAGACGGAACTACTGAGAAGTATATATATAAAGTGTTCGAAAATAACAAGCCTTTAAAAAGAAAAAATGTCTCCAACATTGTGAACTTGTGCTACTTTCAAGTATTTTTACTATTCCCTTCGAGAGAATGGAACTAAGCAGAACAGTCTTGAGCCATGAGGGTGTGAGCTAAATGCCATTTTCACTTACTGAAGTACCTTACTAGCAAAAGATGCGTTTTGCCAATCACTAGCCTAGCACAAAGGACGTAGCCAGCAGAAAAACAATCCAGTAACCACATTCTATTGCACGTAAGAAAGCCAGTATATAGGTGATCACTGGGGGTACAAACAAGTCAAACAGACCACAAATAATAGACATGAACCCCAGCAACCCCAGGAATGACACAGCACGACCAATAATAGGTGGAATAAACAAAGAAACAAAGTCTCCTATAGAAGATATGGGAGACAACCAAGTCAATAGGCTGATCATATACGATAGAAGTAGCCACATAGCGTTCCCCCCCGAAGCCCACATTTGCAAATATCAAACCTGACTGGGGCCCAGTTGCAGGGAGAGTCAGGAGGTCCTTCCCCAACAGGGAAAGTACATCCACCTCACAGACAGACACTCCACCCTTCCTGCAAGTGGTCCCAGCTTTTATGCCCAAAGCAGGACACCTGGCACTCGTTTACCCACTGCAGGGCACCTGGGGCTTGTTTACCCAAGGGCTTTCCTTACAAGGCCGGCCACACCTTGGAGGAAAGCCAAAAGGCAAACTCATCCCCTCCTTTTAAAGGACCATGGGAACCACCCATATGTCAACCACCCATATGTCAACCTTAATTCAGGGCTCGGGGTTCAGACCCCAGCACTTCAAGATGGTAGATTAATTTCATATGGAGACCTTAAAACTGATGATATTTTTATTAAAATACGTGCTTTAGCACAGTTTCTGAGAAACACTGCAGGCACCATGAATACAGAAATTCCAATTAAGTGGTACCTTTGTTCCTCTCTGTCATGAGACACCAAAAACTCCATAATTATTCGTAAATGGGAGTTACATGTAAAAGCAATTCATCTCCTTCATGGAGTAGACAGTTGAAATACAAATACAACTGTTCAAAATAATGCAAGACTGGAATAGGTGTTGAGCCATATGAACCAGATCATACTCTCCTGGTGCCTGAATGTAAACTAACAGGATGGGACCTTATAAGGCAGGAAAGGGAGCAAGAGAGTGAGTGTGAAAAGAACTGGGAGAAAAACAGTGCGGAAGACTGCACAGAAAATCAGGACAGACAGAAAAGACTTTATAAAGAAACCCCAAACAAAAAGAGTAGAGAAATTTCTCAGACACAATGCTGTCTAGGAAGACCTGAATTGAAAGCAAAGAAATTGTCTCCTGTTGCTTTTGTTGGGCTTTTTTTTTTCCCTACAGTGCTCTGTGAAGAAGGAACTGTCTGGCCTGTCTTTATAAACAAAAATAAATCTGACATCCATTTATCTCAGCTTCTCTTTCCAATGAAAATGAATGAAGAGCTCCATGTCTGAGAAGTTGCAACGCCAGTGTTAAAAGCAGGATTGACAGAAAGAAATCATTAGCTTCTGTTCCTCTTTAGCCAAGCTAAAAATAAACTACTTGAAAAACAGCTGAGAATTTTGCAAGAACTAATGTGGCACCCCAACTGTTTCTGGTTGGGTGCCAGAACAGCTGGGAGGTAAAAAAGATATCTTTGTGATGGTAGTAATTAATTACAAAGCACTTAGGCAGACTGAGAAGCTCTAGTGCAAGACCTTCAGTCCAGCATGGCAAAAGATTCAATTATACCATGAAGTAATAAAGTCAACCTTGAAAAACACTAACAGAGAGAAGCTGAAAAAAGGACAGAGAAAGCTGAAAAGTAGTTTCAAAAAGAATATCAAAATGGAAGTTCATCACCTGCATCAGGCTTGCTGGAAAGTGTTTACAATTGTTTCCTATTCAGTTTTACCTGCAGGAGTCTAAAAGGGAGAAAAGGGACTTTCCTGAACTCACATAATGCAAAAATCTACTGATTTTGTAGGGAAAGCTCACTGGGAGGCACACTTGGCTCAGCTCAACCTTGTCATCTAAAATAACGGTCAGGGAATCAAATAGGAAGAAGCAACTACAGTGGCTTAGCAACTTCATCCACCAGTTTCCTCAGGACCTGTGGATGAACCTCATCAGGTCCTATGGACTTGCACATCTTCAGGTTCTTTTAGATGGTCACGAACCTGATCTTCTCCTACAGTAGGCAGTTCATTTTCCCCGTCCCTGCCTTTGCCTTCTGTGACTTGGGCAGTGTGGCTTGAGCAGTTGCCAGTGAAGACTGAGACAAAAAAGTCCTTGAGTACCTCAACCTTCTCCACATCCCAGGTAGCTAGTTCTCCCTTTATCACTGACATACCTATAGAAGCTTTTCTTGTTGTTCTTGATGTCCCTCGCCAGATTTAATTCCACCGGGGCTTCAGCTTTCCTAACCTGATCCCTGGCTGCTCGGACAATTTCTCTGTATTCTGAATTATGTCAAATTACTTAGCTCTGGCATTTATTTCTACCCTGCAATGGGAACTGTCTGCAAGTGTTCAAACCCTGGCTAGCCAGCTGGGTCAAAAGCAGAAACAATATCATCTTAAAACACGTTGGTCTTGGCAGGGATCTATTCAACACATCACCACAACAATACATTTAAATACAGACACAAAAAGCAAGCTTGCTAGTGCCAAAACAACTGGGAAAATAAAGCCCATTTCCTATTCTCAATATGGCAAGTAATTAAAAATATCTGTTAACAATCAAATCAAGTTGACAAAGCAATGTTAAAATGGCTTGGAATACAGCCGACAAAGATCAGAACAGCGATAGAGAGGCAAGATGCACTGGACTGTGAAGCCCACTTCGTATCACAGGAAGACACGTAAAAATCAGCATGATGTGCATTATTGCTATCGTCTATTAAAATAGTGGCGAATACAGTTAAAATATCAAATAAAGATGGACAGACATCATATAAGGGATTACAATTCTGTCAAAGATGTGTGTTTCTTTCTTTGTTCAGAGTTAGTTCTTCAGTCTGAACACTTTCTTCCTCACCTGTTCTTAACCAGAGCTGCTGGTATGTATTTACATGGCACGTAACACAAGTAGACTCCCTAAAAACAAGCCACTATAAAAACATATTACCTTAGTGAGTGGGAGAATATAAACAGGTGCAGCCTACAATTAAGATGCCTTAAAATCTTCCAAAAGCATGGCTAACTCAAGGATGCCAGGCAACAAAATGGTAGCAAAACCTTTATTTCAACACCATCTTAAAAAAATTTTTTTAAAAAATCAGAAACCCTTTGGATAACCTTTTCAATGCCGCATTTCCACAACTGTTTTTTTAAAATATATATTTAGAATGCAAAGTTTCTGAATATTTACAATTCACCAGTCAACTATAGGACACACTGTAATGCCACTAGGATGACTAGACCAACATTCCTTATTTTCATGAATTTTGTTCTAATTATGGCACCAAACAGATGCAAGATGTGGTTTTATATCTGGGGATGCAGGTTCAAACTATCCTAATATTAATCCATATTAAACAATATCAGACTATATAAGCTTCCTAGCTGAATATTAATTCTGGTTCCCAAACTGCTGAGAGTATAAGAACACTTTCATATGGGAGAAAGTTTCCTGTTGATACACTTGGGTTTTTTAAGGATGGAAACAGAAAGCCACAAGCACCTGTATGGTTTTATACAGGAAGAAGTACTTCAGTCACTAAAACGCTATTATACACTTGATTTTCCCACTCAAAAGCACAAGGTAAATTTAATTTTTTCAGTTTGGAAGTATATTTTTTCAGTTACATTGTGTCTTTCAGGAGGAGGGGGAAAAAAAAAAAAAAGAAAAAACAGATTCATTTATATTTTGCAAAATCAAAACACACCTTCTCTTAAGCACAGTAAATGGGAGTCAGCAGGGCTTTTGGACTGACAGTGCTACCAAAATGGTGAAACAGAATATACAATAAATCAATATGGCATGCAAGAAACTGTTCAGTCGTAAGATTTTTCTTTGCTTCTTTAATCAATCAGACATTAGCTTACATAGTTTCTAATGATTTGTGACTGTATAAGCATATGGAGTTAATACAGGCCTGTGAGGTCTCAACACACTGGTAGTGTCATTAGTGAAAAAGGTGGGAATAAGGGGTACCTCCTTCGTCAGATGGCCTTGTTATCTCACTGCAGTAAGAAAAGGTAGGGTTCGTGTCAGAGCCATCTGATTTATAATCTCCCAAACTGGTAGAATGTAAATACTGCTTACTGTAACGGCTTGCTCTTTCTACAAAGGTAGAAAGAAAGAATATCACAGTAAATCGATGACAGAAGTGCAAAGACAAGCAACAACAAAAACCCCAGCACTGCTAACAATTATATTCATACATTGATGACACTAAAATTAGAGAAAAGTGAGTTGTTCATAATTTTGTATCCATTGTGAATACTATTAGTTCAAAAGGTTGTTTCAAAATCCAATACAACTAAGCTTTTTTCTCTGCTTTAAAAGAATGGCACAAATGGAAGGTATGGTTGAGATACTGGGGGAAAAAAAAGGGATATATATGAAACATGAAAATTTCCAGTGGAAAATCAAAACGTTCCTTTATCCCAGCATGCATACAAGTGCATGTGGAAATACTGCTGTATGACATTCAAAAGAATATTCAAAGTTCCACTATTAGTAGCAAAGAAAACACATGCGCAAAATTGAACATTTAAAATAAACACTTCTAGGGGGAAAAAAAAAATCCAAAAACTTGTGAAGCCAAAACACTGATGCCTGTTATTACATTACCTTATCACCTTTTCCATCTGCCCTTAAATTATGAACACTTTGGAGTTGTAAACTATAGCACAAGGCATAATACCATGTGCCATATAAGCAAAATGTGTATAGAAAATAAATCAACTTCATAAATAGGCTACGTTCTATATATCTGAAATTTTGGTAAGGTCCAAGGATTTGAAAATTCTGCTTACAGTGAGGAAAAAGTAGGTCAATGTTTTTAAGCGATTACTTGTAAGCAGTATAATAACTGTTGTTTAAGATAAGATTTCTTTCACTGTTTCTTATCTGCATAAGTGATTACAGCTGAAGTTCCTATAAAACACTGCTTTTAAAGGTGTTAAAGTTATATATATATGAAAACATACTTATAAAATATATGGCTGGCACATTGACCTGAAAACTTACTGCATCAACTTAGTTTCAAAAACATAAAAAGCTGATTTGGGAAAAGTCAGGATATAAGCAATACCAGAAAGCATACGCAGACTCCTAGACTGAATATTGTCCTCCAGAGGGTCAATGTCGAAGATGGAGCCAGGATCTGTGCGCCAAACTTTAAGATCTTTTCCCAAAGCACAGAAATTATGAGACAGACAAACAAAGGAAGTAAAAGCATGAAAGGAATGAGTTTTAACAATCAGCAATCAATTTCATTCATCTAGAAATTTACCCAAAGATCTAGATATTCACCTGAAAGGACCAGAAAGAATTAATTTCCTGCTTTAAATTTATTTTAAGCATTGACATTATTTGAAGGAGACTTTTTCTGCAAATTTTGTTTTCCTTTTCTAAATATGACCATACTATTTTCTAAGTCTAAATAAATGAAAACAAGTTCAACATCACATAGCAGAGCTCTTTTCCATTAGCAAAACCAAACTCATCAGAGCTACAAGATTATTCCCTATAAAGGGTTGTCAAGCATTGGAACAAGCTGCCCAGGGCAGCAGTGGAGTCCCCATCCCTGGAGGGATTTAAGAAATGTGTAGATTTGTATTGATTTTATCCATCTCTAATCTGAAATAATATAAATAGAATCAGAATCTTGGCAATTCGTAGCACCAATCAGCATTAACTTCCTGGTAACTTTTGTCAGTTTAAAATATCCTTATTCTCAGTCATGGAGCCTCCTTAGTCACAGACCCAAAGCTTAATTAGATTATTTTATCTTGATGGGTTTAGAATGGCTTTAGCATGGTTAAAACTAGTGTCTATTTTCCAAAGCAGAGGCATTAATTTTAACAATCAGGCATTTGAAAAAGTTGTTACAGCTTCACTGATAAAATTTTTAAAAACAACCAGATGGACTCTAACACAGAGGTATCTTTCCTAAATGGCTGAACATTTATCAGCTAGGAAAAAACTCAAGAGAGTCACAGTTGTTTTTTTCAGTCTGTGATTTTTTTTTTTTTCTAGCTGCCAAGGACATTCCATGAGCAGGGAGCTCACTGCTTCTTTTTAAACAAGCAGATATTATAATTGCAGTTCACTCTGAAAAAGCATTAGCTGAAATATCACTGGATGTTAGGCTCACAGGTTTGTCATGGCCTATTTCCTTCAAATAGTTGCACTATTTTTACTGTTTGCTGGGCATGGGGAGTTAAGAATTCCTGTGTGTTTTGATAATGAAGTATTTTAAGGTGATAAACAGTACTAATATTTCAGTTATAGCTGAAAAATTTACCTCAAAGATGTTCTTAATGTTCTTAAAAGATGTTCTAATCTGTCTGTGCTAGCAAATCTTCAGTTACTGAAAACAGGATTGCACTCCTGACTCTTACAAAGGGCAACAGCACACGTGCAATGCAGTACAGAGTAGGAGGTTTGAAGTGCACACTAAACATCATACTGCAAACTGTATATTAAACTGCAATTTTGCAGAAGTTTTTCTCTCTCTCTTTGGCTGCACCACTTCTAGCTATGGGAGTTCAAGTGCTTGGGTCTCTACAGACAATTAATTTCTAAACAAATTGTTGCCCTAGATCCAGAATGTGTGACCCTCTAAGACTTACATGGTCTTAAAAGCATCAGTACCTTCCTCCCCAGGCAGAGCTCTCTAAACACTCACTTCTGAGAAATCGCTTCCAACATAAGGCTGTAGCTACAGATATGCACAAACGAAAGAAATACACTTTTTTATGTGGCAGGAATGATACAGATATAGTTAAACCTTCTTTTAGGCAGGAGGAATGGACTATACGACCCACCAATTAGTCCATTTGATCTGCAATTTCTCTGATTTTTGAGAGGTAGACTTAAAGTCAATCCTTGCTATTATTATTATTATTATGTATGAAGGATTTTGGAGTGTTATCTCAGCATGTTTTTCCATGCATAGACCCTCTGGGGTCTACACTGTTTTAAAGCACAGAAAAACAGAAAAAGGACACACCAAAAGAAAAAGAAAAGGAGAAAAAAAAAAAAAAAAAAAGTCAGGTTACAATTTCCTTTGCCATAATAGACTTGCTAACTTTTAAGAGATTTCAAATATCTATTTTGATTTTGAAATAGTGTTCATTATGAATACCTCAAATGACATCTTAATGCAATACTCTGTCTCTACATACAAAAGCAATCTGAATTTTACCCTCTGAACACCTGGTCTTATCTTTTAGAACTTCACTTCTGAACACTGGTATTTGGCTTAGCAGAGATCTAATGAGTTATTGATGAATTACAGCTTGAGATATTTTGAAAGCTGTTTGAAATTTTAAAACAAGAGGTAAATGGAGCATGTGCAGCTCTGGAGAAATTTCTGACTGACAGAAGAGGAAATCTCAAACTGGTCTGCAACATTTCAACATTGAAATCTTGAAGAGTCACAGCTTTAATCATTTATCTTCTGTGCAAAATGAAGATTATTGCAGATATTTTGGCCTTCCTTGAAGAGTCAAAATCCAAGCTTGAAGTAATATCAATGACTATCCATATTTGAAAAAAAAAAATTTGCAGAGTAAATGACAATGTGTCTCCCATTCATTCCCACTGTTACTTCACTAGAAGTTGGCATTGAACCAGTGGTTCAACACAAGCTTCATGGTAAGAAAGGAGTGAAAATGAAATCAGGGGTACTTGTTCTCGGTTATCAGAGAACACAAGTGGAGGCTTTCATCTTCCCCACAGTGTTTTCAATAGCAACAGTATTTAACAACTTACCAACAATTATTCCAGGTCTTCTATCCATTTCAACAATATGTGGATGCACGCCTTTATATGCTGCATCACTCACAATTTGGGTGTTTTTCCGCACCCGTTCTGTTACTGGATCATCTACCACTGGGGTAAAGCCTCTGCCCTTTGTCTTCTCAAAATCTTCATGGTATTTTACCTGGGAAAACAAGAAGAATTAAATTTTTTCCCAAGCTGCAATTGACAGCAAACAGTTCTATGCAAGAATGCAAACGTGTTTGTTTTATGAGGCACTTCTATTCTTTGGGTTTTGCACCGTAATAGAATTGTTACACATAGGAGATAGGCTTGATGACAGGCCAAGTCTTTTCTATCTTCTTAATTTGATTTCCTGATATTTTATTATCATTTTGCATTTGTTTTCTATTCCCACTAAATTAGGCATTAACTCAAGCAGCAAAGCACACAGAACAGGAAAAGTCCTCAGGAGGTCATCTGGCCCATTCCCTTCCTCTCTAAGACAGGACACCTCTCTACTGATGTAGACATCTATATCTGTCAGTAAAAGATGTTCCGGCAGTAATCGTTCTAAAGAACTCAAGTATTTTCATTCACTGCTAATTTTGGTTATACACAGTTTCATACAAAAGGTACTCTTTTGCTCTTTTGTTTTATCATATGCCAGCTGGCTTTAAACATAGGTTTTTAGAAAGAATTGCCGTTATTCTATGCAGTCTGCTTTCAAAAAGAAAAAAAAAAAATAGAGAAGAAATTAAAACCAAGGACATTAGGGCAGAAAGAGTTATATAACCAAGTGTTTTGTTCCAAAACCAGTATTAGTAAGAGTTATCAAGCAGTATCCCTGATTATTCATATTTACTTTTTAAATAGACTTAATCATCAAATAATTAAATTGACAAACATTCTCACACAAGCAAACGCACACAAAATGAATCATTCCAAGAACAAAAGTCACAGAAACCAGGAACGTGCACAGGCACAAGGTGAAGTGTGTCACCTAATCCAGTCAAACTGTGTGATGCTCAAATGAGGTGCATAGTTTTTTAAAGAAAAAAATAAAACAAACAAAAGAACAGACATTTAACTGTTAGAAAACTGTTTATTAGTATTTTGAAAATGTTCATTACAGTCATATGCAGTTAGCAAACACTCCCTCAACAGGCATAAGAAGAAAATAATCCTTCCATACTTGAGCAGAGAGTTTCATTAGTTACCTATATTAATGGAACACAAAATCCAGTGGAAGTGCTATTCCTTAGTATACTCTAGGTATAGGAAGAAAGTACCCTACCATTGAGATGTTGTTTTGTGTTTCTTTGACATGCCTTAGCTCAGGTGTGTCTAGAAGCACACTACGTCTACCTTTCATCTGCCTCTGATCACTGCTGTACTTGACCTGCAAAACAGCAACAGCACACATGAAGTTTTTGTTTACAGTAGAAAGGATAGTGAGAATCACACCATGCAACAGTATCCTTTCCAAATCGTAATGCCCAACTTTTTTCTCGTTTCTTTCTTTTCATTCATTTTCTAATGACTTATTTCAGAGGGAGGATACAGATGAGCTAGTATATTGGTAAGGCAAAAGGGCACGTTTATTCCATCAATCACTAATTCAAAAAAAATAGTATTTACCTGAAAGCTGAAATTCTTGACTGTTTAAAGGACAGAAGTGAAATAATGCATTTATCAACTGAAAAATAAGATAAATAATAAGAGAACACCACTGTGACTTGCACATTTCTAAAACATATTTGTATGGCTGATGACATGCTGCCTTCTTATTACTCAGACAGACCTAGATTCCATCCTTAGTCTGCTTCCAGGTTGGAATTAGCATAAGAACCCCTGATCCCCAGGGAATTCACCTCTTAAGCGAGCATTAGTCCTGTGGCAGCCTTCTTACTCCTGTTTGGTACCTGGTCCTTGCTAGCAGCACAAAAGCAACATGTCCGGGACAAATCTAAATATGCTCTTTTCAAAGATAACATTTGGGCTCTGTGTTTTGTGGATCAGTAAGTACAGAACCTTCTATGTCACATTGCTCCTAATCAGCTTATTTTGTGGCATTTTACAGAAGAATCAGGTACTGAAATTGTCTAGCCCTTCTTAAAATTACATATTAGCTGAGCACAACGTACCTATGAAAACAGGAGTCTTGGTGTCTATATTTCATAGGTAAGTTTGAAGTAATGGACACATAGAAATATATGGTACTGTATATTCTTCAAACCCCTCTTAATTAAACAATACATTTTCTTAGCAAATATATTCAGCTACATATGCTTCTGAATATAAGGCATTTTCTGGACAGAGTAATTACAGCCAACATAGTTTGGTTTTCATCTACTGCTCATTAACATAGAGAAGTATTTATCCCCGTAAATCTTGAGAAACAAAGTGAAGGAGTCACTTGGGGAAAAAAAAAAAAGTTTTAGTTTTAAGAACTTTAAAAATTCCTTAAAGTCTAGAACTGTTGGGAAGTTTCCCTTTTATTTTTAACTATGCACCTCAAAACTAATTGACCTTGGTAAATACGCATGAGCATTTTAAGAATGTAATTAAGACATAGGCAGTTATAAGGTCAGATTCTGTTCCTTTGTCCTTAGACAAATCCTCTAACAGACACAACCTACTTTACTTTTCCCTTCTACATTCAGTTCTAAAGTGTTCACTACTATTAATTCTCTTCTGCCACCTTGAGACAGTGGCTCTGCATGAAACCTGTTCTATTTACCATCTGCAGGGGCTTTGTCACTGATGTTGTTTCAGTGTTGAGGACATAGACTGTCATTTAACTAGTCTGGTCCTTCACCATGCTGCTTTGACTTGCTTCTTATTACAACTGTCTGCTGCTTCTTACGCCACTGTAGTGGCCACTTAAAAAAAAAAAAAAATTTTTTTAAAAAAGTAAGTATTATCATAAAATCCAAGAACAATATAGTATTTTACTCTTTAGTGTTTAGTAACAGAATCTATTTAGAAATCCTCAGCTCTAACATAGGTGGCATATCGCAGAGTGGAATGGATTACTATATGTTTCCACGCTTTGAATCATTAAAAAATGAAATTTGTACTAAAGTTAAATTTTCATTTCCTGTGTTCTTTACTGTAATTTACTCCCACAATCTAGCAACTAAAACTTGGTAACAAGAGACAAAGATTCTTGAAAGAATGACTGACCTCTACTGACTCTCTCCTTGAAAAATACTAGTGCCAACACAACCCTTACTGGTTTTTGCAAGAATAATCAGGCAAGTCTGAATATTTTTGTTGCCCATATGTGCAGTGAATGTACTCAAAGTATGAAAAAAAAATTCCATTCAGTTGATGATGCAGTTGAATTCATTTGGGACATCAAATCTAAATGGAAAAGCATATCCTGGTTATATTCCTACAATGACTGAAAATCTAAATGACAAAAAGATTCAAGCAACTTGCCGAGCTGATATTGTCTTGATTCTTCTTGACTCTCTCTATCTCAGGAGTGACACTCACAGCAGTAGCTTTGCCAGGCTGCTCTCTGTAGTGAACCTATTATTTAACAAAATAAAATGGAACACACTATTTCATCTAAAGCAATATCACACTGTATTACATTATAATGTACAATTTAAAAGGTCATCCAGGAAACAACTGAAAAGCTAAAATGCATTTGAAGTTTATTAAAACTTACAAAACTTGATTTTTTAAGTATAACCTTGAATTTTTTCTGTATAGTCTTATTAATGCATTTTTGTATATATATACACACATATGCACACAACATCTTGACATTTACCACACTGGTCTTTGGCACTATAGAATATCTTACATTTGAAATGGTGTAAGCCACAAATAATGCAGTCAAGTCAAGCAGAGCACGTGAAAAAACTGAATTTCAGCAATGCACACTGTAAACGTATATTTGTTCAGACATACAGATTACATGAGAATACCATACCTGTTCTAACTTCCATAGTCTATATATTCAAAAGTGATTAAACTCAGGGGGTGCAATATATCAGACAACTGCCAATTGAATCCAACTGCCTAAATTTCACTATGTCTTTATTTAAATGTACTGTAGGAATATCCCCTCTATTGCTTTTCAACAAAATACACTTGTAGCAATGATGCATTAACCAAATGCACACTCAAGGCAGGATCAGTATCTAATGAGGATAAAGGATAAGATGTGGCATTGACAGACCAATCAGTCTAATGTCAATCCTGGTCCTAAATACTGGCAAGTCAGATATGGTACACATTTACAAATAATCAGTGATTCTTGCGTGATTTATGCCGATCCATATAGTTTTATGTAAAATAAACGTTTCCATACAAACTTTTTTTTTTTTAATAAGCTCTTGGTTTTGTATGATAACGATAAGTGTGCTCATACATTATGCTCATAATTCTGCAGTGCACTGTGGCATTAATACACATATCATTCAAGCAATTCTCTTCCCACATTATACAGTTTTGGTCTGTCCACATCAAAATGTTCCAATTGAAAAATTAACATCTTATAAAAATAATGGTATGCTATCAAATGGATTAAACTTGCAAACTGGCATTTGTAAAGACAAAATGATTATGCAAGACTTAAAGCTTCTAGAAACGTCTGAAGTTAAAGGATCTCTGCCCAAAACTATCCCAGCAACCTGAAAGAGAATTTAATCTTTCCAATGAAATTTGCACAAGACAAAAATTGGTGAAAGTAGAACTACACAGACTGGCTTGAATCACTTGGGAAAAACAGGTTTGTTTGAACAGTGTGCATTTTAGCATAAGTACATACATCAACATAAATGCAGGAATAAATAGCATACACTTACATTAGATGGACAGTATTCTTAAAAATTGTAGTTCTAAGTTTATCTGGAGAACATGGCAGAAGGCACCCCAGGGAAACAGTGTAGCTGTTTGTAGACCCATGAAATACAGCTGCTGATGGTAGTTCCCAGTGAGAACAGCTCCTCTCGCAAAGACTCATTAACAAGATACCACTTCAGTAATGCAGCAAGCAACAAGGCAAGCAGCTATGCTCCAAAATCCCTTACCTTCTGCCCTGTGCTCCTGCAAACAGTATGACTTTCTAATGGTTGTATCAGCCATTAAACACTAAACCCTGATAGGAAGGTTACAGAGGAACCAGACAGAGACAGGTAAGAGAGATGGAGTTTGAATACAACTGTAGCCAATTTTTTACAAGGCAAAGAAAAAAAAAAAAAAAAGCTGGAAAAGGATACTCTTTTAAAAAACAAACAAACAAACAAAAAAAAGTCAAGATTTCCTGTAAATATCCAAGACAGAGTGTAACACTGCAAAACATTGCAGCCACTTCTTTAATCCAATACGTGATGCTTCACGTGCTGTTTCCCAAACTAAGTAACAGCTGTTCACAATTTCTTCCTAAAAGTGGATTTTCAAGTAATTTCATTACTGAGCCCGCACTGAACTAAAGAAAAAGCAATGCTTCTGCAAGCAGAATTTTGTACTCATTGTCTACACACAAAAATTACACAAAGGATTAAAAGAGAGCAACTTCCCGTGCTGACATTCTCTTGATTCCTCTTGACTCTTTCAATCTCAGGGGTGACGCTCACAGGCGTAGCTTTGCAGAGCTGTTCTTTGTACTGAACCTAGCAAACGTGGCAGAAGATATTACAGAGAGACTTCCAAGCAACAGAAATACAACAGTGCATTAGACATCATTAAAGAGCATGCTGCATTTGGATGGAAAATACCATTCCTTAATAAACACATCTTTCCACACTGTACTCAGTACTCACCCTCTTGCAGTTCTGTTTCAGACACAGACAAACGATACTTCAATAGGAATACTTCACTCTCATTGTCATTAAAGTGCAAGGCTAAGGAGTTATCATTTTAACATTAATTAGTCTTTGTGGACAAACAGGAAGCAGCATGAACACCACAGATATTCACTGACACACAAACGCATTTAATACAGCAAAAAAGTATGCAAGCAAAGAAAATAGGGCACACATTGCTTATATTCTTCTGATTTTCCTTAACTCTCCTTAGTTCGGGAGGATCAGAAATAGTTGTTGCATGCTGAATTTCTTCTTTGTATTTAATCTGCACAATAAATATTAAAAAATATTAGCAATTTGAAGAAGATACAGACAAGCACTAAAACACAACAAACATTTTGTAATCTCTCCCTTACACATACTGCACAGCTAGACCACAGCTATCAACACTACTGACCTGAAACAGAACAGTTATGTAGTTATATTCAATCTCTGAAACAGGCTGCTAGGGTCTCCCATGCATCTTGTAATACAATGCAGCAGAGAGCACACATAAGTCTAGTATCCTACAACTCTCACAGCAGGAACACACACCACATGGGATTGTGGCTACACAGTAGGACTCAATGATCTTAAAGGTCTTTTCCAACCTAAATGATTCTATGACAATTGGGATGCTGCATATCCTACTTGAAGATCTGCATCACTCTGACAATTACTTGGTCTTGCTATAATGTAGCTATGGAGTCTGCCAGTCCATTTCAGAAACCAAATATTTCACAGACGTGTTCTTAAAAGGGTGGATGACTTCAAAGACTCACTCAAGTTCTCTAAAAACACACACAGACACATCAGGGAGAATGCATATGTTTGGATGGATGATGCCTTTGAAGATGTTGTCAGATATTTACCGTTGCTTTTGTCACATTTAATCTCTTCTAAACAGCAGTACATTTGGATATGGTAGACTCCAAAATTTGAAAGAATTAGAATTTCTTCAATTGTATACCATATGTACTAAAACTGGAATTCAAATTAATGAGAAAGAATTGTAAGGTTAAGAGGATGTGTTACTAAAAGAAAGGCATCATATTTTCTGGTTTTCCATATGCTATCCAAAAGGGTCATCTTGGTCAAATCTGTGCATTTTTTTCTTACTGTCTGTTACTAAATACCTGTCCAGTATTCAACTTCAAATCTCTTATGTCACCATAAAATAAACAATACTTGTAAGACCATGCCATCCTTTACAGTGATATGGCGTGCTTTCTTTTTCTTTACAATGGTAATAAACCAGCAAAATTCACAAAAACGTTCAAAATAGTGTGCGCAGTGATACATAATACTTGGAAACATTTTTCAGTAGCAAGACTCAAGGAAGGAAAAGTACTTTAAGAACAAGGGAACAGCATAATGAATCAATATGTGCAGTTTTATATTCATGTGGCATACAAAACTTCCATTAAACCCACCTTAAGGCTGCAAAATCAAGGACTCAAAAATCAGAAAATGACACAACTTAAATGTAAACTTAGTTCTAACCCTTGTACAAGTATGTTCCAACTACAGCTTTTAATGTAATTTATACTACTTCATTCTTTTCCTCTTAAAGTGCTTTATAATCTTTATCTATTACCGAAAGCTGTTTTTCTCAAGAGAATTCTGCTTCATTCATTACACAAAATCAACCACTCCTACTTAGTGAATAGTTTGCATGTGGACTGTGACTGATCAAGTTGGGTTTTTTTCCTTAACTGCTCTAAGGTCCTGCTTTGATGACAGAATTACTGATTTCTTCAGGAACTTTTCTATGTTGCTCCTCGCTAAAGCATCTGAGTTTTTCACACACATTCATTCACTAATTTTGCTGTGAAAGGAGGAAAAAGGGAATTGTGACAAGGAAAAGTACTATTTTTACTAGAGAGCGCAGACAAGTAACAGCCAACCTGGCTACATAATTTTAAAAAACATAGAATTATACAGCACCTGCATCCAAATGAGAATTCCATTGAACTGTACTTTGCAAAATGAAAAACCAAGGCAGGTCTGCCTCTGTGGCAAAGTATAAAATCATTTACGTTGGTGTTGGATCATCAGGTCTAGACACAGAGACTTTAATTCAGATGCTTGCTTTGGCGTATTGACTTAATGACGTTACCTATACTTCCTAAGGTTGCCTCTTGTGAAGAGAATTTCTTATGATCAAGAAAAACAGAAACGTACATTCCTTCATGTACCTTCATCTTAAGCTGCTTGTGGTTTGTTTAGATTGACTGCGCAAACCCACAAGAACAATTGTAGTTTGTTGCTTCCACAGACACTATCATTAGAAAGGGAAAATATCTGACCAAGAGTACCCCAGATACATGCTAACAGTGAGAGAGTGATGAGTCTAAACGACCTTGGGTTCTGTTTCAGCTCGTCTGGAAGGAAGCACCCATGCACAGATGCACATCACTGTCTATCTCTCCCTACATTTGACCTCTCCACTTTGTCCATGACCAAGTCCTTCTACACTTTCAGTTCCTCATCCCTGGCCTCTTTTTTCCCAAATACACTGTACCAAATGTCACCTAGTAGATAATTTTCAACTCTCTTCTCCAAGACATGGTCCTTCTGGAGAATGCCAAAATTTTTAACACAAACAAAACAACTTGTTTTTCTCTAAGCTCATACTTGGAAGCTGCTTTTATAAATAAACTTATAAATAAATTAAAAAAAAAACAAATCATCCCAAAGCACAGACCATGAATGGAAAATTTCAGTCCAGACAGCTTAGGACTGGCAGAAGTACTAAACCACTGGAAAAAGTGTCTTTTAATAGAGGCTATTAGGTAAGCTTAAGAATTGGCAGTGCTACTAGTCTTTAAAATGCTTCAAAATGTCTGTTACTTCAGCTTTAATCAGACCTCAGCTTTGTGGTGTTGACTGATATATCACAGGGGTTTCCTCATGAATCTCACACAAACAAAAACACACAATATTCACCCAAAAGGCTTCTTGCTAGTGTTGTGTCCAGCCCTGTCGGTCCCTCAGAATAAGTTTTTTAAAAAATCCTCTTAGTTATTTGTAGCTTCTCGGTTCAGATTCAGTTACAGTCCATGGGTCTGATGTTTGCTTTTAAAGTTCTGTGAGATCTTGACTCCAGCTATTTAGGAAGCTGCTTCTTCCAAACCAATCATCACAACACGTGAGATGAGCTCAATCACCTTGGCTGTCAACACCAAGGATTTGAAAACAGACTGTTCTGAACATTGTCTCCAATATATGTCATCTGGAAGAATGTCATCACTTTCAGAACATGATGCAATGGTTGGTTTTGCATGGTTTGGTTGTACAGTGAGTGTTATTTTGGTGTTCCAGGGGTTTTTGTACTGCAGACGTGCTTCACATTACAAAGTTTTATTTAGCTCAGCAAATAGTTTTAAAGCTGACCTAAGTCGTCCTGGCTAAATTCAAAAATATGTGTAAAATGTTTAAATCTAACGGAGTCAAAATTGGTATAATTTACCCTTCCTTTGGGACTCCTGTAAACTTTACAATATAATTTCCCTCTTACTGATGTATAATTTAAAAGCTTCTTGCACATTGTGTTTTAATTTGGCATTCTACACTTTTAATAAGTATTAAATTAGTAAGATCTCAGTGGTGTCCAGTGACAGGACAAGGGACAGTGGGCACAAACTGGAACACAGGAGGTTCAATCTTAACATAAGAAAACACTTCTTTACTGTGAGGGTGACAGAGCACTGGAACAGGCTGCCCAGAGAGGTTGTGGAGTCCCCGTGTCTGGAGACATTTAAAACCTGTCTGGACGTGTTCCTGTGTGGTCTGCTGCTCTGGCAGGGGGGTTGGACTAGATGATCTTCAGAGGTCCCTTCCAACCCCTACCATTCTGTGATTATACAAGACAAGCAATCTCAAGTATACTACATGTGATAAAATACCTTTTGTAAAACACTAACTCTACACACAGACTAACAAGGTAAAGGCCATGCTACTTACATCATACCGCCAAACCACTAACTCATTTTGTGTTTCTCTTGATATGCTTTTCTTCAACTGTGTGTACTAGTATACTGACCCACCTTTCATTTTCCCCTCTTCACCACTGCTTAGGATTTCTAAAATGTCAAGAGGACCACACACTATTTTTCCATTTCACTTTGAAAGGTATTGAGAAAAAAGCAGTAGAGTAAGACTGCTTCTAATAAGCCTATATGTGTGCGTGCGTATGTGTGCGCACATGCACGCACGTACATGCATGTGTGACTACTCTCAAAATAAATGTCTGCGGTAACTAGAAAACAAATACACAACAGGAGATTAGGTTCTTGTTTCTAGAACACCAGCACAAATCTGTCTAAAAAGAAAATAGGGAAAAAATAAACACAAAACAAAAACAAACCCCAAACAAATAAAAAAGCCAACAAACAAAAAACCCCATGCTCAAATCAAGAAAACCTACAGCTTCCCAATCAGAAACTCTATTTCAGGACTTAGGACATTTGATAGCTTGCACCGAATCTTTCAACTGCATTGTGACTCAAAGTGACGAAATGAAATGTGATGGATGGAGCAGAGAAAAATTGTAAGGGAACTATGAGTTTTTCAAAATTTTCTGGAAATTCTCTTCCTGACCTTAGTTTGGTGGGAAATGCAGTATTTCACACTACTTGGTAGACAAGAAAACTCTAGTAGAACAGGTGTCCAGAGTCCCTAATTTGGATTTCAACTAAAATTTAAACATTATCTAGTGTCATGTCTATATGTTACTGTCAAACTTCACTTTTAAAAAAGCATCCAATGATCAGAATTCATGTCACAAACATACAAATGGCACCAGAGGACTCCACACCAAAAATTCCAAACAAGTGACCAACGCAGCTACAAGCGTTTTCTTGCTTGGCAGTCACTTTTCTGCTTTTTTCCAAGTTTTATCATGTGTCTATCAGAACAGCATGTTCTACTTGTAGAAAACTCTCCATTTGATATTTTATTTTTAGTTGCTCATTGCCAAAGACATTGGGCATCCATAGATAAATAACATCACTTCAGAACCAGTCTCATGAGATCCATAGATCAACTTGTCATCAGCATGTCAACAGGCACAAACCCTCCACCTTTTCAAATAGCTTGAGTCTGGACATCCATTTTCCTCTTCTTGAAATGCAAACTGTACCAACCCCTGTGTAATACAGCTGGACTCTATAGGAATTTATAGATTTTCTTTTGTTGTGATACGATATTTTTCTAAATTCCAAATTACAACTGCTGTTCCGTCTGTCATATCAGGAAATACATTTCACGTTTCTCACTCTCAAAAGACAAAACTCATTCCTCAAATAGTTCAAAGTTTTTCCTATATTGCATGATACTTTAATGTGAAACTCTACCTTTGAGCACAGAAGAACTACAAAAGAGTAGAGCTCTAACTCTACTAGAATGGAGTTCTATATCCAAAATCCAGTGGGGTAGTATTCGAATAAGATGTGTGATATGAAAACGTAGAATTTTTAGTAAACAAGATAGAAAAAAAGTTTGACCACCATTTACTCACATAAGAATAATTAATAACACTTACCGAACTAATATTCTGTTGATTCTTCCTTACTCTTTCAATCTCTGGAGTCTCTTTTACAGCTGTGCCAGCTCCTACTTCCTTCTTATAAAACACCTTAATTTCAAAAAAAAAAAAAGTAATTATGAGACTGTTAGCAATGCAAGTACAAGTTCTCATAAAAGGGCTGGGCAATTTTCCAGGTTGCAAATTGGTCTGACTATAAAACTTGCTAAGAAAGCAAATACTTTAATTTTTCATTAATCAGACCAATTATAAATAATTATAATATTATGTTTGTTTTCACCTGTAACCTAGATAATCTATTGTCATCCTTTTGACTGACCTCAAACATTTGTAAGTACCTGTAAGGATAGTTTTAATTTTGGAAATAATATTAAAATTTAAATCATCATCTACAAACATTTACAAATGCAACCTTATGCTTGAGAAATCATACTCATTTCAATGTAATTGAACAAGCATGTACATTTAAGATCTGAATGGGGTTTTTAATCTTCAGATCTTAAACTACTCTGAGAGGCGAATAGATATTATTCTTTCTAATTTAATGAACTAGAAAATCGACATATTCATGACAAAATAACCAGAACAGCCAGAGCTACAATCCAAGTCACACATTTTTTTTATTTCTGGATTGAAGCCAGAAAGCTGAGGACTGCATCTAAAAACAAAGCTCACTTCTGAGATACACATGCTGTTTATCTAATTCTCCTCTGTATTTCAATTGTTTCAGTAAAAGATAAAACACAAAGCGAATCAGTAAATAACTGCTCCATAAATTCCAAACGTGGCTATAATTTAAATAACCATGGAGCACCAGCTGATGCTGCAAAACTCCTAAAGTTTTATTTGAACTCAGTATTTGGTGTCACAGCTGTTGCCATTCCAGTAAGTATTTCCAGGCTGGTAGTAAAAAAGCAAGTCTGATCCTGGAGTTTGTAAAGTAAATTTTACTTTTACCATTTAGAATTTCTGCCTGTCTTAAACCAAGATTTATTTAACTTTTTGTTTTTCCTATCAATAAACCTTAAACAATAAAGCATCATTCTTGATACATTTCTCCTACTTCCTTGAAGTGCTGTGTAACCTAGGGTGACCAGTACTGCCAAATATTCTAGAGAAGAGTGACTTATTTATGTCCATAACTCATTTTTCAAATAGTGAGAGAACCTTTAACAACTTACAATTTTTTTTTTTCCATGTGAGAACAGAGACAGTTTATGAATAAGAACTTGAAAATTCTTCTGCACCAACAAGTCAGTACACAGTAGGAAGATTTACACAGTGGACTGAACTAAAGTATACTTTTCTCCTCTACCAAGGAGGGAGTGGTAAAAAATGTTGGAGTTGGGAATTTTTCTATGAAAGAGATGACTGCATGGTAAATATCCTAAAAATCCTGTAAATCATCTGCCAAATGAGCTAGTGAACTAAAAGCAGCCCCTATCTTATCTGCTGAGCTAGCCACTTTTTTTGTCCCTTCAGGCAGGAAAATACTTGAGACAAACACCTGAAGCCTATTAGGGGTCATTAATTTTTTTATATTGGGGCTGCTCTCAGTTACACCTTAACTTAGTAAAAAGTGACTTAACTTTATAATCTAAATTGCACAGAATGCTGAAAGATTAAAATGTAGAGAAAGAAAAAAAAAATAATACAATCACAGCTATAAAATGCTTTCCTACATTTGGAGGATCCAATTCAGAAAGGGAGGAAGGATGATCACAAAATAAAGCCAACATAAATCCCCTCAAAGACAAAATATTTTTATTTCATATTATCTAATACACTAAAAAAGAGGGTAAATGTCGGCCTTGGCACTGAAAGCTCAGACTGGTCTACAGGGCTGCAAGAGGTTCAGATGCATCAGAAGCTTGTCAAGGCTTAATGAAGTAGTGGAAGGTTATTATGTCCCTGCTATCTAACCATTAGAGGGCCTGCACTGCCAGACCCCCTGACCTATTTGAGGACTTCATCAAAGGCTCTCAAAGACTGGAGCACGGAGGAAAGCAGATCAGTAGAAACTAGCTTGGATCCCTTCTGTTACAGAGTTTTGGCATACCATGTTCAGATGCCAGTGACATGAGATACGGTGCTAATCACCATCACGCCATGCAGCAGAGCACCATTCAAATTCAAAAGATTACAAGTAACAAAATTGGGGCCAGTGGGCCTGTCAACAGCTCCTATTAGAAAGATGTAGCTTTCAGCTGCTCTTATCTGGAGGAGCAGGTAGACGTTACAGAAGAGACCACAGTCTAGAGCAGACTCAGAGACTTCTCTTCCCACAGGCTCTTACTCCCCTACTGAACCAGCAGTGATATGGGATACCTGCAGGGTAAACACCTCTGAGGAAAACTAATTGACCTTGTACTCGTGCAGAGCTGGAGAAGCTGAGAATGTTCCTAAGCAAAAGAACCACATCTGTGACAGATAATATAAAATATTTAAGTAACTTATATCCCTTTCTCTCAAATCATTGGCTTTATTAGTATTATTTAGTCATTAAAAAAAAAAGGACACTAACTAGATAGCCATTGATTCCAGAGGCTATGTTTTCTCCTCCTCTTCTCTTGTCTCCTCTGCTATATTACAAGCAAAGCTAAAATTACAAATAGCAGAATTAATGGGCTCAAAAAGGAAAAGGAACTGAATGCATCACAAACTGGGAAATTTTAGAAATCTAAGCTCATCATTTATATTTATGGATAAACTAAAATCTAGCATTAAATTAAAAAAATATATCCAGTATAACATAAAATCACTAGACATATATATATATTATATATATAAACCTGATCTGGTTTATTTTATACCTAAATCTTGTTTTTCTGTACATGTGATAGGAAACAGATAAAAAATCTTATATGCACAGTAACAAGCCTTAGATTTTTTTTTTGCCCTTTTAACTAAAGGACTTCCCAGGGCTTGATGGAAAAAGGAAAAAAATCTTAATTTAAAAATAACTGTGGCTTGGCAGGGTGGTATAAGTGGTTTAGCAATTCAGAATAACAGTGTCACACCTAGAAAAGCTGTGGGTTGTTTTTTTTCTTACTGAAAGAAATGAGTGATACAGCTTTTGCCAGGAAAATTAAGCAAGTGGTTCAAAGGACATTTACTCATAAGTTCCCTATTTCATGCTGCGGCACAAGAGAACCTATTTAAACTGAAAAATATCTGAAAAGTTGCAAGCGAAGAGAGAAGCACTATTACTCACTGAACTGATGGTTTTCTGAGTATTTTTTATCCTCTCCATCTCTGGAGTGTCTGGGACAACAGAATAGTTACAGAGCATCTTCTCTGCTTCATCTTTGTACATTTTCTGAAAAATAATTTTAAAATTTTTTTTCCTTCTTTCTTGGGCTAAGAATATCCAAACTGCAACAAAAGATGCTTATTGCTGATGAGTCTCAACATCCTTGTACCATATTTGTTTCAACCTCTCTCCTTCCTGATTATCATTGTCTGTGTGGGACACCTGACACTGTGTCCCACATTGAAAATATTTTTTTTAATATATATATAAATAAAATTCTATACAGAATATATAATATGTATAGTTTATACTCTTCCTTCACTGTCAGGTTGTATACTTTCTCATTAGGTAATGTAAAAAGACCTGCAAGTAAATGTAAACAATTAAATTCAATTTACATGGCATGACAGGCCTAAATACAACTAAGAATCAGGCAGTAAAAATTTTTACTACATGTAAATTAATTTAATATGGGTATGAAAGCCTCTGCAGAGCTAGAGAAGAAGTATTTTGAGCAATGCATGTGAAGCACTCATTGTTACACAGAACTAAAACATTCAGCCTTTCAACTACACCTACCTGGCTTGCTATTTCTGAAGCCCTTTTGACCCGTCGTATTTCAGGAGTATACGCACCAACTTGCATCCCTTTTCCTATAATTTCAGTCTCCAGATCCTTTTTATATTCTTTCTGAAGAAAGCAGAAGGGAAAAAAAAAACAACAAACCATAACTAATTCTACACTTATTTGTACATGCTGTCTTCAAGACTATTCCAGTAGCACCTGCTAGACTTTAAAATAAATTCTTCAGTTTCTTTAACTTAGGTTTTTTATGGTGAACTGCTTATTCCTTTTTGACCAAGTATGTTCAAGAAGATTTTATGTGTTTAACATCTCATTGTGTTTTACTTCCAAAGTGATTTTAAGAGATTAATTCTGTACTCACCTGGCTTACAATTTCAGAAGCTTTTTTTGCTCGTTGTATATCAGGTGTATCCATGCCCACTACCATTCCCTTTCCTTTAATTTCATTCTCCAAGTCTTTCTTGTATTCTTTCTGAAAAGAATAGCATTGGAAATACTCAGATGTTCAACAGCCAAATTCTTAAAATGTTCCTACTTTAATCTGTGATTCCACTGCACAGTATTCTTAAAACACCAAATAACTTGATTCAACAGCATTAGCTTTGTAGGATCTATCTATGAGACACCTATGCACAGCTCCTGACCAATTAAAAAATTCTTTTAACAGACTGATTACTTCAAATCTGATGCAGCCTTTCACATCTACCTGTCTCTGCAGCTTTGGCAGCCACAGTAACAGACACATGTAGACAAGACTTTCTCCTTCAGCTGTGCTTTGCAAGACTGGGGTCATAAGGCTTTAGCCTTAGTTAGGTCTAACTCTGTTCATCATTTGGCTCTAACTAAACAAGCAGCTATTTAGACTTAAAAACAGGAGGGCCCACACATCTACTGAACACAGCCCACTCCAGGCGTGGTTCACGAGAAACAAGCATCACCTGCAAAAGATGATGGAAAAGTCAAAGTTCTGGTAAGTCTTAACTTTCCTCCATATGCTGATTATACAACTTTTAGACTCTATGCAGCTCAACAGAATTGGTATTTGGTGAAAATTGCGATATTGCTACTGCCAAGATTGGTCACCACCTGGAATCCTCAATGACAATATTTTGTTGCATTCTGTCAAATGGAAAGCATGCACCAGGTACTAACCATGCTTGCAATTTCAGAAGCTTTCTTGACTCGTCTTATCTCAGGAGTATCAGGACCAACTTGCATGCCCTTCCCTTTAATTTCAGTTTCCAAGTCTTTCTTGTATTGTTTCTGTGAAGATAAAACTTCATACATTATATTCACAATAGCCAGAGAGGTACAGGTAGATTTTTGCGTAAGAGAACTGCAGGAAGAAAACTTGAGGAGATCTTTACTGAATGTACAAAACTCTATCACTGAATTTTTAATTTGTCAGACGGTGTGGAGAGCAATCCATACAGCTTGCTACAATTATCCTCTAAAGTAAAGGGAACATTTAGCTCTGCAGAATATAGTGTATTAAGCTGGTACTTGGTGCTAGCCTAATTGAAACATATTTTACTTTCAAGAAAATATTTTATTTATGAAGAGACTACATGTTAGAAATTTCATCCCATACAAAATCGTTTCCAGTGAACTTTCAGAGCAGGAAGTTGTAATTTATTCATTTAATAGGTTTTTGCTGAACTACAGCCATTAGGTAAGTGGCAGTACTCATCCATGATCACTGCTTTTTCCTCACAACATAAATTATAAATAACCAATAACCAGGAAACAAAAAGAATATTTCATCTTCAGCTTATCCAAGCAAGGATATATTTCTTGTTAATTAGCAAATTATATTAAAATGTAATACTGAAATACTGTATACAATAGTTGTAATTTTTTCTTTTAATAAAAAAAATAAGATTCTCAGGCAGCGCTATTTCTGCTACTATAGCAGTAACCACACTTCTTCTATTCTAGTTTATCTCTGCCTGTGGAAAACAAGATTTTTTTTTTCAAAATAAATACATATAATTAAAAAAAAAAATCACATTACTTTTCTTGTTTGTTAACTATATTTTAGGTTGTACATTAGGTTAGAAAAAAGAAGGAAAATATCCTTCTACACAAGTCTGATCACTTATAAGAACAACAGCAAAAAGACTTTCAGTCTTCCATCTCTGTCTCACTCTGATGTGGAAATAAACAGAAGAAAACAACTCTCCACTTCGCAAACCACATTTTTTTGCAAAAAGTGCAAGTTAACCTGTGAGAAGACATCATCCCTCACTTCCTCTTTGTAAAGGTGGAATGGCAAATGTTTCCTCCTAGTTTCACATTGTGTAAAACGCCAAGGAAAAGATAATTCTGGCAGTTACAGCTATATATTGCTGCACTTCAGGACATATCAGATTGTCCCTATGCATGTCATTCCTTCTGATTCTTACAGCTGTGCATGTATCTGTGTGCAAATAAACGTATATACACACACATATTAAAGGAATATAAAATATATAAATATATAAAATAAATATATATATTACTCTGATAGAATGACCCAAAGTGCAGCATGAGCTTTGCTTGCCCTCTTCCCTCCCCACAGCCTCCAGCCCTATTGCTGCTTTTCAGACAGCCTGTGAGAGCTCACCCACAGGAGCTGCAGCCATGCCAGCTTCAGAGCTTGCAGTTCTGAGCACACAGGCTTGCCAAGCACTTGAGTTCCTCAGGGTGGTCTTCAAGAGACAGTACACAGATCAAGAAGTCTTCTACTTCCACTCTCAGCCCTTCACAATAGAGTAGACTGCACACTTATGTGCTTCCACATAACCTCCAGAGCAACTTAGATCAACACAGTTAGTACCAAAGTTTCATTGTAGATTAGGGGAAAAAAAAAGTAATATTTTCAGTTGAGTATAACATAGAGTGCCAACAATAACCTTGACTAGAATAACATACCTCATTTAGTATCTGAGCTGCGTTTTTCACTCTAATCAAATCTGGTGTATCTTCAAACACTGTCATTCCTTTTCCTTTCATCCCTTCTTCCAAATCTTTTCTATACTTTTTCTAAGGATTAAAAATATATATGTATATATTTCTCTCAATATTGTGCACAAGATCTTGAAAAGAAATGCTTATTACATGTCTGAAGAATCTCTTTGAAATGTCTATGAAATATGAATTGGCTGAAGTACAGGTTTCAGAGTTAAAATAGAATTGGAAATTATGAAATCAAAAGGTACAATGTTGAAATAGTGAAAAGGTCTTAATATAGTCATGAATTTTCCTGTTGTGCTCTTGAAAAATAGTCCTCTGCTATACAGTGCTAGCATATTGTTTAGGGGCCTCAGCTGCCTCTCTACAGACATTTTAACTGCAGTAGCATTTGCTTTTATAGACCAATATAGACTGTGCTGCAGTTTTTAGCTCTGTTCCACTAATGGTTTCATGATCAGGACGGATGCCCTGAACACTATACTAGGACCTGTTAAAATGACTGCTTGATAAATTATAATGTAGAAGCAATATTCCTACCATATCACTTCTGTGACCCTCAGACACCGCACTGATATGATCTACCAAAATTTAGCAAATGCAGCCTCCGGAGTACTCAAGTGTTCAGTATAAAATTAAAAGCACACTAGGACCTTCCCATGGACATTTGGTTCTTTTTCGTCTTCCCAATTCCTAGACAGCTGATGTAAGCCTACTGAAGTTCAAAACCTTTAAGTTTTATAAGGATTTTTAATTGCTTTTCCTATCTCCAGGTTTGGGTTAGGCTTTTTTAAGCAAAGAAAATAGAAAAAAAATGAAGAAAATATTTTTCAGAATGATCTATATAGACATGAATTAACACTCCTAATCACCTATTAAATTTTATAAGCAGCAGTGAGCACCTTTGTCGCTGTATAAGATCTTTACTTAAACAAAAGGAAACCAGGTGTTTGTAAAGAAGCTTCTCTCAATCATCAGAAGCACATCCTACAACAAACAGGAGACAACTTTTATTAACCTGGAATTATTAAATTAAGCTACCTCTTCTGAAGGAATTGTGAATACGGTTCCAGAGAAGAAAGTTCTTATTGTCACAAAACGTGAAATATTTGCAGAATTCTCTACAGTGGGAAGGCAACAGAGTAAGCTGGAACACAGCTGACACTTCGGGGGGCGGGAAAAAAGTATTCTTTCCCTCTGGCTTACAAGCCTGGTTTACTTCCCAAGTAATGATTCATAAAACTTGAGGAGGTAAGAATTAGAGAACATCTTAATGCATGTAGCACTATGTAGGGAAGTTACATCAAAATTTTTAAAGATTAACATTTACAGCAACTACGCATGCACTAACCACTTCCATGGACATTTAGCATGTAGCAAGATTAACTCAAGGAAATGCAAATGTTTGCATTTTTCCCTAGTCATTAGTCATACGCGAGATGTGTACATACAGAATAGTACTGCATAAACTAGACCTATCTTGAGACTTGTCTACCTGACAGCCAAATTTATCAGAATAGATTATTTATTAGAGGATGAATAATAAAGAAATATCTGAAAATAAACTATTTTATTTACTGATGTGAAATCTAGCATAGACTGGGATAAGTTGTTTAAATGTCAAGGAATGGAACAAAGTTCAAGAGTTTTTGATTCTAGCATCCTTAATTCATTCAACTGGGCTGCAGCAGAAACATCAATTCTTGATACAGTAAATACAAACAAGGTACCGTTGGCTCCCAAATTCAAATGGAGCATATCTACCAGCTCTGATGTTTATAACTATGATTTTTTTTTATATATATCTACTTCTAAATTTGGTCAAATAGTAAGCCTAATTTATAGAACCAACCAATACTCAAAACCTAACATGAAAAAAGTTTTGAATAACAGTTTAGAATGTCTAAAGACTGTCAGTTATGGAAAACAAGTGATTTAATTTATCATGCCACATACAACTGAAGAACATTGGACAAACCTTAAAGAAACAACGGGCATACAGAAAACCTGCACCTTCTAACAAAATTTACTTAAAGCAGATTATGTAATATCACAGCTATAGTATGAATTTTGGCCTTCTTTATTTTCATCCATAACATGTATGACAGATAATTACTTCAATTAAATTAGTTAAAAGTGACTACACACAGCTCAAGGTATCCATATAAGCACAACAGACTATAATAAATCTGAAATAATTACTCAAAAGAAAAAACTGCCATCTGGACACCAACAGAAATACTCCTTTCCACCCCTTCATCTATCTGGAAAGAAAACTCGAGGCCCTCTCCAAAACCCTATCAAACAGATGTTTCTTGCAGCATGCCTGGAAGGTCATCAAATTTGGGCTATTTGAGCCCAGACAAGGAACAAATTCCAAAACTGAGGCCCTCAGAGGGAACATCCTGCTGACAATCCAGTTCTATGGACTCATCTGATTTGTTCATTTAACTCTATTTTTCTGCTTCAGGTGTGCCGAGCTTTATCATTTCCTCATGTTCATAGGGAAACTTCAAAAAGTATCAATTCTTACTACAGGACTATTTGGAATATAAAATGACACGCTGCAATTTTAACTCATGAAGTCATTTTTGTATTCAGCTGCAAGGTTAACTATAAGTTGTTCAGCAGCCAGTAGCTTGTAGTGATGATGCTTATTGCTCGTTTACAACTTAACAACAACAAAAAACAAAATAAAAATCTTCTACCTCGTTCAGAAGGTTAGTGACTTGTTTTATATGCAAGAACTCTGGGGTCTTGTCTAAATCCATTGAGGGTCTTCCCTTGATCCCTTCTTCAAAATCTTTGCGATACATTTTCTATTGAAGCAAAACCAAATATTAGTGGTACATGCATGTGCATTTCCAAGCATATTTCAGAAAGAACACTGTAAACAGACCCAGAAATGATCCATGTCATAAATTAGTTATCACATTAACAAGCAACTTCATTACTCATTTCATTACCTATATTATCTATACAAGACACACACAATTTAGACAAAAATACATATGTATGATATTTCCAAATAGAATGTTTAACCTGGTCTATGAAAGAAACAGTTTGCTTGGTAAAGAGGAAACAAATGGCACACAAGGTAAAAGTTTTAAATACATAAAATTTTCTACCAAGAGAATTAAATCATCTGTTTTTAATGACACACAGCAAAAATAATGGACTCAAACTGCGGCAAGGGAGACACAGGTAGAATGCCTTCTCTTAGGATGGATGGTAAAGCATTGGTCTAGATTGCCTGGGACATCACAAAACCTCCATCATTGGAAGTTTTTATTTAAAAAGTTAGAAAAATATGGCCTGACATAGGATAGCCAGTGCTGTTCTAGAACCTGGGAACAGTCCTTCCCCCTGTGGCTTCACTCACTCCCACCTGAGAATCCTCCCTCATTAAAGGTGGAATTAAAGGCGAAAAGTAAAAACATTAGTAATCTCTGATCTAAATGACCTCTTGAGCTTGTTCTCAATTAAATTATGCTACATACAATCTTTGTCTAGTGTTAGCATCAATGGCCTTTTGAGAAAAACTGAGACACAGAATAGCGAAGAGACCTACACTCCGTACTAATTCTACCATATCTTCAATTTCTAAAAACTTTACAATCTGCTTCATCCATTTTCTTAACCTGAGCACAAGATGTCTGTTAGCTTCTCTGCTGATCTAAAATTTGCTGGTTCAAGCACACATTTCTACTAACCTCACTTTGCATCTTTTGAGCCTCCTTTGAAACTTGATACATTGGTGTATCCACAAATTCCAGCATTGATCTGCCTTTAGATTTTTCATAACTCTCTTTGTACTTGACCTAGGAAAATGAAAATAAAGGCTGTTAACAGCTGAGAGAATGTGAGATCTGACTGCTTGCCACGGCAACAGATAAATCCTGTCTTAGCCATACTCATTAGAGGTTATGACTTGGAAGACTCCTCCCAAATTTAACCTGTTGGAGAAATAGGGCAACTAGACAAGGACATTTTTCCTGGAGTCATTTATTCCTTTGCTTCAAACTGTCAGACCTAAAAATGGTGAACTTTGAAGACAGCAGGAATGAGGAGCATCAATCACAATCCTTGGCATGATTTTGGCTGAATGACCTATGTCTGAACAGTTGGCAGCTTTTCAACAGGATCCCCTGTCATGTTTCCATTAAACAACATATTTACTGTAACAACAACAAAATCTGCTTCACAGCCAGGCCCCACACATTTCTCTTTCAGGCTGAGGAGCACCATTCTGAAATGCACTTTTGTTTGTATCTGTGGGAGGGAAAAGGGAACAAAAACTACTGCCCCGGTAGGGTCCAGCCTTGCACCAACATTCCCCTCACAGCTACCAATGACCATGACCTTAAAGCTAGCAGCAAAATCACATTGAAGGACACAAGGTTAAGACACCATCATACAACTTTATGCTAACTCACAAAGCAAACATGCTTTGTTTGGAAAGCTGGAGAAGCCTGAACTCGTTCATTCACACACTTTCGATTAAGACGGGCGAGCATATTATTTATCTCAATCAATCAATGTGGGGTATGATGGAACATTCTACACAAGCCATAAAAGAAAACAAATATCTACAAATCAAAATACGATGTTCAGAATCAGTAATGTCATTTTAATTTATTTGTCTCTTCAAAAATAGCGATGTCTGAATTTGAGAAAAGTGTAAAGAATCTCTTTCCCTGTCAGGCTTCTGCACTAGGTTCAGGGCCTGCAAAAACACTCTTCTCTCTCCTCATAGGGTGCTTCTGATGGAATATGCACTGTACATCACTGTAATCTGTCATGCAGTTTTGTGCCTGATTTAATTACTGTTAGAATGTTGCATTTTTCGCTTTGCACAGTGTATTTATAATTGTGTATACCTGACTTTGAAGCACTGCATTTTCTTTGTGATGGATTTATACAGGGTGAAATAATAGAAGCCTTTGCTTTGCTTAAATGATTTTTTATATTCATACTGAAACAAAAAAAGTAGCCACGAATGTTTTCACAAACAAAATCCAGAAGGTTTTGCAATTTAAATACTATTTAAAATAACTATGGGAGAAACAGCATAAAAAAAAATTGTATTTTAGGCCTCCCAACTCAGGAGTTCTACTACTAAATTTAAATTTAAGATTTTGTGATGAAATGAAATAAATGACACGATAAAAAATAACTTCTATAAGTTCCTAGAGAAAGTTCTTGTCCTGCTTATCCAAAAATCAAATGTTTATGTTTGCTAGAAAATAAACATTATTATTTACATTTGAAGTGCAAAGGAATACATATGATGGCCTGGGTTTGCCTCCTAGTGGAAATAATTATAAATGTCAAACAACAAAATCACTTCTGTAGCAGAAACAAATGAAAATTATCTTCACCGACAGATACTGAATTCATACATTTACTCCATTCCTCATCTAATGGAATAAAATTATAAAATATATATAAAATCAAATTAGGTAAATCACATAACCTTTTGCAACACTAAACAGGCACCAGATTCAATCTCTGAAGTCCTAGTTATTTACCCTGTTCCATAAAATGAAACACATCTAAGTTCCTTTGTTTTTTTTAGCCTGTAGTTCATTAGCATCTCAAAGTCTCTACAATAGGAACAGATTTAAAATGTGCAAAATGATAAACTAGCTGTTGTACACATATCAAAGTTTTAAATTTTATGTCTTCATAGTTCAAGTCAAATAGAATTACATGTATACCATGTGAGAGGAAAGCTCCACCTTGTGAACTCTCTTCCTTAACAAAATAACGAAAATAGCATGAGTTCGACCTGTCAAAAATCAGTCTATTTGTGCTCAATCATGACCATTAAGTTTTCCTCTTACCTGTTGGAATTTATTCCCACAGAAGGTGACTTGTATAACAGCTTTACATTTGTGTTATAGTATACGTGTTTCATAAAGTTGCATACACTTCTACACTCTAGATCAACCAGCAAACCAAGTCAATCAACCATATTAGTTTATGGTAGACTTGGCAGTACTAGGTTAACAGTTGGACTTGATATCTTAAAAGGTCTTTTCCAACCAAAACAATTCTATGAGTTTAATTAACCATATAGGTTACAATGTATCACACCGGGGCAGGTGTTATGCAAAAGATGAAGAGAAGCATAAAGTTCAAGGGAGAAAGGTATACTATAGGGAAAGATCAAAATAGGGCAATTCGCAAGAAGCTCTGTGTTTCAGAGGGAAAAAAAAACAGACCATGCAATCAGGTTATCAGTTAACAGCAGAGTCAGGAGGACAGCTTCATACAGGTTCAAGCAGACTTTGAGAAAGATTTGGTGCTGTGGAGAGGCAGGAAGTAGAACGCAAAGAAGGTACTGGAAAAGCATGGAGAAAGGGAGGAGAGGAAGCCATGTCAAAATCAAAGAGATTACATGAGGAGGTAAAATCTGAGAAGGATTTTGAACATGGAATTTCTATAGAAGACAAATAGTGGAGACATTAGGGCTCGACAAAGCACTCTTCTTCCTGCTCGCAATAAGAAAAAATATCCACCAGCATCTGGACAATATAAAAATCAGAGCCTTAGTATTTATGGAGTCCTCAGAAAAGGGCATAGACAATATGAATCAACCCTTCCTAGGCAACAGTAAGAAATAAATTTTCAAGAAGTGAGGAGCCTTAAGGGAAAGTCCAGGTTTCTCTCTCATTAGAGATAAGATGACAAACTGATGAAGTTCACTCTGAGGGTGTTCACTTAACGAGCAAAAAGAATGCCAATCTTACTTTTCACGGAAGGAAACTAAAATTAGGCCTAAATGCACATGAAGAGTGCAGGAAATGAAAGATATAAACTCACTTATTACCCATGCAAAAGGGGATAGTCAGCGTTAGTTTCACATAACAGTGAGAAAGACAAAAAGCAAGCTTCAATTCACCAAAGAGCAACACAAAAATCAAGTACAGATGGGAAGGAAGGATTATTTTAATTATTTTAGACATAAGCTTCCATAAGCAGGCACTAAGATGACCCAATATGCTACTAGTCATTAGGGCTAACCTTTTGTGTGTGAAGTTCTCATCTCCTGCTAACCGTGAACAATCTTCCTTCCCAACACCACCCACTCACACCTTTTCACAGCAGTGCTATAGTCCTTCTGTGGTTTCTAGAGTAAAGACAACACATGCAGCTAAACAGCCTACAAGCACCATACATATAGCATAGGTGCTCCTGAAGTGGGAGAGAAGCTTCAGCATTGCACAGGAGCCTGGGGCTTCCTACCACTTCCTCCCAGTTTCAACCTCCATCACTATCCTATGTCAGATCACCAGCCCTATCAAGGGCCGTGTCTTGTTATGTGGTAGAATGGAGTATGTGCCTATTACCTGATTCAGTGTAGGAAGCCCCAGATATTTAGGAGACAAAAAAGGCTTAGACAGAGAAGTTCTACAGGAAGCTAGCACTCAGGAGGCTGTTTATGGCAGAGGTCCAAATATTAAACTAGCATAATGGTCACTTCTCTACAGAGACCTGCAGATGAAAGCAGTAAGATCTTAAGCAAAACAAGATTTGCAAGGAAAGAAACATCTTAGATCAAAAAAGGAAAAAACAGACAAGGTTTCAGACATATAAAAAAAATGCTCAAGTACTCAAAGTCTGTGTGATTCTTACCCAGTATATTAGTCTTCTAACAAGTGAAATATCTCTCCTAAAAAGCCCTTTTTTATTCACAACGTCTCCTAGATACTGTGGTTACAACTCTACAGTCAACTACATACGAGACCATGAAGCAAGTACCAAAAATGTATGTATTCTACAGTAACTATACATACCACATTCATTACTACATATATTTTTCAGATCATTCTTATAAAGGCAACTTACATCACTATGCATTTTGCTGATATTTAAAGCATGGTTTAAATATAGAAGGTTTGGTAGATCAGAGGCTGGATCATGCAGGCTTTCCATATCTTTCTTGTAATTCACCTGGAAAGAGAATTCAGGTTATGTAAAATAAAGATTAACGAAACAATTCACAGCTTCGTAGGACAGTGAAGCCACCCAGAAACAGAAAGTTCTTGCCTGAACAATCTCTACCAGCCACTAGATGGTGCTCATTTACTATTTTTCACAGGAAAAGGAAAAATCAATACAGGACTCATTCTAGTGAGCAAGTATTGGGGAACTATTCAAACCTTCTCAAAAAGGTCACTTACAACAAAATCACAATTTGTATGAATTTTCAGACTAGAAAGGTAATTTTTTTTTCTTTTTTCCCCCCAGAAAACTTAAATCAAGACTACCTTCTTCAATACTTTGAGTTTTCTAACTTTAAACACTTTTGATTCTTGTTCTTTTGCTCTCGATTCAGAAATTACACTAACTGTCCAAATAAAAAAAAGTTATATATATAAGAGTTAAAGGGAAATGTTCCTGGGTATTTTATTTAAAACAGATTGCTTTCAGCAAAGATAAGCGATATAGTCACCTAAGGCAAAAGATAATCACTTAATGAAGTAGCAGAAGATAACTTCTGATCAGCCTATAGTAGATTTTCCATACTTCTGATAGCCGGATGCTCATCTTTCCAGGAAGAAAACTAGCCACCTTACCTATCTGGCATGACAAATCTCTTAAACCAATATCTTTAGTCATCTCCACATATGTATCATGTTCTTCACTGATTAAGGCAGACTTCAAATCAACAATACTCAATTTGTGTATCTCTTATAATAATAATTACTTGAATGATTTTTTTTACTAAATTTTTAGATTTTGGAAACAATTACATATTCTGCTGGACTCTTCCCAGACCTGTCCTCTCCTGTTCCCATTAGGTGATGTCCCACACTTTGGAAATGTCAGACTACAGAATGAAGGCTTGTCTCTTGGCTATCTGGGATCACAGCCTCAAGGAAGAGCTCAAATTTTTAACATTAGACACACTGCTAAACGTATCATCCCAACAGCATTATCACTCCATATAGATGTTTTCTCCAATGTGGCTCCAGCAGCAGGCACCCATTGCTGAATTTAGTGACTGCTGTACATAGTAATACCATTCAGAAGATCAGCCAGCAGAACGAAGTCTAAAAAACAGACATTCAAATCCAAGCTGCTCATGCAACCTCCTTCTACAACCACTGGAAAGATGCCAGCACTTTGGTCCTCTAAAGACAAGCATCTACAACAGGTCAGAAAAATTGCCCTCTAGACCTGTTTATTTTTTTCCTGAATACAAAGGGACTGAGTACAAGGCGATGAGCTCAGAAAAAGCAGTCACACCTTTTGACACACAAAGTTAAGCGAGACAAATCTCATCTAAAATGGGTATGAAAAACTCTGAAAGCCCTAGAAGAAGGGCTTTCTTTGTCAGAAGCAGAGGAAGAAATGGATAATATGCTGTACCTGCTATACAGACACACCATATAGCAGAGACTGCTGCTCTGAGTAATTTGTAAGATGGAAAAAGAAATTTTGTTTGAGAACAAATGTTAAGTTTTTCAGGTGCATTTAAGATACAAAGCAAATTCACTTACATCACTTGCCAAGGTGGATGCAATCTGTGCTTGTTTGAAGGAAACACTGTCAAGAGGATTGTATTGGTGGCTCTTCATTTCCTTATTGAACTGCTCTTTGTACTTCACCTTCCACCAGAACAAACATATCTAATATTAGCATGTAGCACTTAAAGAAGGCACAGAGAATTCAGACTACAAAGGAGCTTATTAAAGGCAATTGCCTTATCCATAAATCTTTAAACAATGAAGATGTTTAAAGAAGCTCAGTTTGGCCACACCTGTGACTGTCTGTGCTGGTTTCAAAGTAATTTTTATGTATCTGAATTTTACTAAAATAAAAAATAATTTTAAGATCGTCATATGCAATAACTGGTGCTGAAGAATTTATAAAAAGGAAACAGAAACAAAACCATATGACTCACTTGAGTAATTAAATAAACCAGAACTGTTTGACTAGCAATAATAATCTACTCACTGAGAATCATTCAGTTCATAATTAATACTAAAAATGTTGTTTTAAGAAGTAAATAATTTGTAAGAAGAATAAACTGTAAATCTTTTAAAACAAATCACTTGGAAATTTTTCAACCACTTTGAAGTGGGAAGTCAGAATCAAACTTCCCACTCAGCCATCTTCCCACCTCCATGTCCACACATCACGCATGCTGTGCTAGAATGTCACCAGAGCCCCCAGGTCTATTTTTAATTCTGTCAGAAATTTCCCAGGAGACCCCCAGGAATCTCTCTGTAGTAAAGTCCCTTCTTGGGGACAATGCCCACCTCATTACACTGTTAGAAAGCATAATTAAATGACTGTCTGCCACCACTTTCACTCTCTTTCCTTCTTGTTCAAAAGAAAAAGGGGAACGACAAGACATGTAAGAGGAAATGAGCAATACATAAATGTCGAGGCAATGTCATTAAAAAAAATAAAACACAAAAATTCCAAAAAATTTGCTGAAGTACTGCATTCAGAATCTGAAAAAATGAAATTGAACAAATAGTAAATCTCCCTCCTTTGCCCCCCTTGTTGTGCATGATCATCAAACATCTGGAGACTTTGCACACGTGTCTTGCTTCTTTCCAACAGCTGGGCATAATCGAGGAGAATAAAGTTCAGTCTGAATTATGCAGCTTTATGATGTTTGTTAGACACCTGATATCTGAGCCTACGCAACATCCATTATAATTAACCATGCTCTGCATTAAATAAATACATGGCTTTTTCCTTACACCTTTTTTCTGTATTCCCACACGAATGTCTGATAAAGTGGTTAAACCACCTCAAACAATCTCCTTCAAATTTGGGGTTTTTTCTCAGCTTTAGTTGTGGGAAGAAATTTCTTTTTCCTTTGCAGTTTTTCCTTGCTTCAAAAGGCTCTCAACACAGTTTAGCTTATACAACATCATTATGTTTAGCCACAATGCCCAATATTTCATTAATCAGAACAAGAAACCAAAACTAAGCAACCCAAACAGAAACTAACCGTATAAGTTCAAGAACTACATTATGATTCCAGCACTTACATTAATTTTTCAAAGGAAGGAAATTCTAAAACATTCTCACTTTTAAAGATAAAGTTTATCTGAACACATGATGAACTTCATAATATTTCGCACTAATGCTAGAAAAGAATATCTATTGCCTTCTGGTAGATTCATCTGGTTCATATTGTTCGATATTTGCCTTGGCTTTGGATCAAGTGCAAAAGCATATATCTGAATATAAAGACACTGCCTTTGTCAAAGGCAAACCCACATTCCATATGAGCAGCGAAGGAATAAAACAGAGGGCTTTTCTCTTTTAAAAGGTGTATCCAAAACTTCTAATAGAAATCAGGCAGTGCTGGAATATGTGATTTAAAAAGCCTTCAAAACCAGGTATCAAGTCAGCATGGTGACCAAAATTGTCTTTTACTCCTTGACCATCAGCTCACATCATAACAGCATCGTGCACAAGAGTTTAAATATCCAACTACTGCAGACGGTTTTCTGCCCAGCCAACAAATGGCCTCAAACTGTGCACGCGGACCGAATGCACAACATGGTCCTTGATTCTCTTGTTAAGTGTGAAAACATTAATGCCAAAGAGACCTCTCCTCACAACTGGCTTGCCATCTTCCAGCTGCAGCCGTTTCATGCCATTTTTAGCAATACATTTCAATCTACAGATTCCAGTAATAAATCCTCATTAGTGTCACTTCAGATCACATCACTGCAACTGAAGGCAAGAGGGGGAGCCAGTGAACACAGTTGTCACAGGGCTGTGTGTCCCAATTCCAATGAGCAGGAGGGTCCCAAATTTAAGATTGCCCACCATTCCCAGTGCCTTGGCTCTCCTCTCCAACACCACCGCAAACGTCGCTCTGGGGCAAAATGGAGGCTGCACAATAATATCAGATGACCCTGGTGGTATTTCAAGAGCACTTTCAGCAGTAATTTAACTCTGACTTGTCATCAGGATTCATCTCATTGAAAGCTACGCACGCATTCACCTTCTCTTTTATCGGTATTTTCCTGTTTCCTTCTCCTTTTTGAAAGAAAGCGTGGGGTGGGAGAGGGAGGAGACGAGCAAGCCCATGGATGAGTCAGTGTGAAGTAATCCACACAGTATTTATCCTTCTTTTGAACAGGAGAAAGTTACGAATGCAGTTTAAATGGGAAAAATACACTTGAGAGAAAGGGCTCTGATTAAAAACAAGGAAGAAAAATACTTCAGTGTTTTCTAAAACATCTGAAGGGGGGAGGTCTTAGCAAGGCTGTAACATGGTAGAACAGCAAATAAAAAGTGGGAGTAGGAATGACAGTTGTTAGTGGAAGCTTGTCTACAAATTTCATCATTAACCAAAAGCTTTACTTTAATAAGAGTTTAAAAGGATGGTTACTTATTTACCATCTTAATTAAAACCTTAAGTTTGTTTATTTTTTTAGAGAGTATGTATTGGGGTTATTTAAGAGAAATGCATGGAGGCTGCTCTCTAATTGAGCAGACTTTGCAGGATTTTAACACAACAACATCCCTGAAAAACCAAACTGGAATTAAATAAGGCCTGGATAAACAAACCTCATCGGCCTTGCACAAAACCTATAAAAGTCAGAATTGCAGCTGGACAGAGCAGTGTCTTTTGAAGCTTTGCAGCAACATTCCTAAATCAAATCTATAGTTCAAAGCTGTTCACACAGGGAGTGTTCAGTTTCAGAAGTGGATGACATCACCCACTGTTCAGATTTACAAAGAAACTACAAAAATTGAATCACTCAACCACTGGGATGCCAGGATGAAGCAGACACTTGCAGCTAAAGCATTTCCTCATGACCATATGAAAACAAATTTAAAAAAAAAAAAAAAAGAAAAAGAAAAAGAAAAACTTGTCAGAGCACATCATAGATATTGAAGGGAATGTAACATAAAGAGCTAAATTAAAATATTGGTTGCTAAAAGCACTGGCAGAGTTTAAAGAAAAGAAAGACTGAGAAAATCCTAGGCTTTTTGTGTTGTTACTGATAATCTCAGAGAAGGTACATTTTAAAAAAACATTCTACCTCTACTAGTTTTATCCTTGAAACAATATGCATCAGATCTGGCATAAAATACAAATATCCAAAATTAGTCATCATAAAATCAATTATAGAACACCATAAGGGGAATAGCTCATATTAGCAGCTCTTTGAAAAACCTAATAAAATGCAATAGAAGACATAAAGAAGACAAAAACAAGAGCTTGTTTTTATAAAAAATAGAAAAAATAACCCAAATTATACAATGTACATTCAGTAAATTGACAAGCTTCATGTTTTCACAAGGACCAATACAGTTTCTGTTTTAAATTTGGTTTAAAATCAACAGAAAGGGGTTACCATGTGCTGTGGGCAAATATACTAGTCCCAGGAGCTATTATTTTTGCTGTTTCTGCTGTCAAAAGCTTTGTTACATTTTAATAAATAAATAAATAAAACGGGGAGAAGGGGAGAAGGGGAGAAAGAAGGGGAGAAGGGGAGAAAGGGAGAAGGGGAGAAAGAAGGGGAGAAGGGGAGAAAGAAGGGGAGAAGGGGAGAAAGAAGGGGAGAAGGGGAGAAAGAAGGGGAGAAGGGGAGAAAGAAGGGGAGAAGGGGAGAAAGAAGGGGAGAAGGGGAGAAAGAAGGGGAGAAGGGGAGAAAGAAGGGGAGAAGGGGAGAGAGAAGGGGAGAAGGGGAGAGAGAAGGGGAGAAGGGGAGAGAGAAGGGGAGAAGGGGAGAGAGAAGGGGAGAAGGGGAGAGAGAAGGGGAGAAGGGGAGAGAGAAGGGGAGAAGGGGAGAGAGAAGGGGAGAAGGGGAGAGAGAAGGGGAGAGAGAAGGGGAGAAGGGGAGAAAGAAGGGGAGAAGGGGAGAAGGGGAGAAGGGGAGAAGGGGAGAAGGGGAGAAGGGGAGAAGGGGAGAAGGGGAGAAGGGGAGAAGGGGAGAAGGGGAGAAGGGGAGAAGGGGAGAAGGGGAGAAGGGGAGAAGGGGAGAAGGGGAGAAGGGGAGAAGGGGAGAAGGGGAGAAGGGGAGAAGGGGAGAAGGGGAGAAGGGGAGAAGGGGAGAAGGGGAGAAGGGGAGGGTACACTGATTTTGTAGAGCCTTGAGTGTCAGTCAAACATTAACACTATTTTCTTCACTTTGTTTGCCTTCCTGCTTGCTTTGATTGCTTTCTCCCTTCATTACACCCACACTGTCTGACCTCTTCTTGCTCTTGTTCTCTATACTCCCTAGATTACCTACCCATATGCACCACATTAAAACATGTTATCATCTTCTCTTCCCATTACATCCATCAGAATTGTCAACTTGGCAAATTTACTGTGAGGGTCAAATAACTAATATTTCTCTGCATGTTGGGGGTTATAGATTCATGCTATTAAGGCAGATTATCAACTTTCAGCACAAAAAGTTTATAATGCTCCCATCTGCTGGGAAACAAAAGGAAAAACCTAAAAACCAGTAAGTCTGGAGACAATAAAGAGATCATTAACTTTACTACTTTTTAAATCCTGTAATTGTTACAAGACTGCTTCACGATCCTTGCATGAAGAGGACTGACATGACTGACCCACATTGACGGCTCTTCCTCCCCTACAGCACAGGTGCATTCCTCATCCTGCCCCACCACCCTGCTCTTTGGACACAGAGGTCATCTTCATTTTTCTGTGCTCTTGATTTATGATCAGTGTGTCTAAATGTTATAATGATTCAAATAATATATAAAAACATTAGACAACTCATGGCCACAGCCTTCCTTCAGTGGAGGTGGGGAATTGCTATGTGCACGTCCCCACTGCTGAAAGCAGCCTAGTATTTACAGCCCCCATGCTGCTGTATGCACATGGCTGGCAGCAGAGAGTCAGGCTGAAGCACTGCCTCTCTTTCTAAAAGTACGTGGCCCACCACCCACACTGCAAGCAGCCACAACAGCATAGACTGAGGAGAGGACAAGAGAAGGAGGGATCTCAAAACTTGGATCCAGGCGCAGTGGCTAGAGAGTTTGGACCACCAAGGTTTGGTAAGACTCCTCTTTACAAATAAACTGTAAGCAAGATACATTTTTTCAGCCGCTCCTCTCTTCCTGCCACACCTTCTGCACTATTTGGACTCTATAGAAGTTAAAATTGCACACCAAATGCTCTCTTCTGCAGAAGGATCTCAACTGGAACTGCTGCCATCCCAGTCCCTGGCAGTGAAGAGACTACTATAAAGCTTCTGCAGATGCAGCATGCATTGTCCAAGAGGAAAAGCACATGTAATAAAAATGAGATAAAAAGTGCATTGATGAAGCCTATGATGCAGCTGGATCAGCACCAGCCTAGAGGACCTCATGATCCAGCCGGTATTTTTTGATTGTTACGGTTGTTGGCCAAAACCTCAAGGGTACCAGGCTTAGTGAGATGGAGAGGGCTATTGGAAAAGGATCCACTTTGGTCCCATTTGTGATGACAGGCAGCTGCAAGCCCACTAGATTCTGAAACAGGCTGCAAGGAAAAGAGTATGTAGACAGCCACTGGGTAGAAATAAAGGATGCTACACCCTAAATTTAGATATAAACACTTTTAAAAACCACTAAAGGTGATTGCTAAATGACAGACAACTCCCTTTCCTGTAAGTGACACCCAGGTCTAAGTAACATAGCACTAGCTCATTTTGTTCTAGGGAAGATGTTTATTACCTAGCCAAATTTGTTACACAACACTGATTTTCAGGCTGCTCTAGTGTACACACTACTACACTTTGGGGTTTTTTCTTGTTCTGGGAAGACTGACACAGCCTTCTCCAATTGAAGGGTGTTACCCTCCTCCTACAGGAGGGCAGAATTTGTTCCTGGGTTTACAAAAGCTCTCAGCATAGCCTGACAGGATTACTACCAAGGATTATGCAAGGCACTGTTAAAGAACTACTCCAGAAAAAAAGGGGGGAAAAAAAGAAAAAAAATAAACAGGTCAGCAGTCAAAAATCCCTTCTCACATTGTCAGGCTGATCTGCGGTAGAGTCTTAGGACTAGAAGACTCGTAGGAGGAAAAGAGGGAATATTTGTGTTTTCATCTTTCTTTCTAGTTATTGACTAAAGTAATGCTTCCATTTTTCTTTTTTTTTTTTTTGAGGTTAATATATAACAGAAAGTAGTACATAAAAGGTACCATTTCAGGGGGGAGGGAAGGCAGGTAGTTTACATGTCAGGCCAAATTCAGATCCCATTACTCACATTAGCAAGCAGTTACACAAAAGACCCCAGTTACTTCAGTGGGCTTAATCACAGGGCAAGGTTCTTCTCAGACTGAATGAGTAGCAAAATTTGCCTCTAAATTACATACAGTTAATATTTTAGAAATCCTAGATAATCCATATAAACATACACCATCTCCACGAAAGATGAGTTGTAACAGTCAAAATTCATTGTATTTTTGCATTAAAAAATGTATATTCTGTTTTCTAAGAATCTTAAATTTACCAGTCATTGCAATACTATATGAAAAGTTGGAGAACACAACCTTGATGCAATTAGAGATAATCCTCTAAAAATCTAAATATTTTCTTGCATTACTAGGAAAGAGATATCTGAAAGAAGTCATTGTAAAATGACAGAGAATCTTACTTGGCTTAACAGTTTTGAAACTCCTTTAGCATGTTCAAAATCTGGTCTTCCAAGTACAGCAGGCTCCTTATTCATCTCTCTCCTTCCTTTCTTGTACTCAGCCTTTAAAAAAATAAATATGAGACACTATTAAATCGTTTGCTTTTGTTTTATCAAGAGAAATGTAAGCATTAAAGCTAGTAGAAAAAGTCTCATTTAGTGACCTGCATTGACACTACTTTCAGAGGTGTTCTAATCAGCTCTGGAAAAAAAGCCTTTCTCAGGCCTCAGCTCCTTAACAATGTATTTATTGTAAAACACAACGCGTAGCATTGACAAAACTCAGCTTTAACCAAATGCATAGCTTAAGCCTGAGAAATATTGCTCTTCCAATCAAGGCAGAATGACTTACAGTGGCTCAGCATTTCTTACGACAGGGTCTGCGGTTTACACAAGTTTATTTTTAGCAGCTGAAAATAGTCTGGAAACAGAACTAGGCTGAGGGGCAGCTTTTTTGAAATGTAGGGTCAAATTCCACTCTCTGTTTTACCACTGCAATCTTGCTGGATGTCAGTGAGGTTGCACTGGTGTAACAGAGTGGAATTAGCCCTGCAGGTTTGGTGTTAGGTGATCTTTCCAGCTGAACTGCCTCTCATGCAAATTACTGCAATTTTTTTCCACAATGCATTAGAGAACAGCGCAGATGAATCGATAATAGTTGCTTTGCGATATCACCAACTAAATTACCCGTTACCTAAAATAGGCTTCTTGCATTACTCAGGCACTGTGAATCAGCAAGGACACGTCATAACAACAGACTGAGAGAAATAAAAGTCCCAAAGCCACTCTAACTCAAAGAAGGCTTCAACAGCTATTAGTAAATTTGGGTGTTGACCATAAGATTTAGTACAAGGTCTTGATTTTCAGAAATCCTGAATATTCAAAAGGCAAATCTTGGGTCTCTTAAAACTGTGTCTCCAGAGGTACCTAGTCAGTCTCACATGAAACTACTAGCAGTTACTTAAAATCTTGGCTCAGGGCTTTTAAAATATATATATTGTCTGAGTTGTCTACAATAAACCATGAAACTGCATCACAGGTTACTGCTTCTCAAACAACTCCTTGCCCTATCCATCAGCAGATGCCACAATGGGAGGGAAAAGAATTTGAGAGGGGAATTTGGGGAGGAGAGCCCCCATGTAAGAAGCAGTGTGTTTCCACAGCTCTCAGGACAGCAGGGAATTGCATTTCCCTGTTGGTGCTGGCCACAGCAGGAGGAGGAAGGGGAGTCCTGGGCCAGGAGTTTCTATTGTACTGAGGTGAAAAAAAGCTTGGTATGTCTTCTGAAGTGCAGTATAGCTTATAAACATATGACTTATTTTGGGAATGGTTATCATGAATAAAGCTGAAACAAAACCAGCTTTAGTAAGCTTAACGTTGTCTTTAGATCAATGACCAATAATTCCAAAGGTCATACTGTCACATCAAAACAGAAGAAACCCATAACATTGTAACATACCAGGCAAGGGGTTTTTTTGTCGGATTTTTTTTTTTTTTTTAATCAAACCTCCGTATCATATTTGGGGTTGCAGGTTTTCTGCTCATGACACTTGAGAATTTCAGCAGCATTCTAAACAATCTGGCTGAAACTGGAATAAAATAACATGTCTAAAAAAATACAAATAGAGTAACAGGAGAACATACATCACTTATGATCTTTGTTATCTCAGTTGCTATCTTTACGTCTGGCCTGTTCAGCACCTCAGTGTATCTATGAGTATCTTGCACATCCTTCTTATAGGATACCTGTCAAACAAAGAGTTTTGTTTAAAACAAACAAACAAAAACATTTGAAGTTTATAAATAATCTTTGAATGACCTATCAACTCTGCTATCAAATTCAATAAAACTCTGCTTAATTTATTCCAATGCAGTCCTGCTTGACACCGATTATTTAGTAAGACCCACACATAGGTTAACAGGATAAGGAAGAAATTCAGAAGCATAGAATACAATATTAAAATGAAAAAAAAATTTTTCTTAGAAGCATAGTAGAAAATAAAAGCACTTCAAAGACCTAATTATTAGATTTTATCATTAGATTTCAGAGGACTTCTAAGAAAACAGCATTTCTTCTATGCTGTCCCCTTTTTTAATATAAACCAACCCCCTATGATACTGAGCACCGCAGCCTAGCAGATTGCAGCTACACTGAACAGAAACTGTAATTCTACTACGGTGAACGTCTCTCTCAGTAATAGGCAGCCATGTAGCTGGTATGTAATTCAATGACACAACTCCACCCCAGCATCCCCCACTCCCCACAACTCCACTTATCTGCTCCTTTACACAATCACGTGAACAAGAAGGCTGAGTGTTACAGCATGTGGAGTACAAGACTGAATCTTTCTGTTTGTGCAAAAGCCACTACTATAATGAATGGGCTCAGAAAACTTTGGCCAGAGGGCTAAACCACAGGTAGGAGAGTCCAAACATTCTCCATTTAGCAAATCAGTCACAGGAACAGCATAGACCTCAGGGATGTTACAGAGCTCTGAGACCACAAGTTACCCTTCTTCTCCCTCTTCAGGGTCTGTAGATGTTTTTCCTCTTCCTTGCTGTAGCACATGTGCCAATCTAAGCCAATTTTCAAGAGCTGTCTTACTGAATTATTCTGAATGATTAAGAAAATCATCCCTGGTATTCAAAAGTGTCTGACAAATTGAGGTTTCAGGCGAAAGTTAGAAAACAAAGTCTACAAGAAATAGAAAGTATCAGAATAATTCCTGCTTTACTGGACAGTCTTTTAGATTTTCTTCTGTTGTTCAGCAAAGTTAATCAGCCTCTCAAGATTGTATTTCACCATCAAGAAAGTCCTCAGCTTGAATTATCACTTATAACTTCCGCATCTAGCTCCTATTTCCAATGTGAAGTTTTACTCTGGGTACAATGCAGCAAACTCATTAACTGCAGCACGGAATGACAAGTATATTTTATAGAAATGTTATTGTAAAAAGAAAAGAAAAAAAAAATCTTACTTTTTGGCAAATATTTTATAGGCAACAGGAAAGTAATTTTGCGTCCATATGGCTTACAGCTAAGTAGACACGCTAAGTAGGCTTCACTGTTGGCTACTTGCCCACAAATAGATCTTATAATTTTTAACCTACAATGCATGACACACAAGTGTAATCACTGATAAAATAATTAAATAAATAGGTTGGATGAACACAGCCCAAACTATGACCTAGCAAGAAAACAGAAACTGTTTCTTACATCTTGTTAAAACCACTGGAAGTTTTGTTTTGGATAGGTTTAGTTTTGCTCTATTTTTTTAAGAAACTAGATGTACAGACAAGCATTTGCAATTCAGGGCTTTACATGAGTTTAGTTAATTATATGCTGTTCATCCTAATGACCACATGAGGTGAGGTGAAAACCACAAAGGCAGCAGAAACAGGTTTCTGAATAGCACCCTATCATCCATGTAAATTGCAAATTAAAGGCCAGCATATGTGCTCAAAATAGAAATTAGGAATGGAGTGAATTTAACAACAGAGAATCAAGAATAGTGGTGATAAAGTTGAGGAAATGTGGTCACTTATTGCTCCCAAATGACATGATAATATAGTACATGAAATAATGGATTGTGCTTAATTTAAGGGGGAAGGGTGGGGGAGGGGAATAAGACAGTGACAGTCCTTTATATTTCACCATTTTCAATTATATTAGATGCAAGGCCAATTGCTATAGCTTTCCCTGAGTGAATTATTATTCTTCCTGCACCTAAACCAGTATACCTATTACTTATGTCTGAGGGAAAGTCATCTAGCATTTTACAAATGTCTGCAATATATATTTGCTCCATTCTGCAGCTTGTCATACTCCGGTGAGAATAAAAATGTTATGCAGCAGAACAGTAGTTTGTCAGAGGTAGGCCAAAGAAAGAAAAAATATGTTTCCCATTTCCTGAATAACCTCAGTCCCTGGATGCTGACCCTTTCCCATTGGGACAGTGTGCTGGCTTCTATTACACAGCTGCTATTCTGTTCCATCTAGTAATTTTTTTTTTATAGTACTATGTTAGAACAGTAAAACCAGAGCTATTCCAGGAGAGCAGGGGAACAGACGCAGACAGGGCAAAGCAACCAGCTTGGTGTGTGCACCCATGGGCACTGAGAAGATGGAAAGTGGTGAAGCCTACAAGAGGGCAGAAGAGAAAAATAAGCCTCGTCAAGTAACAAAAGAAAGGAAACAGCATTGGCACCCAGAGAAGGGGACATGTTTCCTCCTGAGTTGGTTCAGTCCCTTATCAAGAGGCTCAAACCCTGACTGGAATCTCCAGGCATTACACGATGCCCTTATTCAATCTTCATTTCAAAGGATTGCTCAGGCTCTACTAATAAACCAAAGGTTCAAGAATTACTCCTTTTTATGAGGACCACAGGTCTACAAAACATCTGCACAAATTGGACTATGCATAGGAAAAAGTAACCAAAATACTGACAATTTAAGAGCAGCAGTGAAAGACCTAACTGGACAGTTACAACAGATCAGTGGGAAATGTGAATGAGACAGAAGCTAGGACAAAAGGCAGAAAAATTGTATCATCTCTAGTTTTGAAGTTGCAAATAGTAAATTACAAATGCTAACTGAATTTAAAGTTTTCTTCTACCCCAATTTGAAATTACAGTAAGAAGTGGTTAAATTGTTGAATATTTTTTAGAACAAACAATAATCTGAACAAAAGCCATTTCTCATCTTTAATCCCAAATGTAATCACATACTCTGAATCGTCAGTAGCTTTTGCAAAGCATGAAACATATTCAGGGCTTGCTCAAAATTAGTAGACTAATTGTAATAGGGCCAGCTCATAAAAAGGCATAAGGTCCACTGAGGATTAACATGCTGGTCTATTTACTCCATCAGAGGGTCCTGAAGATGCTTCATCTTTCATGATGGTGCCAGTGCACTGGAATGCACTACAATGGTGCAAAGTAAACAGATTTCTAACAAGGCTGCAAAACAACTCAGGTTGTCAATCAACAAATGGAAGCATCTGCTATGTGATGACCCAAGCACACCTAGGTTTAAAACTCAGACCTTTCCTGCAGTCTTGCATCTCCTCTCCTATTTCAATTCCAAAACTATTCCAAGCTACAGGCAATGAGTTATTAAAATACACACAAGTGGCTATGAACACATTTTTCCCTCTTGAGATGCACACACAGAAATCACCAAGGTGCTGGGCACACCTATCTGCAAGAGTATTTCTCTTACTGTTCATCCTTGCTTAGCATTTTCTCAGAGCTACAAATCTGCTAACAAATGGCCCTTCAGCTGTGTCTCTGCCCCCTTTTCTCTCATCTGCACTTTGGGGTCCATCAGCACTAAGAAAATGACTAGCTGGTGACAATCATCATTCACAACAGCTTTTCTGGTCCCCACTCAGTGTTGAAAACTGTTTCCCAGCTCGTGTAGAAGAGACAAACTCATTTCTGGCCCACCACAGATTGATGCAGTCATCCTTTCCAGTAATGGGCTTGAAAATTGATTGGTCCCAATTACATCAGGAGTAAACACATCATTTTCAGCACCAGCTGGAAGTGGTCCAGGGGGACGTGCTGTTGACAACCACTGTCAGCAGAAAGTTAGTCAGCGAAAGGTGATTTTTCTAATGCAGATGCTGAAGAGAGAGCCAGGAGAAGTTTGACTTTAACATGATCTGCATCAAAACAAACATCAACATTTTGGTACACTATTGATGGTGTTTAAGCACATCAAGTTTAAGATCAGTTGATTTGGTCTTATCAGAAAGAACGTAATTTTTTTGTGTGTGAATTGTGACTGCACAGTATCCTGAACATGAATAAAAATCTTAATCCTATGACAATATAGACTTCTCAAATATTCATATTTAGATGATTAGTGAAACATTATAAATTACCTCTACTGACATCATATGGGCTGCAAAGAGAATACATATATATCAAAAGTTTGCCCACCTGTCAACTAACATTGTAAAAGCAGCACTCTTTCATACACAAGCATAAGAGAAAAGATACCAGGGCTCCAACCTCAGATCTACAAACTGCCTTTTAAATGTCCACAGATGAGTTTATTGCAGTTTTCTTTTTAAAAACTTCTTTTTTTTTTTTCTTTGTAAAATCAGAACACCACTTCCTTATTTCCTACAATGTAATGCTGTGAGAAGAATCAGTAATTTTAACCAAGCAGAACATATATATTGCTGTTCAAATACTTAACATCGTTTTGCTATTCATAATGCCCCATAATGCCCAGTGGTGGACCCAGTCATGGAACAGACAAAATTGTGATCCACAGCTTTGAGTACCTTCATCAAATGCTACATGCAGCTTCTACCCAGGCACAATGCGGCAAGTGTTTGCTTTGTTTTAAAAACTTATTTTTCATGTCATCTCACTGTTCACTTACTTTCTTCCATCTGTTCGATCCTCAGCTACACATAAGGTGAACTACTATGTTGTGACCTGACAATTTTCTAAGGGCAACAACGTAATTTTGGTCCCAAGTTTGGATACTTCCAGAAGAGCTAATTGATATCAGCCAAGCACAGGCACAAAGTAGGCTGATGGTCCCTACTTCGCTTTTCTCCGAATGCTTTTGAGTGCCAAAACCACACCATTAATATTCACTTCACAAAACACAAACACATTTTATACAGAAAAGTACTCTGGTTTGGATAAGCATGTGTTCATTCCAGGATTATGTAGTATTTAAATTATTTTTCAAGTAAATTCCCTATCATTTAAAAAGTCACTTTTGTTCTTTTGAGAGCAATTTTCTTCAGTTTAAATATGAAGAAGAGAAAAATGGTTTTCTTATCCATGATCACATTGTTCAGGAGACTTTACAGTATTTCCCTATTATGCAGCTTCAGCCCACGCTTATACAGCGTGTTAATGATATTCAAAGTGGTGTGAAGGCCTACAAGCACATGACAGTTTCAAAATGTCAGCACAAATGTATTGTAATTTGAATACAGTCTTAATTTTTAAAGGAAATTGCACATTTCACAGAGTTGAGTATAAATGTCATCCTTATTTTAAGGCTGAGTAAATAGTCTTAAAACACATCCTAATCCTATTAGATGCACCTCTGCATGTAAAGGTTGAATTGAGTTGGCAGAGCATTGTAGGTAAACAGGCATTCTGCTCCCATAGGTATACTGTTCTGAGTGGTGGATAAAAGAGCTTTGTCCTTCTATTCCCTCAGTAGTTTCCCTCCTTTTCCCCTGCACTTTCAAAGCTATGACTACAAATAGCCTGAAACAGTTCGGAAATACAAACGCTCCACATTTGGGATGCTCACTATTCCAGTCTGACTCAAAGATGAAAACTCACACAGCTCTTAATTAAACCTGTACTTACAAAACAAGAAGTCCACAGCTATTCACCATGGTGCACAAACGATTACCCACGGGAGCTGTGTAACTCTGCTGAACAATAACTGGACTTACATAACTTGCTCCTTTATGCGTGATAAAGATATATCACTGTAGCTCCCCGTGAGCAACCAGAAAGAATCTGATCTTAAACAGATGAAACTAACTGGTTAGAGTTTTATGTTGGATACAAGAGATTTGATTATTATTAAAGTTTGCTCAGGCTGAAAATAATTTCCTTCATATTTTTTCATTATTTTTAACATGCTGTTAAATGTTCTCATTCATCAAAACATCCTTCCCTCCTACATTTGCCCTAATTTCCTTTTTTTGCTTGCTTTAAGCATCAAAGAAGATGATACAACTGAATTTCATTTAGTCTCACATCTGTACCCTGCTCTCCTTAATTCTCTTAGCAGGTGATGTACAGCTGTAGAAGGGGAATGGGTTTTGCACTGGCATACCTATCCTCAGGCCATGATGAATTTGATCCAAAAACTTGTCACATATTCCTCCTGGTCCCACCACCTTTTCTGAGAGAGATTCCCATCTCTCTTCCCAACGTTATTTCCTTCCATAGTAGTCCACCATCATTCCTACTGCTAGGTAAAAATCCCTCTTGCTTATGGGGAGAGAAGTTCACGTTCTCAGCTCCTACCCTCTGTCAATCTGACATCCTGACACTTCCAAAAGCGGAGACGGCCAGGGTTTGAGAGGAAGAGGGAATTCTGTAATCAAGGCAGGTTGCAAATTACTGCTGGGAGTTACAACACAGGTATTTCCCAGCAGAAGAAAAAGTTATTCTTCAAACATAATGCTCCCCTGAAGTTTTCCAGCAGCCTTTTAATCAGCAGCCAGCTGTCAAGATTCTGCACACACAGACATACATCTAACATTGACATTTAGCTTTCAGTCTAAATAACCTAAGAGCGTTTGTAACACTGTCAGTAGGGAAGATAGGGTAAATTTAAAATAATCCAAAATGAACACCCAAGCTTCATTTTCTGTATTCTTTGCAGCAAACAAATATCCCGTTTATCTGAGAAACAAGAGTTATAAAATCACATACCTACCTGACTCGATTTGCTTACCTAAGAATGGAAATGGATCATAATTTTAAAGGTATTTACATGTCAGGTGCTCTTACTGATTTTGTGTCCTCTTTAAAATGACCTCACTATTTTAGTCAGTCTTCTCCTAAAATTGACTTTTCTCATAAGTAAACTTTTACAAAACCTAGTACATTTTTCTTCAAAGTTGTGTTTGTATAATTCAAGGCACTAATCTTGCTAGCATTTCCACCTCTAGCAACAGTGCATTGAGCTAGTACAAGCCAGCTCAACCATGAAATCCAATCTGACTTGAAACTAATAAAAAATATAAATACTATTATTAGGCGTAAACCTAAAGAACTTCAAGAAGTTAAAAAGCAGCTGTTAAAAAATAACAAAAAACAAACAACCCCCAAAAGAACTGTAACAATATTGCTAAATACTCTTATTTATTTGTAAGTTACTTAAGTAAAACTACAAGAACTACTTTGGTCATCAGCATAAACTAGCGCCACACATCAAATTGAATTCTATGGCTCAGATTCTGTAAAATAAGTCATAAATTGTTCTTTGGAACTCATTTGATACACACTCATGAGATGGGAATGAAGTTATTCATGTGCATAAAAGTGTGCAAGAGCAGGGCAGAAACAGCCCCCTTCTCTCCTCTAAACAGAACCCTTGACAAACTACCCAAATATCAGCAGTGTCGACACTGAAACCATGCTGGTGTTCATATAAACAGCAAGTTTTATACACTTTTAAAGTACAAACATGTACACACGAATTCAGAGAACCTGTCTTTGTAATTTTATTTCAAACTGATAGCACTTAAAAAAAATTACTACTAATAAAAAATAACAACTGCTTTCCAATGAGGTTTAGAATAAAAGTCCCATACCGTTACTCACAGCATATTTTAAACATATATCATGTCCCAAATTACTTCATAGCAAATAATGCAAAAAAATACCAACTAATGAAATATGAAAACATTCCAGGCTCAATTCATTTCAGTTAGCTATAATAGCTGTATCTACCCAAAATAAGTGAACTAATTTCAGATGGGGGAGTACTTACATCACTCTGGTATTTATTTACTTCCATGGCATGCTTAATATCTGGAGGCTCCTTCATACGTGCATAATCTGAAGTTCCTTTCTCAGCATCATGTTTTTGTTTATAGAGAACCTGAAAAGAGCAACATTATAACTGAGCTGGGTTAAACCTAGCGTTGTAGTGTGCCTGTATTCACGAAGAAATGTAATAAATAATTAAGCTCCTTAATGGAACCAGAACCCTGAAACAAGAGCAGCTTCTATCCAAAACAGAGACATATGAGGCACAGTCAGAGAGATTTCTTTGAGTCTGTTACTACCGCAGAGTTGAGTAGACAGGAGGAAGAAAAAGAAATACACAGAAACAGAAAATTAATCTTAACAAGGTGAGAAGATGGCCCAGGGAGAAGCATAAGGGAAAGCTTTTTTTGCTCAAAACATACTTGAATCTATCAGCTAAGTAAGAATTTCCTCAAGTTTCTTTTTTTCTTCCTGTTTTCAGAAAAAAAAAAATAAAAGAAAATATTCTGTGTATTCCCCATAAACTAGCAGGTTTACATGACATGCTCATAGCCCAGACATCTATTTCTTCCACTGTCAGGAAATTAGTAGCACAATATACGTCTTGGCCAGCCCCCAGGTTCATGAAGAAAAATAATATTTACATTCAATTGTCATCATGGTAAAGGAAAATGGAATTGGATTGTGAGTTTATAAACAAATTTATTTTTATAATAGAAACTGAGCTCAATGTTGGGCATTCATCCAGCTGTGTTACACTTACATATACACACACTCGCATACTAAAACTGTCTGAAAAGCTGATCTTGCACTTATCCTTGTCAGAAGCTTTTAGGCTTACATTAAGAAAATTCACCAGGTTCTGATGCCTGAAGAAGCAGCAAGCATCAAGAAATTTCATTTTTTAATAGCTCTCAGGAGCAAGCATTAAAATAAACCACAAGAAAACAGCAAATACTAAATAAGATTGAAAGCTGAGGAGGAGGAGGAGAAGGATTTGAAACTAGAACCCTTGACAGCAATAAAAGAATACTGTGAAAGTTCTGAGATGGGAACTCTTGACTTCGGTAATTTGGACTCTCTTAGGACAGGATACTAGAACTGCGAGAAAATGTTGTATCTGTTTGTGTTTAAGGCAGCAAGATTGCATCTGAGTCACAGATCAAGGTGCCAAAGGCAATATATTAGTATATGCCCTGACTATCTCAGATTACAAAATGATATATAGGCTGAAAGATTAAGACAAAAAGGGTTTGGGTTGGGTTGTTGGGATTTTTTTTGCACTGTTGAAAAGTATCAAATTAGGAAACTCAAAATGTGCCATCTCCATATACACTGTGAATCCATCATGATCAGGCCACTGGGGAAACAAACAACAATTTAAATTGAAACAAAAAAATGTCTATAACTTACTCATACTGATTACATCTTGCAACTGGCAAAGCAAATATCTTTAATAAGACTGAAGCATCACTAACAAATCACCCCACAAAAGCGTAATTACTATATAAACATATATAATAAAAGCCATTTTGCTACTTCTGCTTCACATCACTTTTAGTATGTTCCCCACTTCATACCATTCTGAGAAGCAGACCCATACAGTCACTTCCAAAATATACCAATTGCTAGATATTTCATTACATTGCCACTTTGCTGGTTCGACATCTGTTTTTCTGTTGGAGAATGGGCTATGTAACCAAGACATCAAAAAACAAAAGCACACCAACTCCCACCATGAGAAAAGTAACAGAAACTACAATTGAGTGTCCACTATCTTGGGAAAAGATGACTGTTTCTTTAGCTTAATATTTGACTCTATTTTACAGCTATGTTCTTCCTATCTTTTCATACTATTTTTACTGACTGACTCAAGTAACCTTGAAGTAATCACAGGCTAGGAGGAGTTCAATAGCTGCTTAGTTTAGTTTTGAACAGTTTAGTGCACAACTACTCCCACATCTGTAAATCAGTTCCAAGGAACTATGAATAAATTTATTTCATCAATATTCTTAGAATCATTATTTTACATGTTAGTATGTGGACATTTATTTCTCATTTCATGTTAATTTTCAACTTTTAGCTGAGTTTTCTTTATCAAACCTACATATGAAACTACTCTACAGAGAGATCAAGTATTATAGGTCACTGACATAACCTCTACTTTGTAGTGGCACCATATATTAACCTCAGAAATACAAGGCAATTATTTAAGTAGGTATGACTTCAGATTGAACTAATTTGCAAGTACTCATTTTTTATTTTTCTTATCTCTCTTGTACACCAGTGTGTCCAGAGGAAGATGCATTAAGGAAGGCTTTGTGCTCTTTTAACTTTAATCTGCTTCACCCTCTGTTTCGGAATACTTCAAACACTATTAAATTTTTATTTTATTTTATTTTTAGATTTCCCTTTATAGTCAGTAAGCTGAGCTCTGAACTTAAGATCCACAATGTAGGATTTTATAGGAGGAAATGTTCAAGAACACAGAAAATTCCATTTTAATCTCTAGATAGAGAATTAGATTATCCAATGTATTTGTGCAAAACAAAAAAAAAGTAGTCCAGGAGACTAACACCTGCTACTGTGAAAAAGGATATCTTGAACATGAGATTTGATATCATTAAAAACTACTTGGAATTACATTAAATATTCTGAAAATGTGTAATCTGATTGTAAATGATGCAGTAAACCACAAAAATAACTTTATCAAAAAAAAAAACAAAAAACCCACATGAAAGTAAAAGATTCTGCCTACAAATAAGAAAAAATCTGAAACTTTCTCTGGAGGCTTAAAATATTGCTTAAGATTCACTTGGCTCATCATCTTTAAAAACAAACAGAAAACACTGTTGTGCATTGACATATAGTTACTATTTGAGGTATTGCTCTGTGCAAAGAAGAAAATTAAACTGCCTTCAGTTTGCTTTAGATTATTCCTTTCAGATAAGAAGAAAAACAGTGCAATCTCTTCCCATGGCAGAAATAAAATTATGACAAAAGTGATGAAACACTTTTTTTCAACATTGTTTCCCACTCAAGCAATTTTAAATACCTTTATCATTGTTTGTGACAACTTCTTTTAAAAAATGTTCTACATAAGGAAGAATTCAGTATACTGATCTTCAGACAAGAAAAAGACTTGGCACAAAGCCAGCAACGATCAGAAGTTTTCCTTCAGAAATCTTTTCCATAGGAAAATTGCAATTTTTCCAGAAAAATCCATTTCTAAGGAAAAAAAAAAACCAAAATGAGGGCTCCCTGCCTAGACTGCTCAGATAGACTTTATTTTCTCATTGCAGAGAACAAGGAAACTGGTAAGAGCTTTGTAGGCTGACAAGGATGGTGAAGGTACACAGTGAGGACAGGGACTCTTGCTTACCCTGGGGACAGCTATGACAAGAGAGAAGGAGGAAAATCTGGCTGCTTACCCTCAAGAAAGCTATTTAGAAGGCAACAGTCAAATTCTCTGTGTAGAAGGGAAAATGAAATTTATAGAAGCCACTCAAGTATGTGGGGCTATGGAACTTCTTTTTCATTCTCCTCAAACATTTTTTTCCCATAAATAGTGTCATGATTTTTTGTCAAAATATCAAATGGATTTCCTTCTCTCTGGGTATTTATTTCCACCTTCATGCCAGTTCTGCATGAAACACTAAAGAACAAATGCGGGCTTTATGCAAAAGCCAGTAGAGGTGGTCTTGGTTTAGTCTTTCCTGTGTATTTTGAAGAGGGAATTGAGCATGAAGCAATACAGCCAATACGGGGAGAAAGTTCCACAGGAGAAGGACTACAACGGTCAGGGTGTTGTACTCTCCATTATGGCAAGATCCTGTCAGTGCTGACACTGCATGGCTGGAACCCTGCAGAACAACGTCCTGACTCTCGAGAAATCAATGACAATTGCCATATCAGTTAGAGCACGCAAAGGTGATAGATGGTGCTACGGCAGCCTGTTTGCTCTGGAGAGGACAGTGAAGGGCAGCTGCAGGTGGGGAATAATTTCTTGTGAGAAAAAGGACATTTCCCCTAGTTGCCTCCAAGCTCCTAAATCTTCGTAGGCTGAAAATGAAGCTGCTGGGCAGCAGCAGTGCAGCACCAACATTTCAGGATCGAACAACAAATCATGGAAGAGACCATTTGCCGAGGACACACCTGTGTAAGGAGATCAGCCGGCAGAGCCATATCAGCCTCATCAGTCCTTTGCCAGCAAGCAGTAGTGGGGAGAGTCAGCAGCTCTCTTTCTCTCACACCATGATCCCCTAGTCCCGACACACCTGCTTGGCAGATGAGGCTACAGATCCTGCCAAGAACATGGCATCACAGAGAGAGAAAGCACCTGCTTGATCTGGCTACAAAAGCATTCAAAAGCCCAGCCTTGCATCCAAGAAGCATGAAAAAAGAGTCAAAGGTGTAAATTTGTTCTAACGTGAGTGGGGAGGAGGACACGTACTCGTATTTTCCACCTCTCAGGAAATCAGCACCTATTTAAAATCAACTTACTGTGGAGAAACAGATTACAGTTCTGCACTTGCAACAGCCTTTTTGCAGGAGAGTTGGCACAATAGCCAGACAGCGCTGATCTCTCTCCTTCCTACAGCACCCTTGGTCTCCTCTTGCTGAAGTGATGACCTGTAAATTCACAATCCCACCTAGATAGATACAGCAGAAATCTTCTCTGCCACATCCTGACCCAGCTGAAATCCGAAATCCTTGTATTGGCTACTTAGGTATTGCAGCAATAGGCACAATATGGATTAGATTTGAATACTGTAGAAATTTTCCACTAGAAAATCCCCTAGGATCTCTCTCAAAGTAGCATTAAATTCAGGTCCACTGCAGCAGTAACCACAAGTTGGAAAAATGTGTCAGCATATATTTAAGTTTTATGGTAGATTATTATTTATAATGCATCTATTCCTATGGGGGTGGTATGAATTTTACAGGAAAAGTTTCTGCTTAAATATAACTCATCCTATATGCATAGTTGTTTCTTTGACTGTTGGAAGATTGAGGAAAGCCTTCAAAAATATCAAATGAAAATGTCAGTCTTTTCCTTAAAAGGTTTTTTTTTGATGAATCAAATGGTTTCATTTTTAGTCTCACTTATTTATCTTTTCTGCCACATCACCAATGTTAATTAAGCTCATTTGCGTAAACTAATGTAGAATGTAGTCATTTGGAATGAATCCAGGAGTAGATATGTGGCAAACTAGTTAACTAATGTTTTATAAATCAAGCTAACGGTTTAAAAATGTTATACAAGTTTAATTCCCAATTTATTTCTACTGTAATTCTTCTAATCACTCACTTTGCAATGAAATGTCACATTAACATCATTTCAGCTACTATGCTGCTTTAACTTCAGTGTATATATGCTCCATTTCAAACTATGAAAACTAAAATATACTTTATGTTATTATATTTGCTTAATATAGCCTTGATTAAGACATTGCTTTAAATCAAAACATTTCTCCACGAGCAGTCCTGAGATTTCAGTGCCTTCTTTTGTTATGAATAATTTCCTTGGCTGTAAAAAAATCAGTGAGATACAATCAATAATATGGATTTAGGTGTGTGTTCACTTAACAGATTGGCTGTATTAAACTATACGTAGTTAATATCTTTAAGAGACGAGAAAGGCGAAACAAGACAAATGTGGAAATGCTTAGTGGACAGAAAGTCATGACCGTCTATCAGCTGTAATTCTCATGAGTAACAATGAAAATCTGTAACTTCATTCATATTACACATACTTAATATTCACAATTCCACTGAGATCAATGGAAGTGAAGGGTCACCTGCCTACATTAAGGGTCTTATATTTTTAAGCCCCTGGAGGCAACCAAACTGGAATTTACTATTTTACTGATTGTCTGCATGTTTTACACTACGTTCAATACATTTGATTTCATAGTTTTACTTCTATAAAATTTGTGGTGAGTGGTAGTATGTCAACCATCATATGTTCATCATCATATGTTTACTGCTACCAGTGCCTTTAAAAGTCATTAAAGTTTTTTTATATTTTTCCCTTCAGCATCAAACATTTTATAAAGTTAATATAACACTCAAATTAAAATAGTTGTTATATTAGATTCATCTATTCTATACATGTAGTTCAATGTCACTTAATTCAATAATTCCTTATTGCATTCATGGATTTCCAATGGATTTCATTGGACTGATTAATGCACTGCTGATTTTAAAAATATATTTAATACACATAATAAGATAGATTGACAACATTTTAAAAGTGAGTTGTTCTTGAAGTTAAGAAGTTATGGCGATAAATTCTGGATGATAAACTTACCTAAATAAATCAAGAAGGCAATCAACTATCCATTCAGAAAGACTGGTCACATTGAACACACACAGTTAACGTCAAAATCTTTTTTGTGATTTTAAAATTGTACCTTGCTCTGAAGTTGTGTTATTTCTTTTGCAAATACACTGTCAATTGTGGCTGGCATCTGCTGATAAAGAGAGCTGGAAAGGTCTTTCTTAGCTGCTCCTTTGTATTTCACCTACACAGGAGAAAAAAGTGACATACAATGCAAAAATTAAGATACAGTAATCATACTACATATTTTCTCCACTGAATAAAGTGCCACAAAGCCTATTAGAACTGGAAAAATCTAATGTTATCTTATAACCTTTCAAGCAAAAAAATATTTTTAAATAATTACTTTAAAATACTTTAGGTGGATGTGTCTAATTCTTGAAGCAATGTAAAGTACCTCCTAATTAAATTTAAGAATTTTGGGGGAAATATAAAATAAGTAAAGCAAAGCAGTTGGGTTTTTTTCTGTACATTATCAAATCATTTCCAAAAACCAAAATTATCTTTTTTCTTTCTGTTTTCCAAAGCTTTGCACAATGGCAACAACGGGAGGCTAGCAAAAAACATTTTATCAATTAATAAGTAGGAACAATTAAATGTAACTGGAAAAGACAGGGATATTGAAGTTAGCATGTCTGCCATCATTTCTACTTAGCCTTCTCATATTACAGAATAGCCTTGGTTGGAAAAGACCTCTAAGATGAAGTCCAACCATCCATTACAGACTCATTTTTAAATTACTTCTTCTTTATCCTGTATTTTCTCCAGTGTTCAGCACCAGCAATTCCTCACAAAAGGGCTTTATGAGACAGGCCAGAATAACAGTTCAAAATCTGGGAGGCTTTTGCTCCAGATCTAACTTTTTCAAATTCAAAAAACAATAATGTCAAGTATTTCTGCAAAAGTAATCATAAATATCAATGATATCTTAAATGATACTAACGTCATTAATTTCCTGTGCAATACACAGCTGTTCATTAGAGGCTAGTTCCCCATATGTATTACATGTATCAATAATTTGCTGTATCATTTGTTGCTGTTTTCCAAAACAGAGGGCTGTTTTCACTGCAGTAGACACGCTGTTAAGAATTTCAGTGTTCAGTTTTGCAAAAACAGGTTATGGGACACTAGAGGTCAGTAATTTACAAGATAAACCATCCGTCACATCACTAGCTTCAGGTAACACTGCAATAAGCAAGAGTGCTGAACAGTGTGATAACATTAAACATACAGTTTTGAAATTCTGAAATATCCTTGTGTCTCTAAATCTTTGCTTAATAATTAGCAGCTTGTCTTCAGAATCAAAGAGATCAGATAAATTCTCTATATTGTGCTTTTGTAGACTACAGTAGTCTGTCTCTTAGAAAGTATAATTTCATCATATTTATGCCCCTTGGGATTTGTCACCCTTTCTCAGAAAATATGAAGATAAATATAACAAAAATATCCATCAGATGCATGTATATTGAATGTAGTCATATAGCAAGCAGATGTGATCAGAAACAGAAGACAGAATGTATATAAATTACATAAATCCAGACAGGGATATTGGGATGCTCTTTATCATAATCATAAAGGTAGGACGAAAACTGAGGCATCAAAAATTTAAGTCTTCCAAGGGTCACAGTAACAGAAAAATCACTCAGAACCAGCAATTCCTTAACAAAAGCAACTCTGTCAGGTAAAACTCCTGCTGCTGTTCTCACCAGGGAAAAATAATCACAGACTCAATCCTACACCAGGGAAAAATAATCACAGACTCAATCCTACAACACTTGCGCCTAGGACATGAAGAGCTGGCTGTAAACTCTCCTCTGGCGTTTTGGAAGCTGCCATTCTTTCTTTGCTACTAAAGTTGTGTCTCTGTGTGTGTGTGTTTGTGTCTGTGTACACACAAAGACCTAAAATCTCTGACATGAGTATGCATATATATGCATGCAAGTGCTGAGGAGACCTACAGATGGCACTGACCTGATGTCTGCCCCAGTCCCCTTGCTTAAGGAGGTCAACTGTTTCTTTCTCTCCTTCTGCTTGATAGTCAGGCTGTGAATTCTCCACAGCAGGGAAAACATGCACAGGTATAATTTGCAAACCTCATCACTGCAGAATAACTAACAAGAAATCATTTTCATATTCCTCAGTTTATCCACTCATAAAACAGGATAGCTAAAACTGCCTCAGAACCATTAATGAAACATCGTGGAATCCTAGAATAAAAATGTTACATAATTCCATAATATTATTACTCATATACACAGTATACACTAATTACAGTGCTTTAAGTCTCTTTAGCTTTAAACAGATTTGTTATTTGACATAAGCCATCCTTCCTCTGCTAAAAACCACCATATTTAATTTAGGGAGTTTTTACAAGGGATAAGAAGTAAATTCTTCAATCGTTTAGGTCTTACCTCAGAAATAATAGCACCAAGACTTTGCACATGTTTTAGCTGTGGGGTGTCAGGTACAAATATGCACTTGCCCTTGGATTTTTTAAACTCTTCTTTATAGTGTATCTGCAAAGAGGAGAAAGAAGTTTAATTGTTCTTAAAAAAAAAAAAAAAACAAAAACAAAAAAAACGAAAAACTATGGCTACTTTTATTTGTGCTATTATTATTATTTTATTTTATTTGTATTCAATATTATTGTGAGGCTTGTTATTATTGTTGTTATTATTATTATTATATTTCATTTTATTTATGGATATGATGCTGGGTGGCTTGCAAATACCTCAGGCTGGATCAAATTAGGCCACAAAGAGAAATACCCAGCCCCCATACATAATACCAGGGCTATGTAAAAGTCACAGAACTCTTTAATAATAAAGATCATAGAATCATATAGGTTGGAAAAGACCTTTAAGATTGTTGAATCCAACCATAGGTATAACACTGCCAAGTCCACCACTAAACCATGAAAAAAAATATTATTTTTTTTTCTACATCTACAGCATATTTTCACTACTGTTTGTAGATGTTCTAGAGATCTACCTGTAGATGTTTCTCTAAAGAAAGGAGACTGGTACAAAGTATTTTCTCCTTGATCTCAAAGATAATGTTGTTAAACCAACTTCTAACACAAACCTAGCAAGCAGAGAGTCTGTGTAATACATTCAAAAGCCACTGCCAAATGCTTTATGAATCCAAGAGTTACATGAAGAAATTTAGAAGGCCACTACCAAATCATTGCCTACAAAGCACCCCAACAGTTGTGATATGCAGGTAATATCAGAATTTAAGAACATTTTACTTTTCAATTGAGGCATTTTTTAAGTCATATGTATGCACAACAGAAAATTCTTGAAGCAAAAGTTGTGACCTTTCTTTGTACACAGAATAGTCTAATTCAATGCAGATTGAATTATTTAGTATTAAGCTTTCATGGTTATTATCTGCTACCATTCCTCTAACCTCATTTTCACATTCTGCACAACAGCAGCTTGTATTTATGCACTCTAGACTTGCTGACAAGCACTGACAGAAGCAATATGATATGCATCTGAGCTTTACAGAAATATGCAGTCTTAATTTCCTCTTTCTCTGAATCCTTAATGGGTATCACAAGTTCTAGTCTACGTTCCTCTACAGGGACTTGGAAAATTCCTGAGGAGGATGGCAGCTTACACAGAATCAGCTGCTGTACTTCCTGATGTAAATTTTTTGCTCATCACAAAATGCATTAGATAATGCTAAATTCATGTTAAATTGATGACTACATAGTCCTCACATGAGAAATAATTTTGGTTACTGTTGAGCTCATCCACATTTGGGCTACTGAAGGAATCTACATCTCATTACTGAATCATATTGTCTGTCTGCAGACTACAGTCTATTCTAAATAAAAACTGTTTGCTGAACAACAGGTGTAAAATTACCGTGTGTAATCATTTTACTCTGGGACACGAATCCAGTGGTTCATGTAACCTGTGTGTGACACCGAACTCCCAAGTAATCACAAAGCAATACACAAAAAGGGCAGTTTTTTAAGCATGAATAGGCACTTACTGTCAACCTGCACACATGTACTGACCCACATGCAGGTACTTGCAAGGGGGTGGGGAGAATGTGTACATGATCAGCTTGAAAAAAAGCTTCATAGAATTTGGTCATGGTGATACAGCTGAGAAGTGATGTGGGAAGTCTAAGGAGCCAACTACTAGTTAGGTTTGTTGGAGTTCCCAGTAGGAAGCTGAGACTCTGGTGGAAATGGGAGAGTCTTGTTACTCACAACTTAGATAAATAACCCACAGATAACTGAGAGCTGGCTGTAATTGCATCCTTTTAATTACAGAGCAATAATTACATTAAATAAAATCAAACATGAAAGCCTCCTAAGGTATCTCCTAATTGAAGGACAACGACATGACTAGGAGAAACGATCAAAGTAATCCTGCTATAGATGTCATGCTTTCAAAATAACCAAAAGCACTAAAGGACTAATGCCACCTCCTTACTCTTTTATTATTCACATTTGTGGCCATAGAAGCCACAAAGTGCATGCAGGCTCAAATGAGCAATTTCGAGAGGACATACAACAAAATGTGTGGTCAAATTCTCATCCAGCATACTCCATTCTGCTACAGAAATGTCTGCGTCGCTTGGAATCAGAAAGATGGAAGATTAAATGGTACAAGTATAATGAAGACATGACATCTGCACTTAAAAAGTGTATTTATTGTAAATAATATAAGCTTAAGAGGTTGGTTATGACTGAATATAACCAATGGCTGGAAGGAATATGCAGAGAAGTTCATATTTCTCTTCAAAGTTTGGGGTTACAAATTCAAATGTCTAAAATACTGAATAGGAAATTTTGCCTCTGAGTGAATTACCCTTCACCACAAAATACACTGTTTAGGTTGAGTAGATCAGGAAAGCCTTGGAAAAAAAAAAAAAAAAAAAAAAAAACACAGATAAAAACAGATAATAGGAAAAATTTTAAAATGGTAACCATCACTGCTCTTTTGATATACTTTTGAAGTCAAATAGCTCAATAAAGGCCCAATTTTTAATAGCTCTTTCCTGATCCCTTTCTTCTCCCTGATTCATCGTAAAACTACTCTGACCAGCAGCACAACTATCCAGTAAAAGTGGATTAAAATTCCTAGACAACCACCAAAACAGTAAGCTTCAAATTGCATTTTTTTTCTTAATGGATGTTATATGGCAAGATCAGCTTTATAAATAAAACAAGAGTATCCAATCTTTAGGCTGAAAATTACTGGCTTGCCAAGAAAATTCAACTCACCCTTAGCCTATTCCATCAGCCTTTTTCACAGGGAAAACACTGGAGGAGACTGTGGGCTAAAGGAAAGGTTCCACTGGTTACAGCTTGATCCAAGAAGCCACCTTTCCTTTGTATTCAAGGGCACATATTAATCTAGTTTTAGTATTATACTTGGAAAACTGTTCTTAGTATCTTGACATCAGTGATACAAATATGTTGACAGTCATCCTGCCAAGATCCATTACAGAGACGTCATCTCTCAAAAACCCACTTAAGATTAGAGAAGCCACAAAAAAGGTCTGAACCTTTTTTTCTAGCTCTTATGCTAGACCAAAAGGGAACTTTTTTTCAGTAAGGATTCCCTTTCCAACCCTACACTTCTTAATTTATAATCTCTCATAAAACTAAGAGCTATGTCAGACCACAGACCCATCTAATACAAAATCCCCTCTCTGTGGCCACAGAAACCTAAAGAAAAGTATGAGAACAGGGCAAGCACACAGTATCATTGCCCCACAATATTTTACTAGATTCCAGCAATTTGGACCTGAAAGTCTTCCTGAGTTAGAGGCTGTGACTAGTAATGGCGAGTCCAGAGGAACAGCTCCACCCTGAATTAGGTGGTCACAAGCCTATTGACATCAACGGAAAGGCAGTCTGTTTCTACACTTGCCTCTAGGTCTCTTTGGCCCTTGCTTTATAACAATGAGACATGCTAAAGCAAAGCTGGATTCCGTACAAGGAGAGTCAAATGGCAAGTAGTACTCCTTTTTGCTATAGGGGAAAAGAAGCACTGGTACCATACATTACCAAAACTCAGCAGAATCTTCAGAAGCAGAAAGTCTGCCTCTCTACCAAAAGATTATGATAGTTTGGTCAATGATCATTTTATTCATATAATAATTTCTGTCTCTGCTTGTAACAGTGTTCAAAACATCATGCCATATAATCAAAAAAAATAAGAGTTTAAAATATACCAAAATACAAGTAATACAAGCAAATGGACAGGCTTAATTTCACTATGGAAGAGAAAAGGCCTGGAAATGAAGGTAATTCATATAAATCAAACACACATGACAGTTTCTAAAACATCTTTGGAATAAAATTGCATAATGGAGGGAGATTAAATGAAATGGCTTTAGGGAGAAACAATCCAGGGGGTATCACAGCCACAGAACAAACATCTGCCAACCTCAGATGAAAACGGGGATTTCCTCAAGAACCAGACCACATAAACACTTTGCAACTTCTACTACATACAGTTCAAGGCTGACAGTTATGCATGCACTAAGGGCTGCCATCGTAATGCTTTTTTAAAACCATACTGCCAAATTAAAGTCAGCCTGCAAAGAATGCAGGGCAAGCCTAATGTAAACCCAGTATCTCAGTCATGAGCACTCCTGGCATGGCGTTCTGATGGAAGAGCTGTGCTGACAGCTTCAGCAGCAGAAAAGGACAATCACCCAGTCTCGTGGTCAGCAAGGACACAGGCTACTGTCCCAAGGTCATCAAAGGGCCAAACCGCAAGCCTCATAAAACCATTGTACATCTAAAAGGTACATATGTACAACAACGATACATCCACACAAACAGGAGATTGTGCAAAGATTCGTGCTAAAAAGGGTAAAAAATATATTAATAGTTCTGAACTTTAACGAGTCAAAAATCAAAGGCAAGAATGCAAACTCATTGCAGCATATTGGCCTCCACAATGAAATGTGCAGGGTGAAGAACTTACCCCTCAGCACGAAGAACTTCACCAGTTATAAGAAATTCCAATTACAGCAAAAAATCTGGGAAACAAAATTCACCCCCTATACACACATGCATTCATTCAAGGCAATGAAGAAACACCTACTGATTTCAGTAGGGGCTGAATAAGGCCCCAGAATTGGATGTTACTTTTACACACAGAGCTTCCTTTTTGAAATTAAATTAGTGTAGAACATTAAATATTACTACTGCTTTGAAAGCATCAATGACACTTTGCCATTATGCACAACATATCTCAAGGAAAACCTAACACACTTGCAGGCTAAATGCATCACAAGTTTTCAATAAAAGACCACATCCCCGAACCATTATAGGCTTCAGAAACGTGGCTTGACTTAGTTATTCACCTTAGCTCCCAAGCCTCCGCAAAAAATCAGGAAAAACACAGCCACTCAATTTATCAGTTAATTAACAGCCACAGCCAACATTACTCCTAATGGGTACACAGCACAGTAATAATTCCTTTTCAATTAAAGAAAATATTTCTTCAGCACTTTTCAAGGAATTTTTGCCTTTAAGAGCAACAACCATGTTTAGAAACAAGTTGCATGGAAGCAATAAATGTATTCTGGGCCAGATAAGCGCTCCAGGTCAATTTTGATTTTGGCCTTTACATAAGTTGCCAAGCAATTATTGTACCATATGCCAAAGCACATAGCTAATCACCAGTAAAAATATTAATAATATCTACTACTTCCCAAAGTATCTTGAGATTACAAGGGAGCCATCTTGGTAGCTTCTCTTATCCCATTTTCAGCATGCTTTCTGTGAAAATTAAAGTATTACCACCAGACAGTGTATGGTCAAAGAGGAAACCTTGACCTGGTCAAGTCACACTTTCAAGCCAGCTCTGTAACACCAACACATCCCAGATGCTGTTTTTCTGAGTTACCTATTCTTTTCTGATACGCAACCCGTAATAATTTGTACCTTAAGTGTTGATTCTGTATGTTCTATTCTTGTAAAATCAACACTCATTCACCTTGAACAATAAAATCCCTAATCTAAATATCAAATCACAACACGAGCAAGACATCATTTTTTCAGTTTCTTTAGAACAACACTTGTTAAAGCAAGTCACTCTCTCCTGAGTAGTCTCCCCTACTGCCAGTCACCATCCTCACAGGCCAAATAGCACTCTAATTCCCATTCACATGAAGGGACAAAGTTACTCTTCAGATACACTTTCCTAGAGGGACACAAAAATAAACTTCCACCAAGGTAAATCTGATGCTGTTACATTGAAGCAATTGGATCTATTCCAATTTAAAATGCCTTTGATCTATGGCATTTACATAATGTTTATATCTGCTCCACAGTTTTAAAAATCTATAGTAAGTCAAGAATGTGCTAGCTAAATTTGAAGATATTCCAGCATTTCAGTGGATTCTTCCTGTAAGTGTAAGTCAACAATAATATGTCAAGCAGTTCTGAGCATCTACCACCACCGATAACCAATAGGTAACATTCAATTCATCTGCATTGTTTTTATCGTCCCTCCTTACAGCTATGTATACTGGCACCCAGTTCTGTTCTAACCAGTCAGCTTCATAGGATTAGGCTATAACTAGAAAAAAATACTCCATTTTCCTAATAAAATCAGCCAAGGTGTTCTCATGGGAGACACCCTCCAAATGAGACACACTTTTTGGAACATTCTCCTTCCCAAGGCCTATGCTTCATAGTGCTCTGAAAATGCCCATCCTTCTGCAGCTGATAATTTAAGGTACCAGAGTAGGCAGTGCTTTTCTATTATTTTGTGTGCTTTTATATTCGAGCCTTGGATGGGCACATGCTGCACTGTACATATCTGAAAAAATACGTATCATAAAAATAAACCCACTCAAAAAGAGACATGCAAATGTAAGGATGCAAACAGTCACCATCACTTACATCACTTATTATTTCACTGCATTTTCGGGCCAGTTCCATATTTCTGTCCTCAATAACAGGCTTGAGGAAGACCTGTAAGAGAAAGGTAATCATTCCAGGTTTATTGTTCTAAAAGGATAACAGCAGAAGGAAATAAGTACTTTTCAAAGCTATTGGGGTTTAACTCACCTTTTCTTCTTCTTCCCCATCCTCATTTTCATCTTCCCTGAGATCCTGAATGACAGATACTCGCATTTTAATACTTTGCAGAAAACTACAATGAAAACTCTAAAAAGGTTCAGTGCTGCAGGAAACAGTTCAGACCCTACAGCATGCCTGGAATCAATGCTTCATTTGTGTCTTCCACTGCACTTAACTCTACCAAGGCTCCTTTCTTATTTAGGCAGCACTTGACAGTCTTTATCTGAACAATTCAGTGTGAGTGAACTGAAAGGCATTGCAGATGGCCTTGTTAGCTATCAGTCAGAGCAGTGCTAATGCTTTCTTACAGATAAAATATAATTAAATGACCTATCCCAGTCAACTATTTTTAAAATTACTGTGAACACAATTAAAATACTGTGATGCAGTTAATTCGTAACATAAGTAATTTAGTAAAATTAACAGGCTTAAAAGGGGAGCATTGGCTCTAGGGCTATGGGAAAACTGCCCAGTTCTAATAGTCAAGGCACCACCAACTCCAAAAACAGTTATCACAAAACTTTATTTTGTTGGTCCAATAATAGAGCTTTTTGATTTAAAAAAGCACACTATTCTCATTTTCCAGTAGATGTAACTGCTAGTATATTTTTCAGGAAATATTCCTTTTCCACAAAGCATATAAAATTCCTTAAATGGTTTGCATATTATGTCAGACAAAGGTTAAACCTGTGCATACATAGATACAGACGCATCTCTATACTTACATGGATGTATATACAGATATGTATTTACACAAACATGAATGTTCCTTCATCCTTAAAAACTGTCATGGTCTGAGTCTCAAAACCAACCTTTTTCAGTATGAAGTCATTTACTCCAGCTGCAATGAAACTGAAAGATATCCTTATGCCTTATCATAGAATGTCACAGTGTTTGTTTCTGTAAAACAATCAAGGAAGTATTAGAGGACCAGTTGGAGTAACCACATTCTAACACTATTTTTCTTTCCAAACTGTAGCTTGTATACTTCTGTTTTTATAGAGGTCATGATTTTGAACTTTATCTAGCAAAGTGATTCACCACTACACAGCTTTGCAATCAGGCAGAGACATAAGGAATGTGTACTCTTAAAAAACCTCTTCGAAGAATTTTAAGTACTTGTGCCCAAACTCAGTGTCCTTAGAGCTTATTTAAAAACATACATTTCCTTAGGGGGAAAAAAAAAAAAAATTCAAAGAAGAGGAAAAATACATCATTTGGCTTAGTTAAGGTCTGAAAATTAAAAAAAAAAAAAAAATATTAAGAACAAAGGCACAAACTGTTTTCAGTCTATAACAATGAAGAGACAAAACTCTTTATATGTTAATAGTACAGAAAGCTTCAAGACTTTCCATTCTGCTATTTCAAATATGAGCTCCTAAAGGTCAGATTTGGATTGGCATTGCTGAAGTTCAGGATGAAACCTGGAAGACTGGTTTCTTTAGGTGAGGATGACTTATAATTTATGGTGACTACTTTTGGAGCTCAGGATGCTTCATCCTTGTGGAAATAAACAGTTTGGTCTTATAAGATGGGTATTCACAGTAACAGGTCATTTTTGAAGATTACGGCCACAGCAAATATATTCCTAAACAACAGACATGCACGATTTCAAGGACTGCATGTTAGAGACAGAGAACCTACAAAAGTACCAGACAGAAATGCAGACTATATTCTTCCAGCACAGTTAATTTCCCTCTCCTTCCTACGTTTAATACATTTTTTAAGTGGAGACATTGAAAAATATTTAAGAGAGTAGAGAAGGGCTATTTGTAGCTGCAAAGCTTGCTGAATATAGGAAAATCTTTGGGTTTTTTTTGCACCAGAAAGCAAATATGGTCAAAATGACAAAGTCAAAACTGTTTGGGTTTAGGTGGGGGAAGAGAGGGCTTTTTAACATGCTTACATTACATCTGGTGGTTTTTCAGCAGCTGGACATACCAAAATTTATACATTAATTATGGTTTTCCTGTAATGGTTTCTGCATAATAAAGATATGCTTTCTCTTTAGCATGATCTTCAACTGATTTGGTAGAATTCATTTTTTCCTGTTTTTAAATAATCTGGGTCAGGCATAATTCAGTGTTCAAATACACTATGTCCCATATAACTTGCATAATACAGCGACTGCAACACAGCTGCTACAAGTCATCATATTAAAGAAAAATATAATACTATGCACAAAAGAAGGAAGGGAAAAAATATCACAGGATCAACTAACTATACACAAGTTATTCAAAATGGTACTTATAAGAGGCTATATAACACAAATCTGCTTTCCTTTTTTCATCCTCCTCAGAACACTGAATACCATCAAATAACATTCACTGTGCAATAAAGCAAGTCTGAAAATTAAATATATCCAGACATAATTCAGAGAAGAATTTCTTATGGCCATTTAAGAGTTACACAGTTTAGAAGTGCATTACAATTCTATTAGCAGCCTGCAGGTCAAGAACAAGCTTAGGTTACTTCCATAAGAGGCAATAAATCTAGGATCAGCAGGCATGTTTGGCATAGCAAATGTTTGCGTATGTTTACAGATATTTTAAAAACTACTTTAATACTAAATCTAATCTGAATAACGACATGATTAAAATGCTGGTCTTTATATCTCCACAGTATTTGTGAAGGACATTGTATTAAAGATGACTTTTCACCTGCAAAACCTGCATTTTTACCAAAACCTCCAAACTGACACTTCTGAACCATTTTCCACTATATGTAATGGAATAAACTTTAATTATTTGTTCTGGCATGAAACAGCACACACTAAACAAAATCCAATTGTACAGAATTTTAAGAAAATAGTGTAATGGATTGCTAAGCTGTGTCTACACAATAATATTTGTATGCATACAAAAAATAGATTTACTACTGCATTATAGATATCTTAAAATGCACACAATGGGGAGAAATCGGTTCTTCAGGGTAGTACCCAGTATGAGCTCATTCAGATTCTGTAAGGGAATGCTGCATAGTTCCACATTGCTACTTCCAGTCACCCCACATGGATGTTTCATATCTGAGTTCAAATTTAGCCTTAAGAACAAGGTTATTTTATTGAAGAATATGCAATAAAATCAAAATAACTGTACATTGTCTAGGTTGTTCACAGAAGCATTGTATTTGTAGTACACATCCTTCGCTGTTTATGAACTTTTGATAGACAAGCCTTCCAGAAGTAAACTATATAGTTTATCCTATAAAAGGAGACAGCTGAATCTCTCAACATTTACAGCCATCATTCGATTGTGTCAAAGTACTATTTTTTGACACAGAACATTATTCCAGTACTTGGTCTAAATGTGTATCTGCTGAGGAGGCAGAAGGGGAAAAAACATGGGATATAAAGGAGCCTGAGTCCCCATGAGTACAAGTTGGCCCAGCATGAGTATGGTTCAGGCACACAGTTGTGCAGCTTTCCTGCTTTGATCACACACAGCTGTGTCCACATCTGGCCAAAGCTCTGCCATCTCATTGTCCCTTTATCAATCTTTTAAGAAATACATTTGGGAGATGTTAGCCCAGAAAGTTAAAAGGCTTCATCTCATTTTGGCCCTGATATACATAATACCTTTAGCAGTTGCGCTCAGTTCTGTCACTGAACAAACAATACCATTGGACTTTTTTGGCATAATCCTCAAAAGCCTTCTGAGATCTGCAACATCCACATGTGCTGTTGAGCTGAAATGACTTCTTTACCACTTCACAGAACAGCAGAAACTGTGCTTGTCCTAGAAAATGTACCAGAAACACCACAATCTTAAATGTATTTAGCAGAGTTCCTCATGGGGCACTTGAAAATAGGGTTGCAAGCTAAGGACCAGGGTATTTCAGCTGGAAAACTCGCACAGCATTATAGTGAAAGGTATATACACGTTATGAATACACTCTTCAATTCTGGAGTGAAAAACTTAGCAAGAACAGAGGGAGAGTTTTAGTGCTTTAATTGTCCTGCTTCCAATGAGTTCAAAATCAACCCAAGGACACATCCCTGAAATGAAAACATTATTTTCTTTTCTCACTGGACAGACACACACATCATTGAAAAAAAGTACAATTAATTCACCACAACGCAGCTGGTGGTCTCTTTTGAAAAAGCACACAAGGCATTTGTAAGCACTGAGATTCAATTACGTCTAATTTCTAGAAATACTCCTCTATCAGACAGGAAGTTACTAGCAGCACTGAGCAAGGAAGTTCATAGTTAGGCTGTCAGCACCACAATCACAAACAGAAAGCAAGCGAGGGATCCCCACCAATTTTAACCTCCCCTGAACATGAAATACCAATTAACATTAACAAAAGAAATTCAAAAGATGGCTATATTTAGAGAAAAAGCTTAGCTATAAGCTTGTATCTGTCAGATGATTAACACTGCATTTATCAACAACACTTCAAAACCTGCAAATATCCCATGGTTCTAAGCTAAAATTTTAATTCAATTAAAGTTATTTTATTTAAGGTTTTGGTAAAACAGAGTGTGGCAATGGTATTTTAAAGATGCATACAAACGAGATGTTAGAATACTGATTTGTGAATCCCAGAAAACCTAATGAATTTTCAATGCCTAATAACTACGTAAACATGGTCATTCTTTGCAAACACATTCTCATGGAGACATTGTCTAGCCCAACTGATCTTGAAGACAGAGCACTTAAAGATGACTGTATGGTACAACTAGTTTCACACAGTAATACCCAATCTAATCTAGTTACCAGAAGCAGTGTAACTATGCTAGCATGGCACTGCCTGAGTTATTAAACTCTTTCCCACACAGCTAATTATCCTGAGAAATGAACCCATTCAGAAGTGGAAGTATTTATCAGGGCGCAAGATTGTGCCATGCAGATCTAACCTTAGCTATGATCAGCAGCAATATCACAGAATCACAGAATCGTAGGGGTTGGAAGGGACCTCAAAAGATCATCTAGTCCAATCCCCCTGCCAGAGCAGGAACACCTAGGTCAGGTCACACAGGAACATGTCCAGGCGGGTTTTGAATGTCTCCAGAGAAGGAGACTCCACAACCTCTCTGGGCAGCCTGTTCCAGTGTTCTGTTACCCTCACTGTGAGGAAGTTCTTCCTCATATTCATGCAGAACCTCCTATGTTCCAGCTTGCATCTGTTGCCCAATAAATAAGAAAAAAAACATAAAGCATTTCTGCTTTATCAGTTACATAATTTGCTTTCATATTAGAGTATCATCTTACATCTAGTCTGAATTATTTTCTTCAAAACAGTAGTGGACACACAGCTGGCTTTTCTTCCTCCAGCTTCTTTATAGTTATTTCTGGGACCTGGTTCCCCTTGAGAACAGGCAATTCCAATGACATCAGTGGAATTTTAACTTGCAGTTGTCTCGATACTGGTACTTCTAGGTGAGAATACTTCTCAATCTGTGAAGTACCATCATAATATTTCACAGTATACATAATGTCAGTTCTCACATTTTACTACAGGAAAAAATAATTCCTATAAATTAATAATAAAAATTCAGCCTTACAGTGCTTTTCATATAACACAGTACATCTAAATTACCACATTAAAATCACACTGAATCACAGATCTTCAAATCAAGGAAGGCTAATGCCTGCACCACATGAAATCACACCGCAAGAGGAGGAAGGCAAGAGAAACAATATAGCAATGTTTTGTACTCTACAAACTACCCAGAAATACCACCTTTGGGCATGATCGCTTGTTGCTGTTAGTAACATCAAAGAAAAATAACTACTTTCTACTCATACAGCTTCTTGTGGATAAGACTTTAAAAAATTTTATAAAGACGGGGCTAGAATTTTAATGGAGGATATTGATGCAGAGCAAGACAAGTGCTCTCCCTGTCCTCAGGCATTTGAGGACTAGACTGGAGTCAGGCTTAAGTAAGAACAGCCATGGGTAGCTCTAATTAAGCCTAACCAAAAAACCTGCTCCAGACCATACTGCTGACTCACGGCTACTTGACAATCACAGTATGGTCAGATGTTTGGGAGGTGCAGCAGACCTAGTTCCAGGAACAAGCTGTCTGAAGTAGCCTTTGAACATTGGGAATTTTGCAAAGAGAATTCAGACCAGGACAAATAACTGCTCTACAGTACTGCTCCTTACTATACACCTGAAGATACATTAACATCCTATAACTTTCACAGGGTGGAGAACAAGGGGTCATGAAGTAAGGTAGCATCTCTACAGGAAGAAAGGAAGCCTATGACAAATCAAGATTTCTTGGCTCCCAACCTTATGGTTTTAATGCTGATATCATAGAGCTTCTCAGCAGGATTTTTCCTGGCTCTTTTTCAGTGACATTTCTGTTATGTCTTTTCCAGCATAAACTAATACTTAACCTATAATACTCAGAGCATTGAAGATGAGGGGTTTTTCTATAACATTTTGCGATCTGTTAAACAAAATTTAGTGTTAATATAACTTTAAAAATATGAAAGGAAAAAGTAGGAGGAGAACAGAACACAGAGCAGTCTTTCATTTAGGACCTTATATGAAATTATAATTAATAAGTGACTGGATTAACATATATCATAGAGTTAGAATAACAGAGTAGCTACTTGTTATGCAAATTAATTTCACTGGCTTTTGAGTTATGGGTAGTAACTATTTGGCATGAAACAAGCAAGATAACTTCTCTGAAACTTGGCGTATAGAGAGTGAAAATATCAGGTTCCTTCCCTGCCTTCTGAAATCTAAAATAAAGATTTCAGAAAATTAAGATGCTTTTATGTTGAATTCAAAATACTAGGTGATACTAAAAAGTTAACTTCAAGTCTAGGTGGGTAGGGTTCTATTTAAATTGCATTTTTGTAAATATTTATTCATTTTTTTACATACATAAACCCTCACCAGAGAATTAATTTATGTTAGGGCCTAAGGCCTAGCTTTGAAGAGCTTTTAGTCTCTTTATCTCTCTGATGATCTCATGGGAAGCCTAAGCCTGCCTTTCAGCAAAAAAACCTCCAAAGCCTGAGGCTGCCTCTGGAAGAATTATATTTGCCTTCAGGTCTGTGGTAAATTTTTTTTGGCAGCTAAAGAAATTTCTCAATCTCATCAGAAAAGTGTACGCAATAACGATAATCTGTAATACAAAACTGCAAACCCTGGGGGTGGGAATTGCCTAGTCTTACATACTTGGATGCTATTCTACAGTCCCAGAAGTAACTACACACTTCACTTCCTTCTCATTTTTTTTAAACCATCTTTTCACAAGATGAAGATGCAGCTATAATATGCTCTGTATAGACGTTCAAAATATGTCAGACTCAGCTTCCCCAAGCTTACATTTAAATCCCAGGATATTAACACCCAATACAGCACAGTATTTGACTAATCCTACCCACAGGGGTTAAGATGTTAGAACTTTCTACAGCTAAAAATCAAACTGAGGTAAAAAAGTAACATCAGAGCACAAGTCATGTTAATCTTACGTTGGCTGTAAGGCTAATAATGAGTTTAATCTTATTGTTTCACCATCATTAAATGTACAAACAAGCTTTGGAGCAGGAGTCCTGATCCTACTGCATGATAACCACAGGACTCAGCTAGAAAGCTCTGCTCCCTCCCAAGACCTTTCTCTGGCCCATGAACCTGTCTACACCATGCTGCAACTTCAGCAAAATGCCTGTCAGGCATCCCACCAGAGTCAAGATCAGGCCACTCAACTGCAGGCTCAAACAACTGTTTGAAGCAGTATCTACCACTTCCTAGAGGAATGCCATCACACCCGAACCAACAGAAAAATGGTCATAAGCCTTTCCCTCTCTAATCACCCAGCCAAGTTTCTGAGCAAGCGTTTATGCGACACATACGCTGTAGTTGCAGAGGCAGGCTCCAAATTAGATCTAAAGACTTCAGATGGGGGGTTCTGATGGGATATAAGAAATGGGCATATGAGGGACTGTTCGGAGGGAGGATGCTGAATACCTGCCCAATACTGTAACAGACTCTGCTCTCTGTTCATACACATCGTGAGATACAGTTCTGGGAATGACATTCTATGCCAGTCTCATCTCAGCAGCCAAATCTTTTGTGGTTGCTGCCACAGTCTTGAACTCCTTGATCTAAGAAGTCAGATTACCAGACTAGTTTACAATGTAACTGCAGACGGAATCTTTTCAACACCAAAACTTTACAATGATGAACCAGGGGACCAGCCTCAGTGGCTTTTTTCAATAGTACTTGGATAACTTGATAATGACATAGAGGCAGATAGAAATATCACTTATCAGACTATCAGCATTTAAAGTCAAATTAAGAGACTAAAATTTAAATAGTGTAAGTTAGGTGCTCATGAGCTTTGCTAGATAAAAATTTTAAAAATAAAAGCAGTTATTTGCCAAATGAAAGATTTATATAGCTGTTAGTCACTTTCAGAAGGGACAACACAAACTGCCTTACAGGAAACTTCTAACAATCTTAAAGTGGAGAATAAATAATTGACATTTTGTCAAGACCAAATCCAAAAAAGTGAGACTCCCCTCACTAAGCAACCCTTAATTTCTGAGACACAATTCTTAAGCAGCATAGGCTCACTTCAAGGATAGAACTTCTAATTCTCATAGTTTTTTAAAAAATCCTTAAATACAAACATAAGACTCAAAAAAAGGTAAGTAAACCAGAGAAAAATACTAAGTCTACACTCAGGTTTAATGATCATAAGAGATACATTCTCTGTCTTATCTTGAGTCAAAGAAAATATGAAAATTTAACTTCATAAACTTCATTTAGCTTTTTTTTTGAAGGCTGCTTCTATCTGCATTTTAAATTCAAAAATGTCATCTTTATCACAGTTATGACTTAATAGATGTACATATACAAGTTGTGCAAATAAATAAGTGAATTCTGTCCATATGTGGAAACCTAAATGAATTTGCAATTTGTCCAATTAAAATCAAGTTCTGTTACATAAAATTTAGTTTGCCTCTACTTCCTGCTCAACTCTTTGCTGCTTTGCTTTCATTTGAAAAGCAGAATTTCTGCAGTGATTCCTCGCCTCTATTGTAAAATGACTTCCAGACAATGCATGAATATGGACATTCCTCATAGATTTTCTGTCTGGTACATTATAATTCATACTGCTGGAGACTGAAATTAATGATGTACTTTAATCCACTTCTCATCCCTTGTATTCTAGCCACAAAAGAATGTTTAAAAAAAAATATGCTCTATGTTCTAAAAAAACCCTTCCAACAACAGTTTTCATCCCATGTAGAGAGTCATTATCTAACCATTAATAACGACCACACAAAAGTAATCCCTAAGGGTCCAGTTCTGCCAAATCAGAGTTATGTTTAAGTCCAAATACATGCAAAATTCTCATGTATGAAAATGGCAGAATCTACAGCTAATAGAAAACATTACAGGTGCTCAGCACTCACCATATAACTATTCCGAAGCAATGTAAAATAGCATAATTGGCTATGCATCTGCATCATTATGTTTGAAGAAACAACAGCGTAGTTGTTTTCTGTGTTTCAATATCTCTATTTTAGTCAAAAGCATGAATATTTACTTGTAGAATGCAGAGATACTGTTAATATTAAAGTTTAGCATAAATTCAGTATGCAGTTTATCATCACCTGACCTCTTTTATAGACTATCCTGAACTGAAGAAAAATGCTCTCAATAATTCCTTAAAAAATAATCTTATTAATAAGAATTGTTTTTCACATATAACAGGCTAACTTCACATGAGCTTTGAAAAAATTCACTCTCAGATTACAATAACCTGAAGAACACAAGACTTCAGAAAGTTTTGTTTAAGTTCAGAGAGTATCTCCTTAACACAATTTAGTCCGTTTCTCTAAGGCATTGAGACAAAAAACTGCTGAAATCACTACCGAGATAATTCTTATTTTCAGAACCCCTTAACATGAGATCTTTTCAGGCTAACTGTAAAGACAGTAGAGTAGCTGATATGTATTGATTACCAATGCAATCAATGTAGGTATTCCAGAGTCCAAAAATTGACCTGTTTTCTTTTTTGTTTTTGAGCTGGGGAGAACTTGGAAAAAAGGCTAAAGTTAGGTAAACTTTAAAACCAATTAGGTATAAATAGAAGATCAGCTTATTAAGTAAGTCTCAGTTTACAGCTAAAACCCAGGCTTCCTTCTTTTATAGGATGTATTATCCACAGTATCGTTTAGTTTATTGCACTCTGAATTGTGGATTATACCCTGACAAAAACAGTAAATGTACTCATTGATATGGAAAAAGTCTATTCATATATTCTCCATCCATGGGAAAAAATAATTTGGGATAGAAAAATATTACTCTATCACTTGTTACATACTGAAATATGCATTATTTGTCTTGATTCAAATCTAAACAGAAAAAGACAAAAGGTTTTCACGTCTTTGCTCATTATGAAAGAGAATGCATAGGTTTCAAGCCAAAGTATGCTAAATATTGTCTGGCAGTATTTAAGGTTTATAAGGATACAGAAATTTCTTCCACTACATCACTCATTTGAAAAGCCAAAGAGAGTGTATATCCTGGTTTTAACTGAACAGCCTTGTAGTTTTCCACATGGCTTCTCAGTTTCCCATCACCTCCTTTCAGGACACCTAGATGTTCTAATCTTTCATTTCATTAATAAATTTAAAAAAAAAAAAAAAAAAAATCTTTGTGTTTTTAAATAACGAAGAAGTGCTTGTTCAAACCGTATCAGCATGAAGAATTTATTCTGCATTTACCCTGGGCAGTTCAGTGGAATAAGTGTTCAGAATGATGGACAGTGTTGGAATAAAGGGGAAAATGGAGTGAGAGTTGACATTAGTAAAGCTCTTCTTTTGTTCTGAGTGAATATTAATGACTCCTGCTCAGTCTTTCATCAAAAATTCATTCCGAATGCTATATTATTGGAAAAAATGCACCACTTGGAGAGATGTACTCATGTCATTGTTGAATCAGAAGCTGGCAACAGCTACAACAATACACATTTTCAAAGCGCATCTTTGTCTAGCGAGTAAGTCGTTCATATGGTAACATGCCTTCCATGACCCAGCCTTGTGATTTTGAATATGTCTATTTGCACCTCTACTCTTGAAAATCAACTGGAAAAATATAAAATAAAGACCACTTAAGATAAGAATGATTGTGAATGGCAAACAAAATATTGCATTTAAAAAAAAAAAAAAAAAAAGAATAAAAAAGAATGCACAGACATAAAAACCTAGAAAACAGAATATCTCATAGCCTGGGACAGTCCTGAGCTCTGTCATACACCATTAATAATTTTGTTTCAGTAAATTTATATATTTTTCTCCCTTTTATCTTCCACACATTACAGTGAATACTTTTAGACTGTGCACAGTACTATTAGAAATTTAACTTAAATTTAATTTTCAATCAGATTGTTACATTCTCTTCCATGTACTTGTTTTAATTCCCAAATTCATCTGTAATAATAGATTTTTCCTCTCAGGTGAAACAGTTTGTTAAATGCTCTATTTACATGAGGCAATGTCTTTTGTGTATAGATGTTAATTCCTTTCAGTATTCTATAGCTGCCTTAGCTCCATATTTTTTCCATATACAAAAACATTTTTGTGGGGAACTGGTAAAAGAATGTTTATTTTTCCTACATATAGCTGTAGCCACATGAGTTCCTCCACAGCACTATGACTTCTCATTCTTTTTTCCAACCTCCATTCACCAGTAGTGCTTGGCTGCACAGAGTCCCCACACTATCATTTCAGATCTATGGAAGAAACAAACAGAAAGAAAAGCTGGCAGCACAGAGCATCCATTCTCCTTTCAAAACCTAAAGCTGAAGACATTTGTGAAAATACAGCACTGTTTGATGCTTTCAATAACATGTTCTTGTATTGTATGGTGCAGTTAAAAATGTTTTTTACTTAAATCCTACAGCCAGATCTCATTTACTGAAGACTGCTACCACATACTCAATTTTGCACCGGACATGGTATGAAAGCAATTAAAGCTATCAGAGTGACTGCTACACTTCCTTGTCTCAGCCTTTTCATCCTGCCTCCATCTCCAGATATCCTAAACAATACCCAAGTTCCTTCTGGCAAGACTGAATGAATCTCAAGAATCCTTGACTTAGTGCTTCCCTTCCCCAAGTCCACATAGTCTGAACACAATCCACAGGCTATGTCACAGTAGCCCTTTCTCAGACAACATTACCACAGCTCCACACACCAGTTGAGAGGTAATTTTGGTGAGATCATCCACACAGAAAACATAATGCATATCCCATGATACTGTGAAAATCAGAGCTGGTCTAACACATCGCATTGGTAATATCATGAGCATGCTGTTGCCACTCACGCAGGGCTCCTATGACAAGGAGCTGAGGAGGGTGAAGGGGAAGAAAGGTCAGCTCTCACAAAACATCACCAGATAAAGACAGCCACAGTGAAAACAGCAAACTAATTTTCCAGTGCTCCCACAGGTTAAGCCCTTGTTTGCTGATGCATCACTTCCATTCCTCTCCCTCTACTATCCTTCCACTGGCAACACATCTGCAAGTCTCCCTACACTTTAGCTGGAGCACACTCTTCCTGGGCAAGTGAGAGTTTAAAGACTACAATCTGTAATATTTCTTTATATACCAAATATGCTCCAGTGCAAAGTCAACAAGGTTATTTTAATTCCTCTGTTTTCTGCTCAATGACCTTTTGCAGATTGTCCCTAACAAGCAGATGCTGGGACACAGTAAGACAACTATTCCTAGAAAGAACGTAGGACAATGACCAGAGCAGGCTAATTTATGAAAAAATTTATGAAAAACATCTCAGTGAAGCTCAGATGAGTTCATACTTCTCTACCTCATAAAACAGAGTCAACTGGGCAGCTGATATCATACTATCTGGCTGAATTGCAAACTATGCTTTCAGATTTTATTGAGGCATTGCTGAGCAGTCCTGATCTGCAATTAGGTCTCTACTGCACTAGGTCCTAAGAGCTGCCAAAACTCCCTCCCCCCTCAACAGGTTATATTCTAAATTCAAGTTGATGTGAGTCGTTATCAAATTCTGAACTCCACTGCTGTTTGTCTTCTGTAGTCTCTAATTGTATGGCACAATTTGGGTGCTAAGAATAAACATGAAAGCATAACAATTCATTTACATTTCTATAACATTCCTCATCTTAGGACGCCAACACTTCTTACATGTGAAGGGCAGCTTCTGTATCAGATGGGGGCTTTTTTCCTCATCTACAAAGATGATGAGTTGTCCAAGATCACAGAAAAGTCCACGGAAGACCAGAAAACATATTTGAGCCTTTGAACATGGGAATGACTTTCCTCTTTCCCAGTGTATTCTCTCTGGCCAATAGTATATGAAATTCACATTTACAGGTGTATTCAAAATGTCCCAGAGAACAAAGCCCATCTATGTGCCTCCCATTACCTACCAGTTTGGGATCTTTTTTTTAATTTATTGTCCTAACTCTGCTTTGGATTTGAAACAAACTTTCTCCCACTTACTCTTTTACATTCCTAAACTTCTATAATGGCTATGGAAAGGCAGGGGGAAGAGGATGAAACAAAATAACTGTGAACTCTCTGCCTTCTCAGCATTCTACTGGTGCACTTTAAAAACACAAGGCAAAAGGAAGATACTCTTAACACACTAACACAAGAATAAATCTCATGTCTCTGCTGAGTAGATTCCATTTTTTGAAATGTTTTTCCATAGAAGCAGTGGCATATGAAACCAATTCATTCTTTCATAATTCCATATAGCACTACATTTTTTTTCCACCATGAAGTATATATAAAAATCCATCTCCCAACTCAAACAGAGAAATGTCACAAAAGTTAAATTCCAAATGAAGATCTGTAAACCATGGGTCTCAAAAGTGCTGTTTGATTTCAGAAACTGTCACATCAGCAGTTTTGGAACACCCAAGTAGGAGGTGCAGTTTTATTAATATTCCACGGATCTGGTTATACATAAGTAACACACATTGCCCAAAAAGAAGTCTAGTCCTTCCCCTTAGTAATAGGACCTGTTTCAAGCTTTCTCCAAGAAAAACAAATTTGAACCGTATACAATACTCGCTAGTGCACACTGACATTAGAACTCGCTATTGATTACTGTAATTTCTTTAAGTTATAATGCAGGCCTGCTTTCCTCTCTAGGCATTTCTCTGAGGGAAGAGAGTCACTGGTAATGACATTTTCTATAGAAATGTCAACTGATGCCAAAATGACACTAAGTGACCACAGACTGCCAAACTCAATTGAAAGGTCATTCAAGTCACTAAATACTAGAAAGATGTGTTCCGTTTCATTCATAATTCAAAAGATTAGAAAAACATGGTTAACACTAACACTGTTGAAAAGGCAAATATAAACTTTCCTTTTTTTAAGTTTGAGTTGGTCTAGATGCACCTTAAAGTAATTGTTTTTCCTTCCCTGCGCTGTTAAAAAAAGAAGTTTTAAAAACCTCTGCAAAGGGGCCGTGGCATTGCCAGACAGAATAGCAGGGCTGAGGAATTTATATTAATTCTGTCCGTTTCGATTACTACACAGTTTTTGCCTGGGGGAAGAACAAGAGAAATTTACTTTTTGTGGCATGGTCCTCATATTTTCCTGTAATCTCAATCCATTTCCATTCATTTTCCAGTATTTTCTTTGCAAAAAAAATATTTCATAAAGAGGAAACTGAACTTATGGCTCTCATTCTGCGTGGAATTCCGTGTAACAACTTTTCACATCCCTAGGGATTTCCACCACTGTCAGTAGAGCACAGTAGAAGTATATATTCTTATATAGAAGTGTATGCATCAGCAGAGATCAAATTACCTTTAGTTACAGGGATTTCTACTTAACTGCAATCATATCAACAAGTACGCAGGAACAGAATACAGCCCAAGCATCTTTAGAGTAATTTAAGGCACGTGACTTACTTTATCTTTAGAAGGTGGCAAAATATGATTTTCTCATTGGAATTATAGAAGACCTCTGTTTTCATACCATCCCGTTTTTTTAATGTAGTCTTTACAGCTATGGTTCTGCAATGAGCTCCCATGCAGGTAAAGAACTGCCTTTATGCAAAGTGCTAAGTCCTCACAGTACAGGCAAAATTGTGCACCTGTATGAACTTCCTCACACTATGATCAAAATTGTATGCCATAAGAAATTACAAATGCAAATTACCTATCAAATTTGACAGAAAAAATACATGTCTATAATTGGTATTTACTAGAAATTGTCTCTATAATTTTGAATAATCCAGAGATCGCTCCATGCACAGAAACAAGACCTGGTTTAAGCCTCTCTAAAAATGTAATATTCATATTCTACTTGTTAAACTACTAGCTGGTTAAATATGATTCACAAAATAATGAGTTGCATTTTGAAACAGTTTTGCATGAAACAGCCAGAGTGCCAACCAGCAGGGTCTTTAAAACAATCTCTGATGGTGCAGATGATGCCCACTTCTGATTCCAGCTCACATGAAACAAATAACCCCAGCCACTACCATGTGGAATTTAAATGATTTTTATTTACCTCTATGAGAGAATGTTTTGCATTATGGACAAAATGCAAGGGATGTCTCAGTGTTTGCCACCGATTCCATAAAAACACTGTCTTTGTTGCTTTCTAAGGGAAAATTTACATCCCTATGAGCAATTAAATTGGTAACAGAGGGTCAACGCAAGCATCTATTGTCATTGCAACAGTTTTAAGCACAATAAGCATCTTGGAACACTCTTAAACCACTTCCTCTCTCTTGTTGGAGAACATTTTAATTGCACAAATTCAATACTTATGTATCCATTTATTCTGAACATTAATCTTTTGAAAATCAGAGCTCATGCTACAAAAGCCACATTTGATGAAAAGGCAGTTTGCATGAAAAATGCCAAAAGGCATACACAAAGTGGTATTTCATATACCAAAACAAAATTATGAAGTCTCTGCAAAATGAATTTCATCCATTATCTACATAAAACCAGATTACAATAGGACAATTTTCCTCTGTAGTGAAATGCATTGAAATAGCAGCATAACTTTCACTTAAGTAGTTTAATACAGTTCCAGTATTATCTCACACATTGTTTTTGAACCGACCAATTAAACACTAAAATTCTTCTCATTTTTATTCTTCATTATAACTGGCACTAAAAATAAGTGCAAGAAGGAACTGTGTAAATACAGTCTTTGGCAAACTTTTTTTTTTAGATTTCCATTTTCACCATTTAAAGATAGGGAAAAACATTCAGCCTCTATTTCTATTGTCTTTTATCTCCCTTATTTTCACCATTCATGAAAAGGGGAAAAAAAAGAGAATCGCTTTTGCCTAAATTTTTGTTTTTTCTTATAACGGTAGTTTTAAAAACTCAGGTAGAAAAATTGAAGTGTTTTCTGCAAACAGAATGGAAAAATCCAATACTAGAGACAAGTGAACAAAGGCACAAATGACAGATGTAACACAATGAAACTAACATTTGACTATCCTTCTAACCTTTACTAGAAGCATCTTCTCTCACATTGAGCAATCAGCAAATATTTGTGATTATTTTTTCTGAACTTAATGACCTAGGAATTGTTTTGAAAATGCACTTACACTTTTAAAGTCCTTTGAAATTCTTAATGACTTTTTGCTACAGAGGATGATTTTCTCTTAAGTAGCCTACCTCTACTCTCCCTTGTCTCAGTTTCCATTGCTCAAAGAACTCCAGCCTCAAACACCTCTGCAGCTCCATATTCCCTGTAGTTATGAGAAGCAGTTTCAGTGATGTACTGATTATCCCCACTACAAAGCAGGTGCTTCGAAGCCACAAAGCCCTTTGAACTTGCAGAAGTGTCCAAAACTGAAAGTTTTCTGTTACTTCAAGGTGTTCTTGGTGTGTGCATCAGAGAACTCCAGTTCCATGCTGGGGTAGAATTTTGTGTAGAAGAGAAAGTCAGGAAAAAGGCCACTAGAAAACTTATGGGTTTACAGCCCTTATAAGCAGGATCCACATTTAGACTATGTACAGACCAGTGGAACAGGACCAGATCACATTTTGGGAGAATTTGCCGAATACCCTATGTTAGGGGATACATTTTGTTCTTTCAGCATCAATTCTGTATGCAGTGATGCACCAAACCTTTGGCACAGCTTAAACCAAAATTCTTGAGGCATCAATACAATTTCTCACAACAGAAGGATCAAGGATGAACATTAAGGGTGGACGAGCACTAAAGGCTGTAAACTTTTAATTATTTGTCTGATATGCCTCTTAGGCCTCCCAGTGTTTGTTTGTTCCAGGAACTGACTTTATTGAGGGAAATGCATAGCTCTAGTAACTTAAATGCTGAAACACTAAAAGGTATATTAAAAAGCAGAGGTAACAGCGAATGAAAAAAGAAAGTGGTCTTTCACAATAACCTGCCTGCTTTGCTTATATAAGAAAGATAAAATGACTTCTATATAAAAATACATCATAGAAATATAAAGCTGATTTGAATCTCTTTATTCATAATTTCTATGCTTTATTGATTAATTTATCTTAGCCAGGATGATAAGGAAGTCAATATTCATTGATCTATGGAATCCTATCAGTACGTGAGGGAACAATCACAGGACAAAAGCAGACTACCCAGGACCTAAGGAAATAATAAATGAACTTCAGGTATTTACATATTCTCAAAGTAGTTCTGCAATATTTACCACTCCTTACAGCAGAACATAAATAGTAAGTAACATATTACAATCAACACACATCCATTTGAATTCCACAAATACTGCTTACTAAAAAATAACAACTTCCCCATTTGCAACAAAAAACATAACCAAATTCCAGCTCAGCTGCTGTTAGACTGGTCACTTAGAGTGACACTTTCAGTGTTCTGTCACAGCTCACAGTAGACATATTCACTTACAGTATCTCTGAATAATGTACAAGTCAATCACAAAGTCAAAAGAGAAAGCGATCTAAGTACAAAAATATAGAGTTACAAACCACAGTAAGGCTGAGCACAACAATTACTTTGAACAGCAGTTTAATTTTTGTTCCTTTTCAGATTCTACAGATGCCCCATTTCTGCTGGGTGCCTTGAAGATGCCCTAAGAAACTATACTTCTTGGACATCACAGGTGCTGTTCATCTTTGTGTAAGCCCTTCATACCTTGCATAACTTCTAGAGTGTAAGCAGAATTTCAAAAGAGAAAGTCAATTATTTATGTGCTGAAAGACACAACAACAGCATACATAGGAAGACCTTATAAATAGCAGATATTTCACCAGCTCCTTCTGGCCTTTCGATCAGCAAAGATTATAAACAAATGAAAGCAAAGCATAGGCACTGGAAGAGCAAGCTGGACAGTTTAAAGATGAGATGCTCTAAGAAAACAATTACAATCCTTCCTGATTCTAAAAGGAGTGACAGCAACGGAAGAGGAGCAAGTTTGGCTTTCTATACACTGCAAGCCATAGTGAGTACATGGAGAAGACATACATAAAACCTTTGAAAGACACAAAAAACCCCAACAAAATTGCCATAGAAATGGGATGGAATACCAGGCTGATGCAACTCTAGCCTTCAGCAGTTGCAAGCCTCTCTCTCTCATACAGATGTGCACTTCGTTTGCAGCTTGCTTGCATCTCTCCGCACAGCACAAGACTGCATTTTGTATTCCAAAACCCTTCGCTAAATTCATATTGGGCCACATTAAAAAATTTCAGCCTGAGGATGGTAAGCAGTTCAGCACAGAATAAGAAGATACAACCACACTGCAGAAAATGTGAAAAAGCCTCCAGTCCTTTCAAATACGTGTACGAGAAAACATCTCCAGGCCCCAAACCCAATTAGCCTGATGCCGAGCAAGACACAATAGGACTGCATTTAAGATAAGATAGTGTTCTCTGCAGTATCTAACAGCACTGATCCAGACCACGTCTTCTCTAAATAAAATCATAAACTGCATTTAACTATCTTTAGGAAGCTACAGGTTATTTAAATCCATAGCCACAGAACTTTGTCATATCTCTGTCAGAACTGCTGTCAAGTCACAGCTTTTTGGGTATCTTTTGCTCATATAAATATCTATAAGTAGTGCTAAAAGCATTTCTTTTTCACAGCTGAATGAATAGCTGTCACTCCAACATCTTAACATTATTTTTACAATCCTCAGGATCATTTCTGTTGTCCTCCTTTGAACTCTACCCAATTATTCCAAATCCACCTCACCATGGGGACACAATACTCTAGTATCAGTCCTGATTCTGTGCAACCTCTGCTGAGTACATTCTCCTCCTCCTACCCAGCATTGCTCTCACTGTATCTCAAGGATATTTGCTCATTTGCCCCAGTGCTACAAGAGAAGCAAGTAACTAGAATGAATTCTACATTTTTCTGGCTTTCAAATCTAACTCTCATCTTCTGATAAGTATTGTTTGCCTTTCAGGTTCATAAACCTATTATTTTACATCTGACTATTAAAAATAAGTATTTTTGGACTTCGACCATTTAACACAGAACCTGAAATCACTCTATAATGGTACTTGTTGAAAGATCTCCAAGTTTCCTTTTAATTCTGGTATTGTCTAGCTTTGTATCTGCATAATTTACCAGCAAACATGTCATCTCACTACCAATAAAAATATTTCAAGTCTTTGGCAAAGGACTAGTCCCTGGGGAAACTACTAAAAGCATCCCCATTTGAGATACCCCTTTGGTAACAACTACACCTTGAAATCTGCTAGTTAATCATCTAATATATGCCTCACTAATCACAGACAACAAACCGTCTTTAAACAGTCATGTGGCCCAGCTTCAGATATCTTGAGGAAGTGGGATGGACACATCTTTCTGCTTGATTCCAAAAATACTGTAACTTTTCGTATCTCCTAGTTGTAATTTTTAAAAGCCTAAATCCCAAATGTGAAATAAGAGTTTATTGATTTCAAATACAAATTCAACAAGCAAAAAGCTAAGAAAAATTAGAAAGGATCAGATTAGAAACCACATTTCATTGACTTGAAACAAGATTACATTGGCAGAAGCTCTTTTGGTTATAGCTAAACACTACACCTTATAATGATCCTTTATTTTAAAATCTTTATTATTTTTAACTCTGTCAACCATTTATAATGGACTCCACCTTTCTATATGCTTTGTATTTAGCTAGTAATGTATATTCAGCATCAATTTCTTTCCATCTATTATATAAATGTTTTAATTTTTATATTCTTATAAAAATATTTTATTAAAATGTTTTATCACTGCTTCTATATTAAGAAAGAATTTAGGAGTCTCTAGTACTGGCTCAGACCAAATGTCCATCTGGCCTACTGTTCTTTATCCAAGAATGGCCACAAGCATTAGTAGGAAGCTGTAGGGACAGGGTAAGCATATATGATACTTCCCCTTACACACCCCCTGACTCCAACTGGTTTCAGTCTGGTGTATTTCCTGAGCCTGGTGTGGTTTGTCTCATTCCACAGTGGATTTTTCTTCTCAGTGCTTGTCCTGTCCTTGAACTACTGTAAACTTTTTTACACTCGCATCACCTTCTAATACAGAAATCCATCATTTAATACTTTCCACAGAGAAGCACCTCCTTTTGCTTGGTTCAATTGTGCTGCTAATAAGCTTCATTTGTTAGTTCCCAATTCTTGCATCAGAAGACAGAGAACAGTCATTCCCTGACTACGCTCTCTATGACGATTTTGTAGACCTTTCTACACCACCTTTGCAAATTCTTAAACACCTTTCATCCAGGCTCAAGACTTCCAAATGTGGACTCATTCATTCCTCCCATAGAATTTGATCATCCTTGGTGATTTTCCAAAAACTTTAAGTTGAAGGTACCTGATCCAAATATATTATTCAACGTATAGATGAAAAAGGGATTTCCACAGAGGTACAAACAGGTTTTTTTCTTTTGTTTTCCATTGTTTTCCTGTTTATTTCTAATGTTTGAACTGCTTTTTTAACTACTAAGCACTGAGACAGTGTCTTCACAGAAGTAGCTCAAGAGAGGTAACAGTCAATTCAGAAGTCATAATTTTATAAATATAAGCTATACATGTGCATTTATCTGCACTTTAATCTCATTTTCCATTTCACTGTTCAGTTACTCTAAGGTCTTTTTATAACTCCTCAGATTCTACCCTTGCCCTACCTTGAATAACAGAATTCACACAAACTCGTGTCGTTCATTGCTTATCCCCTTTATCAGGTCCTTTATGAATATCAGTTCTTAACCAAGACTGATTCTGTGCAGTGTAATTTTGCATTTCATATTTATATTACAATTTGGTTATAGTTATACTAAATTGCTTTAAGCTTTGCAAATAGTGCCTTTCAAAGGTCCAAATAAACACAATACTGCCTGGAGTTATGGTCTACTCACAGATCAGTACATAGATCAAACCATAGCCATAACTGCTAATTTTTAAATTTTCCATTAATTCTTCTCCTCTATCAGAGTAAAAATTGATATCAAGTCACCCATATTGACTAAGAAACTGATTTAAGAAGTTGTCACCTGTTAAATTTATAAACTGTCCTCATATAGGTTAAAGTTGGCTACTAAAATCAGCTTCCAGTTATATAGCTTTCAATTATCCAAAAAGTTTCTTAATGTGCATTTTCTTAATTCTTAAGAATATTTTCTAGTATTCAAATTTTAATATTAAAATCTTCTCTTAGTATTGGCCAATAAAAAAAATGGAAGTAAGAAGCTACTCTAGAAAGCTCTTAAATATTAACACTTTTGCAAAATGTAAAATACTTTACACCTCTTTTATAAAGGACTAGTCTACCTTGAATGATCTTATTTCCTTTAAGAAGGAAACAGAGTAAAAGTGCCAGAAGCAAGCATGCAGACAGTTGCTATGGATACTTTGTTCGTGCATCCTTTCTGCATAACGTTACACATATCCAGTTTGATGACCTAAACAGCTTACATAATGGTTATTTGTGTGTGCAAATGCTGATGTGAGGGTCTGTTAGAGACAAAAATGAACAATAGTATTGCTTTTAAAAAACATACTACAGATTTTTTCAATACTCGGAGTTCTGTCAGACTATCAGTGTTTCTATTCTAATGTAGCACATTTTCAAAGTGAAGCTTATGGGCAGAAATCTCTTCTCAGTTCTGCAAAGCAAAACTAATCCATGATGTTGTGCTCTTCACATATGTAAGACCTGCTTGTAGGTTTCAGAATAAGAAAGCCTTGCTAGAAATAAATGATTCAGGTTTTCTACATTGTTTTTTCAAGACAGCACAGCTTATCACCACATTCACTATTAGCACTTGTATCAATAGCATTAATTTATTTTTATTAAGGCTACTTTTTAACACTCTGTCACAAAGCAGTGAAGTAGGGAAGTCTCGCCATCATTATTATTTAACATAGCATTTCCATAATAATATTCCAGCAAAATTTACTGAATTAAAACTGACCCAGAAAATCCAGCAAAGAGAAAAAAAGTGAGCATTTAAAAAGCCTTGATTTCCTTTGTGCTGACTTAAGAGTATTTCTAATCAATCTGCCAAAGTTACAGATGTATAAGGTGGAAGTGTAGAGGGTGTCTGTGTGGGAAAGCACAGACAAAGCAGAGATGTTGGTAAAACCCTATACAAGAACAAGACTTTCAGGATACCAAAAAGAAATTTAGATTAAAAGATTAAGAAGTCTTTATAAACCATCATTTCAATAAGCAATGACTCTCTCCACTTCTACATAAAAACCTAAAGTAATCAAGGAAATACGTTTTTTTTAAAGAAAAAATAAGGGAAAAAGAGTGATTCCTGCTAACCATGTGGTAGCAGACTTCTTTTTAATAAGGACTATCATTAAAGCAAAGGGAAAACAAAATTATTTTTTTAAATTAAGTACTAACTTAAGAAGGGATCACACTAACCAAATTAGAACATTGAAATACTGAATGTCTATGTGCACATCAGGGTTAACTGTTGATAAGAAAGATTAAATTGCTTTTACTACAGCACTGTTATTAAACCATACAAAAAGCATACTTGAAAATTTCTCTTAACACACAGCATAGCATTATTTCATTCACCTACAGAATTCAGGCTTCACTGTTTACACTCAGAAAGCTATTAGCTACATGGGACTGTAAATTGCCACGGTCATTTGGAGCAATGACTCAAACATAAATAAACTTTGCTTGGCAATTAAAAATATGTCTACTTGTAGCCAAGTGAGGTTTGCATGAGTGCATTTGAACAAAATGAACTATACTTTCTAGCATCAGGTTTGATACTGCTTTAGTATCATATAAATGCAACAGTCTCTGTGTCAGTGCAAAAAAACTTCTCAAAAAAATCTAAAAATGTTAACAATATTCTACAGTTCATTTTAGGAAAACTGTCCTAGATCGTACCTAGAGCACTAAGCACAATTACCCAAATTTAAACTGCTACAGGTTCACTGAAGCATAATCTTAATATGACCTAAAAAATTATTTGTAAAATGAACACAGAAGATGAAACAATGTAGACCCAGTTTAGCAGTGAAGCACACATGACAAAATAAGACCAAAAAGAGTAGCAGGATGCCCCTTCATTTTCAGGCTTGCACACAAGCTAAGGAATTTCCTTTGATGCAGCGATCTGGTGGAATGGCATTTGGAGCTGGCCACACAGATCTTCCATGAGGTTTGGCCTCCTGTACCCTGATGACTATAAGTCTTTGGAACAAGTATCCAGATTTAATGTTTCAGTAAACCGATATGAGAATGCAGTTGTGCTGTTACATTTCCCAGCATTTTTGTAATGAAAATAACATGCTAACTCGAGATGAATCCCATTCTGAGAAACACACTCCACCTCAGTGGGATATTACCAGAGAGTCTCGGTAGAATGCCACTAACCACTGAGGATTATCCCAAGTGAAAAAGGAAGGCAGGACAGTCAGAGGCACATCAGTACACCTCACAGGCAAAACTGGCCAAAGATGTCTATAACTCAGGTTTCACCTGGAAGTTACATTACCTGCCTCCAGATTTAAAAAAAAAATAAAAAAAATTAAAAAAAAAAAAAAAAAAAAAAAAAATCACTCTACAACCCACCCATGGTTTGAATAGGTTTGACAGGGCAAAAAGGAACTTTGCTGAGAGGGTAAACTGGTTGTGACCATCCAGATTTCTTTTCTTATGCTGGGTATCAGCAGAATGGGAGACACACAGAAGCTCAGCTTCAGTTTTCTTAGTGGAGTTGGAGATGGACAAAGGAGGAGATGGAAGGAGGGGGAAGACTCTGGTCTGGTAGCATAGCCAAATGCTAGATCTCAGCAGTAAAAGATACAGCAGACTGGGAGACCTTGAGCTATGGTCCTTCACAGATTAAACCTGGAGCCTCCTTGGTTTGCATGTACAAATGCAGCATATAAAGCTACAGCTGATATTCCAAATCCAAGTATGTCTGCCAACCATTCATTCCATTTATGAATCCACACCAATTTAACTGTTTATCCAGTAGGACTGAAAAGGATAATAAGCACACTACTATCCTCTAAAATTGAGAACTTTTATACAGAGGTTTATGGAAATCGCATGAAATTGATTTAAGTCATCACATACACAGGTGCAAGACCTGTGTTCAAGTTCTTCAGGCCAAACAGGGACTTGGATCTGAATTCTGCTTTGGCTCAAAGCAACTGTGTGGTAACAATTTTGATTTCTCTCTCTTTCCTTTCCTTCTTTTTTTTTGCCTCCTCCAACTTTTTATGAAAATTTATGAATATTCAGAGCACAGAAAAAGGATTATCCTTGTTTCTACTATGAATGACTTTGAAAGGCCCCACATTGCAGCAAAAGCATTTGTGAAATTTCAGTATCTTTCAAAGTAAAATGTATCCAGGAAGCTCTTATTGCAATGAGTCAAATGCAAGATCTGCGTCCACATCTATAGTTATATGGACATTAGTACAATTATCAACGATAGTAAGAATTTTAACAAGGTCTATCACCTTGAAGTTTAATACTGTTTCACATACATCAGGCAAGGAAATACAATTACCTGAACTTCACAAAAAGCTGTATGAAACCATCAGGCAAGGAATTTCTCAAAGACTGTATTCCCATGCAATCTTTTTTTTTCCTCAATAATCTTTTTTTTTTTAATATCAAGTAAGCTCCTTGTGATAGAAGTTTTCCATTGGGATTTTCTATATTCTCCTAGATTTCCATGTCTGCCATTTAGGAAATCTACTACACAGCCACTGAAATTCTGCAGTGGCTAAAACATATGCCTGTCACTTCAGTTCAAAAAAAAAAACAAAAAAAAAAAACAAAAAAACCCCAAAAAACCCCAAAAAATTAACTGACCTTAAAGTCCTCATCAGCTCACCTTGCAGAATGGGAAAGGAGACAACACTGTTGAACTCCTTTGAGGCTTTTTAGCACAAACATCTCTGAAAAAGTATCTTAAATATCTTTAAGTTTACTGATAAATCATCAAAAATGCAGTCAAAATCAGAGAAAATTAAAAAAAAAAAATCAACAGTCAACAATTAGTTGTTCTTTCCTTGTTTCCATTCCTGAAAAACTGCTTTCCAATTTCAGCATATTTACACTCTCACACAACAAGCTTTACAACATGACTAAATTCCAGAAATTTGAAACAGGAATAGAAAAGTGAAAGTGGGGTGGCTTGGCTGGATAGTCTTCTTTCTAAACAAAGAACAATATCATCTAGGTGTCATCTTAATCTAAAAATGTTAATTGTGATATTTAACAGCATTTTAATTCCAGTGAAATCCTTACTGCAGATATACTCACATGAGGAAAAGTACTTCTGCCTGAATAATCTTTTTTGTTTGGGGAACATGTTGAACTACTCTGCAAATATAATTTGCCCCTGTCCTAGGTGTGATTTTTGTGACTCCACCGAAGAAAACCTGACAGAAGTTTTCTACCACAACTGTGGAACAAGTGATCTCTTGCTCAAGCTAACATTATAAACCTGTGAAGGAGATGGCAGCTCCCAAGATATTTAGGACTTTATGGGTAAAAGTAACAAGTTTAAATGCCTCTTAGAAACAGGTGGATATACTATACATATAGACCATAGAGCATTGTGCATTCCTAAATTCCACATCAAATCCTGGAATGTCCCAGAGTTCACTTCCTGCCCATGAACTGTTCTCCAAAAATGACAGGTTTAATCTGAAAACAAAAACAAATTAAAAAATCTGTAAATTTTCTGGGAACCTGAAAAACTGTTCAAAAATAAAGCCTGAGTAAACAGAGACTCTGCAAAAAATGTGACTTACCAGTTAACCTCTGTTAGTGCATTATGGACTCCATCCTTATGAGGATTTCAAGACCTGTTCATTGTTGCCTGTGGAATTTAGCATTAGCTGAAGCAAAACACATTAGTATTTAATATTTTGCCTTCCTCTTTGGCCGTGCTTATAAGTATCTTAAGGGCGGGTGTCAGGAAGATGGGGCCACACTCCAGTGACAGGACAAGGAGCAATGGGCACAAACTGGAACACAGGAGGTTCAATCTTAACATAAGGAAACACTTCTTTACTTGTGAGGGTGACAGAGCACTGGAACAGGCTGCCCAGAGAGGTTGTAGAGTCTCCATCTCTGGAGACCTTCAAAACCTGTCTGCATATGCTCCTGTGTGATCTACTCTAAGACCCTGCTCTGGCAGCAGGGTTGGACTAGATGATCTTCGGAGGTCCCTTCCAGCCCCTACCATTCTGTGATTCACCATACTTGCTTTACAGATTTCCCTATGGAGAGTTGGTTGGGTTAACTCAGCATTTCTCCTGCTGTCTGCTACGAAGGCAGGCAACCAAGGATGATGAGAGGCAGGGGAAGAAAGGATAAAAACAGGAAGAAACAGAGGGATTTCTCAGTAGGCTGTGCTGCATGAGCACTCTAAGAGACAGCAATGGAAGTGACCCAATTAAAAAGGGCTAGAAACTGTCGGTTTCTTTTGCAGAAGGCAACGATGGAAAAGTTTGTTCTGATCCAGTGGTACAGATAGAAACACTAGTGGAACAGGGCTGCTAGAGAGAGGAATGAAAAGCTGACTATTTAAAAGCCCCATCAGGCACATTGGTATTGAGCAAAGTCGAAAGATGACAGTGAAGAAATTTTCATGAAGGTGGAATACATTAAAGCTACAGCCAAACGTAAAGACTTTTATCACAGAAATTAGCTCCACTGAGCTTTCAACTCCGCCAGCCCATCTATAACATTACATGAACATTCTCACATAATTGTCAAGCACTGTTGTACATCAATACCCCAGTAAATTACTCCTACCTGTTACTTGGGAAAGCAGACGTTGATTAGCTTTTAGAAATAAAATTCAAAGACCACAAACTGACGAGATCATGAAAAATCTTCCTAATACTGGAGGTATGCAGGTCTAAGAATGAAATCCTAAAAGGGAACTTTAATTATCAAAACACAGCCTAGAGAAAAAATGGTAATAATAGTAAAGATAGTAAGGGTGTTGGAGGAAATTTAGATGTAATTTTTTTTTTTCCCACACTGCAAAGAGAAAATACTCTTATGGCTTAGTTTAGGACAATTTTGAGAAAGAAGAGCTAGTCAAGAAAGTAACAAACTACTGAATAATTACCAGTGTGTTCAGATTAAATTAATTGGAAGGGAAAATAAAAGCATATTACCATTGCATTCGATTCCATTTTCAAGGGAATACAGTATGAGAAATTAAGCAAATCAGATAGTGAAATCAGCTGAAAGGATAAGCCTATTGACTTGAATTTCTTTTCAAACATTAAAAATATTTTTCTAGAACCTTCATCCAAAGTAAAGTAAAAATCTCAAAAGAAAGTTTCCATATCCAACATCATAAATATCCATTTCAAAAACAAATATTACAAATAACAAATGAGACTAGAAGGGGGAAAAAAAGTCCAAAAATGCATCTTGGAGAGTAAAAAGTGAAGAGACAAGGTTAGCATTACAAAATAGAGTTAGATTTTAGAAATATATGAAAGCAAGCAAGGAAAACTCCCCTAATTATGCAAATAAATTTAAAAGAAAAACAAGCAGTGTTTCTTCAGACATAAGACAGAAAGAATTCATTCAATTCAGAACTATATTCTTCATTAGTTTTCAACAAGAATTATGATACTGGGGGATGGGAGGAACAAAAAATAACAACAAAAAAAAAGCCAGATAGCTAATAGAGTTCGCAAAGGAAATGGAATGAAAATGTAGATTTTTATGTGCCCAAATTGAAAGAATCGGGAAATAGATAACCAAGAGCAGTGAATAAATCCCTGGCACTCTGAAATCACAAATCTCAAAATAAGGACTATTAAGAATCTATCAAATCAGTCATGGCAACCACAGAGAACAAGCACAAAATAACATATATGTATTAAGTTAGAAAATATGGAGATTGATCTTAGAATTGTAAATCCAGAGACAGGTAGGAAATCATCTGATTGCACAAATAATTCATCGAGCTGTGCTGATAGCAGAATGATGCTGAAAGGCTGAAGGTTCCAAGAGGAACTACCTTAAGGGACTTATTGGGATTAACTTTATTAAGTAATTCTATTAATGAGGTATGGCTGTAAAGAAGATTCTCTATGAAAATCTGATTGTGTTTGAGGTCTAGAGTAATAGGATGGAATTTAATATTACTTATTGCAAAAATATGCTCTTCAGAGAATTTCTGCTGCAAATTATGTTTGATAGTTGGAAAGAGGTATACTTGTGTATCTGAATCAAACACACAGTGACTGCATGCTACCAAAATGGCCCCCAAAGAAAAGCAAATATAATCCTGAAATTAAATCAGGCAAGGTATTTTTAAAATCTCACAATAGCATGAAAAACACTCTCATCTTCTGTACTCAAAGGAAATGAGCTCCCATCAGAACAGGTAGATTCAGGACGTTGTGGAACGGTGAGACTTTTGCACAGGCACATGAAAACTACTTGTTCAGCATCATGCAACAAAAGTCTGAGAATGACTTCTCTCTAAACATATAATAGAGGTAGAAGTGCCATGCAAACATAAAGACAATGTTCGCACACAAACAGCCATAGCCTTGCCATGAAGAAATTTATTATGGAAATTGGATGAGGCTTTTAAGCCCCAGCAGGTGAAATTACAAAACAATCTTCAAAAAGAATGGGTTACAGCCCTGATTAGATTAATATGGAGTTTGACATGGTTTTGGAGAAGTTTATATGGTATGCTTGTACACATGAGAGAAGACCAGAGCTGATGACTCAAGACAAGCCCTCTTGTACTATTACCTATGTTCCCAAGTTCCCACTAACAAAATTTGCACACGTAAGTTACAACAACCAGTAGCCATATCATTCAGCTGATCTATCATTTTCATTATAACTTCAATTTTTTAAAAGGCCCTCAGCACCATTATCTCCATTTTGTAGAAAGGAAAATAGAAGTGATGTAGCTTGCCAGTGGCAATGAAGAATGCTATCAGCAAGGTTAGGAACAAAAAGCAGATCTCCCAAACCCAGGTGTAACAAGCAGTATTGTCTTATTGTCTTAGTATAAACCCAGCAATGGCTGATCCATGCATTCAGTCATGCCAAAGAGAAATTGTCTGACAAACCAGAAATACCTAAGGTAACACCTGGTTAGACACAGAAGGCCAAAAATCTCAAGGCTTTCAAGATCAGGCTCAATACATGCATGACAAGATTTCTGTGAGGAATTGCTGTTGACTGCTGATGACCTGACTCAGTGGCCATTACAATGCAGTGTTCCAAACTAGAGTGAGTCAAAGTGCTCATGCAACAGGAAACGCTTTCTGAAACCTCTCTCTTCTGTCCAGCCAGTCCTTGAAAACCAATAAGAAACAGGAGTGAGCAAATGGCCTTGTTTCTGTGTAGTACACAGAACAGAAATCAAACATGGAGCAGCATAAGCAGGTGAATGAATGTCAGGTCCACAAGACACATTTCAACAGCCAGCTTTATTAGCTTAACAGAGGAGGACTTTAACTCCCAAAGTTATCTTATTTATCTGCCACTAAAATTTTGAGGCTCTATCAGTTGCAGCCTGGCTCACCAGTTATGCACTAAGCTTCCCTGTCAGGGGTCTCTGACCAGGCTAATTTTGCATGTGGCAATAACCACCTAATCAATCCATGTCTTTCTAAGTCCTAATGGAGCACCTGCACATCCAGGCATGAATCTTCCTCCTGACATCCTCCACAAACATAAATTACAAGTTTAGTGCACGCACCAGACAAGTCTCAGTGACCCCTTGACAGGGCAAACAGAGGTCATGCAACAATCTGATTTGCAGCACCCACTATTTCCACCTCTCCACTTTCTGAATTTTAAAGCCTGTAGTTGTAGTTAGCTTCACTCTCTGGTCTCACAGGAATGCAACTTTGCAATGATGACTGGTTCCTAAGCAGGACAACACATATGCAATGTTTCCATTAGCAAGTACTGCAGCACAACAGGAGCAGATCTCTAGAATGAAAGGACAATGATGATATAAAGTCCATATTTTACAGCAGGGGGGAGTAGCTACGGTCTAGCTCTACTCTAGTCCAGTGGACTAAAAACAACTCGGTGGTTGGAGTGCATCATTCAGTTTAGTTTCATCTGGAATTAAGCCACTTTGTATGCTTCAAGACAGTCCTGCAAAGACAAGGAAAGTGCAGTAGGATCATCAGGAGACTCACTTGAAAATCACCAAAATGCCAGTGGGGACAAAAAACCATCTTACTGTTGACTAATACTTGGTCTGCCAATTGCCATGGCCACGCAAGAACACTTGCATATATGTAAGGAATATCTGTCATATCCCAGTTAAATTTGCACCTCAACCACGTCTTCAAAAGTTTGCTGTTCAAGGCTCAGAGTGGCTTTCTGGTTTGTAAAAGAAAGGCCGGGAAGACAATCAGATGTCATGAATGAAGCCTGTTGATATCAGAGAGGGTCTAGGGTCAGCTGTGTATAATCAAGGAAGCAAGGGGTTGGTCATTGCTTGGTAGGGCTGAGCCACAGCTGTAGCTATAGAATAAGCTCACTGATCTCATTGGTCTTAATGACAATGCCATGGCTCTGCAACTGCTCAATAATGCATGCTTAGGGAAGGTACCTATGAAACAGTCTTCCCTTTGCTGACCCTTCCAGTTTCCTGCTATTAGTGTACCAGATCCTTCCTGACCCTGTCCCTGGATTTGGATCACAACTGTTAATATTTCCTGATGGATTTAACTTTCACAAGATTGTTTAATCCTTCTTTTAATGTATTTTATACTTCCAGACTTCACTGCCTCCTATATTAGTGAGTTTCATGGTTTGATTATATGCCACATATTTGTTTTTCTTTGAAGAATGATGCCCAACAGCTACACTTCCTAGTTCTTGCCTTATAAGAAACAGAACATAATCACATGCACTTTTCTACCTCTATGCTACCTGTGAGTTTATAGACTTATTCTGCTTGATCTTTATTTTCATATGGTAAGTACAATCATTGTTTTTGTCTTCTCAGTATCTTTTCTACCCATTTTCAATATAGGTTGATCGTTTAATCTCCAGTCTCTCAATGCTGTCAGAGCCTGCTATAACTTTTTGCCACCACCTTCATTGATAAATCTGCTTAATTTTCTATCACCATCAAGCTTTTCTGAGCCTTTCATCCAGTTCATTTCTGTTGAAAAGGAACCCGACTGTTAACTGAACTTCTCAATTCAAGCCAGCTATTATCTGAGCCAGAAACAAGCACTGCAGAGAAAAGAATGCTAAACAAAAGGCAATGCCAAAGAAGTGACCTCATTCCACGCCTGCTGCCCTTGCCCTGGTCGTATCTACAGCTCTCCTATCACAGGCAAAGAAAACCTTTAGCTATTTCCCTTGGGCTCACAATACTGCAGGCAATGGCAGTGCAGACCACAGGAGAGCAAGTTTCCATGCTGAGCAGACAAGAAAACACAAGTGATAAGATCCTCCCAGATCCTCCAAATCCTTCATTTCTCACCAGTGGTGCCTGAGGGAGCAACACTTCTGAGTGGCTCCAGCTCTGAAACAAAATGGTAACCAGTATCATTCAAGACAAAGTGACAAAGTGCCTTTGTCCCACTAGCTGAGAAAAGGGGGGAGCAGGATCCCTGCTTAGCATTGGTATGTTGAGGCACAGCCTGAAGACATCCAGACCTTGCCCTGATGCACACTATAGGTCTTGCCATAGCTTCCCTGTAAGCCAGTCCTCCCCTTTTCCCCCCCAAAGACCACCACTGCTGTACCAAAACCCACACCAGCCACATTATCCTCCTCAGTTGCTTACCCACTCACTATTCTGGAAAGAGCTACCCTATTATGTCAAACCCTATAAAAATCAGTTAACCCCAGTTAACCCCAGCAACAACCCCAGCAACAACTGGCCAAACTGGGTAGGGATACACTTTACACCATCACTTCCTAGTAAAGACAGGGGGAGGCCAATATAAATCAGGGGCACAGCAGGAGTGAAGCTCAGAAAGGCTGCAAATAACCAGCCCTGAAGTTCAAAACAGCCACCTCTCAAATGACATTTTCCTCAGACTAAACTTTTCTGAAGTCCAGTATTTAGGGACTGAAGTTCAGACACCCTCTATTTGCTGCCTGTGGCTCACTTAGTGAAATATTCAGTATCTGCCCCTTTATTCCTCATCTTTCTGAAGGACTGAAGAGGACCACTAACTTACCAACTGAGAAAAGACAGGAGAGAACTCAGTGCAGATCTGAAAATAAAAACCACTTCATTTTTCCACTAAAATATTCTGGTTGCCAATAGTGAGACTATCTTGGCATGAGCAACAGAAAGAAATTTTCAAAAAAGTACATCAACATTTCTGTAACTAAACCATTATTTGAATAATACCAAGAGCAGACAGGGTTAGAAAGCAATACTTGTGTCACTCTAATCTCCTTTTTGGAAAAGTAAACTCTTACCCTCCAAGATCTTTGTAGAGACAAGCAGAAACATCATATGCAAACTTTTCTACTTACCCTCTTGTGTCAGGATGGTTAAAAAGTTTAATCGTTACACTTACTGCACTGCTGCCTTTGTCATAACTAATATATCTACTGACAGGCTACGGAAATCACAGACGTGTTAACATGCAACAAAAGTAGCTCAGTGCCACAGAGGACCAGATACCTCTGCTGTCAAGGTCAATGATGTCTGTGAGCATCATAGGGGTGAGACATTCAAATCTCCAGGGATCAAGATTAAAGATGGTAATAGCTTTAGATGCAGCAGAGCATCTTGTCCTTCAGCAGAAAGTTTACTGCCTAGGATGCTGCCCTAGCAACTGATGCACAGTACAAAAGCATCAGATAAGACAGAATTAAAAGCCAAAACAGTAAGCAGGTAATGGACAATACAGGAAAACAAGGAAATTGGAAATTATCTTTTCCTTGCAAGCATTTAACGACTCAAGGATCTCTGGAGGTACTAACTCCTGGTTCTCAACTTTTTGGCTAATTAATTTTTTCTCATTCTAAAGCTTCACTTTAATTAGCTCCCAAGTTGAGCTACTATGAAGAGTTTTTATTTTCATTCTCTTTCTACTATATGTAAAAAACACCGGCTTCAAAAATATGTACTCATTAAAAATAATGAGTGATTTTGATATTGCTTAAATATATTCAAGAAAAAGAAGTTGTAGGGGTTTTTGTCATGATTTAATTGCTTGGTATCACAACAGAAAAAGCCATGTATTTAAATATCAGAAACCTTCCAAGTCGATTAAGTCTCGAAGCCACCAGTGTTTAGAGACTCAGGTCCTTTAGACAGATGACAGACTAGTGCTTACAACAGTTGCCACAAAACGCTTTTTATAGTTGTCCTTATTACAGCATGGGATTTTTCATTCTATAAACTACAGTACAAAAATGCATGTGCAATAAAGTCAATACTGCAGCAAAATATGAAAACAGCATTAGCTGTCAACTTATTGCTCACATTTACATAGCTCTAGAACTAGGATGTTCAGAGTTTTAAATAAGTACATATTGACCTAGAGGTTTACTTCTGTATCTGTAACACATGCATCTGTTGACAAGATATGGTAATTACTGTGGATTAAAAATGAAGTCCATGAAATTTTATGTTACATATTTGTCTACGTTTAGCCTGTATCCAGGGCTAAACTGTAGCAGTTGTTCTACCACCTGATGACCCCTCCCCAGCTGAGAAGAAAAATCAGGGGGAAAAAAGGGAGAAGCCCCACGAGTTGAAGTAGAAATAGATTCAATGAAATAACAAAACTAATACAATCGCCAACACAAAGCATTCAAGCTTATACTCAGCCTTGTCCTTAGGAGCAGGAGCAGAAAGCCAAGAGAAATGAGCCCCAGAGAGATGAACTCCCCACCCTCAGTGAACTCCCTCCTTTTAAAGTGAGCATGATTAAGTGGTGTGGGATACACCTGTGAGTCAGCTGCCTTGATTGGATCTCCCAGCTGACTCGGGGCTACCCATGGCCTGCCTGCATGGCTGGCCCATGGGTCTGTGCCTGGGGAACCAGGACAATATTTGAAGATTATGTAGTAGTTTCTTAAATTAGTGATGTCTTTCATATAAGCCTTGCCTTATAACATGAATGCTATACCGCAAATAGAAGATGAAAGAAGTAAGACAAATTTATTTTCCTTTTGTATATTGTAACTAGATATTTCTAATTTATTATTATTTTAACCAGAAAAAGTCCAAGAGGTATTTTTCTAGACTGGATTGAATGTTTTGATCATTGAAAAATACACTTTAATTCAGTAAAGAATGCTCTATCTCATGTAAAGCAATCAACTCAAATACAGGTTTAACCAAATACAAGTTTAACTTCAAATTTACGAGTGCCTGTGACATAAATGAACACAATACCTTTGACAATGGAGTTGAATGACACTGTTGTAACATATCACAAATACGTTTTAATTATTTCTCTGTAATGCTCAGCTTCCTTGCTGTTTTCTAAAGAGAAGAATGATAGTACATCTTTAACAAGTTATTTAGGTTATCATTTGATTCAGTTCTACTTAAAGTCTACAGTTTTGCAACCAGTTTACAATTAGCATTCATTTCTCATGCATGAGTTGACCCACTTACATAATGCAGTAAATCCATACCTTTGGGGATTTTTCTGGACAGCTTGTTTTACTTGCACCACACAAGTGATTTTATTTTGTCAATACAGAGAACAAGGTTACAGTCATCCTGTCAAATTTATTTATTTATTTAAATTAGAATCAGAAATACTATTTCCTGTGAAACATCACTGTAAACTTTTTGAAACTTTGAGATGTATTTTAACATCATAAGGGCTCTATAACTTTTGTAATTGACTAATTTCATAAGAAGTACAATTTTCTGGTGTTTCTTTCACACATTAGTAGCTTATCAGAACATCAGTATAGATTTGAGTTTAATGTTTTAATGGACCTACCCAAATGCCTATCTGAATTTACACATCTAATGCTAATTATGGACAGTACGGGATATAATAGGCCAAATAGCTCACTAACACCCATCATAAATCCCTATTTTTAATGTTAATAGTTTTTTCCAAATGCAATTGCCTCCCTTGGGTAGGGGTTTGTTTTCCAGTTTCTCAGTGGTAAAATGCTACTCTACTTTCTGGTGAAGAGTTATGCAACTTTCCACCTGTGTTACAATAGAAGTCATCTTATAACAGTGTCACTGATAGACTCTAATGCTTTCCTGCTCTGGACCAGAAAGATGATCTTCATCAGGTGAAGAATGTCACCATATTAGGGATATCTGGTTTATTACCCCCATGGAATACGGCCTAATGCAACTGAGTTATACATTGTTACAAATTGAAAGTCTACCTACTCAGCAGAACTTTTCCAGTAGCTAAAATCAACTAAGTTATTTAATTCCACCTGTACTGACAGATTCATACATAACATTCCATAAAGTATCCTTAAACTTGGCATGTTGGGGACTAAATACTGTTTCTTCCCACACGTTGGGAGCTATTGTCATGTATCTCACAAGGATTAAGAAAGGGAAACCAACAAAAATAATCAGAAAAATTTACGGGGACAGAAAAAGAAGTCAGTGCCATCCCTGATGAATCACAAACATACTGCTCTGGATTATCAGTGATCTTTTCCTCCCCTGCAAGTAGCTGTAAAATTATGTCAGCTGGAATGCTGACATAAAAGATAATGGCTTACTCTAGGTGCCACTGACTGTACTAGCATGAATACTTTAATCTCTGTGCTCTAGTTCTTCATGTAAATGAAGACTATGTAAAAGAGGATTCCAATACCTCCCCATTTCTTAGACAACTCCAAAAAAATTTCATTCAATACAGTTAAAGAACTGAGAAAGAAGCTTTGAGGAAAAGTCCACAAAGAAGTTACAGATTGGTTTTGCAATATTTATGGTGTGTGGAATATCATACTGTACAGTAAATAAACAGTAAATGAAACAAAACATTAAAAAGCTGAATGCTTAGCGACTGTTGTTCTATACAGGGATTAAAGCAATAAGTGGACAAAGCAGCATGCCATTAAATAATATAAGACTTTTTACTGAAAGTACAGGTAAAGTGTAGGGGCTACTTTAACACTGTCTTTTTCTAACTTTGCATAATACTTTGATAACGATCATTAAAGAAAGATTTTTCTTTTCTAAGAAAATACATTGAGGTTTCAAATGCATTCTGAAAGGTTTCCAGTTGCTCACTTAGCACAAATTATATCTAAAAATATTACCTACATTTCCTTAGACCCATAATTTCTTAAGCATGTGTTCAGTCATTTTACAAATTTCTGAAAGCTGTACAGTATATGAAAGCTATACAAAAATCTGCAAAAAATACTCATAGTCATTGAAACTTAAGATGATTCTTTTGCTAAGTCACTTCTAAAGCATTTATTAGGACTGTACATTTAAAGGAAGAATTATTTCTGCTTACTCAAAACGAGACGTAAAGAAACTTCAACACAGAAATATTAGAAAGCCAAAGGACCTGGGGCTTCTCAGAATCTCCATTTATATGCATCTATACAAAGCAAGATGAGATGATGAATCTAGAAAAGCTACATGGTTGGATATGACTCCATGTATGTCCGCTGCACAGGAGCACAGTAGGAACTCCACTTTCTTGCAGAGATACACTTGCAATAGGAATGATATAAGCTTCCAGCCAGAAAAAAATGCTGCTGAATGCAACTGGTAGATGCTTAATCATATGAGTTATATGCAGCATATTTGAAAGGCAATTGTGTGGAATCAAGCCTACAGCATACCAAATAATGAATAGTTCTTGGAGTTGCTGTTCATGTTAAACTGTCAGAGGAACCAACAGGAGCAGAAGGCAATCAGTACTGTGTCACACTAGCCTTCCACGCCTGCTACAGGCATGCAGCACTTCATACACTGATCAGCAAGTGCTATTCTGTCTATGTTAGCAGACACAGTTGTCATATATGATTAAATGCATATTTTCCAAATGAAACAACAACAACAACAACAAAATCATGCTTTGGAATATAAAGACAGTCAGATAAATTATGAATCACTTCAGAAGCAGTGAAAATCCCAGCATTGCCCAGAACAATATAAGCTCTTTTTGTATGTGATTTAACATGCTTACCCAGTCTCTTTGTTGATGTGCCATGGCTGGTTTTGTAAAATGTAGACACTGATGTTGCTGTCAGTTTTTCTTGTTCACTTTCATGCAGTTCTTCTCCTTCACTTGAATTAGATGGAGGGGAAAAAAGGCTCTTGGAGATGAATATCTGCAGGCTTTATGCTGTGAATCCTACAAACAGAGCTCCAGGCCTTGTTGTTAACATCTTCTCCTACCAATTTTCTCTACAATGTGTTTTGAGAATTTAATAGACCATTTTATGTTTGAGCAAGTTAACAGGTTGAACAACTGTGCCAATAGCTTCCAAGTACAGAGCCATGGCTCAATATCTATTAGGGACAATTTCTAATTTCAGATGTGCGCAAGTACAGTAGCAATGTCGTATGTTTCCTCCTTTAGTTGCTGAGGTAATACCTTATCACTTGTTTCTTTCTCCAGAAAACAGGTGTTTAGTTGATACAAATTTTGGGGAAATCCTGTCCTCCGCTGCTTCCCCTGGAGATGTATAAATTTAACTGGAGGTAGAATGTGACCCTTGATACTTAAAACATGCACCATATTTCACTACAGACACCAAATACATAGCCCTTCTCAGTCAAATCCACATACACTGCTTTTGAAAATCTTATAAGATTTTCATTTATAAGAAAATTCTATTGTAAATAATCAAAAATTATATCTAAAGAAAGTGCAATTTTATGTAATCATTCAATGAATGTTTAAAACACTGTTTCCACACAAATAAGCAAAAAGCTCTGTTAATTTACTTCTTGGAATCAGGATGTTTGTTTTTTATTTAAAAAATAACAATAATGAAAGACTAGTTGGCTTTATTTGTAACTTTTCCAAAATCAGATGGATTTCATGCTCTCTTTTTGCATCCAATACAGGCTTCAGTAACTTCAGTGGGGAGTTCAACTCCTAGTATATGGAGGACACACCATCATCCCCCAGGGGTCATTCAGTGACCTTCTCTTAACTAACTCTACCATCCTTTCTAACTTAAGGTCTTCACCAAAATAGGATACCTTCAAAATGTGCTTTTTAAACCAAATATATTCTGTATTCTTCTTTTTCTTAAGGTATAGTTTTCATTTCATATACAATCCAAACCTCTTGGAAAACGAGTAACATACATATAAATTAACTGCATGACTCCATTTTGCTAGCTCTCAAAGGGAAGAAGGGCACAGATGTGCACTGCTTCTTGCTCCCACATGACTTAAGTTCATAACAGCATGAACGTGGAAATGAGAAATGCTTACACAGGCTCTCCTTGTAATGAGGGCAACCACTGTGAAAGCTTCCATGCGCCCTTCCAGCCATACAATCATGCCAGCAACCTCCACTATCCAAGCACTGGCCTTTATCTTAATGAAAGTTTCTCACTCCATCAATTTGTATGGACACCTGTTTTGCTTTATACTTTGGAGATATTTACCAGGGACAGATTTAAGAAAAAGCAACTTATTTAACATAGGATAAAGCATGCTTCGAGCCATATATGTAGACATAAAAGTGCAGGGGCTGTAAGCTGCAGCTCATTGCTGCAAACTGCTGAAAGTGTTCCATTTCCCCAGTGGAAATATTCCTAGACTGAGTTCCAAATTTCTCCATTTAGCCATGCATCACGATAGATCAATAAACACTTTTGCTGTCTTCTTTAATTACTCTGTGCTTTTTGCTACCTTAACTTTTTCCATGCAAAATCAGTTTACAGTTAGCTTACAGACAAAATCACCTATAAAAATACATGTTATGTTTTCCGTTTTGAGAATATTTGCGTTCATATTGAAAACCTTCTGAAAGTTCATGATGGAAAACAAACACTGCAAGGACTTTTAACAAAATTAACACATTTCTCTATGCAAACAGCATAAATTTTGAGACTACTAATTACATATTCAATGTCAAGAAACAGCAATATCTGCAGAAGTGATAGAATTTAAAATTTTGAATAATTAAAAAAAACTAAGAAACTTTTATAATACTTATAAACATATACACTTTTATAATAAACATTTTCACACATAGTAATTCGTAAATTTTATTCAAATTTTAAAATGCCTGCTCAGCCATGCAAAGGGTAAAATCCTAAAAGTCCTGCAAACTCATCAGTAAAAAAAGCTGCTTAGTTTATGCCTTACTTACATCAATTTAGACTAGCACACTAGCATGACTGCTTTATGCCTTTCAAGCTAACTCAGTGCTAAGAAGCTGTAAGAGTTGTAGTTTGGGGCAGGTGAACCTGAATGTCCCAGACAGCCTTCATGATTCTTTCTAAGCATGTTGTACATCTGCAGAATTTGGCTTTTAATGCTAAAAAACATGAGACATTGGGGTAAATTTCATTCTTTTCTAAGAAATTCCATTCTGGTCCTGATACATCCATCAAGCCACAAAATAAATTCCACGAGTTTGGTCTAAGTCTTCAGAGGCAAGATCGCTAGTGGTAAAATAGCAATCAAAATCCAAACCCCACCATCAACCCAGTCTCCTCTCACTCCCCCCACTATCTTGCAAGGTTTATATTGACAGCATAAGAGATTCTTTAAAAGTCAGAGCACTGTGCTAATATTCATGTATGCTGCAAAACTTAGTATGAGGACAAAAAGACAGTATTTTACAAAGACTTCTGCTAAATAAAATCTGTTCTCAATAGTTTTATTTTGTTATTTACATTCATCAAAAATAGCTACACGTTTAACTGTGCTCACTTACCCCTTGAATGAAGTTGTTACATTTTTGTTTCAAATAGGCTCTTTGAGAAGTTTCTAATACCTCAAGGTGAAATCAAAACAAAACTGAAAATTAAATATATATATTAGTATTCCTTCATTTTGCTATATATGAAAAATAAAATTATTTTAGAATTTATAAAGTGCTTACCTTTCAGTCTCTTGAAACCTTACTTAGATCCTTAGTCCATGATGTATACTGTTTATCTGATAAATACAGAAACTACTCTGTGTGGAATACATTTCTATAATACAGGATTTTTCTAATTAGATTCAAATTGTGGCCTATGCAGAATTATCTTTCTAGGATATAATGATATAAATCAAATCATTATTTTACTGTAAGCGTAAATGAAATGCAACTTCTTTTATCATGCACATTTTAAAAATCCATTTTACCCTCCAATATCTGTCAGTTACATACACCAAGAAAAGAAAACAACTCTGTATTGTTAAGTCTGAATGGAACAACTCTGTATTGTTACGACTGGATGGAACAAATCTATGTTGTTAAGACTGGGTGGTTAGGTATGAGAAAAAAAAAAAAACAACACACTTTTCACATTTAAAAAGATATTTCTGGGTCTGAAAAGGCAGGCAGACAGCTTTGGTTCAGGAGCCAGACAGCATCATAAATTGTGCAACAAGGTCTTCTGCTAGAAGAGAAATCCCCTTGTCCCATTCAAAAATAGTGATGGGAAGAAAACTCTTTCCCACGTCACAAAACTACTTGTTTGTTTTTATTTCCCCTCTTTCCTACAACAGAAAACCCAATATGCCTTGAACAGGAGAGAGAGAAAGAGTATGCAAGTGAGCTGTGTCATACTATTCTATGCTCTGATGCTAAGGGTACTGGGCTTGGGAGATCTAATTAAATGTTCTGGCGTGCCAATATCCAAAACCAAGCACCATAGGCCTGCTGCAGGGTATTCCTCTCAACCTCGCTTAACAGAGCAGACCCATGCAAGGGATTAAGTATTCATCAGAGCATTGCTCGTTTCATCTCCTTGATGCATTCCAGAACTACTCCACACAAAAGAATCACTCTTGCTCAAGGAAGCTATGTAGGTCATGAGAGGACCTCATTTAAGTTCCTGGTCTGAATAAAAAATACAGCTGATTAAAACCAGGGACTCACTGAAGTTTCCCAGATCCCAAATGGAAGTCTTAATGGCCATGCTTTTTGCCACACTGAAGAATACATCTTTCTCTCTCACAAACCAGAAATTTCAATTAGCCTAGCATTAACATATGAGCTTTTGTTCTCATCTTATCTACACACAGGAGCATTTGCAAGGCTCTTAAATTAACTGTCCTTTCCACTGGCCAAGGCTCCAGGAAATGAGTCCCAATTTTTTACCTCAAAGACCAGCTCTGGACATGAAAATCTTATCTAGTGAATGCTTGAGCAAGAATGGTACATCTACATTGCTGTGATAAACTAGTATTTTTCAGTGACTCTTTTTCCAATAACATTCCAACCTGAGAAAAGGTTTTTCTCTCAATAAACTCCATCATTTTCTTCTGATTATATTTACATTGGGTGTCTCTGATGCCATGCTGTTATTTTATTACTACAAGGAATAATTCCAAAAAATTTTTCACAAAATAATCTATGGAGACAAGTTCTTGCAGCAGAAGAATGATCAGGAGGGAAATGAGGACAAGCTAATGGTATTGATTCTGTGTCATTTCTAACTCCCTCTAATTTTTACATACTGTATACATATTGTAACTTGCACTGCATACTGCCCAATATTCCATCACACAGTGAGTTAAACATGCTACGAGGGAATAAAATATAAGTAAATAACTTTCCTAGTGAAAATGTAAGTCAGGAAAAGTCAGATTTTTAAAAATCCCAAAGCGTTCTGCATTTAAGCTCTAAGTTAATGAAACACATGGTTGATTTCTGCTATTTGCCATTCATTTCTCATCTTGCAGAACATTGTCTTGCATGTATTTTCTTTTAAAACTCAGTATCAAAATTTTATCTGCTTCTAGAAAACTCCATCTTGCCAGTTATACTAATTTTGACAGTCCCCGCTAAAAAAAATTAAAATAAGACAAAACTTTATAGCTTATATAATTCCTATAGTTCACAAGTAAATAAAAAGTTACAAAAGTATTCTTATTTGCTCATAAATCTATCAAAAAAGCAAAAAGTGTCAGATCATTTTAGAAGAGAAAATACTTTGAGCATACTTGCTAAAAGCTGGAAAGGTGAACACACATTGCCAATGTGCTGTACAAGTTCATGGTATAAAGTTACACACACTTCAAAATCTGACATACACAGATCGGTCACCAAAATCAGATTCTTCACTCTCACAGACTTCATCAGAAACACCAACAAACACACCTGTTCTTAGACACACTATTTCTCCATCTACAATCACTATAGGTGGCAGTCACATACATTACTGATTTGTTCCTGAGTCCTTTTCAGTCTTTGTAACTCGGGCGTATCGGTCACAATACTGAACCCTCTTCCTTTGCTTTCTTCAAAGTCTCTTTTGTATTTTACCTACAGAATAGAAAACACAGAAGAACAGGGTTGTTTTCATTTTCCGCAATATGCCCCTAGCAATGCAGCAATTCTTTTTACTCTAAATAAAGCATTTGCAAAACACTTTCAGTCCTTAAAGGAGAAGCCTGCCTTCATCCATGAACAGAGATTGGCAGCAACTGGACAAAATTTCCCAGTGTCCGAGCAACTGCCTCCTCCGGGGGTGAAGTGGGCTCACCTCCACGCATACTGTGACTGTGGAAACATCAGTCTCAATGGTCATTTCATACTCAGAGCAGTAACCACAGAACTACAGATGCCAACACAGCATCAAGCAAGCACTTATTTTCACACAAAAAAACTAGCCATAACTAAATCTGGAGGTCTTCCAATACACAGCTTCACATTTCAGCCTCTGAAGTGCTGGGGTCTGAACTCTGAGCCCTGAATTAAGATTGACATATGGGTGGTCCCCATGGTCCTTTAAAAGGAGGGGATGAGTTTGCCTTTTGCCTTTCCTCCAAGGTGCAGCCAGCCTTGTAAGGAAAGCCCTTGGGTAAACAAGCCCCAGGTGCCCTGCATTGGGTAAATGAGTGCCAGGTGTCCTGCTTTGGGGATAAAAGCTGGGACCACTTGCAGGAAGGGTGGAGTGTCTGTCTGTGAGGTGGATGCACTTTGCAGAGTTTCCCTGTTGGGGAAGGACCTCCTGACTCTCCCTGCAAATGGGCCCCAGTCAGGTTTGGTGCTTGTGAATGTGGGCTCTGTGAGAGCAATATGTGGCTACCTCTCTCCTATATTATCCGTCTATTGGCTTGGCTGTCTCCCATCTCTGCCATGGGAGACTTTGTTGTTTTGTTTGCTCCACCTATTGTTGGCTGTGTTGTATCATTCTTGGGGTCACTGGGGTTGATGTCTGTTATATGTAATCTGATTGACTTGTTTGTACCCCCAGCGATTACCCATATACTGACTTTTTTGTATACAATAGAAACTAATTACTGGTTCGTTCTACTGCTGGCTGTGTCCTTTGTGCTAGGCCTAGTAATTGGCAAAACAGCCTCTCTTCATGAGTCTACCAGTCTCTTCCCTGGTTGAAACATATATTACACATTAAAAAAATGTTGCATGAAAAGAGTATTTAGAAGATTGCAAAGTCAAACTTTCATAAGTTAGGGAATGGCTGCTGTACAAGCTTAATTTGTCCCTCTTGCACATATGCATTAGGTTATTGTCTTTAATCAGGTACTCGAATATTACTCTTTGACAATGCCTCCTGCTTTACGCTGTACACAGCAGAGATGGTTCCATATGCGGTTGTATCCTTTTTCGGACCACACTATTAAAATCCTACTGTCAAAGTAGGGATATTAGTTCCCTCGGGAGCTTTTTTTACAGCTCTCATCACAGTCATTAAACAATCTTCATAATGCACCCTGGAAAGTAGGATTGGCATTACCCACACTTCTGAGGTGAAAAAAGCTTCATTTCCAAAAACTTACAGGGATCTCAGGGTGTTCACTCTCAGATTCCTCAAATATGTTCAAATTATGGACCTAAGTTACTTGTACAAATATCCAGTACTTCTGCAAATCAGCCTTGGGAATCTCAATTTCAACATAAAGAAACAAGATGAAATCTGCAAAATCTTAAGTCACTGTTGAGCAACAGACAAAATTCTGTAGCAAAGACAGAGTTGGGACCCATGTGTCCATGGATGGATTCAGCTACCTTATCCATGACAACTGCCTTTTACTTCCTATGTCCCCTGCTTCATTCACTACACACATCCAAATTTTGCTACACATGGGAGAGCAGTACTACAAAAAGTGGTATTCTCCTTTACACAATTGATAACCACAAACCATACAGCTTCCACACCAAACTTCTAGTTCAAGGTTGGCTTAGGCTTCTTTCACCAGCAAGAACTTAATGTTACGATGGTGATATACAGGAGAAAATACCCCTAGATTACAAAATTGAAGTTTCACAAGGCTATAGAATACAGTTTGTCCTGCCCATCCTAATCATCAATGTGTATGCTCATAACCTTCGCTTTTTCTTTAAAAACAGGTTTAGTGTATATAGTTATCATCGTATATAGTTCACACATAAGCCCATTATACAAATCCTTGAGACACTGCAGTAAATGACCACATCAACAACTACCATTTTTCCTGTGTTCAGAGCTAGCTGAAATTCATACACAAATGACTGTAGGTTTCACACAAGTATATTTTCATGCCACCCTGAGACTAAGAAAATAGCACTTCCACTCAGACTTCTGAGGAAAGCATGGGCTGGTGCCCCATGCCTTTCTGTTCATCTCCCCGGGTTCAACCTTCCTGCATCTTTCCTTCCATTTGACCACCATCATCTGGTATCCCTTTGTCTCCCTCTGAGCTTTTAAACTAGTCTAGTCCATCTCTCCATGGCTTCTTGCTAAATCCCAATGCACTTCAAGTACCTTTTTCAAACGTGCTTTTTCTATTGCCTATTATCTCCCTTTAGTTCTACCAAATGGCTCTCCATCTTCCTACTGATTCTCAGAGGCTTCCTTGAACACACTGGGTGGACATAATACTCCAGGACTGTCTGGTGCTAAGAAAGGGGTCTTATGAGCATATGTGAATTTTCTTTATTTGAAGTCATCTAAAACTTTACCAAATTCGGACAGGCTTCCATGGCCAAGGACACAAAACACTTTCTTCCATCTCAGCAGTCTCAACTCCTCAGCCCTAAATGCTAAGACAACAGAGCTGTTCCACAAAATAAAAAAAAACCCAAAAGCATCAAAAAGTTTGTCGTAGTCTCGGCCTTGGAAACAACTGAGTATTTTGCATTAAAAATTCCAAATTTGGCCTGAGGCAAACAGCTGACATGGAAATGTTCAGCCATACTGCTTAAAGTTTACCAGAATTATGAGCAAGTGAATACACCTCATAACAAGAAATGGGCTCAGCCCTGCTTATAAGAGAGATAACCTACTGTTAGAAAGAGCATTTCCTGTTATGAGTTCCAAATGTACCAGCCATTAACTTCAGGTGACCTTTATTCATCTTACAAAGGAAGACAAGAGAGTCAGGGAACTAGATAGCTTTAACTTCATTATTTTAATCCTCCAGTCAGATAAAAAGGGCTCCTACTATCTATTAATAAAATACTTTACAGGAGTAAAGTTAACTATATCCTTCAGAGAAACTACAATGAAATAATTTTTTTTAAATTATTTAAAATATTAGCAGTTAATATATACATTATTGAATTTTAGTAACTTCAAAATGTTGGTTTAAGTTATAAAAAACACAAAGAAATTTCATGTTTCATGAAGAACACAGCTAAGTGAAATGTGGCCACTAAAACAACTATTTATTAGAAGTTCAAAAGAGCAAAACCCCTCAGTCTCCAGAAAATGTCAAATAATAAAGATGCTATCAGTCATTCAGAACTGGGGTGGAAAAAAATCCTACTCAATATCAAGAACACATATGAATGAAGAGGGGAGAAAACAGCTGCTGACTGACCTCCAATTTTAGATAATTTAAAAATTCAAGTTTTTCTTACCCAGAAAACTTTTAGTCACTATAAAATCAGGGATTTAAAAGCAATTTAATTGCTTAAAACCAATTTACAGTAAAAAAGAATATTCCGTATAGGACCTGTAAATATCACTACAATGAACGACTAAACTTCATACCAGTTTTGGCTGCGATGGAGTTAACATCCCTCATAGCAGTCCATATAGAGCTGAGCTTTGTATTTATAGCTAGAACTGGGTTGATAACACACCAGTATTTTGGCTATTTGTGAGCAGTGCTTGCGCAGCATCAAGTATGTCTCCCCAACCTCACCCAAAGGCCAGTAGGCTGGGGGTGGGCAAGGGGATTTGAGGTGACACAGCCAGGACAGCTGACCCAAACTGACCAAAGGGGTATGCCATATCATAAAACATCATACTCAGCAATAAAAGCTAAGGGGGACAGGGATTGGGCAGGGACATTCATTATTAAGGCATTTGTCTTCTGAACCAACCACTATGAGTACCAACGTCTTACTTCCCAGGAAGTGGCTGGACATCGCCTGCTGACAGGAAGTAGAGAATAAATCTCTTTTGCTTTGCTTCTTGTGCATGGCCTTTGCTTTTTTCCCATTAAAGTTAACCCACAAGGGTTTTTTAATCATATTTTCACCCTCTGTCCTTCCGAGGAGGAAAGGGAGTGAGAGTGTGGCTTGGTGGGCACCTGGCAGCCAGCCAAGGTCAACCCATGACAAACTGGAACCCTTGAAATTTAGTTTTGAAATGGAAATATCTATAACCTGTAACGGCTGAATCATAAACATGGTCATTTCCTACGAAGATGCTTTTTAGCAACTCATCACCAAAACCCCAGCCAGTGGTTCATAATGCCTCCCTCTTGGCTCCAAAATTCAGTGCAGTCTCACAAATGCAGAGGCGAGTGCCCTGAAAAATTAATCCTCTGAGAAACAATGTGTGTCATAAACATCAGAAATAAAACAGTAATAAATCACCATAAATGTAAAAGTTTTAATACTTTATGAGAAGTAAATCTGCACAGACTCACTGCAAAAGGACTAAGTGATCCAACAGATCTTTAACAAATCAAACTTCTCAGATTCATAACATCAACAAGAAATCTGTTTTGACGCCCGAGGACCGGATTGTGTAAATCCATTCACGAGGTCAGCATGAAGCAGCCAAGGACAGAAAGTCTATCTTACTCTGTACATAAAGTTTATGCTGGAGAAAATGCTGCTCACTTGTTTTTGCAGATATACTTAGTACTTGGCAGCAAAGCCACCTAGTAGCAAAACAAGATTAATTTTTCCTGGGAAAAATACACTGAAAATATAAATGGAGACTAAAAGACTATTTTCTTGATTTTTTTGGCACCAACTCTTAGTCCAAACTCATTTGCAATAAAAGTATATATCAGTTGAACAAACAACACAGGAGTCCAAAAACACCAAACACAAAAAAAGCAAAGCATGAATTCAGCATGGTGGATCCTCATGCTCTTACCACTGGAGAGCTGTGAATTATGTTGACCTCAGAAACACTGTTCATTCTATCTCTACCTCGAAAAATTATTCAGCCACTAGAAAGCAAATATTAAATCCCCAAAAGCTAAGCCAATGTCAAAGCTGGTTTCCTGTACAGTCCCTTCTCCACTTCCCTGTACAGATCAGGTAGGTATGTCCATAATCTGCTTCCAAAATATCCCCTTTCCTTACTCTGATACACTGCATAGCCCCACCAATTGTGGTATCATCATGTCTGGTGTCCAACAAGGAGGAAGTAAGCAGGGTAGAATGAGAGGATGGGACCCCTCACACCACGTTTGCCCCAAGAGAAATGTTCATAGACCTGCAGTCTTTACCACACCCTGAATATTTATGAATTTGTTTCAGTATGTTGTGTTTGAGGTTTGCCCAGAGCCATCTGCTCCTTCTGTGCCCAGCACACACAACTACTTCCCAAAGGTCACCATCTGCTAGTACACTGGTTTTCACAGACTGGCAAGAAATCCTCTCCCACAGTACATACAGGTCCGAGAGGCACATCTTGGCAAAGACGCCTTTGTTTAGATCTGCCTCTTCCATAGAGCACCTACGTCTGTTGGTTTTGCCTTGATTTATCTTTGCTATGTTTGAACTAGTTTATCCCCAAAGAACAGAAGTCTGAGGAGGTGAAGGATTTCTTACTCTGTCACAACAGAAATAGGTCTGCCTTTACCATATCTCATCTCCAGGTGGAAAATGAAAGATTGATATATATATAATCTAAATGCAACCTGATAAATTACTACAAATTTTAGTAACACCCTCAAAAATGAAACTAGTGACAGCAAACTCCTCCAAACAGAAAGATAATTATCAGACATAAAGGGAGTAAGAAAAAAAACCCACAATATTTAAATGCCTCATGTATAGATTTTCTAGGTCCTGGAATATAGTTATAACTCCAGGGTCTGAACTAAACAGTCACTGTCTTGCTGTTCTCTCCATTGGAAAGGAGGATGGTCAGGCAACTACCAGGAAAATTATGAACTCATGAGCTGTGTACTCTGAAAGAACTATGTGGTAAATCACAAGCACTTGTGAGCTTGCTCTGCCTACTCTCCAAGGCAGACAGGAAACGCATAACTGCTGGTTGGTTAGAGCATCAAGACTGAGCTAGTAAGTCCTGCTGAGAGGTAGGATATGTCAGTTTAGGCTTAGTGCCATGCAAACTGTGGTCACAGAGCCTTTAGTTGGCTCATAGTACTTATAGGGCTCAGAGGAATCTGCCCACTGATGCATATAACCCAAAATATAACCCAAAAATGCATATCAACACAGAAGATGGGCAGCCAGAACAACAGTTCTTGGGGGGGTGGGGGGGGAACGAAATGCCAAACATTCCCCTCCTGCAAAAACCCACCAAGTAAAAACCCCCAAAACCCACTTAGCAAATCTTTCATATAACACAAGGACTATATAGGTCCAAAGAGAGTAGAAAAGCTCAAAGAATCAAGCCAAAAACTGAACTAAAAAATACAGCATGGGATGTAAGGAAGATTGACCCCAGAAGGGATGTAAAGACGACTGACATCAGAAAACTGTAATACAGACCAAGGATGCAAGTTGCAGCCATATATTACAAAAGGTAACCAAAACAAACACTAACAGGCAGCAGAAGCCAGCACTTCTGGAGAGGGGATAAAAAAGTCAAACACTTTCATGAATAACTGCAAAAAATCAGAGAACAGTCACTGCTCTAGCAGAAGAAAGAGGCTGAAATTAGTCCAACTGAGAGCAACCAGAATGCAGCCCAGAACAAACTGCAGAGGAAAGAGACCTGAAAAATCTAGATTTGGGCAACGCAAACTTGCAGGCACACAGGCATTATAATAAATGATGAGATGCAGTGGCAATTATAGCTTCTGGTCTCTGCTAAGAGATTAGCAAACTTGGGGTCTCTCATGTCTGTCACTCATATGCCATGTAGCTGGCACTTTATGTACCACTCACATAGTAAACTATCTTCATATCTTGTTATCCTACAGCTTCTCTTACCTACTTCCTTGATAAGGACATGCCATCTCTTACTCTAGGGAGTTAATGCATCATTTGCCTTTAGGTGCTCTTATGGGAGCTCCTTACAACTGTTGATTCTGTCATTTATTGGTTACTTCTTGGAAACTGATATATCAAATGGAAGCCTGCAGTGTCACCCTGGTTGCAAAATCCATACCCATTGTACGCACCCTGTAACCTCTTTGGCATAGAAGTTATAGACATCTCATGCAGTTAGTTCCTCTGTCTCGGTATAACCAAGGGCAGGGGAGAGGGACTATCTATCTTTTCCATTTGGCTGTAAGCAGATTCTGAAATCCTTAAAGTTATTCTGCCCTCCAGGTTATCTTTCTGCCAGTCACCAATGAAGACAAAACCCCAAGCTATTGTGGGCAGCATGAAGGTACCCTAGTGCTTTAGAAGAAATTTCCTTTCTAGAAGTTGGAAGTAAAAAGAGAAAAAAATCGAAAGCCCATAAAATCAACTTCCAGTTAATGCCTACAGCTTGGCACGCACAGATCAGTTTTAGTTAAACTCTAGCTAGAACATGACAGTAAACCCCAATTTTTTGAGATTGTAAATTCTCAATTATGTTCTTCATTTTAAAGTGGGAAGGAAAGGAATGTGAATGGAAAATGATACATTTAAGAAAGGCAGTGCCATACCAGAAAATACATACCAAACAGTTCAGTCTTGTGTATTTAAATTTTCATTTATTTTCAACTCTGAATGTCAGATATTCTTAAGACATTTCAGCTACAAAGGGGAAAAACACAGAATATATTGTTTTGTCCCAACTATTATTCCAAAAACTGGCAAGTGTTTGTGAAGAGAACTGAATCACTGCAAATGTTAATCTTTGGAGTAGTCTGTTAGCTGAATCACTTAGAGGGAATACTTTCTTAGAGAATTCAGTATGTAGGCAGTCTCCTGTAAGTGCAAATCTAATATTTACATCATCAGCCTCTCAAATATCAAGACAAGAAGAAGAGTGAAATTCTCAAACACAGGAAAGTCATACAATTCCAATATTAGAGCCACATAACTGAGATCAGAAGATGCAAAAGGCCACCAGTAAAATCAGTGTTGCAACCTGGTTCTGACTGTCTTTTCTTCATCCGCTCTGATGCTTGAGCCATCTAAGTATACCTTTTCCAATACCTCCAAATTGTTTGCCTCTAGACCTAGAAAATGCTTACACAAGTAATCTACCTCATCTGCAAAGAGAATACAGGCTCATCACCCCAGAGTCCCTGGCTCAAGCCCACACTTCCCCACGCACACTGGGAATTGGACCTCAGTCCTGCCACAGTTCACAGGGAAAGAGACATGGGTTGTCCTGGACTTCTGAAGCTACAAGTTCCAAGGGATACATTTAAAAAAAAAAAAAAAAAAAAAAAAAACACATTAGCCACATGCTCAAGGGAACTACAGTGTGAACACAATAATTTGGGGATAGTTACGCCATGTTGATGGTAACAGGGAAATTAGGCCATTGCATTTGTCAGTTATCTAAGTAAAACGGGCAATAAAATTACATCCCGTCCCCTCATTCTGCTCCCATCAAAAACATTTGCTGCTCAGACTCACTTTAACATCCTTAAACTACAATCAGGTAATTACATCATCCTCCAAGTCTGCCCTTCAATTTTAGGATCTTCTTTGGGAGCCTTAGCTATAGCTTATTACAGTTAATAGGAAAAATCCAAGTAACTTCAGTTTATCCTGTAATACAGTCATTATCCCAGAGAACTCATCAAATGGTGATAACTGGCCAGGAACAGTGGGCTCATCAGCCAAAAAGCAGACGTCTGTAATAGAGACACCTACACACAACTTCATCAACCAACAAACTTTTACAGTAAGGGGAGAGGACAGGCATTTTCACAGAAAAATTCAGCTCATCCTGAAGGAGATATTTACAACATCTTAAAAATAGCTTAAAATGTAAAAATACATCTTAAAACACCTAAAATATATTTAAATATCTAACACCTGAAGACAGGTGAAATGAACTCTGCCCAGAGCTCCAACGCTCCTCATCATGTCGACTATACATTTCCTGTTGTGGTGTATTTCTTGTGAGCTGCTTCAAAACAAATTCATGACCCATTTCCTAAATCTTCAGAATTCTAGAGCTGCACACGGATGCCAGTACTGAGTTTGGTGTGGGATCAGTTTTCAGACCCAGAAACTATTAGCTCTATACAGCAGTGTTTTTTAAATTGAGAGCTGAATCACCAGATCTTTTCAAACTGAGCCTGTAGACCAATATGTAAAACCAAACTAAAAGAATGGTTAAGATGTGCAAAGGAACAAGGGCAAAGTACCCTTTAAATATATCCATTATTCATTCCTACTGAATACACATGACTTCTGCTTCAAACAGCGAGGGATATGTTGTGAGAGATGCCCTTCTAATAAAAACAAGGCAGGAATGTTAGTACCAGAAGGTTCCCTGCAGGCTAAAAAGTGACAGTTGGCTGAGCTAGGACCAGAGCAAAAAGCAGGGTGTAGCAGCAGGGCCTGCTTACACATAGAAAAAAAGTGGAAAGAAAAGGAAGGGTCCACAAATTACAGAAATTATTCCAGAAATTAACTGAAAACTTTTTTTTAAAAAAAAAAGAAAACATCAGTGTTTCGGAAAAGGAAGACCAGGCATCCTGAAGGAGCAGATAGGGGCTGTATATTACATTTCTTATCAGAGATGTTGGTTAATAACAATGAGCAGGAGGAGAGGGAGGGAAGAGAAAGAGAAGAACAGTTACAAATCACCCCAGCTGTAAAACCCGCTCCCTTTGTTAAGTGGCAGTTAGTGGAGAGAAGGTAGGAATTTAAAGATCTTTGTTATTTAAATGCTATCCTGTGCTGCTTTTTCAAAACTTCCTTAAAAATGGATAATAAAACCAACTATTTTTTAGTTCCAAGCACTAAAGGCCACATGATTCAGTTTGGGGTTGGTTTTTTTTTTTTCCTTTACTGACCAGGGAAAACTAGGAGAGAGGTCATTGCCTCTTATAAAAGAGAGGAATGACATTCCTAAATCTGTATACATCCTACCTTCTGATTGCTTTTAGGTTTTGAAAATGTCTGCGCAGATGAGCTTTATCATTTCCGTAAAGCCTTCTACTTGTGAAACAAAGTAGACTGATGAAAATAACTTTGCCATACCTTTCAATACTGTTTATCTTTTTCTCATCTATAATAAGAAGGGATTTATCCCTCTCAAGACAACCTAATCTTTTTATTTTAGGGGAGGGAGAGTAGTGACAGGGATCATCTGACAGTAATGACACAAAATGTACGTGCTATTTGTATGCAAGGAAACAGAAAGACTGGCACACTACTAAAAATATCTGAAAGATGTTAATTTTCTTAGATATTAAATGGCTTGCATATTTTTTTAGAGATCTGTTTATCTGAAAGGGAGAAGGCTTAGCCTACATTCAGCCAGCAATGCTATCTCCTTTTTAGCACCTCAGGAAACACCATATCCTACAGACAAGATGCAACAGGGATTTTTGTCTGCCCTGTTGAATTCATCTGTGCGAGAAGGTATATTCCATAGAAGGCAAATACAGCTTCTGTGACTAATACAGCCAGCCTGCACAAATCAAATAGACATATATAAATGTACTGAAACGTTCATTAATTGCAGAGAATTTCATCCAAAGCCCACAGGACTCTCATGCGCTGGTATAACAGGAAAAGGCACAACTTCCAGCAATTGCACAATGTCTTTTCAACATACTTACTTGAATTACAGATATTAGATACAAACTTCCCAGATTCCAAACAATGAGCGTCCTTTTCCTTGACAATTTTTAATATTTTCTGCTGCAGGGAAATGCAGTTACTCACAGAATAAGTTTGATTCTCGGGTCTCCTCTCAACTTCAATGCACATTCACATATTTTGAGAAATGTTAAATACTGCAAAATTAGTTCTAATACAGAAAAGAAGTTTGAAGACAAACACTGTCTCTTCACAGTGGAAAAGCCTAAAAAAGCAACATCCTTGTCACTCCATGCAACTGCCCCTGTAAAGCACATTTGAATCATTATGCCTTGTTGCTTAAACAGGCCAAATAGGAGTAACACCGGGCAGGCACTTTATGGACATTAATTCCACCAAGACATGTTATTTTTTTATTTATGTTATTTTCCTATCACAAAGCATAACTGTATATTGTAAGTTCTGCCTGCTGGAAAGATATGAAGGTGTATTTTCCAAAGGTTGGGAAGTTTTGAAGGGATATCACTCTGATATCTTTTCCCTGAAAGATCTCCTACTGCTGAACTGGTCTGTGTGCGCTATAATGGGATTGTGTCCAACCTACTGTAACCAATAGGAACATAAACCTCTAGAAACCTAACTTCAACTAGAGTCAGTGTTCGAAGAGGACTGTTCTGCGTGATGACTTGCAGCCATCTAGAGAGACCATGTTAGCAGTGAGGCAATCATTGGTAGAGTGATACTGAAGCTCAAAAGCTACCAAATGAAAGATGACTGCCAGGGTGTTCAGAGGGACAGTGCCCAGGGGTTCACATTAGTGTCATTCAAGGTATTTGAGGTCTACAGACCAGCAGGATCCAGGAACTCAGCTACAGAGGCAGAGGAAGAAAGGAGAGGAGGCAGAGAAGGACTGGCAGTGGCTAAGTGAGGAGTTATACTCCATTCCCTGACCCAGACCTGTGTAAATATGGTGTGTTAACACTGCTTGTCTCAAAGATATATCAATACTGACACAGGCACTGCCTATACCAGACTTTTGAAATGTGCGAGAAGCACACACTCGAACAGCTCGTCTGTCACCGTGCACATGGTGCAGCTCATATCAGCATACGGCACTGGCACTGGGAGCAGAGCGGAGATGCAGTTCATAACAGAGAAAAAATATTTTTAGTTATCTTAGTCTAACTTCTGCCACTCAGAGCAAACTGTACACTGTGCGGGTACTATTGTATCCTCAGTCTATGATCACATCAGTCCCAACTCACACTGTCACACTCCTGACAACAGCTTTAGTTCAGATTTGGCCCTCAAATTAACAAAGCATCAGATGGCAAGCTGCAGGCTGCTGCATTCAAAATGCCTTGTTCTTCAAGGTGGCTTTTTACTTGTTTGCTACACACTAGTAATAACCCAAGGAGTGAGGAGAAGCTCTTGGAGGAGTCCTGACAGGTTCACTCTGCTGGATTCTGCTTGCCATGAGAGCTCCTCATCCCATCCAGGCACCGCTGATGGCTGCAAAGGTGGTGCAGCAAGCAGCAGTCAGTCACCTGCAGCCTGAGAAGCAGCTCAGTGGAGCAAGGTCTGCAAACAGCGTGCCTGAGAGCCGAGAGCACTGAGCTCGAATGAGAGACAGGAGTGGAACTACCAAAAGAAAGAGTGAGATGGAGTTACCTGAGAGAGAAGAACAGCAGGGAATAGAATTGCAAGGATTAACTTAGAGGATATGGGGATATTTGTATGGCCACACACAAACATTCTGGGGATCCTCTAAAAATCCTAGACATGTCTCAGTAATTTTCTAAAGAAAAGTAGAGGGGAAAATATATCTGGCAATGCTAGAATACCAGGTGGCTTCACTGTTTGGCAACCATCTGGTCTCAGTTTTCTCTTTGTTAATTGCACCAGCATCAAATGAGACAGAAATGGGAAATGTTAAATATTAAAATATACATAATTAGACAAATAAGAGCTACCATAATGTAAAGGGAATCAAGAAAGTGGACAGCAGTGTTAAACCCACAGCAACTCAAAAAAAAAAAAAAAAATTAAAGGCAGGCCATCCTGAATTATAACTAAATAACAGTTAATTTAATGCTTGTAATATTACACATGAATCATGACATTTTTGCTAATGGTTTATCATTGTTCTCCTCTCCAGCTCCTCCACACACCATACAGTAGAAGAGCTGCAGAAACAGCCAGAAATGTTCAGATTCCAAAAAAGGCAACTCGAGACAGTAGAGAAAAAATAGAGGAAGGAGAGAAACAGCAGGAGGGCCAGAGCTGTAGGTGAGTACAAAGGACCAAACCAAAGACCCACATTTATTGATCTGTCATTTAAAATTAAATAATTAAAAAAAAAATTGAATTTCACATGGAGTTTTTTTTGTCACTCTGCTTTTGCACATTTCTTATCTATACCCACAACATATCTAATTACAATTTTGCAGGCAGAGTTTAAGGACTTTGGTGCAAAGTGTGTGCTTTTTATTTTAGAGATGAAATAAACCACCAAGTAGAAACAGAAAAATAACAACTGTAGCAAGCAAATCTAACTTGAAAATTGAAGCAGAGAAGCAGTTCAGCAACCAGAGACCCTTATGGCCTCTGCCACTTGACTTCATGGTCTTATTCCAGCTGTCAGAGAAAACAATAGATGAAAACACAGCAAGAAGATTGAATATTCTAAAAAAATGCAACTATGTCCCATAAATGCCAACATGTATAATGTAATCATTGCCATAAAAGAATAGCATCCATTTATCATGGTATATGTATGGAAACTTGTCATCACAATCGTACTGTGCACTAAGGACATTAAACACGGATCTGCTGTGAGGTAACTCTTGACTGCTAACTTTTTTTTTTTCTTTCTTTTGATTAACTACTTCTTTTCACCAGCACTTTATTGGGAAGACATGTTTTGCCCATTTCCACCTGCCAGCTAAATTTCTGACAAATGCTTTGTCCTCTGAAATTATTAATTATTGGTAAATGCCAACTGAGGCTATTATTAGTTTGAGCTAATAACAGGAGTCCTGCTGAAGACAGATCGAAGGACACACCAGGCACAGAGTGAGAAAGAACTCCAATAAACATTGGGAACACTGAAAATACAGCAGTGCTGTCACAGGGCTGCATCCCCATGGCATCCGAGGGGAATCCACTTCAAACCTGGTATTGACAGCTCTGCACTGGCACCTTTTACCAAATGCACAATGCAGTGTTAATTGGAGCACCATAGCCTCAATACCATATCTACTCTATTGATGCCATGACAAAAACAACTACTCTGTGGAAACACTGGTTAACAAGAAACCAATGACCCTGTCTCTTCTCAGCCACCCATCATTTTGCTAACTGAGTCAAGAATTTAAAACTTAAAGCACAAAAATACGTGACTAAGTGATGATGCAGAAAAAGAACTCAAAATCAGCTGAGAAAACATTCTTGGTATAATCCTGCACTTCAAACTAATCTCTTAAATTTCATTTCCATTTCTATTACTGTTCAGCAGTCAACATAAAATATTTTCCAGTTTTACAGGGAAAAAGTAGACATATATCTGTGCTGCCATGACTGTTTGCAAATACTTGAGGACTTGGAATTAAAGGCCATATCTAAATGGTATTTTGGCAAGGATTTATAGAGAGTCATTTTGGTAACATGGAAATAATTAATACATATGAAAGGTAGATTATTTTACTAAAACTTCCTATCATGCACACTTAATCTCCTAGAATTTCTTGCTTCTTCTCTCTTTGATGTGATAACTAGAAAAGGACTATGCATAAAAATTCGAGTCTTTGCATAGTGTGTTCAAACTGAGAGCGTGTCATTCTCTCGGAGCTATTCAAGCCTGCTATTATTTTAAATGCTGAGAGTAGCATGTAAAGAAATAACACAGGCTGAGTTGCAGGAACAAAAATGTTTGAGTAATTGCAAATATATTTGTTAGCAAGATGCAGAGTGTTACTACTGTGTTTTGGCTTAGGAAATCCGCACTTGACTAGATGAAACTGTTGCTCTTTTAAGTGTCAGTAGGTATTTATATCATAGTTCATCACAATAATCTACAACAGTCTCTGTCTCTTTAAGAGTAAAATGTATGAATTTAACTTTTCTTAGATTTTTCCATAAATCAACACAAAGCTTGCAATTTTGACTAGAAAGTCAGGAAACTAGTTAGCAAATATGGTAACTGTTAATAATTTCTGTTATTAAGTGTAATGTATAGTAGCGACTGTCCACATAAACCATTGCAGATGCCATAAACCAGGCTGAGTAACCAGCCTGGTAGCACAACAGTTTTCTGGAAGATTTCCCACATTTAAACCCTGAATTTAGAAACAAACAAATTCAAGAAAACTGTACCAGCTGGTCGAAGGAAAACACAAACAGATCATGTTGTGTTTTTATTTGAAATGGGTAGGTGGTGATCAAGCATCTTGTACTTTAGGGTTCTCCAAGTCCTTGCCTACTAATTAAATTCAGACACTGACCAGTGACACATTTCAGTTTGACCTCAGCCACCTAATGCTCTGGAAAGAATGCACAGGGAAAAAGGTCAAACAAATTCCAACTTACTTCTAACTACAGCCTGAAATCCTCTGTGAACTCCATACCACATCTTGCTTCTTTAAATGTCAAAAAAGCTTCAGCAGAGCCCAGAGAAACACTATCTTTCCCATGAACTTTTATTATTCCTTCAGCTTACACTAAAGCAATTTTGTGATTCCAGTAATTGCATACATATCTCACAACCAAGAAAGATTCAGTAAGCAAAAGAGGACACTATTCTTTCTCCTCAAGAGAAATGAAAAAATTACCCAAGTGCAGTATATATTATCTACTCCAAAGTGATATAGAGCCCTTAAAGTTAGCACTGATTTTATTGAGAGTTCCATAACTAAATCCACATAAATCTGGAGTTCAGGTCAACCCATTCCTTTTACCATAGCACGATGGAAATGCCAGGTGCAATTCTAGCTGATTCAGCTGGAATTTCTGCCAGGAATTCAAGGGAGTGTACACAGCTACAGATGCTCGACCACATTTTGAATGGATGCAGTGTATGCTTTTCACGTGCTTAAGCTGCTCTGCCAGCCAGTACAACGGAGGCAGTGCCACAATCACAAACTCACGTTTCCTGCTTCAAAGCACATACTGCCAGATGTGCTATATCCATCCATACTGGGACGCACAGGGACTCTAGATGAGGTTGAGAAAGGTTTCTCAGGCCCCTGCTGAGCCATCACTCACATTATCAGCTGACCCTCAATGTGGAGAAAGCAGAAGGCAGGAGCAGAGTTTGCTCCTGGATACATTTTTGCAACACATTCTGAAATACCATCTATTTATTCTTTCCTCTTTGCTGAAAACAATACAGACACAGTGTAAAACCTACACTGAAGACTGATAAAATTTCTTGTAATTTACTTATCTGGTTTTAAGTCCTAAATGTACAGGTTTGAAATGCATATATAATGCTTAGTCTTTCTTTATCAGGCGGCAGAGAGCACGGATTATAGCATTAACTAATTACAACTATAAAAGACATTCACCACCCAAAACCTGAGATAGTAGCACTGCAAAGGGTTCAAACCCCTCCATAATAAGCCAGAAAAACAATTGAACAGTTTTAATAAAAATTACACCACGGACACTTGAGAAACTGAGTAAATAACACAAAGTGGATTTATGTCCATTGTAGCTATTTCTCCAGCCCCCTACCATATGAGCGTACAAGTATCACACAATAATTAGCAAGAACACAGAACATGTTCTAAAAAGGTCTGTTTGCCACAATACTTCAAAGCCCATTTTTGAGAGGTCTGAAAGTTTAAAGTTTTTTCTTCTTAGCCTCTTCTTCCTCCCATGACCTCCTGCTTTTTCTTCTCTTTATCATCTCCCTTCCCCCTCTAATCCATCAGCAGAGATGGAGCCTTTTTCTTTATGCTCATAATCAATCCTCCCAAGCTGGATTCCACTGCATCTTGACATAACAATCAATTACTTACAACCAACGGTTTCCAGAGAAAAAGAGTCCAACATAAAGCTTTCCTTATTTGTTTTACAAAAGCAAACATGAACTTTTGAACAAAATTTTAGGGATGAAATAGCTATGAGTTTGACAGATAACTATGTCATTTGAGTATATGCAAAATCGTTTTTAGAAGAGATCAGAGAAAAAGTTAAGAATCTGAAAAGTGTGGTAAGGGGGAAATGTGAAAAATTAAGGACAGATTTTTAATAGAAGACTGTAGAAACAAAAGGAAACTAACTGAAATAAAAATGAACAGTGTGGCAAGACAAAAAAAATTTAATAGGAAATAAATAACAGATGGAGTACGCTCAGGACCTTCATATTATCGGCCTCATTTACAAGTACCTTTTTCCTTGTCTAATTCTCAACTCGGGCTTTTGTTTGATGAGGCAACTCACCCCAAGGCTGTAGAAGAAATAAAATGAGATAATAATAAGGGTAGTACTAAGATGGTAAATGTTTTAAAGAACGTAAGATCAAAACCCCATATTTTCATACGAATAGGTGAATCCATAAGTCCTAATATGTAGTTTCCTGGCAAAAACTGCTATCCATATAGTGCCTGATACCAGCAGGCTGAATCTGAAGTCCCAAATGAGTGCATTTATAATGCTGAACTGGAAGACAGCATTACTGGTTTCTCTTTTCTTCCTACACATCAGTAAAAAGTCATCAATGTGTTATTTCATAACTGCAAGACATTTTCTCACACATTTATTTTGTTATATCCTGAAACACAGGAGGTCAGTACTGCACTATCTTGAAGAGTTTTCTAACATCAACTGCCATAGAACTGAAAGAAAGTTTTCTTATTTTCAAACATATGGTCTGATATATTTCCCAGGAGGGAAGAAGGCAACAGTTAACCCTTTTCCTTGTTCTTTATTTCTATTTTATGACTAAACCCATTTTTTTTTTAAAAAAAAAAAAAAAAAAGTAGCTTTAATCTGTGGGCTTTTTTTCTTCTTCCTTTTTGAAACACTGCATCTGTGAGCTTTACAGTTTTCAAGGGTCCGTGTACAATTATTGTGCTGCATCCACATAATTCAGATGCTTTAACCCCCTCTTCCTTTGATGGACAGAATCTGATCTATTGTCCTGCTTCAGTTTATATTTTAAAATGACAAGACAAATGTTTACAACGTATCTTGTTTATGCAAACACATGATTGTCATCTAATCATTTTGCCACCATTTTTGCTTTCAGTTTCTCCTATTAACCTATGTAAAGCCATGCTTTTACACATGTGCTTTAATAAATGCTCATCATATTTCGAAGGAAAAAAAATCAACACAAGGGAATTTTTTCACATGGTACTCTCAGTGAACTCCAGTGAACTCCTCCTCCCACTACTGACAGTATTTGTATGATGGTTTTTGTTGCATTCACAATTTGTGCCCCTTGAACAGTGTTATCAAGAACTGCAATACATAAATCAATATATATCCCATCAATATAAGGAATATATTTTTATTGCCTGATTTTATTGCCTCTTTGAAAAATAAACCTTTTTAAAGCATAATTTGAGCAGTCTCCCTTCAAACTAAAAATAAACAGCTCCAAAGACTTTACATAAACAGTAACAGAAAAACATACACCTGCAACATAAGTCCTAGGAGAGCTTGTATCCTATTTAAGCTTTAAAATTAGACTACTTTACAAAGTAGAAAAAAAATAAGAAATTTCACTGCTGTTTAAACACCAATATATTTCAACCCAAAATGGCCTTGTCCCTGAGGAATATCTGCTAAATACAAGAAATGCTTGGCTAAAAGCAGCTAAATAGTATCACAGAGATCACTTCGATTGTCAGATAGTGCTTACTGGATATTATTCTTCTAGTGTGTTAAAAATAAGACAGTTGTCCTCGTTTCAGAGATCACAGAACTAACATACAAGAAAAAACTAAGCACTCCAGTTACCAGGGCACTGAGCAGGAGGTCTTAAAAGATGTTGATTCATATTAAGTGCACTGTTTACAGTAATATTTCCTTTTCAGTCATAGGAATCTCATTTGTTTCAAAATCCCCTGGAATCTATGTAATGGTATCTTATGTATTTATTACATTTCAGCTGTGTTCAGAAAATTATTTTTTTAAAAAAATCTCCAAACTAACAGTTCTTGTTTTCATGAAGAATCATTGCAAAGCATGCTGGAGATCATCTGGTCTAACCTTCTGCTGAATGCATGGCCTTGGACTGGGTTATCCAGGGCCCTGACAAGCCAAATCTTGAATTTTAACAGTAGAGGAGATTTTACCACTTCTCTGGGCAACTTATTCTGATGGTTAATTGTTCATATGGTGAAGACATTTTTTCTTATACTCAGGACAAAATTCCTCCTGAAGCAACTATTCTCATTGCTTCTTCTACCACCATGCAACTTTGCAAAGAAAGAACCTCCACCTTGTCTGTAGCTACCTTTTTAGTTATTGGAAGACTGTGATTAAGATTTCCTCTTAGCCTTCCCTTCTCTAGGCTGAGAAAAACCAGTTCCTTCAGCCGTACTTCTGATTTCAAATTCTCTAGCCCTTTTATGGTCTTTGTGGCTGCACTGGGATCTCACTGGGATGGAGTTATAGCAGCTGTTATGGTGCTGTGTTTTAGATTTGTGACCAAAACAATGCTGATAACACATTAGTGTCTTAGCTGATGCTGAACAGCATTTGCACAGCATCAAGGTCTTCTCTGGTTATCATTCTGCAATTCCAGTGAACAGATTGGGGGTGTGCAAGAGGTTGGGAGGGGACACAGTCAGGCAGATGACCCAAGCTAACCAAAGAGATATTCCATGACATTTAACATCATACTCAGCAACAAAATGGAGAGGAGTGTTTAGGTAGGTTAGCCATCTTTTTTTTGGGGAACCGTCTGGGCATCATCTACCCATGGAAGGTGGTGGGTAGATTGCTTTTGTATCACTTGTTTTGTTTTCCTTTCTTTCTTCTTTGACTTCTTCTTCACTAATTAAACTATTTTTATCTCATCCAGTAAGTTTTCTCACTTTTACTCTTCCTTTTCTCTTCCCCCATTCCACTGGGGATGGGGCCAGGAAGGAACAGAGACTCTGTGCTCCTTACCTGCCCGATGGAGTTAACCCACAACAGTGGCCCTCCACTGCACCCTCTGCAAGAAACAGTCCATCTTCCAGCACTCAGCAACAAGCTTGAATTTTGCAGGGAATGTTTTACACCAGTTCACTACCTCTGCACAAACCAAAGGCCTGCATTAGCTCCAGTATTAGAAAACTACGTAATCACACATAAGACAATCACATATAATGTCATATTAAAGCAATTATCCTTATTTTCTAGGCTGCTGTTGTAACAACAATCTGCCATATAGTGTATTAGCACATTATGGGCCAAGTTTTCTTAATAAACCATATAATCTGATCCATATTGGCAGGCCCAGTCAGCACAGCCTGTACTGTATGGCTGCAGCTAAATTTGCATCTCAAGCTATACAGCTGGAATGGCTCCATAGGGAAACTCATTCATAATATTTCTTCCTGAGCACATGAACAGCATTTGGATACAGCTATAAACTCTCCAGAGTACAACTGTTCCCCTGCACAGACCTTTTAAAAAAGTGTTGACCAGTACAGAAAAAGTTGCAGAATGCTCTGCAGAGAACATACTAGTCATGTCATAAGATCTATCAGAATTTTTTATGAGCCATTTTCAGCTTCTATGATAGATCAGAAGTGTGACTAAGTTTAATGGATTTGTTCTAGGTGTTCAAACAAAGCAAATTTTAATTGCTAAATAACCAATGTTTATTCTCAGCCTTGCTCATCCTGAAATGACAATGTGGGTTTCACATTTGCCAAACCAGAAAAAAGAGTGCCATATTCAGTAAAATTGCATACGTTCTTCTTCAGCTTCAATTCTTTGCTTTTCTGTCAAAAAAAAAAATGCAGTATGAATTTGGTATAATTCCTTATTATTCTATAGAGAGATGGCTGGGACAACTGCAGAGAGCAAGAGCAGTGAGGGCATAGTATTTGTTTTAAGACATCACCTATCCCAAGCATAATACACAATTTTTATGAAAAAAATTACACTGGATTTTATGTACTAATTATCTTAGTACTGTTTTTTACTTCTCATTAACCAAATCCAGGGGCCAACTTGTATCAAAATTATGGAATGAGACCATTAAAACAGAATTCTTAATGGAATTGGTTCAGATTTTTTGATTTTTGAATGACAACCTTAGGGCAGAATATGCTTTTCAAAAAGCTATTACATGACACAGAAGACTAAATCTCAAAAAGCAACTTAATCATTTGAGTCCCTAGGAGTGATTTAAATATTTAGGTGTTCTAGTTGTAATGAAAATCAGTTGGGCTTACGGACTTTGGGGAACTGACTCTTTGGTTTAGAAGTCAGAATGTAAAGGAGTGGGGATAAAAGAAAACCTTATCTTCTGTTTCATTCCTTGTAACTTTAAGGTTACCAAACATCATTTTTATTCCAGTAGAAGTTCTCCCAATACCAAAAAGGACACCTGGTAGAATATAAGCAAAGAAACACAATCTTTATTAGTTTTCCACTTTCCGTTTTCCTAAATTTACATCATATAAAATGAATAGCTTAAGGCATTTGTCTCCTGCAGCTAACAGGCAGTTTCCTATAAGTAGGTGTCTCAGCAGAAAAGTAAAAGGTAGCCTAAGCTGAAAAGCAGGTATAGATTGCCATAGTCTTGACATTAGGTCATAGGCTGCAGATTTGGCTGCTCTACATACAGCAATTCACCTTCCTATCTGTAAGATGGAGCTCTGGAAAGTTACAGGTATCCAGGCGTTAATCAGTTTGTGTTACTGTGACTGGAGAGATTCCAGTAAAAGAAATTCAGACACCACCTCAGACTGGATGGAGAGAGGCCCTGGAAAGATGAACAGCTACTAAAGAGGATCATTGCAAAGCTACAGTTGCAAAGGAAACATTTTGGCTTAGGAGATAAATTTTAATAATTTCATAAGTGTAAGTTTCCCAAAGACAGGCATAGGGTGAGAACATGGATAGGAAGAACTACTCCTGCTTCCTATGTGCTGTTTTCTTCAGAAGTAATACAAAACAATGAAAAGATTGTGCCTGAAACTAGCCACCAGAAGTCTAATAAACTTTGGTGCAAGGTGGTCTCAGTTGTTTTTCACCAAGTCTCAGATCAGGAGCAAAAACATGAGAAAAAATTACAGCTGAACATGAAAAGACTGCTATTATTTGGTGTTCAGATGAGGGAGATAGGGACAGTACAGAAATCTCAAGTGTGGCAAAATAACCTTTTGCCTCTTAGGTGTCACTTGCAAACCTAATCACTAACTTTTGGACAACAGTCAGGAGTTATTTAGCTCACCAGGGGCTTTAGGACTTCATTGGGATCTGGACAGTGATTATGCCAAAAGCAATGGGTAGAGCTAGTATAAAGGATGTGGGCAAGATGGCAGCCTGCTTTCCTGGGACTACCCAACCAAGTCTAAGAAAACTGGATCTCTGGGAAAGACGAGGTTAGCTCTGGCACTAGAAACAGGACTGGAGGGGGAGCCTTCTGAAGGAAAGATTAGGACTGGGCTTGTAAAGCAGCCACACACAGGAATTGTCAGCAAAACTGCTTTCATGGAGGAAAAGGTAACAGGCATTTTAAAAATACAGCAGTTAGTGATCTTTTACTTGCACTAGATTTTGAGAAGGGCTGTTTTTTCCAGCTTCTCCATCCCTTGCAACAGCTCAAAAGGATCAAAGTGACATGCTGTGCTGGCTCCAGCAGCCATGGGGACAATTGTAATTGCTTCAAAAGAGGAAAAACTTAAGTTATATTAGAATGTAAAGAGATTTCTAAAGGTCTCATTGAACTCTAATGGAAAATAGGGAAATGGTATTCAAGAAGCATTATATAACTTCAGACCTCAATATAGTAATCTATACACCATTAACAAAAAGGTGAACTTCAGCATAAGAAAGATTCTGTCTTCAATTTATAACATATTAGGTTCCCCTGCATGTACAGGTGAGTTATTGGCAGTTTAATAGTAGCATGGCATTACTGGATAAGGTTCAGCACATTACTCTATAGTTTGTAAAAAGCACTTGTTTTCATTTGCACTAATTCACAAAATTCACAAATCAGTAATTGGAAATAGGTTGTTCCCAACATTAGTGCAAATTAGCGAGGTTCCACTTAATTTTCTTTAATTACTGAACTGGAAAGGATGATCATGTACATTGAGAGATAATCAGCTAAATGGGTATTAAGCGTTTTTGTGTGTGAAAGTCTCCAGACACTCAACTAGACACTGATTCAGGCATTTCCTTTGGAGATAGATTTTCCCAATGAACCCCATTAGCTCCCCAAAGCTGTACAGTAACAGCTGGAAATCAGTGTAGGCAACGCTCAAAGAAAAATGGGCTCAAACAGGAGCAGCTATTCCCTTCTGAATTAGACTGCCTCATACTAATTGAGAACAACTTCACTGGACTGACAGAGCTCGTAGTTCCAACATGATAAAAATGATGTTTACAGTCCCCAGGGTACTGAATAGAAGTCTGCCTTCATGCATAGGAAACATATTAGCAATTGCATCAGTTTTGAAAAACAGCTGCCTGACCACCCCTCACACAGACCAAAAATACTGGACAGGGGCTGTTAGTTCAGAAAGAGTAAGACAGCCACACAGTCAAATAGAAAATATGCATAAATGACCAGCACTGGCCTGAGTGGCATACAAGCAGGCAATGCTGTGGGAATAGCAATCAGATTTCATTGAAAGTGAGGTAAGAAAGAATCAGGGCAATAACCTCTGTTTTTTAGCAGCATAAATTCCTACAATTGAAATATACACAGAGCAAACACCCTTAAGACACGACATGCTTCAGTAATCCATTTCCAAATCAGGGTCAGGACAGTTGTTAATATTTGTTTCACTTCAGCCGCAACAAACACATGCCTCAAATTAGAAAACTGATAAGTAAAGGAAGATAGGATTGATACAAACCTAAGTTACATGTTTCTTTCTGATCTGCTCTTTCAAATAAAATATGAAAGAGGAAATACATTTTCCCAATCTTTCCTTTTCTAGGTGGAATACGTCTTTTGCCTTAGACAGACAACATCTCCCCATTGCTGTTATAGCTCATTACCAGCGTAGTAACAACAGCCAGCTATTCAACCAATTACACAGCAAACATGAATCAGCCTGGTAAGCACAATGAACCTCGGCCATCAATTCAGTACAGAAACAGAGTTTGCAGATGAATAATTTACTGCTGTCATCGCAACGATTACAAAAAGGAAATGGTCTATTTATTTGTACAGCAACATTATTGATAAATGTCCAGTTTAACCCTGGGATTATATTTGGTAACTTTTTTCCCCTCAATGTATTATTCCACTGTAAAACTACTTTTTTCTTTTCCTTGCAAAACTAGTATTTATCATTTAATAGCCAACTGGCACAACAAAGACTATTTATTTGACTTCCTTGGTACTATATTTCTGAGAGATTTGTAGTAACATCAGCATACAACTGGAAAAAAAAAAACCTCTCTAGTAAATCAAATATTCAAGAATATGAAGATCCTATCCAATACTTTAATTTTTGCCACTCAACTATGATTCCAAGTCATGGCTTTTGCAATCCGTTTATTTATAGACCCAATGTCTGCATTGCTTAATACAACCTCATAGAGAGATAGTCAAGACTTTTAAGTACTGCTGTTTAACTGTCTTTGCAATACAAGCTACTCAGCTGAATAAATTCCCTGAGCTGAGGACCTATGCTACAGCAGCAGATATACTGCATCCAGCTCCCAAGTAACTAGAGATGATTGCATCATGCAGAGGAAGTTCCTGCTGTGACTTACACTCTCAGCTCATTTCAGCAAAGGAATATTTTTCTTTGATTTCGTTAAAATTCCAAGTTCTAATTCCCATCATCAGTGATGCACACAAAGTTTTGAAGCAGAGGGAAATGAATGAAAAATTAAAACCATATTATTTTCAAATAAAATATGAGCTTCCATCAGCATATGTTAGAAACAAACCTGACTATTACTGAAACACTCCACTCTAGCAAAAAAAAACTGCTCTGTTTTAACTGCATCAGAGGCAAGATTTACAGATACTAAAAATAACTCACTGGACTAACATCTTTCAGGCTTACGTGATTTATGAAATCCAAGAAACATTTGCTAAGAATGAGCTAAATAATATTATTTATTTTATATTGTAATTATTAGAAGTGGAGAAAACTAATTGTAATTTAATAGACTTGACTGAGTCCTACAAGTTCTGTTTGCTAGACTATTATTTCTGCTCCTGCTATTGATTTGTCCATAATAAAGCATATGAATGACCTTAAAATTAAATGAATACGTTTACTGAAGAAATTTAATTTCCATGCTGAAAACACTGCAGTTCCCATTGACAGCAAAAGCTGCCACTCTCCAGTACCAAAAACCAGTTTTAACTAAATTGGGAGACAAAGGAAATCAATGAGATAGTCATTTAGAAAAAGTTGAGAACCTAGTGCAGTGTGCTTCAAGAGGAATGCTTAATGTTTTGATGTTGGTTCATGGAAAGAGAGAGCTTAACTGTCTGAATTCTTCTCTATTTCTATTGGACCTAGGAAGTGAGAGGAGTGAAGCTGGCTGGAAGCCCTTAGTGTACAGAGCGAGTGGAAAATAGCTAAGCCTTCCTGGTCTCTAGAACAGAGTTGAGTGAAATGTTTACATAAATATTTTTTATCAACTTTTTTTTTAAAAGAGTGGGGGTTAGCTGAAAACTCAGAAACATTTCATTCGTCAACTTTAATTCTTGAAACTTTTTCTTTTGAATATTTTTTTTCTAATTGTTTTTTAAAAGCTAAGTACTCAAATTCTAAAAGCATTTTTTCAGCTTCTGAATTCACACCGTTTTCAACTTCTGGACCAATATTTCGGAAAAAAAAAAAACAAAAAACAAACAAACAAAACAAAACAATGTTTTGAATTTTTCATTTCTAGCATAACAGTGATTTACAAATCAACCTTTCAACGAGACAGATCTGGAATAAGTGTAAATCCAGTGATTAGTTGACATTTTCTCAATATATCTGAAGATATAGCTAATCTTTTACATTATCTTCTTCCTGATTATCTGGTTAGTCATATTTAAAATCAACACCTTGTATTGATATAATAATCGGCTCTGTAACAAGAGCTTCAGTAGATCTTAAATACTTCTAGCCAGTTAAAGCTTACAAGAACAGATCAAAATCCATTCAGAGTCATAATCAGAAAATTAAACAAACTGATTTCTCAGGAGAGTAATAAGAATTTTAACCACTAGAATTGTTCACTATTGCCAAAAGAAAAAATACTATTCCTGTATTCTTCGTACATCAGATCTAGAGGTTCTTCCTTCATCAAGGAGACACAAAACCCAAATGACTCCAGAGAGCTCAGTAACAAAATTAATGAAGAAGTCCTCAAAGTACATATACTCTCAACAAGTAAAACACAATTTTCTTGAAAGTAGACAAGAGTAATGAATCAGAAACAAATGCTCCCAGAATTGATGCTTATGTCAAATCACTTGCCATTATACAAAGTCTAATGAAAAAATAAATAGAGAAGCCCGTTAAGAACATCTATAAACAGTCAGTCCTCAAGTCTCAGGAAGTAGGCGGGACGTTCCTCGGGAAGAGAGAAAGCCAAATTACCTATTTCTGCACATCCTGTGCTTCTAGTTAAAATAAATGCCTTCAATACCTATGCTCGCCAGTAAGTTTCTTCCCATCCTTTCTGAACAGGAGAAAGCAGTACAGGTAAAACATTAACCAAAAATTGTTTTGGTGAGCCCCCTTGCTATGTTTCTGAGAACAAGAACATACTATAAAAGGGTGTTATAAAATAAGTTCACCAGCATATCTTTCCACAACTTGCTGGTTCGGGACTGCAGATGTGCTTTTCACTAGATTTCTGATGTGCCCTATCACTCTTCAGTCTTTTATTCTTATATTTGACTCCAGTCTCCTGCAAAGTTAAATTTGGTCTGTATTCAAACACTGCCTGCTATGTAACAAGGCATCACATTCTGCTCTGCTCTAGAAATGTTTACCCAAGACAGCCATCTGACACTTCCTTCATAGTTAATGGACAGAAACAGACATTTTCAGAGGCACTGTTCATACAACCTATTTTAGATATTCTGATCCGTCCAGGTCATATTACATCCCAGATGTCAGAAGAATATTGCCCTATAGCTTCAGCATCTACAAAACCAGGGAGTTTTAAAAGTTTTCACCTACTAACTTAATCCATCATCAATCAATGCGTGTGTATTTGTAACCATAACTCAGAGCACAGGGGTGACAGAGCTGAAGTCCAGGGAGACAGCTCTCAGCACTGCCATGTGCTTGGCTTAGCGCAACTCTCCATGTGCTGAAAGCTTCTCTAATGTTGGTCTCTACCTCAACTGAGGCTCTGCCTTAAGCACAGCATTTTACCTTTGGTCCTCCCTTTCTGCCTGCTCTCCACATCCCCTTCCTGTCTTCACTCAGCAGCTACTGACCCATTGAGCTCTGCCATCTCCAGTGCTGTGCCCTGCTGACAGCCTTCCAGGGTTTTCACTGGTGTCATTCATTTCAAGATATTCCAATTCTTGTGTCCTCAATTCACATACTATTGAGAGAACCTGGCAGCCTGGACTGCAAAGCAGAACTAACACAAAGCGAAAACAAAGGCCAGAAATGAGAGCTAGGCTTAGGGCTGTAAGATGGGATGAGATATTGGAAAAAGGATGGAACTTAACTGAAGGAGTGACTTAAATTGAAAAGGATGGAAGAGTAGCTTCTGTTTCAGTAGCTGACAGAGACAGCAGCAGCAGTATCACTAGACTCCAGTGCTCATTTTATTCCATACAGAAGGACCATGGGCCCACGCTGGTGGCAAAGGCCACCATGTTCACAAGGCATGGTACTAACAATGTAAGGGTACACAGGCCAATGGTGTAGCAGAAAACACCACTAAAGTCCAATGCACCATTACTTTGGGGTGTTTTTTATTCTCCTCTTATACAGTTATCATAGAATCATAGAAGAGAATAATTACAGCTGGAAGGGACCTCCAGGGTCATCAAGTCCAACCTTTATCCCATCATATTCCTAACCATTAGACCACTAGACCATGGTCTCAAGTGCCTCATCAACCCTTTTTTTGAACACCCCCAGGGACGGCGACTCCACCACCTCCCTGGGCAGCCTGTTCCAATGTCTAAGCACCCTCTCAGTAAAGAACTTCTTCCTAATATCCAATCTAAACTTCCCCTGACGTAACTTGAGGCCATTTCCTCTCGACCTGTCATTAGTAATTGGGGAGAAGAGACCAACACCAGCCTCACTACAACCTCCTTTTAGGTAGTTGTAGAGGGCGATGAGGTCTCCTCTCAGTCTCCTCTTCTCCAGACTAAACAAGCCCAGTTTTTTCAGCCAGTCTTCATAAGGCCTGTTTTCCAGACCTCTCACCAGCCTCATTGCCCTTCTCTGGACTCGCTCCAGCACCTCAATGTCCTTCCCATACTGTGGTGCCCAGAACTGGACACAGTACTCAAGGTGTGGTCTCACGAGTGCCGAGTACAGGGGCACGACCACCTCCCTCCTCCTGCTGGTCACACCATTTCTGATACAGGCCAGGATGCCATTGGCCTTCTTGGCCACCTGGGCACACTGCTGGCTCGTGTTCAGTCGGCTGTCAACCAACACCCCCAGGTCCTTTTCCGCCAGGCAGCTTTCCAGCCACTCTTCCCCAAGCCTGTAGCGCTGCACGGTGTTGTTGTGACCAAAGTGCATGACCTGGCTCTTACCCTTGTTAAACCTCATACAATTGGCCTCAGCCCATCGCTCCAGCCTGTCCAAATCCCGCTGCAGAGCCTCCCTGCCCTCAGGCAGATCGTCAGTCCCACTCAATTTCATGTCATCTGCAAACTTACTGAGGGTGCATTCGATCCCCTCATCCAGGTCATTGATAAAGACATTAAACAAGACTGGCCCCAAAACTGAGCCCTGAGGGACACCGCTTGTGGCCGGTCTCCATCTGGATTTAACTCCATTCACCACAACTCTCTGGGCTCGGCCGTCCAGCCAGTTTTTAACCCAGTGAAGAGTCCACCTGTCTAGACCATGAGCCACCAGCTTCTCCAGCAGAATGCTGTGGGAAAGAGTGTCAAATGCCTTACTGAAGTCCAGGCAGACAACATCCGCCACTTTTCCCTCATCCACTAGGCGGGTCACCTGATCATAGAAGGAGATCATGAACTTGCTCTTCATGAACCCATGCTGGGTGGACCTGATCCCCCTGTTGTCCTGCACTTGCCGCGTGACCTCCCCCAACATGAACTGTTCCATAATCTTCCCTGGCACCGAGGTCAGGCTGACAGGCCTGTAGTTCCCTGGATCCTCCTTCCTGCCCTTCTTTTATATGGGCGTCACATTGGCAAGTTTCCAGTCATCTGGGACCTCAGCCGATAACCAGGACTGCTGATAGATGATGGAAAGCGGCTTCGCAAGTTCCTCCACCAGCTCCCTCAGCACTCTCGGGTGGATCTCATCCGGCCCCATAGACTTGTGGGTGTCTAATTGACTCAGCAGGTCCTTCACTACTGTTTCCTGGATTACACAGAGTTTATTCTGATCTCCATCCCAATCTTCCACCTCAGGGGACTGAATACCATGAGGATAACTGGTCTGGCCGTTAAAGACCGAGGCAAAGAAGATATTAAATACCTCAGCCTTTTCCTCATCCTTGGTAACAATGATCCCCCCTCGCATCCTATAAAGGATGGAGATTCCCTCTGGTTCTTTTTTTTATAATATATTTGTAAAAACTCTTCTTATCTTTTGTGGCAGTGGCCAGGCTGAGTTCAAGCTGGGCTTTTGCCTCCCTAATGTTCTTCCTACATGACCTAACTAAATCCCTATACTCTTCCTGAGTAGCCTGCCCCTTCTTCCAAAGGTGGTAGACTCTCTTCTTTCTCCTAAGTCCCAGCAGAAGCTCCCTGTTCAGCCAGGCCGGTCATTTTCCCCACCAGTTTGACTTACGACACCTGGGGACAGCCTGCTCCTGTGTCTCTAAGAGTTTCTTCTTGAAAAAAGTCCATCCTTCCTGAGCCCCTTTGCCCTCTAGGACTGTTCCCCAAGGGACTTTCTCAACCAGTGTTTTAAACAGGTTGAAGTCTGCCCTTCGGAAGTCCATGGTGAAAATATTTTATTTTGATCAAAACAAGCCACATATATATCCCACTTCTCATTTATCTCAAACAGTGCTGCACCATATGCTTGACCTGCCTCTGTGACAGGTGGTCATATTCCAGCCTTATCACCTAGGTACTGAAGCATCCTGTGTTCAATACTCTTATCTCTCTTACTCCCTTCTTGACAGAGCTGAGCAACTTGTACTAGTCTTCTGACCTTGTTTCCACATTGAGGTTTATATCAACAATTCATTTACTCATCACTATATTAAGCTATTAAAAAGTTACCTGATTTGCAAAAATGAGCAGAGCTCTTGATATATGTGGTACCTTCACTCACATTTGCATCTTTTCTTCTAAAGTTCTAAAGCAATTTACCTACATCTCTTGAAAAAAAAAATAAAACAAGAAATTTATGCTTAATTTTACCCAGTAAAATTATTTTCTTCCAAGTGAAATTCAACTATTTTTAATACACAAGAGATTAAAAATTAGTTTACTAAACATAGATGTATTTATATACAAATCTTTAAATTTTAAATAAAACTGAACTGTTTGTATAAATACAAAATATTTACCTTTTGGTCACTGATACCAAATTAGTATTTTTAATTTGAGTTTGATTTGATTATTTAGTGCCAAAGGACCAGAAGAGGCAGTAGGCAACAGCTTTTTGCCTTTTTTTTTTCTTTTTTTTTTTTTTTTTTAAATTAAAACAGCTTATGTATTTTGCCCTTCAAAATTTAGTCTAGCAAAATACTGGAAAAAAATAAAACTGTGCTCCAGGCAGATTCTAACATTACATTTTAAAAAAACCAAAACAAAACAAAAAAAAGAGTGTTTCCACCAAATATCTTCAAAGCTCTAACACTTGGTACAAAGAAAGCATTTAGTATTTTCTTCTACTCACTTTTCCTTGCACGAGTTTAAACATTATACTAATCCTACTCTTTTTCCTTTCTCTTTCTTTCCTGACCCTTTCACTTGAAAGCCCATCAACATAATCTCCTGCAAGCATAGCACTACCTGACAAACTATCACCCCGAATAGACCTCAATCCATCCTGCAAGGCAGCAGTTACAAGAAATCATTGAACTCTGAATGGTCCCTGCACCATCTGAGAATAAATCAGGAGAACAATATATTTCTTGGATCTAAAACAGCCCCATCAATAAGTAACCTAAGCATCAGGAAAATGACCAGCTAAAATGCTGACACTCATGGCCTTTTATTGGGGTCAAGGGGTAGGACTGCCCAGGAACCGTCCTGCCTTTCTTCTTCCAAATACTCTGAAAAGCCTAATACCACATGATTTCTGATTCATGTGTTGCTTTGGCCTTGCATTACCAGGCAAGCCAAGGCCAGTTTCTCCTTTTTCCTTCTCATAGTCACACTCGGCATATTACAAGTGCTCTTTGCACCATGAGCAGACAGCTCAGGATACAGATGGTTGGAAATTATGAAGACCTGAAAAACGAAAGTCAGAGAGAGAGACAGGCAGAGAGAAAGATCCACAAAGATTCAAAGTGCAAAAAGGGTCTCTGGCTGGAGCAAACAAAGCCTTTCTGCAGCTATGCAAAATCCAGAAGCCACCATACTACATTTTCTTGGGGAACACAAGGGATGACAGAGCTTTTGTTTATTCAGTTTTTAATTTCCCCATGAAGGCTAAAGCTCTCTTTTTCCCTTTTCATTTAATTAAAGCTTCTATTTTGTAAGACTTCCAATTAAGAGAATATGACAATCTCACCAGGCTTGGATTTCTCCTATTAAGCAGCTTTGCTGGTCATTTTGTTAAGGCCACCTCCAGAACAAATGCTGACTGAAAACAGAACCAAAAATGGCTTTAAAGGGTAGCACTCAGTTGCCAACACAATGAGGACAGCTGTTTTACACAAATCAAAGATACGCATCTGGATAAGACTTTTTTTGTTACACTCGAGAAAAAGGCAAAAAGATAAAGAAATCCAGTCCCTCTCAACTGTTATATAGAAATCTTTAACAATTTAAAATACTTCAGCAGATAGAAGTAACTCCTAAACAAAATGCATACTTATAAAGGCTCTTCAAAAGCAGACTTATATCACAGTTAATCACACGGGAGAAGTCTGTAGGTAAATCAATATTTTCCTTTTTTTCAATATAGATCTAAAGAGTGCACACATTCTATAAAAAAAATAACTGCATCAAATAGAAAGAAATATAATCATGCTCATAGAAATTCTGTTCTCTAATTCCACACTCCCATCACAATAGAAATGTGCAGAAGTTTATTGCATGTCATGGAAAAATATTCAACCGTGGGACAAACTAACTATGGATTTGAGGCAATTTGAGGTATGTTAGAGTAGGATTTGATCTCTCAGTCTTTTCGTAAACCTCAAATATATGTTAGAACTTTCAATTTTCTTTCTCCTTTGAAAGTGAACCATGGATATCTGCAAATCAACACAACACTGTGAGCAATGATCACTCTCAAGAAACTCTTGAACTAAAAAAACTGACAAGTTGAGCTTGTAGCATCAACAGGAAAAAATCTTAGTGTCTAAAGAGTAAAAGTGGCTCATCCTTGTAGAATAAAACTTTACAAAGGTATAAGAACCAAATTCAAAACATTTTCGAAGAACCAATACAATTAGGAGAAGTACAGTCATCTATCATTGTCTTTCAACATGTTAATGTCAGGCCATGAGTATACAGACAAGAAAAAATGAAGAGAAAAATTAACCTTGCCTCTAGAAATTCTCAGTCCAGAACCTCTGAAGTTTGTTAAGAAATTGCCATAGATGAACATAAAAATTAGCTTCATTATAACAAGATGGATGAGTAGCTTCATTCCTTGGTAAGAAACAGGTCAGTACATCTGAAAAAATATGAGCTTAAAATGAGGAACTAAATGGAAGCCATTAATTGTCACAATGTGAAATGCCAAATGGGTTAATCCAGTGCTTTGATGTACGAAGAATTCATTGTTATAATCTCACACTGGAAAAGAAAATGTTGAGCTTTTACTTTGGATGAAAGGGTATTAGCAAAAATACTCATATGCCACTTTCAAATTATTAAATATGCCAGACAATACAATTTGCTGGGAAAAAAGGAGATAATTTATCTCCGCCATTATACAAATGGAAGTCTAGGGCAAAGACTAAGAAATTCCTGGAGGAAGACACTGGCAATATCAAGAAAATAAAACAAGTTATCCTAATTCAGTGCATTGACTAAAAACATTCTATTGAAAATTCCTTCTTTTTACATCCCAGGGTTAATAAGTAAAGGCACGCTCCTTGGCTGTCCTTCCTTTTAATGCTGACATTACCAATACTCCACACTTGATCAGACCAGTCATCCATCTAGTCAAGTTTCCTTTTGCTGATCACAATAAGTAAGAAGTGTTTTGGGAAAAAATGGCAGCATCCTACAAGACTACATGGACCCTTTTTGACTAAACGTGGCAGTCTCCAAAAGATGAAGATCTGAAGCCAAGAAGGGAAAGAAAGAGTGATATGATCTCATTTTCTGGCTTTGACAGACTTCCTCAGTACAAATACTTTGCTAAATAGGACAGGGCAAGGGAACAAACTCAGTACTGGCACCTTGATACCCCACACTGCTAAGCATGTTCCCCAGCCCTGCTGTACTGCCATCCCCAAGGCAAGACCACGCACAGCTCGGTGTCTACTCCAGTCGATGGAGCACTCCTGAAATGCAACATGGATGTGCTTACACCAGTGTTGCTGCCTTTGACCTGAACAGCCTTTCCACACAACCAAGAGAACACTGATCCCACAAACTCCCCGCATGCCATCAGGTTTCACAGACGCTCAGTTTCACGCTTCACAAGTGCTGCTCTGATGGGCTCGTATACAGCCCTTGCACTATCTCAAACACTATTAACTGGGGGGAAAAAAAATATACATATATAACCATTATAGCAGCCATATACATAAGCCAGTACACACTACTTGTCTTTGGGATCAGGAATTTCTTCCTGGCCCTCTTGTACTTAGCAGTACAGATATGTCCTCGGCATCTGATTTGCAGTCCCTGGATGCCTCACTTCCTATGACAATTGTTCTGTTCTTCATCTTATATTATCTACAACTGAACACACTTTTCCTTCGTGTGGGTTTAAATGTTGTGCAATAATGCAACAAAAACGTAACTAACCAGAATCACAGCATCCAATTTCCTGCAACAGAGTTGCATAGAGGAACCACTAAAAAAAAAATCTAGTTCCAAAAATAAACAGCAGAAAGAAGCTCAAGAGAATCATAAGATAAACTTGACAAGACATGTAAAAGAACATACATGTTAATGGGCAACATTCACTGAGTTTGTGCCATATTCCTTCCCCACCCATAAAAAAAAAAAAAAAAGACTTTTTTTTAAGATTAGAATATAAAAGATTAAGTGAATAATTTTTTTAAATCATAGAAATTCTGATAAATTTTTAAGTTAGCATTTTTATTAACCGTTCCTCTAAAAAGTTACAGACATTTCAATACTAGTGTTGATGCAGTTAAGAATTCCACAACTCAACTTACAAACAACAGCGATGAATTCTTCGGCTCTCTTTTGTCCCCTTTCTATTACTGCTGGTTGTACATGTAAAGGTGGTCTGAATCACTTTTGATGTTATTGATCCAAAGATTTTCTATTAAGGATGTCCTACTTGCTGTACATTGATTCAATGTCATAAGAAAGTCTATAAAAATGGGTTTGCTCAATAAGTATTGTATTTGATAATCATGACCACTCTGCCCTCATCCTATCACAAAAATTACCTATATTTCATGTAAATGTATTATCCCTTCATCTCTTACAGTTAAACATTATGTACATCTGAAATGAGCTCACTCAGGGTACCCCAGGAAATCCATTAAGTATCTGCTTTAGCAACCCATCCAGCATTTCGTTCCCTTATAGCATTCATTGTGGCAGTTTATTCCAAAAGACTTCATAAAAGCAGAGCATATAAACTGAAAGAGCTTTTTAACAAATCAAGAAAAACTAAATAAAAAGAATCTGCCTGTAAGTTTGCTAACACATACTCTTGGAACAGAGAGGCAAAGAGAAGAAGACAAGAAAGAAGACAACAGAAATGCTCAAACAGAACACAGAATCTGAGAATAGCTGAAGCTGGAAGGGAACACTGCTGATCATCTAGTACACCACCCTACTCGAAGTACAGTCAACTACAGCAGATTTCTCAGGACTGTGCCCAGTGCTCTTCTGAAAATCTCCAAGGATGAACACTCCATAACATCTCTGGGCAACCTGTGCCAGCGGTCAGTCACCCTCACACTGGAAAAGTGTTTCTCTATGTATTAACAGAATTTTCTGTACTTCAGTTTCCACCCATCATCTCTTGCACTTTCACAGTGAACTACTAGGCCTAGTCAGTCTCTTCTTCAACCTGAACAGAAAGGAGCATGGTCATCCTTAGCAAACAGCTGACCATCAGGATTTTTATTCCATTTTCTGAGGTTCAACATCTTACAAATGCTCAATATTACCATGATTATCCTGGTGAGAGCTGGCAGATAAAGATACAAACACAAGCAATTCCTGAGAAAGTAAGGACTATTAAAATATTAGACTGTTACAATAATAGCCTGATTCAGTTCGGTATGTCTCGTGAAGAAAGATGGTACTTCTTGAAAATAACAATTTATGAACTCTATTTAACAATAAAAACCGCAAGTATGTTTCTTCCTGTGGGGAAAAACACCTCATACACATTCAGCTATCCAAGCTGCTGTAAACGAAGTACAAGAAAAGTATTTTCTCCCATATGAAAAGGAGCACTGGGAGTTTCCAAGGGTAGCAGCTTTAGGCTATGACACCAGAGATTAGGATAAGAAGGCAGTAGGATTATACCTGTGATTTTGTATCAAGTCCCCTAAGACTTACCGTAAAGTAGATTTCCTCAGAAAGTGTTGGAGCATGAGAACTCACCTTAAACGTCAGCCCTCCCTTTGATCCAACACTTCAATATCCTTCCTGCCAAGAACTGCTGCAGAACATCTCTGTCTTTCTGCAAGTTCAACTGGAGTTGCTGCTTTTGATCTACACAGCATTGTCACAGGCAAGAACTAAAGGCCATGGAGCAATTTACACTGTTACAAAGTTAGAGTGATCAGTAGCTAAGGTACATGAAGGCAATTCCCAGGTAAACATAGATGAGATGAGCATATCTGTAACTTCTGTAGCTGATTGAGTTCACCTGGAAGAGGCAAGCGCATGTGGAAAGTATCCATTGTATGCTATGAGTAAGAGAACGCACTAACCCCCAACTGAATGAAGACAAGTATTTTTCATCAGAGAGCCATAAAGAAAAATCTTGTTTGAGACACTGGATCCCTGTCTATACTCTTTATTTAGAGGATGAAGGATGCTAAGACTCATTTTTCTTCAGTCAGGAAGCACACAGAACTGGGGAGTTTTCTAAAATGGGAAATCAAATTTACAGCCTTTCCTAAAATGCATTTGTGTCTCCTTCAAACTACAGAGTTGAATGAAAGCCCATGGAAGCAAAAGGCTAAAGGAGGGAAAAGCTCTGAAATTATATTGTATAGGAGGAGAACATTCTCTGGAAAGCTTTTCAATGTTGTCCTTTGACTTCTTAACAACATAATTTTTCAAGTGTTCTAAAGAGCAATCCATTTTCTATTTACTCCTCCAGAAAACAGTAGTTTGGTTTTATTTGTTTTGCTCTTGTCATGTTATGTCAACATGACAGCCTGGCACCTGATGCTGACCTTAATGGATTCTTGATAGAGGACCCAGCACTTCAACTTAAAACACTGTCAATTGCTGCTTAAATGAAAATCAAAACAAGTTTACAAAAACATGTACCTTTCAGCTTATATGATATTTAATGTGTTTCCTTTACGAATTGTTGAGTATGGTAAACAATAGTTCTAAAGCTACGAATTTTGAAAATACACTTGAAGTCCTGCAGTTAAATACAGGGTTATGCCTCTTCAGAATTAAAAGCATTAAAAACATTTACTTAGAAACAAGAAAGCAGCTATTACTGTAGAAAAGCATGTCTCCTTACTCAGAAGTTAACAGTTTTTTACAATACCTAACAGAGAATTTGTTCAATCCCAAATCGTCACCACATTGGCAGAAGGCTCATGCGACTCTGATGAATACTGGCAGGTAGTATTAATGTGATTCTACCCAGCCAAGTTTGGTTTCATGTGAAAGGCTTTTCTTGAACCATATACACACTTTTTTCTACTGCATAGCACTGAAATAGGTTGAGGCTTGAACATATCATGTATTTCAGTTGGGAGTCTTGCAACTTCCTCTGAAAAGACAGGATGACAGACTAGACGGCCAATAGGGCTGATTCAAGATGGCAATTTCTCAGTCCTTGTACTCTTAAAAATATTACAGGAATTATTCAGAATTTACAGTTTTATTTGATGACAAGATTTAAATTGGATTATGAAAAGTCCCTGGAATCTTTATTTCAGCATTAAAACAATTTACAGGCTAGGCAACTTTATGCAGTCTTGATGTGAATCAACACCAAGGATACAAATGATGATCAGCAACATTTTGGCCCGTCTTCCAAGTAGGTAAATTTGCACCCTTATAATTTAGAACTATATTTGCATTTAAATCTGGGTTTTGCCAGTACTTTAAAACATACAGCTTTGAAGGCTTCCCTGAGGGCCTTTTAGATTAAGGCTCATGATTCACATGAGAGCTAAGATACAGAATCATGAGCACAAGGTTTGAAATCTTATTCTCAGCTTTTTTCCACCCCCTGAGGCAGGTGACATAGCTGTGAGGAAGTCAGTCAGCTTCTCTTCCACTCTGCCCATCACCAGAGAGCCGTCACCAAATTAGACTCATGTAGCCGAATCCGTATGAAGTCCCAGCAGGCAAACTCACCCATAGTGTACCTGATGTCCTGGGGACAATCAGACAGAGGTAGCCATGGGCAAAGCACACACTTGATTGGTTTAAGTTTTGGCCTGAGATTTGTATATATCCATTCAAAAGTGGGTGCATGTGCAGATATACAAGACAACCCAATTGAAAACTGACTGACAGAGGAGTAAAATTTTATTATTCTCCTTAATCCTAACACTTTCTATCGAACTGCTAAAAAAATAATGGGCTCAAATTTTACGTTCTTTTAAACAGGCCTGTAAAAAGTATCGATTACAAGTTTCTCTTAACTCTGTGACAGAACAGTACCTATGGTATGCAGAACCACTGAACTGCAAGAAAAGGAAGCAACTCCATTCTAAAACTGACTGAAGTCAAGAGGAGATGTACATTTTATAAAGTCTCCCCTTTCTAACGGCAGATTCTCAGCACAAAAGAATTTCTCTAAGTTTTGTAATCAGTAACTGTAATGGCAAAAGGTAAAGAATTTTTGAAAATGTGTATCATGCTTATTATCTGTGCTAGAATTTCTCTTTAGTACTCTTGATTTTACCCATTAACCTACAGAGAGGTTCCCAAACAAGAAAGCTCTTACTGCCTACAGTCTGTTTGCTACTACCGGGTATTTTTATGTTAACTGACAACAGTAATTATAAATTTATAATGACAGGTTGCAACTAAATCCAGAATAAAACTATAATAGTAAAAAAAAAAAAGCCAACTTTCACAAAATAAAATGCAATCACATATTATCAATTATCTTACACAGCCAGGCCAACTTCCAGTGTTGCATAAAATCAAACAACAGAAAACTGATATTGGAGGGGGAACAGGGAAGAGGGGAGTTGTCCAGAAATTAAGGAATTAATATCAGCAAGAACTGTATGTTATAGACTACCAAGTAACAATAGTGAACAAACATCATGCTTGGGTCACGTAAGTCTTCACTGCCATTTTCTTCTCCCCTTCCTCTCCTGCCTTTTCTTTTTAAATTTTAATTTCAATGTATTTCCTATTAACCTACATACGTTTTGATTGATAACATATTTATAACAACTGACTTACAGACTGCTCCATATATGAGTTCACAGAGGACATAACATCCATTAACTCATCACTCAGTCAGTTCAATGTGGCCAAGTATTAAAGGCTTCTAAATGTTTGCTAATGACAAATTTTTTTTTGCTAATCACACAGCTATTTTATGATTAAGTTTGATGTAAGCTAACGATGACAGTTTCTCTAAAGCGAATGAACCCCCTGGGTTGAACTATAACATTTCAAACATGAAAAACTACTTAGATCCTTTGTGTATTGCTGAAAATGAAGGATTTCAGTGATGTCAATGGACTTACCATAGTATGGTAACTAGTCTAAGTGAGATCAGAAATAAAACCCTGAGTTTTGCAGTGTTACACCAACCTACAAATATTTTTTACAATTGAATTAGAGTGCTACTACATATCAGTAAAAAGAAATACTAATACTACTTCAAAAAACTATAAAGAAGTGGACTGACAGACTAATATTAATGAGACAAAAAACTTATTTGATTTACCTGACTTTGCAATTCACTTTGTTGCTTCAGGCGAAGATTTTCTGGTGTATCAGCCACTGTAGTGAAGGACTGCTTTGGGTAATGCCTAGAAGAAGAAGCACAAAGCCAAACGGTAAATATTTTCATATGCTAGAAAGTGAAATGCTTCCCAGCACTCTTTCCTACAGTGTACAGAACTCTCTTGTAGTTCACTGGGTTTGTGTTAGAAGTATTTACTCTAAAAAGACTGTGTCAGTCATGCATTGCCAAAGCAACACAAACTAGTTCCTGTAATGAGTCTAAATCCTACCCATTCATCCTGCCCACTGACTGCAGAGACCAACCAGACAAAATTTGTTTTCAGTAGAGTGAACAAAACTTTGTTTTATTGCATTGTCTTGGTACAGTCATGGGCTGAATAAAGACTAAACTAAAAGGCCTTAAAATAGAAATAGTTTATGGAAACTGAAAAGTTGCTTCAATGAGTACAGCTGGAGTACCATGGTGTCTTAAATCCATTAGTGCAGAAACCAGAAGGATCAAGGTAGGTACATTCCAGGTACAGAAAGGTCAAGTGCTTTAATGGTAAATGTGTCAACACAGTGCTGTAATATCCAGTACCAAAAGCTGTAGTGGCTCAGAAATGCAATCTATCAGGCACCACTCTTTTCATTTGAAATTTTACACCTTTACAATATGTTCCTACTATTTGGTTTGGCATTTTATTGACTATTTTAATAGTTAAACCCTACCCATTTTCAGAACCATGATTTACTCATTTTCATGGATTAATCCTGCAACTTTACAGACAAAGAAAAAGCTCTATTATAGGAAAGACCACAAAAAGAGGGAAATAATAAAACTGAAGAGATTATTCCAAAACAGGCCACACCTGGAGTATTGTGTCCAGTTCTGGGCCCCCCAGTTCAAGAAGGACAGGGAACTGCTCGAGAGAGTCCAGCGTAGAGCCACAAAGATGATTAAGGGAGTGGAACATCTCCCTTATGAGGAAAGGCTGAGGGAGCTGGGTCTCTTTAGCTTGGAGAAGAGGAGACTGAGGGGTGACCTCATTAATGTTTATAAATATGTCAAGGGTGAGTGTCATGAGGATGGAGCCAGGCTCTTCTCAGTGACATCCAATGATAGGACAAGGGGCAATGGGTGTAAGCTGGAACATAGGAGGTTCCACATAAATGTGAGGAAGAATTTCTTCACAGTGAGGGTGACAGAACACTGGAACAGGCTGCCCAGAGAGGTTGTGGAGTCTCCTTCTCTGGAGACATTCAAAACCCGCCTGGACATGTTCCTGTGTGACCTGATCTAGGTATTCCTGCTCTGGCAGGGGGGTTGGACTAGATGATCTTTTGGGGTCCCTTCCAATCCCTAACATTCTGTGTGTGTGTGTGATTATGAGCCAGCAACACTATCAGGAAACTGATTCTTACTAATTACTTCCCAGCATCTTCAGTCTCAAACCAAAATATTCACCTTGTGACCATGTGAGGCACTCACACTTCCAGTTACCACTCACAGTTTCACACGTCTGCCAGCTATCCCATTTGACCTTCGAACATTTCAGAGGTGCAAGATGACAGGCATAGCATTTTAGACACAATAACATTTGCAGCATAATTTCTACAGGGGGAGTAAGCGGTAAGTAAGTGTCTGAAGTCTAAGGCTATGCAGTATTAAACATTTGCATGTTCAAACTTCAGGCTACCTCTAATATGTTCTTTCAATAACTAGTTCAGTCACTATAGCTCCACATAAAATTTCTGTGCTTTGTAAAGATGATATATATTTTCATTCAAAACTGTATTGTGCTAAGTTTTATTTTCTGTTTACAAGTTTTATTTCCATGAAGTGTTTGGTTTCAGTAAAAAATAGTTAATTTTTATCAAAAAAATAATTAAAGCAAATAAAAGCACCCATAAAAAATTAAGGAATATTTCCATTTTCAGCCAAAAGTGGAATGTTTCCTGTTCAGAAATGGTAAAGTAATACTTGATGAGAAATGTTGCCTAGATTTCATACAGTCCATTCTCTGCTATGGGTCTGATCCTCCCCATCAGACAACATCTTGCGTTGCCAGACATCTATGCGGCAGCACAATTGATGCATCAAGAGGCTGTGGAACATCCCCTCATTTATGGTGTCACTACACAGGGAAAACAGAGGAGAAATATGGTACAACCTGGGGATTTCAGGTTCCCAAAGCTTTACTAATAACTGCACAGAACGAGAAAAGATGCAACACCCTGATGCAGAGCAGCTTTTCCTGACAGCAGTGTAAGAGCCATCACAGGTTGGATACTGGCAGATGGAGGAATAATGCCACTGTATGTTTAAAAACTTCTGGTGAAATACATTTCCACCCATTATGTTAGTCGCTTAACTAGGATAGTTCATGTCACTGAAAACTAGAAAAACACACTTCTAGGCAGGACATTCTCCAACCTGTTCTTTTGTAGCTAGAGCCAAATTCTCCCTAGTCCCACCTAAGCTTCTAGCTGTGGCCACAGAAACCACTGAGTGTTGCATACACCTAAGGAGGCTGCTGCCTGTCTTCCTCCCTTTGCAAACTAGAGGCTCCTCCACCATCACCCCCCTACAGCCAGACAATGCCAGCCAGCCAAACAATTTAGCCACAGCTCCAGCAACACAAAGGGAGACAGAATGAGGCTTTGCTTAGGGGACATACTTGGAATCAGCTCCTGCATGGAGCAGATGGTATCAGCACAATACAATATCTTGGGACAGGCAGATACTTCGAGAAGGGCTTCTTTTTTCTTTATTTCACCTCTTCTATCTCATCCTTCCTTCTTCTGTATAGAGGACAAAAACAAATGCCAGACTAGCCACAAGGAGTGTCATAAGCCCTGTTTGGAAAGCAGCAACAAACAGATGGGGAAGGCAACAAGCCACCTCACAGCCAGGGCTTGCTGATATCCAAGAAAGATTGTAGCAAAGCAAAGTACATAATGCACACCTGAAAGAACAGCAGCCATGAGATATCCATGGATAACTCATGTAGATGACAGAATCCCTGCTCCTAAAAAAAAAAAAAAAAAAAAAAAAAAAAAATCAACTGCCACACATGCAGTTCAAAAGTAACATCATGCACATGTTGAATGCCAAAAGCATTCACATAAACTTTCGTAGCACTGCTTTTCACCATGGTTACATACCATGACCCTGGTATTATGATCACAGCTATCACCTGTACTCATCCCTTTTCACATGGAGAGCAGAGAGTGGGAGTCAGCTCAGATGGGTTTTTTGGCCCTTGCAAAATGTGTGGGCAACACTGAGACAGGTGTCACAGGCACAGTCCTCGGGCACCCTGCTAGTAGCAGCAAGAGAGAACGTGTCTCTGTAAACCTAGGACTCCAAATTAAACCTCCTCTACATTTTGAAGCATAGGAATGTATACCTTGTCCCTATCATACACCAGCTGTTACTTCTGATCATTTGTAAAAGAAATTGTTTCTTCTATAATCAATATTCAGAAGTTCACAGGTATTTCAATAGCAAAAGCAAACCACTCAAGAACCAACGTACCTAAGATCATTATCTATTTTAGAAGTAGCAGCTCCATACTTCAAGTAAAAAAAGGTATGTTTAGCCTTGAACAAGCAGTGCTTTATTATCCTTGAAATTACTATGTAAACTGATTAAATCAATGAAAAGTATTTACACATAACCATGGAAGTAAATAATACACATGACAAGCGAAAAACCCTGCTGAAATTTAAATCAGCCTTTAAACTGATCATATTAACCATTTATCACAATGTATTACAGTGTTGGAAAAAAAAAGAATCATTTAGCAAAATTAAATTAGCACACCATTCTATCATGGGTTGTCATTTTAAAGGCAGCTGATTTATGAAACCACCCACATGGTATAATCAAACAAGAAAGACATGGTTTTAGAAACATCCCTTCTAATTTATTGAAATTCTAGCCTCAAATACATTAAAAGGACTAGTGTTAAAATTAAATCCTATCTTCAGCATTTACATTTGTGTTAAGCTCAGTGATAATATGTCTAGAGGATCACTAAAAATATCAGTATTTAAAATATTAAATTATCTGAAAACTATTTAAGATGCATTATACCATTGGATATTTCTGACTGGTACAGAAGGCTGAAACACAAGTGTTAAAATGATCAAATCTGCTTTTCAACTATCAGTTTAAGTCTATACTGCATTTTATTACAATGTAGTGTACAAGGATGAGTAAATGGATGGCAACACCCTTTAATTCAAAAGGCTGACAGTGCTATCATGATCCCTGGTAATCCATTGCTCAGTTTCCCTTTTGTCCAAGATGATGTCTGAGAAAAAGCCCGGAACTGGTTAAAAAGGTTGATGTCATGTCAGCTATTTAATAGCAATGTCCAAAGGATTTTTTTTCTTGTTTGTTTTAAGTCTTTGTTAGTAGTCTAAGTCTACTGAGCAATATGTCTTACCACGCTAATGCTATTAGGATTAATCCTGTATAAAGATCCATAGAAGTTCCAGAACAAATCAGAATGCACAGTATGGTGTCTCTGCTATGGGTTACTGTAGTGCCCGCTTCAGCTGCACAGCTTGATTAATAAATCAAACCACAACTCAATCTCTGGCTCCTTACAAGGAAAATTCTTCACTTTTGGTATTTAGAAAAAGTATCAGTAAAACCTCTAAGAATTCAGGAAAGTACCTGAAAGTCACCTAGCTTTTCCAATTACTAAACATAGAAATTTTCCCAAATATATTTTCAGCTGTAAGGTTTTCATCAGCTTTTCCATGCTTTGAAACCAACAAAAGGAATAAAAACATGTTCTGAGAGATAACGGGATGACAATTCAGATTTCCCTCTTTCGAAAAAGGTCAGATTCAAAGCCTGAGATAAATTCAAGCATGTACTGAAATTAATTTGCTCATACCTTATTCTGACTTTTCCAACATTTACGATGTGACTAAGAGATTTTTGCGTGTGTGTGTATTTTCCTAACTGAAACGTTAACTGTTCACAGTTACAGAATTATAACCCTTGTCAGAATTGCTAGACTTCTGTTAGGTTATCTCTCCCTAGAATACCTATTCAGTAAATTGTCCACAACAAAATTTGTAGTATCTTTTGACCAGAGAACAGCCACAAAATACACAAATCAAAGTTATTCTCCTAAGCAGAGGGCCAGCTCCATCACATCTTTTCATAATACTAAATACCATCATTGGCTGTCACCATTAGGCTAATTTTTGTTTGCAACAACTGCACTTCTCATTAAAGCAAGCTCTAAACGATAAGAAGGTTTGGTTTGGTTTTTTTCTAAAAATAAAAAGTACTTATTTTCAGTTGCAGTAATATAGAAGGGAACAAAAAAAACCAACCCTGAAAAAACAACAAAATAAAATTAAACCAATCTTACAATTACGCAAAACTAACAGCTACTTACGCTTTTATAACTAGCACTACAGTATAGTGTATGCAGAAGTTTCAAATTGAAGTTAAATAGTGGCTAATGATGTAGCAGCCTGGATGCCACCCAAGCTCACAGCAACTGATGGACAGGTAGCAAAGCTCCTGAACCTGAAAGGGCCCAATCTGTGAATCATGACCTGAGCCCATATTCACAAACAGCACAAAAACACACAGGAGAAACACAAGAGATCTCCAATTAACACTCATATAAAAATCATGAGATAAAATCATTTTCCCAGGGAAAAGGTGACAAGGTATTAAGTTGTGCTCAGCCAAGGAGTGTTTAAACTGGCAGCTTACCACCAGGCTTGAAGATGCATAGGACTACTTTCCACTCCCTACCTTGAAACCGTGCCATTCACAGAGAGATATGCAAGATGTGCAACAGCAAAGAAGCAGCGGGAGGGAAATCTTGCCCACAGCTGACTTCTTGCTGGGTTGCACTTTTTGCTCTGAAGCTCCAGGAAGGATTTCTCTGGGGTTTCTGTTTTGTTTTGTACTTTCTGTATAAGATCACTTACTTGCATGCAGTTATAAAGGCTTTTAGAAGAGGATTAATATAACTAGTGGATAACACTGCTTCAGTACAGCAGAACTCAGGCAATGAAGTGGACAAGGAAGATCTCACAATTCTCCACAAACTACTCTGAAGATGGCATTCTCTTTTGCTACTGATACCTACCTCCCTGTATGAAGAATAAATACTCTGGCTGCAATTAGGTTGCTTTGGACAATATTTTTCCATCTTTGTCTTCCATTGTTCAAGGGACTTTTTCAGATATTTTATTTCTGCATTTGTACTTCTTATTTGAAGTTAAAGAGGAAGTTGCTCCCATATGCTAGCTAAATAGAAGTTTCTGTTTGCATTGAGTTGGAGATTTGGTAAACAGTAAGATCCATGAAAAAAAATGTTACAAGCAAGGATATTCCACCTGCTTGTTGGGGTAAGCCATAACATCCTCTATTCCTGGAGTGAGTTAAAGGCCACATATCACACTCCCATATAACCAGACATATCTTGCACATCATTGTGCTACCAGACTTTCACTTGATACCTGTCTAGAGACCCATATCTGTGGATACCTACAAAAGCTATGGTTAAGGACCACATTAAATATTCTGACTGTATCTAGCCCCAAGACACAGGTGCCTTGGTACCCTCTGCTAGAGGCTTAAAAAACCAAGCCATTACTGAAAAAATAGCAAGGCAGAAGAAGATGTTAACATTTCAGAGAAAAGAGTGTAAAAATTGAGTAGCCAATGCTAATATCAAATTTTATGACTCTTACCATTTTAAATTCCACATGGAAATTGTACTGTACCAAAATAGTGGAACGGTTAGCTCTGTAAATGTACGCCATATGATAAACAACACCTGAAATCATAGAGAAGCAGACTACATAGCAATCATATAATCATTGGCAGAAAGGGCAGCTGCGGAAAATAGGTCTAGATAGAAGACCTGGAAACTACAGTAGCCTATTTTAGAATTTAAAAAGCCAATTTATTTTGAAAAAAAGTAGAATTTTGTACATTTTCAATGCTTGCACAGCGTATATCCAAAAGCATTAACGTTCCTCAAGTGGTCAGTATTAAGCTAAGTTTTAGGGAAAAAAAACGTAGAGGTAACAACATTAAATTACTTTGTACTCACAATATGAAGACGACCAAGAAACCTACTCCAAATACATTTTCAGATATCGGTCAGCAGCTAAAAGAGTTGTCTGAATTTGCAATGCTCCTATGCTGAGATTTTTATTTCAACCATCTCTCCTGAAAACTACTCTGAGAAGGGTCAGTGAAGACAGAAGGCCGAGTGACATCAGGCCACCACTGGCACTGCATCATACAGGCAAGGTGGTCGCACAATCTAACCACCAAGGACTGCCGTCTTCCCATTTCCTACACAAAATTGTTTCAGAATGAAAAACTCTGCCAGCTCTTAGGTGATACTTATATTTTTCGCATTTGTTATATTTTTCTTTTAACTCTCTTTTGCAATTTCATATTTATTATATATACAAAGATACATTGTTAAGGAGACAAGTGAGTCCTGCTTCTTGAGAAATTCAGGTCAAAACCTTTTCATTTTAAAGATGTGAAAAAAATACAACAGAAGGGGGACACAGTTCATATTTAAGAAACTTGACATATAATAAGAAGAGTTGGTATAATACAGATCTCGGCCAAGTGGCATCTGGATTTAGCAAAAACATCAAAAAGAGAAAGCTCCAAGACCATACATGCCAAAAGTAGAATTGCCAGAATTTTCAGTGGAGCCAGGCACTCATCCATTCAATAATTTACCTATTCCTCAGCTACGGGATGCCAATGCTTGGGGAAAGAAAGTGAATCAGTAGCACACTGAGAACTACAGGATAGCCCAGAGCTGTGCAGGAACCAACCCATCAGCAGCACACTAATTGGCATTGAAAAGATCAAGAAGTGAGAGCCACTGCCAGAGGAAGATTCACAAAAGATGCACAGAATGTTTAGGGAGACTTGGAAGGTGGAGGCAACTGTGGCAACACAAAATGATAAACAAAAATCTGACTGCAACAGCAAAATCTGTTGAAGAGCCCAGGAAATCAATCCAGATAGGAGAAAATGCACACATATCCTACCATTTGCCATTGCTGGACTGCTCCCAGGATATCATCCAGTGAGTTGACCCAGAGCTCACCTGGGCTTATTTACATTACATTACCTATACACAGAAAAACCCATAGATGTTTAAGAAAACTTTGCTTTTAAATATTTTTAAGTGATTGCCAGTGGCACAGCAAAAGGCTGATGCCTCAATATTTCCACATTCTTTTCTGCCAGATGGTGTGATTATTATTATTTCTTTCAAAATATCAAGGAGACAAAAGTCCATGAAAATACACAGCAAAAAACACAGACTGAAGCTGAGTTTCTCACTAACTTCACTTGATTCACAGCAGCAGATCTAGCAGAGCAACAAAACACAGCTACTGTAGCCTAGGTTTTTTTATCCCTTCAATATCTTGCTAAGAATGTCAGCAAGGGTATACTGATATACACCATAAAAGCAGTATGTTTTAGACAGGTTTAAATGCTTGATCTGCTTACTTCAGCATAGTCCTGACATGCTACATGTACGGATATTTATCAAACCTCTACAGTGCAGGTTTGTTCGAGTTCTAGGTTTGTCTGGGGTATAATTCATGCATACAGCAGTGGCAAATTTTACAAATTTCCTAAATTTTCCTACTAATCATTCTACCAGCAATAGATCAGTATCTCAAGCAGCACAACACTGAATTATGCAAGTAGTTTCTAAATTCTGCTCCTACTTATAACATGATAAATGTGCTCTCTCTCTTACCGCCCCCCAAGTTCTGGAACATGTTCAAGTAATAAGAACTTTTATGCAAAAAAAAATTACTCATGTAAATGCTTTCTTTGCTTACCACAAGCCAGTATTTCTGTACATGAGTAACTCCTGGGATTCCCATCTTGCATATCAAGAAAACCAAATCTTGCCAAATTTACAGGTATTTAGCCTTTGTCTTCCAAGAAAATATTGACTGAAAGAATATTTGCAACTAAAAACCAAAATTCTCATTCATTGAAAAACTGTTAGGCTATATATCAGTAGATCATAGCTGTAATGAAATTGGAATGCAACTGAAAGTTATAAGCCCAAAACCTGGGAAACTGAACATGGACCAGATTTTCTTATAGCTCCTAGATTCCTTGTTTTCTACTTCTTAACTTTTCTGTGTAAGTTTACTGGCTTTTAATCTTTATGTTTTTCTTTGTTTCTTTTGCAAAGCCATAAAGCCAAGCTGTATTAGACAATTCATCGGTGCTTCTGAATTCCAAAGTTACTATTCAGAGATATGGAAAACAGGACCAAGGGGACACTAAAAAGCCACCTGGAAGAAAGAAGATAAATAAGTGCTAGAAAGACATCATACTTTTTTTTACCTTGCAAAAACTTCTATTTGGACAGCTATCAAGAGTAGGGGAAATTTAAGAGCCCTAAAAGTCAAAAGGCATCTGTCAAGTCATCAGACAGTTTACTGAGCTGGAGTCATAACTGACTGACCTCCTCGGGAGCTATAGGTGTCATCCCCAAGAGCTTAGCTACGCGCTACTCCCTTTAGAAGGACTGTTTCTGACTAAACATAGAAGCACACCTCAGATACTATAACTTCAGTAATTTGGACATTATTAAAAAATTGAGGGAGGAGACCAGAAGGGAGATGAAAACAACTCATCGACAATGTCTTAATATTGCTAACTCTTTGAATGTAATTGCAGCGCGTTAAGCATTTGTCCTCTAAAACTGTGCCAACATAAGCAACTCCAAGCTAGCAGCAAAGAAGAGTAAATTAAACAGAGTTATGTTTACATGTGTGCTAGAGGAAAAAAAAGGAAAAGCTGGGTTTTTTGCCAAGTGGAAAATGACAACAGTAGTAGGGCACCATTCTGCTTTTACATTTTTAACAGGGCTGGCAAATAACATCGTATACAAACTCACAGTTGGGAAAAAAAAAAAAAAAAATATTCAGTGTTTCCTTTTTTTCAGCCTCAAAAATAAAGAACTTGACCTGTTATTAGTACCATTTCTACGTTCTATTTTTTTAGAAAGGGTATATTTAGAAGGGTTTCCAGGGTGTTTTTTTTATACAGTACAAGTTTCAAATCAGTTAATACTGCAAAGAAATGCCTTGAGAAATCATGGGTTTGTATTTTTACATTAAATACAATATTCCTAATAATTTCAAAATTTTACTAGTTTCTTGTTCACATACTGTAAATTTTAAGCAGCTATGTTATCCATACAACTTTATGAACTGTCTCTCCTTTAATGCATCTACTTGTATAAAATCAGTATTAATAGAACAAGACAAAGATTTTATACTATGCAAGCATTTTATGAAAGATAATTTATGCTAGTATAGCATATAAGATTTCATATTACAGCACATGACCTACACAAAATTACCAGATGATATATATAGCTTTTGCTTGCAAATGAAGAACACTCTCAGTAAAGCCTGCTTTGGCCTGTTCTGCTGAAAGGGTAAGAGAGTGTAAAAGCAAACACTGTAACTTTTAATGTAAATCCTTGGCAAAAGTAAATGTATTATTAAATTCATTTAATAGAGTTTCATGTAACACTTCCTAGGCCCTTCACAACGACCAACAGTTGAGCCCCAGGATGTCATACTTCACAGAAGACCCAGCCTATAAGTACCAAATTCTAAAGCCTATGCAATCAGACCAAACCACAGACTTTTTTTGTATTTATCTCCCATGAAAAAGCAACAACCAGGTAACCTATTTTCACTAATACCCTGAAAAAAAACCCAGAATTTCTGCGTATATTATGCTCTCTGCCCCTCATGGACTGTTAATGATTTTGAGTAGAATCAAGCGCAGTTGCCTTTGTTAAGGAAACACTCCATGAGTACTGCTACAAAGGCTGTACTCTTCCTGCTTTGCTTTCTCTCTTTTCTCCCTGCTTGAAACTATACCATCATGTATCCTCTCACTAAAGTATAGCAGTTGGTGTCACAGCTCTTAGTATTTTCAATAAATACTCAGTTAAATAAATTAGTTGTAGGTAACTGATAGAGCATGGACTTTCTCATCACTTTCTTGGGCATAGACCCTGAATTCTACCCAAATACTGTTTCAGAGACCAAAGCAACTGCACTTGATGCCATTCAAGGTGACTTCCACAAGTTTCCACAGCAAAAGTTATTCAAACAAAGCAGAACTTGATTGCTTCTGAACTTTTCACTCCTTCAGCCTGAAGTCTTCACTGTTAATCTGCCTCTCCTAACAACTTCAGACCAAAAGGCAAAGAAAGTTTTTCCATCTCTCCCTTTGGACAGAGGAGAGCAGCTGCTGGATGGCTGCCGATATCCCAACCAAGGAATCTTTTAAGATGTAAAATAGTCACAAACAAAACCATGTTAGTTGAATAACATCTAAGAGGAATACAAATTAATCCTAAACTAATTTATAAAGACGGCCTTCTCAAAGTACAAACCAAATATTTTAACTACAATAAAATGTAAAAGAAAAAGTAACTGCCATGAGCTATATAAAGAATCAACCTATAAGAGTAGACGCAATGCCACACTGTTAGATCAAGTGCAAAAAGTTGAATTATAGGATAGATGGAGAAAGTAGGTAGTCACTGAACTAATCATGAAAAGACATGGGATATATTCCATCCCTGGAAAGGTGATGGAACAGCTTGTTCTTGGCACAATCTCGAGGCACATCAAGGATGAGGGGGTCATTAAGAGCAGTCAACATGGTTTTACCAAGGGTAAGTCATGTTTGACCAACCTTATTGCCTTCTATGAGGAAATAACTAGGTGGATAGATGATGGTAGAGCGGTAGATGTGGTTTATCTTGATTTCAGTAAAGCATTTGACACTGTCTCCCACAGCATCCTTGTAGATAAGCTGATAGAGTATGGGTTTAGTGATCAGGTAGTGAGGTGGATTATGAACTGGCTGAAGGGAAGAAGCCAGAGAGTTGTGGTTAATGGGACGGAGTCTAGTTGGAGGCCCGTGACTAGTGGAGTCCCTCAGGGGTCGGTACTGGGACCGGTGTTGTTTAATATCTTCATCAACGACTTGGATGAGGGTACAGAATGTATCCTCAGCAAGTTTGCTGATGACACCAAACTAGGAGGAATGGCTGACACACCAGAGGGTTGTGCTGCCATTCAACGAGACCTTGATAGGCTGGAGAGTTGGGCGGGGAGAAACTTAATGAATTTCAACAAGGGCAAGTGTAGAGTTTTGCATCTGGGGAAGAACAACCCCATGTACCAGTACAGGTTGGGAGCTGACCTGCTGGAGAGCAGTGTAGGGGAAAGGGACCTGGGGGTCCTGGTGGACAGCAGGATGACCATGAGCCAGCAATGTGCCCTTGTGGCCAAGAAGGCCAATGGCATCCTGGGGTGTATTAGAAAGGGAGTGGTTAGTAGGTCAAGAGAGGTTCTCCTTCCCCTCTATTCTGCCTTGGTGAGGCCACATCTGGAGTATTGTGTCCAGTTCTGGGCCCCCCAGTTCAAGAAGGACAGGGAACTGCTCGAGAGAGTCCAGCGTAGAGCCACAAAGATGATTAAGGGAGTGGAACATCTCCCTTATGAGGAAAGGCTGAGGGAGCTGGGTCTCTTTAGCTTGGAGAAGAGGAGACTGAGGGGTGACCTCATTAATGTTTATAAATATGTAAAGGGTGAGTGTCATGAGGATGGAGCCAGGCTCTTCTCAGTGACATCCAATGATAGGACAAGGGGCAATGGGTGTAAGCTGGAACATAGGAGGTTCCACATAAATGTGAGGAAGAATTTCTTCACAGTGAGGGTAACAGAACACTGGAACAGGCTGCCCAGAGAGGTTGTGGAGTCTCCTTCTCTGGAGACATTCAAAACCCGCCTGGACATGTTCCTGTGTGACCTGATCTAGGTATTCCTGCTCTGGCAGGGGGATTGGACTAGATGATCTTTTAAGGTCCCTTCCAATCCCTAACATTCTGTGATTCTGTGATATGTAAAATGAGACAAAAAGCGTGTGCTTCAAATCATACAACTTAGCCATTCAACAGCATTTATAACACAGGAACAGAGGTGACCTGGGTAAGTATTCATAATCATAAAAAAAAGACAGCAAAACATCTCTTAACTCTCCTCCTTATTCCTAAATGCTGCAGGTGACAAATCTGTCAGGTGTCACTGTCAGAGTCCCTTCTACACCTACTACTACCTTCCCGCAAACCCATCAGCTACATCTTCCATGGCCAGAGTCCTCAGAGAGCAACTGAAACCATTCGGAATAAAATCAAGTATGTGCCTTTGAGTAAGAGATAAAAAGAGAGATGAAAAGAAATGCAAAGCAAACTATTTGCAGCTGCTGTATGGAAGTTCACAATGAACTACAGGAACTACATTCATAGCTGAAGCTTGCACATGAACACCTAGAACTAGTCTCCTGTTTGAAAAAACTTATTTGTACTGTAAGTACCACCTCTATTTCCTACTAGCATAAATGGACATCTTAAGTCAATAAATCAAGGTTACAAAACCAGAGATTCCTTTAAACTGACAGGGTTTATATCAACTGGTAAACTATTTTTTTTGACAAACAGGTATTTTGTTCTGCTACTTCACTAGAGTGCTGATGACTTTCTCTCCCAAGTGTATTCCAATTACATACAGATATTAATAACATAGCTATTTTTTAAAAAGAAAAAATAAAATACTTATGCTCTAAAACTGAAGGAAAATGTAATAGGGGAATTATTTAATTATTTATATGCAACTTTAACTCAATTTCCAAAGAATCATTAACTTTTCTGTTGGGAGTTAGATTTATTTTTTTTCCTACAGACTTACTGATAATCTTTGAACACAGTGAGCCAGCCAACCCTGTCTGTTCAAGGAAACAAGAAATATGTTTCCACCAATTTCTTGCAACTTTGTAAGGAAGAAGCCTGAAGCCTCTAAAGCAGTTCAGTGACTAAAACCACCTGAGCCCCAGACATCTCGTATCACATCACTGGTAAAGCACACACAGCTTCCTTTATGGAACTGTTGTAATTTACACTAAAAAAATATTTTAGATTCTAAAAAAACTGGGGGTTTTGTATATTTCAGAAGCTAAAATCATCTTTTAAAGCTTGAAGAGCCATATGCCTTCTGCTAAAACTGAACTGAGTCGCAAATGTCTCTTGGATATATAATCATACTTCCTTACGTGTATTGCGATTATTCCTGGGGGCTTCATATGGATGTTTACACTGAAAGAAGTCTACTACCAGACAGGAGCAGAGAGTTCCTTCCACAAATAACTTTTAAAATAAGAACAAATGCACAAAATAAAAACAGTTTCAACATTCAAACTAAAGCATTTCCAAGTGCTTAAAGCATTTCTTAAGCATTTGCTTAAAACTGCAAAAACTTAAAGCATATGTAAAACTTTAGACATATTGCTGAAGTCTGCAGAAGAGCTCAGTTGTGCCACACTCCTTCATCCATCTGCCCTCCTTGCACCAGTACATGTGAGCATTTGGCGAATGGAGGTCCATTGGCATTTTAATCAAAACTCATAGACAAAGATGTCCAAGGTGTTTAGCACCATCACTTCTACTCAAAACAAGGTGAGAAAGACCTCACTTGAGAAAGCCTGAGGCATCTTTGGAGCAGAGCAGTGGCCAAGAAAAGCAAAGGGAAAACCTCTGCACACCTTAGCCCAAGTTTGCTACGTATATTATCCAGCTGAAAACTTAAATTTCTGGATGACAGTTGCACACACTCCATACTTGATGAACATCCATAGTTTCACTGAAATCCAAATGGTGAAAGGCTATGGCAGAGTCCAAAACAAGTACCTGGGGGAAAAAAAACAATTTTCACAAGATACAATTTTTGTGAAATAAAAATGTGTTTGAAAAAAACTCAAGGACATGCTGAATTATCTGGCTTTGTCCAAGTTATTTAAAACATACAGATTGTGCATTGCTCACTGGTGAAAGACTAAATGTTCTATTTTGATGGGAAGTTAGATACAGGGAAGATACAGTTAGACACAGGAACCAGGTACAGGGAATACAATCAAAAAAGTTGTTTAAAGAAGCGTACTTCTGCTCTATACCAAAAAAATGGAACAATAGAGCATAGTTATTGTTGCTGTTCAGAATTTAAAACATACATATTTACATTTCTCATGCAAATATTTTTATGTCTTTTAAGCTCTTCTTTTGGTTGTTTTTTTTTTTCAAAGTCTTTTATTAAGTCTTTTAATGTCTTCTCACATCTTCTAAGGTTCTTCTGTTTTTCATAAATGAAGTTGACACTAGGAGCTCAATCTTCAGGGCCTTCTGGCTCAAACAAAGTGTCTAGTCCTCTGGTTCTCTATCAGTTATAAAAGACTAATGAGGTCCTGCCCTGAAAATACAGCTGATTCATGAGCACAGGAGCTAAAGCTTAGGCAAAAGATACATTTCTTCAGGTTGCCAGCTATGGATCCAGGCACCCAGACTTCAAGGCTACATCTGTGCTAATAAATTAAAAAGCATCTAGTAACACTCTGGTACTGAGGCTAACTGGCACGGAGCAGCCCACACCGATATTGTTCAACTCTCCTACTGTCCAAAACAGAGTCACCACATCCAAACTGCCTGGGGAGAGTAGCAGTTAGCTTGGCCATGGACCTAGGAACTGTCATACCTAGGAACTGCCTGGGAGAGAGCAACTAGCACAGGCTAAAGCTATTGCGCCTGGCAGCATTTTAGCAATTTAACAGTGTAGTCAACTGAGTTTCATACCAATCTTTAATTTGCTAGTACAGATGAAGCAAAGGAGTCCAAGCTAGAGTAGTTGTACCACTGGACCCCAGCCTCTCTGCTCTCTAGGAAGAAACTTCAAGAACAACTTCTGCTCTAAAATTTTAACAGCACAAGTTCTTCTCTGCAGCTTTTCTAAACCTTCTTGCCTCTTGTTTCTAAATCACAGAACCACAGTAAAGCAGAGGCTGGAAGTGACCTCTGAAAATTGTCAAGGTACAGTCAACTAGAGCAGGTTTCTCAGGACTGTGTCTTATCCTCTTCTGAGTATCTCCAAAGACGGACACTTCACAGCCACTCTGGGCAACCTGTGCCTGTGTTCAATAGCCTTCACTCTGGAAAGTCACCTTCATGTTCATCTCTGTGGCCCTTCACTCCAGTATGTCCCACTACTCCACTCCAGATGTGTCCTACAAAGGCTGAGCAGAGGAAAAAGTTCATTTCCCTTGACTTGCTGGCAACTAGCACAGCCCAGGAGGCTGTTCCTCCCCAGGGGCAGTACTTGATATTTATTTCCCTTTGTTGAGCTTCATGATGTTCCTGTCCACCCATTTCTCCAGCCTGTTGAGGTCCCTCTGGGTGGCAGCACAACCCTCTGGTGTATTGGACACTCTTCACAGTTTTCTGCCATCTGCAAACTTGCTTAAGGTGCACTCTGTCCCATCACCCAGGTCCTTAATGAGGACATTAAGTAATACCGGGCTCAGTATCACCTCTTGAGGTACATCGCTAGTGACTGAACACCAGCAGGACTTTGTGCCACTGATCACAACCCTTTGAGCCTGGCAGTTCAGCCAGTTTTCAGTACATCTCAATGTCCATTTATCTAGCCCATACTTCATCACTTTCTTGATGATGATGTTCTGGGAGACTAAAGTTGAGATAAACATGGACATACAGCTGCAAACTAGGTTTAGAAATCTCTATATGAAACTAGTCTTCCTTACAGAATGAAAACCATTAACATTGAAATACTTTATAACAAGATTTCCAAATTAATCCTTTTTTTTCTTTTTTTTCTGTTGTGGTTTTTTTTCCTTAGGGGCTAGTTTTTCCAAGAACCAGGGAAGGTAATGTGTTTTCTTTTCACCCTCATTGACTGGCATGCTCTAATGGGAATGGCAGATAAATTCCTCTTCTTAACTTCAAGTAAAGAATAAATCAATAATTGCCTTCTGTGTTATCCCCATTTCACCGTCCATTGAAATTTTTTGAAAATACCAAATAAACTCCATTTGAAGGACAGAATAATAACTCATTGTCACGGTTTCCATCTGCTTATACAAATATTTATAGTTTGATTTCACATGCATGATAATGATACAATGCGCTTAAGAGCTATCAGACTATACGATTTACTCATATAAACAACAGATAAAAAAGCAGAGACTACAATAACAATAATGTGCTTTTCAGAGACAGCTTTAGGTACCTACCCTCCTACTCACAACTCCTGGACTTTCTGGCATGCTGTCACCTTTGTTCTCTGATAACAGGATAAAAATTGAAAATAGGGTTCAAAACCTTATCTCTCTATTAGTGGTTTAAATGAGAAAGAAAAAGACACAAATTTAAACAGGCAAATTCTATTATGGCTGCTAGTTTCCTGTCAGTACTGTGCCTTAATGGTAAATTTCCCACTATTGAGAACTCTGATATACCAATCATGTCGCTTTTTTACTCCCCAAAGCCAACAATTGCCAAGTAAGGTAAATGAGGAAAACACAGCTGCAAACACCCATAAGCAAAATAAAACCGGTAGTGGGATAAAGGTGAAATCTTTCCAGTGGCCAGCACCGCAGCTGGCCAGGGAAACACAGCTCACTCAGTCCCTTTCACTTCTTGTCTGCTCCTTCTGTAACTGGCCTCTTCTCAAATCTCTACTCTTAAAATTCTGCTTATTGCTTCTTGACTGAAAGTGTTGTGAAGGAAACAGCAAATGAACAAGGACTCGGACATGCCAGAAAGGGTTCTGTTTCCAACAGTTCTTGCAAGAAGGGGCCAGCAGTACAGCTATGCATGTGTACAATTCTCTCTATGTGGTACTGCATACAACGATAGCCTTGCATATGTCCCACCATAGGTTACTCCACTACCAGCCTGACAACAGATGGAGGCAGAAAGAGACACACCACAGTGGCATACTGATCACTACTAGAGAAGACGACTCAACCATCTGCCTCCCGCTACTTGAACAACAATGCAAGTTGTAGTTTAAAACGCTCTTGTTTCGTTAGATAGCCTTAGCCCTCTACTCACACCCTGCATGGGGCAACATGGCTTCTCTTTACACAGGAGGACACCTGGGGCTGTATTAACAGGATCACAGCTAGCAGATTGAGGGAAGCGATTATCCCTCTCTGTCTAGCACTCATTAGACCATATCTACAATACTGCATCCAGCACTGGGCTTCCAATACCAGAAAGATCAATAAAATGCAGTGAGATAAACAAGGGCTACCAAGATGGTCAGGTAGCTTGGAGCACTTGTCCTCAGAGAACAGGCTAGGGAAAAAGGGCTTGTTCAGCCTGGGGAACAAATGATTGTGAACGGACCTAACAGCAGCCTTCCAACACTTGGAAGGAGTTGGAGAACTCCTGCAAGGAGTATCAAGAATACAGAGCCAGGCTATTCACAGTGGTGCCTTACAGGAACACAACAGACAGTGGGCATAAATTGAAACAAGAGAGGCTCAGACTGGATATAAGAAGAAACTCTTCTACCACGAGGACAGTCAAGTAGTGCAAAAGACTACCAAAAGAGGATACACAGGCTCCATCCTTGGATGTTTTCAAGCCTTGAGTGGTCACACCTGACTCTACTTTGACCAGGACCTCCTCAGTCTGAATTATCATACAATCCTATGACAGCTTCCATTCACATTTGTAAGGCTCTGTACAGATATCCTTGAACTGGGGTGGCTCTTTTGTTCTGGACAGTGGGGTCCATACCCAGCAGAACTTCAGACTCCTAGTAAAATCCAAGTCTTACCTCCCACTTGAATTAAGTGGAGAAAGTGCACCCGCCAGCACTGTACCCCAGCACACTGGAAAAGGCAATTCGTATCAGTACAGGAAATGTACTGTGTTTGTGCAGTAGCTATCAGCAAGGTTTTCCCTGACTTTTATCAAAGATGGGCATGCAACAACCAGGCTGAGCACAAAGAACAGGGTGCAGAAGTTAGGAGGTGCCAGCACCTCAGCTGTCTTGCGATTTCATTTGTGAGGTGTTCAGTGAGAATTTATCCAAGTATGTATTTATACATGAAGCCCATGTATAAGCATGTGATATTTCCAGGTAGAGCGAAGTTGAACAAAATAAATTTCATGTAATGAAAAACAAGTTCAGAAATGTGCTACAGTGTACTCATGCATTCATGTGCCAACTCAGCAGCCCTCAGCAAGAATCTTGCCAGTGCACAGAGATGGGTTGGTAAAAACTTGGACTAAGCACAGAACAGGGCATACAGGAAAAAAACGTACAAGGTCCTTTACAAAGTAATGACAATTTTTTCTGTTTTCCCAGGCTACAGTAACTAAGTATTCTCACATGTCACTTTAACCTTATACTGAATAACCTACCCTGTCCTTGTTCATAGTGTATTACTTTCTGCCTGAGGAAAGACCTCATGGCACCAAAGCCTGACAACCTAAACCATCAGATATTTGCACAGCACCTTATTTATTCCCTGTGACACACACCCAAGGCACCAGCAAACGACAAAAATATTAGAAATAAGCAATAATGCAAAGACTATGATGGTGAGCAGTTAAAACAATTAGCTATTTAACTGAAAGACTTCTTCAGTTATTCTCTGCTTTGAAGGTGGATCACAGAACTCTTATAATTAAAAGAGGAAATTTTCAAACTTTCTATTTATTGACATCTGCTGAGACAGAAAAAAGTAACATAGCAGAAATTAAAACCAAGCACCACTTTCAAACGTAAAACCTGTATATGCACCCACAACAGCAAATGCAAAATTATCTCCTAGATTTGGTCAATGTTGTAACTAAGTTCTACCAATTACTTTTCTATTTCTTTTTCCAGTGAGTCTGAGTGCATGGACTGAGTTAACAGATGCAACTCAGAGATGCACACTCTTGCCAAATGTGACCTAATCTATATTCACCTTAGCTACAAGTTTCAAGTTAAAGGACATTTGTGTTTTCCATTTCCTATCATTTAAGTTGATCAGTTCAATTTGAGCTTTATCCATTTTTAAAAGAGATTTCACATAGACTAGAAAACTAAGCTTTCACTGAGAGGCAGAACCATCTGAATTGAGAGCATACAAGGAAATCCAGATGGGGAAAAGGCTAGCACTAGGACAAAGTATACAGGTGTACCTCAGGGGGGAAAAAAAAAAACAAAAAAAACAAAAAAAAAAAAAAAAACAAACACAAAGAGGGAGAGGCTGAGGAAAAGGAGGATCTCAAAAAAATTGTGTTTCATAACTGAGGGAAGTGGAGGAGCGTGGCTGGAGGATAGGGCGTAAACTATTCTCTCTCCTGCTAATGCACTATTAACTGACATAGTGACAGAAACAGACAGAAAATGGGTCAGCAATGCTAGAACAGAAACTCCATACCACTATGTCTGTCCAGAAGAAAAGAGGACAGGATGGTCCTTTAGAAGCACACAACATGAAATGCAAGCAAACTATGAGCAAGCCTCTCATGCTTTCTATCATATGATCTGCCCTGAAACGTCAAGAAATCTGAACATGACTATCTCTGTCACTGGAAAAGAGAACACACTTACAGATCAATGGGAGCTACTCTCCGATTTACAGATCCCATATCCTTCATAATACTTCTCATAAACATCATGAATCCATATGGTGTCCAAGTGCTACATTTTGTGCTTGATTTAGCTAAAAGATCTTTAAAACAAAGCAAACCAGACCCAAAATGTTCCTATGCAATTGGAGGGTTCTCCACTGACTCCTCCTTAGCTGAGGCTCAGGAATATAGAGTGTCCTCTATAATTCAAGTGCATTAAATGAGATCTAAGGAACTTCCCATTCAGAAGATAACATAGTAACGATGAATTTTATTTCGATTCTCAGAAAAATCCTGTGTGGAATTGCAAACCTGTTCTATCTGGATTTTTTAGTGACACATCCTAAGCAAGGTGCTCTGTAAAGGCTTTACTACATTTACTAGTACAATTAAAAATTAATTGTGTTTTTTCAACCACAGTTCTCCAAGTGAAGAGCCTGACTTCTGCAGGTGGAAAATAGCAAACCCGGAAAAGTCAGCAGCAGGGAAAGGCTACGTTGATGGCAGCACACAAACTGCCACCTAGAACTCTGTCACGAAAAAGAAAAAAAGTGAGAAAGAAAATAAAAGAGGCAGGGGCAGCCAGGCCAAGGAAATAAAGTATGTATACACACACATACATACACACACAGGTTTTCATAATATATGAAGTGACAAATTAAAAAAAGATAGAAAAGAACAAATTAGTGAGGGGAAAAAAGAAGGCAGAAGCAACAAAAAGCAACATTTTATTGTGGTTCAGGGAAAATGACTCAGCATTCTGAGGGTCTACCATCCAGAGCCTGCTCAAACTCAAAAAAAACTCTCAAGATATCGATTAGGTTAGAAATCACAACCACAGCAACTACATAGCAGGGAAAATTACTCCCTCAGGACTGCAATCAGAAAGATTCGCAGGGAAGGAAACACGGAGGAGGACACGATCATCATCTTTAATAAACACCAGTGCTGAAGCAATAGCTAGAAGAAAAGTGTGTCATTGTGAGCACATGACTGTTGGCTGAGCACAAAAAGCAAAGAGAAAAGGAAAGAGAGAAAACTGTAATAAGAAAAATCATCAAAAGCTCTTCTTCAGACAATCACACAACAGGAGTCTGAATATGAAAAAGTATTATTGATTAGTAATTCACTGGACAGCAGCTACACAGAAAGACAGTAAACTAATGTACAGAGCTTTTTTGTTCTCATTTTGTGGAGTTTTGGGGGGGTTTTTTACTACTAGACTATTACTTTAGTGATAACTGATTATTCTCTTTGTAAGGCGTGAAGCCAACTGTAAATACAGCAATGCTCTGCCCCAACACTAAACAGTAACTGTCAGTTTGTTGCTGAGCTGAAGCATGGGCTCTCTCCTCTCCAGAGGAGGCATCGTGTAATGGTTTTTTAGTTTACTGCCCAGACATCCCTATATGGAATAAATCACTAACACTTTTTAAGGTCAATGAAAAGAAACAATGATTTACACTGCTATAGTCTACGGCCAACAGCTATATAAAGTAACATTTTGCCAGCAGATCCTCAGTGCTGGTATCTAAAACAATCCCCAATAGCTGTGTGTTTGAATAAGGGACATCTCAAAAGCATATGCATTGCTTACACTTGCTTCAGCGAAAGCTTAACGGGTTTTGCTAATGGGACCTGTGATAAATTGATCCATTCAAGGGAAAATCCACAGTTTCCAGTCAAAAGGACAGTGTCCTGGTCAGCCTGGAAGTTGGCATCCTGCCTCCTGCTATATGAACCACAGTAAAATTACCAATGGGGCATTAGCAAAAATGAACAAACAGGAACAAACTACACAAACACCTCAGTAAAAATGTACAGGTCTGTCTGTGTTAGTAAAATGCCGCCAGTGCACGTTTTTGGTTTCAGAGACAGTTCCCACCTTGGTCTGTAATACAGCCTCAAGAATGCAGCTATGCTCCACCCAAAAACAGCGTATAGATTTCTGAAACTCCTAACCAGTTTCATTGTCAATCTTGGCAAAGGCCTAACAACATACAAATCCTGAGGGAAAAAAAAAAGTTAACGGAATTTTCTTTGCCCAGAGAAGTTCCTCATCTCTGAAGTACACAGGTATGTGGGATTTTATTTTCTTTTAACATTGTGGGGTTTATGACCTGTTGACAGTCTAGCTGTAGAGCTATTGCACACAGTAAGTGGAAATATTACTGTTATCAGAAACTATGATATTTTAAAATTGACTAATCTTGATTATATAAAGTGCTGGTGTGTTCTATAAACTCGCGAAAGGCAAAAATACACCAAATCAAAAATGCCAAAAAAAAGCACAAAATCAAGCACATATTCCTAGAATCAGCTATTAGGTGACCACGGAAAAACATTGGTTTTCAATTCATGTTTTTTAGTGCAACAAACAATACAGAGTTCATGTGCAAACAATACAAATATTGGCAAGGTAGCAAAAAAACTGAGATTCTCTGCTCAGGTTTCCACATCAAGGTGAAAAAACAAGCAAGGTACTTGCAGCAACAAACTATTACTGACATTCCCCAATAACAGGGGAAGGAGTTCAAGTCGATAGCAATCTAGCACAAGCGGCCCTGGGAAGCCCATCAGTTACTGAACCTGAATGAGGTACTAACCAGTCCTGACACTCCTTCCTAAGCAATAATCACTGGATCTTATCACCTACCCATGCTTTTTACCAAAGAATGCTGCTGCACAATATTATCTTGGCTGAAAAGTAAACTTGCAGAATGTAACACAGCATATGTCGCCCAATTTGGAAAAATCTATACCACTTTCCACATATGGGAAAATAAGAGTGTCCATCAGCCAGACAGCAACAAAGGCCTGCTGTATGTATAGCAACGTATTTATGTTTCCTTTCTTGTATCAAAAATTCAGGTTTTAAAAAAAAAAAAATCTCTATTTCTCTAGAAATTTTTAATAAATTAAAGACTAATCAGTGTTTTATTTTTTGTCATACTTCCAGCAAATTTTTTTCCAAATATTTTTTTTTATATACCAAATAGAAGTGACTATAAAGCTATTCGTAAAAAAAAAAAAAACAAAAACAAACACTTTTCAGGATGATGACTGCTTCCTGTACAGAGAATTACAGAAGCCTTATCATACATATTATACAGTATCTTACAGCTTTTTGAAGCACTTAAGCATTTCTCTAGTTCCTTCTATTTTTCACATACTCTACCAAAAACCAAAGAATCAGATGTTGTGACTGAAACTGTCCATTATGCTCTAGCTGTGGAAGCAATTGTGGGAGTATTTTTCTAATTTGTTTATGAGAAGATCTAATCCTAATCAATGACAAGCAATCAAATGATCCTTGATTCCCCAATCTTGCAGTCACCTGATTTCACTTTTGGAACCATCTCTCCTTGGCTCATTTGTTTTTTCCCATCACACCCTCTAACCACACTATTGATGCTCCATCCAGGAGTTTCTCCCCAAGCAACTTCTACTTTCTCTTCTCTACTTTCCCTTCCATTCCTCTTGGAATGGAATTTTGCAAGCAAATTTCCATTCTGTCCAAAACTTCCAGATGTGACTTTGCTGTCAGGATCTATTCCCTCAGGCAGGGGGTTCATCTAATTAGATTCACCTAATCAAACAAGACATCAACAGTATATGTGCCTACATCTGAGGCTAGTCATCTATACTCCATTAATAGTTAACAGAGAGGCACTTCTAGATATCTAATATAGATCGGAGGAGTGATGTCTTAGAAGGGACTATTCCTCTCCATTGACTACAGACATTTCAGGTGATACTGACACCTAAAGTTTACTGTCTAAGCTCTACTTGTTCAACACCTCTTTGGAAATAGCTTGCTGTCCATCTAAGACACAGGCTATTCAACTCCTAGCCTCCTTGTTACTATTCTTCTGCTTGCATTGTTTGTCATACCTACCGTTTCTCATTTTATACTTACAATATTTATAATTTATCTATAATAATTAAACTTTGGATTAAAGATACTAAAAAAAACTAATGAGAGACACTTTTTTTCCAAATAAAGTTTTTGTTCAACCACAATCCAATGTATTGTTGCAACTTAGCATTTAAAAGCACATTTTCAAAGTTCTGTGCATACATCAGATACATACATTTGGACATACTGATTTTGAAAAAAAAAAAAAAAAAAAAAAAAAAAAAAAAACACACCACGCAAAACCTATCCCACATATTCTTTCTGCATGTCTTCTTCTTTAGGTAGCTAATTGGAAATAAGATACTGTTCTTAATACATTAACTGTGGTTTTATACCCCCTAAGCAAAAATCAGTGAACTAGTGACTAGTTGTCAGAGGACCCTAAACTGAAGACGTCTTTTGATTTGTGATGCTTTCTTACAGATAAGATCAAAACCCACATTTATGTATACCTTCTTTTGCAAATGTGCTTTAAAAACAAAAAAAAACAAAAAGCCTCTACTTGAAATACATTACAGTAGGGTGGGGAAAAAAAGTCAACTAAATCGAAGTACACTAATTAAAATAGGCTTGAGAAATAGTATGATCACTTGAAAATTCCATTCTCATTTAGCCATGAAAAGAATTCAGCGTTTTTTGCCTATTTGTTTTGCTTGCTGGTTTTAGACATGATTTCAACTCCTAAAATAAACTTGAAAGACAGGGGAAAAAAAATAGTAACAGAGTAGTAGGAACACAATTCTTCAAAAGAAGAAAACAAACTCTTCTGCTCAATCAGCAACAGTAAGACATATTCATATTCTAGTGTCAGACTAGCCCCGTGTTCCTTTATCAAAACAATAGCCCATGAGATGTCAGTGACAACCTGTATACCCTTGTCTTCAACTGCTGTTACTGTTAATACTATCACTAAATTATTCTTTTTAAGTACCTGTGCTGAGGGACACAACAATGTAGGTGCAGGTTGAATGTCCAAGAAATTGGCCTAAAATCCACCACAGCAAGAACCCAAAGTGAATCCATTTGGATGAAACTCAGAGAATCATAAAATGGTCTGGGTTGGAAGGGACCTCAAAGATCATCTCATTCCAACCCCCCTGCCATTGGCAGGGACACCTCCCACTAGACCAGGTTGTCTAACCTGGCCTTATAAACTTCCAAGGAGGGGGCAGCCACAACTTCCCTGGGCAATCTGTTCCAATGTCTCACCACCCCCTCACAGTAAAGGATTTCTTCCTAATATCTAAGTCTATCCTCTTCCAGTTTAAAGCCATTACCTCTCATCCTATCACTACATGCTCTTGTAAAAAGTCCCTCTCCAGCTTTCTTGTAGGCCCCCTACAGGTACTGTAGGCCACTATAAGGTCTCCCCAGAGCCTTCTCTTCTCCAGACTGCCTTTCCCCTAAGCATCCACCAGATATTTTATCACAGATTTCAATCACACCTTATATTTCTCACTCACAAAAAATTCACACTACATGCATACAAGAATAATATGTCAAAGGGCAAACACACACTCCACACACTATCACACCCTTCCCTGTAAAGTGCTACTCAGTTAGGACAATTACTACTAATATACCTAGAAGAGTGTTGTAGCAATGACTAAAAAAAAAATACCTACTTGTACTATACGCTTTGTGTTCATCATAAACTTCTTCATAAAAGGTTTATTCAACTATTTATTCATCCACTGATATTCTCAATGCACCTATCCTCGTTATGTCTCTTTAGTCACATACCCACTTATCTTGCAGTTACTGCCCATAACAGCTGCCCATAATGACCTTAGTGTGCAGAGGGATCCTGTCGATGTAAAGGCAACAGAAAGCTGCAGGCATTGCAGTGAAATATGGCACCTAGAACTAAATTAAGAAGAGTCAGGCAAAGCTTCGTAGTCTCTAGCCCTTTGCAATACACCACATAGTTACTGAAACAAAACATGGTCAGTAATTAAGCCTCTCCAATCTGGCCACCACGCATTCTTAAATGTACTTTTGTGAACAGCCTTGCCTCGCTCCAGAACTTAAAAACCAAAACCAAAGCTAATGATTAACATGCTGATTAAATGAATGCTTAACGCCACCAACTTACAATGTGCTGCAATGTTTTTCCTTTTCTCTCAACACACTGCACCAAGAATATTTATTCTTCAGTTGAATAACATTCATTGAGCACTTCATCAAACAAAGGCAACAACATTACAGCCCATTAATTTTTCACTTTGGTCTAAAGCCAGAAGCAGTTTAAATACCTCACCATCTTTCATCCCGCAAGTAATCACGTTAATATGCATCTCCCTTCCCCCAACCTAAACAGTACCGCATACATACTTTGCAATGCCCCTTGGTAATACATACCACCACTCTCACCCAAAGAGAGAATAAATTAGCCAAAAAAACCTGTCCTGAAATCTCAGAAACGAGGTCACAGCATCTCCTATTATAGCCTGAATTTTACTAAGGCCTTCGTCAGCAATTAAGGAGAAGAACATGCAGATACTTCAGAAGACAGTTTTGAGATGAAGATTTTTAGTGTAAAAGTAACCAAAGGAAAAGCTGACAACAAACAGTTTAACAGAAAAGCAACAGTGAAATGTGGCAGAAAACAAGTACAGAACAGTTGAAATTTGGGGTTCTGTAGATACAACTTTGGAAGACAATACTGCACGCAAGATACCCTGATATCCCAGAAGCGGTGAATTCATGACCTTGCTTTATCATAAGCTTTTGCCCCTTCTTTCCCTCTTCTCTTTGGGTGCCTTTCTGGGAGACTCACACAAACCATCAGCTTAACTTGACCTTCCACCAAATCTAGGTGAAACCAAGCAAAAGGCTTAAAAGTTGCTGAGGAATCACCAGACAGACACACGGCGTGTGCTCAGCTTAATGGAAAGCAGACTGCCATCAGGTTTGTCTGGACAAAAACAGAGCAATAGTATAGCTAAAAAGTCAAAAAAGTGGCAAAGTCTTCTTAACAAACATAGTCTGCTTATGAACATGGTATATGTGTGCAGTCCAGACTCATCTCAAAGTTGGTCCTTAAATCAGGTGGCCTATTTATTAAGTGACCCTCAAAAGCTTTGTTAAAAAAAAAAAAAAAAAGTCTCCACGTCAATGCCCAACATTGCAGTCTTTACCATCATGATGTAAAGTTTTGCTAAAAACTTCTGAGTGAGGTTTACAGATTTATTTTCAGATTCTCTTTAATTCCTTAAATTCAGGAGCTGTTTTTTGTACAAAACAGAAGCCTTTTTGTGATTCACAATAAAACCTTGAACAAAATAACACGATGATGGAGTGCTACAGGAAGGACTCAGACCTTCAGCATCTGTCACTGGCCAAGAAAGGCAGCCTTCCTAAAACCCAGACTGGCAAAGTCACTCTGACTTACAGAAAAGTCCTGTACAGCATCTGACAGCATTCTGCTTCCTGCTCAAGCACTTCTGATGGGAAAGTTCCCCTAAGTAGGTCGTCTTGTTGGTTTCAGATGGTAATTCAAGAAGGAAATTAAAATCACTGTATTTACTGACATCAATGCAAAATATATAGACATATAACTTCCTATTTTAAAGATCTTTCAACAAATACACAGAAAACTACCAATTTTTTCTTTAAAATGCTGTTATATATATAGCAATATTTGATATACACGTATGTATATTTACTACAGTTTTAGAATAAATCAAACAGACCAAAGATAATACTGGAAAAATTTGTCAAATAGTCAAGAATGCATTTTATATTCAAATGGCAGTTTCATCTATATATCCTCCTGATGGGATATACTTGATTATGGAACAGGCTTGAATGGAAATTATGGTAAGCCATTCACTTTGGTGCTCAAAAAAAAAAAAAAAAAAAAAAAAAAAAGATTCAACAAACTACATCTCCTCTCGACGTTTCTTTTTCATATGACCCAAACATTCTCCCCTTTCATATCTGCATATTAATTTTTTCCCAGACAGCTAATACACTAACTATTCTTTCCCTAGGAGTTGCTCTAGAGGGGAAATAAATTATTTTTGTAGCTCTTTGACAAGACAGTTGATTGTTGTGGCATGTTTACTCTCAACATGAACTCCAAAATGTCATATTGTGCCTCATTTAGCCTTGCTTGTTTAAAACTGTGCCAACATGACAATTTGGGTGCTTTCAGCAAACTGTTTTATTTCTCATGGCATCACTGCATGTGTGTAGTCAAAAATATTTTGCTTTTGTTTTAAGTTGCTGACATGTTTCAGTTCTGCTTTGATTAATACATGCTCGATTGAGTGTCATCAAGAAGTTACAGTCAAGTGACAGGACAGAGATTTGGAAATACACCGTTCTGTATTTAAGATTACAAATTTTCACAACTGAAAATAAAATTTCTCACACCTATGTACAAGGTATACTTTTAGTAACAAAAAAAGTTTCAAGTCTTTTCTCAGAAGTCACAATTTTATGTATCTAAATTTAAATTGAAGTGGGGGGAAATTCTAAATTCCTCTTCTGTAGTGTTTTCCTGAATTGTTCTTCACTGTTTACAGAGGAGAATACCTTCTAGTGTCCATGGAAGGCAGCCCTGCCCATGCAGAAGTGACCAAGAATGAGGAGACAGACTCTCTCCCTGTCTGCTTCCTATGATCTCAAAACAAACGACACTTTCACATCAGTCTTTCTGAATGCCATTGTTTAAAGCACAAGAACAAAGACTTTAAAATTAGCCACTAGAGAAATTAGGCACACATGACAGATTTTCCATTAGCTAGGTTTGGAAAAATGACCATGCTCTTTGAAGGAAAGTTCAGAAATTATAATCAATTTGTTATTTCTATTTTGCTATTAGTGATTTGCATAAAGTTATCATCTGCAACTCACTACACCTTTTGTTATAAAAAGAGGAGGCCTGTTGATGATCACTGCAAATTCATCACTGGTATTTTTAGTGTCTGTAACACATCCTCAAATAAAAAAAAAATCTGAATTATTTCACTGTTATTGTAAATTAATGAAATTATGTTTCCCCTCTGAACTCTCAATGTAAAATACATTAATAAATAAATAAATAAACATTTAAGGTTTTGTTTTTGCACAGCCAAGATAAGCAGCTGTGACTTTTTCTCAAGGGGAGGGTGCTTCCTTCCCAGCAAAACAATCCAGGTCATCTGTCACTATAATGGCATAAACTCAACGCAGCAGTAATTTATTTTTAAAGACTTACTAATTCAAATGCACTGTACTCTATTTGTAAACCCTAGGAAAAAAATTTAGAATTTATTTTTGTGACAGTTATCCTTTTTCAGGTTTCCTATTCACTGAATGGCAGACTATACAACTCTGTTACATCTCTAGCTCTGGTTTTGACCCTTCTATGTAGACTTACTACTTCAGTGACATGCTAACAGTTACCAGCCATATCAAAGAATTCAGAAATTTAAGGATCCTGAAATACTTCAGTAACGAATCAGACTTTTTATTTCATTCTGCTGCTCCTTTTTTCCTATTAGAGCCTTTCCCTTCTGCCTTCTCCCTGCAGCTTTCATACCCTCCACAAACAGATGTCCCCCAGCTTCCCAGCACAGCTGTGCATCAGCTGACAGCAGGCTGTCCCGCAGCCCCCACACTCATGCCCAGCCACCCTCTGGCTCCATCCCTTCCTGCCGGAGCATCCCTGGCACTTTCAACAGAACACAGGAGAGAGGAACTGCTGCAAAAGCCATGAAACGCAACTCTGAAGCTCTACTTCAAGGCAGCACTTAATTGCAAGCAGAGTACCATTGATTTCAAACACTGATTTTTTTTACTGCTGCTGCTTCTCATATTTTAACACCTGGACTGAGCAATTCTATTTGCATCTCTGCAAGGAACTCACAAAAAGACCAACAATTGTCAATCACTTAAATCACACTTCACCAGTTTTGTGTGAACATGGCTTGGCCGCTAGCATATACAGACCCAAAATTTCCCCTTGTCACTATTTAACTCTTATCCGACAGCAGAGTTGAAGAGATATGGCAGGTGTTAAGCCACTGGTTATCAACCATGAGTCACTCTGCTTGCACACAGAGCAAATATGCCTTGAAGTAAGCAGTTAAGAATATGTCCTGCTCCAGCTACAACCACAGTGTGGAAAAGATGATAAGAAAGGGACAGATAAGGTGCAGCAAAACTGTATCAATAATGTCATATGACTTGAAGCCATACACAGCATGGTGCAATGCTCAGAGAAGGGCTAAAAATGCTTTACCAACAACCTCCCTGCATGAGTGAATCCATGCCTCATGGGACCCAATGAAAGATGGGCAACTTATGGTCCTTGACCAGATATAACCTGTGACTTTATTTCATAAAACTCCTAGCAATATGATTTTATTTTTACATTATTACTGCATAACTCTATAGCATAATGTAATTCAACAAAAATTACCAAAACAGCCTGTTTTTTTCCAATAACCCTGGTTTGCAGCATAAGTACAACCCTCTAGCACACTTACATTACATAGTACCTCTACGGGGTTAATAACCTTGAGCAGATCTTTGTACTAACACTGCAGTATTGCTTTTAGTACTTGAACAAGCCTGTTTAGAGCCTCTGGAGAGCATCTCTGCATAGCACTGTACTGTGCCTCAGGGAGAAACAATGAATTTCAACAAGGGCAAGTGTAGAGTTTTGCATCTGGGGAAGAACAACCCCATGTACCAGTACAGGTTGGGGGCTGACCTGCTGGAGAGCAGTGTAGGGGAAAGGGACCTGGGGGTCCTGGTGGACAGCAGGATGACCATGAGCCAGCAATGTGCCCTTGTGGCCAAGAAGGCCAATGGCATCCTGGGGTGTATTAGAAAGGGGGTGGTTAGTAGGTCAAGAGAGGTTCTCCTTCCCCTCTATTCTGCCTTGGTGAGGCCACATCTGGAGTATTGTGTCCAGTTCTGGGTCCCCCAGTTCAAGAAGGACAGGGAGCTGCTTGAGAGAGTCCAGCGCAGAGCCACAAAGATGATTAAAGGAGTGGAACATCTCCCTTATGAGGAAAGGCTGAGGGAGCTGGGTCTCTTTAGCTTGGAGAAGAGGAGACTGAGGGGTGACCTCATTAATGTTTATAAATATGTCAAGGGTGAGTGTCATGAGGATGGAGCCAGGCTCTGCTCAGTGACATCCAATGATAGGACAAGGGGCAATGGGTGTAAGCTGGGACATAGGAGGTTCCACATAAATGTGAGGAAGAACTTCTTCACAGTGAAGGTAACAAAACACTGGAACAGGCTGCCCAGAGAGGTTGTGGAGTCTCCTTCTCTGGAGACATTCAAAACCCGCCTGGACATGTTCCTGTGTGACCTGACCTAGGTGTTCCTGCTCTGGCAGGGGGATTGGACTAGATGATCTTTTGAGGTCCCTTCCAATCCCTAACATTCTGTGATTCCGTGTGATTCTGTGACATATCCCGAGAGCTGCATTCATATAAGCACCTTGAAGTTGTGCACCAGCTCCCTAAATGAGAGCTGGATGCCTATATCCATCCTCGAGGCACTTTTAACACACCTACATTCAGCTTTGTTTTATCCAAAATAATAATGATAATAATGGTTCTTGCTTCAGTAGGGTGTGAAATCCTTGGGTGAACTTGACAATTCTCAACTGCAATTGCTCTATTATAAAGGACAGCTCTAAAAAGGTAATAAAATAATTTATAGACACTTACGCATGCACAGGTTGTTGCTAAATTGGTAATTTCTTGTCATCTCGTGGCAAAAATATCACATTCTTGAGATACCATCTGAGTGTAATTTTTATGATGACACTACTAAGAAAATTTTTGTGTAAATAATTGGCCAATGAGGCTATGCAAGTTGTTTATCCAGCCTTCTAGATCAATCAAAGTGTTCCTATAAGGACTTCAGTTGACTACGTAGATGCCAGGCCGGTTACCCAAATGGTATAGTCCTATCTAGATTCTTACAGACATCACCAGGATCACAAATATATGTTCTGTCTTTCAAGATATCCCATTCTATTTATTAAGAACAGGTTACACTAAATAAAAATACAGACAAACAAAACCAAAAACCACAGCAGAACACTGCAAATATTAACAGTCCCTCCTTTGTCTTAGAAAAGCGGCATTTTACCCCACCTAACACATATCACTAAGATCTGAATCTACATTCTTAAGTCCACTAATATCCACAGAACGAGAACTCTTGACTTTTGTTCTTGAATCTGAGAGCAGAGTTTAGTCCAGAAGTTCATACCAATGTTTTATATTACCTGCAGAGGATGCACCCAGCTCCAAAAAGCTGCAAACGAAATAATCACTGTTACACCATCAAAGTATGGGGTAGAAAGCTGCAGTTAATAATACAGGTTGTATGAAACCATCAGTGGAAAAAAAAAATGCTGAACCTCATAGCCTCCCAGGTATGTCAGTGTTTGTTCTCTTAAATTGCAGGGTACAAAGAGGAGAAATGTCAATTTCCCTTACATGTGTGAAAACAGAACTTTTACATATCTTTATGACTTTTTATAAAAGCTCCTATGGCAAGAGACAAATTTCCTATTTGGTAGAATTGACAGTAGTTGTATTCTAACAGCATACCACATGAAATACTGAATTAAAATACATTATATGTGGAGATCTCCTTCAACACAGAGAATATTGAGCTAATCAGACTCTTTTCAGTGGTTCCCGGTGACAGGACTAGGGGTAACGGACACAAGCTGGAACACAGGAGGTTCCACTTAAATATGAGAAAGAACTTTTTTTCAGTGAGGGTGACAGAGCACTGGAACAGGCTGCCCAGAGAGGGTGTGGAGTCTCCTCCTCTGGAGATTTTTCAAGACTCGCCTGGATGCAGTCCTGAGTGATGTGCTCTAGGGGATCCTGCTTTTAAGCAGGGGAGTTGGACTAGATGATCTCTGGAGGTCCCTTCCAACTCTGAATATTCCACGATTCCGTAATCAAATAAAATTGCTTGACTGTGCCCTCCTAACGTTAGTGAGTACCTCCTAGTGTAGGATGTCAGACCTTCCCAAACGTCACTCAGGAAACACTCACTGCAATGCCAGAGCTGTTTAAGGCAGAATAATGACATCAATTCAACTATCGGTTCTAAGAAGAAAATTAACTTTTCAAGAAGAGTAACTTTTACCATGGTACGTGTACATGAAACAAGGATAGAAAGCAAAGAATTCACATTTTTTCTCTAACAAAAATTTACTTATGACACTCCAGTAAGTTTAATTACTTGCGTTGCCACATATGGAGAAAAACATCAAACAAAAATAGACACATGTATGCCAACCATCATTCCAAGGCTCTAGAAAAATATTTTGGGGAGGGGGTGGAAACTCAAACATATAGGCCCTCAGCTGAATGGGGCAGGGAACCTGGTAACAAAGGAGATAGAAAAGGTTGAAATATTCAGTGGCTTCTTTGCCCTGATCATCACTGGTAAGACCACCCTTCACAGGCCCTGAACCAGTGATGAAGCCTCAAGCAAGGAAGGCTTACCCTTGGTGGAGGAGGAGGATCAGGTTAGGGAACATTTAAACAAACTCGACATACAGAAGTCCATTGGGACCTGATGGCATACACTCACAAATGTTGAGGGAGCTGGCCGATGTCATTGTGAGAAGGCTCTTGATTATCTTTGAAGGGTCATGGTGCTCAAGCAAGGTTGGAGAGGACCAGAAGGCAGCAAATGTCACTTCTTCAGAAAGGGCAAGGAGGAGAATCCAGGGAGCTACAGGCCAATAACAGGCTCATCTCGATCCCTGGGAAGGCTCAGGGGAAATCTTATCCATGTGTATATTCATACACATCTGATGGGCTGGGAGGAAGTAGACAAGACAGAGCTAAACTCTGCTTAGCAGTTCCCTGTGATAGCACAAGAGATGATGGGTGTAAACTGAAATACAGAATAAAGAAAAATCCATTTAAATGTAGGTAAAAACTTTTCCAGGGTGAGAGTGTTGAACGCTGGCACAAGTTGCCCAGAGAGCTTGTGGAGTATCCATCCGTGGAGATATTCAGACTAAGCATGATCTTGAGCAACCTGCTCTAGTTGACTGCTTTGAGCAGGGGAATGAACTAGATGACATCCAGTGATCCCTCCAACCTCAGCCATTCTCCAGTTCTGTGATTTAAACTACTGTCTGCGCCAGCTTACTTCATTCACTTTTCTAGCAAAAAGAAACTGTTTACAAGTACCTTAAGAGACCAATTTAGGAGGAAAAATTATGATACTTACCATGAAATTTCAGCTTAAAAAACAGAAACACAAAACATGATCAGTAAATCTAGAATTTCAGCATTATAGAAATAGACAAGTCTAATATTTTCAGAATTGCTACAGATCCTTAAATGACTAAAAGTGACCAGGACACAAGTTTCACATCCACTCTGAATGACAGATTAAATACTTTTTTCCACTTGGTTTTCAAGAAAAAGCAATTCAGTTTCACACATTTTCAAATGCAAAATTTCATTTATTCCAATCGTTATTTTTCACACTGCAATCTTGTCAAAAAGGGGGTTCAAAAATTGAAATTGATATATTTCAAAAGCACAGTATTTTAAAGATTGCTCACAAATAAAACAGTCAGGTCTATGTTCAGTTCCTATTAAACAGCAGATGAGGAATTAGAGTGAGGAAACTTTCAGAGACTAATACACAACCACTGAACCCCAGAAGCAACTACAAAGATAACCTAGGATCATATTCTCAAAGATTTTATACAGACTCCTAACTCCATATTAATAACACGGGATCAGTGCTGGAAAGGCTAGAGAAGAAACAACAAAATCTTTGCTAGGTGTTCTTAATGTCATGGGAATCCCTACTCAGCTTCTATGTAGTGTAACATAGCAGTAAATCTGTGACAGAACATAAAGGAAGACTGATGTCGGATTCAAAAAGTTACTAAACAAATTAGGGGGAAAAAAAAAAAAATCCATTAAGAACAGTTCAATGCAAAGACAGAACTCCAACTGAGGAAGCACCATGTCACAGTACTGGAAACTAGGAATATATGACAGAAATATCCCAAATTCTTGACATACTGAGACATTCTTTCTCAAGCATCCATCACTGGCCACTGTTACAAATAGAATACACGCTACATGGAGCTTTGGTTGACCCCATATGGCTGTTTCTATAATCTTTACTCAACATTTTAGTACTGGCTAGCAGGGAAAGAGGAATCTCAGGCAACAACACAACCCCCTCTTTACCCCCTGGAAGACCATAATCCTCAACTCTTACAGCAGAGCTTGGTGAAATACAGGAGCTGAGAAACACGGGTTTGGATGCATTCTTCCCATTTATAAATTCACCCATGTAAAAAGGATACACAGTATGAGTAGTAAGGTAACAGGTGAACAGAAGAAAATGAATACAGCCAGGACCTATGCACAGCCTCTATTTCACTAATGGACAGCTAAGAGCACTGGTGTGGCTTAATACCTTAGCCCTGGATACAGGTTACTGTTTCAATATAGCCTTTAGTTTCTATAAATTATTCAAATATGATTAATAGATGTTTTCACAAACTATCTCTCACAGATGTTCTTAGTTTCAAGAGTGTCGCTCACTTATCTAACTCCTTTGGCACACAGCAATTTGAACTTTGTTTAGGTTCCTTTCTGGAAAGAGCACATAAGGTAACCTTCATTCAGACGGAACGAAGCTATAAACCTTTCACTGTTGTGCACAGCCAAGTAGGAAAACAGTTGTTTTCTTACTATGAGACAAAGTAATATTGTACACAAAACATATAGAGGCAGAACCTCAGCTGGTTTGAGTTTGCTTGTTTACAATAACAGCACTGGAAGAGTGTCAATTTACAGACACACAAAATGCCACCAAGAGTTTCCAGTGGAGGCTGCATGAAGAAACACTAGCAGTGCTTTTTTTCTTCCCTCCTACAATCTTAAGGCAACAAACTGAAGCAGTTATTTGCAGCTCTAAAGCCACCTATAATTTGCACCTTTTGCACAATTATGTCTCTCCTGAATGATGTAAATTCCTTCCTACTCCCTACAAACAGGGCATACCACTGGAATTATGCCTTCTCAAGCTAAAGCATGTGAACAGAGCTCTTAAAGGAATGGCAACTTCCATCAGCACCTCAGCTTAACTATCAAAGGGAAAATCTTTCTGTTAACCGACGAAGTGAGATGCACAGCTGCTCAAAGCAAACAGAACAGTCCCTAAAATCAGCACGTCTTTTTGTAATTGGAGCAATTCTAATTCCTACAAGCAGGAAAAAAGTCTTGGAATAAAATATCATTATATGTCAGCAAAATAAAATCTCTCAACATCTGTCATAGGGCTGACTCCTGGAAGCTGCCAACTGCAATGAAGAGCCAAGTGACAGGGGTGGAATTCCGGTCTCCTTATCAACAAGATGTAGGAAGGAGAGGAAATGGATCCAAAAGAGCCTGAACAGCACAGCAGCTTCCGTTAGAAAAGAGAGCTGAAAAGCTTAAAACACCCACAAACAAAACCATACAACCCCACCTCTGATAAACTCAATTCCAAAAGCCCTGTCTCCTTGTCAAAGGAACAGCAAGCAGAGGAGAGGTGATAGAGAGGGTAATTTCCATGCCGAGACAGTCATTTTGGGTGTCACTGTGAATGCATACAAGGATCGTAAGGGTTCTTTAACACAGAGAGGAAGACATGCCAGGACCCAAGCATCAATATTAACAACATAGTTGGTCAACAAATAGAATTTCTCCTTTGGAAATTTAATCAGACTTTCTGTTCAAAGATATTTTGTGTAATGCTTTGATAATTTTCAATCAATAGCATGCTGGGCCCCATTCCAGAGATTTACACCTGCATGCACAAGTCACTAACAATAATGCAGCATCAGATACTGACAACTGGAGTCAAAGTACAAAGATATATAAGACAGAGGAGGACACTGACCTGTAGTGAAATAGAATTTGACACAGTAGATTGAAAGTTATCCACACTTCAAATCAGATGAATGCTTTTGTATATTGACTTAACACAGCAAAGTAAATGAAAACTACTGGTAACTGCCTGGTATACTATCAATTATACTGTTACCAGTGTTAATGTCTCATCTTTATAAACAAAGGCATTTATTGCTTGCTTTGTATTACAAAAACTGCCCTAACTAGATATGTTTAAGAATTATGTCAGTTACAAGTCAACTGAAGTAACTAACCCAGTTTAGTGTATTTCAGCAAAAGTAATCACTTCCAATTAATACTGCTGCTGTGCCAAGCTTGTTACAAATAAGCAACAACATTCCTTCCATCTACTACACATTAAATGGGCTGCATGGAGTGAACACTAATGCAATGTCAGGACTTCTTGTCTTTTTTTTTAGGCAGCATTTGTCTGTTATGCACTTAAAAAAAAGCAGCAGCAGCATAGCTTTCTCCTTTCTCAAAACTTTTTTAATTGCTTGCTCTCCTAGCCACAACATCATGTGAAAACTCTTTCCAGGGAGAGGGGTGATCTGAATCCTAACAGCTGCAGTAGTTTTTGATCTCGTTGTTTAGTGGTAAAAATGAACCATCCTGTATTCACGAACAGTCTCTCCTTTCCTACTGCAAGAAACAAAGCCCTTGCTACTGCCATTAAGGAGAGCCATCAGTATCTCAAATAAATTATCAAATTCTTTAAGTCAGAGAAAGGTAGTTACACGTTTGTCCACTATTCGTTGGCAGCATTGTTAAATAATACTAATGCCTTTTTATCTCAAGTCTGGGTCTGACCCTTGGGCAGGACCAAGGATATTGGCTTCAGTATGATGGGTTTGAATAGAGTCATTGACCGATTTGTCCATCAATCATGCTCAGAAAGGAAAGGTTTAGTAATCAGCTAAAAACCAATCTTTTTTGACATTTGGCTGAGTCACTAGTTGCAGACAACGTTGCACATCCTCCAGCCAGAAAAGGCATAACCCTTTCCATGATCCTCTTTCAGAACAGCCAGCATCTCCAATTAAACAAGGCAGTTAACTTTATTTAATAAAGGAAGACTGTTCACTTCCAGCTTAAGAAGCCCCAAAGAATGTTGTCTGGCTCCTCCTAACTGTCCTAATAGGTCTTCATGATGTTGCTATTTAAAAATCCAGAGCATAGACTCCAAAAGCCAGTCTGATAGCTGGGAATTAATTGGAAATGATAAATTCAAAGTCTCATCCTTCCTCCCTCTGGGCATAGCTCGGCCACTCGAGCCCAGAAAAGGCAACACAGACAACTTCACGCTCCACCACTCAGAAGCTCCACTTCACAGCAGCAAAACCCACCAGACACCAGTTCAAGCAAGGTTGAGACCTCTTTGCTCCAGAATGAAAAATGAACTGACAGACTCAGAACTGAGCCACTGGATAACTGAATGTGTTTCAGTGATTACATCTACTTTTATGACTCCTTTGAGAAAAGACACAACACAGATGCTGAGAAAACTTAACAACTTCTGTCATTAAGTTTAACAGGTCTCCTGTCAAAAAATTATTTGCACAGCTCTCAAACTAGCACAATGACAGAGAAGGTTTAGAAAGCGAACAGAATCCTAAACACTCTGGTTCAATGAAGCATTTACTTTTCCTAAGCCTAAATAATTTCATACAAGATTTTTTTTTTTTAGCTGTAGTAGTACATTTGCACTATTATGCTGCATAGCAACTAAATGCTCGATTCTGAAAAGATAAAGCAGTCCTGTCCTGAAAAGTCTGTTGTGTGAAGAGAGATACTGAACTAGACACCTCACAGAGACGAACATAAAGGAGCGATCTTGGTTTGTTGTCTCTTTGACTCTCTAAATAGCCTGCTCCCTCTCCTAGAAGTTCTCTTTCTTCTTTGCTAGGATGTTAAGTCCAGTGGAAGTCATTAGAAGATCTCATGGCAGACAGTGAAGGTCTAATCTGTTACTAATATGAAGGATGCTCAAACACATATGGATAATATAGAAAATCATAAAGGACAGGCCATGCAAGGCCAAAGTAATAACAGAGCAAAAGATTTAAGGGGAAACAAGAACCACGCTGCAGATATTTCCCTCAGTATCATACAGAGCTTGAATAGAGTACTAAACATATACGCTAATGAAAAGCAGAGATACACAAAGAGAAAAGTAGCATAGTCTGATTAATGAGAAAAGACACTAATCATCATTAGGCTATCAGCACTCCTCAAGTTGAAAACATTACCTTTCCGAGATGAATGCAAATTCATGCATTGTAAGCAAGTGCATTTTAACCTTTATAAAGCTAATAAGAAAAATGTCTTCACTTATACAAATATAAAGGACACAAGAAATGGTAGTAGGTAACAAATTCAGGACATCCAAAATATCTCTCAGGAATATTGTTCCAATAGTAAAAAGACAGTAAATTTTAGGCCTTCCATTTTACAAGTAATTCTGGCAGCCCTTCAATATAAAACACAAACCTCATTGATTTTCTTGCAAAACCATCTATACTTACTCTAAATCATTCCCATGCCCCCAGTAATAAATACAGCAATTCATCAAAACCATTAAAAGACTGTTCACAGGACAGTAACACAGAATTTTTTAAAAAAAAAATCAGAAACCTAGCCAAGCTATGAGTATGGAAAACAATAGCCCACACCTCTCTCATCACCATATAAACACTTTTCTGACTATGTAACAGCTTAGTAGCAGTCCTGAGAGATCACCCAATATAGAAATGTAATCAAAAAAGGAAAAGTGAATGTGTGGGCGTGCATTAATCCTTCTTTTTGTTACATACTAGTGCTATTAATTTACAAATAGTTCTTAGATTAGAAACTTAAGATTTTATTTCATAAACACCACTGGGAATTAGAAGAAATTGCAGATGGAATTAATTGGATTTGGAGGAGGAAAAAGAAGGATTGTGTCTAACTAGACAGCTCAAAGCAGTGCTGTCATCTCAGTGTTTTCCATTATAAATACTGCTATTATGGTATGCACATCTGGTCAAGCCAAGCCACAGAATCATCAGTAACAGAACGCAGAGATGTTAGAGCCCATGATCTGGCTAGATGATACTCCTTTATAGCCAGAGCGTGTACTTCACCATAACTGCTCCTGAGGTTGTCCGGAAAATCGTGTCCATCTGCTCACTCCCCACCGTATCTCTCAATGTGGAAACAATTCAGAAAGAACCAGAAGCAATATGGTAGTTCAAAACCCAGTCACCAGGTGGTAGGGTGTCCAACACACACATTAAAAAAAACAGTTACTTACTGCTAACACAGCACATGCTTTCTGTGAGCAGGAAATAATTGAGAGGCACATTGAAAGGAACAGCAGGAAGGTCAAAAAGATCACAGGATGATCAGATGAACTTTTATTTGCTACCACTTTGACTCAAGCATCTTCACATGTACTGAAGTTATCTGGACCACTATCCCACTTGAATTTGGGGGAGGAACTACAAGCCACCCACTTGTCTCAGCTGAAATTAGAAATAATTTAAATAGGCCAAAAGTATAGTTTCTTAATCAGCTTAGGTCAATGCAAGAACTTAACACCATATTACTGTCAAAAGATGGAATCCACCGCTACTTCTTGCCCACCACCCTGCTATATAAATCTGATGTCCCTATAGTTTCAGCACTGCCAATCCTGTAGCCCAATGAGCACCAGTACTGATCCCAACTCAACCTCCTTGCAATTACATGAGGAAAACCAGATGCTGCACAGTTAAACAAGAAGACATTTAGTTCTTTTCCTTTTAAACAAGAGGTAAGGTGAATCAAAAGGCTGTTAGAATAGACTTTGCTAAAATGGAGTTGTCCTCCTCTACCCAGATGTAAGCCATGGGAAAACCAGTCCACAAAAAATTTTCTTTTGTATTCTGAGAACAGTGAAATCAAGGAAGAGACTGGAAAGACAGCAGAATAGGAATTTCAAAATTTCTGACATTGTAAAAGAGAAAAAAAGGCTACCTGTGATGATGAAAAAAGTCCAATTTGATAACTAGAAAAAGCACATTTAAAAAACCCTGAAATTTAAAAGCTTCACACAATTTAGCCGCATTTTATGATCTTTTGAAAAGGAGTATCAAGGTATTTACTAAAGAGATGCCATATGAAAATGATTTATTAGTGACTTCTATTAAATAAGAAATCAGTATTATTATTCAAGATACTCAATGCTACGCATTTACAAGGAAAGAAAAAAAAACTCTCAAAGTAAGTAAATTGTTCTCTCTCACTTTTAAAACAGAAAAAAAAATTAATTCTATTAGAGTTACAGCTTGTGGCTTATGAGTAATGCTACTTTCATTCCCAATCGACTAACTTTCTTCACCAAAACTGAAGGCTGCACAAATTGGTTTTTTTTCATTTCAATATAAAAGCCAAGTTTTTTAAATATCATTTCTGAGCAAATTGAATGTAAATATTCTTATTTTAAGAAAGACTACCTCACCTCTTCAGATCTGTAATTTTCTTTGACCCAAAGCATTATTAGACACCATCTTGCATTAAGTACTCTGGAGTGGTCTCCTTTAATCTTTCTTTCCTCAGAGATACCTAACTTTTCATGATGTATTTGAATACTCAATGAGCCAGAGGTCAACACAGTCAGAATGAATCTACAGTGGGATGTGCAGTCAATATGCTGGAGGGAAGGGATGCCAACCAGCAGGACCATGACGGGCTTAAGAGGCAGGACCACACGACACATGAAGCTCAACAAGGCCAAGTGCAAGGTCCTGCATATGGGTCGGGCAATCCCAAGCATAAATACAGGCTGGGCAGAGAATGGATTGAGAGCAGCCCTGAGGAGGTATTGGTTGATGAAAAGCTCAACATGAGCCACCAATGTGAGCTCACAGCCCAGAAAGTCAACCATGTCCTGGGCTGCATCAAAAGAAACATGGCCAGCAGGTCAAGGGAGGCAATTCTCCCACTCTGCTCTCATGAGATCCCACCTGGAGTACTGTGTTCAGCTCTGGGGCCCCCAATATAAGAAGGACATGCACCTGTTGGAGCAGGTCCAGAGGAGGGCCATGAAGATGATCAGAGGGCTAGGGCATCTCTGCTATGAAGACACACTGAGAGTTGGAGTTGTTCAGCCTGGAGAAGAGAAGGCTCCAGGGAGACCTTATAGCACCTTCCAGTATCTGAAGGAGCCTACAAGAAAGCTGGAGAGGGACTTTTTACAAGAGCATGTAGTGACAGGATGAGGGATAATGGCTTTAAACTGAAGGAGGGTAAATTTAGATTAGATATTAGGAAGAAATTCTTGACTGTGAAGGTGGTGAGACACTGGAACAGGCTGCCCAGAGAAGCTGTGGCTGCCCCCTCCCTGGAAGTGTTTAAGGCCAGGTTAGACAGGGCTTTGAGCAACCTGGTCTAGTGGGAGATGTCCCTGCCCATGGCAAGGGGGATGGAACTAGATCTTTCAGGTCCCTTCCAACCCAAACTATTCTACGATTCTGTGTTTTAGATGCTTACTTGGGAGGTAGGACCAAAAAGTAGAAAAAAACCCACAGTGCTTAAGTATGAGGGTATGCCATCCCAGATGCTCACCTACTGATATCTTGAGAGCATGAGCAGCAAAATATGGGAGTTCAGCCGGCTTTGAAACAGGAACCTGGTTCCCAAAATCCTTCTTCTCAGTTATGGAAACTGCTGGGAGCAGGAGAAAGGAGCACCACACCAACTCTGCTCAGCATCTAGCTTCCATCCTTTCTACTGTTTTCATTCACTGACAGATAAAGCTGCATCAAATCTTTTCTTCATTTAAAATTCTATGGGCCTATCTTCACAGGGAAAATTGTGAACACTGAGCCAAATTGACTTCAAGTGTGAGTTTAAAATGCATTAGTTAAAACATATTAAACCCCCATGTGGACATTTTCATTCGTAAGTAAAGTGGCCTAGTTTAATCTGATTTAAATTAATACATTATAAATTCACCCCTTAGTTAATTAAACTTCACTTTCCTGAGCATACTCACTGAGTCACCCTACAAAGGGCTGTGAAACACAGGCCTTGCAAGCTTCTCTCCCAGATTATCCACTGGGTTTGGTGTAAGCCAGGACCAGCGCAAGGGGACAGAACTCTGCCTGCATTTGGATCACAACCCTAACAGAAGGGGAGCTGGAAGCAGGAGGGAATTAGGAGAGTTTCAAACTCAATATGCAAGTCTGGACAAGCCTGGAAAAGACTCACAGCAACAAATCTGCTGTAGAATAACAGATGTAATGCAGTATTAGACACAGGAACAATTGTTAAGAACATGGAAAGCTCTATTACCTGAATGCTCAAGAAGACTTATCTAAACAACTAATGTTTTTATCTTACACGTGTTTTATACAAGATTCCAATTTATCATGCTCTTTTCTGCTATGTTTTTTTCTTGTTTCTATATTGGATGTTTGCAGGACCAAGGAATTAAATTCAGTACCCATAATCAAACAAAGCACAACACCACAAATAAAATTGGAATATAAATGCTAGTTCTGAGGCACAATAATCCTATTTTCTAGTCCTAGGATTTTAAAAGCACTGGTACCACTCATACCAAGTTCACATAGAGTAGACAAAAGGGCACTAAGAAAACATATACACAAAAAATATTTCATCTATTACTTATTCCTCTACCGCAACATCTGTAGTACTACATCTTCAGTGTCATAGGTAAAAAATTATTCCATGGTGTAAATGCAAGTGAGATAAACTGGAATCCTTTTCCACACATTAAGCCATTTAGTGGTAAAAACAGGATCCTTCTGTCCTCCCTTTGCTCAAGTGCAAACAGCTCCTATCTGCAGTGACACTAATTCACTACTCCGATAGTTGTCCTATGGCCTATGTGAAAGAGTTGGTAGTCTCTGTTCCTACTGGGCAGGTATCCAAGCTATAAAGCTACTGTTCACTTGTCACTAATTGATACCCTTGGTAGTCCATCAGAGAAACTATGGAATGAATAAGCACCTCTCACTGGTGAAAATATGCTCAGGACATGGTAAAAAGATTGTGGCACACTGGCAAAAGAGCATGAGAAAGTCTTCACTGCTGCTCATGTTCCTTCCATTCAGAAGATAAATAGAGGGCTTCATTCTTCAGATCTGTCACTTTGGCATCTTTCATAGCAATAAATTAGCATTTAAGGAGAAGCTACAGGAAAACGAATTATTCTTGCCAGTGACAAAACCCAATTCTCACACATAAACATAACAAAGGACAATCACTTCATAAAATATTCTCTGAAAAATAATGTATTATTCATACGCTGAATCACACTAAATTTCTCTGACCTTTTTTGCATAGCTTTTTCTGGATGTCATCAACTGTTTTATAACTTTCTTGAATTTTCCATTCTTTCAAATTCATCAAAATTAATGTTAAAAGCTGACTTGATCTTATATTTTAAATTGTGATAAAATCATTCTACGAGAAATCCGAGAAGGAAGCAACACATCTCCCAGTGTTTATTCATGGAAGATTTGCTAATTGTTAAGTAATCTTCTAGTTTGATTTTTGGCTTCTTTTGCATAATGTATTGTTAAATTACATTAACTTACTGAATGAGCATTTCAGTAGAGATACTTAATTCCCTTTGTAACTGATTCAAACAAGAAAGACAGCATTCTAATTTACAGCATCCAACAATCTCAAAAATTAATGCTCAGTACTAAACAGCTGGAAATAGTACTACTTAAAATTGTGCCAAACATACAGAGACAACTCAAGCATTTAAACTGCAGCTATTACATTTGATACTGCTATGTCACATTCCTTTTACACTACCAGACAATCATGCTATCTCACGACTGCTGTAGCTGATCAGTTACACTGATCAGAATTTGCCCTAAAAGGAACATGCAGTTTCTACCAGTTTTGTTCATAATTTTTGTTAAATGTGTAATGACCGAATTTTGCATCTTCTTCCCAGGCCAAATGCACCAGGCAGTCTGGCCCATGCATTTAGTCACTATGCCAAGGCTCTAACATTATTTCACGCCTGCGAAACCTTGTACTTCTCTTACATCAGTTGAAAATGAGAGTAGCTGGAAGATGGTCAACTGTAGTTCAGTGAAATAACACCCTTGCAACTTCTGAATGATATCCCCAGCTAACACCAAGCCATGAATTGTAGCAGTCGCCATAAATCACAGCCACACAGCAAGCAGTGTTTAACACAAGTTTTCCAACAATACAGCTGATTACAATTACAGACAGAATCGTTTCTGAAGATTCACAGAAATAAGTGCTGAGTGTGGCACACAGAAACTTGGGAGAGGTCGAAGTCATAAGCATTCAAAGTGAGTTTAAAAAAAAAAACACAACTGTCTTAATCTATTTTTACAAGAAAAATAACGAAACAAAAGGAACTCAGTTTTCATGTCAGTAAGAGTGGCTTCAAAACTTTTACAAATGCTCTGCCCTACTGACATAATACATCCTATTTTCCCAACTGCTGAGCACCCAGCAGTAAGTGACACCCAGCAGGAGCAATGGCTTTTCAGCTTTTCTCATAGCACGTCAGCTATAGACATACACAGATATTCTAAACCTTTACAATTCAAGGCAGCTCAGCAATCACCAAGGCTTTCCAAGAACTCCCACTGCACATACACAGTATCTAACCTTACAACACAAACACCACATTCAAAAAATGGTATTAACTTTTCACTAAGTCTGCACTACTTTGCTTTGCTTTCTCCCCAGGCTGTGGTAAACTTAATCCAGGATACCAGGAGAAAAAAGAAAATACTACTCCATGTTCAAAGTCAACTCAAAATCACTTTCAGAATGAGAACACTAAAAAACAAGAGTAGAAGTTCCCATGACACTGCAGGTAGACTTGCTCTTGTTACTGTGGCTGACATGGAAATAACTACTTTCTCTATCACCTTTAAAACAGCTGATGTTACCTTGGAGAACGATACAAAACTGCAAAACACAAGACTTTGAACGTCTTAGCTTATTTGAGGCACTGCTGGAAAATTCTGATTGTCTAGTGGCAATTCCCCTCTAAGTGTGAACTTTTTTCCATTTATTATAAAGATAAATAAATCCTACATTTCAGAGTCTTGCACACAGAATGTAATTCTGCAGGCCTTTATCTTATTACATCAATTTTCTAACATTCCACGGTTATGTTCTGGTAGAGATCCTGGCACAGTATTTCAATTATTCTTCTGAGATGGACAGCTCAAAAAGCCACAGAAATGATGTAAATCTACATGTACTTGTACAGTGACATCTAATGCTACACCTCAGCCTCTGTTTGAGCATAACAAGATGAAGAAACAGATCAGGCATACCCTGCGTAGGACTGCGAATATAATACTACTACAGTGTGTGGGAGGCAAAAATATTTCACTGCAAGGAAAATCTGACAGTGGAAATTTCCATTCCTTGCATACTTACAAGGTGAACTTGGATCTTATGTATAAAAAGTATTCAAAACTGGAAAACAAATTCAGTCAGTATACCTGCACCAATAGAAACAAAAGTTAAATCAACACCTTGATTTTGCCCTAGGAATTAGTAAAACACTTCGTAAGTCTCAAGTGTACACATCTCAGTCACAACACACATACAAAGATTACTGGCTAGGTAAAATGTGTTCAACATGCATTCAACAAAAATGTGTATGTTCAATGCAGCTTACTGCAGCTCAAAACAGCTATTCTCACACATGCTGCAGCCTGACTCCATTTCTGCCTGAATTTTCACCTATTTTTTCCCTATGCTACTCTTCTAAAGCCATCTCTAGCTTCAGCTCTCTTAATCTCAGATATACACATCTTGCTTCTGCACATTTTAATGCCCACAGAATACGTGTGGATCACTCTTCCTATTTTCATCACCTCCATTAGCTTCCACGTGCTTCAGGAAGGAGTTCAATTTGGTGGTCCTTCTCAAGCTTTACTCTAGCCTTTCTTGCTGTCCCTGGTGTAGAGGTAGCCTTTCCCCAGTATCTCTGCATCAGTCTCTATCACAGAATCACACAGAATAGCCTGGTTGGAAGAGATCATTTTTCAGCAGGAATTACTATCTCAAACACAAGCAAGTATTCAACCATATGACACTGCTTATAACCTTTTGTGCACATCTAGTGAGAGCCATTCAAACCAAGCAGAACTTACTGTGAAGTTTTCTCCTTTTCTTGATACAGTCTGGAAGTTAAATACTATTTTATGTCGCAGCCAAGAACATCTCAGCATCCAATAATAAAGTTACTGTACTTCACATGATTTAGGAAAATTCAGTTTTCAAAGCTTAACAACTGAGGAGACAGAGGAGACTGGATGAAAACATAAACATGCTATTAGCAGCAAGTTAAGTGGAAAATACTATTTCTAAAAAAAATTGTAAACAATCAAAAGAGCTTAAAATCCATATACCTTCATTGCAAGGTGCATAATGCGGGAATCATTCTATTAGATTAAGAAAAGATTAAAGAAATACCAACAAAAAAAAATAATCTGTCAAATACTAAAATATATCCAATTTCAAAATGTACTAACTTTGCTGAATTGGCATCACCAGCTTATCTTTATAGAACACTCAGTGTACCAGTACTTTGCAGGTAAAACTCAGTTCTTGGTACAGCCGTTTATAATCTATATAGACAACACAAGAAGCAGTAGTAATGAAGGTCAATGCAGTTGGAAGACAGAACAAATCAGGGATGTTGTATTCGTACAAGGTTACTAGGGGTTAGTTTTTGCTTACTTTCTGTGTTTTCTGAGTCTTTTTACTTATTAAAGTAAGCCCTAGTGAAGATGCAACAGAAAAGCCAGGATTTAAAGGTCCCTTTGAAAGCTTGCTCACAAAGGAGTGATTTGAATGAGAATGGAATCAAGACATGAAAGACAATGGTGGAAGTGAAGGGAATGAAAAAGGAATTACTAGTTACATATCCAGTAGGTACAGTCAAAGTCAGAGATAAAATAGGGCAGCTCCTGGACACATTTAGAAGGGCTGGAGAGAGGCGAGAGATGGAGATCTGGACATTCAAACAAAAAGGTGACAAACCATCAAAGTCAAAACAACAGTTTCAAAACAGAAGTGGAGACAAGGATGACACTACAGGCAACACAATGAGTGAAATGGAATAGGAAATTATATCAAGCTGAGAGACAAAGAAGAGGTGTGAAAGTTACATACCACACTTTTGCTTACACAGGACAGGAAGACAAAACCAGTGGTCCTCAAGGAAGTGCAGAAGTACAAGAGCTTGGGTGAAAGAGGTGGACAGTTTTTACCATGTTTACATTTTATTGGAGGAACACCATGTGGAAAAGACTGAGATAAGGAGAGAAAGACCACCTATTAAATCCTTATGCACACCTAGCATATGAAGTCCCAAAACAAGATGAGGTTATCCAGGGATTAGTTACCAAATTAGATGAGGAAAGGACTGATGGAAGTTCTCTTTCCCCACACCATAGATAAAACAGCACATAAGGCATTAAAAGATACCACAAATGCTGCCAAAACCCATGCCCAAACTTGGGGGGGTGGGGGGGAACACTAACATTGTGAAGTCTGAAGGAGAAAAGCATTTTCCAGGTCTCCTACAATGTAGCCATGAAAAAACTGTTGTTACCAAGCCCAAAGTGCAATTTCCAGGGAGTAAAGGAGAGCAAAGAAGAAACTGTCAAACAGAGAATTAGCAATAATGTCAAGGATAAGAGAGTAGACAGCATTTTCAAGCAGCACAGAAGCATAAGGGAGAAGGAAAGGGCAATTGTAGCTGCTAAGAAAGCTGGAAAGAAAAGGGCTATGTTGCCAGCTCTCAGTTTTTTCATACCCACAAAATTCTGATGATAAATGAAACTCAGCTTGTCTGTGTCTATACAGAAAAGGGCAGAATGCACTTCTAGTGATACAGACTAATTCAATGCTGTCCTAAATAAAGACAAATTATAACACTCCCTGTGAGTTTAACAGCACAAAATCTTGCACAGAACTTGCTTATTTTTTCTAATTCTCTCCTAATAAGGGCTACTATGCCAGTTTACTGTGAACAGTATTCTCACAGTTACTGCATAATTGTATTTAACTGTTTCTGAATATGTTCTGAAAAGAGATGAATGAAAGGAAAATAATATAGAAATCCCATCATCACTGTTGTACCATCTTATTTCAACATCATTTCACTTGGGTAAGATTTTATCCCCAAACATTCATACTAAAGATGAAGAAATCCCTCTTCTAGCAGTTCTAGTTCTCAATATCTGATGATTCCTCTAATCACATCCCCCCTTATATCCTGTAGTTTTCCTTCTCCAATTTTACTCTTTCCCTTTCAGCTCTCCTTGGATCCTCGCTCACTCAGAGCCTTGACACCCTTCCTTTATTTCTCATTCCTCCTCCGCAGTTTCTTTGCTTTCATTCTGCCTGCTGCCCTCTTTTCCAGCTATCTGTACACTGTAAGAAATATTTAAATAGAAGATCTCACTTTGAAAACTCGTCTCCCCTGGCAGTCTCCATGGGCTGGGGCGGCCGCTGGCGCTGGCAGGCGCGTGTTGCTAAGCAGCACTTTAGCACCATGTTTGAGGGCTCTGCTCTGCACTGCTGATGCAATGCCCTGGTTTGCAGAGAACAAGGGGCCTGCGTACCTCAGTTGTGGGAAGATCAAAGTCCTGTTCATTTTTGGAGGTGTGTAGGAGGACAGAGGCAAGAGTATATTGTCTTTTTTTTACATAAAAATGTAAATAACCTTTCCTAACATGCTCCCGCTATGGCATTCCCACCTCCAGAAGATGAGTGATATTTTGCAGCTGAAGAACTTTCATATAATTTTTTTGGCCAAGGTCACAGAGAAATATCTTTAAAAACAAAACCAACATCCATTTGTAAACAGCTCACCAAATGAGGCAGCCTCTCTGCTGCTTTCTAACTGCATCTGACCTTCTAGGTCCTTTTAAGGCCATAGCATGGGGAGGTCCTATGTATTTTGGACACGGTGCAGTGCTGATGTGGTCCCTGCTGGGTAAACCTTTAAGCGCAAAGTGACATAATCACAGCCAGCCAAAATCTGGCCAGAATTGCTGCACATGTACAGGTAAACAGCAGGGCATGGTCCTGCTGCAGGATCTGCACTGTGGTAGCACTAGGTGAGACTACTATCACTATACCTCATCCAGATATAATCTAACCATCTCATTTCTAGGTTCTCTCTGAGTTCTTCTCAGATATCAAGTGTATCTGGCTACCTGGATATTAAGATGTATATAAGAGCCATACCCCAGATCCTGTACCTGTTTTGAACCTGACTCTAGATGGCTTGTCTTACTAAAAACCACAAATACCAAATACCAACCCCAGGACAGCAGGCCTTCATTTTGGAAAAGAGATAGGAGGATGAATGTAGAGATGGCAATGTCTTCTCACTGAATGGCACGCATTACTCTCAAACTTCCTGACTCAGACCCTATTCACTGCTTCAGATATCATCGTTTCTTTTGTTTGGATCCAGGTGAGTGAGACAGGAATGTTCGAGTCCTGACATGGACAAGCAGTAACTACTGGACTGGGGAGTGATCACAGCAGGATGCCCTTCATTTACTTTTTTTTTTAATATGTAATAATATTCTACCATATAAATTCAAAACATTTGTAAGAACAAATAAAACACAAGTTAGTTCTTACACAGTGCTTCTCATCAGCATAGCAAACAAAAGTCTTATCATTTAACAGATTAAAACAAAACACTTCAGTGTAGAGAAATGAAGTTATTGTCCGGTGAACCATCAGGATCAAGAAGAACTGCACATAGACCTTAGGTCTCCTCAGACCCCGACAGTCATCTAGCCACTGGACAGGACCACCATCTTGTGCAGCTATGGTTCTTCCTAATGCACTCTGGTGCTACCATGATCACAGCCTGCTACCCCAGTGGCATTATCAATTAGTGATGATTGTAACTTCTCCTGACATCAGTGGCATTACTGCATCCCATTAATATGATAGAAGCATTCACATAACCAGCTCACTACAGACAGTAAACAACTTGCTCTTCTCTGGAGATGCCTATTTCAGCCATCTTAAGCATATTCCACCTTTTAGATACTTGCTCACAAATTGTCACATTTACCATTAGCTCATTTTCATTATGCAGCAACTGGGAAGAAAGCCTCTGGAACTGACAGAGAAGACACACTAAATACAAGTCAGCACTATGATACTCTTGTTAAAATGTAAATGTTACTCTGGAAAGGACAAACTAGGAGGGATCTGTAGAAAGCAGCAAAAATTAGAAGGGTTTCCAAAAATGTAATTTAGGAAAAAGGACTGCAGGTATTAAGTTTTTTCAGTCTAAAAAGACAAAGTCTCAGATGAGCCATGGCAATGGTATTCTAACACATAAAATGTTACAAAAAAGCAGAGATAGTAATTGTTCTCCACATTCAATAGGGAAGTAGAAAAAGAATTAAGATAAAACTGCAGAAAATAAGATTAATTTTAGGAAAAATATGAACTGTAAGGATATAATAGAGAAAGGACTCTAAGAAAACTAAATTTTAAGAACAGATTGGGCAAACATATATTCAGCATAATTTAGGGAATAATGAGATTATATTGATTTGTCACTTAATTTTTATGAGCATCTTCATAAATATTAATTTATTTCCATTTAGGGTAGAAAAAAATGACACTTCTCTACCTCTAGATATTATTATCAGATGTTGTTATCAGTATGTGTGGAGTACAGCTTCCTATCACAGACCTGCATTGGGCACAATACTTGGTCACTCATGCCAGAGAGCTGAAATAATTTCAGACGTGATGTTAGGTATACTACTTCCTTTGTGCCATTTACTACAAGAATTTGTGTCTTACCCAGACTACTCCAATGAGCCAATCAAAGCAAGGAAAAGCCTTTGGCCTCTTTTTCTTTTAAGTAATATAAAGACACTTAAAAAGCAATAAGCCCCAATTCCACAGAACTACCCTTACCCAACCCTCACATCTATTTTTTTTCTCTCACTACAGTTCAGAGCCCTCCAGTGGTGCATTATAAAAGGACTCAACACCCCAGGTATGGGGCTCTCTCACTCTCATCATTACCTAAACCAACACTCAATATGAAGGGCAGCATATACTTTGATAGAGTCTTATCAGCAATAAGGAAACTTAGGGCAAAGTAGGTGCTATCTTCTGTTTTTACATCTCACTATATTAATTGATATAATGAAAATTAATACTTAATGCCTATTAGGACCAACACAACATTTAATATCTAACCAAACTCACAATTTTTTCCACGTGTTTAATTTACAAAGAATATTAATATGGAGCTGATATATTTCCACCAGCCATCCCTGTTGGTCAAAGATCTAATCAATATTCACAGTAAGCTAAACTTATATATCCAAAAAATATAAATTTTTATTATATAGGAACTGTTCTATGAAAAAAGAAAATCCTAATTTATGTATAGTGTAAAGTCTACACCTTACAAAAGATACTATAAATCAGAACAAGAAGCATATTCATAACTTCCCTTTCACATCACAGATAGTCAGCATAATATTTATGAGATTATGGGTACATTTATAAGTAGGTCAGAAATTTAATATTAAATGTCTATCTTATGGAAAATTTAGCTCCACAAGTAAATTAATAGGGAAGGGGCTCCCCAAAAAAGAATGAGTAACACTAATGGAATTTTATCCCATTAGTTAAAATATCTGACTATGTAACAGTTGAAGTATTACATTCTTGAGAAACAAGGTTTTTCAATAAATAATTTTATCCTCTTTCAAACAAAATACCTCTGTGGGTTCTCCTACTGTAACAGAACACAGGTCACTCTGCTCTCCAGCCTCAGGGTTTTTTCCGAAGTTTAATGACTCGGTGAGTGACAACGAAAACAGCCACAGACAACAGACATACATGGGCCAACTGTTAAGTTCTCTGTTAAATCTGGATCCATGTTATTAGTTGGACAGTTCATTAACATCAACTGCCAAACTGAACCAAAAGGAACATTTTGCAACAGTGTTCCTTAGTAAGATACTTTATTCATATCGAGTTGTACAGATGTAGGGGGAAATCTAAAGTGAATGCAGAAGGACCTTCATATGGAATTGCATTTCTAAAATATTAATAAAGGTTTATTCTGCCTCAAAACTTTCACTGTTCACCTTTGTTAATCAAACAGAAAAAGACACTATGATATCGATAATAGCTATTCGATTCTTCTTTTTCAAAAGTGGTAAGGGAAAGTCCCCCAGCAGACCCAGGCGAACGCCTAAAAGCAGCAGCAGAAAGCAGCCTCCGTGTTTCGAAGCAAACACTTCAAAAAACGGAACAAAGTGGGCACTTACTTGATGGAAACTGCATTGCCAAATGAGCGATTTCATGGTGTGAAAAGCAGTGCGATGATTTGCTGTGGACAGAAAGTCCACTGGAGGAATAAAAGAATAATTCTGGCCCTTCTCTAGGCAGGGTGTCACACCATGGTTTCCCTTTTCTTTCAAAAGTAAATCCAGCCACTGTAAGGCCACAGCTACAACTTTACGCTATGAGAAATGTGGTCAAAGGAATATGCTGGTGTTGCAGTACTGACTAAAAAGCACAGTTAATGCCAACTACCACCTTCACAAAGCCTGGTAAATAAAAAAAGCCTCATGACTAACCAGCAGAGTATTCTGAAAATACTGCTTTCATTGCCTACACAATTATCACCAACATAAGCAAAATGGTTTATGTTTTCTTGAGCTTTTAAATTAGTAGAAAAAGTTAAATTTTAATAGCATTCATTTTTTTGCAGGTCCTATCCAAAAGAGCCAAGGACAAATCTTTATTATATAAATTCAAGATTTACTAGGTATACAGCATCATGAGCATAGACCTTCTGTCAAAGAATTTGTACATGTCTTCCTTTATATATAAATAAAGATTTATTTAAAAGACAGACAAAACACACAGGAGATTATAAAACAAAGAGAGAGCTTGGAGAGAGGAGATAAATTGCTGACTTGGATTTAGCAAATTAATAGTTTTTTTTAATGAAAGACCGTAGAAAGGGTTTCCATACACTGAATGCAAATTAATAGAATCATTCCGAAAGGGCAAAAGTAAGCTGGGGAAAAAAAGAAAAAAAAAAAATCAGTAGTCCATCAGATCTTACACTAAAAGAGTATTGCCTTTCTGTGCTGTCTGGCTGCAGGGCTGCCCAAAGTGACTGAGATCCTGTGTCTTAGAAGAAAGAGGGCTCTGCTTGTTGGAAAGCCTACCATACACTGTCATTGCGTATTTCTGATGTCATCAATTCTGTTACATCATTGTCCTCTGCATGCAGTCTCTGAGGCCAATCCAGTTCTGTGGGTTTTTTTTTTTCCAAAAGTACATTTAAAAAAATGTATTTTAAAATAGCAGAGATGTTTATTACTGAGTTACTCAACATTTTTTATTACGATTTAAAAAAGGCATATGACTAAGTTCAGACTTTTTATAATAATTTTAATTGGCTGTGAAACACAATTTTTTTTCTTGGCATATATGACATTTTTTAAAATGTCAAGCCGATACATAACTCAAAATTCAAAAATATCTCAGCTGAATGAATCCTGTATTGTCAGTTTTAACTCATAACAAATAATCTACCTGAACTCATCAATACAAAATAAATTATGTTTGAACTTACCTAATTTTCCTCATAGCTATGCTTGTGGTATCTGGCCTAAGAGTTGTTTAAATGTTCCAAGTCAAACACAAGCTTTTTATGATTTAAAATACATAAGGAACAGCAGACTAAATTCAAGTCTCATGACAGGATGTTTAATTTTGTTTTATTTATAAATTTGTAAAATTTATTTGCATTTTTTTCTGGGGTTGGGTCTGTGCTTAAAGCAGGCTCCAAGATTTTAATAACAGTCCATCTGCCTCAGAAGTGCTTGCTTAATTTTTGCTTTCATAGACATTTTACACAATAAGCATCCTAGTGCTAGAAAATTCTCAGATTCTGAATTCTTCTGCAACATATTGCAGAGGAGGTAAACAGAAATCTTGAACCCTGTTAGCAAAGAAATGAAAGACCTTAAAGATTCCAGGAAACCTTAAAATACACTAATTGCAAATACTTGAAGACATGCAACAGCCAACACTTCTCTATATACTTCCTTTAGCTGTCAAAAAAAGATGTTTTACAAGTCTCATGATGCTTAATCTCTAACACACTTCTCTCTCCTGGGAATGAAAGTGTAACACCATGTAAAAACGAACCATAAGCCTCTCCCTCTCTTACAGCTTGTTCCTGATATATTCCTGATATCAATACAGGTCTTACAAAAAAAACTGCCACGTTGTAATTGCAGTCCCATGGAAGTAAATTGTTAAACCTCAGGATTTCAGACTCACCTACAAATCACAAATCAGCATTATCCAAAACTACTACTAAACCACAATACAACAGTGTGAGTCAGGTGTCAGGTGAGTTACATAAAACATCAGCCCCTACAAAGACACTCACTGTAAGATACACTGTGAAGACGGAGGTCATTAGAAACATTCAGCCGAAATACACACCCACATTGTGTACTGGCTTTCCTTACAACATCTTTAATTATAAGGATATTGTAGATACATTATCATAAATCAACAAATCTGTTTCCACAGCGTGTTACTAAGCAACTGTAACCAAGACCTTGTGTAAATGAGATTAAAATTCCAAGGTAACTGTACTCAAATACAACCTCACATTTAATAGCCAAAGAGAGTTGAATGTGTTCACATTAAAGGAAAAATGTCTGTTTAGTTTAATGGTTGTTGAACTAGTTTAGATAGATAGAAAATGTAAATCTCTGTGTATCAGTTGTAGGCATTTCCACCATACAATGAACCATGCAAAGATCTAACAATCCCGGTACATTTTTCAGATAAAATAACTAGAAACTTCTCCAAATTAGTTTCATTAGTCATCATACGCATTTCATGCTTCTACTTAATGGTATCCAAACTATACAAAACCCAATACTAATTTAAAATAATGTATTATTAACCATTATTAAAACTCTTAAGAAAAAATGTCACACTTAGACTCTGAAAGCAAAATACTGTAATACAGAGGTTAATTTTTTTCACTGCACTTAAAGTACAGAAAAAAAAAGCGTTTTTTCCAGTTGCAAATACACTTAAGTACATACACCTTTCTTATAACTGGCTGCACTTGGTATGCATGTCTGAAGTGCTGGGGTCTGAACCCCAAGCCCTGAATTAAGGTTGACATATGGGTGGTTCCCACAGCACTTCAAAAGGAGGGGATGAGTTTGCCTTTTGCCTTTCCTCCAAGGTGCAGCCGGCCTTGTAAGGAAAGCCCTTGGGTAAACAAGCCCCAGGTGCCCTGCATTGGGTAAATGAGTGCCAGGTGTCCTGCTTTGGGCATAAAAGCTGGGACCACTTGCAGGAAGGGTGGGGTGTCTGTCTGTGAGGTGGATGCACTTTGCAGAGTTTCCTTTTGGGGAAGGACCTCCTGACTCTCCCTGCAACTGGGCCCCAGTCAGGTCTGGCACTTACAAACGCAGGCTTTGTGGGGAGACAATATGGGGCTACTTCTATCTTATATGGTCAGCCTGTTGACTTGGTTGTCTCCTATCTCTTCTATGGGATATTTTGTGTCTTTGTTTATTCCACCCATTATTGGTTGTGCTGTGTTATTCCTGGGGTCGCTGGAGTTGATGTCTATTATTTGTGATCTGACTTGTTTGTACCCCCAGCAATCCCCCTTATACTGACTTTTCTACGCACAATAGAATCTGGTTACTGGATTGTTTTTCTGCTGGCTGTGTCCTTTGTGCTAGGCCTAGTGATTGGCAAAACAATGTCCCAAATCATTCCAGCGATCAGACATTCACTGAGCTTAACAAGTAACATGAGGAACCTCCAGTTGAGTAGACAAGAATATCCTCTAAGCAAAAGAGGTTGTCATAAGCAGCTGAAACCTTTTTGACACTATCACTGTTGCCTTCCTGCAAAGTTTGAGTTACCTGACCTCATCCTGAATATGAATAAATATTTTTAAAGTTAACCTAAATTTAAGGGAGATTCTACTACTCCTGGGTCACGAGGAGTCTCTATAACAAAGGCTCCAGGAAGCTTCTTTCTTCATTGCAGGTGATTTCTGCTCATCTGTCCCTTCTCTTCAGCCTGCTTTCCAGGAACTCAGGGACATCACAAGCCCTTTCTGCTCCAAGCACACATGCCATTTCTTGGACATTGTCTCCTTTTTACACATACACACACCTTCACAAACAATCTTGTTTTCTTTAAACCTACCAAAAAACCACACTGCATATACACACCACCTGCTGTGAAGATGAGAGAATAAACACATGACAAACAATCATGATGCTTAATGCATTCCCGGCAGGCTCTCTGCTACCACAGCAAGGAGAATCATTTAACACCCTGTGTGGATGGAGCAGAAAGGGAACCTTGCCAGTTCTATTCACGCATGATTTTTAAGTTCTTCTGCCTGTGTAAAACATTTAAGGAAAATATGTGGAGAGCCCTTTCCATTCTGAATTCTCCTGCAATGACAACTTGGTCCATTCCACAGCCTCCCTGAAACGTCACATTGCTGTACCTCCCCACCCTGCTTTCACCCAGGGTGCAATCTAATATACTACTACTTCATGCCAGTAGTACCATGCAGTAAGTACTTCTCTTCCTACTGCTTTATGTATTTCTTGTCTTACAGAAATGTTTACGAGTCTGTTTTGCCAATTAGTAGGCCCAGTAAAAAGGACACAGCCAGCAGCAGAACAATAATCCAGTACGTAGGTTCTATTTCACGTAAAGGGGTCAGTATATAGAGGATTGCTGGGGGTACAAACAAGTCAGATAGATCACGAATAACAGACATCAACCCCAGCGACCCCAGGAATGACACAGTATCGCTCATAATAGATGGAACAAACAGAGACACAAGATAACCCACAGAGAAAATGGGAGACAACCAGGAGAACAAGGCGGTTACATGTGACAGAAGTAACCCCAGTCTCTTCCACTGGGAAAAGGGTGACAGATGGAACACTCAAAGTACAAAAGGCTCTATTTCTTAAATCCTTGCATTGAGAAAACAGAACATAAAATAGGTAGTGGCCTACTTCAATTATTTTTTTCAATTACTCTTCAGAGACACCACCTACACTACTGTTTTGCTGTGATAGGCAAAGCTTAGGATATACGAGCAACAGTTCCAAGCTGATTATTTACAAGCACGTCTAAAAAGCACCTTTAACTTTTAAAATATCCTCTTCAAAGCAGTGTCTGAAAAAAACTACCACCATACTACAGTTCACAGGCTATTTTTGAGTATTTAATTCTGTTGATCTTCCTTTAATAAACTACACTTATGGCAAGGTTGTTTCAGTCAATTGTCCTTGCTTTCACTGGTCAGTCCTCAAAATAATGTTCCAGGACATGAAGAACACCAGCTCCCCAACAGAGACATGGACTTCTTTATAATATATTGGCCCATCAGCTTTATATAGCTAACATCCCCTAGGTAAAAGGTGTTCAACTATGGCAATAACAGGCATTCCATGAACAAATGAAATAACTGACTATAGTGCTTTTCAAGCGTTTCACCTTAAAAATGATGGCACAAATGACATTCTGACTCTGCAGGATCTTTTCCTTTTGTGCATTCAGTGAACTCCTATTTTAAGGTCTGATTTTTATGGGAACAGCAAGTACTTTTTCTTTGCACTCATCTATATTGCAAGGCTAACATAGCTGAGATGAATTCCTATGCATCCACAGAATTGTTTGTGAAGGTCTCCCTAGTACAGCCTTCATGAAGATTGTGGCATATGGAAAATCTTTCCAGCTCAGATGTCTATTTCTAACATTACCCACTGGTTTCATATCCAGTGTCTTCCACGTACTAAAGGTGTGATTACACCTTCCCTATTCAAAAATAATCCCATCACTTCTTTGGAGAAATTGATACTTGCTTGACTATTTGTAGAGCTCTGAATGCTGATGTCTTCCCAGCTCTTGTCCATCTACTCCTTAATTTACTATAACCAAAACAAATGACTTTTTAGTATAGTTGCTTTATAGCAGATACGGAAATTGTGCCATGAAGTCTTCCGCTGCTGTTTATTTCTTTAAATAAAGTGCCAGATTACTTGTTCCCCTTACTCTAGAAAAAAGAACTTCTGAAAATTAACACAAGCATTCTCAAAAGTTACACCAAGACAGAAAAAATCTGAAGACTATTAAATAGTCTTACCATAATTTCCCAAAATAAAAATTGCAAGCAGCATATGTACTGTAATGATCAACACAATTCTTTCCAAAATAAACATTTTTCAAATAATAATATATTTTACAGCTCAGTATACTTTTTCACTATAATAAGGATAGGAAAACAATACCATTAATATGTTTTTGTTTAGCACTTAGAGGTGTATTTTTTCAAGACCAGAATTAAAAAAAAAAAAATCTGGTTTGGGTGAAAGTAGGCATGCATACAGCTGTGAGGAAAAGTAGAAGAATCGTTTTTATCTTAACTTTAATTTTCTCACAGTTACTAAGCAGTTATGTTGCAAAGGAAAATGTACAAAACCATAACATTTCACTGTGAAAAACGACAAAGTGCCAAGGAGTCAAATTTTAAAATATCCTTAACTTTAGTGGTATAAACTAAAACTGCCGAGATGGTAGTCAGAGCAGTATCTTTCTTTTTCGTTGTATATATGGGACATAGCTGTTCCTAGTAACATAATACAAATTGACATTAGTCTGTGTCTCATGTAAGAAAAGCCAATTGTGCAAGGAAGAGAGTGCCTCTTCTCTTAAATATTTCTCTCAAATAAGATATAGACAAGGCCAATGACTTCAGGACGTCTTTCCAAACTTCCTGAAGTAACAAGTACAGAAAGCCCAATTTATAAACAATTTTTAAGTTTTCCAAGTTCTACAAAAATATTCATCGGTACTGAACCAGATGATCCCTTGTATGTCAAACTCCAAAAATAATTCTATGGTCATGCTGAGTTGCTGATAATTGATAAATGCAAAACATTAACAGCACCAATCTAAGTTATCGCTGCCCAGAATATCCATCTTCATCTCACTGGAAAAAAAGGAAGTTTGCTATACACCTATACACCTTTGCTCGCATTAGGCTACCAGAAAAACCAATCACATATGCTGTTCTCATTTTCACACAACCCTCACCATACTTCTTACTTTACCCTCAAGCTTTTAATCTTCCTGGGGACACTATTTGGTAGCCTATTGCTTCAGTGTACAGAAACATTTTTCAAGGGGCATAACATTAAGCGCAAAACTATATTTTTTCCAATTGTCCTGATATGAATTAGTAACTTCTTCACAATTTTAAAACCTCACTGCAAGTTCCTCAAAGCAGGATGAAGTCTTCAGTACCTGGCAGTGCAAATAAACCAAGCCATATTTCATATAATAACAGTATGTCTTATTCTATTCTGAATATCAATTTATTGTTGTTAAAATAACAACAGAATTAACAGAACTCAGACAGTGAACAAATATTCTATGTCAGCCCCTGCAAGAACCTGGCTGCATGGAGAAACATGAGGGGGAGCAGACTGACCATTAACTCAACTAAAGCTCATCTACTTGCTCTTCCTTTTTCTTCTTCCAGCTTATTCCATGCTTGTTAATATGGATTTCCAAGATTTCTGACACAATTATAATATAAGCCACATAGCAGTTTAAATAGTGAGTTATCCAAGAATAACTGTGTTTAATATCCCTTTTGATCTTCAGGTCAAAATAAGCCAAAAGTTCATGACATATCCCAACTGATCAATCATGATGACAGTACCCTATTCCTAATTAAAAGTGCAACTATTTCAGAAATTTAGTTTGCTATTTCTAAATTTAAAAACTCAACATTTTTATAAATTATTTCTCTTTTCATCTATCCTTGCTTTCTCTGCATACATGCATACTCATTTTTTTTTCCCCCCCTTGTGTAAGTAGACACATCACCACTATTAAGTTTCCCATAGTACTTATCTCTCAGTCTCATTTACTAGAGGTGTCAATTCCTTTCACATATATTTAGAAGATCAATATTCCCTGAAATATCTTTTGTTGTCTTTTCCTTCAGCCTGGTTTTCTCTTTCCCCATTCCTCCTAACAATTTCATGCTACCATCACAGTCTTTCAACAAGTTATGCTAATAACTGTTGTAACAAAGTTAATCTCCGCTTTCTGATAGACTGACAAATTCCTATCGGCTACTTCAGAATAAAACTCTCAGACCTTCCTAAACTACAGCAAAGTTTATCTCAAATACACCTACATGATGGGCCATTCAGCAACTATTTTTTGAACAGAGTTTCTTCCAACAGGCATTCCTTCTCTTTATTCAGCCCCCATGAATATCACTTCTCTACTACCAATCAAATACTAACATCAACAAAGGCACCAGCACCACTGTATCAAACACAAACAGTAGCTCAAAAAAAAAAAAAAAAAAAAAAGTCCTTTAGGAAGCTTTACTTTTCTATATACATTTTTTCAGGCAGGTTCTTTAAAACATGGACTGCAACCTCCCTTACAGCAACATACCAAGCATGCTGCCAATTCTAACAGCAGTAATCACCTCCTGGTCGACCACCTATTAAACACTTCTCTTGCTAGAAATCCTCATATTGGCCTCTTTTCTTTTTTGTACGATCTGGCAAATCCAGTCAGAAATTTCTTCCCTCCTGCATTCGCAGATGCACACAACCAATGCTATGCAACATGTGAACACCCTACTGTGTTGAACTTATGCCACTCCATACTATTCTGCAGAAATACTCCATGTTTTTTTATTTAGGCAATTTATTTCACCTTACCTCTTTTCCCCTCCACAAACTTAGGTACTTGCATTTTAATTAAGTCTAAAATCATCTTTTTTTTTTTTTTTTTTTTTTTAACTTTCCCTAAGTATTTCTGGGTTTAGTTTTTAGATGTTAGAAGGAATTGCATTACAAGCATTGAATTCTTCCAGAGTAAAACTGGAACAAAACAAAAATAGCTATTACCATTTAGTTTGCCAAGTTGAAAAAAATACCTGAGGTATAACTAAATCAAAATGCAGCACAAATTTACTTTTAAGTTGTGAAATTGGCATTATACCAATACACCTGTGTGAAAAATGCTGCCATATAGAGAGGCAGAACATGATGGACTACCTCCAAACATTTGATCTCCTAAGAGGGGAAAAAAGTGCGAATTTTTGAAACTGTGAAGGAAGGAGGAAACTTACACAGTTTCCATCTAGTTCTACATTTTAAGAAATCGTCTTTTAAGAGGAACTATGCAGAAAAGCTTTTGCAATATATGCTTAAATGATTACTGGCCAAAGTATGTTAGTTTTTCATTTTTAAAACTAAGCTGCTGTAGTCTTCTCTCAAGTGTGACACTGGTTGCACATGTTTGTGCCCTCCTCATATTAAGATCTTATGGGATCACCACACAATTCCACCACAACTGAGAACAGGAAGATTTGGAGGAGGGAAGCAGAAGAGACAGGTGGAAGAGGAAATACAAGAGACTAAAAATTCAGCACTGCTCATCATCCAAACTTTTTTATCTGGTACAAAGAAAAGTTACACAGGTAACATGAATAGAAAGCAATGGAAAACAGCTTGGCCAACCTTGATGCAACATCAACTCCATCATCAAAAGACGGAGGAAGGCACAGAGAGCAGAAATGGACTGATCTGCAAATCAAGAAGGAGAGTTCACTGCGGGTTTTTGGTTTTTCAAAAAGTTGCCATGTGAGATGACATAACTAGGGGCAGTATGAACTGGATGGTGTCATTTATATTCAGGTAGATCAGCATTCAACTTCACCCACCTCTTCTTACAGAAAATAGTTCCCTTGCGAGTCCTGCCTACTGTCTCCTTTTCAAAGGAACCTCAACATCAGACAGCCAGACTCTGCCCTCAGTGTAACTTCTACAGCCTCCAAACTTAGCAAGGTTTCTGCATCCTCTATTGACATCACTGACTCTGAAAATTCAAAGTGACATGAAATACGGAACATACACTTAGTTTTCTTCAAGCTTTATAAAGTATATAGAGTATATCAGGACAGCAGGCTTACTTGCGACCATCAGCAACATTAGTAGAGCTACACAGAACTTAAAATTCAGCCAAGTGAAAATACTTTTCTTTTTTTAAGTTCTTCAGGAAATATGTTAGGAAATTCTATGGTTTAGAACATTTAAAACTCCAAACAGTTAGACCACAAAGCTGTTAACAAAATATACCATCGAGATTTCACAGGCTTGCTACAACTGGTTATTACCTCTTCCAAAGCTCAAGCTATGAAATGCAAATAAGTAAATGATTTGGAATCACAAAAATTCATCAATTGTTCTTGTTCTGTTGCCTAAATATTTTAGTAAATATAATGAAACAAATTTCAGTCAATCTTTAGGAATGAGTACATAAATAGCTATATTAAGAAAAATCAAGATTATGTTAAGCATCAACTATAGCTACTAGCAAGCAAAGAAAATCCCACTTACTGAAATTGTGTCACAGTAACTACAGTTCCCTAGTAATATAAGTTCAATATATTCTATGACTACAGGTGCTGAGGAGATGTACATGTTCTTCCTTAGAAAAATCATCTGCAGTTTACAATGACCAATGATCATACAATTTAAAAATACATATTTACTTGAGCCAAGAGACATAAACTGGCAACAGATCAGGATTCCACACAGCAACGATCTCTATACACGCTTCTTCCAAATAGCTTTGAATGTCATGTTTATTGCAGTCTTGCATAAAAATAAAATGTATAATATTCATTTGTATAGTTTCTATTTATTTGCCCCAGCAACATTCTAAGTAACACTAAATTGTACTTGTCCCTTTGGAGTAATTACACCAGCAGGCAGAATATTAAAACATGTGAGTATAGGGTATGTGTTTGAATTCACATCAGGCACTAGATGTGACAGTACTGGCTCAGTGCAGCCTGAGAATTCATCTGGTCCGAGAGGAAAAAAGGTAACAACGTCTTCCTTGGGGCAGTTTTACTACTCCATTTGGATCAGCAGGGAAGCAGGCTGGCTACAGCTAAGCTGTAGTACTCCATGGTGTTCTCCACAGCTTACAATAACGCAAATCAAGGGACCTGATGGAGCCCACAGTGTTTCCTCCCTGCACATCCATCAGCGCATACATGTAAGACATCGTATGCAGGTCCTGATTAAATATGAACCTAGGACATGGCCAACTGAACATGTTGAAATGGAACCTGAGAAATGTTTTTGCATGCCATAACTCAGACACAGCCACAGCAATCAAAACCCAGCCCAATTCTACCCAATATATGTCAGTGATGATTATTCTTTAGTAATTCCTTTGCACCTAACCACCATTAGCCTCATGCACAGTATTCAGCAACTCTGACAATGTGTTCTTGTGTGCCTTCTTCAAAGAGTTTGAAGATATGCATCAAACACCTTTCACAGATTCAAATGTATTTTGCCTAAGAAGCTCCTTCACTTGTTCTAGCAAATGGGCTCAGCTCCTTGTCCTACTTTCCTTTTCATTACTGGATACCACCGATACTAATTTGGACTTAATACTTAATTAACCAGTACAATAACACGGCACCTAGTAGCAGAAATGTATGTTTTCTCTACTTGTAGCTGTCCCTCATATTTAAGCAGAGTATGCATAAATATCCACAATGATTATGCTTTCACAATTTTATTTTCTTTCTTACACAGAACTTAACACTTGAGCTAGCATTCCATGAATAGGTAGAGAAGATAAAGTACTTTACTCATTCATCACTGCTTACTACAGAAGGAAAGGCTCCATCAGACCACAGAAGTACATAGTGCTCCCAATACCCTTCCAGGCCTCCAGCTAGCAACCTGGGTGACGAAAAGATTACACCTATTAAATTTGCAGTGTGCTTACAGGCTCTCTGGTAGGAGGGTTGATAGGTTTATAGAAGTGGGCTATAAGCACATTAGATAACAAAATTAGAATATAAAATGAACTTGACAAATTGGAGAAACAGCCTGGGGAAAAATGGAGATTTAGTTCAATGAAAAACAAGTGGAAGACTCTGTGCTTAGCCAAGAACAATTAACTGTTCAGATAATGGATAACAGCAACTGCTGAGGTTGCAATTCTCCACAGAAAGATAAAACTGTAGCCCACAACAATCTGAATATGACTTAACAATAGTTATGGGTTTGCAACAAAGGAAAAAAAAATAATAACAAAGACTGTACTGGGACTTAGGAGAAAAATGATTTGCATTGGCACACTCACTCTTCTACCCACTTTGGTAATGCCCAACTGGGCACTGCAATTCAAAGAATATACATATATGGACCACTTGGAGATAATTGAAGGCAGAGAAACAAGAATTACCAGAAAATATGATCTACAAGGAAAGAGTTAGAGCTGGTCTTTTTATAGAAAAAATGGCTGAGAGGAGACAAGATAACGGTTTTCAAATACTGGAGTCTGTACTTATGGGATGCTGAAAAGAAATAATGGACTGAAATTACATAGGTGTATTTGGCTCTGACTTGAGACCCTTACCAGCTGTTTTTCTAGTGGTTCTGTTATTTGCATTACTCATTACATCCTAAGAGAAAAGTTTTCAATCAACAAAGCTAATAAAGGGATAAAGAATAAATCATTGCCTTATAGGAAGGTTTCCTTCTAGAGAGTTTCTGGGTTGTTTATTTCTATAAGAACAATCATTTTGGGTTGACTCATATAATAGCTTACTTTTGATGAAATCTAATGATCAGAAACAGCTGAAAAGCCCAAAATGAGACCAAAAAAAAAAAAAAAAAAAAACCCAACCCCACACATCTGGCTGTGTGGTCAAGCATGCGATAAAACAATCTTCCTCCTCAATACAAACTCACTGTTATCCTTCTACACTAAATAGGATGTTGTTCAGTAACAGTTGAAGATGGAGAATTAGAAAAGAAAAAGTGGCACCACCACATTTAATAAGGATTATTCTTGCTGCTCATTATCTACTCATTTTCTTTCTTCCTGCCATGTTTAAACTGCGAAATAATCACTTGCTGAAATCAATACTGAAAAATAAGACAATGCTAACTATTTTTAGTAAGAATAATATAATCACACTCCTAACCACCTTCTGGGAGTTTTCTGACTGGAAAGAAAAGCCACTCGTGTTTCACAGCTAAAACCAAACTTCTATACAGATGTTCACCTTTTAGAACAATGGATCCTTTTAATGGCCACATTCATCCACTGATTACAAGCAACTGCTTCCGCTTTATGGCCCACCTGACTGTCCAGAAGGTTGTACTACAGCCTTACCATTTCTAAGCTGGTATAAAATAACTTTGATATTTTTCATCCTTCCCTTATAGCATTTTAAAATGTAAAGTTTGACTGCACTTGCCGATTGAAACTGTAGTACAATTCTTCTAACAACATCACAATATTTCAAATGTATTTGCATATCTATTTCCTACTGGCATGAGGTAAAAAGAAATTAAATCTAGAAAAAATAAAGTGATGCCGAGTTTTTCTTCATGGCAATAATCCATACTAACAAACACTGATGACAGTAGATTTAAATTTTAAAGTTATGTAACCATTCCATATGGTGACTGTCATAAATAAAAACTTGAATGAAACTACCCCGTGTGCAGGCGATTAGCAAAATTTTAGATACTAAATATTTCAGAAGGATTTATTCCAATAGTGAGGTTGTTTGCCTTTGGCAATCAGTATATCAGGTCTGCAGAAGCTTAAACTATTAGGTTTTGCAGAAATTAAAAAATACATCTCTGTTGGATGTGTTCACACATGCAGGAAGTCTGTCTGTATCAGCAGATAAAGCTAATGCGCAGAGAACATTCCAAAAATATGCATTTCAGCTTCTACATTTTGCATAAAAAGTGGTCTTGTGTTTTGGTCTATTGAATCTGTCAAAAAAAAGTATTTATATGAATATTCGTAAGAATAAGTTACCATATAATCATCCTACATGATTCAATCATTTAACAAGCTTGAGAACTAGTACACAGATGGTTAGTTGCCAAAACACCATTCACTTCCTTGCATCATCTTGGTTATTTGCAGCTGGGAAGAATCAGCTCTGATTCTGCAGACAATACTAATAATAACCACAAGTTTTCTTCTTATCTTTTCCATATATTAAACAAGTATTTAATAGGCTCTATCTGCAAACATTAAAGTCAAATAGGGGTCTAGATCTGCATTAAAGCCGCCTTGATTTAACAAATCATCAGATTACCCAAACCACTTTAACTTACTACCTATATGCACATTCAGCGAGACAAAGAATGGCTCATTCACCTGCTTCAGGCAATGCATAACACCTGCCTGAACTGCAAAACTGGACTACAAGTCTGAGCCCTTCCTTAGTATCATCAACATCATTTCACAAATCGGGCAGCTCTCTCGCAATGTGGCATACCCAAAGTCAGACAGCAGATAAAAGGCAAGACTAAAGTTGTTAAGGCAAACCTAGCCATGCCACATGCCAAGCATCTACAAGATGGAAAATGTTGTGCATGAGACCTTTCAGATGAAATGTGAATGCAAGTAAAGTGAAAAACACAATACTGTAAGTCATGAGAGTACTGTACTACTCGGAGGTCCCAGCTGAGACAAAAGCACAATATTCTAAGCACTACACAAACAAGCAGAGATGAACTATCCTGACTCAAACAGCTCAAAAATTATATAGATAATAAAAAACAGAGAGAGAACAAAGTTGTATAGTCTTTTCTCTACAAGAGAACTGAAAGGTTTAAAGGAGACAGGTCAAGGCACTTGATGGCAACATGGAAACTGTGGTACAAAGGTCATTATTTTCAAAGCCATATTAAACACACACAAAGTTTTCCCTCATAAACCAGCTGCAAAATCTTTCATAAATCTACAACTTACAAAAGCAGTATCAGAAGTGCAATACTAGGCAGCTCAGCTTCTTGACCCACACCAGTTCTACTACGTCAGCAGTGCAGTCATTACTTTTTCTGCCAGCGTATCCTTATCACAAGCAATGTTTACTACCATTTAGTTGGAAACATGACAGGCTGCCCAACAAAAAACTTGCCCTTATAAAAAGCAGAATCCTGCACTTGCAATATATTTCTGCTCTTTTCTAATAGACACCGAATTAAAATATTTCGCAATACGGTTCACTAGGTCCTGTTAATCCATCTGCGTTTACTCTCCTTCATCAAAAGTATAGCTTAAACATTCATAAATCAGTATCTTTTTCTTATATCAATGAAAACACAACTACGTGTTACTTTACAGTTAAAAGTAACTTCTTATCTTCTACAGTAATGCAGCAAAAATTATTAATTTCAGCACCTAAAAAGAGTGGAATATTTTAAGTTCGAAGTCAAAATATACTGAAGTGCATTACATAACCTGTGAACTAACAACCAGATACAGAAATTATTAAAGATACATGCTTTTCAACTTGTCCTTACAAAAAGCTAACTACGGCTTCCAAACCTATTAAACAACCTCATGATATTGCTCCCTCATTCAAATTAGTGCATACTTCTTCATTTTTATCTACAAGTTACATTCTCATTGATGGATGGCCTCAATAAACAGTTTAAGAGTAATTGCTCTTCGTCAAGCGCTTTTAGGTGTTTGCACAGTAAATTTCCATTCTTTTCTTTGCAGATTTTCTGATCAAGCAGTAATTAACATAAAAATGGATTTGCCTCTTACTAATGAACACTGGATAACATGCATCATAATTTGCAATACTATAATGGTGTCTGCTTTGCAAATAAGTAACTTTTGAGATGCAGGAGTACTGTGCCAAATTATGGCAATTTAAATCAACTGTATTTTCAAAATACAGTTTTGCATAAACATCTTATCTCTTCTTTGAAGGATATTAAAGTTTGTTGAAACCATAAAGCACATCTTGGTCTTCCCTTTGTGGTTCCATAAAAAACTTACTTAGATTACTTGAGTGAAGTGTGGGGGGTTTTTTTGTTTGTTTGTTTTTTTAGAGAAAAGAAAGAAAAAAAACACCTTAAGTTTACCATAACTTAAGAACAAAATACATGTTGTTGATCTTATACACTAAACTTTGTTTCTTCTTTAATAGAAGAAACCCATTCTTTCACAGTTTTACATTGTTTTTTTCCATTTCATACATGAGGTTTGAGGGACAATTCAAAGCCAGAGATTATTTTTTTCAAGGATCACTATTACAAAACTCATTAAAGAAACTACCAAGAAGAACAGCACCTGAACAGTACATAACTGTTTTGCCAATTACTAGGCCTAGTACAAAGGACACAGCAAGCAGCAGAAAAACAATCCAGTAACCAGATTCTATTGTGCGTAGAAAAGTCAGTATAAGGGGGATTGCTGGGCGTACAAACAAGTCAGATAGATCACAAATAATAGACATCAACTCCAGCGACCCCAGGAATAACACAGCACAACCAATAATAGGTGGAATAAACAAAGACACAAAATATCCCATAGAAGAGATAGGAGACAACCAAGTCAATAGGCTGACCATATAAGATAGAAGTAGCCCCATATTGTCTCCCCACAAAGCCCACATTTGTAAGTGCCAGACCTGACTGGGGCCCAATTGCATGAAGAGTCAGGAGGTCCTTCCCCAAAAGGAAACTCTGCAAAGTGCATCCACCTCACAGACAGACACTCCAACTCTTCCTGCAAGTGGTCCCAGCTTTTATGCCCAAAACAGGACACCTGGCACTCGTTACCAAAATGTGGGGCACCTGGGGCTTGTTTACCCAAGGGCTTTCCTTACAAGGCTGGCTGCACCTTGGAGGAAAGCCAAAAGGCAAACTCATCCCCTCCTTTTAAAGGACCATGGGAACCACCCATATGCCAACCTTAATTCAGGGCTTGGGGTTCAGACCCCAGCACTTCAATAACATATCCATCATCCTTATTCCTCCTCATCTGTAAATAGAAGGACATACCACATAGCACAACGACATAGATGAAAAACTCTTCTACAACAGAAGTTAAATATGCACAGCATGGAAACACCAATGTATAGCACAAAGGAGACTTTGTAAGCAAGCAGTGTTATTAAGTACAAGTAAGTATCTGATTACGTAGGAAAGCTCAAGCAACCAATGTATCATCACTGAAATTTAACTACAAAAATTTAGATAGAAGGCACCAAAGTATTATCAGAGTTTTCTGTAAAGGATGTAAGCCTGTACCACCAGTACTTGATTGTATACCACTGTAAAGGATGTAAGCCTGTACTCACACTTCAACCCAAATAGTACCAAAAGCAGAGTCTCATCTAGGGCCAGTAACCTTTACATTAGTCTCAACTTGTAGTGTTGCCACCTGTTGAAGCATAAATCTCCCTTCCTACAGAGCTTTCTCTACAGCACATAAGACTAGCAACCGACCACACCTTATTACAAGAGGTCTAATGTCACTCACACACACTGTAGAGAACTGCAAGAAAAGCTAGAAATGTATGTGTGTAACTCCATATGTTCCCAAAGCAATCCAAGTTCAACTGTGCACATTGAAACAGGTGTTTCAACTTTTGGCAGCACCACAGTTTTTTTAACAAACTTTTATTTTAGACAGATAGGCACTGGCTGGCTTCAATTTTAGCCTGGAAGAAATGAGCATATACTGTTGAACTATTCTGTGACAGCCAGACATAGACTGTCTGCCTCAACATGAAACAAATATTTTAAGATGAATAAAGGAGAATATTTCTGAAAAAATTACAATGAGTCTATAGTTTCAAAATTCTGTCTCTTTAAAACATATGTTTTCAGGAGGTAAAGAAGAAAATAATAACAATATATAAATAAGAGTTTGATTCCAAATTCTTTAGAGATACCCTTCTAACAAAGCATATTAGAAATGTTTCCAAAGATTAAAACAAACTGAAATGCACTTAGTAAATCTTAGGAGCATGGTACAAAGAACAACAATCACTTTTTTCTATATGTATCAAAATGCTCTTCTGCAGTATTTGCAAGCCAAACATCAAAGCACTCTTCAAAATCTATACAACAACAAAATCTAAAAGTGGAATACAACATGATTATACTCTACAACCAAAAGGAATCTATTTTCTTTATCAAAATCTAAGAGAGAAGCAAAATACAAAATAGCACAAAGCACCAGAAGCTTCATGTTTAGGTATTTTGTAAATATCCAACTTCGTAATCTGAGATATGTGAACAATGTAACAGTTTTTAAAACAGTTTGTCAAGATCTCTAACAGGATATTGTCTCTGGTAAACTACACAACTGAGAAGCACTTTGTTTGTTTTCTTATTACAAAATGCTGATCAGGTCCATAACCCTGAACAGACAGCTGCATAATTGACAGCTGTAATCCAGCAGGCTAATAATGAATGTAATAGGAGTCAGCACCAGATCCTACACTTCCTGGGAGGAAAGGACCTGTATCCTGAGATCTGATATTAACACACTGCTTAACACATCATAATCAAATTTTTTCATCTTCTATCACTTCAATACAACTAGGATGCACCACCTGAAAAGATACTAAACTGCTTCAGACTGCACTGCTACGTCTCTAGATTAAGCTTTTACAGCACTGCAATACCTATTTGACAATATCCACAAACAGGTTTTCATGTGCATTTCTGCAAGACTTGACATTTACAATACTTACGCATTGCAATAAGGCTTCTTTTCATATCCTTTGTAGTTATTCATGTTCAGAGCCATTTTACAAACTTCACAGTGGAAACATCCTTTATGCCAGTACTGTAAAGAAATGTAAAGTAGAATTACTTATGATACTGATGTTTTGAAAGCTATTTTAGGGTACAGTAAAGACAGAGCTACACATCAATATTTTTGGCCATGCATTATAGAACTCTGTAAACTACATCAAAAGCATTCCTTTCACGTGAAACCAGCGGTGCTTCTGAAACGCTCCCAGAAACATAAATCCTCTGCTAAGGTGAATGCCGTGACCTCCACACACTGACCTTTCCAGGATGATTTTAAAGATAACTGAAGCAGCAGTTTGACATTTTGCCTTGTTACAGGAAAAAACGACAGTGCTGGCTATGAATGCAATACTAGGCGAATAAAATCACGAACTAATGTGACGGTTGGCTTTTCAGTACACTGAACAGACACTAAATTTAGCACATAACACGGTATTTTCCTCCGGTAGCTCCCACTGCCTTTGCCTTGCCGGGGACGTTAATTTCAGGCATCTGTCACAGCCTCCTCGCTGTTATTGACGGAGGGACCGCGCTCGCCGGTGACCACCATGGCCGGGGACATCCCCGCGGGACGCGGCTGCCGCCACTCCGCTGCCCCAGCCACCGTCCCCACCGAGCCGCCCCAGCTCCGGGAGGCACCGACGACTACAGCCAGGCGGGGGCCGCCCGCAGCTTCACCTCTCGGGAAGCCGCGGGGCCGTCACTCCCCACGGGGGCACTCTCCGGCCCGCCGCGAGCCCCGCGAGCCCCGCGCCCTGCGCCAGCGCGGAGGTCGTCACCCGGCGGCGCGGATGCCGGGGCAGCGGCAGCCCCTGAGGCGCTGCATTTGCCACCTGCCGCTCGTCCCGGTGCCCCGCCGGCCGGCCCGGCCCTGCCCGCCCCCCGGAGCCGAGGGCAGCGGGGCGGGCACGCCCGGGAGGCGCCGTCCCCGCCCGCCCGCGCCCCAGCACCTTGTCCAGGCAGTTGACTTTCTCGGTGGGATAGACCACTTTGCCACAGCGGGCGCACTGGGGGTTCATTTTGCGGCTCCTCTCGGGCGACGGCTCCCGCGGGCGGCGGCGGCGGCCGAGGCTGCTGTGCGGTGGACTGGGCTGGACGGGGCTCCGGGCGGCCGATCTACCATCCCCTGCCCTGGGGCTGGGACGCCGGGGGTCCTCAGCGGCTGCCGGCGGGCGAGGAGGTCATCGGCGGCGGCTGTGGAGGCAGCGGCGCTCCAGCTGACTGCGGCTCGGCAGCATGTGTGAGTGGGCGGGCGGGGAGCCGGTGCCTGTCGCCCCCGCCCGCTCGCCGCCCGCCCCCGCCGCCTCCTCCCTGTGCCTGCGCGCTCAGCTCCCCGCGCCGCGGGCTGGGTGACTCACGCCGAGCCCCGCGCTGCAGCCGCAAGCCAAGCCCACCGGCGCGGCCCGCAGCGAGGGGAGGGAGGGAGGAAGGGAAAACAGGGGAGGGCGAGCCCCGCGCCGCAGCCACCCCGAGCGGGGCGAGATGGCGTGCTCTGCGCCGCCTACCCTGAGGCGCGGGGGGGCCGGGCTGCGGCCGCCTCCCGGGCACACCTGCCGAGGCCGGTGAGACGGCGCCGGCCCCTTGTCCCGGCGGGAAGGAGAGAGCGAGGGAGGGAGCGGCGGGGGAGCTCGGCCGTCCGCCGAAGTTAGGCCCCAGGCCTGGCCTTGCGCCGGCGGGCACTCGCCGTGCGGGGTGCGGGGGGCCCGGCGGTGCGGGGCCTCGGGCTCACGGTGGGTTCACGGCACCCCGCGGTGCCCGTCAGCGGGGTGAGGAGTGGCAGTACGCTCCTCCAGCTCCGCGTCCCGGTTCGTTTCCAGGCTCGGGGGTGCTGCCTTCCCCAGGCTGTCTCCCCGGGACACATCAGCGGTCCCGCGGGGCGAGCAAAGCTCAGCCAGAACGGTAAATTCGGCTCTTCAGAGCAGCCTTTTGCCGTTCATTTTTCACTTGCTCGTTCGTGTGGGAATGGAACGGTACAGCAAAAAGTCATGCATTTTCCCTCAGCTGCGGACTTGTCTAACTCCCTGGAACACAACCCGCGCTGGGGAAGGTCCTTAAGCCAACGCAGTGCAGCCTTTCCCGAGGTTTGTTTTTTTTCGGTAGTGCAGCACTGTGTGGCGCACAGCAAGGACAAATTCTGCACATACTTGGGCGTTATTAAGTAATCAGAATGCCGGCAGCTAAACTGGAACACTTGGCTATAATTCTTCCTTAGCAACCCCAGTTTTATGCACTGGCTGGTTAAAGGCATGGGGAGAAACAGTAATTTCATTGAAATTAATAATATATGTGATTAAATAAGAAATACCTAATCAGGCTTTAAATATTACATGATGGAAGTTGTAGAGCTTCTTCTGCCTTATCGAGACAAACACTTGGCACCCAGTGAAACTCATAACATTGAGATGCTGGCTGTGCTGCAAGCAACAGGAAAGCAGACTTGCAGGCCATCATGTAAATGCTTTTTGTCTGCCTTGGCTGTCTCAGTGCAGCAGCAAATGGACAAACTGCTGACCAGCTCCGTTTCCATTCCTGCAGTCTGCAGGCTAGTCCATTTCGGGGCCAGTTCTAGCAATTTGCAGTGCTTAAAAATCCTGAATCAGATTTTATTTACTCTTCTTAACCAAAATAGTTTTGATCTGGAATTTAAGATTTGTCTTCCTACTGTTCACCGTCAACAATAACATGATAATTTTTCACTAATGCCTGAAGACTGATTTGGCCTCGGTCTAAAATTCCCCAGATACAAATAGGTGCATACATACCCTGCAGTGCTGATGCAGTCTCATCAGCTGCTGCCTCTGTGCTGTACAGGTTACCTTACACTTTCTGTTGGAAGGTCTGACTGGCAGTGAACAACAGCTTTTATTCAAAAAACTCTGAATGTTAGACATCTGAGTATGTTGGTAAAAGAATCCTGAATACATAGTAGCTCAATGATTTCTGCAGGAACTGTCATTTGCGGATCCATCTAAGATCATATCTGAGGTGAATTAGGCCCAATACATAGGTAAGCCATCTCCATTCTGCAAAAGCTACACAGTGTAGTGGGGTAGCAAGTCTGTAGTAGGAACTGGGATGGAGACCCAGTTAAATTATCTCAGATAGAGGGCAGTGAATGTTACTTATATGGAAAAAGAAAAAACAACATCTTTCTTGGCTGACTTAATTCTTTCTTAGCTTAGATTCAGCCTGATGGCTCATGGAAGAAAAGGCCCTGTAGCTCATTAGAAATAACTAGAGGCATACAGCTCCCCCAAACTGCTGATATGAAATCCTTGAGATAGAGGCTTCATTCCTGGAATTTCCAGTTTATTGAAATCACATTCAGAGCCTTCTCCTCAATGTGCAGACAAAAATCATTTGGACGTTACTCTCAGTCTCAATGCTACAATGAAATCTCCCACCTTATTCTTGAAGGGAAAACTTTTATTAACCAAAATATCAACACTAAAAATGGAATAGTAAAATCAATACGAGTACCTGCAGTTATATCTAAATTGAGTGTTTGGGCAGTATAAAAGTGTTCCAATATTTATCATTGTTTCAGGATCCTTTTATTAACTTTTATTGGTTTTCTCCACAAGGGAGGAAAATAGTGTCTGAAGCACAGTTTTCATTTCCACAGCACACAGTTCTTTCCTCATCAGCTACAACTTTTTTTTTCTAGTGCTACTGTAATGAAATGCAGGTTCTTTTGCTCTGTACAAACCAGTGGGAGAGAAAAACCTACTTCACCCATGACTGTGAGAAAGCAGTGAAATGTTACTCATCCATAGTCTGTTTTTTTCAAAGTAGTGATGCAGTGGTAAAGTCCAGCAAAGCAAAATACAACCACCTAGCTATGTCACTGACTAAGAGGGTATAAACTAACAACTACAAAGCACAGAAGGCCAAAGACCTTGCGCTCTAGCTAAAGAACTGTTGCCACAACAATGGAGACTGTAGTAGGTGGTGGACCTCTAGACAGGATCCAGCATTGGTTCCCAGCTGGTATGTATTGACAAGTTGCATCCCAAGATTTTAGGCTGTTACACTTGCCTCATCCAGTACATTTCAGGGCTCTTTATCTAACCTAGATGATTGGAAAGTGGGTGTTTAGCTGAGCCATGCAAATCAACGACACCTACACCTAGATATTTTTCAACATACCTGCAGTGGTCCAAGTGAAAAAGACCTTCTGGGGCAGCAGTATTATAGCACTAGAAGTATTATGACTGGTTAAAATGGTAATTACTAAAGTTCCTATTTCTGTGAATTGATACCATCACCAACTGCATTTTTATTTATTTGGGAGGAAGGTTTTCAGTGCTCCTTTCAATTCATTTGGATGATAAACATGAAAATGTGTGTTGCAGTAAAAAAATTATGTTGATACGTGATTTCACACTTTGATACTGAATTATATCTGAGACAGAAAAGTTTCAAAACACTGTTAAACTAGAAAGGTACCCTATGTTATCGGAATTGACTTGTAAATGTCTTGAAAGCGGCAACCCATACAGACTTGTCTCTATGGTCATAGGGATCTCTGTTTTAAATCTAGTTCTGAAAGGTTCCCCGTGAACTTCCTCAGCTCTCTTTCCCCTAAAATAGCCTCCTTATAACCTATCTCCCATGGCTGTGGTTAAGACCAGTTGGACCCATCAAGTGAACTTCTAAGCATAGCAAGAAAGCAAAGGCTTCTGTCTTGCAGCTCATCATGAATTTCCCAGGCCATATATAAAAGCTCAGAGAAGATGCTTACTACCTTTTGTGGTCACATGAAGGCGTTGTCTTTTCACCCAGATTTCTGCAAATGGATACTGCTGACAATGTTATGGATGCATAAAGCCCTGTTGGACAAAATAGGAGTTCCTTTAAGCATAGTGAGCTATCTTTTTCACAGCAAAGAATGTGGTTTTCTTTAATTGAGATATGTATTCATTTAATTACATTTTGTGAAAACAAATGCTGAATGTAGTATGCCTCAATTAACAGTTGTTGCCCCACTCGCAGTGTCATAATTTGGTCATTTTTTCTGGAATATAAGACAATATGTTCTTATGCTCTGAAGGACTGTCATAAAAATGTTTGGTGTATTTCACTGATTTTTCATACGAGATATGTTCTTTATATACGTATAAAAGGTGGGATACCTAACAGGGTAAGGTAATGTACGCAAAAGACAATATTACTCCCATAACCAGCTCATAACGTTTGTGTATAAGCTCCAGCAGATAACAGATATTATATCATGTTTAAGTGGAAGGATGATCTCATGGTTAAGGCACTGCAATGAGAATTGCAGATGAAACCTCTGAGCAGTACTGCAATACAGATAAATAATATTGAAAGAGGTTTTGTGAAACTCTGTGGCTGTCCTTAATTATGTAGGAAGGGAAAACATTAAACCTATATGGTTGGCACAGGACTCGCCAGTCAATTTTTGACCCTTACTGCTTGAGCTTACATTTAACCACATGAAAGAAGAAACTGCATAGTTACATTTCAAACAGGAACAATGCAACTTTAACGTGACCTTGTTTAGAGCTACCCAGGGTGCTGTTAGAGAAACGTGCTTTTAAATTCTCTGCTGTGAAAGAGTAATTTATACTCTTCATATGCGAGGGTTAGTGGAAGTATGTTTTCAGCTTCAGCTTTAGAGAAGCTAAAACCAAAAGTGAATGTTTTCCTACCAAAACTGAAACAAAACCAGCAGTAGTTTATTATTTTCTGTAATATGATCTAAACAGCACTCTGCAGTGGAATCTCAATATGCATTTCCAGAATTAGGCAATCTTTAGCTATTCAGATTAATCTAATAGAGCAAGGAAATACTAGAACAAAAATGCTTACTCAATCACCAGCAATGTTTTCTGTTCTTAGGACCTCCTTTCTTCACTCAAAAAACCTGAATACTGCATTCCACAATAGCTATATGCTTAACAAATACATGAAAAATTAATAACGAAGAGCCAATGGGACTATGAAATTGTCTAGAAGGGGCTTTTATTCTCTCAGTATTAAAATTTCAGTGGAAGTTTCCATTGATTTATGCATGGAGTCAGGATTTTCCCTTATTAATGGGTCTTCTAGGATACTTGGCTAATAATTTCTCTTCAAATTATGAAAAAAAAAAGGAAAAAAAATATTTTGTCTATAAGTTTGACTGAGGGCAAAAACTAGCTGTAATAAAGCTTAGTAAAAAATGAACTGGTTACTTGGATTATGCTGAACAGAAGGTAGTTACCTAACTCATTTTGTTTTGTTTGAACCTAGAATAGCTGATTTATGAGCCAAAAGCAGATTGAAAACTGCATTCTAGTGCACATCTTATTACCTGTGTGCATATGTATGTATTTCAGAAAAAGCAGCTGGTATCAGTGAAGCATATGCACTCTATAATTCAGGTGCACATAGCAGGTAGAGTTCTGTGGATAGCGATAAACAGGGTATTTTGAGAATTTGGTAGTGCATGCTTGAGTGTTACCTTTTTTAGCTGGCCTATCCAGAGGCAAATGGGCAGAACTAGGAAGTTGTAACCATACATCCAACAATTCATAAATCGTGTCTTCTGTGATTTGGGAGCGTAGAAGCAGTCAACCTGACTTACAGCTCAGTAACATGTTCTAACATCAGAGGCTGGGGTGCCTGTGCACCCTTCACATTAAACTTGCATGTGTATAGTTTGGGCGGAATGAGCAATGTAAGCAGGTGCAGGCAGAGCACAGTAAGAGCTGTGCTCCTTGCTGCCAGAGCTACACTGGTCCCAGTGCCTCAATTCAACCGTTCAGTCTATCATTTCATTTGCAGACCGAGGTGAGGAACTTACAGAACCCTGAACACTGTTCACATAGAAAGTAGGCTGAAATCTGGAAGCTTTCAGATCAAATTTCCATATTTGGTGACAGTGCTTGGAAGAAATATACATTAGTAGCACTTTTTTTTACTCCCTTCTCTCTGTTACAGTCTAATTTTTCAGACTAGTTACAGCTCAGACAATGTTCCAGCCACATAAATGGAGCGAAACTTTTTATGTATATTGCATTGAATGTGTTGGGAAACTTTTTACCAGCTGTTTTTCCTCCCTTTCTAGTCAGAATTAGAGATTCCTATCATCTTTTGCAGGAATAAAAACGAAAGAAGAAATAAGGATTAGGGGAGTTTAAAAGTCTATATATTTTATTTGATAAAGGAATTCATTTTCGTGAACAAGTAATTGATACAGGAATGAAAAACCATCATCAGAGCTCTTGGAGGAGACTGTCTTAAGTCAATGCTGATAGCCTGTGTCAAGAATCAAAACTAGTTGTTTAATTCCAATCCAAAGAGACTTTCAAAAATTTTACCATCACAGACAGCCAATCCAACACAGTCCAGGCAAAAGGCTCTGTGCTGGACTGTCAGCTGTGGAAGGACAAAATGTTAATTATTCATTCTTTTTTAATAGCTATCACTTTTTATCTGCAGTGTTGAGTAAAAATATAAAGTTACTTGGTTTTGCTTATGAAGATGAAATGGAAATAAAAGATTAGTTTTGTTAGTTGTGGGTATTGTCTATTGGCCTATGTTTAGCCTGAGAACAAAACAGGAATTTAGAGATAGAATTAGGGTTCTGAACTGAATTTTAAAACCTAATGAAAGGGCTCTGGTAGCTTTGAATAAAAGGACAACAATGGCATTATTCATACTCTTGTCTGTGTAACTACTTTCCCATTATTTCCAGAAATAGTAGTTGAGTAGCTTCCTGCCTAAATAAACAGTTCACGTAGATGGAACTTGGTCTATAAAGCTTTTTAAAATAAGGTTTCCTTTTTTAAACTGAACAACCTAGTGAAATACAGGAAGGGTTGGTCTGTGATTGGATCAGATTCTTGAATTTAATGTTTTAAAAGGTTACGTGATCAGTTCAGAGTAACTATACAGGCTTACTCTGTAGATGCCCTGGAAGTATCATAGAGAATACGCTCCCTCCATTGCCAAGAGAAACAGCTTCTTGTAATAAAGATACAGAATCATTAACAAGCCTGACTCAGGGCCTCAGAGGAACCTGTATTTCCATCCCTCCTAGCAAGATTTTAAAATTATAGCCTTCACAGTGCAGACCTGTCAAATCTCACACATTGAGAGGGAGTCTCACATATTTGGCTTCCAACCTACCTCCCTTACAGCTCGACCTGTATCACACTCATTTGCAACCCTGCGCCATGGCTCCTGTCCTATCCTCTAACCTCACGTGCCAGGCACAGCTGGACAGCTAGTCTGCAGCCTGCCAAACAGCTGCAGCTACTGTGGGGCATCAGGAAGCAAGAGAGGAGGAGGAAGAGGCTGCACAGTGCAGCATGGCTCCATTGCTGAAAAGAAGGATGGATTGCAGGAAAATTCCTGGAAATAATACCAAAATCCCTTTCCAGAAAGCAAAAAGTGAAGTCTCTTCATAATTCAATTATTTTTTCAAATTTATGTTACTTTTTAAGTTTTCTGTTTTGATCATAGGTAGTATGAGCTCCAGGGCTATTAAATTAAATGTTACAAGCTTTCTAAATTAGACTCTATATAAACAAATGAAAAAATATGGTTCAGATGTTACAGACTTAGGTCAGCAAGACAATGACTGGATATACTCTTCTCCCAGCAACAACAACAACACTGGCTTCTGCAGCACCGTTCCTGGTCCCAAGCTTGCAGAACATGCTAATAGAACAGGAGACAGGACTGAGGAATATTCACCTTCCTCAACATACTTGGAAATAAACTGCTAAAAGCAAAAGAAACAGTAAGTTCAGCAAAGCCCATCTTAGTTTAAGCTCAGCTCAGATGCTTTAAGGATGTGGCTGTGAGTTCTGCCTTACACCTGAATTTTTCACAGCAGCTTCAGAGGTTCGAAAGTTTGGGAACAAAGGCCAAGGCAGAGAGCCAGCCCTTACCCTCACCACTGTATGGATCTCTGGTAACCTAAAGGGCACCATTGTGGCCTGGTGCACTGCATCTTTCATTGAAAAGTCAGGGGCAAGAACCTGGAAGCAAAACCTTCTCTCTCTAACATCTTTCCATGTGTTTTCATGGGCTTCTTTACTGGGCCCAGAACAAAGTCTAATTCTAACCATCTTCCTAAACCCAGAACTATCATATGGGGTTATATGAGCCTTGGATGGTGAAATATATAATTTAATCTTGTGTTACTTTATTTTAAACTGCATTACAAAATTAATAATAAATCCATTGCAAGTTTTTTAAACAGCTTGACTATTTTAAATTATAAAGTTATGTTATGAATGTAAATTGTGTTGTACATACAAGTATTTTATAAAATCTGCGTTGTCTCTTTAGTCTGAACCTATTATTTTTATTTCTTTTCTGTCTGCAGTAGACAGAGAACAGCAGGCCCAATGCTACTGTCATGAAAAAGTTGCAAGTGTCTTTCTTTACATCAGATCTCTGCGCTTGCTTATTACAAAACCATAGTAATTATTCAGCCAAAAATTAATCTGAACACTGTAGGCCTTGAGTAAGATTCTCAGTAATGGTGCATTTTGGTGGATTTTCTTTTTATGTACAAAGTCATATAAAGAGGAACTTTAAAAAGGGACTACTTAACTTTTTTTCCTTCTAACTTTAGAATTACAGCTAGCACATTAGCTTTAGTCTCAAGAAGTAAATGGAGAGCAACATTTCACATAAATTAAATTTTCTAACATGTAATTGAGGATTTTAAGTGTGAAGTTCTCATTTTTCCCTGACAGCTTTCTATGAATTATCTTAAATATTATCTTAGAAAAGGCAATTATTATGTGGAACATTAAGCAGAGCACAAATATTGGTACATTGCAGAGATACCAGTTAATTTTCCTTTGACTTCTGAACCATAAAGAAAGGAAAACAACATTGTTAAATAGTTCTGAAGTTACATGGTGGCAAACAGAGGTTGTGGTGCAGTGTGAAGGATACAGTTTTGGAACATGTCACACAGAGAATTATTATGAAGTTACATCATACAGAATGTTTCATTTGTTTCATTCGCATTACAAAAGCCCTAGTGACTTTGTGGTGTCCCCCCCTTCCCCTGCTGTATGCTCCAGACCAAATCCTCTGATTGTCCATGTTGGCTTGGCAGCAGAGTGTGTTTCACATCATCATGAGAGTGACCTGCTTGGTCCATCAAGGGAAGGAGGGAAGATTCCTGAAATAACCACCCCAGTCTTTCTAAAAGAGATTCTCAAATTAACCAGTGTGGCTACAGCATCTGATTTTCCCCAGTTTTCCAGCTCACTCAACCCAGGCCCTAGCTTCAACACTACTAGCTAGGTACAAACCCACCAGAGGCCATCAACTCATACCTGCCTCACAACATCAGTCTGGGATGACAGCACAGCAGCATGTCCCGCTGCCTCTGACCACATGCATTGGTGCACCTTATCCTGTTTTTTCCTTACAAGCTCCTGTCTGCTTGGTGTTACAAAGAAACACAGTTCAGAGCCACCAGTTTTTCTAGGGTGGCATTGTCCGGGACAAGCAGTAAGGAATCCTTTTAGGTCTCCTTCCTCCTACCATGACTTGATTTAAACACATTCTCCCATCTAGCTTAATTACATCCCCATCCCTGCCACGTGCACTTCTAACCTAAAAGCAGAGCTAGGGCAAGATGAGAACCTTACAGCCATCTGAGCCAGGCTGAACCTGATTTTCTGCCTTTGGTCCCTCTACTAAGATATAGTAATAATTAATTACTTTTATGGAGAATCACAAATGAGAATCAAACAAGTGAGGCAAGGGCTATAATGGCCTTGCCTTCTGTTTTGTAAGGGCTTGTAGGATAGCTGTTGTGCCCAGAAATGTAGATGTAGAGGTAGAACATATCTGGGGACACCAGCCCAAAACTCGCTCCAGAGAAAAGTCTTCAGACCAAAGAAATATTGACATAGTTTGCTAGTCTGATTGAGCTTGATCCAACACACGTTGAAACCAACTGAAAGACTCCTGCTATCATCCATGTGGGCTAGATTAGAGCTTAAATACAATAGACTATTTAATTTTCACTAAGGAGGAGGTTCAGCATAAACAGAAAACAGTGTGGTTGGTTACGTGCTGGCAGCACACAGCAATTTTAAATGTCATAAGCTCTTTCACAGCACTCGTTGGTGCAAGTGGACAGGAAGCTACTGAGACAATGTTATGCATAGCTATTATTTTTCTCTTCATCATAGTTAACACTTTGATGAAGAAAGGCTAGATTTCTGGGGGCCATTTCAGATACTATTATAGTGAATTAAACTCTAGAACTGTTTATCCAGAAAAACCTGATAAATAGGTGTTAACCATTCCAAGTCAGCTTTCAGAGAGGTTCTTAGTAAAAACAAGTTCTTCATGCTTGCAGAAAACTTATTAAATAGTACAGTTTCCAGGGTGATGCACTATGGGAAAACTTTCAAATAAAACACAGAAAGTAGTAAACTTCCCCACTTTGTTGCTATCAAATTACTTCAAAAGGAAAATGTCAACATGACATTTACACTTCTTTGGTGTAGTAAATGCATGCCCTACCAATTATCATTCAGAAACGGTGCCCCAGTCACGTACCATGACACGTACTGTGCCTGGCTCTTCAGAAGCAAAAGAAAATATTCCCATCTTTTTGAGACTTTTCTGAATCGGTGCTTGGCTGATTTCCTTTGCTCAGCTTGTATTGCAACTAGGATAAATATTGAGGTCAATGTATAAATACCATTCTGGATAACTGCTCTGTATAACTACAGTGCATCCACTCTCCATAAATCCGGTTAAATAAGGCAGGATTGCACTGCGGATCAGGTGTTATACCTTATCAGAAAACTTTCCTCATAAGCAAAATTGTAATTGCATTTGTGCGTATCTAAACTGGTATGGATAGTACAGCCATCTCTAACATCAAGATCATGTTAGTACCAAATCAGTCACTTAGTCCACAAGGTATTTTTAACTCATGCCTTCGTGCTCCCCCTCAACTTCTGAGTGCCTCTGCAGTGGGAGAGTGACTGGTATGATGGATTCAGCATATTACTTAATATTATGCAATCCTACTCAGTAATTACTGAGATCACAACCCTATTTTTAGAAGAAAAATGTCACAATTCAATGGCAAGCATAATGAGAAGGAAAAAAAAAAAAAAAAGAACAGGAAATCTGTACTCAAAAGTTTGTCGCACTTAATTTGCTTTCAACACAAATATGTTCCTCTTACTAGGTATAATTTTTCTAACACTTACTCTGAAAAGTTCTTCATGATCCTGGAAAGGCAGAAAATATGAAAAATCATTAAGGAAATAACCCAGTTGCATATGAGTTACAGTTGTAAAATTAATCCACTCAACTAATGATAGATCAGAAAACCCACAAGCTGTCAGGTTTTAAAATTACACCAAAATTTGTCAAGTATATTCTCATAATTACATGTAATAACTGTCATGTGAAATTTCTCTTCCTTCTTTTTTGCCGTTCTTATCAACTAACCTGCAAACTGTTGCCAAGACCTTCTGCTAACCTACCATGCTGTCTGAAACACAAACACCACATTTCTTTGAGGTAACACAATCCCCCCCAAAACAATAATAATCAAATGTAACTTATAGAGCTAAAATATACAGCAGTATTGTTAATAAAGAATAACAGAAAGTTGCAGCACAAAAGTATGTGTGAAACTAAAGCGTATTTGTTACAAAATAATGAGAACTAAAGATAACGAGAACTGAGCTGATATCCAGCCCTCACAACTACAGCAGATTAAGGAAGGTCTAAGCCTGAAAAGGTTCGGGCTATCTTGTGTGGAGCTGGCTGTTCTTATAGCACTGAAGGCAGACTCTTTTCCCTCTCCTGTCAACAGGTTTTTCATGGACCAAGACAGGAAAGACCATAAACTCTTTATTTTATTATTAGTTAAATCCAGGTTAGATAGTAAGAAAAATTTATAAGAGTGGGGACAGTAAAGCTCTGGAATAAACTGCCTGGGGCAGGGGCGTAGTGATATAGTCTCCATCTTTGCTAGGCATTAAAAATAGGTCAGCCAGTGCAGACATCAGTCCACGTCAGGCAAGAGGCTGAATGTGATTCCCTGAGGTCCCTTCCAACCTAAATTGTTTTATGGCTTTGCAGATAATGCTGATCCTGCCTCAAGACAAGAACTTGGGGCTGGTCAACTTTTTGAACCACTTTTTAGCCCAATGATTTGATCAGGCGGTTCTCAGTGTTAACTGTGTCTGAACATCCACCCAGCTTTACGTGGGAAGGAATTTCCTTTGCGTTTCACATGCCTTTCCGCTGGGAATGAGCCAGCAGTGGGCCTGGACCACAGCAGAGAATAAAGAGCCCCATCAGCAGGAGAGGACTCTTGAGTGGGCAGCAAAGAAAATCTGGGCAGAAGCAGGATACTACCTCGCAAAATTTATGGTGGCCTTTCACAATGAGCAATTCTAACATTGGAAAAAGGAATTTCTCAGGCAAAAAAGGTCTACGTTGGAATGAAGATTGCGAGTATCACTTATCTAATGAATGGGAAAGTAATTTACAATAATATTGTCTTCTCTTCAAAATCCTTCATCTAATTTAAGAAAACATAAGTGTTTGGCTGTACTAATAAAAAGTTCAGTGAAATTCAGTCAATATTAGAAGAGCCTAAAATCCAACTAATATGTAAACAAGTCATGCAGAGGTTCTGCTAGATAGCTTCACAATTTTCCAAGGCACTGAAGCAGTATCGATATCAGTTGTTTGAAGAGAGGACTAACTGGCCGCTGGCTTTTTTTTTTTCCCCAATCCTGTATTTTGTTTTATTGTATTTTTGTTAGTTGTAAGGAGGCAGTGGCAAAGTTACTTAGGTGATTTTAGTTGTATATTTACATGTCTGGAAGCTTTGTTAAGAGTAAAGAGACTTTTTATGTGCATGTCTTCCCGAGAAAGATGAACACATTTTATTCAGAGGAAAAAAATATTTTTAATGCTGTTTTTTCCATTTTGACTATAATAGGTCATGTTTACAGTACTCCAGCAGTTTCCAGGGCTCACTGAAGATAATGAAAGATGGCTTATAATTAAGGATTTCACAGGATTTTTTGTCTCTGCACCATCCAACTTTGAAAATTGCAGGTTTACTACTACCCAGCATCGCCATTTTAGTAACAGGTTGGACTGCTATTACTTGACATCTCAAGGATGGTTAATATTTTGGATTGCTCTTTGACCAAAACCAGAAAGCATTTACCCAAAGGAAATGCTGATAGAAGACAACATTCATTGAGTATCCTCTCTGTATAAGTAGAAATAGTAGTAATAATGCTCTTCTACATAAAAGGTCCATAATGAAGCTTGAATTAATTTATTTGCCTCTCCCCAAAGTGAGTGCTCTCTGCATAAGATGTCCTGAATAATGTGAGAAGGAGGAATATATTTAAGCATGCTTAATATTTTCTTAGTAGAAAATGTGTAGCCATTATATTTTACTTACTGTTTGATTTTACTTTGATATTTAAAGCTCTTTTCCTTAATAAATTAGAACATTGGTTTGGAATTCAGATGAAAGCAAGGGAGGAAATTTTTTTTCTTTTTTGTCTGCTTGGAAGAAGCATTAGCTTCATCAGTCAGTGCAGAGATCAGGGCAATTTATCTAATATGGAAATACCTCTGTCTAAAACTCAGTAAACACTACAGTCCAGTGAAGGCAAATGATGGGGAAAAAAAAGCTGGCCCTGTCCTTTTGTTGAACTAGGTTAGTTATAAGAAAATAATACAAAATTTTGGAGATGGCTTTTTCACAGAAAAAAATATAAAAATAATATAATGGGTACAGAGCCAATTTGTTATTCCCAGAATTTGAATTAATCAGCCTGTTATTTGCGAACTAGCAAACAGATTTTTCCAGGGATGCAAAACTGACATGGTACAAGCTCCAAACAGAATGCTGAATTGTCTGCCCAAAGATAGACTCATTGTGTGACTATCAGTTTCCACTGCCATGGTCTGTCATACTTGCTGGAAGTCTTTGAAAAAATAATGAGATTTAAATGGCTGCCTCATAGAAACTGTCTTTTAATAATTTTTTAAAATCATTATCTTCTGAATAAATCTATGAGAAATATGATTATCCTAAATAATCTAAGTAAGCCTGCAAACTCTGATGGATTTTTTAAAAGCTCTGTACCACTAAATGTTTCCATGTAGACTGAATCAGTGATTTGCCAAGAGGAATGTCACATGCTGCACAGGATCCATGTTGCAGAATTATCAAGTCTTACAGCTCTGAATAAGACTATTTTACTTATACAGTGAGTTGAAGTTGACTATAAAGGGTGGCTGAGCAGCCAGATTCACATTTTTGAGTCTGCATGTTAAGTTGATGGTAAATTTGAAAAATTCATTAGATATCAATAATCCTGAGGGGAAGTTTAAGGATGATGTAAAAGGACTAGAAAGCTGTAACAGTATAAGATCTCTGAGTAGCTCTGTCTCAGCAACCAAGACGTAAAAAAGAATGGCTAAAGAATGGAAAGGACAATGAAATCAAAGGTCTTCATACATCAAGAGGGCTGACAAAAACCTGGCAGGGCTTACATGGCTGAAGACACTTGGATGTTATTTTCAGTGAGTGGATTTGCAGGTCTTCTCTATTTTCTCTGTAAGTGGAATTTAGGTTAGAGGGGAAACAGCACATGCTTGCATAATAGTTCCTGTGCTGAATCTGCATGTTAATAACTTGTGCTATTGTACTTTTTCTAAGAGTGAAATATAAGCACAGACTTCCAGAGGGAGGCTGGAAAGACCTTAGCCCCTGGCTTTGGCTGCATTTCACCTACCCCACTGCAACATTGCTGGCTCCCATAGTGCTGAACAGTGCTGCAGCTTCTCCCTGGCTCTTACATGGCCAAAGGGAAGCTACATTGCTGTATTGAAGCCAGGTGAAGGTGCATGTGTTTGGTTTTTTTTTTTTTTCTTTTCTCTCCTGACTGCTCTTTTATGTGAGCCAGTATGATGCAGTGCCTCAATGAAGGGACTCAGATTACCCATTCAGAGCTGTGCCTTTCCATACAGGGGCAAATACATTATTTCACTAAGACTCTGGTGACTGCTCAGGAAAGAGTGAGGGTGAGAGGGTTAGTGCTAGTTTCAGAGCAATTGGTCTGAAACCAATACAAATCTTTAATTTTTGTTAGCAGCTGTATGCCTTCAGAATGTCATTGCTAACATTGGGAGAGCTCCTATGTAAGACACTCCTCCAAAAAACATGTAACTACAGACACCCAGCCAGTGATACAGTGCCTAGATTGTGCTGAGTCCTAACAAATCAGGAATACATGCACTCAAGAGTTGAGTAAAGCATTGAGTAGCCAGCGTGTGAAGAGGCAGGGAGATATGCATCAAGGCTTGATGAGATGTCATGCTGGACATAAACACTACTGCAACAAGTTATAAAATGGCTTTTAAAGAAGGCTTTGTTAAAAAAAATTCTTATTCCTAGACTGAAAGCTAGAAGTGTATCTTACTCTGGTCTCAGAAACTGTGCAGAGCAATCATGGATATGAACAGCCCAAGAAAAGTCTGATCTTGAGCTCAGTAGCCAGTAAGGTTTCCCCATTGCTGATCACAGACATTCAGGGCTCATGGCTGTAACCAGCTGCTTGGCAGGCTGTCCACCTGCTTTGAATGGAGACCTTGCAGAGGTCCCAGTTCTCCTACAGAGCAGGCATGGGCACAGAAGGGTGCTCTGCATAGGCCACTCAACTTGGATGAGGAATTTAAGAAGACAGGTAACTTTAATACAAACATGAAAACAATGAAAAACAGAGGCAGAGCCTCTGCAGGCACAGGTATTGGGTCTGGAAAGCTGTAGTTAGGGAACCAGTCTCTCAGCAGGGGTAGCATATATTAAATCCAGAAAGACTATGGGTACTCATTAGTTTTTAAAGAAGAATTGGGTCTAAGCAGATTTCTCTGCCTGTGAGGAAAGATCTAAATGTTTGCTACAGACAGCCTGCAATTTTTAAGGGACAAAGACTCCTGAAAATGGTGGTCAAAATAATAATTAGGAAATTTTGAATTAAAACAAGTCAACAAACCACTGTATGATCCTCAGACCTACAAAGATCATAAAAGGCACAATCACAAAATGCATCACATCACAAAGGGCCTGCGTTCCTAAATGCTTACGTTTGTAACTGCAGTACATACTTACACTATTTACTGATTCAGATTCTAGTTTGAGTTCCCAGACAAATACAAAATCAGAAGACATTTAATTTCATAGATACTTGGCAGTCTAAGGCAAAGGACAAGCGGTAGATAAAGACATGAGAGAAACACAAAACCAGAATGAGATGTTAGTAACTGATACAGTTTACACACACAGAGAGGTTGACCTAAATTCTTAGACATCACTGGAAAGGAAAATTTTGAAAAGAAAAGTTGGCCTTGTGAATGTCTGTGAGCTTCATTTCAGCAAGAGAGAAAGAATAAAGAAACTTCATTTGAAAATGTAACGAGTGGCCCACAAATGCAGAAGATTGATCAGAGGTGCATATGCAGTCTGTAAGAGATGGCAGTGTGGGAATAGACTATGAAGAACCTGGAGAGCAGAGAAAGACAAGTAGGTCATTATGTAGCTGACTAACCAACTACAAAAAATTGCCATTGATGCATCTCCTCAGATCTTGCAAGGTAGCAGAAGCACTACCCTGCACTCAGACAGTGAAAAGCTGTCCCAGATCCTGCAAACAACATCACTTGAATGCATTCTTTAAGGCATCAAGTTGTCCTTGTTGCAATGATTCACTGGTCCATGTCTGAGAGGCCTCCATCTAGATGTTTTTAACAGAACCTGAAGAAAATGCTAATAAATTCATTAGATTTCCTTTAAAAAAATTTCTTTGTTGCTTGTGGTCCAATTTGCTGAAAGACCAGTAATTTATTGATCCAGCAGAGCCCATTACCCAGTTCTAAGAACTGGCTCCAAGTGAAACTAGTATTTTTTTTAATTGGAGTTCCCAACAGGAATCCCAAATTCCAAATTTTTTTCTTAAAGCAAATGCAGAAGATTCTGTAAAGACTTTTCACGTGCTTTGTTAGGCTTCAGATGGAATCTCCAGTCCTCTGAATCTTAGGGATCTGCAGGTTGTCACCCATCTGTGCAGTGAGGAGAAAAAACTGGGCTCCGCACCATTCAGTGTGAATCAAACTGAAGACGTTTTATTTACCTTGTCTGTCCCTTTTATACAATCTTACTTTCCTTAGACCCGGTCACGCATCATTTAATTGGTTAAAAGTCTCTAGCACAAGGTAAACATACAGCTTAGTTCAGTTCCCGTTGGTTCTTAAGTTCTTCTCCCGCAGTGTCCAATTGGTCACCCTTATCTGCTCACTCCTGCATTCCTTAGGGAAGCGGTCATTGCTCTTTTCTTATTTTTTCTTCCTTTGAAGTAGTTTCTAGAATGCAGCTGCGTACCTAGGCCAACATCCCGTATGGCTGGTTCACTATATGGTCATTTTCTTTTAAATACATTCCTACAATTCCCCCTTTTTCTTCTTGAGCCAGCCATACGTTCTTCATGGTATATGTAATCATGCTTGTTACCTTTTCGAAAACACAAGGTACAATCATTAATACAATAGTGACCAATAATAGGTGGAATTCAATAATAGGTGGAATTAACAAAGAAACAAAGTCTCTCACAGAAGAGATGGGAGATAACCAAGTCAATAGACTGATCATACAGAAGTAGTCCTCAATTGTTTCCCAATGAAGCCTCCATTTGCAAGTGCCAAACCTGACCGAGGCCCAGTTGCGGGGAGAGTCAGGAGGTCCTTCCCCAACAGGAAAACTCTGCAAGGTGCGTCCACCTCACAGACAGACACTCCACTCTCTCCGCAAGTGGCCCCAGTCCTTGTTCCCAAAACAGGACACCTGGCACTCATCCAATTTGGGGCATTTGGGGCTTGTTTACCCAAGGGCTCCCACCACAAGGCCGGCCGCACCCTGAAGGAAAGCCAAAAGGCAAACTCATCCCCTCCTTTCAGAGGACCATCGGAACTATCCATATGTCAGCCTAGGACATCTGCGAATCTGGTTCTGACAGCCATGGTTTCACCCACTTTGCCGGTATCCATTTGGATCCATGATCTGTAACGACACATGCATATCCCCTTCCCCAGGTTATTAGCTGTGCCGGTCCTTCCCAAGCTCCTGTCACTCCATTTTTAACCATAACTTTACACTGTCCTTGTTTTATCTTGTCCAACTCCCCTTTCAATCCTGCTTCATGCTTCACGACTGGTGGTACTAGACTATCCTGTGGCAGACGTAAAAAGTTCAATACATATATAACCTTATTCAATCTATGTGCAGGTGGCAGTCCTATTTCTCCCCCTTTTTGTTTTTGAAGCAGGCACTTGAGTGTTCTGGTTCATCCATTCTACACTAGCTTGACCCGTTGGGGAATGTGGAGTACCTGTAACGTACTAAGTGACGCAATGACCACTGTAAATATTCAGCTACTAAAGGTATTACTATAAAAGTCAGTTCAAAGCCAGCTATTTCTACAACTGTATGCCTACCTTTCATTACTAACTGTGCAAAAGCTTCTACTCGCGTAGTGATTGTGCGTTTTGGCTGCAGTGACAAAAACACCCATTCCAAAATGTGCAGTGGGTCTTTCCCTAAAATCCACTGCATTATCAAAGCAAAAGGATGTTGTTCATGATTAATAATCAATAGGCCTATCCCGTAATCTGGGTTCCAGCGATGCGTGTAAGATGTGACAATCTTAGTACTTATGTGATTTAGAGCTTGCTTTGCTTCTTCTGTTAATGTCCGAGGGGCCTGAGCACCATCTCCTCCTTTCAACAGTTTCATTAGCGGCGCTAGCTCTGCATTGGTAAGGCCACATACTGTCCTTACCCAGTTAAGATCTCCTAACAATTTCTGGACATCATTTAGAGTAGATATTTTTGTTCGAATTTCTAATTTTTTGGGCCTAATGGTTGCTTTGGTAATTTCCCAGCCAAGGTACCTCCATATCTCTGTTTTTTGTACCTTTTCAGGAGCTATCTGCAGTCCCCCTAATTTTAGCGCTTGTTCCAGCTCAGCTATTAACTGATCCCCGTTCAGTCGCTCCCCTGCTATCAGAATATCATCCATATAATGATATAGGAGTAGTTTCGGATATGCTTTTCGTATAGGAGCAAGTGCCCAGGCCACATACAATTGACACATTGTGGGTGAATTGTTCATTCCTTGTGGTAATACTACCCAGTGATATCTTTTCATGGGTTCACATTTGTTTACTGACGGTACTGAAAAGGCAAATTTTTGATAATCATTTGGGTGCAGTGGAACGGTAAAAAAGCAGTCTTTCAAATCAATAATTAATATGTCCCAGTTTTTTGGAATTAAAAACCCTCATTGCTCGTAACCAATCGTGCCCCTATTTGACTTAGTGCATCACATCCCAATAGGCATATGGGGGCATTCATCACATATGGCCGCACTGTACATACACTCCCATTCCGCAAGGTACGTTGAAACAAGCGCACGCTAATTCTGGTAGACTGTATACCTCCCACTGCCATGACTGACGACACAGGTACTTCAAGTGGCCACAATGTTGGCCATGCATCTGGACTGACGATAGTGACGTCAGCCCCAGTATCAAGCAACATAGTGATTACACAGGTACTGCCCCCTGGTTCTTTTAGTGTTACCTGCTGTGTTGGTTTTGATTTACCAATATCCATTGCCAAATAAATTTCTGCTTGACCTGTAGAGCCAAATCCTTCTGCTCCTCTTATGCGATTACCAGCCACAGGCACTGCTGTTTTGAATGGCACGAGTTGTCCAATTTTTGCTCCTGTCGGTATGTGTACAGGGGGTGATAGTGTCCATACCATTATAGAGATAGTGCCTGTAAAATCAGAATCAATTACTGCAGGTAACATAAAAAGATCTTTTTGGGTTGTAGATGAACGCCCTAACAACAGGGCACTTAACTCATGTCCTAGTGGACCACTCATATTAGTTGGGATACATTGTACCTGTGAATCAGTCAATGTTGTTTCTATTGTTGTTTTCACATCCACTCGGGCACTCCCTGCTGTGGCGGTGGCGACGCCATCCAAGCAGCCTGAGACTGATTTTGTGTCATTGCGCCTGGCCTGCGAGCATTCGCTATCCTATTCTTTCTCCTTTTGGAGCGATATTTACTAGCATGGTGCCCATAGTTCTGACAGTGATTATAGACACCATCAAAGCCTTCCTCTGTGTTTTTGTTTTTTGGAGCTTTACATTGTACCTTAATGTGCCCATACCTTCCACAGTTATGACATTTTGGGCCTCGATTACGGTTACCTTGTTGTACCAAGGGTCGGATAGCCGCGGCAAAAGCTGAGGCCATGAAACCAGCATGCTCTTCAGGTGTTCCTACCCGCGAACAAGCATCCATCATTTCAGCAATACTGGAGTTTCTAGGCAGACTCTGTAAAATACGCTTGCAGGTTGGGTTAGAATTTTCAACAGCTAAACATAAGAGTAATGCTTCTCGCACAGGATCAGATAAAGATGCCCTATCAAGCGCATTTTGCAACCGATCTAGAAATTGCATATATGGCTCATTTGCACCCTGTTTTACTGAGGTATATGGGGGTGTTGGTTTTCCATCCTCAGGGAGAGTCCTAAGTGCCTCTCTTGCCAGTTCAGCGGATTGTCGCAGTATAGCGGGATCTAATCGAGCTTGGCGCTGGGCATCGGCAAAATCTCCCTGACCCATAAGCATGTCAATAGTCGCTAAGCGCAGTGGGTCACCATCCGCACGATCTAAGTTTGTTATTGCGGCAGATGCTACTGCATCCTGCCACCGAGAACGCCACAGAACTTCCTGCATTGGTGTCAGTATCATTGACATAAGTACCCTACTGTCAAAAGGAGTCATAAGGTTAGTCATGAAAATGTTATGAATAAACGATTGAGTGTATGGTGATTGTAGACCGTTCTGTTGTACTGACTTACGGGCTTCCTTAATTAACTCCCATGGGAAGCCCACCCAGTGATTCGGGTTTCTAGAACCTCCCGATGTCCCCCCCAGCATTACCGGGAATGCAGCTGGAAGGAATTCCCCTTCGATTAATGCATTTTGAATAACTCCTCTCCATCTTTGAGCCGGATCAAATTCTTTCCCTGCATTTCCCGCCTCCGCCCCCCACTCCATCTCTTGTCCCAGCTTGTCCACCCCCCAACCACGGTCCTTTTGAAATCTTGCAATGATTTTCTTCTCCTCCTCCTTCAGTGTCTCTCGCTTGTGGATGTCCGCTTCTAACTTTTCCATCTTTTCCAACAGTTTTTGCGCCCAAACGGGCGGTTCGCTGCTAAGATCAGGCGGCTTGGCGGGGGAGGTGGGCGTGGGTGGGGTAGAAGGGGGTAGTGGTGCATAGTCTGTCCATTCACTCAGGTGAGGTGGTTCAGGAAAGTCTGGTTCAGGCGGTGGGGGGGGCGGCGGCGGCTCGGGCCATTGCTCGTCTGTGTCCGTTGCCTCTCCTTCCATCCCAGACACCTCTGCCAACGGGGGCGCCGCTGGAATAGGGGGGGACGGAACAGGCATTCGGTCGAACACTCTGATCCCGGCAGGGAACGCTTCCGGTGGCGAGGGCCCTGAAGCCGCGAACGCTCCGGCCGCTGGCGCAGTGTTCGGGGGGGGTGGCGGGGGAATACCGATCGTGCCGCTCCGCTGCGCTGAGTACGGCCCCGCCGCCGGCTGCCGCAGTGCGCGGGGGGGCAGCGAGGGGCGGGGGGGCGGAATGCCGGTCGAGCCGCTCCGCTGCGGTGGGTACGGCTCCGCTGCCGGCCGCCGCTGCCGGAGTGCGCGGGGGGGCGGCGGGGGGCGGGCGGGGGGATGCCGATCGCGCCGCTCCGCTGCTGCCCGCTCAACCTCCATATCTTGTAAAGTTGTTAGAATCAATCGCCAAGTGAAAGCTAACCCTGCTGAGTTTTTTTCTCCTCTACTGATTGCGTCCCACAGGCACTTCCCGATTTCTTCCCAAATCTTAGTTTTAAAGGCATTTTGAGGCTCAGCAGGGAATCCGTGTTCCCGGCACCAAATTAACAGCCTCCGGAGCGCACGCTTATCGAGTTTAACTCCTCTCCTAGAGAGTGTCTGTAGGAGAATTTTCACTAAGGTACTTTCTTCTTTCGATAGTTTGTGCCCCATCTCCGCTCCCGGCTGCTCACCTCACTGGGTGTCCTGTCTTAACGTACGTTTTCCTCTCCGGGTCGCCGTCCGATCCGCCCGGTCTCCGGCCCTGCCGTGCCGTCTATCTCCTTCTGGGCTTTTACCCTGTACCTTCTTCTCTTGCTGCGCAAGTCGGTATCACGTCGGGGTCACCATTTGAGGAGAAAAAACTGGGCTCCGCACCATTCAGTGTGAATCAAACTGAAGACGTTTTATTTACCTTGTCTGTCCCTTTTATACAATCTTACTTTCCTTAGACCCGGTCACGCATCATTTAATTGGTTAAAAGTCTCTAGCACAAGGTAAACATACAGCTTAGTTCAGTTCCCGTTGGTTCTTAAGTTCTTCTCCCGCAGTGTCCAATTGGTCACCCTTATCTGCTCACTCCTGCATTCCTTAGGGAAGCGGTCATTGCTCTTTTCTTATTTTTTCTTCCTTTGAAGTAGTTTCTAGAATGCAGCTGCGTACCTAGGCCAACATCCCGTATGGCTGGTTCACTATATGGTCATTTTCTTTTAAATACATTCCTACAGTGCAGGTCTCTTTCCCAAGCAGCAGGCCAAGGGCATGGGAGGTTCAGGGCTGGGGAATTCTCACCAAGTCATGGAAACCCTCCAGAAGCATAGAAGCCTTCAGAAATTACTGCATTAGTCTCTCCACAGAGTAGCTTCATAGTTTTGTGTAGAATGTTCCCTGTGCTCCCACAGCATCAGCCTATTTCATCCACTGAGGTCAGTCACCATTTAGCATCCCAGTGAAATTTGTCTGTGGGCTTTAACATTTACAGATAAGTGTACTTAATCACATTTGAACATGTGCATGCATCTTTTTCCTACATGCTGAGATACCAGATCCATATTTCACTTGCAAATACTGATAACATTACCATGACCAGCAGAAGCAGCAGCTCACCATGATATAAAAGTCCAGAAAGAAATAAGACATTTCTGTGAAATACAGTTAAAAAAATAAACTAGTTTTAAATCAAATCAAAAGAAAATGAGATTAGAAATTTTAAAGATTTATTCTAAAACTGACTTGTTTCTGCCATAATAAATAATGCATCTTGTGAGAAAAAAGGCGTACCTAAGAGATTTCTTTTTTTCATCAGTGTTCATTCTAAATTGCTCGGACTGTGCAAGACAGCTGTAAGTGGCAAAGTCTCCCTGAAGCATGCAAATCACTATGTAGTACACTTCAAAAATGCTAAGGACTATATGTCCCTTTAGAATTCAAAGCAGGTGTCCATACAGAAAAGCACAATATAGGAGCAGAAAGCAGTGATCTGATTCCAAATCAGCAGCTCTGCTTCCATATTCCTCCCACACATCCTACCCAAAACCAGGACACGTGGGAAAGCCAGCACTGGCCACCACTGTGGCCAGGGAATTCTTCACTGGACTCCTTAAACATCTCCTGTCCCTGCCCTCATATCTCAGTAAATTTTGCCTCTGTTTCATGTAGGGAGCCAATAGCAAGCCCTCGCAAAGGGACCAGGAATACTGCCCATGCCACCTCTACTCACTGGGCATTTGATAGAGTTGCAGACATTTGGTTTTCACTTACAGGATAATTGAGATCAATTTCATGAGAAAGTTCAGCAATCTCTGCAGCACAAAACAATTGCTTAGAGATAGTCCACAGCTGGGAAATACCTATAAAAGAGCTGCAATTAAATGTAATGCGTTTATTCTCAACAAGAAAACATTTTTTGAAGTAACATGCTTGTGTCTTCTTTATTAAAACTCCAGACACTGCAATCCAGAGACTGTAAGACTAATAATTTCAGTTTGATTTATTTTTAGTTCTGTAATGAATTTCTAGTCCTCTAGGTTGACTATTTGTGTTTTACGGATATAAAAAATAGAAAATAAAAATAAGTAATTTTTTACATTTCCTGTGTATTTGTTAATCTTATGTTCCAATTCATGACTTTGGAATACTAATTCAGCAATACAGAATAACATCTATATGAATTACATAAATATAATAGAAAAAGTTGGAATCAAGTATAGGAAAATCTTTCTGGTTCTAAACTCATTTGAAATGAATTTTAGTCCTAAGTTTTATAATTGCCACAGAATCTACTTCTTTTCTACCATTTATGTTTTCAGATTCTAATAAGGCTGTCCTTGAAGGCAGCCAGTAACTGCAGTGGTCATACACAGTACAGTATAAACATCTAGGAACACATGCCTCAAGTTACATACTGCATAGTATATTTTTTTCTTTGAAGGATTTTTAATCAGTCATTAAAATGAAGGCAACAAAACCAAGTGTTATGCTGCCATTACTATAATAAACTAGAGTTGATTATAAAGTCCGAGTTCAACCTCGTACATTGTCGCAGTTTAGTTTCAATATCAATTTTTGCAGCTTCAGGACCTCACAGATAACAAGATTAGCACATACTAATCCCTTAATCCTTTCTCTAATTGTTATGAAATCAAGGGTCATGAAATCAACTTCAGTCATTTCTGATCAGCTTTTTTTGTGGGACATCGGGTTTTATCATTTAAATCTAAATTTGCAGGCACAAACACTGCAAAGTGTGATGAAACCCAGGTGAGAGGACACAAACACTTTAGAGAGACACTAGGAATATTAAACGAGTGGAACACATGCATCAGTGTCCACATTTAGCTTGCATCCGAGGCTAAACTGTAACATTTGCTCTGTCATCCAATGACCGTCCCCAGCTGAGAAGTGGAATTGGGGAAAAAAGGGAGAAGCCCCATGAGTTAAAAATTAAATGGATTTAATGAAATAACAAAACTAACACAACAACCCTGGAACACAAAGAAACCCTGGAACTCCCCACCCTCACAAAACTCCCTCCTTTTATAATGAGCAGATATAATTGATGTGGGATACACCTGTGAGTCAGCTTGGGTCAGCTGCCCTGTCTGAAACTCCCAGCTGGCTCGAGGCTACTCGTGGCTGGACCATGGTTCTGTTCCTGAAACCAGGACAATCTGTATAAATCATTTTTCTGAAACAGTTTACATGAAAAGAAATCACTTCATTCAAGAAGAATCAAGAAACAAATATTCAAAACTTACTATGCTTTGTAACAAGGGTTTCCAGATACATCCATTTTTAATGGTTTACCTTTTGGTGCTGTTTCTGGTATTGTTTCAATACTCTTCTAAGACTCTGAGCTTTTTTTTCATAACTCTGGGTAGTTCACTACAGATTTTTTAATTGCTAGTTAAACCAAAAGTAACTTAACACCTATTTACGCTTGAATAACATGTTTGCACTATTTACAATGCCTGAGGAGAAAACTTAGATTTGAAGATTCTATAACTGGAAATAAAATTTCAGGTTTTGAGGAGGACAATACTTTGAATGTTGAAGTTTCTTTTTCTTTGGCAGCAGCCTGGAAAATTACTATGAGCATGAAAGAAAAATATTAAACTAAGCTAAAAATCTGAAATATTACACAGTTTTACGTTGAAATTTGAATGCATGCTAAACGAAAGGCCCAGCATTGTCAATCACAGCATGAAATCTAAAGATGCAGAAGATACACAAAAAAAACCATCATTAGAATAGGTGCTTGGTTTTTAGATTGTTTGCAGAGAAGAAATTGCATGGTCTCTGTACTGAACAGGGGATGCAAGATGAATTAGGGCATTGGAAAGGGATAAGTAACTGATGTACTCATCACAACATAGAGCAGTCTTACCTGGGTAAGCTCAGTCAGACAAGAAAAACAAAGCTGCAAAGCACTCTGAGGGGGATGATTTAATGTAGTTAGTTTTGCTGCCCCAGCAGGTTTTGTTCAAAGGCAGCTCTTATATCTCTGCATGATATTGGCATGTACACCACACTTAAACCATTAGACACTACATCAGCTGATGAGTCCAAGCTCAGAAAAGAGGCAGTGTGGTCTGTTTTCTCCTCTAGAGGGTCATAAACCAGCTGGGGGTAATGAGGGAGGCAGGAGACTTGCAGGTCTGAACCTATGGGATGAATACTTTTTTGGGACCTACCCAGTGTCTATAAAGCACCTTCATTATCTGTCCATAGCACTGTGGATAAATGGCACACTGCCAAACACTAAGTTTGGTTTTAATATACTGTTCAGCTCACTTCTCTTTCAAAATGGCATTTTGAATGCCAAAATGCATTAGAACGCATTTTTTATCCAGGTCGCAGTGATCAAGTAATCTCCTATTTAGTTATTAAGGAAGAAGATGATCTTCATTATAGGATATCATTGTATAAGTGCTTGTAATACAAGGAGCAGATAAGAAGCAACAAGAGTCACAAGAAATGAATCAGCTAGTATTGGGCAGATGGGAAGAGGCAAGATACTACCGCAAAGACAAAACTTTCTATAACCTCCTAGATATTTCTAGACCCGTTATGAAAGGTACAAATAAACTTTGTGAGAACCAACTCTAGGGTTTTGGATACGTTTTGCCAATCACTAGGCCTAGCACAAAGGATGCAGCCAGCAGAAAAACAATCCAGTAACCAGATTCTATTGTACGTAGAAAAGTCAGTATATGGGGGATTGCTGGGGGTACAAACAAGTCAAACAGATCACACATAACAGACATCAACCCCAGCAGCCCCAGGAATGACACAGCACGACCAATAATAGGTGGAATAAACAAAGACACAAAATATCCCATAGAAGGCATGGGAGACAACCAAGTCAATAGGCTGATCATATACGATAGAAGTAGCCCTATATTGTCTCCCCACAAAGCCTGCGTTTGCAAATGCCAGACCTGACTGGGGCCCAGTTGCAGGGAGAGTCAAGAGGTCCTTCCCCAATAGGAAAACTCTGCAGAGTGCATCCACCTCACAGACAGACACTCCACCCTTCCTGCAAGTGGTCCCAGCTTTTATGCCCAAAACAGGACACCTGGCATTCATTCACCCAATGCAGGGCACCTGGGGCTTGTTTACCCAAGGGCTTTCCCTACAAGGCCGGCTGCACCTCGGAGGAAAGGCAAAAGGCAAACTCATCCCCTCCTTTTGAAGTGCTGTGGGAACCACCCATATGTCAACCTTAATTCAGGGCTTGGGGTTCAGACGCCAGCACTTCAAGATATCAAATCATCTTGTGGTAAACAACCTGCCTATGGTCTGAATGCATGAAAGATAAGTCATTGTCCATTTCTGTAGTGGCTAATTGCTTTCAAGGAAAACACTGTGATAATTCAAACATAAATGCATTATCTAAACCAATTAAGTTACAAAAAATGTTAAGCCAGTACCGACCTTACAAATATGGAATATTTACAGAATACCCAATAGACAGTAGTTCCTGAGATGGGTTTTTAGACTATTTCTTACAGAAGTTGACCTGTAAATGTAAGAGTTTTGACTTGTTCTTAAGTGCCAGTGCAGAATTCAAGTCATATTTTAAAAAAATCAGGTAGCGGGCTGGTTTTATGGGATGTTTGTAAGATCAGTGGCCAAAATAAATGAATGCTATCAAAATTATTGTATGAGTTTCTGTTTGTCCATTAACAGTTTTCTTTAAAAAAAAAAAAAAGAGGGGAGAAAAAACACCTTCTTACCTGTGGTCCTAATCAAGAGCATTACCAGTACAACAAATAGCTGTGGCCTATCTACGGCTCCTGGAGATTTGCTGCCAAGATTACTGAAGCTATGATTTAATCATGGGAGTTCTACTGCAAGTTTGGCTTTACAAATCTTTTTCAGTTATTCTCAGATATTTTATTATATTTAGTATATTTTATTCTAAAGCAACATATGTACCTGTCCCTGAAGTCAGTAGACTTTCCTTCGTCTTCTATCTGGATGAAATTGGACTCATAAAGGAGTATTTTCACATATCTATAGATAGAATCAGATTTTAAGATTGTAAATGTTTTCATCATCCAAGAACAAGCTTTTGATCATGATAGATTTGAGCAGTTTGAATCATCTCTCCACTGCAGTAGAGCAAATGCAGGCTTGGCCCTTGGAATCAGTCAATAGGCATGAATCAGTCAATAGATATGAATGCCAAAATACTTTGAAAAATAATAATATTGTCTTTGCAGTCATTAATGACAATAAAATCTTCTCCTAAATTTATATTCTTTATATAGATGCACCTCCTCACTGGAGGTCAGTGAACAGTCCCAGATCTAGTGATGTCTGGTCTCTCAGAGACATGTGTCCTGCCTCAGTAGATTCCCACTAAAATAACTGTGACCTCTCTGCAGTGCTTCAAGTTCTCCTTCATACTCTGTAAAGCCCCAAGAACATTACTTGCATCTTTTTCTCATGTCTGTAAAATACCCACTAGCCAAGAGGCAGCATGTGCAGCGCCTGACACATCTGTGCTGACTGGCCAGCTGGTGGGCTAGATGGCAAACTGCACTGAAAAAGTAGCTCTCAAGTTCCTGCTGCAGTCCCCGTCAAAGCCAGGACAGTCATCAAGACTATTTTTTGCCCCAACACTGATTTTCTTAATTTTGAGACTTCTTGCTTTCCTGTCAGATTTCATTGAATTTAGCCAAGTTCAACAGTTACTGGGGGGAAATGATAGAAAGGTTGATGGATGGACAGAATGACAGCATACTCAAATAAGTCTTGCTTCCTTGGGAAACCCAGGTAAACTGATTCATAACCTATGGTAATAAGCACTGTCAGCCTACATATGTGTATCATTACTGCTCACTGCCTCTGCTCATCTCTCTGACTGATGCTCATATAATGAGGAAGGCACTTGATATTTTTATCCTTTATCTTTTAATTAGTAGAGCATATTTCTTTTCAGTGATCCACCCAATGCTAGCAATTAATGCAGTTACTTGTTTCCTCAAGGCCTTTCTTACAGTACCCACATTTCTTTGTGCCTCACAAATGTATAATCTCTGGCCCAGGATAAGAACATTGCTGTTCTGATAGCACAAATGGGTAAAATGAGCTAAATGTCTGTAGATACAACCTGTTTTGGAGCTGGGGCTGGGACTTCAAGTGAGTGCTTCCTGAACTGCAAACCAGTGTTTTGCTCTATGACACAGTACCTCTCTGCCAAAGCTACCATGCAGTGACTGCTGCCCCAGTGCAGCCATGACTGCTCAGTCCTGACACCAGCCTGGACACATATCTTATCCGGAGGGTGGATCGATCCAAGGAGCTTGGCCTCACTCTCCCTTCCTGCTTCCAGAGAGGCCATCTGTTCTTCTTGGTGCCACTTTGCTTTATGCTTGCTCAGAATCAGTCTTAGATGAGATTTTTCATCTTTACCTGTTGTTTTTGACATGGTGCCACTATTTTGTTGACTGTGCAACTAAAAAAATCATCATTTCCTTCCTGTCAGACTTAATCTCTCAATCAAACATAAATGGAATTTCGTAGGGCTAAAACAATGCACTTTTCTAGTCACAGGACCTTCTCTATGCAAGATTTCTAAGGGCTTCCACAAAACAAAACCACTCATAAATGTTTTTTTAAATTGAGAAAATAGGCAACCTAAATAGAGAACACTGTTCATATACCCTTAATATTCACGGGAGATTTATTTTGATTTCTTGGAAAGATTTCACCTGCAGCCACCATCTGGTGCACTGAGACAGAGCTGAAGATATTCCCCAGTAGATCCCATTAATCCTATTGAGTAGCTTGGGATGCTTTTGAGGACCTCCTTCTCCTCCTCTTTGTTCCTAAAGGCTGACTGCATCACAATTTGATGTCACCCTTCTGATGCCGGATCAGGGCACAGTAGCCTAGCTGTTAAAAATTATCCCATACTGAAGTCAAGGAGGTTTCCTATTTTATAAATCTGATTTCTTCTTTCCCTTCACTGAGCACTTACATTTTGTAAAGATTGTGGGGAGGGAGGGAAACACAGACTTTAAAATTTTAGCTCTCATTCTACAATTATCATATTTTCCTTAAAATGCTACCAAAGAAAACAGGTTTTGTCTCTTATTTTCAGTTTTCATTAAATAACCAATAGGTTTTAACATTGATTTTGTGTTATTGTTTTATTGGGTTATCTTAATAAAATTAATAAATCTTCTTTTACATTACTGAGACTGCCGGGGAAAATACAGAGATTAACACTTACCCTTGTGTAGGTCAGTCCTTCCACAACATGCCCAGTTCCCTCTGGCTCCACCTCAGCAGTACATTCAAGATTGCTCCTGAGCTCCAGGGCCAGAGTCCAGCTGGACTCACATCACATTTACCCCACTTTAATTTCTGTGGCTTCAGAGAGTCTGTTCTTTATTGTCTCTCCTATACAAGAGCAGAATCATACTTCTGGTCTCCTGGGAGTGCTGTTCCTTTTCTTTCCTCTGGCCAGATGCTATTAGGAACTCCTGCAATTGTTTGTTGCTTTATTTTTATGCATAAATGTTGTTGGCTCAAGCAACCTTCCAGTGTCTTGCAGAAAGAAATGTCTCAAACTAACATGAAAGATCTCAAAGTCTCTGCAAGAAACCTAAGAGAACTAATACTCTGTGACAAAATCCTTGTCAAATCTAGTTTTCCCTCTACTTTTTATTTTTCCCCAAAAGTGGGAAAAAATAAGTGCAATGTCCTATTGTCTAAATTCCAGAAGCTGTGCTGTGAGGATGCCTGTGTAATGAGGATACCTGTCTGTGGGTCATACCTAGTAACTCTTTTTTTTTTCCTAACTCTCTTCCAGTCTGCTATGAATTTGTTGTGATTGCTATAAAGAATCAGCATTTTTTTAAATAACCGTGCCCCTGAAATTGCTTTTGTCAGTGTGGAAATCTCCTTTTATTCACTTATTGCAAATATTTGTTTATCCCTTTCACACACAAATACTCTGGTAAGACGTGTGTGTATGTGTGTGCATACACAAGTTTGTATCTGAATATAGCATTCTCCTATTTTTAAAATAGTAGTAACTTCCTTAGAAGAAAAGCAAATTCATACTTCAACCCATGATAAAGGCAACCTATAAGGCACCACTCAAGTGAATTGCTTTTTCATCTAATTCTGCATTTTAGATAATGCAGCAGTCTAAAAGCCTCCTGTAATGGAACGTTTCCCCAGATTATATCATAGTTCATGCAGACAGAGAGTCCTGCAGAGACTGCCACTGCAATTCAGACAGAGCAAGTCCAGTCAAAAATACTATCCAGAATAATAAGCTAATAGCCCCTGGATCTTGAATCCAAAGGAGGCCCCCTCCCCTTTTTTTTTTCCCAAGGATGTCCCCAACCATAGAGCAAAGTCAGAGCACCAAGGGGAAAGAAATAGGACTGACTTTGTCTTATTAACATGGCATGCATGTGGCTGGCATTTGCAGAAACCTGCTATGAGCAACTCTCAACTCTACAAATAAGTGTCACTATGGAAACTAATCAAATGAGCAGAAGTATGAAAGAGACCGCCTCAGGAAAATGTCTGCGAGGGATAAATATTACTGTAAACAAATTCTTTAGCTTAAAGGGCCTTGCTGAAAAGGTTGAAGAAGCTGGGCAGGTGTCTCAGGGCTCTGGAGCAAGTTCATTACTTTTTCTCACTCGGTCAGTGGCATCTGGGAGTATTGTGAGTCTGCGAAGGGAGAACAGAGCCTGCTTCATTCCTGTGCACCCCAGAGCACTTGGCTCAGAGGAAAACCTTGTGTATATCCTCCAGGAGGATGGCTTCTTGGCAGAGTTGTTCATCCCTGACAGCTCATGAGGATCAGGATAAATAGCTAGGGAAAGTGGCAACTCAAATACAAATCAGAATTAAATGTTTTGAACATGCTAAGCCTGTTAGACTGGAATCCAAAAATATGTTTTAATTCAAATAAGTATGAAAGCTACAATACTTTTCTTTTTCAGAATATCTCAGCCACTTGTCTAAAGCGAACACCACCTTCATTATACATTTTCTGCAGTTAGCGTAAGGAACTGTGTATGCACACCTCACATTCAGTGATGTGTAAAATAATGTATAAGAAAGAAATTGTACTTATTCAAGAGCATATAAAAAAAATCATAGCCTTTATTGACCCAGGGCATATGTCTTTATATTCAAATATATCCCATGCTGTATTGAACTTTGTTATAATATTGTGTTGCATTGTAAGTAGTAAGCCTTTTGAAGAAAAGAAACCAAACCAGGAATTTGTGTGGAAGCCAGTAAAGGCTCTTATCCAGACTCAAGGGTAAATCAGAAAGGTAAACATGTAGTCTCCTGACTTTGATCAAGCAGTGCCTTTGGGCAGCTACGACCTATGGCTCCTCAGATCACAGCAGTGGTCTTTAAAGCAGAACATCCAGCAAATTTTGGAAGAGAACAGAAGAATAGTCAGTGGCTGAGTTTGATCAAAGTCAACATTAGTTGATTGAGACCAAAAAATGTGATAATTATGTTGAACACTGCCAATAGCTACCTCTCAATTTTGCCCTTTCAATAATAATTGGTAATACAAATGCGCTCCAAAGTCATCCACATTTACTACTTATTTAATATGGGTTTGGCTGGAAGTCATCCACAGGAGACCTGTAACTAGTTCTGAATATTTGGCTCTGGGAATCACTGTGACAGGTCGCAACATGCAGAAATAATCACTGGCAATGTTTTCTTGTCAATGATGGGCCAGCTCAGGGGAATTCACAGACTGCAGCTTTGAAAGTTTTATAAACTCTTTGGTTTCCAGTAAAATGACATGGAGGGAATTATATGTGAATTTTAAAAAGAGATTTAATCAGAGAGGTGATTAAGATGATAGACAGCCTAATTGATAGACATTTTTTGTGAATAAAAAAAGGTAGGCATTGGTAGGTGGTAACTGCTGATCATTCTTTTTAGCTGTGGCTCTCCCAGTCTTTTGGTAAATAGAGTGCATGGCATGGAGAGTCTGTGCAAGCTTTGTAATGCCACTTTCTTTACTGTCAAAAGCAAATCTTCTCTTACTCTCTACCTGTATCAAGTATGAGTAATACAGCCTTCAGCTATTGGGGGAGAGGAACTGCAACAGCATTGAAGTTAAAAGATCTGGTGCTTGCTCACACATATATTTAACTAAGATATTTATTCTCTTTTAAGTTAAACAATTAGTTCTGTTTCACTTTGTTCCACCCAATGTTTTGTGGATCTAGTTCCACAAAATGTGGAAAAAGAGGTCTGGCAGAAAACTTTCCTTTAAAATACTCCAATCCTGCCACTAGTTGATGTAAGCTACCAGAAGTTTACTCTGGAGCTCTTGTAGAGAGCTGTGGCTCGCTGTAGGTTGAAGAGTGGGGTGGGGATGTACAAGTCCCGGCCACCGCTGTGCACTGAAGGATGGAGAGCGATGGGGCTACTCCAGCCATAGCTTTTCCTGTAACTCAGTGTCATCTCCCCTGCCTTGGATGAACATTGTGGGAAGGGAGCAGGCATAAGCTGGCTCACACAGAGTGTGAGGGACACACAGCCTCTCTACAAGATCATCCTTGCAGTGAAATGTCTTCCTTGGACTCACAACAGCAAGTTGTGCTGTCAGTGCCATACAAAGTAGCCACACTGCACAGGAGAACTCGACAAATTCATAGTGCCAAGACACCTAATCAAAGAATAGAGTTTTAATAACTAGAAAAATTGACCACATTTAGTTCTTTGCAATTTTAGCAGTTCCTTTCACTTTCTTATTAACACAGATAATGAAAGTATCAGTTCATTACAAGAGCCCACTCTCCCCCCCCCAGCCCTGACTTCTTGGTGCTGAATATAACTGAAGAGTTTTCTACACTTTATAAAAGCACTGAATGCATTTGCATATCCAGTAGTGTGCATATTATTTTTAAAGCGAAAAATTATACCAGTGGTAAATGTAGGTGGAAAGTAGAATGAAGTATCAACTGCTTGATGGAGACAGCACTTAAGAAGCTGGCTTGTGTAACAGAACTTCTTTGTGATTTTTTTTAAAGGGTTTTGCTCCCTTCAGTTTCCATACAGAAGCAGAAAGATTAATTTAGGTAATTCAGGCAGAAGGAAAAAAAGAGTAAAACCAAAAAAGCTTTTGCAGATTGTCACACAAATAAGGCACAGACTAAAAGCTGTATCTGAGAACCTAAACTCTGTTCTTAGGAAAAGAAAGAAAACTTTCCTTCTTCTGTGAGCCTGAGACATGCAGGCTCCCTCTAAGAGGAGATGCTGGCTTCTGCTGAGGAGTGGCACCATCTGGTGGACACAGTAAGGAGGACCTGCCCGTGGAAAGCCACCGCTGCACCCCGACTTGGGAGCCTCTGTTCTTTCTTCGATAGTTGCCTTTATACAGAAGTCTCCCGCTAGCACCATAAGCAGGGCCTTCTGTTGAACTTGTTCTTGTGTTGTTACAGGAATAAGGAAAAATAGTGTTAAAACATTTCTGCTTCCTTCTGAAGTTCATACAGATGCTACAATGTATGTTTTACATCAGTTTGTAAGACCAACAGTTAAATACTCTGAAGTTCGTCAAAAACACATATTTATGTTGATAACTTATTTAATTAGAGGGTGATGTTTCTATAGGTGTCTCTCACTGGCTCTCTGTAGAGCTGCAGAATTACAGGATACTAAATTAAAGGTAGATTATTATTAGTGATGTTATAGCACATGTTTCTAAAATAAGCTAACAAGGAGAGGGGAAAAAGTCTAAAGTCAAATAATTCTACTATTTGAAATTCTTTCTTGTTAATGTTCATGTTTTATGCCTCTTTTTTTTTTTTCTTTTTATAGTCACAAGCCTTTCTCCCTAGTCATTATCTCAGAAAACTTAAGGCATAAAAAGCTGAAATTCTCACAAGTCATTTGATTCCAGGTATTTTGCATTTCTGAAAAATACCATCTATCCTTACACTTCATAATAATATTTCTAATCACATGGAAAACCATTAAAGTCAAGAGAAAAAGCTTAGAGAGTTGTGGAGACAATCTGGCTATATGTATTCAATCCAAAGGAAGGAAATGCAAATTCTCACTGTCCAAAAGAGCAATATTACTGGACCCCTTCTTTTTTCTTTTTTTTTTTTTCCCCTTTATCTACACTATCTGTGCTAGAGGCAACAAAGATTTCCAGACATCTCATCTACTTAAACTTGTATTCTCTTTAGGCTTTGAGCCAACTGTTTGAAGATTTTAGATGAAGGACCTTATGAGCTAAGATGTCAGTGCTGTTGCCATTTCGCTTGTGCAGTCACATGCCTTTCACTTAGCTCTTTCCTCATATCGATATAGAAATCAGTCCCAGGCCTAAATGAAAAGTATATGCTTCCTTGATGGTTTTATGCTTTGAATATATTTCATTGAAGTTATTAAAAAGATACCTTATGTGGGATACCTTACACTGTACTGGCTAGAGGCAATTTTAGAGGAGACTCTTAGGACTCAGTCTTACAAAACTTTTTACACAGTCTTTTAGCTTGTGTGCTAAGCCTGTCCTCTGCACATGTTTCTGCATCAGGTAAGATAACAGCTTCTACTCTACACTGAAACACAATGGTTCATTAAACCCACAGAATCATAGAATAGCATTGGTTGGAAGAGACCTCTAAGATCAGCAGGTCCAACCATTAACCTAACACTGCCAATTTCCCACTAAACCATGCTAAGGCACCTCATCCAGGGATGGCTTTCAATCCACCCCCAAAGTTAACATGAGGACAGCACTTACATACCATGAGTAAAGCACGGTTTAGTACTGAAACTGAACTTCAGATTAGTCTGATGGAAGACACCTAAGGATTAAATAAAGAAGCAAAATTTTTCAAATGTCACTGTAGAATAAACAAATTAAACCAGCACTTCACTGTCCTCCTGCAGAGCTGAGGAGAGGTGGGAGTCACCACCCACCTTCCTGAAGTTTCAGAGCTGTACACTGAGACAGCTGTACACGTTTTCCAGTCCTTGCAAGAGTCAGCCTTGCATGCTCTTCTCTGAAATCAGATATGTAGCTTGTCTGCTCCTTACAGCCTTGCTTGTCCCTTTGGCCGCTCTGTCCCACAAGGGCTGTCCCTCACTGTGGGGACGGTTGGCTCTCCATGGCCCAGGCTGCCCTGGAGTTTGTTTCTTACCCATCTTTTCCAAACAGTAGGCTCAACCACCTTCTGGCCAGCCACAAGACTCAGATGAACACTTGACTCTCAGGCTTCCTTTCTGGAGCAGTAGAGAAGACAGCTCTGGGACTGGTACCTCAACCATACCTTGCAGAATCTTGCCTGTCCAAGGGTTTGAATCATTCCAAATGATGAACTGCCTTCAGTTGTGACCCTGGTTTCCCCTTACAAGTATTTGATTATGTCCATTAAGTTGTGTCACGTGTTGGTTATTACCTTTTATTGTATGCCCATCATACATTTCTCAACTGGTTAATTACTTTATCCAGACACTAAGCGTATAATCACATTCCAGTCATTAGCATTGCACATTCAGTTCATGCCTTAAGCCCTGTTACTATGGGGGCTATATTTGGATGTTTCCCGAGCCACATGCACTCATTATATACCCTGTCCACGGCTGATATCTCAGACTATGAGTAGTTCATGCAGAGCTGTCTGCTTCTGCCATCCCTTCAAGAATGCCACACAAGGAAAGAAACACTTAAAATCCAAATGCCTGCAGTTATGACATGCAGAAAAGTATTAAACACAGAATTTCTGGACATGCTTTATTTTGCCATTGCTTTCACATGAACTGTAGTCACTTGTGACACATGGTATCTTCTAAGGAGGAGGAGGCCAGAGAGAGGTACAGGGAAACACAGAAAGAGCATGACTAGACTGCGTTCTCCACCTTGCAAGTGCTCATGGAGAAGGCTGTAGGTAATTAGCCATAGAAGTCCTACAGACACTGAGGTCATGGAATCATGGGATAATTCAGGCTAGAAGAGACTTTGGGAGGTCTCTAGTCCAACCCTCTGCTCAAAGCAGGGACTACCCCAACAGATCAGATTGCTCAGGGATTTGTCCATGGGTATGGACATGCATAGGGAGACCACCCAAGGCTGCTCAGTAGCCCAGTGTTCAGAAATCTACCCAAGAGGGTGTGGATGTGGGTTGTGGTCCTGGGCAACTTGTGGACTTTAGGTTCAAATCCAGATTTCTTGCATGAGAAAATGGACTTACTGCCTAACAAATGCTCTAATCACTGGGCTACAGGATAAATATCCTTTTTCACTGTCCCTGAGAACCTCTGATGTGTGCTTGTGGCTGTGTTTACCTTACAGTGGTGGACAAGAAAGCAAGCAAAGTGTGAGCACATGCAGAGGTGGATAGAAAGAACTGGAAATAGCATTGCATGAATCAATATTTGCACTTGAACTGATGTCCTCTGGTCAGCTTATCTTAGAAAAGGCACAGGAGCTGCAGAATGATTTTAGAGATACATGGCAAAGGAACAGAAGCATAGAAAAAACTTTCAGATTGGGACTGTTTAACTGAGAAAGGGAACAGGCGAGAAATGAAAAATGCACAGAGGAAACAAGCATAATTCTTTCAGCACATGAGCAAGGAGACAGCTAGTGACAGCAGCAAACAGATCTGATGAAAGAAAACACTTTACTCAGAAAAATATCATGTATTACTCGTTTGTGGAATTCATTCGCAAGAGCAGCTAAAGTGCTCAGGAGAACGGAAAGAAAAATGCTTAGGAGTACTGCATGTATTCAATAGGAATCATTCACAAATTTTAAAAAATAAGGCTTCGATCTTCAGGGAATGAGACTGATCAGGTTCTACAGGGAACTGAAAGGCAATTGTGCAACTTCTAATTCTTTCTTTCTCTGGAGTTGACCTCAATGCATGACATTAAATTGGGCCAGAGAACCTTTAATGTGGCTGCCACAGGCAGGAACTAAATATTTGGAACTTATTTACCGCAGGAAAAGGAAATGGAAGCAGAGAAGAGGAAAGTAAGCAAAAGCACACAGAATACAAGAAGAGCAAAGAAAAACAAATAATAAAACTGGCAGCAAATTAAGTTCAATGATAGCATTGAATCAACCAGTATAGACTGGTCAATGTGTCATTGGACTACTAAAATGAGAGTCATGAGGATACATGTGATAGGCTCAAATTTTCATACTGTGATTTGCAGCTTCACTGAAGTATAGGAGGAATGGTTAGTTTTGGAAAATACCAAGACATATTCAAGCAAACTTAAAACCATTTATAGACAATGTAGGTGTATAATAAAACACATTCACCTTTCCCCATGGCTCAGCTGGTCCCTTGTTCTAGTCTCGTACCAATTCACAATAATGTAACAAAATAATTTAGCTTTTCTGTATGGGGAAATTTCACCATTAAGCATGAAAATTAGAGGAAAAAACATCACCAGTCATGTTTCTAAGTGGATAAATTGGGATTTTAAAAAAGGAATCTGGATTCTGAACACTCACAGGGAAGCAAAGCATCTCACCATAAACAAAAAGAAAAGAACCAGGTGTCAAGATATAATAAACAGAGGGGAGGACAGAATGAGCCATCTGCTTCATCAAAGAAAAATTTCATACCCTGCAAGACCATAAAACGTAAACACTGGATGATAAGAGAAAATTTTTGGATTTTCAAGGTCTAGAAGGTAGAAACTCCACCAGTAGTGGTGGGGTTTGTATCAGCCAGATAATGAGATGACCCTCAACAGCACTGCTGGCTGATCCCAACTCATGACCTTCAGATAGAACATGTTACACTGGGAGCAAGAGTCAGTCCATAACTGAATAATCCGTGAGATCCTAAATCCCTGCAGTCCTTCCCCACTCATATGGGGAGGGAGCACCCCTGCCAGGGAATGCGCCCTGAAGTGAGGTCTGCTCCTGCAATTTGGGCTGGGAAAGCCAGTGGGAATGGGAAAAGGAGACCTGGAAACACCTAACAGCAGAGTCATAAAAGGGGAGAGGTTGGCTGCTCACAGATGGGCTGTGTCCAGCCCTGTCAGCCTAAGGCAGCTGGGTGGTGAGGCAGGACACCAGCACAGAGGACAGTTAAGCTGGTGGAGAAGACCACAATACGGAGAGGACAGACAGCATGTGTATGTGAGGCTATGCAGGTAAAGATGGTCACAATTTAAGGAAGCACTTCAGAAAGGAATTTGGAAAGGTTGAGAAATCTGTATAACAACAATCGTTAGGCTTCTTTGTCTCTCCTTGATTCATCACCTGGCACTGTCTCAGACAGGTCACACCTACAGTTAGGACGCCTGTTCTCCAGCTAATTGAGCATGGTAGGCTACATGACTGGAAACTGCCCAATGTATTTGGGGTATTACTGCGCTATAAATAGCATGAAATCCCAAGAGGCAAACATGGAAAATACCACTAACTGTATTAAAGGGAGGGGTTGTCAGGTATATTAGATTAATTCACTATAACTATACAAAGGATTAGAAGGAAGTTGGTCAGTACAGTTCCTCGACAAGTGATTGAATGCAGGGCCAGACAAAGCTAACAGTGCTTATATATAACTTACTAATGCTTACTTACTAATACGACATTGTGTGTACCACAGGTGACCTCAAGCAATTCAATCAGAACTTAAGCTCTCTTTTAAGGATAAAAAGGAAAATCCAGCTCTCACAGTTGTGAAAATAGCTCCCTGAATGTGAACTACTGTAGTTGTATGAATGACCTGCTTAATTCTACTGTCAGCTAGCAATAAAAAATGCAAAGAAACAACAACAAAAACCACAAAAAAAAACTGATCCCCTTGCTTGTGTCCATAGTTTTCCATGATAAATTTCCATGCTCTTTGTCATTACATGATTGCCAGCTGAGCAGACACACGACATTATGCTGTGAGGATGTTCTATTTACCAGGGATGTCAAATGAAACAGGCAGTTCAAACATGCCATAAGGACAAGATCATGAACCCTCTTAATAGTCTTCTGGCAAACAGAGACCATACAAACAATGGGTGAAGAGTTACTACATAGTGATTAGCTGAAAGCTGGTTTTCACAGCTCCCCATTAAGAACAGTAAATAGCATTGTATGTATTTTCTTCAACTGTGCACCAAAGAGGGTAACAATTTGTCTAGGCATGAATGGGACTTCTGGGAGCTAAACAGCACCCAAAAAAGCAAGGAAGAGAATTTAAAAGTAAATTAATCTACCTAAACACAGTGCTATTTGACTTGCTTTTTATTTCCAAGACTGACACATGAAGCTGTAATATACGGCAAAGGACTTGCATGGGATTTGTGTGCTTCTGGGCTGCAATTGGACACCAGAGAAGATTTCCTACTGCATCTAGAATGACACCAGTACCTATGTTTAAGTAACTGAATCTTGTCCTCAGTATGGGTTATGTCTGTGATTAGAAGTGGTAACTCAGTCCTGCCCATCTCTGAGTGCTCTAATTCTGGAACATCCTTTTGGAGCAGAAGATATTTGTTCTCCCAAGTGGGAGCTCACCCTTTTTTCCATAAAGGTATTACAATATTGATCACTTCTCTGTGCATATGCAATCTAACACCATAAAGCTATTATAGTCAAGCATCTTTCAAAGGAATAGTTCTATATTTTTCGATCCAGTGTATACTTCTTTGCATTTACCAACACTGAAGTTAATTCACCATCTTTTTCTTGTTATAGAGAGCCAGTTTAACTCTCAAACAACTTCCTCACAGTTTTCTTTCATAGTGGTTAAGCTACATAGAAATTTATCTTCAAATTCCTCTTTCTCCCTTTGTCTCTCTTATTTCCAGATTACCAACAAATACATGAAACAGCAGAGGGTTTTGCATGGCATCTCAAAGCATTCTGCTGTTAATTTTACCATGCTGGGACTTGATTTTTCATTGCACTCCTTGGTTGTTGTCAACTGGCCAGTATTATCTATTGGATATGTTATGAAATACAAGAAACTCTGATGTTAAAATGTTTGTCAAAGTAAACTAAACATGCCACAGTGCAGGTTCTGAACATTTGTGTTTTCATTTCAGCCACCACTGGACTTGGCGAGCCCTTATGGGTGCCATCCAATCCCACAGACAAGATGGAGAAAAAACAGGTAAGGAAAAAGGTCCTGGAAAAAGGATGGTATGATCAGACCAAATTTGCTTCTGCCCTACCCTCACTTACCTTTCAGCCAAAATGCAGCTATGCTGTACTCTGTGACTTTCCTCAAACCCTGGGATTATGAACAGGAGTTAAAAGTTTCTTTTAACAGGTTTTTAGTAATTGTCCTTTTGTTGCCGAGTTCATTGTTTCCCAGCATGGGACATCAGGGAGCTTACTGCTGAGCTTGAAATGTCTTCTGTTCCATTTCCATTGAAACACCACAGTTGACTAACCCAATACCAAAACTTCATGTGCACATTTATTATTGCCAAAAGCATCAGAATATTGCTGTGACTGGCAACTATTTGTTGCCTTTCTTTGTTATTCACTAGCAATTGGAAATTTGGCAGCAGTCTCACTGTGACTGGTTCCAAGGGGCTATTTAAATACAGGAAAGTACTAAGGAAAATTCAGCCTAGTTTTTCTCCTCTAAAATAGCCACTCAAGACAGACTGACAGAAATCTTCTATAGTCAGAAAAGTTGAGGTAAATAATTTAGTTTCAAAAAGCATATGAATCATCAAGTTAAAAATAACACCAGCTGAAACACTGGTGATTATATGTGTTGGTTTCTATTATTCCAATATGTACATCAAGTTAATTAATTCTGCAAGGGCTAAAACTTAGTATGACTATCAAGTTTTAATGAGTTTTTAAATGGCATCAACTGAATTTAAGATGTGAGTATATTACACTGTGACACTTGAATTTTTTGTATGCCCCTGACTATGGACTACACTCTTCTCCAAGCATGAGTCAGGTATAAGGAGCAGGAAAAAAGTTTGTTTCATTTCAATTTGATTTAAATTGCTTTGCCACGTAACCTTACAGAGGGATTTGGAATTGTTCTTTTCTGCAGATCTAAAGCTGAGCATTTCATTCATAGTCTTGTATTACATTAAGAACCAGAACACACATAGAATGCTGCTTACATGTGTGGTTGTTTAATGTTTCACAAGGACTAGGGGGACAGAGTTAACACTTCTGCACCTTCAGACTACTAAGAGAATACTCAAACATTTTGAATGTCTTATTCAAAACAATTAAGAGAAGGCAAACAGGATAAGAGTAAAGTAACAATAGAAAATAGGAAACAAAAAAATGGTGAGTCCTTAAAAGAGGTATTACTTACTGGGCAGTGTGGTGTTGGACTGACAGTAGGAAATTTCTTAGGATGGCAATAAATTCAGCTCTCTATCATATCATCAATTTTAAAGAGTAGATAGTATAATCGTGTGAATAAAAAAGTTTGAGCTTGATAGGCACATATACGTTTACTTCAGCCTCAAAAATCGACTGGAGAAAACTCCTGTAAGCAGTGAGTTACAACACCAGAAACAAGCCTTTCATGTGCAAATTTAGGAATTTCTGGATTATAAATCCAGCAGTGATATGAATATATTCCTGTCCACTATACAGTCACACTGCTGCTATAGACAGTTGGCCAAATCCTGCTCAGACTCCAGCCCCTGACACATCCACTGAACCCAGAACTTTCAAATCAAAGGACAAATTTTAGCCCAGGATCTTTTAATTGCCCACAGCATGACAAGTTTGTGGTTGCTGTTTTGCCCATCCTGCTTTATGGGTTCAGAAGCCATGTTGATATTACAAAAGGACTACAAGTCTCCTCTTAAAATCTGATTGAAGTTGTTAGAATGAGGAATTTGTTCTGACTGGCGAGACATAATTGGGTATATTCCAGTAGTTTTCATTCAGATGCAAGGAGAAGAGGAGATTAGGTAGATTAACCTCTGTCATCTGGGAGATGACATTTCTTGCTGTGTTTGAAGTATTTTGTGAAGAGAAGATGGCACTGATTTTGAAGTTTATATTAATAAAATCTCTTTGATTTTGTTTGATGCAGCAGCTGCAGTGACACACCCTTGCTCTTTGAAAGACTTGAGCTGCAAGGGCCAGGATGGAGAGACCAGCTATAATTCAGAATTGTCACCTTCAGCCTGTGGAGAGAAGGAAAGCACTGTCTAATTTCTTCTCTTATCTTCTTAAATTTGTGTTAGAATTGGAAACAAAGGTGAGTGATTATATCCCAATACACAGCTCTTGCTGAGAGGTGGGTTTCCGCACCAAAGCAAACTTAAAAATTAACAGAAGGTGGTTACATGGAAAAATGTTCTTTTTTCTTTTTTTTTAATAATTATGGCAAGGAATTGTAGATGCAATCTCCTAGTAGCAAGCTCTTCCTGACCTGAATTTGCAACGCTGAAATTTTACCAGTAAAACAACTACAGTGATACAAATCCATTCTGTGATTTCAGTTCATCATATTGAAGTGACATTGGACTGAAACCCTATAAACATTTTATGCATGTTTCATCTGCTTCAGTCCTACAGATGCTTTTGGCTGCATTTCATTTTGTATTTGCGCGTAGTCCTGAGGTGAAGCAATAGGATCTGAATTAAAGAGCACTGACTTCTGTCTGAACATCACCGAAGGCAAACCATTGTCAGGAGCAAAACTGAAACATCTTAACACTACATCAAAGGCAAAGATTTGTCTTTAATCAGGTACATGAAAGGTTTTCATTTGTATGAAAAACCCTTTTCAATAGCTGGATTCACTGGAAACCAGTTCCACATACTCTGTTACAAGATACAAGCTGATCTGACTACCAAAGCCTTACCTAGGGAAGCTTTTCTTGGCAGGAGGATGAACACACCTCTTCTTGCCCCCACAGCCCCAGTCCTGCCTGCTGGAAAGGGTACAGAGCACTGCAGGTTTCACCCCATCACACCCAAAGGAGATGCTGGTGCGTGTCAGCCACCATCCATCCCCAAACAAAGGGCCAGAAACCATTTCCAGATAGTGCCATCCATGAATGTGGTCTCGCATGGCTCATCCCAGCTGGACTTGAGGCACTTCAGACTGCTGCATTTGCCTGGGGGAAAATAAATCTTTGAAATGGACAAGGCAGGTAGCACACTTTCCCAGCGGCACTAAAGTAGTGAGTGCTGGCTCTCCATGTTTGTTATGACTCTATGTTCATTAGTGGTCATTACAAGAGGACTAGGGATGTGAGCTGAGCAAACCTTGGAAAGCAACCAGCCCTGGAGAGATGACTTGGAGTGGATTTTGTGGTTTTGTTTTATTTTCTTAAAGAAAATCAAAGCCCAGAAAAGGATAAGCTTTGACCTGTCATTTGTTTTGGCAGTGACTAAAAGGGATAAGGCATCTACCTGCTGACAGACTTTGACTGCATTTAATTGCTAAAAATCAGATTGCGATTTTTAGTGATAGGCAATGAAGTGATAGGCAAGTACTTAATGAAACTACTCAGTAACTTTTCCAGTGAGAGCAAACCAAGGAGGGTAACCCATCGTTTATTGAAGCTGAACCACTGCTGAATCAAAACTTATCAAAATATATTTAATGACAATTTTAACTGCTCTATTCCCAAGGAGTTACTTAGTATCTTAAAGGTGCTTTCCACTACCCCCTCCCCCTTCTGATCAGCCATCACCCCTAGGAAATCTTTTATTTCCACTTATTTCACTCTTTAGCCACAAGTCAATCACAATATGCAGTACAAGACATCAAATATTAACTGAAAGAAGCAATATTACTGTAAATGGCTAGAAGGCATTACTACAAATATCAAGTTTTATTTAACTAGTATATGACAGTTAAATCTTGGGAGAAATACAGCAAGTTTGAGACTCAAATTCATCATTCATAAAGCTGCTCTGGCCAAAACAGTTTCTCAGGAGAGATTTTGGCTACGGATATAGGCACTGGATCTACTTTAAGTAAGGAGAAACAAATGTAAATATTATCAATTAAGTTGTTTCAAAACCACATTGAGATGTAGGTACTATATTTGAGCAATGATTAATACTTGTTATCTCAGAATATACCTCAGACTTGTTCATAAGGTGTTACCAGACATCATTTTGACATAGGTATTATTTAACACCATTTTCAATAATTTGAAATAATTTTCAAGAATGAAATAGTCTAAAGCAGTAACGCCACATCAGCCACAGGTAAACAATGGCCAAATTTCTGTGAAATCTACTTGGGAATTTTGATCCCAGCTCAATCTTCAGTTGTAACAAGACTGGAGCAGTTTTCCAGCTATCTGCAAAGAGAAAATGTTTTTTCCTGAAGCGCTGCAGTCCTTGACTGAGCACTGGCTCCTTTACCTCCTCGAACTGAAATACTGCCATAAACCTTCCTTCACTCTACTCATTCCATTTTCACAATTCCCCTCCTGGCAAATAGAGAAGTAACAAAGAATTGGAAAACGTCTTCAGCAACACAAAAGAGCAGGCAGCATTTCCCTTCATAAAAACCCAGTCCAGAGGATGATACAGCATCTTTTTGACAAGCTTTTATAGTTGTACTTATGCTGAAATGTCAAAGCATGCAGTAATAACAGCCTGGATATCTGGGACAAAACAGATATACTTGTGATGTTCCCAGCATCATGTGTGGACCCTTAGCAGCACCTGGGAAGCCCACTCCTGCCCCACAGCTCTGCCAGATGCAGCACAGTACAAGCAAAGTTCAAAGCTCACTTCTCAGGTAAAGGAGAAGTAGGAAGTATTGAAGAAAATGGCAGTAAGGACACAGGTCTACTAAAATCTGACAGCTTTACTGTCTTTCTGTCAGTTAAGCTTTTAGCCTAAGCTTGAAATATAAGGCAAAAGAAGCAGCAGCAATAAGAAAAACAGTCACAGGAATGGCCAGAACAAGACCAGACTGGCCTGAGTAAACACAGACAGTAGAAGAACTGGGCTAAGGGTTAGATCTAGCCGCTCCAAAAACAAGGTGATACACTGACTGCATCCATTTCCCATACTTAAAATAACAGAGCTTTATATTAGCAATTAAATAGTAAGAAGTCCAGCTCTGCCCTGCAGCTGGTTCTTCCATCTCCAAGCTGCTGCTCAAGCAATGCCCTCTGCCCACAGGTACAATGAGGCTCCCTCAGCTGGACACCGCCACACCTGGATGAGGTTTAGCCCTAACTGGCTGTTTACCTGTTAGTGTTTCTCACCACTTAGCTTCTGCAAGTTTTCTTAAAAGCTTTTAAAAACTTCTATATTAAGATTATTCTGTTAAGATTATATCAATTATATATATGTTCCATGTGATATTAATTTAAAATAATTTATCTTATTTGCTGCATTCTATCATTAATTCTCCTGGTAAAGTTCTCCCAAAATCTGTTATTTGGAATACTTTGTGAATTTTCCTCCTGAAATTTATTCCTCAAACTTTTTTGATTATCAGACTCCTGTGTGACCAGATCTAGGTAGTCCTGCTCTGACAGGGGGATTGAACTAGATCTTTTGAGGTCCATTCCAATCCCTAACATTCTGTGATTCTGTGATCATAATGAGTAACAACAGTAGGAACGAATTAAAAGAATAAAAGGACAATTACAGGATAAGATAATCATTCTGCCTGAAGACAGAGAGGTGCCTGAGGACTGGAGGATAGCAAATGTCACTCCAATCTATAAGAAGGGCAAGAAGGAGGACCCGGGTAACTATAGACTGGTCAGCCTCACCTCCATCCCTGGAAAGGTGATGGAACAGCTTGTTCTTGTCACTATCTCTAGGCATATCAAGGATGAGGGGGTCATTAAGAGCAGTCAACATGGTTTTACCAAGGGTAAGTCATGTTTGACCAACCTTATTGCCTTCTATGAGGAAATAACTAGGTGGATAGATGATGGTAGAGCGGTAGATGTGGTTTATCTTGATTTCAGTAAAGCATTTGACACTGTCTCCCACAGCATCCTCGTAGATAAGCTGATAAAGTATGGGTTTGGTGATCAGGTAGTGAGGTGGATTGTGAACTGGCTGAAGGAAAGAAGCCAGAGAGTTGTGATCAATGGGACGGAGTCTAGTTGGAGGCCTGTGACTAGTGGAGTCCCTCAGGGGTCAGTACTGGGACCGGTGTTGTTCAATGTCTTCATCAACGACCTGGATGAGGGTACAGAATGTATCCTCAGCAAGTTTGCTGATGACACCAAACTAGGAGGAATGGCTGACACACCAGAGGGTTGTGCTGCCATTCAACGAGACCTTGATAGGCTGGAGAGTTGGGTGGGAAAAAACTTAATGAAATTCAACAAGGGCAAGTGTAGAGTTTTGCATCTGGGGAAGAACAACCCCATGTACCAGTACAGGTTGGGGGCTGACCTGCTGGAGAGCAGTGTAGGTGAAAGGGACCTGGGGGTCCTGGTGGACAGCAGGATGACCATGAGCCAGCAATGTGCCCTTGTGGCCAAGAAGGCCAATGGCATCCTGGGGTGTATTAGAAAGGGGGTGGTTAGTAGGTCAAGAGAGGTTCTCCTTCCCCTCTATTCTGCCTTGGTGAGGCCACATCTGGAGTATTGTGTCCAGTTCTGGGCCCCCCAGTTCAAGAAGGACAGGGAACTGCTTGAGAGAGTCCAGCGTAGAGCCACAAAGATGATGACGATGATGGGAGTGGAACATCTCCCTTATGAGGAAAGGCTGAGGGAACTGGGTCTCTTTAGCTTGGAGAAGAGGAGACTGAGGGGTGACCTCGTTAATGTTTATAAATATGTCAAGGGTGAGTGTCATGAGGATGGAGCCAGGCTCTTCTCAGTGACATCCAATGATAGGCCAAGGGGCAAGGGGTGTAAGCTGGAACATAGGAGGTTCCACATAAATGTGAGGAAGAATTTCTTCACAGTGAGGGTAACAGAGCACTGGAACAGGCTGCCCAGAGAGGTTGTGGAGTCTCCTTCTCTGGAAACATTCAAAACCCGCCTGGATGCGTTCCTGTGTCACCTGACCTAGGTGTTCCTGCTCTGGCAGGGGGATTGGACTAGATCTTTTGAGGTCCCTTCCAATCCCTAACATTCTGTGATTCTGTGACTCTGTGTGATTTTCTATTACCATACTCTGGTTTCACTTGAACTTCCAGAGTAAAATTTCCACTCAGAGTCTGCCTCCGCCTGATTTGCTTGAAAACCTCAGGGAAAACAACTCAGCCATATCCAAAGACAAAAGTGAAGGATAAAACTAGTCCAAAAACCTGGAACTGCTTCAGGAGAGTCTTTGTTTTTCTGGGTAGGGAACTAGAAACTTGTGAAGGCAGTTATCTAATTGCCCAGACTTTGTCTCTTGCTATTCTGGGTAGGGGCAGAAGCAAGAAAACCACTTGAACTGTATTCCTCAGCTGAGCAAGATACCCAGAAGGAGGAGCCCTAAGGAGGAGCTTGGGAAGGAGACAGGCAGCCTAGAACTGAAATGGGGATTCAGAGGAGTAAAATAGTTGTGAGACAGTCTGAAGAAAGCAAAGCTCAAGTAAAAGGCTTCAGGGCAGAACAGGGCACCCCAGGTTGCCGCTCTCCCACCACAGCACAGGATCCTCAGGGTAAGGAGGGCAAGAGCCTGCTGCAGCAACCAGTTATTCCGTTACATCCAGCAGCAGCAATCTGGGCAGTAAATCTACGTGTTTCAGCCCCACTGGTGACTTGCAATAAGAGAGAATTGGCGCTGTGGTTAAGACAGTTGAGCATTGCCTTTCCATTCTAGCCCTGCTTCTGCCACAGACTTCTTCAAGAGCTCACCTAAAGTAAAGAGTTCACACACAGCCTCTAACTGCAAGTTCCTCTTTTCTGGCAAGCCAAACATATGTTCTGGAGCTGGGGAACTTGCAGGGGTCCCAAACTCTCCCACCTCAGCCAAAGTCAATCAGAGTCAGCCTCTGAACATAAGAGTTGATCTGTTCTCTCTATGCTCTGAAAGATGAGGTCCTGGTATCTCAAAAAGATCCCCTTAGTTTTTAAAACAGCACTGCTGAACTGCAGCTCCCCAACACAACACTGATGTATAAATAATAACAAAATGATATATTTGTGTGGGGTAAAGGCAAGTCTTTTTCATAATGCACTGACCCCATGATAGAATGCCTCAGCAAAGACCTGGACACTCTTCTTTTTTGTTTAGATTACTTTGAATGCACTAAGTTACGTATGGCAAACAGTGAATGATCAGGAATTAAAGTACAGATTAAGTCTTCATTCTCCAGGTAACAACTCTTCTTTTTGCTCAAAAAAAAAGATAAGACTTTTTAGATTTTAAAAAAATTATGTCACAGAACAGGGGCACAGAATTTATATCCTCTGCAATTCTGCTACATCTCCTTTTCACTTTAAATCTTTGCTGAAATGGGAGGCAGAGCTTTGTTTTTCCAGGAAAGGCTATGCAGCATTACATCCCAGAGCAACTGCATGTAAAACTGATGAACAGGTTGTCTATGTTTAGCCTGCATCCGAGGCTAAACCATGGCAGCTGCTCTACCCCCCAGTCAGTGACCCCTCCTCAGCTGAGAAGGGGGTTGAAATTTAAATGGATTTAATGAAATAACAAAACTAATACAATCACCAACATAAAGTTTACAAGCTTATACTCACTCTGGTCCTTGGGATCAACAGAAAGAACAGAAGACCAAGAGACAAAAGACCCAGGAAGAACTCCCCACCCTTAGCGAACTCCCTCCTTTTATGATGAGCATGATTAAGTGGTATGGGACACACCTGTGAGTCAGCTTGGGGCAGCTGCCCTGACTGAAACTCCCAGCTGACTCGGGGCTACTCATGGCCTGCCTGCCATGGCTGGGCTGGGGGGCTGTTCCTGGGAAACCAGGACACAGGTGTTACAGGTATACAGTTAATTTCAGAGAGATTACCATTGGTTATGTTAAATAAACACATGCATTCCAACTACTGTAAACCAACATCAGACATATCAGGGATACTACAGATAATTTTAAAATAGAATTTATCTTGTATTCATAGATCCCCTTTCCTTCCCTTCCCTTAGATATCTATACTTAATTACAAGAACTAAATGTATTGTTTCCATTTCCACACTCTGCTGCTTAGAGAAGCACCTGCAGAATACAGCAGCACTCACTTAAATACACAAGAATCACAGTCTTTATTCCCAAATCGATATGCACTCCACGCTGGAGCATACAGTTAAGATGAAGAAATCCTCTAAAATTAGAAAAAAATCAGAACCCTGTCAGCAGACAACAAATCCGAGCTTCACAGTTTGCAGGACTAGTCCTTGGATTAGCACTGACTCGTCCTCAGTTGCTGGAAAAAACAGATGTGGTTCAAAGAAGTCTTTCAAATAGGCGGCGCTGGCACCTCGCCAGGCCAGCCTCCAGCCAGCATCAATCAGCCCAGGGGTCTCCAGCCCCATCCTCCCCATTCCCCCGGCCCTGAGCAGCGTGCCAGCTGGGACTTGCGAGGCAGGGCTGCCCACGGGGAGACGGCCACATGTGGCTTCTCAGCCCCCCTGCCCCGGCCGAGCCGCCTCTCCCTGCTCCTGCCTGCTTCAGGCGCTGTGTAAGCTGTGTGCTGAGCAAGGGGGTCTCATCTGCAAAACGCGGGGGCGGGGGGTGTCGGAAGGTGCTTTCATGGAATTCCAAAACTTTAAATTTTAACAGTGTTCCTTACACCTGGTGGGTTTTAAATGGGGGGGGGGGGGGGGGGGGAACAAAGAGGAATGAGATTTATTGCATTAATATGTTCTAGTATTGGGATGTCCTTGAAAATCAGCGAAAGGGTTGCCTATGGGTAGTGCACTGGGTTTAACCCCTGGGATCCAGATTTTAATGCAAGCTTTGCTACAGAGGGCCATGGTCTACCAGTCATACTAGAGAGTACTCCACGAGTCATCCCCCTGGGTCAGATGAGATTGTCAGGGACTGGTATACAGCATTATGTAAAGCATACATAAATAAGGCATATCCAGCCCAGTCTGCATACTTTTCCCATCTTTCTATCCTGTTTTAAGGAATGTAATTCCTTCTTAGTGGAGTGGCTCTATCTGCCCATTCAGAGGAACTGTCAGTCTTAAGTAAAACACATACGAAGCAGGAGAGGGGCTTTCTCTATACCATGCCCCTGTGAAGTATTCAACATATAACATTCTTGTTTAAAAAACAGTTTGAATAGGGATCTTGGATGAAATTCTGCTTAATTAAAATCACTGCAAGTTTTCCCCTTTGATTTCAGTAAAATCATTATAGTTTCCCAATTTAAAATTCAAATAACAATAATGATATAAAATGCCCCACTGGAATAGGTTTTATGATCATTCAGTTTCTTCTGTCTGTAAATACTAATAAACTTATTCTACAGCCTGGTTGTGGCAATTGCTACAACTTTCTTCTGCCAAGACTTACGTAGAGTGAAAGTACTCCCAGGATTTTGCAAAAGAAACATCTGGTACAAGGCCAGGTTATCACTGCGCAGAGAAATTCTGGAGGCTTTATTCACTTCTTATGTGGTCCTTCGGTAAAACTTTCATCGTGAAACATTCAATGGGAGCAACCAAAGTGGGAGGCTTATTCTTTTTTTATAAAGTTAATATGCTTCCTTCTTAGCACTCCTTCAACAAGTCTCAAAGCAAAGATACCAGTGTATGAAATGATTCAGCAGGAACGAGCAGGGCTTCTTGCTCCCCAGTGGTTATTAACTGATTGGATCATTGCAGGCTAAATTTAACAAATTAGCAGTGCCTGAAAATTAAGTATTATATTTCCAGTAGTAGACATTTTCTCTGATTAATCTTCTGTCACTGCAACAGAGCAGGCTCGTGTAAGAAGCAGAGCAGGAGTTTGTATCTAGCTCAATCATAGTGGCACTAAAGGAAACCTTACAGCAAAAAAACTAATGTTCATTTTTTCAGCTTTTTGCAGAATTACAAGTTGTCATTTTCAATTAAATTTCAAGTAGTGTCTGCTTTGAGAAAGCCTTCATATGAATTCACCCTAGCAGAAAACAACCTTGTCTTTAGTAAAAAGCACGTGAACTATTTCAGCAGTCAAACAGTGTTCATAAAAGTGTTAATTGGGCTTTGAAGTTGATGTTATTATAAAGCACAATAATATGAGAAACAAACACTCAGCTAAGGCAAGGCACATTTATTTTTCTAAAAATCCCTATTCTTCTTCCCACAAATATCTTTTTCAGGGTGGACTCTGTACATCCATTCTCCCAAAACAAGATTTCCTGTCACACAGCTGTGTTCACTAGAGCCATCAAAGGAGTTAATAGATTATTAATAGCAGTTAAAGGTTATTACTTGCAATACCCTGTCCAAGAAAGAAATCCCAGAAGAAACCTGAATTCCCATTGGATGCATTTCATATAAATATCTTGAAGAATTGCAGCTATGTCTTGTTCTGCAAGACCATCCAGACCTTTCCTTTCCTAGAGAAACTTCTGCTAAAACAATAGCAAGCTTGATTTTCTGTGCTTAGTGATAAACTGGGAAACTAAGGATGTACTGTGCGTATTGAACAGATCCTTAGGCATACAAAAGGGGCATACAAAAGACTTATATTTAGGACATACAAAAGACTAAGGCAAACTCGTAAATATCCAAGAGTTGCTCTAGACTTCCAGGACAGCATGAGTGAAGAATACAGACAGCAAGAAAATTTGGGTTTAACCCCTTCCCGAATGGTGTTTTTCCCCAACTTCCTCACTGCTTTATAAATTCTTCACATCTGCACCACCACCACAGACTAGCAGTCCACGGGGCTCTGTGCTTGGGAAGAGCTGCATTCCTGCACAAGCCCTTGCATAATCCATGCCAGTAGTCATTCATCATTTGCATTCATCACCTTAATTAAATACCTATTGGGGTGCACATTCTCTGATTCACATACTGCTACATTTAGGTACGGAGCTGAGCCTTGGTGTGGAATAATCCTTCAGCAATGATTTTTCTTGGGTCTGAATTTATTTCAGGATAAGGCTCAACATGTAAGTTCAGAAACACAGTTATTCTGAAGGCCTAATATTTCATCCCACTTTCTCACAGTGCACACACGTCTCTGGAGTGCTGTGGTAGACACTGATACCAATCCGCCATGTTCACTGCTTCAGGTAAAACAAAAACCTCATTTCCAAAACAAACAGAGGGCTAAGCAGCCAAAATTACTTTAAAATATACTCCCGGGTAAAACAGTTCATATGTTTCTATGAATCATTAGATGTATTTATTTTTAATGTACAGAAATCCATTCCCCTACAGAGATTCTGTTCCTAAGGCTGTTTTATTATAAGAATTCAACTTATAAAAAAGGTAAATGCATATCCTCTCTCATATACTCACTGAATTTTCCCCAGATGAGGCTTCTAAACATACTATAGTTTACAAAAGGTCTTGGATATTTACTTGTTTCTACATGGTTGCATGATTGAAATACAAAAATCTTTTATAGTCCAGAAAACCTTCAGTTTTGTCTCTAAAGACCCTTAGCCTTCACTTGATGCTGTTATGCAGCACAAGGCATGAATGAAGCTGGAAAATGGTGCATCCTTATACTACTGTTATCCTGAAGGAACAATTACAATCTTAAAATCAAAGGTGATCCTATTTTAAACCTGTGCACTGACTACATAGATTGCTGAAGATCAGTGATCTTCACCTATTGCCTACTGCGAAGTAATAAATAATGAGTTGATGAGCTAATTATTTCAATGCCATTTGGATAAAACACTGAAGCATGGCTAGGTGCTAAGACAAATTCTTCCCTTCTACAGGCTTTACTTAGCTCCTGAACCAGTTCTGCATTCAAACTTTTGTCATTAACTTTTAGTTTTCCAGGGAATTTTGCCAATGAGCAATTCAGGTTTGTTAAATTACAACACTCATTTATACATGAGTGAAATAAAGGTCATAGAAGCTTTTCGTTGATTTTTTGCAGCATCCCGCAGAAACCCAATGTGAACAGTGATAAGCGATGCAACTGATATTAATTCAGAGTTTCCCCTTTAAAAAAGGAAACGGGTCAAAGGATATACCCTCTAGGGTATGGGCTGGGATTACACACCTGCGATTAATCTAACAAACTGCTGGAGATGTGATTGTTGCTTCATAGAACTGCAGCTGAAACAACAGTTCTTTGGCAGTAAAATAAATGTAACCCCTTGTGGTGCCCCTAGACATACAAGATAATTACAACAAAGTACCTTCATAGGAAGTTAGGACACTCCTGCTGCATCATTAAAATAAACGGACCTGCGATAACTGATGCAGCCTTGGAAGTGCCACAGAGGAGCATGGTACTCAAGAGATGAAAGAGATCTGCTCTCGTCCTGGAACGTGCATGTGACTTCCATTAGCTTTAGTGGAAGCTGAGATTTCTAGTCCAAATCGAGCAAGAATAAGAGACAGGTTTTATCCCTGTGAAGTCAACTGCTGTTTTGCTGTGGAGTTCAGTGGGGCAAGACTTCTGAAGTAAAACTTAATTATCCCAAGGCTTTTCAAGGCCACTCTGTGCCTCACGGCGGAGCCTGGTGCAGAGAGATTTAAGCTCACTCCAACCAAGTTAGCTGCGGGCGCTGAAGCAGCAGAGCTGCATCTCCTGAGCGCTGTCCCCAGGACAGCCATTTGCCTGCAAAGAGGCAGCCGTCACTGCGCTAACACCGTCACGCTGCGGGCAGGACTCCTGCCAAAACCCACACAGTGCTGCTTGGGGCCACAGCGCTGGACCAGCGGCAGCCTGAGAACCACCACACTGAACCCACCCGGGCACTAGAGGCATTCCCCAGGGCTTTTCCCAACATTAAGTACAATCAAAACACCAGAAAGGGAAAACAGTACTATTGTTATGCAATTACATCAATTAAAGGATGTTAGCACGTATTAATATTAAATAAAGACAAGCTTTCTCAGTTTTCACAGATTGGGAGGACAAAGTAAATGAAAGGTAAAAAGCCTCCCAGTGACTTCGTGTGTCCAGCATCAGTGCCGTTTTGATCTGTAGGGAACAGATGCCAGATTTACTGCCATTTTCACTACAAACATCTCAACAACGGTGTTTCAACAACTTTCTTTGGGTAGTAATTTCCAAGTTATCACTAAATAAAATACAACTATGCATCAGAACGCAATTCTTCTGCATATCAAATTCTTATTTTTATTTCAGCAAATTTTCCTAGTTATACCTCATAATAATGCTTGAATTACTCCACTTCCTTGGTGCACATACCCAGTTACTCATAGCCACATCATTCCGAGGAAGAGCTTTCTAAAGCCCTGCCCTGAAGACTTGCTTCTCACTTACTGGGATTTTTAAGTCAGTGTGTCACTGCTGTCCATCTATATCCTAAACACTGTGAAGTTGCAAAGATTGCTAACAGATTGCATTGCAATCATGTCGGAGTACTAGATACCCACATATGACAGTTAGTATAGATAGGGTCATTAGGAGAGCTAATTTATGTTATATTTATCATCATTTAGTGGGAAATAAAATATGTTGAGGCTGCTTTCCTTCATTATTTCTTTTCTGGGTTGGTAAGCCCAGTAGTGTCCATTTGTTTCACTCCTGCATCTTCATGCTTTTCAGCTGAGTAGGTGTGCAGATAATGTTGTAAATCTGAAGGAAAGGGTTAGCCTTCATGGTAGACAATATTTTTTCTCTGGAAACAGGAAAAGGTAGTGTAGTAGTATATATGTAAAAGTTGTCTTCACCACTTCAAGAATGAAAAATGTGATTTGTATTTTTTTTAAAAGCAAAAATGTACAGGCATAAATTCTGCATAGGTAAATGTTTATGTAGGAAAGTTTACCATGTTACAGAATCCTGTTCTAAAACAACTAGGGCAGTATGACGCTTTAATGTAACTTCTGGCATAGTAAATTTGTCTGTACAAATGGGGCCCTGAGCTGGGCAAACACACCAAGTTGTCTGTCTCGTGCCAATGGAAAAAGAGTCTAATAGCCAGGTTACAAGGGAAAAAGTTCCAGGTTTAAACTTATTTAGAAACACAATGAGAGCACACGAGATTAGGTTTTAGGGCAGAAGTAAAGGGACATTTCAGCAGTATCACTCCATTCCATCATTGCTAACTGATTGTTAGCTAGAAGCAGATTTTATTCACTGTGATGTGAATTGAATGTTGTGGATAAGAAGCAAAATGCAGACAAAAGAGGAACTTTGTTCTTAGATGTTCTTCTATTCCACCACTAAAAAAAATACATGGAATCTAAATACTGTCCTGCCAAAAACCAGAATTTTAGATTGATTTAGGGGGCTAATAGCTGAAGAAAATCTGATCATGAGATTTAATTTCTTTCCAATGCATATTGTATATATAAACAAAATAAATACTAAAAATTTAGAAGTCTCCTAAAATAATAAAGTAACTGAAAGTAATAAAAAAAAATACTAGTGTCATAAAGAACTGCTGCTTTATGTTGATTTTATATAATATATTGATTTTATAAATGAAAACAACACTTTTCCTTGATGAAGTCTGGTGCTGGACTGAAAATTCTGAATTTTACCGGTGAGCTTGAAGAAATATAATTTCACATTTTTACACCAGTAATACATTTCTTGTACATTTCTTTTTGTCTTTAAATTTTATAGTCATTCTTGTCACAATTCTTGTGTCAATATTCAATACAATCATTCCTAGCCTAATTGACTATATGATTATCATATTATCTCAGTGAATGCTTATTTTGAAATAAATACTAATTGACCTAAGGTAACATGATGCATAAATGAAATAACTGTATCTTAATAATCTTGGTAAAAGAATAATTCTCATGCAACATCATTTTTTAAATGGCTATTTCAGCAAATTCCCTATTTATAGTAATTATCTTTAAATATGAATCTTTTTTGACTTACTAATGCACAGGAATGCATCCATATGAGAGTAGATGCTGTTTATTTTTATCACATTAACCAAAGCCACCTTTGCCGTTTCTGTCTGAATAAAGACTTGCTGCCCCATCACTGAACTGTGTGAAATACCCTGCCTTACCAGGCTGAACAGGTTAAAGGCTGTACAGATTAATAGGACTCTACAAGCTCTATTTTATAACTACACTTTTCGTAAATACCTTGTAGATATTTTCAGCTAGAGACTACTTTCTGTCTTTTGGAAGTGTTCAAGGCCAGGTTGTATGGGGCTTTGAGCAACCTGGTGTCCCTGCCCATGGCAGGGGGGTTGGAACAAGATGATCTTTAAGGTCCCTTCCAAACCAAACCATTCTATGATTCTATGATTTCTGAGTTCACATAATTCCTTGGGATTTCTATGTGTCTGCATAATTCAAGGTTCACATCAGACAAATGGCTATTAGGTTCTCCGCAGTTCTCCGGTCTTCAGCCCAGACTGAGTCATGGTCTGAGCTGCTCTCCAGCAGTCTCTCCTTTCACAGATGCCTGTTTCTGGTTTTATCAAAAATCGTAGAGCTTTTTAGCCAGATCTTCACTTCTGGTGCCTCATATCAATTCTCAGAAGTGGACTCTCTGCTTTTAGCAAACATCACACCACTGGGGCTTGGGCACAGGCATCCAGGCCAGGCTCTCACCAGCCCTGGCTGGAGAACCTTGGGTAACTTGGTTTTATTTCCCTACTCAAACATTAAGAAGCGTCTCTCCTTTGCATTTCTGTTCCTCATCAGGGAGAAGGATTTTGACCAATGTCATGTCCATTCCCAGGGATATTTTAGGCTTTCGTTTGGGGGTCTCTCTGGTTACTGTCCCCTACTAAGGACTGTTTGGGTTAACTTCATTGAACCCTGACTGAAACTATTAATTTTAGTCAATATGTTACTCACTTCAATAATTTCATTGCACATTAAAAAGCTCAACATAATATTTATTTTGAAGTTATGCATGAAGCTTTAGGTATGGGGTAGAAAATCTCCAGTCAACACTATAGATTGCTTCATAAAGATATTTCCTTCAAAGCTAGAGTCATGATCTAGTTCAAGCCTCCAGCCAGAACAGATACACTGAAAACCAAAGCTAAGCAGAGGGTAACAGGCTCAGCTCACAGTGCCTGCCCAGCCTAAGCAAATTCAGTTTTGCAGTGAGATTTTTGTTACCAAAGAGTTGTTTTCACTTTTAATATTTCACCCACCAAGATAACTGATTGAACACACACGGAAAGAAAAGGGGAAAACAAATTAAACACTTGCTATGCCAAATTTTATACAATCTCTTTCCTCTTCTCTATTTATAACATCTTTCTTCACTTGGCAATCTCTCAAAGAGTATCAAATGTCCCTTGTTGGTAAAAATATTTAAATGATAGCTCTCAGTTTTCATGTGTAAATGGTTAAAGACTAATTCCTTTTATGTTTAGGGTCAAAAAAGATAAATAACAAGAAGGGAGAAAAAAATTACGAAGATGGGAAACTAGTTCTTGCCTTCAATACTCATGGTTCAGTTTATTGAAAGCTGCATACCTTCATTAGCAACATGGCAAATCTTTACTACATCTGGACTGCTCAGGCATCTCTTTTAGCTCACCACTCTGGGCTCAGCAGGAATTACAAAGGCAAATATGTCTCAAACAGAAGCAATTGATTCCTGGTAAATAGAAACACACACAGCCATATGCACACAAATGCAGCTAATGGAGAGAGATGGAAGGAAGCTGAAATGTTAAGCTTGTCCCCTAACAGAGGCTCAAAACAGAGCAATGATGTCCCATTTGTGCTCCCTGGCTGCTCCGAGAAGAGATAAGGAATAAGACCACTGAAGGGCGTGATGGGAAGCTCTTGGCATGTTAAGGCACAGTGGCAGCCTTTAGGGTCGTAACGCTGCTATTGAATGTGATAAAGTGGTCTCTGAAATGCTCATCGTTGCCTGGCAACTGTCCTTCACAAAATAATTGTCCAGGCAGGACTGTGCTTGTCCCATGAAACTCCATCCTGCTTGGGAATGGCACCACCATGCAAGGCTGCCCTAGGCACGCACCCTCTGAAACTGGGGCTCACCATCACCCTCCTCTGCTGTGAGAAACATGTGAGCTATCAGGGGCTTGAGATGCTCTCCACACATGGGATTTCTGGTTAGAAGTATAGCGGCTATAGTCTACAGTGTCCCTACAGGGCATCGGCACACAATAGCTTGGTTTTAAAAACACGTTTGACCAGGTTTTGAATTTCAGAATAAGGAAAAAATCCTGCTCTCAGACCTTTCTTTCCCATCCCCTTATCAAGAAGCCTGTTCCAAAGCAAGAAGCTCATATACCATTAAAAAAGGAGACTTAACATGGCCAAAGCTGGTTCCCCTACCGGATGAGCCATTCTGGCTGAAGTTTTCCAAACTAATACAGCACAGCTCAGGTTCATGCTAAGGGAAATTTCAGTCTAAGTAGATAACAGATGGCAGAGTTATAAACAATTGAGAACTGAGTCTTTTAGTAGAAACTAACAGGAGACCCCAATAAGAGGTCGTGCTAACATGTCTGCTCATAAAACTTAACTTTTACGTGGCATATTCTTATTTCAAAGCAGACATTTGAATAGTTATCATACAATTGTGTACTTTCCTAACTTTATGGTTTTCATCACCTGTTTCAATAGCTCTGAGACAGTCCATGCTACACTTTCATACAGTATGAGCTTATGAAAATAATGATAGAATCTCATACTATAAATCATTTGCAAAGGAAAGGAAGGTGATATTTTATTTTTTCAGAAAAGAGTCTACAGACCATGCACACTCACTTCGGTTATTTAAGTATATATAAATGTTTACATTGGCTTTTAGTATTAAAATGTTTGAGCATTATTTAAAATGTAAAAATGCAATGATGGAGAGAACTCAAGAGAGCACCTTTCAAGGAAGCACTGCCAAGGGCACACTCCAGCTGTGGGTGCAGGATAAGTGCTAAGTGAGGGCTACAGTCCCAAGCAGTTAAATTACACACACACAAGACAACCCCACAACTACCTGTGAGCATGAGCTAAAGCTGCAGCTCCAGCCACAGCTGCTTACTTGCCTTGAAGATACCAGAAAAATCACCTTCCATGTGCTTTTGATATGAGGCATCATTTTTGATCACATAATGCGTGGGACAAGTTGGTAGGTCTCAGGATCCTCATGTCATAGACAAGCATGGGCCTGTGCCTGACAATAACCTGGGGTGTTGCAGCCACCCCAAGTTCAGGGTGCATGGACCATTCTTTTGCAAATAACAAGGACACTATTTCTGACAAGCATTTGAGATGCTACCATGCAAACAGCACAGGACTGAGAAGGGAAAAGCTTCCAAAGCTCTGAAACATATTTTTATGAAAAAGACAGGATTTTTTTTAACATTTCTGAATTGTGGCTTATTGCACACCAAACAAAATGTTAACAAGATAAACTTGTAATTTAAATTACTAGTACTTCCAGGATACTTAGAAACGTATATTCTTTTCATCTAGGCTGATGATTAAAAATGCCTTTGGGATCATGCCTAGAATAATGTTTTACAGTATGGAGGCCAATAAAGAGTCTTTTGATAAAAACTTGGATCAGATACACTGTTACTGTTCCCACCTCTTAATCAATTAAAAATATATATTGCAACAGCATATGCCTTGTAAGAAGGAAAACACAGAAGTTATTCTCCTCTCCGTGAACACAAGTAACTGTTACTCAGTTTAATGGGACATATATATGTACACCAAATGAAAAATATCTTCCAGAAAATGAAGGATTCTTATGTATCTGTAAATTATTACATGGTTAGGTGCAGGCTGGCCTTTCGCCATGCTAGACTCAATGCACCCAGTTTTGCCTAGTCTTGGAAGCTGAACGCTCCCAGACCTGGCTAACATTTCAATGCGGAGACCATCTGGGAATTCAGTGTGCCATGGGCACAAGCCAAGGAGTCACAAGGTGGTGAATATTAGGCCATAGAAACTGAATGAGTGGAAAGATTTCATTCAGCTCTGTCAACACTGCCGAACCGATGAATGGGAATTTCCCCATTGCTCTCCTGCCTCTCCCTACCTTCCCCCAGTAAGGAAACAGTCAGATTAATTTTAATGGGAAGGACACTGGAAAGATCCAAAGTGAAGGATACAAGGTATAAATATCTATAAATGTAACACGATATTACAAATATAGTGAAGCAAATATCAATAATACAAGTGATGTTTGAACATTCCAAGTCAAGTGGGTGAAATCTGTTTGCAGAAATCTGCATAATTTATATTTTTTTTTTAAATCACTCACCTGAGCCTAATGGGAGGTATTTGCTTTAACAAAGTAAACGAAAAGCCCCATGGCTGCACACAGCAAACCTGCAGCACTTGTATACACTGTGACTGGTACCAAACCAAGCAGAAAGATACTTTTGATTTGCAAGTATATATACATGTATGTTGGACATCACAGCCATATTATAAATGACAGAGATGTCTTTGACAGTCAAAATATTTAACATTATGCTATGCTTCTAATTGAGAGATCTAACTAATGCCTGAGGCTATTGCAGAAAGCACTGAAGAAATCTAAAAAATATTTTCAGCTTTAGCAGGAAGGTGGGAGGAGGGAACTCCAGCAAGTTCATTTCTTTGTCTGAGGTTTGACAATGAGAAACAAGAAATCTTCAAGGCTTCAGGAGCCTTGGCAATAGCCAAGACATGGTCTTGGGAAATCAGATCTTTTGATCACTGGAGTTTCTTTTTGCTTTTCTATTTCTTCATCCCACCAAGAACTGCAGAATATTTAAACCACAAACTGTTATTGAAATTAGGGAATGGTTATTGGTACTCACATAGAAAACATTTGATAGCTTAATAATTCCTAGAGTTTGTTTTACTTACACTTGAGCAACCTTCATGTAATTATTTTTTAATGGAAAAAAAAAATTAAGATTTTTTTAAATGTCATGGGCATAAGCATAATGAAAAAGGGAAATAAGAGGAGGACTTATGAAGAATAGATGTTTTGTAAATAAAACAAGCCATTGATGGCAAATTACTAGTCATCATCATGCTAATAATTCTTTCCTGGGCTGCCAGCATCTATAAAAATATTCCAGTATACATATTCCCAGAACTGGAAGGGGAAAAGCTGTTTGAACTACTGATACGGCAACACCACTGGAATCAAGGTTCCCAATTCTCCTCCTGACATTATACCTTAACTATTTAACTACAGCTATGCAAAATGAACACGTGGATTACTAAACCAGAATAGCAGCATTTGACAACAATTTACAGGGCTGTAAAATTTCTGTGCCATGTTCTAGGCAACAAAGAACCACAGGAACTATAATCTGTTATCTGAAACTTTGCTATCTGCAAACGCAGACAGATACAAGCAAATCCTTCATTGCAAACAGCAACAGGCTTGCTGTCATTAATCACTACAAGGAGGCTATTGAAGACAGACTCTGGGATGGATCTCAGCGGCAGCCTGCAACTTTATTAGCTTAACATATCCAAGTATTTAAGTGGATCTGGTGTAGGAGTTATAGGAGTTACAGGACTCCTACCATACAACTTATAATTCATGGTCGACTGTCCTCAGCCTACCTATAGAAACCAGTTTCAGACATCTGACATCTTCTCACCTCAAAGAGAAAGAAAGGAGCACAGACGGGGGGCTCTCAACCTGCAGAGGTTCTGAGTCTCCTTTTTCAGAAGTCTACCAGCAAAACCCCAGCTCTTCACTTCTGGGAGATCATACTTCAACCTCCCATCTATGCTGGATACCAGCTTCAAGTTTCAAAGTAATTATTACACTAAATATTACAAAGGTATAAAATGTACTTAATATTTATACTCATGTCCTATGCCAGATTTATTGCCATAATGACAAATGAGTGGAAAAACAGACAAATAAGGCGTAAAAATACATGTCCTTCCTCAGGTTTATTCTAATAAGAAAAAAAAAATGTTATTCAGACATTAAAACAGGCAGCCTATGAAATCTGCAAACTCCTGAAAACACAGTTCATAGATTATAACTACAAGTCAAGAATGAAGGTACAGTTTAAATTAGTCAGAGTTCCCAATTACAGCACACACCACGTCACATAACCACAGAAAGCACCATCAAGCCTCCAAAACTGTGCTCTTCTAGTGGTGGAAAACCTTATTCTAATTTCCACTGAAAATTTATTCAGTGGCAGTTTATACCCCACTTGACCCAATGCTGCCTGTTAGCTTAAATAACTCTTCTTCCAGCATCTTCACAGATGTTAACTGTGTCGATGACAGGGGGAGAGGGAGGTCCTACCATCTCCTGGCTGGCCAGTAGGAGAAAAAGCCCACAGAAGAAGGAGGGAAAAACCTTTTTGTGCCCTCTCTTGCGCTCACTGCCCACCCTGATCCCTCTGCAAGCTCTTCACTACCCAGCAGCTAACCAAGGCTCTGACCACATTTGTCATGTTTTCACTGGGCAAAAACACAGCGTAACATGTTTATTAGGCATGAAACAAAGAAACAATCCCCCTCTAGGAATTAACAGGATTTGGCAGTAAATAAACCACGTTGAATAGACTTGAAGTGACAGTTAAGGCAAAGACTTTTGGAAAGCTGGAGAAAAATGGGTAAAGGGAAGAATAGTACTTTCAGAGTCCTGAGCTGTGAGGAAAATATTGGAAAGCTTTTGTGATCTGGATGAGGACAAACCTCCCTTTTCCCTGCTATTGATCAGCAGATTGGGTACGTGCGTTTCAACGTGGTGACATGACCTGGAGTGCCGCAGGCTGTCGAAGCAGCCACACTCCAAATATATCCAGGAAGGTCCACGGTGGATGGAGTGGCACAAAGTCATCCACTGATGCACGGGTTGCATTTCACATCACCCAGAAAAGACAATAAACATATTCTCTTAATCACGAGGAAAGAAGAGGAGTCACCCAAACTGAAAAAGAAATGCAATTTTAAAGTTATGTTATTTGGTTTTGGGCTGTTGACCAAAGACTCTGTCTGAGGGCACAAATGCCTGTGCTGCCACCATCCCCTCTTCGGAGCCGCAAGAGCTGGAGCTGAAGGGCTGGAAACACAAAACAGGGCTATGAACTCGCTGAAGGTTTGTCTTGGCATTTGTTTTTGCAGATTTACAGATGCAACAAACGTTCTGTTTAGAATATCCACCCAGCTACTTTTTACCAGATTCAGACAATTTAGCACCCACTAGCGTCCAGAGAGAGCCAGTGACAAACGAGGGCTTGGCCCCTGCCAGGTAATGAAGAACAGCATATAGGCAGCAACAACAGCACCCCTGGGCCGTACCGGGGAGCAGAGAGGAGCCCACATGCCCCCCCAGGGTGGCAGGAGACCCCCGTGGAGGAGAGCTGGATTGTGAGGGGTCTGCATCACCCCTGCCAGAGGAGGGCAGGGGGCTGGGGCAGTGCATGGAGCAGGCCACAGCCAGCTCGGTGCTCAGCAAGAAGGAGGTAACAACTCAGTCTGCCCTCCAGGAGCAGAGGGCTCAGCTCAGACAAGCAAGGATCCTGCTGCAAGAAGAAGCTACTGGAAAGGGGCAGAGCTGACCAGACCGAGCAGGAGAAGACCCCAGATCTGGGCTTGCTGCTGCCTCTGCCATCCAGCAGTGAGCAGCAGGGAGCAGCATGGCTGCTGCCAGGGGCTGCCACCCTCCACCGAGCTGAGCCCGTGTGCTTTTCCTCAGAAAGAGTAATCAGTCTGGTCTTCCTCCATCTTGGCATAAGCAAAGCAGGCAGCAAATCTGTGACCATTTTGCAAGTCTGCGGCAGTTTAATGCTCTCTGTAGACAAACTGCCAGCTTTCTACAGTCAAAGGTCCTGGTCTAGGTAACTGCCGAAGAATTAGAAGTGCAAAAAATAGAAATGTTGTTTCTTTAGGGACAATAGCTGTTAATTCCCTGCCAGAGGAGAGCTCCTTTGTTAAACCTTTATGCACTTGAAAAATAGTGGCTAGTGGAGCAATTACACATTAGAGAGGGCAGTGGGTTAGAAGGTCCAACCTACAGTGGATAAAAGAAACTTTTTCCCCACTGTGTCCCAGCCCAGGTGATGGCCAAAGGCCATGGTAGGCAGGCAACTGCACTAAGCACAGGCTGTCCAGAGGGAAACCATATGCAGGGGAATAAAGCTGCTGACAGACAAGAGCCACTGCCAGCAACTGCTGGTGCAATCCGTGCAAAGAGCTGCTTGAGCACCTTTGGGCTTGAGGACATCAGTAGCCAGCGCACCACTGTGATGGCTCAGAGATCTGAAATCACTCCATTTCTTGGGCAAAATGACATGCTGGAAGGAAAGCAAGTGTGAACTACACAAATTAAAATAATGGTTATTGCTGAACACCTGCTGCAGGCAACAGTGGAAATCCAGCTCTTTCTGAACCTGTTGAAATCCATGTTCTTGTGCAAGAACAAGACTGCTGTTCAGCAGGTGTGTTACAGGCTCAATGAAGGAATGAGCTGTGCATGGGAACCATCACTAAGGCTGAGCACAAGGTGCAGCTAGTGAAAAATCAGATGGTGGAGACAGCATCTCAAAGCCTCTGACAGCGACAGAGGTGAAAAGTGGTGAGGCAGCCTGGCCAGTACAAGTTAGGGATTGACTTAACAGAAGCTTTGGTGGAAGGCAGTGAAAGGAAGCAATTAGTACAGCTGCAGTAATTCTGCACCAGTGCATCCTCCAGGAATAAAGGGGAGCTTGTCAAGATATGATCAAGTGCTACATCAGATCGCACTTAAACTCAGGAGTGTTCCTGGCAGGCAGTTCCCAGCTTGAATTCCCTGAATATCAGGTAACAGTGAAGCTAAGTGATGAAGCTAAGGAGGTTAGCCTGACTGGACAGCATGCTTAACCCTGAACATCCCCACCTGCACATCCTCAAAAGCCCAAAAGATATGTAAAAACATGCATTGGTTGCATGAGACGTAATAGCAGGTCAAACACATGGATAAACTATTAGGAGCAAGACATTTCAGCCATTTTAATTTGGATAATCTCGGGTAATGATGGGAGCAAAGGACCAAGGAAATAAATGCCTGTTTGGATTGCTTCAGTCCTTCTGAGTGTTTTCTGAACCTGGAACGAATCAGGCACAATTTAGAGGTGCTGAAGGATCTACAGAGTATTTAAATTAAAGAACTAAAGATATTATAGTTCAATTCAAAATATTGTTTCTGAGAACTGAAAAAGCCTTCACATATTTCATACAACACATTAAGAGTGGCAGCAATTTTTAAGCTTGTAAAGGCTTAAACCACAAGAAACAAATGACAGCCTGTAAGGAGCTGCATCCTGAGCATATAGTCAGTGGGGACAGGCTATGAGTTTCAGACCACCACCAGAAAGCATACAAAACAAAAAGATAGTGGCAAAACCACAGGCTATCTGAAGAGAAGACATCACATCTACAAAAGCTTTGAGCACATTATCAGAACCGACAGCATCATCTTGTCATTTAAGAAACAAATTATCTAGACAAAGGAAGAAGAAAAGCTGATGAGTAAAACAAAGGAACAGTTTCTGAGCCGTGTTTTGTTCACGTTCTCAGATCCACCCCTCAATCTGCGGGAGTTTGCAATGCCCCAAAATCTCCTGGTGAGATCCGAAACTGGTGAGGCTAGTAGGTTCTCTTTGATGAGTTTCCTACAGATTAAATGAGGGTTGCTACAGAACTGGAGAGTTCAATTGTTGTGTAAGTCCACAAATCCTCTCATTTACATTTACTCAATAAGGAATTCAATGTACACAGGCTCAAAACAGCCTGTAGCAACTCCTTATCAAGCATAGCCTGGCAAGACATCCATGGAGATGGATTCACAAACCAGCCAAATAAACATTAGCAGCTCAACGGAAAACAAAAGGAAAATGCGACTGCTGTTTGCTGGGCACAAGTGTGCACAGGCTCCCTCTGGTCTCCCTACATGGGACAAGTCCTACCTGAGGATCCTGGTTACTTCTTACGCACAAAAATGTCTATCAAAGGAGACCCCAGTTCAAATATAGCATCAACGGAGTAATCACCTGGAGTTCATACAGATCAATTTCAAGGACTGAAAAATACCATCTGAAAATCACCGCTTTCTGGTTGTGTATGACACTTCTGAAAATATGTAACAGCAGAGCTGTTGAAGCATGAAAAGGAGCTTGAGACTGTTTCAGATGTGTTGATGAAATCTGTAATGCTGTGGTTCAGCCCACGAGCCACATCTATGGTGATACAGAGAGGTAATCTGATGAATGTGTGCCAAAAGCTTAAGGTGATCTTCTGATCACCTTATATATAGTATAGTACATAGTAAGTATGTTATAAGGTGGTTTGTGAAAGGAATGAAGAGTAACCACCCTACTGGCTTTATGCTCACAGTTCTCATCCAAGAAGATACCTGCAGGGCTCAGCTATCTGCCTGCCTCCCAATGAAAATATGTTTAACCCCACAAACCCCAGCTTGATTTTCAGACACAGCATCTCACCTCTCTACAGGTGTGATAGAGGGAAGAGACCTGTTTCAGTGACTCCAGGGCAACACAGTGCCAGGTGGTAGAAGAGAGTGTCAGGAACACCTGACCTAGGTGTTCCTGCTCTGGCAGGGGGATTGGACTAGATGATCTTTTGAGGTCCCTTCCAATCCCTAACATTCTGTGATTCTGTGATTCTGTGAAGAGAGCTTGAGTGAAGGCACCAGGACAGAGATGAGTGGTGAGAGCAGAGATAGGTGTCCACCCTGCAGGGAGGGCAGGAGGTCTGCACAAGAGAAATCTGGGGGAAAAATCCCAGGGACACATTTCTTCAAAGGGAACATTACTAATTGAGGAACTAAACAACCTGTGCCTGCTGATACAAAAAGCTGGTGCATAATACCTTGTAATATATTAAGAAAAGATACACAGATTCAGTGAAAGACTGGAAAAACCAAACACTAAAAAAAATCCCACAGCAATGCTTCCAGACAGATGCTAAAGGGAATTTGATAATATTCCAGAACCACCTTATTTCTCCTGACAGGAGAGAGTACTCATGGCACGCAAGGAGCTGCTCTGGCATGCTCAGGTCCCCCAGAGACAGCAGTGTGTGGCAGCCAGGGGGCTATAAGGCTGAGGGATCCATGAGCACTGCCTGTGCCCAGACACCCCCACGGCAGAGAGCATCCCCTCCCCGCAGGGCTGGGCAGGCAGGCTGGCAGCAGTGATGGGGGAAGGCTGCCCGCACCCCTGCAAGTCACAACTGCACTGTAAATTTCTGCAATTGCTTTTGAATTTTATTAATCTTGGCGGGGGGGGGAGGGGGGGGGATGCAGTATAATACATTTAGTTTTTCTTACAAGAGCAGAAATCTAGAACCCTATCTTCTGCGTAATTCATCTGATCTGTAGTTTTATATTAACTGATGAAATTTTTATCTATTGTGTTCCCAAAAGCTCATTGCTTTCTATGGGCAGTTGTAAAAATTTTCATTTTAAATGCCAGAAGACAAGTGTCAGATTTGAGTCAGTATGAAAGGAGGAACTTTACCACTGCTGTTACATCTTCCTCACTCACACTTCTTTCTTTTTGAAAGTACAACTTGCATCTGACAGAATTAGAATCTATTCTGCTTTGATATGTTTAATTTATACATTTGCAGGCAATAATGGAGCGGGAATACACAGAACACCTATTTTTAATTTTAGACAAAACCTGCCAAGGATGTACAATAAGAAGATCTGGGAAGCAATTTGTCTCCGTAACCTAATTTATGCAAGCTTCGGCCAAGGACGTTTATCATTTTGCTTTCCACCTTCTCCAGGAAACAGGCAGGGGAAAGCAGAGCAATAAGTAACGCCTTGCAGAACACGCTGTCGGTTAGGCAGGAAGAGGCATCCTTCCTTCCTCTTTAGGGCAACATGAACCGCTCAGTTTTAGCCAGCGTTTTTTTGTTCTGCTGAATACTGGTCTCCTTGCTACAATGTTAAGATAAGGACTGAGAATGGTCAAAAATGACAAGACAGCAACAAACAAAAGACAAGGAAGAGAGTCAACAGCTCTGACAGATCCAATTAATTTACAGACGTCTCTCTCCCTTAGGGTCACAGGACATTCAGTTTCAATGGCATCAAAATTTGACAAAAAAAAAACCACTTTGCTCAAGAAAAAAAATTAATTTTTCCTCTGTAATATGCATGGCCATCGGGCTATTGCTGCTAAACAATTTTTAAAAAATAATTATTCATTATTGCAAGAAAAGAAATGCCTGTAAGGAGAAAGCTGTAAAAACAGCTTGAGCGCTCAAAGGTTGCATCATAACGGCTACACAAAGTGGGACAAAGAGGGAGGAAGGCACAGGAAACATCACTCTGGCATTTCCTAAGTCCTGAGCACTTGACTTCACAACCTCCGCTTATTTTTGTACATATTTTCTTAATGGAAATTTCCTTCATGGAAAGGATAGGCAGCACCCCACAGTCCCTCTGCCCACAACCCAGCTGGCCCAAAAGCATGGGATGCTCCAGGGTGCTGCCCCAGCCCCTCCAGGGAGCTCAGCCCCATGGCAGCCTCCAAGGCTGAGAGAAACAAGGGCTCCAGTCCGGTCAAATCCTTGGGCGACTTGAACAGAAAAGCCCAAACACGCTCAAACTGTAGCTGCCCTGAGGGCTGAACTCCCACATGTTTTCCCAGGAGCAGTTACAAATGTCTTTCCAAATACTGTTTTATCCCCAAATACTGGATCATGACACCATTATAGAAAACATTACAGCTTTTCTGTAACGTTTGGGATGGGTTTTTTGGCTTTTTTTTTTTGTTAACATGAGCCAAACAAAGTAATTTTCTCACTCTTGTTTTTAGAGAAATCTGAACTCTTTTAGTTGAAACTTTCCATTGCAAGTTCTGCCTCAGGCTCAATATTTCTTTGGAAAGTGTCCGTCCCAGTAGTTAAACTTTGGCTTACTTATAAACATGGCCACATAATGGAAAGAGTCAGAAAGCTTTAGTTGTAGGCAATATTACTAGCTCAACCACTAATATACGTATAAACACTTATGTATCTGGCTAACTTGCTCAAATTACAGAAAGATACACAGCTAATGACCGAATTTCCAAATAAATACATGATGTCCAAGACTTACTTATGGGAATAGCTTCTTTAGGGTTACTCATGTCCATGCAGAGCCAGTATATCTAAGTCAAAAGAAACTTTTTTTTAAAGCAAGGCTAACTCACAGGAAAAGGAAGTATTTTGCCTACTTATCTGATTAATGTAGTTAGGTTATGTGATATATGAAACTGCACAAAAGTGGCAGAACATCATAGCACACTGTCATTTAATTTTGAAAAGGGACAGGGTTTCTCTCTTTTTTACATTTTTCTGCGTACGTAAATTATACAAATTATATAATAATGATGTATAAATAAATATATAATCTGCTGCTGGATCTGTTTTGCTTAGCAATGCCAAAACTACACCAACAAAAAGCCACGGCCTCCCAGGGCTCCCCCGCAAGAGGCAGAAGCTGAACCTTCAGCTCGTGCCGGCTGTGGCTGTGCCCTACATCCGTAAGGTTTCCGATGACAGCTTAAGCCCCACTGGAGACCAGCATCTTTTCTCCCACGGCACCAAGGCATATGCATGGATTTTTTTCTCTTCCCCTCTTCAACAGGAAAACTCTATTGACACCTCCACTACATTCCTTCAGACACCTTAATCTGCCTTCTTCAGCTGGGATAATCCCCAGGCAATATGGCATACGAAGTCAGGGCAAGTCGAAAGACAAATTATCCCAATGAATTGCATCTAATAACCTCTGGGATAAAATCATGTGGCTTTGCATGCAGCTCTACATTTACTTAAATCAGCCTTTCTGCTATACTGGTAATGGAACAGTCCTACTGTGAAACAACACTATTTCAGCTTTATGTGCTTATCATTCTTCTTGTTCTCAAATTGACCTAGACAGGTAAGTATTACAGCTCAACTTGTAGATGGATTTTCATGCAGATCCCACTGTGATCAAGTATAGTCAGTTTGATTTTCAACAAACCTGTCAGATGAAAACTTACAGCCCGCCTTGAAACAAAGATGAATGGGATGATCTTTGATGTTACAAGCCCGGTAGGAGGGAAAGTAGATAAAAGGTGTTTATACGCCATCTTCTGCTGTTAAAATAATGCACAATGCAAAGTCAAAGTAAGTGTTTCAGTTTTATTAAAATCAACAGTGGCCTGCAGAAATCTGACAGGGATAAGTAGACCTCTTGCAAAGAGCTCATAGAAACAGTCTTCCCTATGTGCCTCTCTAAAAAAAAAAAATCCTTCTAGTGGTAAATTTTCACATGTAGACACAGACAACAATGATAAAATCAGCCCTTTGTCATAACAGAAGTATTAACAATTTTTAAATGAGGATGGAGACCACAAGCAACAAACACCTTGTCAATGGTGCCTTGGAATTTACATCATTGAATTAAAATACTGGTGAACTAAGTAAGTGGTTACCTTAGTATTTGTGCTGCAACACACTTTCCTTTATATAATCCTTTTGGAACTGAGTAGGGAATTTATCATAACTTCAACTTGCTTTTGAAAGATTTTTGAAATTTAGCAAGAGGAAAGACCCAGCACCAGAAAAGAACCTTTTCTCTGTCCTGTGACTTTGTGCTATGAGTTGGCCAAGATGCAAAGCTACGAACATTCCTTTCAGTCACATTCTCAACAAAAACAGTGGCAGCACATCATAAATAACCGAGTGTGCACATTTCAATCAAAGGCCAGGCCAAGGTACTACTGTGGGAGCAGCTATAGCACCCACTGCACAGGAGGCTGAAGGCAACCAGTGGCGGTGAAAGAGGGGAGCAGAGGGGTGCAGTGCCAGTGTGACCCCAGGAACCCATTCTCCACACCCAAAATCACGCTGTTGTCCTGGATGGGACCAGCACAGTGAGTCCTGTAACTCAAGCTGTGGTGCCCGGATGAAGGTTCAGGTTTCAGATCCTGCTAACGAGGAATGCTGCTGCCCTCCCTGGGAATTCCGCGGGGGGGCGGGGAGGGCGGGGGAAGAGATTGTTTTCACCCTTAGAAAACCCAGCCTACATAGAAAGGTACCGATGCTGGCATATGGCTGCTTGTGTGGTTTTAATTCAGTCCTTTTTCTGCACACATTATAAGATAGTCTTTAATTGCACAATCATACATTATTAGGATTTGGGTGGGTTTTTTCCACAAAGCTTGATTTGATAGTCAATAAACAGCCACAGACATAAGCATTAATCAGTTTGTGTAATGAATGGGGTTATTTTTAGGGAAATGTTTCTCTTCCTGAGACTCAGCATTTCACTGTATGTAACTCTGGAGGAGAATTTGGGTGTGGATACGGAACCCCCAGTTTTCCATCAGCCTTAGTTTCCCAAAATGAGTTTTTTGAACTCCTGGGGAATACCTGAATCCAGGTATTACTGATTCATTTGTTGCATTCACAGCACTGGGTGCGTGGAAGGGCACGAGGGTGGGTTTGGGAAGAGTCTGCATATGACAGAACAGAGCACGGAGGGGGGAGAGGGCGCCCACTCGCTGGTGAGGAACGGCGAAGGGGAGGCACGGGCTTGACCTGCACCAGCTCCTGCAGGAGAGACAAACAACTGCGCCCAAGCCGCCATTTAGGAACCCTGGCTGCTCGGGGACCCGCGGGGGGTGGGACGGAAAGTCCCCGCTTGTGTATTTTTAAGCCCATGGGTCAAACGGACGGCGCGGCCCCCGCAGAAGATGCTCCCGAGCCGCCGCAGCAGCCTCGGCATCGGTCCCCACACTTCGCCACCCTCGGCCTCCACCCCTCGCCTTGCGAGCCCGGTTTTCCGCAGGAAGCGAGACAAGCGCACCCGCCGCTGCTCCCACGCGTGGGCGGCTCTGTCCTGGCGAACCGGTACGCCCGACCGCAGAGATACGAAGTTCTTGTAAGAGCCGGGGCTCGGCTGCCCCGGGGCAGGGGGAGACGGTGCCCCCGCCGCTCCGCGGGTATGAGCAGGGACCGGGGCGGCCGGGGATGGCGTTGCCGCCGGACGGGCTCGTAGCGAGCCTGAACTGGAGAGGAAAAATGTGTGAGGGGGGCGGGTCCTGACGGGACAATTTGTGCTGCCGAAGGACGGCTCCAGGACGTGTCCCTGCCCGCTTTGTGCCCGCGTACCCCCGGGATCCGAGGCGCGGGGACCTCAGCATCCCTCCGGAACATCCCTCCAGAGCGCCGTGCTCCCTCGAAGCCCAGGGAGAGCCCTGACCGCCCAGGAAACTCCCAAATCTCTTGTAGGCCTTTCCCTTAAGGCATGCTTCATTAATACACAAAGTAATACCAAACAAAGCTTTTTCCCCTGACCAAACAGCCGACACAGCCAGGAGGCTTTCCCTTTGCACCCCCCTCTCCTTAGAAAAAGGCCACGCTCCTTCTCCCCTGCACCCCACAGAAGAGGCGGGGAGGCTGGCGAGGCTGGGAGGCTTAACCCTTCCCTGCATCCTCCGACCCCTGGAAACTTTATTAAAATACCAGGGTCTCTAATTATCCGGCTGAGTTATATTGCTGAATGAGGAAAGTAAATTATCCACTCATTGAGGAAGGTTTTTGTAACTCAGACGTAGATGGCAAATTCTTGCTCTGAGTTTGTTGTGTTGGTCTGTATTTATTTGTCATTTGACTGCTTAAATAAAGCTATAGAAATGCTCGTTGTTAATACCTAAGAGGTCACATTAATATAACGGGGTTCATACCTTGCATGTTTCTGAACACTTATTATTTCAAGAACCCTATGAAAAGACAGTTGGAAAACCAACCACGTTTTCCCAGTACTACATTTTTTTGTCCTGGGAACCGAGGGAAAAATTCAGTGACAGCTACACTAGTTAAAACCAAAGAATAACGGGGCAAGTTTATAGCTCTCCTCCTTTGCAGCTGATAGAGTTAGACATTCATGTAAACAGTTGTGAATCTCATTGTGGGGATGTTTTCACTGGGGGAAAAAAAAAAGGTTACAAGAAAGCAGCAAAAAGGCTGTCTAATGTAAACCAGAAGAGATGCACTTTTTTTCCATAGAACTCATTGAAAGATGAGTATGTTTTATTTTGTTAAAAATGAAGAATATGTCAGTTGCTGTGAGCCCAAGATGTGAGTTGGGAGCTCTCAGGAAGCATTTTAAAACAGAAGATGTCATCAAAAATCTGTATATTTGCCTAGCACTGGTACTCAAATTTCACAAGGTGATTTTCTTTTCAGCACAAAGGATGGATGGACATCATGTGGAAACATTAATTTAATATTCTGCAAAACTGTGCAGTTAAAGTGTCAATATTCACTGTCCACTCTCTGTTTTGTCAGAATTTTTTTATTATTACTATTTAATCGAATCACTGTCCTAGAATTCAGCGATGGAAAAAATCTAGCAGATTGAGCAATCCATCTTCCTGTGGGTGTAGTGTTTCTTCGTAGTTTTTTTTACTGATGCCTCATGGAGCAAAGTTTTTTAAATGTCCCAGGTGATAAGAGCTCCTTCAAGAGCCTTACTACATGTTGTAATGGAGCTCGGACTCTGATCAAATCCTGCTGTTTCTTGCCATGCAGGAAGTCTTTCCAAATTAGTCTAACACCAGGGCCAAGCACTGTGACTAATAGGCATAACCGCACTGTTCATGCTATCTGCAAGGCAGGTTCAGCGGGGAAAATATCGGCACGGAGAACGTGCTTGTTATTCTATGGAGTAAGCGGCAAAATCTTAGAGAAGAAAAAGGCCAGGGAATGGATTTGAGAGCTTAAACCTGAAGCACAAATAATCATGCAAAGATGCTTTACTGCAGAGGTACTTCGTCAATAACAGCTCTAAATAAACTGAAGGAAAATGAAAAACTCCTCAACAGCAGCCTCAAGGGAAAGTACCTGTGCTTCAGGATTATCAATTCTTCTTGGGCAGTGTCACTGAGTTTGGACTAAGCAGAAGCTGTGACCCTCGGTGTTAAATTCTACGAATCTACAAACACATCAAGCCCAGAGGAGAAGATGCATTTTGTTTAACACTGGCCATTAGTTCTTACCCACTTCACTCGGTATTGTGTCCAATAACTTGTGTCTGACAAATTTCCAGGAAGGCTTAAAAGCAGCAAATAACAGTGGAGTAGCCACTTCCCTGGGCAATGTCCTACAAATGAGTACTTCACACCTGAATTTGTCTGTCTCCAGTTTCCAGCTATTTGTCCAGCCTGTGCCTTTCCCCACCAGGTTAAAGAGACCTTCCACGCCTCACATTTCCATCTCTTGAGGTTATTTAATGTTGTAATCCAGTCCCTTAAGAAAGGATACATTCGAAGAGAATCCGGTACAGCACTTTGGGGTTTCACAACATAAGGGTGGGAGGGGAGGGTCTCTCCTCCACACTCTTCAAAATTTCAATATCCCTTTGGAAAAAAAAACAGAGAGTGTTACAGGACATTGTTACCCTGCCTGGATATAGAGTTGAGGGAACGGCTTGTAAGGGAAAGGATGGGAGCAAAAGTGTAAACTGACCAGTTGTGAGAGAGAGATCCCAGAAGCCACATTTTGGTGTTGGCTGAAGATGAAACATTATTTTGTTAGGTGCTCACATGGATTTTGCTGTTACCTGTTTGAACAACTATAGCTGTAAATCTTTCCCCTTTCCTTCTTCATACCGGCTGCTGGCCTTCAAGATATAAAGAAAAAAAATATTCTTAATGACAGAGAGAAAACAACGGAAGCCCCTCTGGGGGGAAAAAAAAAAAAAAAAAAAAAAAAAAAAGGCAGGATCGCTCTGTTCTTCAGTGAAACCCAAAGGACGCCTATTGCAGTCCCTTCTCAGTGATGCCTTATGGAGGGTGGGTGGGAGAGCACCCTGTAGACCCGAATCCAAAGCTCTGTCCAGAGAGCTCCCAAGGGCCAGAGAGGTCCCCAGGGCTGAAGGGGTCCCGAGGGTCTCCTCGAGGTCCTGGTGACAGGAACTGTGGGTTACCCCGACCAGAGGCATCCAGGTGATCGTAGCCGCATAGGTGGATCCTTGGAAAGGAAACTGCCTCTGAAAAATAAATGCAAACCTTCTTCCCAATTTAAACCAGACAGTGGTTGCCAACGTGGGGTTCTTATTCAGATTTCACTGCTGGGAAACTATTAATCTCTACAGTCATGTTCATTTACTTGTGACACTTGTTTTAGCACCGTACAAAGAATGTGTTTGATAAAATGAGGGCAATATCTTTTTCGTTTATAGAGGCAATTAGCTACACACTCTCTGTTGTCAGAGCGACACAGCATCAATCACAGACGGAGATCGGTTTCTTTAAAAGTTAAATTCCCTGCTGTTGGCCCTGCCAGTGTTTTAGTCACATGCGCTACGTTTACTTTGGGGAGGAAAATGTGTTTCATTCTGGCAAGGGGAACAAAATGCTTTGGATGAGGGCTCCTTTGTCAAGGGAAGACAGAATATTCTGATACTTTAGATTAAAAGAGGAGATAAGGTACCTGATTTGCCGCTGCTGCTTTAATCGCGGTTATTACGGCTTATTGTGACACGGTCCGCTGAAGTCTGTGGAATTGTTGCTTTCTCGTGGCACAGCTTGCTCCGTCAGGATTTTACAGCCTTCCCCTCAAACAGTAGATTAATCAATAAATCGCCGTGTAGTATTTTTAATTCTCTTGTGCCTGAACCCCGGGGTGAAACATCCTCTCCCCACCCACCATTTGTGTCTCGAGTAATTTGGCAGTCTGCAGATTTTTGCCTACTTTCCCTAGCTTCCAGCTGTACCGCGCACGGAAGCCTCCCAGCGAGGGAAAGACAGAAATGCCAATTTTCGGCGATCTGCTCCGGCTGAGAGAGACCCGGTGCTCATTTCTTGGCCACTCCGCAGAAACTTCAAACGAACAACAGAAAACAAGGCGGCGATACTCAGAGGACCTTCCTTCCTCGCCTTGTTTCAGAGCTTCGCTGGGTTATTTCGCTTAAAACCGCCGCGGCGCAGCTCGGGGACCGCTCCGCGCAGCACCGCGCACAGCCGCGCACAGCCGCCAGCATTCAGCTCTGCTGCGCAGGGAGGGGCGCAGAAAACGGGTGTGATTTTGCAAACATTTCTCTGTTATTTAGGCCGGTTCGGTGGAGGCTCGGAGCCTGCAAGCCACGGCGAGGGCGCGGGCGCTGCGCGGCTCTGCGCGGTACGACCGCCCCACCGCTACCGCCCTCCGCGGCGCTCACAGTTCACCGCTGAATAACACGACAGGGTTAACCCTGCGGTGCTCGGTGGCCTGCGCGGAGCAGCGCTCCTACAGATGTGTCTGCGTTAGTTTCCAACACAATTTCCTCCCCAAAAACCCCATCCGCTCTCTGGAAACATGAGAAATTCGGCCCTGGATTTTCACAGCAACGACCGCGCCCTTGCGCAAGGGGCGTCACCCCGCTCTCGCATCGGCCTCCTTGGCCGCGTTTTTGAGGGTGCAAGAGGCACAGGTGGGGGTGTCGGTGCTGGGGTTCGCCGGTGTCCGCCCCGCCGCCGGCACCAGCTCCCCGCGCCCTGCAGCCCCCTCAGCGCGGGCGCTTCCCTGGGGGCACCCTCTATGCTGTCACCGCTCCGTCTGGCGAAACCCAAAAGCCACAATAAAATCCGTACAGGCTGATAGGTGCGGAGGGGACCGCGGAGGAGTGCGCACGGCGGCGTCTCTATCCCCGCTGCCCCGGGGAGGGCGTCTGCAAAATACTGTGGAAGGGAAGACTGTGTCCCCCGCCCTTTTATTATTTTTCTTCATTAACTTTGTTTTGTTCGCTCTAGGGACGACCGGCACGAGGCAAGGGGAGGATGCTCCGCGGCAACGGCTTGCCTGGGAACGCCCCTGCCGTGCCTCCCCCGAAACGGAGCTGTCGCCGTGCCCGTGTGCACGGGGGAAACACGGGGACACAGGAGAGCATCTGCGCTCGCAGCCGACCCCGGACGAGCAGGAACTCCGCGCGCTGCCCGCTCTGCGCGGTGCGGAGTGGTGCGGAGCGGCGGGCACGGCTCGCCTCGCTCCGCCCACTCCGGGAGGGAGCGGCGTGGCCCCCGCCATGAAGGGAAGCACGAAGCGCCGGGGGTCCCGAGGCCGAGAGTCGGCGTCACGGCCGTCGGAGGGGCCCTTTCGGTCGGACAGCCGCACCGGCGCGGCCCTCGGGGGTGCCCCCGCTGCAGCCGGCGGCGAGGTTGCCCTGCACCGGGTTGATACGCCGACCAACCCACCCGGCCCGCGCGTCCCGGGTGGAATATCACGTCCGTGTGAGACTCCACGCTTCACCGACACGCACGGCACAGCCAGCGGGGCCGGCACCGGGGAGCGGGAGTCGGCTGCAGCGTCGCTGGTGTGTTGGGACGCGGAAAGCGGCAGGGCGGGCGCCGTCGGGCGGGAGACGGGCTCCCCGCGCCCAGCCGAGCCGCGGAGGGCCGCCGCCACTATCCCGCCCGTTCCACCTTAAGAGCTTCTGCCCCCTGAAGGCGCGGTGCCGCCGCCGGAGCGCTGCCACGCCGCCGCCGCCCTGCAGGGGGCGCTGCCGGCCCGCGTTTGGCGCCGCCAGCGGCGGGCGGGGGCCGCGGCCTCGGCTTCAGCGGCAGCGGGGCGGCCCCGCCGCCCCGGCTGAGCAGGCGCCCCCCGCGCCGCCGCCTTTGTTCCCCCGGCAGCCGGGGGCGCTGCCCTCCCCCGGGAGCTCCCCCAGGAACCCCCGCGCAGGTGTGGGGCCGGGGTCGCCTCCCGGTGGAGCGGAGCGTGCCCCGCCGCTGTCCTGCTGCCCCCGGCCCCGGGACGCTGCCGGAAGGGACGGGTGGGCTGTCCCCGCCATGCCCGGGGACGCGCTGACGGAGGTCGAACTTGTCCTTCCCGAGGCCCGGTGCCGGCTGGTGTCAGCGGGGCTCGGCCGGAGCCAGGGCGTGCGGGGCCGCGGGTGACGGGCGCGTGGCCGCCCGAGCACTTTGTCCCGCTCTCCCCCCCTAGATGGCACCTAACGAGAACGCGGGGAACAGCGGGTTCGCTCCGTTCCTCCCCCGAGCCCCGCACTGCACGTTACCGGCGCCGTGCCTTTGTTCAAACCCCCAACGAGCCGCGTTGCCTCTCCCTCGTCACCCGAAATAAAATTAGACTGACTTTTGCTTAAGAGCCTAAAGAAATTTAAATAATGTTAATTGTAATGTGACATGACCCCTATTTTTCTGGACAATAAGGAGAATAAAGCAGTCATTAATTAAAACCAAGATGTCTCCATGTAAAGATGGTATCGAGGCGCGCGGCGGCTTTGCGCTATTGGCCGTATCAGTAAATGTGTAATTGAACATCGAGATAATAATCGGGTTTGTTTGTGTGTCTCTGTTTTAACCTGAAAGCACCACATTTATTTGGCAGGATTGCCGAAGTCCTAATTATTTGTGTCCCTGTTCGCCGAGTAACTAAACTCGTCCTTGTGCCTATTGTGCAGAGCAGTGACTCCCGAGCAACCCCCGCTTTGATAGCCGATCGAGAAATTGATAACAGGGCCACCTTCTCCTGCAGCCACACGCACCGTGTCACCGCTTCAGCGCCTCATCCTGCGGGGCCCTGCGCTGTGCCCGGGGGCTGCGCGTGCGGTTCCAGGGTGTGGAGAGAGTTCTGCGGACGGGGAAACCGTGACGGCCCCTGGCTCGGGCTGGGAAGGACTGCCACCCGCTCTCGGGGACTTTGCCCTTCTCTGCCACACACCCTACTGGTGGGCTTTTTTGTTTCCTTCCAATTTTGTGAGAACTGGACTTTGTTCAGAGCTGGCCGGTTCCCCCAACAACCCACTGTCCCCTCTCCTGACACTCCAGGCTGGTTTGGACACATTTTTCCTCATCCTGTTATTTTCCCCTCTATTTTTCTCCCCCCGGCCCCGCCGCTTACTTCTCCTTTTCCTGAGGATTTGGGACATAAAACGCGTACCAGAGGAAAACGGAATAATATCTAATTAGTTATTCATATCAATCTGTCAAATATCCTCCTTATTAAGTTATTGTTGCACCGTGCGCCCATTCCCCCACCCCAGCTCGGCGCAAGATCCGCAGATCCCAGAAACAGTATTTCCTTGTGTCCAGCGTTCTGTCAGCCGCAAGATTTTTAGCTTGTAAAGTTAATTTTCTCCTCTTGAATGCTGCCTAAAACCTTAACGCTATTTCTTCCTCTATTTGGGGGCTTTGAGCAATTAAAGGAGCATAAAGGAGTAATTTCTCCCCTCTCTTTCTTTTCTCTTAGAATTGGTATTTTCCCACTATAATTTAGAATGAAATAGGATTTTTAAAAGATCCAGAGTTCTAATCTCGGTTGATGTTTTGGTGTATTCACGGTAATGAGTCCTATTCCCTCGGGTCATGAAGCCCCCAAATGTCAATCAACCAAACTGATTCAGAAATGCCATTGTTCGACTCCCACGTCACTCGCCTTCCTCTCATTTTACTTAACAATACCGGAGTTCTCTGATCACTCATTCGGAATATGGGCATTATCTGTGGAAAACGCACAAAGTGTCTTGATCTTTGGCTGGCAGATACAGTTCGAGGGTTTCCGCCGAGCAGACGGTGCGTGTTTATCCTTCTGCACCCCGCACTTTATTGCAGCTCGGAGAAGCCAATGAATATCTTGAAAGCAAACCGTGCCATAAATCCGTCAAAAATTAATTTGTCTGGAGAGATGTTACATTTCTATTTCCGCGCCCAGAGCCGGCCCCGGCACGGGCTGCGGCCCCGCTCCGCACTCCGCGGATCCGCGCAGACCCCGCCGGAGGGGGCTGCGTCCCGCCGCTGAGTCGGCCCGCGGACACGCGTGGGAGCTGCCCGCTCGCAGCACAGAGCTCACGGGCACCGCAAAGGGGCTTTCGAGGTCGCGTGTCCCCGTGGGAAACGACAACCGCGTCTCAAGGGGGAGGGGAAACAACCTTCCCCGGAGCACATCCTGAAAATGTCCCATTTGGGGCGTTTCTCCCGGACAGTGCGTGGGAACACACACCCCCACACACCCACTATCACCCCCTCGGCCGGCCCCGCCAGTCCCGGGAGGAGCTGAGGTCCCTCCATGTCAATCGCCGGGTGAGCCCAGGTGGAGGCAGCTCCGCCGGGAAGCTGACGGCTTTGGCTTTGCGGCTCTCCCGGTGCCTCCCCGGGAGGCTGCGGCGGGCGGCGAGCCCTGCCTGGAGCCTCGCAGCGAGCCCGTGGAGGGGAATTAGTGCTATCCCTCACCCAGCCTGAGCACGGGCTCTCCACCGGCTGCCAGGCATGAACGTCGTCTTCATTTAAAATTAGTGGCATAAGCTCCCCAGCCCCCAACCTCAGCATTTAAAGTGCCTTTTGTCTCTTCATTTCACTTAAGCAAGGTTTTTGTTGCCGGTTGCCAAGTTCTATTAATGCAGAATTTAATCGGGGAGCGCTTTTCCCTGGTCCCAGCAATACGGGAACAGCAGATTTTGAGGCCTGAGCCGGTACAAAACAGGCCTCGGTGATTATTGCTAATACCCTACAATTTAATGTCGTCTTTAGTAAAAACCACTTATGTGGCAGCAACTTTTTTTGCGCTCAAAGGGAAAACTAGTCCTTTTTTTTTTTTTTTTTTTCTCTCGAGCACGCAGCAATCACGCCCGACGCTGGAACACGAAACCGAAAAGGTTTTCTCTAAAGAGAAGGGCCTTAATTACTAGAGTCCGTGTACAACTAATCCGAAGGCACACTTAAAAGGAAATTTAATAGCGCCAGTTTCTATTTCACTCCGAGTCGCATGTGTCCCCTGGGCGGGTGCTCCCAGCCCTCCTCTCCCAGCGCCCAGCCCGGGGACTGCCCGCTCCATTTTGTTTGGGATCTGTTGGCTTTTCTCAATATCCCCTTCTCCCTGCAGTGGGAATAAAGGGAAAGCCTTCCTCGTGATTAAACCCTTAGATTTTCCCCTTTGCTAACCAGTAAAGAGGGAGAGAGGGAAGAGAGGAAATGAAATTGTTATGGAGATTACAGTGTGTGTCACCGACTCTGTGGCCAGTCCTCGCGTTTTGTCGCCGAACGGTTAAGTGCAAACTTGTATTTCCCTTCACAAGAATGGACAATTTTTCTCGCTTGTTTGCAGTTTTCCAAAGTTCTACACACAAATCAGTGAACCTTAAGAGACCCTTTCACTCTTTTATTGTGAATATTTGTCAGTGCTCGGGGGCAGTGATTGCAGTGACAGGTGAATCCAGGGGCCCAGCGATGGCATCCCAACTTCATAGGTTTGGGAAAGTAAAAGACTACTGGCCTTTTCACTAGGGATGGGGCAGTCAACAGGTTCACAGTTTCTGGGCTGTAATTCCTCTCCTCTGCAGCCGAGCGGGAGCTCAGAAAACCCGAGCCCCCGGCCACTGCTCTCCCGAGCAACAGCCCTGTGCAGCGCGGCCACCCCGGGACTCCCGAGGGGGAGGACGGAGGTGGCCCGGAGCGGGGGACTCCAGCCCGACAGCCTCGCACGGTGCCCGGCCACCTTCTCCCCCATCCCCAGCGCCCAGGCGGGCTCCCGCGGGGCGCGTAAACGTCTCGCCCCTCCTCTGCCCCCTCTTTAATTTTCATTCCGCTTTTAATTATTAATTAAACCCGAGAAGGACCGTGGGGGGGGGAAGGAAGGGAAGAGCGGGCTGGGGGCGGCGGTGGGCGCGGAGGGTGGCTGGGGCGCAGCTTTGTGTGCCGTTTTAATTGGCCTGGCTACAAAGGGGCTGCCGGGGGGGGGGGGGTGCCGCTCCCCCCCAACGCCCCCGCCCCCGAGGTGCGCTCCCTTCTGGCCCGCTTCAGGCTCCCCCGGCTGCGGGAAAGCCCCGCAGCCCCCAGCCCCGGTGCGCAGTCCTGCCGAGGGGGCCGATGCTGCCGGGAGGGGGGCAGGAGGGGTTGAGGCTGCTCCTGTCCCACTCACCGGAGCCGGTCTTGATATTTAATCCGTCTCTCTTCGTACAAAGACCCATCTTTTTACCACGGAGGAACGCCACTGAGATGCGTGTAACCTTTAGGGTTATATCCCAAACCGGGACCCGGGAGCTTGAAAGATGCTCGCCCGGCCCTCGGCTAACCTGAACAAAAAGGATCGGGGGGGGGGGGGGAGGAATCCCTTTTTTTCCCCCTCACAACAAGGAATTCCTAATCATTTCATCTTGGGGGTGAATTTTTATTCACGTGTCCACTCAGGGTATTGAAATCGATCGCTGCAATATTTAATATATTACTGTCTTAGAGTCCTCTCCCGGTAAGGCCGGGTTTATTTCTTGTCTGACCACACCCCCTCCTATAATAACTCCTTCTGTACATTTGTCTGAGGTGTAAAATAATTATAGTCTTCATTAAATACACAGTCATTAGAGGGTGCGGTCAGTTTTCTAATTATGAGAAAAAGCAAACGCCGAGTAAATAAAGGAATTTTAACAGAATAAACTCCAATAAATTCACAGGGACTCGATCAACAAACTCAACAAATATCTGAGGGTATAACTACAACACTGGATCTAACTGTTTTTTAATTATGTGAGATTTAAATAATGTACCCTTCATTTTTTGTTTAACTTTCCTATAGTGACCTGTCCCATAACCTTGTAATCCACTGCGGGATATTTCTTTCTGGCCTCTTTCCTTTTGTTGTGCCCCCACAGGTTTTCAGCTTAGATGCCTCCCCCCCTTGGTAAATGTGTGTTTAAAAAATATTTGACCTGTTTGACTTAGAGACGTGCATAGACATCTGTAGATGGGGTTAGCCTCAGAGCTCCTACGTGATTTCACGATCTTCCTAAAGCAACACCTGAAAGTTAAAAATAATAATCCTTCGGCATTGGGGAAAATTGCTGCATCAGCAGCGTTTGCAAGTGTCGATGCGTATGAGGGGTTTTTTAAATGCACATGAATATGTAGTTTTAGGATCTCTTTGGGAGCAGATTCTCGATTCTAGAACGTGTCTCGGCACTACCTCGTCTTGCTACGTACTGGAGGTTCTTGGACATCCCTTGGGAAAAGCGGGGGGTACCCTAAACGGTCTGCGGCACCTTGACAGAGAGCGGGAGGTGGGAAGCGGGTCGGTACCTCTGCTTTTCCCGCTTCCCCGGTAGCCAGAGAGGCTCCTGGAAAGCGCTGTCACCCCCGCCGAGCTCGGGGGGACTCAGCTGCAGCCTTTCATCATAGACCAGCTCTCCTCGCTGGGAAGAAGCTGGTTGTTTTTTCAGGAGTGAGCTTTGCAGGTACTGGTGAGCAAAAGCATTCCAAAATAAAGATGAAAGCGGAGCAAGGGCGCTGCTGCTTCTTTACACCCGTCAGCAGCGGGAGAGCGAGTCCTGCCAACTCGGAGGTGCCTCCGAGCAACCTCTGAGCACCTTTGCGAGCACAGCCAGTTAATCTGCAATTTAAAACTCTTTTTCTTTCAGCACCCAAGCATTTCTCTTCAGGAACCTTGGGCTAGTAGAGATGCAGAAATGTTAATCGCTATCATGTCTATGCAAAGCTATTAACGCTATTGATTCTTAACTTTCTCAGCGAAGACAAATTTACCATATGTCGATGTGTAAACACTTTGGAATAAAATTAAAACCAGCTCCGTGCAATTGTCACTGTGCTTGATTCTAATACAAACTATCAGATGTTTATGTAGTTCATCTCTCTAAATGCTCAGACGCCATCGCCGTTGCTAAACCAAGAACAGGCAGTGAATTGTGCCTGGAAGCCGCCTCGGGTCTGCAGGTTTTGAGAAGCCAGAGCAGCCCGCACGAAGCTGCAGCAAAATGATCGTGCAATTAGTGCCGGCGTTGGGGCCGGGAGCCGCTGAACGCTCAGTTACCCTCCCGAGCTTTTCCCTAAACCCGATGTCATCCGTCCCCTGCGGAAAACGAGAGGACCAAACGCAGCACCGCAGGCGCCAGCGGAGAATCCGGGCTCCGCGTGGAGTGTTCCTGGGAACCCCTCCGCATCCGCGGTGTCTGCAGGGAGGAGGGAGGGGGAAAGGCCTCGGGAAAGGCAGGAGCCTCTTTTAAGTCCGCAGATGAGGAGTTGCTACCGGCTATCCTCCTTTTTGCCCCACGAGCAATGCAAACGCGGATAAAGTTTCTCAACTTTCAGGTGTATTTTAAAAAGTTCCCCTACTTTGAAGCCTTTTTCAGAAACTCGCTTTTCCGGGACGGAACAAATACCACCGAGTGCTCTGCGTGGGGGACGAGAGATAGCAGCGATTATCTGGAGAGCCCTTCCATTTATCGGCCTCTACGCAGCCAGATAGGGAAATACAACTGTTCCCGGACTCGATGAATGGCAGGGCTTGTGTGGAATTAATACATTTTACAGGCCCCTTTACAGGAGAAGGATACAGAAATCATAATGGAATTAATGAGATTTTACTAGCAAAATTTGTAAACCCCAGGTACCCATTTATAAACTTCCCCTAAAATGTTAGAGAGACTGCGAGATCACAGCCGGGGAGATCTGACATTATTTTATAGCGCGTATTAAACGCCGTTCCCTCTTTTCTTCTCCCACATCATTGAGCATGAACATCTTTTTCCCTCCGGCGAACTTCGCCAGGTTTTGACGGGCAAGATTATGTCATAGAGGGAAAGAACCTGAAAATCTTTCTCCTGCTTCTAACGTGCTACTTCAAACATCTGCAGCAGGCACCGGGAAGTTTTTCAAACGGTCCGGAAAACTCTACACGGAATAGCAGCGCCTTATCGCTATTTACCCTTACATAAACTGTTACGTCCACCAAAATGGAAATAATAATTTCCAAAAGAGAGCAACTCTTTTTTTTTTTTTTTTTTTTTTTTAATGCAACTTCACTAGATAATATTTGTGGGTTTGCTATTGTCTCGGGCAGTTCAGCCCCGAATCCCGGGAATACAAAAGCATCGCGGGTAAATATGAAACATCTGTTCGCACAGGTTATGTGACAGTTTTAACACTCGCAGCCCCGTTCACACGCAGCATCTCCACAAACGCACAAAGACCCCGGAGCGGAGCTCCCGGGGCGGCACCGTTGTCCCGGCGGGAGCCGGTCCAGGAGAGCAGGGGCTTTGCTCCGGGAGCAACAAGAGGGGAAACCGGGGGGCCGGGGAGGCTGTCCCCCGGGCCGAGCCGTGCCTCGGCAGCGGAGGGGGCGGTTGGCCGTCCCCGCCGCCCCTCCGGGCGCTGCCGGTGCGATAGCCCCGCGTTTCGCCGTCAGCGCGGCCCTTCCAAGGCGCTGTTTATTTGTTTGTTTATTTATTTTGCCCGGGAAGGTAGAGAAAGGGGAATGACAGGATGAAATATCAGACAAAGATGTGAAGTGACCCGAGCGGCCGCTGAAAGCGAAGGTTTAGCCGGGACGTGTTTCCCAGCTAAACTCTCCGCTGCTCTTCGGGAAAAACCAAATGCAGGTTTATGGGAACATCCTGTCTGGGGGGAAATGGGCTTCACAACGCTTTCTGGCTGGTCTGACACCGCTCACCAGCCTGGAAGAGCACTGCGGGTCCCGGTCCGGGGCAGGAAGGAGCCCGGGGCGTCTGACACGTTTGCAATTCAATCCTGATCCGGAAAAGCAGTTTGGAAAATCGCTGCGGTCCGAGAGACAGGGCCGGGGCTGCGACGGCCCCTCCACCGCTCGGCCCCGCCGGTAGAGCCGCTGCCTGCAGAAGGGGCGAGCGGCGGAGGGGCCGCCGACAGATGGGGGCTGTACAGAAATCCGTGACACAAGTGCTTTAAACCCGGGGGGATTTCCCCTAATAGCGAAATCAGAGGGTGAGAGATTTCGGGAAAGAGAATAGCCCAATATAAGTTTCTAGAGTGGAATTTACATTTCATCGCGGTTCGCATTCTACAGTACGCAGGCACGTGCACTCGGGAGGCGTTTCAGTGGAACGGTGTTTATGTTCCAGCGGCGGGGGAGTCCCCGCGTCCCTCCCGGTTCTTCTGACCGCCGGGAGCACCGGCATGCCGTGTGTACCACCCCCCTCCCCGCAGCCGGGGGCCACCATGCGGAGTTTGGGGAAGTTCACTGCGGCTTCCTTACTCCCCCCACCCCGCCCCGCTGGGACAGAAGGAGCAGGGGCCGGAGGCGCTGGCTCCTGTTTATTTGTCTAAGGGGGATTGGCGGCGAGGGAGGCCGAGGGCCGCGCTGGAGCACGGCGCTGCCGGGGTGTCCCCCGCCCCCCTTGCCGGGCAGACGTGGCCCTCGGCGGGGCAGGGGCATCCCGGGCTGCCGGCTGCGGCGTTGCGGGGCAGGCGCGCAGCGCGGCCGCTAACAAAGGCGGGGAGCATCCCCTCCACGTGTGCGCTGCCACGGCGGGGCCGGCAGGCTCGGCCCTGCTCCGCGCCGCTGCCTCCCGGACCGCGGATCACTCCCGAGCCGGGGTCCCGCCGCTCCCAGCGCACGAAGCCGCAGCCTCGCCTGGCGCTGGGGATGCCGGTGGGGCATCCATTTTAGCGCGACCGCCGCACGCCCCGGCCCCCGCCCGGCCCCTCCGCGGAGCCTGGCCCCGCCGCACAGGGGTCACCGCGGCTGGTGCCGGCCTTTCGCTACGTGCCACATTAGCGGAGCGGCCATTTACTGCCCCTGGATTGCACCGGAGACCGGGTTAGCCCATAAAGCCATTCACACTCAACAATGGGGATTTTCTCAACAATTAACAAGAAACAACATAATAAAGCCATTTACAAAGTCCTCGCTATTTACTATAAATTAGCCACTCTTTAAGAGACCAGTGCGTAATTTCACACGCTTTACAGCCCCGACTGCATTTTAGACGCAAGAGCAAACAGCGCTGTTGATCTTTCCGCGCTGACCCCGCTCCCCGTCCGCTCCCCGTCCCCTCCCCGGGCCGGCTCTGAGGGGGCAGAGGGCGCACGGCCTCCGTAGAGCCCCGAGGCCTCCCCCGGAATCCCCAAGCCTCCCCCGTGGCCCCGAGGCCTTCCCCCGGAGCCCCCCGGCCTCCCCTGGCGCCGGGCCCCGCCGGCGGCTCCCTAGCGGCCTCCACGCCGCGGCCCGGGGCCGCCCACGCCAGCGCCTCGCCCGGCAGCTGCCCCGAGGGCCCCGCAGAACCACGGCGGGCTTGCCCCCGTGGCTTCTCCCCCGGCCGCGGCCCCCCGCACACGGAGAGGGCAGGGCGGGAGTCGCTGCGGCCGGGCCCGCGCCACAGGAGAGCCCTGGAAGATGGACGACCCAGCAGAGGAGCCGGAGGGGGGAGCGGGGTGGGAGCCGCGGCCCCGCCGAGAGGCCGCTTTGAAATGCGGGAGCCCCCACCGGCCGCCGCGCCGCCCCCGCCCGACCACGGGGAGCCGCTCCGGGAGCGAGGGAGCCAAGCCAGGGTGCCGGGGGAGGCTATGTGGCGCCGGGCAAGATGGCGGCCCGAGGCGCACTGTCCCTCGGGCCCGCCGCGCAGGGGCCGCCCTGCCGCCGAGCAGGCCGCCTGCTCGAGGGCCGCCACTCCTCTCACGCCCCGGCTTCGCTCCCTTCGTTCTTTAAATCTTCCTCTCGCTCTTCTTTTTTTTTTTTTTTTTTTTTTTTTTTTTTAATTTAATTCCCCGGCGGTGGCTGGTGAGGCAGGGCAGCCGCGGCCAGCGGAGGCAGCGCGCCGCGCGGAGCAGGGCCGCCGGCGGCCTCCCCCCTGTTTACAAACACAGCTGTTGCCGTATATTTGCAATGCTAAGGGTAAAGCCACCAGCAGCGAGGAGCAAACGAGAGATGGTGCGGGAGAGGCGTCCTCGGCATCTGGAAAGGATAGGGCGCCTTGTTTTTGAAACTGTCAATTCTCTCAACCCCTATTGTGAGCGCTTCATGCAAAACATCTCGGGCCTTTTAAAGCGGGGGCTTGTGAGGCCGCCTCGGAGTGAAAGGCAGAGGGGGAGAGAGAGGGGCCTAGGGCACGGCAAATAATTATATCAGCGCAGTGGAAAAATGCAACGTGGAAGGCCTCAGCCCGGTTCACTGTCCCTCCCCGTGAGGTTTTCTGGAGGCCCTGCGCTCACCGGGCCCACCGGCCCCGCAGCCGGGAGCCACGCGCTCACCCCGGAGCTGCTGGGCTGGGGGTAAATGCCCGGGAATGGGGAAGGTCTGGAAGCTTGGCTTTAGCAAGGCAGATCCCAGTGCCTCCCTCCTTGTTTTCCTAGCCAGGGCTTTTCAGTTTCAGGCCCTTGCTCTCCTTTTGTACCTCCAAGCTGACCAAACGGATCCCAGGATGAGCCATTACATATTCTTCCCAGCAATCCTCTTAACCATAAAAACCACAATTAACAGCATTACCCGTGTTCCATGCTCTCTAACATACTGCATATGTAAAATATTTTCCTGCAGATTACTGCCGTGTGTCGAAAATACCACTTTTTTACCCCTCTCTTGTCTCAACCACTCGCGCATGTGAACGGTGACAAACACAAACATGATAGCATTGCTCTCATTTCTGCAGAAACTTTAATTTATTGGCAACTAAATCTCTTAGAGGAAAAAGGCTCAGAGACCATGTAAAAAAATCACCAAGATAATTGATTGAACAGCAAACTTCATACAACAGCTACCACTATTTTGCATTATTGCTAGTAGTGGCGTTTTAAATAAACAACCAGTAAAGAGATTATCCCACTGTAGTCAAGTAAGTGTAGGTTATAGAACAATCACTTCTTAAAGTAAATTGTTGTAAACGGCAAGTTACATCTTTTAAGGCAATATACCTCATTGCTGAAGGCATTACACGTGTTCCCTTTTTAATGCTCTAGAGAATTAAACATAGGCCAAAACTTTCTTTTGTCTTCCATCTGGCAGCAGAAATCTTCCCAATAAATTTACCGGCGAACTCTACTCATGGCAAATACCTATGGAGTGTGGTCTGTAAAGTACACACGCTTCCCTCCATTGCTTTTTCCTCTAGAAAATTCTGCTGATTTTTGTGTACACCGGGAATTGGAAAATGGTGGCGATTCATTACTGACACGTTTTATCTCCTGTAAACATTGCAACCAAACAGTAACCTGGCTCACTCGAAAAACCTTTGTTTTTCCTCATTGTAACAACTTACCTTTATGGGAGAAAATTGGTTATTTTTATGTAACTCAATGATATGACTTTATATTATTAAGGCTGATATGATAATGAACTCTGCTGCCAATAATAATTACAATGCCATCAGAAACAGTTAACAAATTATCAGAATTGGAAAGAATACCTTTTTTTTTCCCCCCGTCTTTTTTTTTTTCCCCGGAGTGAGTTATTGTACCTGGCTAATTTCTCCATTGGTAGTAAAACCATGAATGTCCTTGTTAGTGGCTTGCACTAAACAGAGGTGTACACGTGTTAAAATTATTTGGCTGTTTAACTTCTTGCCTTTTGATGTTGCCTGCACGGAGGGGACCCAGCAGAGCATCCCGCTAGGAATGCCTGGTGGGTGCTGGGCCCGAAGCATCCCTGCCCCGCTCCCAGACCTGGGGCTCCCAGGCCACTGGCAGGGCTGGGCGCCATATTTCACATCCTCAACTCTGCAGAACCTATTTGGTATAAATTTATGCTTATTCTTCCCCCTCCCCCCGTCCCAGGATTACTTCGGGAACCTGAAAAGGCACCTCTGTAATTTACAATTCCTGGCCAAATCAGCATATCTCTAATTGGAAGTAAACAGGGTCAGGGGACAGTTACTTTGAAAGTGATATGTTGTTTAATTGACAAGGCGAAATTTTAGGTTTCAAGTTTGCATATTGCACCTTTGTAGCTTTTGGGTTTGGCTCTTTCTCCACCCCCCCCCCCTTTTTTTTTTCTTTTTTTTTTTTGGTCAAGGGAAGACCTTTGTCAGTCAGACACGGCTTTCTAACGGAGCGGGGGGCTTTCCTGAGCAGTACATTTTGTACGTATTTACAGTTCTCTGGAAATAAGGCTGTAATCTGTGCCACTCTAAACATACGAATGTAAACATTCATCTCAGAACAACTTCAGTAAGCAGATTTTTCACGACCATCGTAATTTCAGCAGAGCGGTTAAGTATGCAATGCACCTTTTGCAACTGGCAGTTTAAAGTGATGTGTGTGCGTGTGTATGTGTGTGTGTGCATGCAGGGGGAAGGGTAACTCCTCTGAAAGGCAATTGTTTACTCTTTCTAAATATATTGGGCTGCAGGTATTCTTAGACTAGGCCTTTTACAATGAGAGGAAAACTACGGTGTGGATATAGTAAACAGAGCTGAAATCAGTTAGTGACTGCTTGGAATATTTAGAGACACGAGGGGGTTGGGAGGGGGCATCACAAAAGGCAGGAATTAAAAAAAAATGAAACCCAGGCAGTGGATTGCCATCAGAAATGTTGACTTTGAGTCACACAGTAAACATTACATTGTTGCTTTGTTTTCCTTTTTTTGATTTACGATAAATTATTCTCCCGGGATTGATCGATGAGTGGAATCCTTAAAATTTAATTTGGGAATGATCTAGTATAAATAAAATACTAATCCAAAGAAAGAAACCAGCAATTACTCATCCTAAACTCTGCTGATTCAGCAACTCAATTATAACTGCCTTTCTCAAGCTGCAAACTTTTCAGGCTGTTTTCAGAGTTGCTGTACCCGTCCTCCCCCCCGCAAGAGAGACCTTCCCCTGTCCTCAGCTCGGCCTCCACCTCGGCCTCCAGCCTTTCTCTTTCTTTTATTTTTTTCCCCTTCCCTTTCTTTCCAAGGGCTTGGGGGGGGAGGGAGGAAAACAGTTAACCTCTTGAAGCGTATTTCCTCCAAATAAAAACAGTGAACTTAAAAACGGAGAGGAAACCACAGATAACTGCAATAATTCAAAGTGTATGGAATCAAGATTCTTTTTTTTAAAAAAAAAAACACAACAGTGTTTTTAATTGAAAATAAAGCTAAAGCATGCTTTTCAACAGTGCAAATTTCCATAATTTTGATTTACTGCTTCCATCATCACAATACATTATACCAGCATGTCTTACCGAGGGCTAGACTCTAGAAGTCTGCCTGTTCGACTATTTCAATATTAAGTGCAAATATAGATAATTGGCTCTGATTGTCACGTGCAGTAGAAATGTTTCTGCTACATAGAGAGGATGGCATGGCAAAAATAACCCACGACAGCAAATTTCAAGAGATGAGGATAGAACCAGGAAGTGTAACACGGTTAAAACGCCTGAGTTTTGGTGCCAAAAAACTATGAATAACACGGTCTTCTCATTTTGTGTATTCTTTCCACTCACGGCCTCTCGTTTCACTTTCTGTGTTGTATTTACTGCTTTGCTATTTCCTCCAGCCAGCGTGAGGGGCTGGACCATAAATTGTGCTGCTAGCCGGGCAAATATTTTAGTTGCTTTGCAAGTTTGTAAAGGGGCATGTTCAGACCACAACTTAAGTATGACATTAGTGGGTAACAGTAACCTTATTTAAGACCTCTGGGTGAAACAAAAAGGCTTTCCCAATCACAAAGAGTGGCTGTACAAGTAAAAAGACACCCTTTTACCAAAAATAGAATTCCACATTTATTTACTGGTTTCAGATGAGGCAGCTTTTCCCAGTGCTGGCGGCGCAGGCAGACCCCAGCCTTTCCAAACCAGAGAAAAAGGAATAAGTGCAACTGCTCTTCCAAAAAGACACCCCTGCACCCGAAAACAAAGCTCCGAAAAGTAGGCTCCTGCCACATTGAATTATAGTGAACCCTTACTGTGCAACCATGTAACTTAACAAACTTTAACTGAATTAACAGTTAGACTTCCATTTTTGAAATCTAGTGCATAAATTTAATGGCTCATTCTAATATTTATTATTCAACCTTTTGACATTTATTTGCAGCAGTTGGATTGAGGTACTGGTGCATTATTAGCATTTAAACAGTAAAGTGTTCCAGCTCTACCATAATAACTGAGTTTAACTTGAGTCTTTAGCCTGAAGTACTCTGTGGAATGTAACAAAAAAAAAAACCCAACACCCAAATGCAACAGAACCAAAAAATAAAAAAAAAAACCAAGGCAAAACAAATAACCACTGTTGTAATGGTAAAGAAAATAGTAATCCGGTTTCTGTCTTCACAATGTGATAAAACAGGATTCCAAAAGTGTGTATAGCATTAATGGGCTTGTACAAACCATCCTGCAGAGTTTAAAAAACGTAAGAAAGTTAAAGGTGGTTCAAGAAAATATTTTCCAAACTATTTTATTAATTAAATTTCCTGAATTTGTGGCTAGGTGGAAGAGGTATTGCAGAACCGCCCAGCTGCCATTTCCATACAGGATGGGCCTTGTGAGGTGGTTGGGAATCCTTAGTGGTGTTTAAGGAATAAGCTGGCAACAAATCCCCGTCATTGCCAATAATTAGTGATGGTGGACAGGGAAAATTTGCCATGAAATTAAATGGCCTTTTCACTGCTGATGCTACATTGCTGGCTACCCTTTTGCGTCTATTGTTAACTGTAAAATCATCCAGTGTTGCTTCATGTGTCTCGATTTTACCTGTAGGACGTGGGCTTCGAGCTGATTTCAAATTTGGTTTGACTGGAGGAGTCTGCAGTACAGGTCGCTTTCCCAAAACCAGTGTCCTGTAATTTTTTCTCACCCTTGCTCCAAATTTATACTCCCCATCCTCAGGTTTTGGAGTACCTAAAGTGCATGAGAGGACCTGACTCTGAGTCAGCGGGTTTAAGGAAGTGGTTTCTTTCTCAGTGCATGCAGAATCTTCCTTGGCTGTTAATAAAGCGTCCTGGTTATTACTCTCAGTCACACCGTAAAACTCGTCCTTAGTATCATTGCACTCACACTTTAGCTTATGTGTTGTAAGGTCGGGCTCATACTCGTCGTTCGCACTGCTGTCCTCTATTTTGATTTTAATGCTGTGCAGGAATGGCAATGCCTTATTGCCTGTATCAGTGCACTGGAGCTCAGCTGCTGCTGCTGCTGCCCCTGGAGAAGCAGCATCCTCCTCAGGATCAGTTTGTAAAGAGGGCAAATCCGTGGCAAATTCAATACAATGAGGGATTTTGGAATCTCTCTCTGAATTCGCTGCTGTTGATGAAGAATCATTATTTAAGAACCTAGCAGCTATTGTATTGTTATCTGCACGGTGTGTAGTAGTTGCTTGAAGGCATTTCCTTGCCTCTCTGAGTATTCTTTGTTGTGGAAATGTATTGTTTGTCTTTGGGCTAGGTGAAGAGGCCCCCTTTGCAACACAGTTAATTGTTAGGTCAGTACTCTTGGCATTAGTGGAAAATTCGGAGTGTGGGAATGTGATCTCGGATACCCTATCATCCCTTATCTCCGCGAAGCAGCTCCCCAGGCCGCCGGAGCAGCGCAGCTCCGGGGCGGCGGGAGCCCAGCCGGGACGGCCCCACTCCTCCGGCAGCTCCGGCTTCACGCCGCCGGGAGGGCCGCGGAGGGCGGGCAGCCCGCCGGGATCCGCCGGGGCCGGGGCCGGGGGCCGGGGAGTGGCGGCGGCCGCCAGATGGTACAAGAAGTTGGCGTGGACCACGCCGGGCGGGCTGCAGAAGCTGGTGCGCCTGAAGCGGATGCTCTGCACCGAGACCTGGCTGGAGACCGAGCTGGAGTCGGAGTCCGAGGTGCTGTCCTCCTCCTCCTCTTCCTCCTCCTCTTCCTCCTCCTCCTCCTCCTCCGAGCTGCCCTCGCTGGAGTCCGAGGCGCCGCTAACCTCCTCGTCCTCCTCTTCCTCCTCGTCCTCCTCCTCCGAGCTGCCCTCGCTGGAGCTGGACAGGCTGGAGCCGCAGTCCGAGTCGTGGGCGGCGCGGCCGGAGCAGCAGCTGGACTCCGAGTCGCTGCTGCCGCTCTCGGGGAAGGCGGGCGGCGGCGGCCCGAAGCCGCGGGGCAGCGGCAGCCGTGGGGCGCTGCGGGGCCGACAGGGCCGCGGCGCGGACAGGGCCCGGCGGGCGCCGCCGGGGGGGCCCAGCGCGGCGGCGGCCCCGTGGCGGCGGCGGCGGCAGCGGGCGGGCAGGGGAGGGGGCCCGGCGGCCGGGAGCCGCGGCGCGGCGGCGGGCGGGGGGCGGGCAGCGGGAGGGCGGCGGGCGCGCAGGGGTGCGCAGCCGCCTGCCGCCAGCGCAGTTTCATAGTTTAGGGGGGGTTTGCAGGGCGCCCGAGCGGGTTCTGGGTAGCTGTGGCCAGTGTATTTACTAAAAATGTGAGGTAGATGAGAGGCCGGTAGCAAGGCCGTGTCCCCCGGGCGCAGAGCTCTCCTCCGGACGGGCAGCAGGGGCCGGGGAGAGCCGTTCAGCCCCAGCCAAAGTTTGTGCTCCTTCCAGAAGCCGGAGAAGGGATCGGCGGGTGCGAGCTCCGGCCGCAGCTCGGCAGCTGACAGCGCCCGGCTGATTTTCCTCCGCTTCGTCTTAAGGACCCGTTCGGTTTTGCAGGATGTGTAAAGGGCTTCCACGTCCTCTCTGGAGATCAGGGTGCATTTGGCGGCGTGGAAAGCGATGGAGTTGATGGCTTTGAGTTTCCTCAACTCCTCCAGGTCGCAGTGATGCTTTTTTACTTTTAAATGATCCATTCGCTTGTGCACGGTCGTTCGCGGGATGTTTTTGAGCAGGTCTGTAAAAACCTGGGAGAGTGCAAACATTTGCTTTCCTTTAATGATGAGGTAGCCGAGCCTCACGCCATCCACCTCTTCAAAACCCGACTTCAGGTCTCCCATTTCGTGAATTAAATAATTCCCAGCATTTGCAGAGAGAGAGAGAGATGAAAAAAAAAAAAAAAAAAAGCAAAAAAAAAAAGAAAAAAAAAGCCACACACACACAATCCTCAGCCAGATGCTGTATTTGTCTCAAGGCATCCTGCTAATAAAATATAACAAAGGCTGTTATTCCTGGTGAATGAAGTGCCAAACTTTAGACAAAATTGAAAAAAAAATAAATTAAAAAAATACCGTGAGGCTACAATCAATATATAATCTTAAAAATCAGGTTTGCCAAAGTGTTTCTCTAAGTTGCTGCTGAAGATCAGTACCTGTTCCCTTTCATTCCCTGCTTTTCCATTGGAAACTATGATAATGGAATGTGAAGGGAGGAAGAGAAAAGAAATGCAGCTGCTATTCCCGCCGCTGCTTTAGCTACAAATAAAATGACAGAGTGAAGTGAGCTCGTCCGGAGACACCTTCATCAATTAATTCCCCTAAAGCCAACGCTGATTGGACACTCCTGACAGGTGATGCAATAAAAATTGATATTCCACCCCTTCCCCCAAAAAATCTCCCACTAATTAGCATACCCTTATACTGCCACCTCCCCTCCCAAAGTAAATAATACAGTTAGTATATAAATCTTTCTATTAAACAATCCGAGCTCAAACACACTCAGACCTCTCAGACTTCCTCGGCACTAGCTTCCGAAGAAGGATTTCTATGGGGTCTTTTCCCCCTGTAGTTTAGTATATTTTTAGCCTGTTTTGGACAAACGTTGCTCTTTTGTGTATGCCGAGAATTTAAAGGACATAAGTCTGATCGTAGCGATGAAAAATCCTTCGGTAACGTGGCCGCTTTAAACTAGCGTTTTATTCTGCATTGTGTGGAAAATGAAGCTTAGCGAAAACGTGCCGAACAGCCTGGTATTTCCCTTTCCGAGGCTCCGAAGTTAAATGCTCGGTTGTTAACGAGAGGGAATACTTACATTTTCGAGTTTCTCTCGATTTTCCTCTTCTGCTTAATTAGCTTTTTACAGCCGGGAACTAAGGTTATTTTGCTGTCTGAATATCACGGGTTCCTGCACCGTGATACTGTAACACTTTTAACTGAAATTCTGCCTGTAATATTGCGGGAGGGGGGAGGAGGACGTGGGCTCACGTCAGACCCATAACAAAGCATAGATAAGCCAGAAATGTATACACTGTTCACAATTAACCGTGCTGGATCACGAGCTGGAATGTCCTATAGTCCTGGAGCCCCCGTCAGGATTCCTGCGTGCTGATTGTTCCAGCAGAGAAAGGAGAATGTAAAATATCCAAGGTGCTTCCAAGAGCCTTTACGTAATAACAAAAAAGTGCTGGCACACACAATGTCGGATCTTGCGAGGGGCTAGGATGCTTTTGGCTCGCAGTTCGCCTGTTCCGCTCGGAGCAGCCCTGCCGCAGCTTTGGGATGTTCCATTTAAAGCAGCCCCTTAGAATCAATTTGAAGAAGCAGCATGAAGGTTTAACCTCTCCTGAGGAACGTTAAATTATTCGAGTGTCAGGAAGGTGGGTTTCGCAAATGTTGCGAGAGCTGCACGCCTCTCCCCCGTCACGTTGAAGTGATGCCGCTGGCGCTCTGCGCGTTAGGCGCTGCGGAAAAACACAGCGCCAATCTCTGCGGCGCAGCCAGTGTTCCGCTGGGTACACACACGAACGCTCCCGTGTATCACTGCACATCCAGAATTAGACATATCCGTGAGGTTAACGAGATATCTCATATTTCTGGGACTTGGAGGGGGGGGAAGTCGACGGAGGAAAAATAAAATAAAATAAAAATTTAATTCTTCAATCCCAAACGTCAGTATCCACTCCGCGTATTGGCAATATTGTGCGTGGAGTTCGTGTTACCCCATCAGGTACAGCGAAAATAAAGCGCATAATCACTCTGTAAAAAAGCAGGTTTGCACGCCAAGGCGAACTGCAGGCGAGCCCCCAATTTCGCAGGAATTCTAGAGAGAAGTGGGAATTTGGAGAAGTGCATCCGGGAATGGAGGAAGTCTATTGAAGGGAGCCTCTAACTCGGAAGGCTGAGGTTGGAAAAGTCAGCCCTGGACTACTGTTGCTCTCAGCGCAGATGTAATCGCCGCTGTTCAACTTAATCCATGTGTGTGCGGACCGCGATGCCCAGTTTTTTCCCTTCGAGACCCAGGGATAGTATTCCCAGCCGAGAAAGCAGAGCTACAGCAAATTACATTTTGTCCCTCGAATTAGAAAAGGATCATTGAGTGGATCTCGTGATATTTCAGCCTTTGAACGTAACTGAGAGGCAGCAGTGAACAATGCCTCGGCACAGCTACGACCATTCGCGGAGTTCCCTTCCCTCGCCTCGCCTCGGGATCCCCCGGCTTTGCCTTCCTCTTCCTTGCTCGTGGGAGAGGCACCCCGGTATATGCTGAGCCTGAAAGCAAAGTTTCGAGAGAAAACAGCTGCTGGCGCTAAAAAGGAATCATCGTAGTCTTTCTAGAGCTAGAGACAATAAGGTCGTTTAAAAATTCCTCCTGATGTACTTATATGCTGCCAACACCCCCACCCCCTCCCCACTGCTCTCCTCCCCCTGCTTGAAGGTTGAGGCTATGGAGTCAACAGTAAAGGAACAGCAAACTCCGAGAAAGCTGCTCGGAAGACGTTACCAAAAACCCCGATGGGCTGAAAAGCCCTTTATTTGCCAGGTAGTTCAGCTGGGTTGATTCCTGTGTAAATCCACGCGTGCGTTCGCACGCAGGGAGCCATGGGCACCCGCACCCACGCACTGCCACTGACAGCCTGGCAGGGGGATTCGGCAACTATTTAAAAAATGCATAATTTCTGTTGGTTTAAGTCCGATGCTACCAAACGTTTAACACTGGTGGCGGCCCTTCGGCGATCCTCAGTGATGCCAAAGGTGCGGCGGGGTCGGGGCAGAGCCAGATGTCGAGGGGGAGAGACACACCAGAAGTCTGGGAAAATGTCACACGCCCGACCTACACATCCCACCGTATACTCACACACACTTTCGGTTCCATCTCTTTCTCCGCATCTCACACTGAGACCTCAGTTTCTCTACTTCTCCATCGTTTGGGGTTTTTTTTGTGTGTGTGTGCTTTCCCTTGGCCATCAGCACACGTTGTGTATCCGGGGTCGCCTCCGAGCAGGCTGGGGGGGGGATCCTGATAAAGAGCCAGCCGAGGCCCCTTGCACAAGCACATTAAGGGCAGGGGACTTGAAAATGGATTTGCACGCACACAGGGGATTGCGATCAATAGCCACCAACATTTATGGCTTAGATTGTTAATGTGAAAGCTGGCCAAAAGAATGAAAATGAAAAATTAAAGGTGCCTGGTATCAATTACATGAAAAGTTATGCAATAATTGCCTCACTCGGAGCCAGGGTGTGTTCCTGCGTGTTTGTGTGTCCATGTGCATGTGTGTTCAGACCCATATGTATATCTAGCTATCTCTCAGGAGCAAGGGAGTTTCTTTGTTAATTTTGCAGACTGTGTCACCCTCGCTGGTGATCAAAGATGAACATGATTAAAGGGAGGGATGTTTGTCTCACATTTCTTGAAATAAGGGCACCCAGAGGTGCCTGGTTTCGCCAAATACATATACATGCAACTACAGAGAGTTGTGTGTATGGGTGCACACACACACACACACACAGACTATCAATCAAACGTGCTCCTTTTCACGCTGAGTAGCGTGCAATCTGCGATCTACACTCCATAGTCAGTAGTATTTCAGTCTCGAAGCTGTCTGGCCGAAGGATAAACCTCATTAGAAAAGAAAGAGCAAAATAATATTCATGATACCTCGCTGTAGACCTATTCCCATTTATTCGAAACTGTTACTTTCATTTTTGAAAACTTGTGTAAAAATATATATGCTCCGGGGAAGTGCTTAACCATGTCGTTCCAGAAAGAAAATGTGTGTAACATTTAAAATACTCCTTTTACCTGATGCTTTGATTTATTTTCATAGTATGATTATGTTTAAATACCAGTGCAATTCAGCCTGACCTCTTCCTTCTGCAATGAAGTAATGCACACACTATTTACAGTCTTTAAAACGTTTGGTTGGGAAATGCAACAGCGATGTCCACCAGCGGTTGTACTAATGGGGAGAATCCTTCTGAAAATCTTCGGGAAAATCTAAGAGGTCACTTGCATTTTTACACTAGGATTGCCACATTATTAGAGTATTATTATTATTTATATTATTTGTTAAGTGCTGGGCCATGTCTTCAGGTATTGACAAGCATAAAATAAACCTTTTGCTTTCATGATGCTGGGCAGAAATGTACATTGCAAATGAGAAGTTGTTTTCTAACCCTACACCCTGCTTTAGGTATTTCTGGGCATATTTGGCTCAAGGAGGACAGAGATAGAAAGCAGCTAGAGGCTATCACAAAGAGTCCAGTAATGTAAATATAATAGGGTCAAAGAACAGTATAATAGGATCCTTCTGTTATTTTAAAGTCAGCCAAATGTGACTGCAGTACCTAAAATTTGCCGTAAATTCTGGTATGACAACAAATCCGAATGTATAACTAAATCCCCATAATGTGTAGGACAAAGAAATGCCAACCATCAGTCTGAAAAAAAAAAAAAATATCGTGAACTGGGTAACACTCATGCCTAGGAGTTTCAGGGTGGTTTTTTTTTTCTTCTTTTTTCTTTTTATTTTCTTTCTTTCTTTCTTTCTTTCTTTCTTTCTTTCTTTCTTTCTTTCTTTCTTTCTTTCTTTCTTTCTTTCTTTCTTTCTTTCTTTCTTTCTTTCTTTCTTTCTTTTTTTTTTTTTTGGTAAACAAAGCAGCAATGCAGAGTTCTGTTAAGTGCTTTTTAAGTTGTGTTTTTCCCGTGGGGGCTGGGGTGTCACTTGCACACTAGAATTTTGTGCAACGTATAATCGCCATGGGCTAAGACTATTTCTTCAGTTTGATGCTCCTGCTAGTTTTAAAATACTTTCTAGCAGGAGTTTCTGGACACATACTACATGCCATGTTGTTTACTGACCCATAATCAAAATGCAGTGACCTTCTACCCTTTTTTTGCCCCTTGACCTATGCTGAATTCAATGCAGCCTTTATAAATTTGCAAATCCTTGGACGTAAAGGGGATTTGGCGAGGCTTTGTTCTGAAAAGATCCTAAAAGTTTGCATTTTTAATTAGACAAAGGTAAAGCAACAAACATTGGGAAATAAGATCCTTCCTTGCACATAGGTGATCACTCTTAATTTCTGCACTGGGGAACTACATCTTAAGAAACACACCCAGCAAACTGAAAAGCAGTTACAAACGTAGATGAGGTTATGAATTGCACCAAATTAGCAATGTGGTACAAATCACTTTCATGACGTAAGGGATGGCCAGGCCACAATCTTCTGGCGCTTCTCATCTCCAAGGACCGTGTGGATCCTGGTGACCCGGGAAAAGGGGAGAGCCAGCGATTTGATCTGGAGCTACAGGCACATTCCCTTATCTCCTTTGCTATCAGTCAGTTTAAAGGACACCGTAATTATGATGGTGATAAAACAATGCCTGCTTATGTGTGCTGAATAAATAAAGAATGTTTACAGCCCCAGAATGTTTCAATTCCAATTAAACTCTATCAAAGAAAAGCCCCTCTCCCTCTCTCCCTCCCCCCCCCCCCCCCCCCCCGACTCCCTATTTACCTTCTTGGTTGTAATATGGCCCCATGAAATAAACCGGCCTTCCAGTTTGCGATTAAGGCCACACTGGGGGGAGGGGAAGGAGGAGGAAGCGGGGGGGTGAGACAACATACACTGCCGGTCCCACAATTACTTGGGTCGCCTGCATCCTTTTTTTTTTTTTTTTTTTTTTTTAAATTTTTTTATTATTTGTTTGTTTTTCAATTGGCAAAGGCGTGATGATGCGGGGGGACAAGGCACTTGGGGATCCCGCTCCAACCACCGGCCAAGGGAATTGGGCTGAATTCATCCAGCGCCCTGAGGCGCTGAGGGATGGGGCTGTCCCTCCCGCCCCCCGCCCCCTCCGATGCCACCCCGCCGGGGCCTGGGGGAGAGGGGCTCCTCTTCCCTCTGCGGCGGGAGGGGGAGCTGCAAACGGGAGCCTGAAAACGCATCCCACTCACTAAGACACAAGGATCATTTCAAATATTCATTGTATCAGCAAATCTCATCATAATCAGATTAAAGGAAGGTTTGGGGGGGGTGTGTTTGCCTGTGTGGCTGGGTGCAGAACACCAACCGGGCTACAAAGGAAGCAGAAAGCGGGTTCCTTTCCCCTGCCTCGGTCACACGTGGGGAAAAATGAAAAGCAGTAATTTTTGCAAGAAAGGGACACTTTAAAAAGCTGTGATTCGCCATTCCACCCTGAGCAGCACGTTTCTCTCAGAGGCTGTTTCCTGTTAAACTTTATGCTTAATATTTCTATATGATGCTCTTATTTATTTGTTTGTTTTAAACTCCAGATAGAAAGGAATCCCGCTGTGGAAGACACTGAGGTAGATTTTCTCCATGCCAGTTCCCTTTGAGCTTATCTCAGCGGAGGGAACAGATTTTCTACATTCGAGCTTTAAAATGCATATTTCATGGAGTTGTCCAGGGTGAAATGTTTAAATCCGTTTTGGGGAAGCGGGTGAGGAACTGGGAGCATTTTTAGGTCTGCTCGATAGTCGCGGGCGCTTTGCCTTTGGAAAGTTTAGACCCCCAAGACCCTCAATTCTACTGGCAGAATTAGGATGGACTTGGAGGGTCCTAAAAGTGACCATTCACTAAGGCGGGGGGCTACGGCTTGCAACAACGTGCTCGGCAACTTAATCTTACGCTAAAAAGAGCGCAGAGGGGGAAGAAAAAAAAAAAAAAAAAAAAGAATGGAGTACAAACTCCCGACATTTGTAGGCGCTTCCAAGGTGGACCGTGCATTTTCCAGCTGATGGGAACGTGTGTGTTTCGGAGGAAAACGGAGCGAAGGTGAGTGTTTGTCCTCGGATCCGCCAGTTCGGGCAGAAACAATGAAAGAACAAAGGGAACCGCTGCTCCGGGGAACATTTCACGTTTGCCTCCTCCGTTGGAGCCTCGCCGCGAAGGGCTGGCGGGAGGACCCGCTCGAACGTTACCTTCAGAGGCTGTGCGGCGGCGGCGAGGGTGCCAGGGAGGGACAGAAAGTTGCGGAGCGATTTAAATCGCCCCCCGTTTGCCGCCGGAGCCCGCGGCAGCAGCCGTGCCCGCTGCCAGCGGGAGCCGCTGATTTCATGGCTCTGAACTCACCGGAGAGTCCGCACCACGGCCAGCCGCGGCCGGGGGGCGCGGGAGAGGGAGCAGGGCCGGCCCGGGCGCCCCCACTGCCCCCGCACCGGGACCCCGGTGTGCGGGGTCTGCCCCGCGCCACGGCGGGCGCTGGGAAGGACGGATCTCCCCGGTAACTGCCGAGGCGGCGAGAGAGGAAGCGGAGGTTAGGAGGCGGGGGGGAGGGGGGGGGAAGATTAAAAAATCTGCAATTATTTGCAAATCAAATAAATTGCATCAAAGCGCGGGTGGGGGTGGGTGCAAACAAACATCGCCGGCGCTCGGCTCCGCGGAGAGCTCGGGACGGCGGACGCGCAGCCCCGACGCGAACCGTTACAAAGGGCGGCGGGCAGGGCCGGGCCCCGTCCTGTCCCCCGGGAGCGCCGGCAGCCCAGCCCCGCCGCCCACCCGGGACACACACGCTCGATGTGTACAGCCGGAGCGGGTGGTAGCTCCAGCGTGCCATGAGGAAAGCGCGGGGCGCTGCGGACCCGAGCCGAGTCGTGTGTCGGCGGCGGGGCCCGCCCGCCGAGGCGCCGCCCGCCATTGGCGCGGGCGCGGGGGCTCTCGGCCGCTGACCTTTCACCCCTCCCCCCCCGCCCGCCGCTTCCTTTGCTGCCCGACCACTTTTCTACCCACAGTTCCCCGCGCCGGCCGCGCTCGTGCCGCGTTCGAGCCTCCCGCCCCCTCCCGCCAGCCCGGGAAAACCCGAGAGCGGCGGCGCCTCGGGGAGCGCCCAGCGCCGGGGCGGGGCGCTCTGTGGCGGCGGCAACAACGGCCGGGTGGGGGCGGGGGAGAGGCTGAGGCGGGCCCGGCCGCGTTTGAACGGGCCGCGGGGCGTGAGGCGGCGGGGAGAGCCCGCGAGGCGCATTGAACCGCTGGTGCCGGGGGGATCCTCTCAGTGGCCGTCATGTGGGAGGGGGGCACCGAGACCCACTGGGAGTGGGGAGGGGGAAGGGCTCGGGAGGGACTCCGGGTGGCTGAGGGCTGGCGGGGGCGCCGGGGGAAGGCTGGGGGCTGCGGGGTAGGGGCTGAGGAGGGGAGTCCTCCCTGTGAGGTGTGAGGTGCCCTACCTGCGCGGTGTGGGGAGAGGGGGTGCCGGGGAGAGGATTTGCCTGTTGAATATTGCTGGTAGACGTTAATCTCGTGCTTTAAAGCGCCTTGTCAGTGGCTTTAAGGAAATCAAACGTGACATTAATCAAATCACACAAATGTAAACATTTATAAGTTAAATCCTAATATTATGCAATTATTTAAATCAAGCAGTGGTTTTTCCTCAGTGTCGTGTTCTCGCTCCTCCTGTCTTCCGCACGTGCTGTGAGTTTCCCGCTGGATCCCGGTGCCCCATGTCCTGCTGGGTCCCGGTGTCCCATGTCCCGCTGCACGGTGTCTGACGTGTCAGGCACAAACACCGTCCTGATGGATTTGGGACTGCAGGCGGCAAAATAGCGCTGTACTCTAAATGTTGCTCAGCCTGCAAACCCAAGCCCATCAAGAGTAAAAAGCAGTACGCTTTGCATGAATCTGAGGACAAAACCCTCAAATAATACGCTGTGGCGGTGCTGTTCAGTTTTTTTCCCCGTGGGGATGTGTAGCGGGTGATCCGCGTGTAAACGCGCGAGGGAGGAAGCTGTGGTGACAAACACGGAGCGGAGCCCTGGCAGCCTCGGCAGGGTTTTCGGGCGAAGTGACACGTGCAAGACCCACTGGCTGTGGGCAGGGGACATGGGAGCGAAGCACCGCGTGTGGTGTGCGGTGCTGGGACGCGGGGGGACTGAGGGCCACTCGGCGAGAGTCGCAGGGGGAGCCCAGGCAGATGGGATGAGGGAGCGGGGCAAGAGGGCTCCCGCACGCAGCTCTGGGCCGGGCTGGGGGCTGCAGGTGGGCTCGGAGGTCAGGCTGCACGCACGCCACAGGGCGAGTTCGGGGAAAAGCAGCGACGGCCAGAGACTCTGCGAAGCGGCCGGCGTCTCCCAGTCTTCTGCCTCCCTCCCGGCCCTTCCCGCTCCCCTCTCCCGGCGGCTGCTGCGGCGGGGGAAAGGGGATTTGGGGGTCAGGGAGGAGAACAATGCTGAGCCGCCTTTTGTGTGCAGCACCGTCCCCTGAAGGGAAGAGGCGAGCACTGCAGCGCCCGGGTCGGGGCGCGTCTGTAGTGCTGCCTCCTCTCCTGCGGGTAGTGCTCACGGCATGCGCGGGGCCGGTGGCAGAGGTCGGGGGCAGCCAGCGGAGGGGTGAGGGCTCCCATAGGCCGGCCTGCCCGCACCGCCGACCCCGGGATAGGCTCGGGAGCGGGGCTGGCGGCGGGCCAACCGGGCAGCCCCACTCGCCCTGCAGCACGCTTGGCGCCGGGGGCGGGAGAGTTTGGGGGTGAGCAGCTGGGAGAGTAAAATCGTGGGTGCTCTCGGCGGCGCGGCGCTGAACTGGCGGGCTCGCCCGGGGGATTTCAAGGGTGAGCGGGGGTCTCCCGTCAGCGGGGCGGGCTCCGGGCAGGCTGCCGTAGGTAACATGGAGGGGCCGTGCCTGCCGGGCAGCGAGCGGGGTGGGAACCCGCGCTCCCCGGCGCAGCGGCGTGCGAGGCCGCAGGAAGCGGCGGGAGCGGGGCCGGGCGGCGGCGGCGGAGCCGGGGGGAGGAAGCGCAGCCGGGGCTCCCTCTCCGCCAGGCGCTCCCCATTGTTCCCCGGCCGCCGCTTTTCGCGCCGCTTTCCGCCGGCGGGGCTCGGCCGGCCGGAGTGGGGGGAGAGGAGAGCTCCCGCCCAGCAGCGCCGGTCGCCCCGCCGCCCCAAGCCGGTGTGGTGTGCTCGCCCGGGGGGGCCGCGAGAACGCGGGTACATGAGTGGAGAGGAATCTAGAAGTACCATCCACTGAGGCAGCGCCTATGAGGCTGCGGCTCACGTGTTACTTGAAAGGTAAAAAAACCAACCCCGCTGCCGCAGTGGGTTTGTACATAAATAACATCTGTTTGTGGGTGGATTTTAGAGCAGGACTTACACAGAAATCGGGAGAAACTGCTCCGAACCACTGGATTTGGAATAATAAATGTAGGCACAGAGAATTTTGGAAGGAACTCGTCTTAATGGTCTGTTTATAAAAATGAAGATAAATCTTATCCCGTTTTTCATCTAAGCACCACCGTGTCTGGATTTTTTTCCCCCAATCGATTGTTTTATGTTGATTTGAGATTTTTAAAGATTTGTTTGATAGGAAAAGTGTTGGCTGTATTTTTTTTTTTTCCGTGAAAATAATCAGAAATTAAATTGCTTCGGTACGCCATTTCAGACCTGAACTTTCTCATGCACTCACATAGGGGAAGAATTGACTGACTTGATGTTCAAGAAAATTTCCAACAAGTGCCCTCAATCTAAGGGAAAATATATGTCTTTGAGCGTTGTTTCTGGCAGATTAAACTAAAACGGGTAGGGTCTCGTATTTGTGCTGAGGGAAGAATTTCTAGAGGACTGGTTATTTTAAGAAAATCCTTTCTAGGAAAACTGTGATTATTTTTAGCAAGTTATTTCCGAGTGCGTGAGAATTTATTTTAAAGGATTGTGATGTCTAGATTATCATTCTAGATTTAAATATATCGCCAAGAAATTAACGTTGTGCACAGATCGTGAGCAGCAAGGAAAAGAAATTAAAGGACGATATTTATGGATATCACCTAGCTGAAAATAATTCTGAAGTGACTTTCCTTCCCCTCACGTACACTTGGGAAGTTGCATGCTTGCACTCATTGTTAATACAGTTTGGGACTTTTCTTTCAGTCTTTGTAAACTTGCAGGCTTTTGTGGGACTCGTCCAAATAAAAGCTCAATCCAGTTTAGATGGTAAAAAGCATCCGTGTTATTCGAAAGCTGAAGCTGCAAGTAATATTTTAGTAGGAAAACACCACGCTGGTAATATCTAAAGGCATTAACTTGAAGATCAAGGAAACAAAGATTTATTTTTTTTGTTTGTTTGGTTTGGTTTACTTCTCCTACTTAAGTATTCCGGAGATGCATTTACTTTTGATTGCTGCTTGGCAGTTTTCAAAAGGTAACTTCAAATTTCGAAAGAATAATTCAAAAGGACATTTAATGCTCTTGTATTTACTAAAACAATATATCGCTATTTGAAAACTTACCTTATTGAAAGGGAAGATTAAAAAAAAATAGTCATTGTTGCCATTCTTCATTGCTCTCTATTTTGTATTTCTGTGGAATGTGTTGACATATTTCATATATTAAGTTTTTTTCACAAAGGAGCATTGTTATTACTTTTAATTGGGAAGTACCACAATATAAAAATTACCCATATTCCTGATTCTGAAGTACCATAGGAAGATTGACAAAAAGTGATCCCGGCTTGCGCGCTTAATTCGCCAGGAATGTTAAGCTTCCCGGATACACCCTATGTGGTCAAGTTAGACTTTCGCTCTTAGGCGGTTTTTAATGGTAAAAGTCGTACCTAGAGGAAATGTATCTCTCTACATATATGTGGAATTGAAATTAGATGGTAACTGGCAGTGGGAACAGAGCTCACTGATCGACTTTTTTTTTTTTTATTGCATTTGGCAACCTCTTTCTTTCAGAGACACAATACAATTAATTAACATATTCTGGGGCGTGTTTTTGAGATTGGGAAATGGTGGCCCCTTGTTGAGAAGAAAACACTTTAAATAAAAAAGTAACATTGTTTTGTCCAAATGGTACTGGGAAAAGCAGAGCAGTATTGCTTATACAGCCTATGGATGTGGTTGATTTACTCCAATTTGCTTTAGCATATAACAAACCAGCTTTTCCTTTCCCACGCCTATATTAGATATATGTGTTTTGTTTATACAAATCCATCTGAAATAGGTCTTTATTTAAGATATTTGATGGGAAATGCAGCATGTAGTTTCTCATATTTAATACGTAGTACAGATACTATTCCTAAATCAAAATCAAATAAATGTGACCTGTGACACAACATGGTATCACACTGCAGATCGCAACACAACAAATGTGAAAAAAGGCTGTTAATTTATATGGAATGGTAATTTAGCAAATCCTGCATAGAGATATGCCTATAGAAGAAAAGTAATCTGTGGCTTGGTTTTGGAGTGATACTATGTAAATGTATTTAATAAAAATCCAATGAATTAATACATACCTCATAAAAATCTGAACTTTGAAATGAAGTGCTCTTCTTTGAAGAAAAGCCCTGCGTTATGTTTAAGTCGCATATAATTTAAATTCCAGAGTTTACTAACCCAGCTTTTCAGGGCTTAATACAGCATTAATATTGAATATGGTTTGCTAGAAGTTTATTTCAGGTTCTTTTGTGTCATACTGTAATTATCATTACTTTGACTTGACACGTATAAAAATGTGGTTAACGTTTAAATGCCTTTAAAATTTAGAGAATTATAAATTAACTGTCACATTTAAATCTTTAACTTCTATCACTTAGGGAATGTTAAATCTTTAAAAGGAAATAATCGCTGCGCTTAAAAACATCCTGTGCTAGGATTTCTTTATTTAGAATTTGGTTTGAGATGGTTCATTCAAAGAAAATCCCTTGTTTCGTGTTTACTATAAACCTCAGCCTGAAATTAACATTTAAATGCCAACATTAGTAACAGAAGCAGTACTTGAAAACCACCAATTTTATCCATTGCTGCTAGTTAAGTGGAATTTACCAAAGTCTCCAAAGGTGATAATACAATTAAAAGTAAGAAAATTAATACAATAGTTGGTGGAATTACTTTCCCCTTTCTTTGCAGTCTAAAGAATTACAAAATTTGTAATTAAGTTCACAGAAAAGAAAATAGCGCAACACAAGAAGAGGCATGGTGCTCAGGAGATGCACTGACATGACCTTTGATGCTGCTACCTGTACTTGCATAATATGTAAATATAGCGTGTGCGAACTCCTGATCAAGAAGTGACTACATCTTAAATGTTGAAACTTTTAAATTCTTCAATACGTTGCATTTGGATAGGTATTACATACAGATTTGAGCAGTATATTAAAGAACAAGAAGAAAAAGAAAACTTTGCTCTTAGGATAATTTAAGAGTAAGCACGTAAAGATACATTACCATTTTTAATATGAGTTCTATGGACATGCTATATCCTTCATAATTGAACATGGACACAAATAATTTGTTGGAACTAAGGCAGATTGCCATTTAAAACACACTGCATGCAAAGGTCAGCACACAAGAGTTGCATTTTATTTTGTGTAAAGTGACCATTTTGCTGCTGCCTTCTCAGAAATGAATCAAATACCCATGATTAGAATGTATTTCAGTGAAGACTGTTAATGATTTAAACCCACATAAACAACAAGCAGACAAGCATCAGTGTATTTTGAATGGATAATCGAGAGATATATTATTCTACCTATGGAGTATCACTAAGTTAATGCAATTTTCCTGTTTTTAGTTGCATCTCCTTAGCTGCAGCGTGTATCCTTTTGCACATAGGTAAAGATCAAAGCTTTCTCAACAAAGACTCAATCTGAAAACTGAGTAAAAATTGCTATGAGAAATTTGCTTTCTGGAAAGAAGTGAGTTTCCCCGCTCTACAGCTCTGAGTCCCAATATGAATTCATGTTTTCTAATACAGTATGCATTTTATATAAAGTCGATGTTTTTGCTGTTATTCCTGGAAGACTCTTCCGATGATTATATCCAACTGGTAATGCGGTTTTGTAAATGACTTTTTCTTGTTTGATGCTTTTTATTTTTTTTTTTTTTTAATTCACTAAACTTAAAATATCATTTTGCACATTTTAGAAAAAAAATAGTGACATTTAAAGCAAGCATTCAAAAATCTTAGCGTTATTGTTGGAACTGATTAATTGATAGTAAAAATATAAGGTGAATAACTCTCCATTTTTGTTGATGAAGCTGAAGTGCTATGCACTAATGTATGTTAACATTTTCTTGAGGAATTCCTTAAACTTTTAAAAACAATTTGCATTTGGAGAGTGTAAGTTTCTTTCACTTGCAAATTTACTCTATTTGAAAAAGTATCAAAAAAAAAAAAAAAAGAAAACATACAGTCTTCTTGTATGTTTCTTATAACCTAACTTGTTTAGCTCCTAGGTTTTGTAGGTTCCTTTTAAGAGAACTGGATTTTCTCCTTGCATTTAGATTAACAATGAAATTATTCATTCTTACTCACTGAATTATATTCCTCTAATTGTTTTAATCTCTTATATATCACTATAAGAAGGACAGGGTTCTTTTTTTAAAAAAGAAAATTGGCCTTCTGTGTCATGTCAATGCTTATTAAATACTACAATCATAAGAGCATATATGCTACAAGATTTTTTGTTCTGATTCCATAGCTGTTATAGGCTTAGTGTTTGCAGTATTTATTTAGTGGTAATGCATTTCTTTTCCTATTTTGCATTTCAAAGGTCTTCCCTAAAGGATTGTTTTACAGAACTATCAAAAGGTTATCTAAATTTTTCAATCAAATATTACACAATACCATAAGGTGGTAGTCATGGAGTTTCTTTCAGTCCATGTACACTCTTTCTATAGAAAGAATCAAACATAAATCCATAAAAAGACAACAAATGTTTCATTAAATAATTGAATGTATTAGGCTTGACTGAATTTTGACCAAAGCAAAATTTCAGGCTGTTCAATACAGAGTTGGTGTATTACATGGTGTGAGATTAAAATATTTTTATTTGAAAACTCTAGAGCAGGTTTTTCACAAATATACTCTTGTTGCCATGGTGCAGCTTTAATCAGGTTGTCGCAAAGTGATTAATTTTTTCTTTGGTGATGCTTCTTTATTAAACTAAAAATTGTGCTTTAAAATAGCTAACATGAAAACCATGAAACAGGAAGACTTGGGAATTGTACTAGTTGCTTTTCAAAGAAGAAATTGCAGGAAGACCTTCTCAATGAATTAAAAAAAAAAGCTGTGAGAAAAATTTGCAATTATTTGTACAAGTTTTACTAAATGTATAAATTCATCCAAGAAATTAAAATGTATTTACTATATATTCATTTTTAAAGGGATATTTATTTTAATTTACCTGTCAGGGAAATAAAGGACAGATTTGCTGCTGTACCATGATTTTTAAAAAATTTTTATTTTTTTGGTCAGGGTTAACAGAATCATTGAGACTGCTTTTTAAATTAGATGTCATTTTCTTGACAAGAGTGAAGAGGGCTGGGACACTGTATCTATCAGCTTCAAATAATTTGCGTTTTTTTAAAACACCAGGATATATTAATTGCTTTATTTCCTTACAAAGTAGTTGCTTGCACCTGTGATTTTCAGGGTATTTTTACAAGCTTTAAAAGTAATAAAAATAGCGTTGTAAGTATGTTTTATAATGTAAATAGTTTTATGTTCAAATTCGTATTCTTCAGTGTGGAGATAGGACATATGGGTGTGGGATGGGGCTTTTTTGAGAGCAATCTCTGAATGATTTTACACGAATCAAAACATACTACATTCCAGTCCCGCCCCCCCCCTTCCATTTTTTAGATGTGCCTTAAAAATTTCTAAACTCTCAAGGATATTGGAACATACATTTAGAGAGAAATGTTTAGAATGTGTCTCAAACGGCTGTGTTAATCACGTGTTTGGCTGGGCCCTTCATCTAGGGAGCTACCATCATCATTCCGTTTTTGCCTGCCCTCCATTCTTCCTCTATCTAAATAATTTCACTTAAAACTTTCAAGTAGAGAAAAGAGCTTGACCTCAGATATCCTGCATACGAACTGCAGACTTGGATGTCTCCAGGGGGTAGAGAGTTGTGCACATCCCACCTCTCCCTTCCACACCACAGTTCGTCATAGTCCTGTACCCGAGTGCAGATGTTTTATTAGTTAATGTATAACATATAACCTGCATATATATAGGTCCAAGTAGCGATGTGTCCAGGAATGTACATAATTCAGTAGTGATTTGTACAGATACTGTGTCGACTAAGCTGGCCTTGCAAAATCATAATGAAAAATACAATCCACGCACAAATACAATTTCTCTGCCTTTTAGAGTGGTAATGAAAATAAATCAGTGGTATCTTCCTTGCCCAACACTAAATAAATAAATAAATGCTGGCCCTGGGGCAAGTGAGTGAGCAGAATTTTGCAAGGCTGCATTTAATTTCTCTGTGCTCCTAACAATCTCCACAATTAGTTCCTTCTGCTACAGGCATACCTGCTTACAATGGAGAACTGAATAGCCTGAGATTTTCCTCCCTGTTTACCACCTCGGTTCTCTCTTCTCCTCCCCCCTCCCCTTAATTAAAAGGGACATCAGAATTAGGATTGTTTTACTAAAAAAACCCAAACGCCCAACTTCTAGAAAGGCATATCCACTTCTAAGTAGAAGTAGAGAAGAGCTGTGCTGGAGAACGTGTTTGGTTTTGTGTCTCTGGCCTCCTCGGTGTCTCCATTTGCCCTGTCTTCTGCCGAGCATCCTCTCCGCTGCCGTGGCGGCGATGGCCGGGCAGCGCTCCACCCGCACGACGAGCTCCGGGGGGGAGAAAGAGCGGGATTAATAATGCATTAGTTTTGCAGCCCCATCGAAGGGAAAATAAACAAAATAGTAAAAGTTGCGGTGAGGGCAGGGAAGTGGCGTAATAGCGAGAATGCATTAGTGCTGCAGGCACGCCGAGGGGATATAAACAGGATAATAAAAGTTGGGAGCGGGAACGCATTAGTCCTGCAGCCACATCAGGGGGAAAATAAACAAGATAGTAAAAATGATTTCTGCGGGGCGGGAGGGGAGGGCGGGAATGGGGCGAGTCCTCACCCAGCCTTCCTGAAGGGGGCATGAGTGGAGTGACAGCGCGGGTGGGAGCGGGGCGCATGTCTGCCACCTCCCCGCCCCCCCGCGCGCACCGAGGAGAGGGGGGCAGCAATAAGCCCGTCTAACGCTCGCCCGGGCTGGGAACGCAGGCGGTTTCGGCACGGGCTGTCCCGAGCCGCGCCAGCGGCTCGGCCGGCGGCCGGTCGCGGCACGGAACGGAAAGCGTTAGTGTTAGGCTGGCCGGAGGGGGAGTCGAGATGGCTCAGCCGGGGGACGGAGAGTGGCCGCACGCCGAGGTGAGTGGCGAGGAGAGCCGTGCGGCGGGCCGGGCCGGGCGGGCCCTCAGGTGCCCGGCTGAGCCGGCTCTTCCGGGCCGCCAGGGGCGGGCGCGCGGTCCTGGCGGGGCGCCGCTGGCTCGCGCACGCTCTCTCGGCGCGGCGGTTGGAGCCGGGGGGGGTGGGGTGGCGCGCGCTCAGCCGCGGCTCACGTTCCATGGGCGGCTCGTGAACCATCGCGAGGAGGCCCAGGCCCGGGCCTTCCCCGCGGGGGCGCGCACTGCGCCTGCGCGCCCGCCCCGCGCTGCTGCCTGTCTGCCTGCTGTGCGGTGTCCTCCTCAGCGCACCGCCGCCGGGCCGCCCCTGCCTGCGTGACTGATACAGCCTGGCCGGTTGGTCGGGCGGGGGCGAGAAGAGGCTCTCGGCCAGCGGTCATGGGCCCTCAATCATTGCCGTGGCGGCGGTGGCGGCGGCGGCGGCTGAGTGACTGAGGGGAGACACCGCCGGGGGAGGGGGCAGCCAGGGGGTACGGCGTGTGTGTGCGTGTGTGCTGTTGACGACGGTGTTTTTAACCCTTAGATGGTCTCTAGCGAGCCGTTGCTGCTGCCTGTGTCACTGGAGGGCGAGTTCTCCAGTAGCATGAAGGAGATGATCGGCGGCTGCTGCGTGTGCTCCGACGAGAGGGGCTGGGCCGAGAACCCGCTCGTCTACTGCGACGGGCACGGCTGCAATGTCGCAGTGCATCAAGGTGAGTAGGCAGGCGGGTGCCAGCGCACCCGCTCGGGCCTGCGGCCTCGCTACTTCCTTCCCAGTGCGCCCTGTCCTCCTCCCCTGGGCCTGCTTCTCCCCCCGCCTCCCTGCCCCTCCTTGGCCGTTTTTCTCCACTTCCCTCCCTCCCCACTCCCAGCCCCTCCTGGTCTCCCATGAAGCCTGTTTCCAGGGCCGTGTGCTTTCTGGGCTGACCTGTCCTGGCTGTGTTTTCCCTCGTGTGTGACTTCTGTATTATGACTTCCTATATTATGGCTATGAGAAAGGAAGAACCCCCCTTCCAGTTTTTTTTCCCCCCTTCCTCCCTTCCCTGAACCTCTTCTGTGTCCATGCCTCCCAGTCTGCCTTTGCACTTCAGCTGTGTCAGTCCAAAGGCTACCTAGAACTCCTTCCCTTCTTTGCAGAACTTCTTACTAATCTGTTCTGGCAATTGTTGCTGTATTTTTTTCTTCCTATGCTCGATCCCTGTTGTCTCTGACTTTCCCAAGTTAGAAAAAAATTATTTGAGGGGCAGCCAGTAGAGGAGGAGAGTTTAGGACTGGAAGAGAGCTGTGTGTAGGGGACTTAGCTGTCATGTGATTTCTTCCTCTGCCTGCTTTTCCTTGAATGTCATTTGGCTGATGTTTCCTGGTAGACGAAGAGACTTCCTGTTGTGGTTCTGCAGGGGGAGGGTGCTAGTTGGAATGACTGAGGCTGGGTTTGTTTGGATTAGTGGAGGCTGGTTGGTTGGTTTCCAGCTTGGCTCAGGAGCTGGTGTGTTCCCTCTATGTGCGATTGTTTTGTTTCTGTCAGTGGGTTGACCCTTCTTGTGAGAGCAGAGGGAGAGACTGGGTTCTGCTGCTTACATTGTTGGAAAGGAAGTTATGATGACTTTTGCTTTATGGTAGCAGAAATAAGAAATAAGATGATAGTGTCTCTGTATCGACTTCCTGGGAGTCACATGAACTCTGTGGCTGGCTCTTTGACTCCCAGACAGTGAACAAATTGGAGGAGACAGAAAATCCTGAATGCAGTTCATTAATCTGAATGCGTAGCGCATATGAAAATACTACTAATGTGTGTCTCATGCTTGGTCTTAAATTGTGGTGAAGATGATATAGTAACCGTTTCAGGTATATGCTCCTTTGTAAGCTGACAAGAAATAATGAGAAATAGTAATAATTTGAGGAGGTCTGCAAAAGAATTGTTATTCTCGTTAATGTTGGATTGAATGCAGAGGGGAGCTGACAGAATCTGTGAAATGAGACTGATTTTTAAATCAGTTGGCTGTTGCCTTGAGAGCTGAGTACAGGTAACCAGTAAGTTAACTGCTTTTGTGGAATCTTAGCATCATGAAAAAGAACACTAAAACATGAGTACTTGTAGAAGTCATACCTGAACCAGGTATTACTTTTGTATTATCTTGGGCATCTAGAGCCTTGTTGATGTTTTCAGTGAAAGAATTTGATGACAGCAGCAGTTGGAGCTGAAACAGTGGGAACAACAGAACTCTATTTTAGGAAATATTCCTAATATAGTGACACACTTTGGTAAATTGGGTACAAGAATATGGAACTTGTTTTTTTTAAGGTCAGGTCCAAATTTGAATTTGAATCTGGCAGGGAGTGTGCAAAGTACTGCTGCTTCTAAATCCAGATGCTGTTGTAGAGGTCTGAAGAAAAGAACTGTATGTCTTGATTTACTGTATCATTGATGTTTCACGTTTTGGATTTGTGTCATGTGAAGGTGGTAGAGGAAGCATGTCCACTCTTCTTGTAGTCTGTTAAAAGTAATAGTCCTCATGGTTAAAGCTGGTAGTCCTTATTTGAGGTTCAGACAGCAGTATTACCCATAAGACTTTATTAACTGCATTTTGTGTTGCTATAATTATCTTTAGTTAAGAAAAAACTTCTTTTCAAGTGTGAAGTCATTGGCAAGTTGTGAAGCACAAAATCTCTTAATGTATTTAAAGAAACTTTGAATAGTAGTGGAAATATAAACCAAAGGAGTCCTGGACCTCAGTAAACAATATTGCAGTGTTGTCAGAGCACAAACCTGTGGTGGGTTTTTTAGGCCCCTGTTACATTTGCAGATATAAAGTACTTCAACTGTGGTCTTTGCCCAGATTATGTTGCTTTTGGATCTAGTTGCCAGCCCTGTCTCGGAGTTGCATTCTGTAATTAGTTTCTTACTCTGCACTGTCTCTTGCTAATTTAAATGTATGATTGCATGTTTAAAGTCTCCCTCTTAGTTTTTGAAGAGGAATTCAAAGTCCCCCTCATCTGTGGTTTATATAGATCCAACAAAAACAATATGTTTTTTCTCATGTTAAAGAACTTCATTGTACAGTAGAAACGGCTTATGAAGCTAGTTTGGTCTGTCAGTACTTGGATAATGTATTTGAAAATCTGACAGCTGATCTTAATATGATGACATGCATATATGTAATAGGAAATTATTTCATTGACCTTCCTTGATAGAAGGAAAAGTCTATTGGCTAGATGTTTTTTATACTACTATTTTTAGTCTTACCTGTTTTGCTGATAAATAAATAGTGAAACAGATCACATTTGAAACGTTGCTGCTTTTGAGTGATTGTATTACTTTTCAAGCTAATAAATTTTTTTAAAACAAATTTAACAAATTTGGCATAACTTTCTAAGTGGAAGCTTGTTGTACTTCATTTCTAGTACCACTGTGATAGGATTTAATGTGCAGTGTGTAGATGTCAATTTGACTTATTAAAATGGTGTGGGATCAACTAATACTAAGGTTTTATTTATAACACTCATATTAGTACTGTAGTGCTGCTTATGTTTGCTGAAATATTTTGTCTTATTCAAAACAGCTTGCTATGGAATTGTTCAAGTACCCACTGGACCTTGGTTTTGCAGGAAGTGTGAATCTCAGGAAAGAGCAGCCAGAGTGGTATGTGCTTTGTTTATTAAGTAATGCTAGTTAAAATGCTTATGTGGATAATATTTACCCAAGTATCCCAGCAATAGTAGAAAATAGCTTAGCTTTCTGTCATAATTCCATCTAGATGCTGTTCAAGAATACTTTCTAATTTTTTTTTTTTTTTTTACGTGGAAATATGTAAGTATTCTGACAGTTTCTGTGGAGGGGTGTGTGTTGGTGTTTTCCCCCCCGCCCCCAGTTGTTTCAAAGATTATTTTCTTCTTATCTATGATGTGAGTTTTGTGTGAATTTGTCAGTTTAATACTTATATGGTTAGATACAGGGAGGAAGTAGAATCCGTGTCCAATTTTCTTTTACAGCAACTTCAGATTGCTAGTTGAAAGCTTCAGTCTAGGAATGCTTATCAAATAAGTAGTGTTCTTAATTTCAGAATCTAATGCTTACTTGGAATGTCATACCTCTAATTGAAGAAACTTTTTCTTTCTCTGTCTTTTTAATTTATTATGGCAAATATTGGGGATTTAGATAATCCTTCTGAACAGAAACAACAAACCCCAACACTTTTTTGTGGTTTTTTTTTTTTTGTTTGTTTGTTTTTTGTTACATGAGGCTTTCTTCTGGCCAGAGTTGTATGTTATTACATCAAGCTGCATGATCTTGGGCATTTTTAGAAAACAAAACAAAACACATTTCTCACTACTTGGCATCTTTTAGTTTGTCTTCCAGCAAAACATAAGGTGTGAGTATTTAGAAAGACTAAGCTATTCCTTTGCTTCTGAAAACATTTTTCGTATAAAAATTGGAAGAGAAGATGATGCAGCATCTTAGAGCAGTGTATAAGCTATTTCTGTCACATCTAAAGAAAAATGAAGAGCCTAAGACCAAATTTTCAGTTACTGTCAGTGACAGAGTGTTTACATGAGCTGTTTGCTCTACCTATTTCCTTTTCTAATATAAAGTATTATAGAAGTGGTAGGATGACTTAATGTTATGTGAATTTTTGGCACAGGACTGAAGAATCTTGTTCCTCTACTTTCTCCCAGCTCACCACCAGTGTTTGCATAGTGCCCTAGTAACCTGGACTTTGTTATGCCTTCCAAAGCAGACCTATTGGTGGGAGCAAGAACAGATTGATTTCAATGTACTCTCCAAGTATTTGTCAACAGGAAATCAAACTTGCCGCCATTTCTAAAGAAAGCCTGTTTCTTTTCCTGGGAAGACCATCGGCAATGTAAAGTTTTAAGAATGGCATTTTTTAATGTTCCTGAGTTTGATATATGTATATTGACAGCAAAGGGAAAAATAAAGAGAGGGGGGAAAAGGGAAATGGCGGCTAGAAGGAGGATTTTTCTGATGTGTGATAGAGAATTTGCATCATGATTTAGGATATAGTTGTTCCCGGTGTCTCCTGATGCAGGGAATGAAGGGGAACTGTACTGAGTTCTAAAATAAACAGTGTTTCACTGTGTTCTTGTAATTTCTTGAGTTTACCAAAGAGAACAGCTTTGAGAGGCATTATACTGCTTTTCTTTGCTGTTTGAAGTTAAGAAGAAATAGTGATGAACTTAACTGATTTCTCTGCCCAGTGTATTCTATTTGTGTTTCCACCTGGTGTGGTCTGTTTATGGTACAGTTCAACAAGTCGATGACTGGTCTTGTTTTGGGGGGAAAGAAAAAAATCTTTCCCATTTGTAATATAGCATAGGTTTAAATGGTTTTCAAGTGAAACTAATTGTATGTGAGGTAGAACAGTTTGATAACAATTCAAGTTAGCGAGTTAGAAACTTGGTGGCTGCCTCTGAGGTGTCTTGGAGAAATCCATAATATTCGAAAACTAAACTCAAGCTCTGACTTCAGCATGAAAACTGTAACTTTATTGTAACCAGTTTGTCAGACTCTGAAGTTGTAACGCACTTACTTGGAAAAGCAGACCTCCTTATCATCACTGTAGGAGACTGAAGCTTAGTTTTTCTGTTGGCCTCTTTTTGTCTAGAAACAAAATCAGAATTAAAATAACCGTACCGCATTGAACATACTTCTACTTACTTACTTTTAATCTTTAAAAAGACCCAAGTCTTGCACTTAAGGCATATTTTTCCCTGTTGATACTGTCTGCTATTTTTGGGGTGTGATGGTTTTATTTTTCTTTTTTAAGCTGCAGTCACTGGGCGAATAAATCCATTCTGATAAGAGACCAGGCTTAATTTCTTACACTAAAGTTAGTAAGGTTAGTCTTGCTTTCACAGCTGAAAGAAATACATGCTCCTGAGTTAGTCTAACTCAAGTAGGTGGGTCACCAGAGAACTTTGCTTAACAGCAGATTAGAGCAGTTGACTTCCCATATACTTTCAGCTGTTGTACACTGATGTCTTCTGTGTTCCCATCCTTTTGTGTGCTGCCACTAAGCTGGTACATACTGCTTGTCAGTGAAAGTGGCGGCTGATTTTTTTTTTTTTTTTTTTCCCAGCCACACGAGCCTCATGGCTGGTTGACTTCTGTTGACTATTTTTGATAGGGAGGTGGTAGCCAGTGTCTTAGCTTTTGAATGCTCAACTACTAGTTGGAAAGCACAGTTCCATATTTAACAAGTCATAGTGAGTCTTAGCCCTAGCAGGGTCATGTTTTTGTGTGTGAGAGTTATTTTTGTAAACCTGAACTGTTTGGCTAATGGACATACTGAGGTGTCTGGTAATTATTTGACTTACTTTATAATCATGCATATGTAGTACATAATAAATAGAAAGTTGTAATTCCAGTATGCACTTTTAACACTCTATAAGTTTTTAACTATTGCTTGAAAAGACGGGTGGCAGCTGCTCCCAGTTCTGCCTGTGTCAGCATCAGCTGTTATTACCCTGCGTATCATGTCCTCACGTGTACCTGAACTTCTGAATCAAAAAGCAAGGCAAATACGTGTTGATGAGGGAAAAAGTAATATTAGGGTCTGTGTGAGGGTGTATGCGTATGGAGTAGTATGTAAAGGACTTTGGTCCAGGCTTGGGAAATTGAATGGTGCATATATGTTGTCCAGTGGCTGATAGTACTGGTATCCAAAGAGAGACTACAGAAGCTAAGTTTAGGAACTGCAGCACAACTGTTGTTCAAAAAGACTTTTTTCCCCATATATTGGTTTAGACAGTTCCTGATGACACCTCCCCACCAGAGAAGGGGAATCAGGAAAAGGAAAGGAGGCCTGTGGGTTGAAATGGAAACAGATTTAATAAAATATTAATAAAGAACTAATATTAATCCCAATACGAATGAAATACAAAAGGTTATACTCAGCCCGTATAGTGGCCATGAGCTGTGCACTCCCAGCAGCGAGTGCCGGATGTCATACACTGCGAGCACCACAGCTCCAGCGAGAGCAGGAGGGTCACAGTTGGCCTTGGGAGCAGAGTGGCAGGCGAGACCTGCCAGGGACAGCAGCTATTGACCAAGAGTCCCCTCCTCAGCAAACTTTCTAATTTATAGTGAAAGTGAGGCTTATGATACAGAATACTGTTGGCCAGCCTGGGTCAGCTGCCCTGGCTTTCGTACCTCCTGGCTTTACTTTAGCACCTGGCTAGCTTGAAACTGCTGAAGACCTTGATCACTACAGAAACCTGCATACCATGGCTGGCCACAAACTAAAACAAAGTCTTATTGAGTGCTGCAGTCTTCTCAAAACTGAAGCTTTCCTGAACAGAAAATTGATTCTATAGTTCTATCCCAGCAAAACTAGGACACCTCATCATCCTATTATGTGTCAAACATATTTCTTGATGATCTTATTTTAAGAATGATTTAATTATAGTATATAGTGGGGTATAAATAGACAAAGCATTTGTGATTTATTACAAGCTACTACTATTCATGCTTATCATGAGGGAGTTGGAATAATCCATGAGATACCAGGCAGCACTGAGGCACCCAACATTTGCACTGTTAGCTTGGTCAGGCTTATTAGCTATGTGTAGATGCTGGTCCTTGTGAATCCAGCTCAATTCAGAGAGACCACATCTCAGTACTGAACAGTGTTACAGATTCCAGGAAGTCTTACTACCTCAAGCCAAGCTCAGCTTGTACATGTGAAGTCAGATCGCTTACGGCATTGCAAGTGAATTAATATGCTGTTGATCTGTTTCACTGGAATATATGTATTATAAGCTTGTTATTGCATCTGGAAGAATCAGTTTGGACTTGGTACAAATTAACGTCATGAAGGTGGTGTTTTTTCCACTTGACATTTCTGTGTTAGGTTTTTTTTTGATGGGGTGGCTTATGAAGATGTATATTGTACTAGCCCGAAACTGAGTTGGCATATTTGTGTTCTGGGGAATGTGTTGAGGGGGCTTTGACTTTCTGTGGAGCTGACCACATAAGATTTGAGATATTACTCCTCTGGATCGAGTGTAATTGGAGTCTCTGCGCTTGCACGTGTTTCTTGGCAGTTGGTGCAGAGACGGAAAGACTGTCATTGCGGAGACAAAAAGACTGTCATTGCAGAGTCAGTCTAGATCATACAGTGCTTAATACTTAAGGATTTAGAGCTATAGAAAAACAGCTATACTGTTCACCTCCAAAGCTGGTTCAGGTAGATTGTGCTCTCATAGTGATAGATTCCTGCTAGTAATCTTGCCAGACCTGAGCTGTTCCTGAATCTGCTGCACAGATGATCCACACTCTGAACACTTGAGGGGCTTTTTTTTTAAATCTTCAATATAACAATGGTTGTAGTTCTCCTCTCCAAATTCCCTTTTTAAAAAAATCTTTCATCACATGCATCTACAAGTTTGTTATTGTAGAGTTGCTCATAAGAGTTGTATGATGTATCCATTTAACACCCCAGCCCCAGCACTTATGTAGTATAAAATAACTACAGGTGTGGTATTACTTGGCTTTTGCCTGAACAGAAGGAGGAAATAGGACTGTAGGCTTTCGATATGCAGATAGGTTTGTGATCAGAGCTCTGACAGCTCTGGCTCAACAGGCTGCCTCCAGGGGAATGGGAGCTCTGTGCCTGTGCTTAGAATCAGTTTTGTTTTGGTTATTACATCTGTATCTGTAAACTAGAATGCACATTGATGAATACAGCCACAAGAGAGGTGAACTAAACTTAATTTTAGAAGAAGAAAACTTGCTGTTTTCTTTTTTTCTTCAATTCGAAATACTGGCCACCAGACCATTCAGGACTGATATATTGTATGATCTCTTTGCAGATATCTCTTGAAATAATTTTAAAAGAAATTTTGAAATAAATGGGTTTTTAAAATGTGTATCCATAATTTTCCTTAAAGGACATTTAATATAAGAATATTACTACAACTGCTTTTAAGAGTACTATAACAAGTAGTAGAAAAATTGCTTTAGTTTTGAGCATAAACTAGAAAAATTGACCTATGTACTTTTGTTATTTGTGTGGCTTTTACACATCAGTAGAATAGTAAACTTCTAAATAAGAGAAGGAAAAGTGAGTGTAAAATACTAATTGCTAGTAGATTTTTTTTTTTTTTTTTTTAATAAGTATGAGAAACTGCTACTTATTAACGATGTCTTCCTGCTTCCTCTCCCCCCACCCCTAACAATACCATCTTGTCTTTTATGAATGACTAAGCAGTCTGGAAGGCAGTGAATGTTTGTTTGTAGCTGGATAGTTGGAATAAAAAGTCTGCCTAAAGATACTTGGGCACAGCATGTTGTATTGGGTTTGCAGGGCAAGGTTTTGGTAGCAGGGGCTGCAGGGGTGGCTTCTGTGAGAAGCTGCTAGAAGCTTCCCCCATGTCAGACAGAGACAATGCCATCCAGCTCCAAGACAGACCCACTGCTGGCCAAGGCTGAGCCCATCAGTGACAGTGGTAGTGCCTCTGGGATAACATACTTAAGAAGGGGAAAAAAAGTGCTGAAAAAACAGCAGCTGGAAGAGAGGAGTGAGAACATGTGAGAGAAACAACTCTGCAGACACCAAGGTCAGTGTAGAAGGAGGGGGAGGAGGTGCTCCAGGTGCTGGAGCAGAGATTCCCCTGCAGCCTGTGGTGAAGACCATGGGGTGAGGCACGCTGTCCCCCTGCAGCCCATGGAGGTCCATGGTGGAGCAGATATCCATCTGCAGCTCGTGGAGGACCCCACGCCAGAGCAGGTGGATGCCCGAAGGAGGCTGTGACCCCATGGGAAGCCCACGCTGGAACAGGGTTCTGGCAGCATGTGTAACCCTGTGGAGAGAGGAGCCCATGCTGGAGCAGGTTTGCTGGCAGGACTTGTGACCCCACGGGGGGCTCACACTGGAGCAGTCTGTTCCTGAAGGACTGCACTCTGTGGTAGGGACCTGTGCTGGAGCAGTTCATGAAGAACTGCAGCCTTTGGGGAGGACTCATGTTGGAAAAATTTGTGGAGAACTGTTTCCCCCGAGAGGGACCCCATGATGAAGCTGATGAAGACTGCAAGGAGTCCTCACCCTGAGGAGGAAGGAGTGGCAGAGACAATGTGTGATGAGCTGCCTGGAACCCCCGTTCCCCGTCCCCCTGCACTGCTCAGCAAGGAAGAGGTAGAGAATTTAGGAGTGAAGTTAATCCTGGGAAGAAGGGAGGGATTTAGTTTTTATTTTCTCATTATCCTACTTTGATTTGATAGTAAATTAATTTTCCCCAGGTTGATACTGTTTTGGTTGTGACAGTAATTGCTGAGTGATCTTTCTCTGTTCTTACCTTGACCAACGAGCCTGTTGCATTTTCTCTCCCCTGTCCAGCTGAAGAGGAGTGATGGAGTGGCTTTGGTGAGCACCTGGCATCCAGTGTGGGGCATGAGGAATTAGAGATAAGGATCGCAGCTGGGAGAGGCAGTGGGAAAAACATGGACTGAACAGGGCTAGAGAGAGAAGAGTGGAGTGATTGTGGGGAATTTATGTTCTAATTGTGGGAAAGGTGAAACTTCTTTTGTTCTGAAATGCTGTTGATTGAGTGATGTGTATTTCTTGTCCATTACATAGATTGGGTGAGTGTTGTTTGCTTTGGATTTCACAATTAGGAGAAAATGCTTTTTTTCCTGTTCAGATTTTTATTGTGTATGGAGTGATTAGGGACCCATAACCGTACCGCACCGCAACCTAAAAGATGACAGAATTGCTTAGGATTGTGTAGTGTTTGGTCATGAAGTTTAGAAGTACAAATGGCAGAAGGTGCTGCAGAAGTGCAGTATAGTTTCTGTACATCTGCCACTCCAGCTAGTGAACTGAACCTTATGCACTGCAGCCTGTGCTGTGCATATCACAGTGGGAGTATCAGTGCTGTTTCTGATTGTGCTGCCTTCATGCTTTTGTTGTGTGCTGTGTTTTTCCCTGCTTGTATGCAAATTTGCTACTTGGTTTCTAAATACACAGCTGAGTTCCTAAACTTCTTTGAAGCATTTCATTACAGCAGAAAAGGTCTGCTGATTTTTTTTCCAGTTTACTAAATGTACACCTTATTTGTGCAGTAATTTAGAATTACATTATACTAAATATGGGTACATGGAATATTCAGGCTTTAAAACAGTGTTCCATCACTCCAGTAGCAATTCATCAACATTTTAACATGGGTGTCAATATTATGGGTACTTCAGTAAATGCTCTGAAGGCTTTGTGGCAAAATTACTAACCAAAGTGAGACTAGAGCAAAACACTTTCTGTTACAGGAATTGCTTAATTCTTATGCAGAAATGTTCAGGACTGTTCATTTCATTGCTAGACTGTTAAATCACTGGTGGAAGAAGGCTCTAAAGTAAGCAAGGAGCTCCTCAACTACAAGAAGCCTTACTTAAAATGTATGCTAGCATTTTATACCTAGTAATATTTAGGGTACAGCTGTGGTATGCTGCAGGAGGATGCTGAAGTGAACCATTGTATGCTGTGTTTTCTCCAGCTAGATTGAATTGGGTCAGTAGCACACTTTCAGCCTGATAACAAAAGCTTGGGTGTTTAGTTGGAAATCCAGCCAAACATGACAGGTATTTCTCATAGCCTTCTGATACTTTCCATTGAAGATCAGTGTGCAAATCTTAAACTTTGTGTATGTTTATAATTTGGATTCCTGAAACATCTAGCAGGGCTTACTAGTCCTTAATATGTAGTGGAAGACTGATGGCTTTGGGTATCTGAAGTTGTAGTAGCCAGTTCTTGATACATGCTGTGTATCATCACTATATTACATTGTGCTCTGTATTATCTCTCTTCTAGTTACCTTACATGTATTGAGTAAAAATATGACTAAATGTCACCTGTAGTACATACTGACTGGATGGTCTTGGAAAAATACTGATTTGCATGTTGAGTGCCTCTAATTTTCTTGTCATAGTCTGTAAATTTATTATCTGAAGTGGATGTTTTTGACAGAGCTAACTGAAACTGCATATATTTTAATCTGATGCCTTGATAAAGAAAACTAGGTCAAGTCTCTTCAATTTATCCAGGTATAAAACCCAAAATGCTTCAGGTAGTCAGTCTGTTTTTCTTTTACCTGTCAACTGTCTGCTTTAAAAAAAAGTTCTCTCCTTCTCCTGGGACAGATAACTGAATAGAGATGGGGCAGAGATTTGGCAAATCTGTCAGCATCGAGAAATGATTATTTGAAGATGGAGATGACTTAATTTCTTAAGTTGTCAAGTTGCAGAACATAGCACTTTGGAAGAGAAGTTCTGACAATGTGCGTTCGTTTGCTCTATTAGTGGTGTTAGCCAGTTGGGGATTCCTGAATGTGGCGGAAGATCTTTTCATTCCTGTTGGTTCTTCATTGTGACTTACAAATACGGGAGTGTGCTGTGAATCGTAGGCTGGAAACATTGGAACTTTAATTTGCTTCTCTTCAGATGCATTGGTTGAAAAATTGTGTAGTTAGCTAGTTGCTGACTTCTGCTTCAAATACTTGCATGATTGCAAGCTATCGTTTATGGAGCCATTTAGATAATAATATTGAAGGTGGGTATTTTGTGGGTTTATAAGTAAGGTCTTAAAATACTGCAGGTTGAGGCTATTGATAAGGTATATTGCTATCCAGCTGTGGTTTAGAAACTGATAAATAAGAAAATGGATTTGGTTTTACAGATGGCAGTTTCTTCATTGGCTGGGCCATCTATTCCCATGGAAGCTTTTGGAAAAGGGATTATGCAATTCATCCTTTTTGCAGTACTGAAAAAATGAAAAATGAAGTTTTGACTCTGGCAAGTTTTATAAAGCATGAGTGTCAAAAATCAGAAATAAACTCTCATGGAAATTTCCAAAGTACCTAACTGGTTTTAAGGAAAAAATACCAAAGAAAAGATTAGTAAAGTGTGCATAGAGGTTCAGTAACTTCAGCAGCATCTGGGAATGCTTGTGAGTTTTACTGGACTTTCTGGACGCTTCAAGGGCTGAGAGGATGATCTTCTCTGGTTAGTCTTTGTGTGTTGGCAGTATTGGTTTTGCTTCACAGAAGATAGTTTGAAGGGGTGAACGGAGAAAAGAGATGTCACTAGGTTCTGAGATCTGAGGTGAGTTATTGCCAGCAGATGTAGACATGGTCAGTCTGATATGCATCCTGTTGTGGGGTCTGTTTTTGTACTAACTGCCTATGAATTCTCATCAATTGATGGAAATGTAGATCTTGGCATAAATTCTAGTATACTGGTTTGTACCACTCTGCAAATATCTGTGGGTTTTTCTTCTTCTGGTTGTCTAATCTTGCAAAAACTGTTTCTTTGTAGACTCCAAGGTATTTGTTCTTCTGTAGATACCCTCTGATTAGCTGTTTTGCCAATTAGTAGGCCCAGTACAAAAGACACAGCCAGCAGTAGAACAACAATCCAGTAGGTAGGTTCTATTTTACGTAAAGGGGTCAGTATATAGAGGATTGCTGGGGGTACAAACAAGTCAGATAGATCACAGATAACAGACATCAACCCCAGCGACCCCAGGAATGACACAGTATCACTCATAATGGATGGAACCAGCAGAGACACGAGGTAACCCACAGAGAAAATGGGAGACAACCAGGAGAACAAGGTGGTTACATATGACAGAAGTAACCCCATATTGCCTCCCCACAAAGCCCACGTTTGTATGTGCCAGACCTGACTGCGATCCGGTTGCATGAGTGGTCAGGAGGTCCTTCCCCAACAGGAAACTCTGTGAAGTGTGTCCACTCCACAGACAGACTCGCCAACCCTTCCTGCAAGTGGGCCCAGCTTTTATCCCCAAACAGGACACCTGGCACTTGTTACCAAAATGCAGGGCACCTGGGGCTTGTTTACCCAAGGGCTCTCCTTGCAAGGCCGGCCGCACCCTGGAGGAAAGCCAAAAGGTAAACTCATCCCCTCCTCTTAAAGGGCTGTGGGAGCCACCCATATGTCAACCTTAATTCAGGGCTGGGGGTTCAGACCCCAGCACTTCATTAGCTGAATTTGAATTAGGTTTCTAAGTATAATCTAGTTGTCTGTGGTGTGATTAATACACTTTTATGTAAGTATCTCTAGAATATGGTGTCTCTTTATAGAGGGAGCTATGTTTACATTAGTTGTTCAGTACTGTATTTTCCTGAAACTAAAACAAACTAATCACTAAAATGACCCCAGTTTTTCCGGGTTTATGTCGGGAAAACAGTTTTTCTTATTTTCAGTGTTTTCATTCCAATGTATGTGTGTTATTTTTTTTAAAACTTTTTTTTTTTTTTTCCTTCTATCAAAGAAATGGACCAAAACACTAGGGAGAAGAGGGAGTGTCCTGGTTCCCCAGGCACAGACCCATGGGCCAGCCATGCAGGCAGGCCATGGGTAGCCCCGAGTCAGCTGGGAGATCCAATCAAGGCAGCTGACTCACAGGTGTATCCCATACCACCTCATCATGCTCATTATAAAAGGAGGGAGCTCAGTGAGGGTGGAGTTCCTCTTTCTGGGGCTCCTGCCTCTTGGCTTTGTGCTCCTGCTGCTGATCCTAAGGATGAGCCTGAGCATAACCTTGTATACTTTATGTTGGTGATTGTATTAGTTTTGTTATTTCATTAAATCCATTTAAACTTCAACCTATGGGGCTTCTCCTTTTTTTTCCCCGATTCCCTTTCTCAGTTGGGGAGGGGTCATCAGATGGTAGAACAACTGCTACAGTTTAGTCCTGGGTAGTGGCTAAACGTAGACGGTTATGTAGAAAGAAAAGCAGAAAAGGAAGATGAGAAAATATAAGAGATTTTTCTCTGGAGAAGTTGAAATACTGATTTCACATCCTTTGGGGGAGAAGGAAAATAAGTAGCAGAAATGTTTTAAGTGTAGAAGATAATTTTTCATCAAAAAATTGAATAAAGAACTTCAACTAGTTACATATAGGTAGGATGATGTATATGCAACATTGGCATAACTGAAACACTGGACATGATTTGTGATCAACTTTGTATCTAGAGCTGTTTTCTAGATACAATTTTTTTCTCACCAGAATTTTAACATTTTTTACAACAATGAGTATGTGTCTGCCAGTGTTAAATTCTTTTATGTTAACTGGAGTAACTACACATATGGATGTCTTTACCCTTCTAAACTAGTTATTTAACCCATATTAAGATACTTTGTATTATCTGACAGTAGTGTATGAGAATGACTAGCATACTCAAAGCCTATGGGATTGGGAAAGATCATCTTAGATATGATAAAGAGTATTAGAGGTGACTTTTTCATGTTTCCTTCTGCTAACACCCAAGGGTGAGACAAAATGAGGTGGGATATTGGTGAAGGTAGGTGAAACCCTACTGCAGACCTTGGGAGATAAATACCTGGATGCCACCAGCTGGGCTGCAGCCTTCTGCAACTACCGACGGATGGGAGACAAGATTGCTGAGAGCATCAGGGGTGCTGGTTTGTCCTGGGTTGCAATGTATTCTATTACCATGAGCCGTTGAGGCCTGGCGCCGGTGTTCCTTGCCTCGCCCCTCGGGACTATTCTTCTGTTAATGCGCCCATCAGTGCCTTGCCCCGGGACTCACCCTCTCTTTGTGAGATGCCCCGGCCAGGGGGGGAGGGGTGGAGCCAAGCATTCCCGCCGGAGATATTTGGCGGTTTGGAGCAGCGCTCGGGGCCTTACCCGCTGGGATCCCAGAGGACAGGGACTGCACCGCGGCCGGATTTTCGGAGGAGGACCAGTTTTCTTTTTTCTACAAGATCACCGCTTCAACGGGATCATTTAAAAGAGAACTGCAGCTGCCACCGAAATCGGATTGCTCAGACTTTGTTTTCTTTTCCTACGGACCGCCGCTTTAACCGGACCATTTCGGAGAGAGCTGCAGCTGCCACTGGATCGGACTGGTACCAGCACCCTACCCGGCAGGGGGCCAGGTTGTATCCCTGACTCTGTCAGGCCTGTAACCAGTTTCTCTGTATTATAGTTTTGTTGTATATATTAGTAAAAACTGTTACTCCCATTTCCTCATATCTTTGCCTGAAAGCCCCTTAATTTCAATTCTATAACAATTCGGAGGGGAGGGGGTTGTATTTTTCTGTTTCAAGGGGGGCTCCTGCCTTCCTTAGCAGACACCTGTCTTTCAAACTGGGACAGATTTTGGCGCCCAACGTGGGGCCTGAGGGCATTGAGGAAAAAGGGTGAAAAGGGAATAACAGTTCCTGGCTAACCTGATTTTTTGTGCAATGAACGTGGGATCTTTGTTAGGCAGCACCATGTGGTCTAGTTTACCTTGCTTCGGGTGGCACGTGGTCGTGGCTATGCTTTTCCCCTTTGCAGCCCCTTATCTAAACATGGGTCCTCTGACTAAGGCTACCATGGCTGTTATCCAGCTTGCACTGTGGGTTGGTAAGGTGAGGAGTTCATGGTTTTTCGATTTCCTGTGGAATGTGGGCACGTGGATAAAGGGCTATCACACGCTCAGCGTATGTTTCTGGGATTACATTAAAAATAGTACCTTCTGTGAGGAGATAACACCAGGGGAAGTTTTCTCCCAACCATTCAACCAGTTCTTTGGGTCTGCTCCATCAGCTTTCGAAGGGTTTAGTTTTCCCCTAGATATTATCCATGTGTTGCTGCTAATAGGCCTACTGCTAATGGGCTGCTTGGCCTTCAGAGATAAAGTGAGACTGGCTTGGATAACTACTTGGGCACCCACCCCAGAGACTAGGAATGCTGCCCCAGAACCTGACACGGCCCCAGAGGCCAGAGATCCTGCCCCGCAGCCTGACCCTGTCCCACGACCTGGCATTGCCCAACAGCCCACCTCACAAATGGACCAGCCTAATTGGGTGGGGGCACTGGTAAAGGAAATACGTGAGATGCTGAGGGAACACACCTCACAAACTAGTGGGAAACCTTGTCCTGAAAAGGGAAAGTCTGATGGTGCAGCAGTGGAACCCACAGATGTTACAACTGTGCAGGATCCAGCTGAACCACAAGGACAGCCACAGCCAGCGGCAGTCGCCCCTGTGCAGAGGAGGAAGTGCAAGGCCAAATCAGTACGCCCAGTTAATGATGGGGATGAGCCAGAGCCCTCACAGCCAGCAGGGGAGTCAGAGCCTGAAATTATCACCGAATCCCTGTCGTTCGACAGTCTCCGTAATATGCGAAAAGACATTGCGCGACGGGGGCGTGAGCCTTATACAACCTGGTTACTTCGGGTTTGGGACCTTATGGGTAAAGGCGTACAACTGGATAGTGGTGAAGCCAGGTATTTGGGATCCTTGGCCCAAGACTCGGGGGTGGACCAGGTATTTGTAAGGGAGCCGGGGCCCCTTTCTCTCTGGGAGCGGCTTTTAATGAGTGTGAGGGAAAGGTTTGTCCACAGAGAGAGAATGCAGGAGTACCATCATAGAATGCAATGGAAGACCCTTGAGGAAGCGATCCAACAGCTGAGGGAAGTGGCAGTGTTAGAGGTACTCTTTGGGAGGGACGGACAGCATGATAATGACCCCGACAAGGTCAAGTGTACAGGGCAGATGCTGTGGAACCTGGCAAAGCTGGGGCCACAGCAGTATGCCACGTTCATTGCAACAATTAATGCTGATGACAACCAAGAGACAGTGGGTTCTGTTGCCAACAGGTTCAGATACTATGAGAGTTTAGTCAATGGCCCAATGAAAGCTCATGTCGCTGCTGTGGCTAGGGACCTCAAAGAAGAGATTAGGGAGGAGGTGATGGAGGAGGTGAGGAGGAGCAGCTCTCGTGTGGCACCAGTGCAGGTCATAAAACCCAGAGCCAGAGCCCGACGTCCCCCAGCTAGAGAGAGAGGGTACACCCCATGATCTGAGCTGTGGTTCTTCCTGTGTGACTGTGGGGAAGACATGAGAAGGTGGGATGGGAAACCCACTTCTGTCCTGGCAGCACGGGTTCGTGAGCTCATAAGGGAAAACGCTAACCGAGGGGGTTCCACTAAAGCGAAAGTAGCCTCAGCCTCCCGTGACCGAGCTGCCAGGTATTACAGAAGGGAGGATGATATGTCAGATCCCCTTGAGGAAACATCTAGCAGGTATGCCCAGGGAATGGATGATAACCAGGCCTAGAGGGGCCCTGCCTCTAGCCAGGAAGAGGCACGGGAGAATCGGGTCTTTTGGACAGTGTGGATCCTATGGCCTGGCACATCAGAGCCACAGAGATATGAAGCATTGGTTGACACTGGAGCACAATGTACCCTAATGCCATCGGGACATGTGGGGGCAGAATCTGTGTCTATTGCTGGGGTGACAGGGGGGTCGCAGCAGTTGACCCTGCTGGAAGCTGAGGTGAGCCTGACTGGGAAGGAGTGGCAGAAGCATCCTATTGTGACTGGCCCGGAGGCCCCATGTATCCTGGGAATAGACTTTCTCCGGAATGGCTATTACAAAGACCCAAAAGGGTTTAAGTGGGCTTTTGGGATAGCTGCTGTGGAAGCAGAAGGCATTAGGCAGTTGAACACCTTGCCTGGACTATCAGAAAATCCTTTTGCAGTTGGGCTCCTGAAGGTGGAAGAGCAACGGGTGCCAATTGCCCCTTCGACGGTGCACCGCCGGCAGTATCGGATGAATCGAGATGCCGTGATCCCCATCCACAAGATGATCCGTGAGCTGGAGAGCCAAGGGGTGATCAGCAAGACCCACTCACCCTTCAACAGCCCCATCTGGCCTGTGCGCAAGCCTGACGGAGAATGGAGATTGACTGTGGACTATCGTGCTTTGAATGAAGTGACTCCACCATTGAGTGCTGCTGTGCCGGACATGCTGGAGCTCCAGTACGAGCTGGAGTCCAAAGCAGCAAAGTGGTATGCCATTATTGACATTGCTAATGCATTTTTCTCCATTCCTCTGTCACCAGAGTGCAGGCCTCAGTTTGCCTTCACCTGGAGGGGCGTGCAGTACACCTGGAACCGACTGCCCCAGGGGTGGAAGCACAGTTCCACCATCTGCCATGGGCTGATCCAGACTGCGCTGGAAAAGGGTGAGGCTCCAGAACATTTGCAGTTCATCGATGATATCATCGTATGGGGGAACACGGCAGTGGAAGTATTTGAGAAAGGAGAGAAAATCATCCAGATTCTCCTGGAGGCCGGTTTCGCCATCAAGAAACGCAAAGTCAAGGGACCTGCCCGAGAGATCCAGTTCCTGGGGGTAAAGTGGCAAGACGGACGGCGCCAGATTCCCACCGAGGTCATCAATAAGATCACTGCAATGTCTCCACTGACCACCAAGAAGGAAACACAAGAATTCCTAGGTGTCATAGGCTTTTGGAGAATGCACATTCCCGAGTACAGCCAGATCGTGAGCCCTCTCTACCTGGTTACCCGCAAGAAGAACGATTTCCACTGGGGCCCTGAACAACAACAAGCCTTCACTCAGATCAAGCAGGAAATCGCTCATGCGGTAGCCCTCGGCCCAGTCAGGACAGGACCAGAGGTGAAAAACGTGCTCTACTCTGCAGCCGGGAACAAGGGTCTGTCCTGGAGCCTTTGGCAGAAGGTGCCTGATGAGACTCGGGGCCGACCACTGGGATTCTGGAGCCGAAGCTACAAAGGGTCCGAAGCCAACTACACTGCGACAGAGAAAGAAATCTTGGCCGCCTATGAAGGAGTTCGAGCTGCCTCAGAAGTGATCGGCACAGAAGCACAACTCCTCCTGGCACCCCGACTACCGGTGCTGGGGTGGATGTTCAAGGGAAAGGCTCCCTCCACGCATCATGCCACCGACGCTACCTGGAGCAAATGGATTGCCCTCATCACACAGCGCGCCCGTATTGGAAACCAAAATCGCCCTGGGATCTTGGAGATAATTACCAACTGGCCAGAAGGTGAGGCTTTTGGATTGTCTTCTGAAGAAGAGGAAGAGGAAGTGACACGTGCTGAGGAAGCCCCTCCATATAACGAGCTACCAGAGAGTGAAAGACGATATGCCCTCTTCACCGATGGTTCCTGCCGAATTGTAGGTGCTAGCCGGAAATGGAAAGCTGTTGTATGGAGCCCCACACGACAAGTTGTACAAGCTATCGAGGGAGAGGGTGGATCGAGCCAATTTGCTGAACTCAAAGCCGTCCAATTAGCCCTGGACATTGCTGGGAGAGAGAAGTGGCAAAAGCTCTACCTCTACATCGATTCGTGGATGGTAGTCAATGCCCTGTGGGGTTGGCTGGAGAGGTGGAAAAAGGCCAACTGGCAGCGTAGGGGAAAACCAATCTGGGCTGCTGATGAGTGGAAGGACATTGCCACTCGGGTAAAGGAGCTACCTGTGAAAGTCCGTCATGTAGATGCTCATGTCCCCAAGAGTCGGGCTAATGAAGAACATCGCAACAACGAGAAGGCAGATCAGGCTGCAAAAATAGAGGTGTTCCAGATAGATTTGGATTGGCAGCATAAGGGAGAGTTGTTCTTAGCTCGGTGGGCCCATGATGCCTCAGGCCATCAAGGCCGAGATGCCACCTATAAGTGGGCACGAGACCGAGGGGTGGATCTAACCATGGACAGCATCTCCCAGGCTATCCATGACTGTGAGACGTGCGCTGCGATCAAACAGGCCAAGCGGGTGAAGCCCCTGTGGTATGGTGGGCGGTGGTCCAAATACAAGTATGGGGAGGCCTGGCAGATCGACTACATCACACTGCCTCAAACCCGCCAAGGCAAGCGCTACGTGCTCACAATGGTGGAAGCCACCACTGGATGGCTGGAGACCTACCCTGTGCCTCACGCTACTGCCCGGAACACCATCCTGGGCCTTGAAAAGCAAGTCCTTTGGAGGCATGGCACCCCTGAGAGAATTGAGTCCAACAACGGGACTCATTTCAAGAACAGCCTTGTCAACACCTGGGCTAGGGAGCATGGCATTGAGTGGGTGTACCACATCCCTTACCATGCACCAGCAGCTGGGAAAGTTGAACGGTGCAACGGACTGCTTAAAACCACCTTGAAGGCACTGGGTGGAGGAACTTTCAAAAACTGGGAGATGCATTTAGCAAAAGCCACCTGGTTAGTTAACACCCGAGGCTCCACGAACCGAGCAGGCCCCGCTCAGTCTGAATCCTTACAGACAACAGACGGGGATAGGGTTCCAGTGGTGCACATGAGAGGTATGCTTGGGAAAACTGTTTGGGTTAATTCTGCCTTGGGCAAAGACAAACCCATCCGTGGGGTTGTCTTTGCTCAGGGACCAGGTTGTACTTGGTGGGTAATGCAGAAAGATGGGGAAACCCGGTGTGTACCACAAGGGGACCTTATTTTAAGTGGGAACTGAGTGTAGAGTTTCATTGTATATGTATGTATATATATATATGTGTGTGTGTGTGTAGAGTTTAAGAAAGGTATTGATTTGGGATGATGCAAATGGTAATAGAATAAGGGGTGGATAATGTCCTGGGTTGCAATGTATTCTATTACCATGAGCCGTTGAGGCCTGGCGCCGGTGTTCCTTGCCTCGCCCCTCGGGACTATTCTTCTGTTAATGCGCCCATCAGTGCCTTGCCCCAGGACTCACCATCCCTGTGTGAGATGCCCCGGCCAGGGGGGGAGGGGTGGAGCCAAGCATTCCCGCCGGAGATATTTGGCGGTTTGGAGCAGCGCTCGGGGCCTTACCCGCTGGGATCCCAGAGGACAGGGACTGCACCGCGGCCGGATTTTCGGAGGAGGACCAGTTTTCTTTTCTACAAGATCACCGCTTCAACGGGATCATTTAAAAGAGAACTGCAGCTGCCACCGAAATCGGATTGCTCAGACTTTGTTTTCTTTTCCTACGGACCACCGCTTTAACCGGACCATTTCGGAGAGAACTGCAGCTGCCACTGGATCGGACTGGTACCAGCACCCTGCCCGGCAGGGGGCCAGGTTGTATCCCTGACTCTGTCAGGCCTGTAACCAGTTTCTCTGTATTATAGTTTTGTTGTATATATTAGTAAAAACTGTTACTCCCATTTCCTCATATCTTTGCCTGAAAGCCCCTTAATTTCAATTCTATAACAATTCGGAGGGGAGGGGGTTGTATTTTTCTGTTTCAAGGGGGGCTCCTGCCTTCCTTAGCACACACCTGTCTTTCAAACCGGGACATGGTTGGAAAGCCATTGATTAGAAACTAACCTGCTCTTCAGCTGCTTTGCCTCCCTTTGTGAATGTGTCCATGTGCTTTGGGGGAGTGTGTTGAATTAGTGCATTTTGGTATATGTAGAAATACCCAGTAGCATGGCATGCTGTAAAATACATGTATTTGGAAGCGAATTCAGAAGTAAAACAAAAAAATGGTCTTATAAATATGTCTGAGTCTGAATCCAAGAAATATGTCTGTATCACTACTGAAATTAAATTAGCCTGTTTCAAGTGTAGTGTGTGTGGTTTCTTTCTTTTTTGTTTGTTTGTTGTTTGTTTGTTTTGGTTTGTTTATTTGTTTGTTTTCTTTCTATTTTGAGGAGGGGAGCTGTGTGGTGATGTTTTGGTTGTGTGTGTGGGTGTTGTGTTTTTTTTTTTTGTTGTTTTTGTTTTTTCTTTAGGGCCCTTGATTGGAGCCACTTATAGCCAGCATAGATGGTGCCACTTCCTGAACAGGGTGGTTGTATCCTTGCCCTACTCCCTGTCTGTGTTCTTATGCTTTTTATCTGGCATTATTTGTATGGTCTTATGGAAAGACAGCTCAAAGAAGTGATTTGTCTGGGGAAAAAAAAAGTATTTTATTTTTATCCTGCTGATTAGGATTTCCATATGGTCAAATCAGCGCTCTTCCCAGTGCGAGGCAGGCAGTAGAAAGTACACAGCAGGGTATGACCAATGATCTTCTTTTGGCAGCAGCGCGCAATTAAGTTAGCTTTAAGTGAGCCTGAAGTAAAGTCAGGTGGAACTGCAGCCTGATTTCTCAGCTAACGTTTAGGAACTGTGGTGTGTTTAATCTGCTGTAGATCTTCTTGTGTTATTTAGGTTAACAGGTCATATTGAGACACACAGTTTATTGCTTCATTGCAATGCTGGGAATTCAGTCTTGCAGGACTTTACTTGGTTGACAGTCATTATTCAGGTGAATGGTTCCATTGGCCTACCTTGGATCAGAATTCAGTAAATTACTTGCACAAGAATTCTTTGACCTTTGTTTTCTTATAACAAGAGACAGCACATAAAGGATGTCTGTAGATGATGCTTTATGAAACTTACTTGAAATTTACAGAACCCTGAGGGAAGAACAATGCTGTATTCCTGCTGTTCTTTTTTTCTCCTCTTCTACTTGTATAGTCTTGTTCCTGTCTCTATCTTCTCTATCTACTACATTTCCTGCTCTTTCTCTTAGTTTCAACGTGAATGAGGCAGTCTGTTGGATTAAATCAACTTCTCTGCCTTTTCTCTGTTTCCAATTGAAAAACTGGTAGAGTTACATTAACCAAAAAGAATCCAGTAATTAGATTTGTCTGATGTTAGTTACTGCTCGTTAAGGTAGCTGTTAGTCTTGGTTAAAATGGAAAGGCATATTTATCTAAAATTTATCTAAAACAGAGGGAAAAACTTTGTGTCACAATGTAGTAGAGCGAAACTGGACTGTAACTAATTCAGTATAGGAAGATGGGTTTATTTAGCTCCTTCTTCTTGTATTTTGGTCTTCTGATCTTGGAACTTTTTTCTGCTGGGTATCTTTAGTGGACACCTCCATCCTTTTTTTTTTTTTTAATTTTAGATTTTTTATTTTATTGTTCTTTATTTCTTGGTTATTTCTACTTTTTTAATAGTGACAGAAAAATAATTGGTTCTTTCCCCTTCTGCATTGGCCTCCCATGCTTTTGACCACTTAGGTCTCTGCTGGGTGACTTTTTAAAGATTGGACCCTTCAGGAGACTGTGGGTTTTCCATCAGACCTGGGCAGTCTCATTTTTTTGCCTGGATGCTAAGGTTACAGTTCTTTCACTTGTTTTTGTAGCTCAGAAGTGAGTTGTGACAGCCACACCGTCAGACTGTTCCAGCTGCAGAACTTTTGAGATTGGTTTCACTTTAGTCCTGTACAAGAGACGTCCTAGTCCAAAGCAATTCTTGGTGAGAGTTCACCTGAATTCTGCTTGGACAGAAGCTAGATCCATGAAATTAGTCTGTTCTGTCAAAGAGCTGCAAAAATGAGATATCCATGTTACGCTCCGTGAGGACAGGAAGGGAAAGGACAATGTCATTTGCTACAACTTCAGTCTTCCTTCAGCCAGTATTTGTGTCTTTTTCACCCCTCTTCCTCAAGTGTAATTCCACCTGCAGCACCATGTGCACTGGTTCCCCTCCCTGCTGTAGGATAATGCCCTTCAGCACATGAAAGGGTGTGGTTATTCTCTTGGGTCACCGTCAGCCTCTTTGGTATTCACGTTTGCACTGCCTAACCTGATGATGTTTATCTGAATTGTTGATCAGTCATAGGAGCTTGCCCTATTTATGCTATAATATCTTGTGGGTGTCATGTCTGCTCCAGCTACCCCTTCCCCTCTGCTGTCCCAGCTTGCTCAGTAGTTCACCACAATGTTTTTGAATGCTCAGACAATAAATCTGTGTCAGAAATCCTTTGCTAGAGCTAAAACTTAGAATGCAAAACTGGAGAAGAGAGCCCTGGCATGGTCCATGTGCTCAAATATTAGAGGTCATCTGACCATCCATACAGATGGCCAAATTATTCATTATAATGTGTTGCAGAGATCAAAGCTTTATTCCATCATACAAGTTGTGTGTGATGTGGCATTTAGTAGCAAGACTCAGCAGCTGCTGTTCACTTAAGGTCCAAGCTCTGTCCACAGGTAAACTGGAAGGAGGAGACACTGTGTGGACAAAAGCATTCAAATAAGAAACTTTAAGTAACCGGACTTTGGAGATATGTACATACCCAACCAGCTCCTTTCCTTTCTTCTACAGAATCCTTTATAACAACATACATTTAAGCATTTTGAAAGTACCTAAGATTTTTTTCAGTCACTTTGCAAATTCTCAGTTGAAACTGTATCTATTTTGGTGTGCTATATTACTGTAAGATTTTTAGAACTAGTAATGAAAGGATTAGTGTTATTAAAAAAAAAAAAAAAAAAAAAAAAAAAAAAAGGAAAAATTCCCTACTAGTGGCTTGGCTCAAGGGATGAGGCACACTGTTCCCACCTGGCAAAGCTACTGGTGTTACTGTGTGGAGCATGTTGAAACTTGGGAGAGCAGAGGGGCATGACAGAATCTGAGACTGTGGAGGCTGGGAAGGAGTTTGGCTCATAACCTGGAGGTGGAAGTGGAAAGGGTCACTGTGTGCTGTATTAGCTTACTAGGATGCTACTTTATTGCAGCTTGTAGCCAGAGTTCATGGCACCAGAAGTGCTCTGTGTCATCAGAGTGCAGATATCTCTGCACAGTTGCTCAGCTCCATGAGAGCCGAGTGCAGGAATCCCGCTCCCTGCCAGTGACAGGATACTCTGCAGTACCCCCTGTCCTCAAGTTTTCTTCTGCTGTCAAAGCTTCCTCTTCCACTTCAGTTTTCTGTCTTCTGTTATCTGACTGGTTGCAGCCAGGGCTGCAGAGGAGTAACGAGGGAAGACCTAATAGACCTGAGTCCTATTAGAGATGCAAGACAAAAAAAATTAGTTGAAACTGAGCTCTGAAGAGTCTGAATGGAGCATGCTTAACTCTTCTGTGTAAAGGACTCCTTCAGTTCCTTGCGGCTCAGTGTCCTGTGATTAAATATTTTATTTTGTGGTAAAGTTTGCTGAAGAAGTTTGCTAATTCTTTAATTGTTAATGCTGCAGTGCTATGGTTCCCCACCTTCAGTTTTGCTGGTACAACTGATGGTGAGATTATGCTTAAATTGCATCACTGATATGACCCAAATTAAAAATGTTAAAAAGAAAAAGTTCATTTCATTCCATTTCACTGATCTGGTTTAAGGTGCAGCCCTACAGATAGTTGGGTCTGCAGCTGAGGGAGGGGTGGAGGGAGAGATTAATAAGTCAGAGGTGGAGGGAAGAAGAGAACCTCCTAAACTGGTTTTGCCACTAGTGAAAATGTGTGTCAAACTTCCACAGGCTTGCAGAGGTGGGGCAAGGTAGACTATGTAGCAGCTTCCCTTGTCTCAGTGATAGATTCATCATCTCTACTCACTGGCCTTAACCTGCCAGCTTGCAGCTCTGGAGTGGGAACAAACTTTATTGCACTGTCACTGTCAATATATACCAGCCTTCTCATTTTGATAATCTGATTCAGTGTATGGGGAATTCATTGAAATGAACCTACTGCTACTGAGTGTCTCTCAGTACCTGGTATTTAATGTTTGGAAAGCTGGATTGTTAAGATACAGCTCTCACACGTACTACATACGTAGGATTTTGTTTAAAATGAACTGATCAGTTAATTTCAGTTGCAAGAAAGTCCTTATAATCTTGAATTAAAAAAAAAAACCAAACAAAACAAAACAACAATAATGTAATGCTCCCACTCTGCAGACAGTTTACAGAATGGTTCAGAAAGCTTCAACCACTTTTTTCTCTGAGTTTCACCATAGGCTTAGTACTGTGTTTCAATGAATTGCTGATCATTTTAGTGGGTGAATGTGAGGGAGGGATCAGTGAAGCAAAAAACCTGAAAACCAGCAATCTTAAGGATTCTTCTTCCTGTATGCAGCTCTCTATATGAATGTACTGACAAAAATAATTCAAGAACTTTTTTACCCTTCATGAAAGCCTCTTTGCTGCTAATATAAATTTTCTTACAGGTTAAGAGGAATAGGTAGTCCTTAAGATATATTTCAGCCATGTGAATTTCAGGAATATAATTTCTTGTTCCTCAAATAAGTTTGGACAATCTGTTTCTGAGGCATTTCAAGGATCATATCTCCTGACTTGCCAGTTAGCTGGTAGTAGAGAATAGTGCTGTTCAGAGAACACAGAGAAGATCTGTGCTGATGCCAGATGTCTCACTCCATTTGAAGGATGTGGTGTTAAGTTTGCGTCTGATGGTCAAACTGTTCTTCAGTTTCTTAAAAAGCTTATTGGATTGGTACTCTTTGAGTTGTCCTTAATTTGGGAATTCATAAACGTTTTAATAAGGTGATTTCAAGATATAGAATCTCCTGTAGTGGTGTTTCTTTGCATGTTGTTTGGAGCAGTTGAAGTGGAACATGTGTCAAACTTGTTTCATTTCTGTCATCTCGGGACTGATTTGGAATTGGTTCACACTGCTCGAGGACACATAGAGATAAATTTGATATTAGGAACTTGTTATAGGCACTGATAACAGAAAGATTGTCCTATTGTGATCCTGGTGATGTCAAACTGTATGTTTCCAGACATGCAGTCTTGGAGAATTTCAAGGATGAGTCAGCGTCTGACCTTTTTTTCCTGAGACAGAGAGCAAGATTGTTTTTGTTCTCTCAGGGTGAGAGTCAGCAGAGACTGTGAAGTCAGCTATAGTATGTGCACCTCTGCTAACTATATCCATGGCACGTCTTTATGATTGACCATCTTGGTGGATACAGAGATCCCAGGAGAAGGAAATATGGTAGGGAGTCTTTGGACTGTGCCCAAGTTTCTTCTCAAATGAATCTACCCCATGCTATAGTTTTTGGAGGCTTGTCTCTAGAATTCTAGGGTGTGGAATCCAGAAATAAAAACTTCTAGGTAGAACTGCGAGTAGCTTTAACATGTAGGATAGTTTCAAGATCTGGAAGAGAAAGCTTAATTTGTGACAAACTAACATTAATATTCAAGTAAAGCTTAAGGGAAACTGCATCCATTCACTTTTAAAGAATGATTGCTTCCTTAATGTCAGTTAAAATTTTGATGTGTGTGGTTTCTTTTTCAATGCTCCTATGATCATTCCACTTTTTTATTTTATTTTTGCTTTTTTTTCCCCTAGAGATGTGAATTATGCCCTCATAAGGATGGTGCTTTAAAGAGAACAGATAATGGGGGTAAGTTTTATTCTTATTTTTGTTAACTCTCTTACTTTGTATGAGGGAAATAAGTCTGTGAAAAAAGAAAATATAGGGATCTTAAACATAAATGAAAACACTGCTTTGGGAAGAGAGAACTATTTTACAGTAATCTTTGTTTGTCCGATTAAGGTTGAATTTAGTTTGAGAATATCAATCATTATTCTTAGTTTTATTTTTAGGAAAAAAGTTACAATGAAGGAGAAACTGCATTTTAATATAAGATTTTAATGGCTGAAAGGATAAATTTTATGTGTGTGTTTAGTTGGAGTTTGAACGCTTATAGAAAGCTGTTGAAAGCACACCATTCATGGAGGAAAGTGGAATTTTTATGTCTGTAGCCCAGACTGAATGCACCAGTGCATTTTCAAGGGATTGCTCTTTCATGACTGATTTACTAATAGGTTCTGTAACAAAGAAGTTAGAGCTGAAAAGTTGCAGTAGTGATTACCTGTCCCTTGCATCTTTCTAATTTCATCGTTCAGATTGTCATCAGATCAGCTCCTGCTGAGTAGAAATGCTAGCGAAAAGTCTCCACTGAATATCCTGTCTTGATTATGTTTATACTAATAGCTGGGTGATACGAGTGAAAAATTTCAATTAATTTTTCAATCTCTTCTGGAATTCCATCTTCTCTCTTTACTAAATACTTATAAATTCCTGTCCATCATCTATCTATCTGTAAATAGCCAGGTCATTTTGATACTGAGCCCTTTCTCTTTGAGAGAAGAAAGTATGATCAGGATTCTGGATTTCATTTGGACAGCCTATGTAAATTGTATTCTGGAGATTTTATGCTGCATGTGTAACATTCTAACTAATTTATATATTATCTTAGTGTTGATGCAGCTTTGCTATTTCTGTGCAGTTGAGTTGCAGGAACACAGTGCCTGCTTGTGTTCAGGTTGCTCTACCCTTTCCCTTGTCTACACTTTGACTGCAACTTATAGTATATGCTCTAGTGTTCACCATTCTAGAGTGCTTATCTCAAACATGTCAGTGAACTCAGTACCGCTTGTGAGCGCTGGGAGATTGTATCGAGTCTATGTTGTCTGTCTGTCACTGAAACTACCATCTTAAGTACCAGCCCAGTACTCTAGCCTTAAAACTATTCTTCCTCTCAGATAGTTTGATACATGGCCGTGTTGAATTAATTTCTTTAGAAACGGTAGCTGGACATTTGCTTTTTGAGGAAATAAGTGATAAGAAAGCCTCAGACCTCTTGAAATATACAGTAATATTTGTGAAGTGTGAAGCAGCTGAAGTGTTTTCTGGTTTTATACTTAAAAGTAGTGTTTGGGAATGTCTTGCTCTTCTGTATGGTAATTTGGATGCTTTTTTTTTGCATAAAGTCTTGAGAACATATTTTGACAGTGAGTATCAAAGATCTGAGCATCCTATTAGTTATCTCTGTTATAGCTGTGTTGTAATTATGAGTTCTTGTCTGCAAGTGAGTTACTGTATAAGATGGAAATTATTTAAGTTTAAATAGCAAAGATGTTACATTATATGAACAGTATTGTCCCTGCTGTAATTTTCATGACCAACTATTTTCATTAGTGAAAGCTTCATAGTGAAAATTTCATAGCAGAGAAGTCTTAAGAATTTGTACTTCACCTTCTGGAAACATCCCTGCCTCAGTAACAGATCTTGTCCGTGGTGTTGAGTACAGCTAATTCTACCTTACGGACCAAATGTCCTTTAAATAACAGCTTTACGGAAGGATGTGAACCTTGGAAAAAATGAACTCCAACTGGTGTTGCATTTCAGAAATCTACATTCTTAACCTGAAGCTTTCCTTTCAAAGAGTTGCCTAACAAGGGATTGTGCCAGAAGAGTTTCAGACTTAAGGAAATATGATCGAAGGTCATGTAATGGGCTTGCCAGTTTAAAATTATATTTATTGTGGGTTAATACTTGGAATTTTTTAAATGCTGTTACACCATTTGTTGCCAAGGGAAATGATAAAAAGATGCAGGTATTCCTGAAGAAACTTTAAAACAAAAATTTCTGATAAAATCTTGTGAGGATACAACTTTCAAAATTTGTAATTATGGAGTCTTTCTGTAACTATAGAAATAATTAATGGTCTTATCTCTTCAAAACAAGTGAAGAAATTACTGATTTTTTTTGTCAGTGATATAAGGTTACGCTTCTCTCCACCTTCTGGGAACCAGTATCAACATTCTGTGGCCAGAAAACCAATGCAGTTTTTCGTTTGAATATGCAGATAGCTTAGCTCATACATGATCTGCTGTTCTTGGGGGTTTTTGGGTTTTTTCTTGGTTTTGTTTTTTTTCTTTTATAACAGTCTTAGAGGTATTTGCTTTTTAATAATGTGAAGAAATGTGTTTTTGTTTGGATGTTGAAGATACTGTGGGTCCTTGCTGTGCATTGCATCCTCCTCCTTTGTGATGGTACTAGCATTTAAAACTTTTTTTGTTGTTCCCCTGGGTTCCTTTTCAGCTAAATGAAATCAGTTCTCTGACCCAGCTGACCATGCTAATGCTGATACAGGGGAATGGGCAGGGACTGTTTTTCTAGCAGCAGCCTGTACATTAGCTGTCTTAAGTCAGCTGCACAACTAACTGAAAGCAGCCTAGTCTTACAGCTGTGATATAATAGTGGTACCTTACCGTGAAGAACTCTGAGACCCTGTAAGATATATATGACAAAGTAGTCTGGGAATCAAACTTGATTTGTTTTTAAGTGTTGCTGGCTGACTAGAAAATGGTAATGGTGGTATGTGATGTGGTTGTGTTGGTGTTCTGTGGGGTTTTTTGTCCCTCCCTACCCACCCCCAAGTGGCGTGAGTTTTCTTTGTGTGTGTTCTTCTTCATTCTCCATTTCCTTTTACTGACCTGGTACTACTTATCTGACTTCCTGGAGATCAGCACTTCTTTAGATTTGCTTTTTAGGTTTTATATTTCTGGTTGGAGACATCTCCTGTACCTTAGTCATGCATATCCATACAGTTGCTGAGGGGTAATGTTGGGTTCTCCAGTGTCATCTATGGCAAATAAGGAGTTACAGTTTTCAGCGATACCATGAATACAGCATTTTTTGGAGCTGTCAGGGATCTTATACAGAACTTGAAAGTGCCAGCCTGAGGCAGTAAGGGGAGAGGAGCATATTGTGGAGGCCAAACAACATTTTGCCTGCTCTCTTTATCAGTGTGAACTGGGTTATTGGGAAAGTTCTTGAATGCTTTCTCAGAATACTTTCCTCGCCTACAAGTATTTACACTTTGGGACTTGAACCTGAGATGAAATTTTTGTGTTTAATGGAACAAGAGTTTATCAGTGTGTCCACTTCTACATTCAGGTTTAGTGCCCAGAATGTTGTGTGGCAAGGTATTTTGCAGTTGATCTGTACAATGTGTCAAGATGTATGTGGTTTGTTTTGAATCTGTTGCTGCATGGTTTTATTTGATGCCACTGGGCACTTGCTAAGTGACTGGAAGTGACAAAGAGCAGTTATTCTGTGTTCACATTTTCAGCACATCTTCTGTCTTTATAGACCTCTGTCACATTCCTGTTTTGTCTCCTTTTCAGGATGAAGGAACCCAGGCTGATAGGGCATTCCTTGTACAGAAAACAGACCATCCCCTTGCCTCTTCTCTGTATGTCTTCCAAAAGATACATAATCCTTGCCAGAGCTAAATGTGAATTTTAGACAAGCTAATCTACTGTACATGATGCTATGGAATCTCTAGACTGCAAAATGATGACAGTATAGTTTAGTGTTCCCTAACATAAACTACTGATGTAATTATGGGTCACCATTTTTTGGTCAGTACTTTTCTCATTAATTAGTGAATATTTTCAATAGCCTAAACATTCACACTACCTTGTAACTAGGACAGATCCTGGAATTGGAACAAAAGTATTGATTTTAGCAAGGCTTTTGCCTGAAGAACATTCTTAGAATTGAGTGCACTGTTTTCTGTATTTGCTTTGAAAACAGAAGGCATGAGTAATTTACATGTTTTGAGGCATTAGCTATTTTGATAGCTATAGTTAACTCTTGGCTATTTAGATTATTGGAGGTGGAGTGGGACAGGGGAAGTTCAGATATCGTGGATAATAGTGTCTGTACTAACCAAGTGGTTTCTAGTGTTGTGGAAACATTCCACTTAGTGTTGGAAACTAATCCAGATGGTTCTGCACCAAATCGCTAGTGTGTCTGGATCTGGAAGGACTAAAGAGTTCATGAGAAGGACCAAATGGAAATGGCATTTTGTTGCTCGTAACCTTTTCAATATGCTGGAGAGTACACAAATGCCTGCCTGTTCTTGGCTTGGTGATGGTTGCTGTTGTTGCTGTTGTCAGAACCTGTAGCAAGCCCAAAGAGAGAATTCTCTCTGAATTTGAACAGAATATGTCATAATCTGCTTCAGTGTCCTTCCTGTGCTTTCTGATGTCAGAGACCTGAACTGACCCTGGACAGAAGCAGCTATGGTCTGGTTGCACGTGTTTGTTCAGTCTCTTCACACTGTGTAAAGATGGTCATTCTGCTTGTGGACTTGCAGAGGTCTTGGAAACAATGTAGTTGGATTTAGTGGAATGTACCCTGGACTAATATTCATGGTGTGGCTTATCTGTCAGCCAGTTATTAATGCTAAGGATTTTTGAGATGACTGTAGCTGCACATTTGATTTAATTTGCATGTTCAGAGCAGTGGAACATTGCATGGTTAGGATCAGGGTAATTTTCAGAAATTTAGGAATAAGCTTTAACTATGTTTTAATATTGTGACTGCCTAATATCTGTGACTGTCTTACAGCTACGGTTGAGTTTTGTGAACAAAAAATAGTCTCCCCTATATGTAGACTTTACGGAATTTGTTTTTATGTGAACATTATGACTTTACCAGTGTTCAGAGACTGCAGTTCTAGAAATTGTTAGGTTATTTACTGATATTTAGTTCATTTATTTATTTATTTATTTTAATAGTGAAAGTAGAAAAGTAGGATTAAGTTGAAAAAGGAACTTTTTTCTTCAAGTATATTTATTGACAGGATTCCTTGCTGAGTTTGATATTCATGTTCTTTTAGGGCCACCACTGTGGTTTTAAACACATGACTTAGTATCAAAGTTTTTTAAAATGAGAAAAACTGATATGTATATGAATTGCTTATTGATTTTCTGTATTGTGTGTAAGAAGGCTATTGAGAGAGATATTAACTTTCCTTTAGCTTTGTACTCTGTATACGGATTAGTAGTTGGACAAAATATAAACAAGTTGCTTTTCTGGTTTTCAAAAAAATAAGTGGGCATTTGTTTGAAGATACTTGAGAACTGTAGACTGTTAGACAGTTTTGGGCCTTTTCAATTCAGTAATGTTTCCTTAACTTTTGAAGTAATTTCCTTTGGGTTTTACACTCAGTGAGAAGGAAATAAAATCATGACCGTTTGAACTGATTATAGTTTTTTGAATCCCAATTCTTTTATCTTCTTATAATACTGAGTATGCAGTCTATTTTTTAAGCAAATTGTTCAATTGTATCTAATGCTGTGCATCTCCCATTTAAATAGTTTTCTTACAGTAATCTTTGTCCACAATTTTCTGCAAGCCTAAACCACTTGATTTTGCTGTACAAGTTGTTGCTTTGAAATCTGATTCCACTGGATGATGATCAGGAATGCTGTGTAACAGCATTCTTTGTGTGACTTTTCACCAAGACTTCTTTCATGCAGCTGCTTGGGGAAAGGCCAGCAAACAATGCTGTGGTTTTATGTCATCGTCCAAGCCCTCTTCCCATCCCCTGGGTTAGCGTTGGGATCTCCCAAGTCTATAAAAACATCATATGCTGGGTTTTCCTATTGCTATTGTTATTAGAGTCAGCAGCTCTCACCGTCAGGTTTATGATTCTGATGAGTTTTCTTGGTATTGATGTCTAAGAATGTGGATGGTATAATGTCATAATGTCAGGTGTAGGCATTTTACAAGAATTGCTTACCTAAAAATATTCTGGTGCTTTTGTGCAGGTTTGCAGGAATTTGTGTGTGTGGGTTTTTTTTTGTTTTGTTTTGTTTGTTTTTTTTTTTTAAACTGGGAAAGACTGTAAAATTGATAAACAATTTGAAATATTTTATGAAATGAAATATACCTATTGCCTTACCTATATCATATAGTTATTGTTTATATTGCTAGTAATCATAATGAATAACTTAAAAATTGTTTAGAGCTTTAAATAAATATTTTTGACATTTCCTCCTTTTCTTGTATAAAAAGATTTCTTGAGGGAGGGGGAAGAGACTCATTAATGCTATAGCATGCCATATATAATTATTAAAGCTATTAGCTTACTTAGTGGACCAGTGGAATGTAACCTGTAGCTGTTTCAAAAACAAAGTATTTTTTGTGCTGCTGAATGATGATCCAGAGTTTTTTCTTATGTACCAACTCTTCAGTTTAGAAACAAGTTTTGATAAATGGAGAACTTGGTGAAATTCTATAGTAGGACTCTGTAGCGTAAAACCTTTTCATAGACAAGCAGTATTTATTTTATGTTTTTTTAACAGAAATTGTCTCTTCATTCTATGTACTAATGGTAAGGTTGACTACCAACCATAGCGGTGTGAGATCTCTAGCAGTCAGTGTCAGCATCTTCTTTTTACCCAAGTTTGAAAAGAGTGGATCAGACAATATAGTGAATAATACTGTATTAACTATAACAAACTCTAAAACTGTCTTTTCCTTACCCTAGTAACTACAGTAACTTAAGCTGACAGATCTTTTCTGCAAGTTTTATTGTCTTTACGGGAAAGGAAGATCAGGGTCAAAACAGAAGTGTGTGGAATGCCTTAATGAAAAGACCCTTAACCAAAGATCTAAAATAGTACTTAATCTTACCCTCTGGCAAGTAGTAGCAATAATGGTCTTAAAGACATCTTTGCTGGATTCACCTTTCAGAGTGGGATAGAGCTGAGTCTGGGGGTCAGTCAGCAGGTCTGATAGTTGTGGAAACTGATGGTGCGATTTCATGTAACCTAGGACTCTGCTGAAAGGAGTGGACCCTGGTTTTTCTGTGACTGGGTGTTTCTTCACTGGCATTTTTATGTATGGTAATCATATGACCTCAGTATGGATTGTATCAACTTATTTACTGATCTTACTGGAAGGTAAACTTTTGTTTTCCCTGAAGTTTAGTGATCAGATGAATAAAATTTTATCTTCCCTGCTACATGGCAGGCTTATACTGCAGGGAGAGGGCAGGGATGTACAGCTGAAAGTGAAGAGTAAGGTGAGACTTTACCTTTTAGTGGCCGCCCACAGTTGAAATGGATTGAGATGTACCCTTAAATTACAATCTGGAGCAACTCTAATGAGAAACTAACATTTCAACAAAGAAAGGGTTTTCCACGCTAGAAGAATACATTCACTTGACTTAGGAGTGAGCTGTAGTTACAAAAAAATTAAAATTTCTTTAGTTGAGATACAATGGACTCTTCAGGAACTCACACAGAATGCATGAACAAATTTTACTCTGGAATTGGTGCATGGTTAGGAGGTGGTGATGACATCCCAGAGCTCTGTTGTGGGACCACGCTGGCACCATGGCTGGATCTAGATGTGACTTCATGATTCTGGCCTCTGTAGTCTGTTACTGCTCTACAGGACATCTTCAATGTTTGATTGTGGGATGTTGCGCTAGTGTAGTGCCTACTCTGTCAGTTCACAAGCTATTGGTGGACTTCTCTTGATTTGACTAGTAGGATGGATTGTAAGTCTGGTGTTATTTTGTTATAAAGTAAAATATTATAAAAGCAAGGCTTCAAAATATGCACTGGAAAATGATTTAAAAGTACTGTGAATTCATTTATAGTGAAAGTACTTCTGAATCAAGTTTGAACACTTAAATAGCAGTTGTAAAGGCAAAAATTTAGTTAGATGGGTAATGTACTGTGTATTATTTATTTTCCAGGGTTTTCTTTGTTAATTTTAGATTACTTTGTTTCTAGTTACAGAATTCTTTGTTAGCAACAGTCTTTTGTTTGCTGAGGGTGAAATTGTTAGTGGTTACCTCTTCTCAGTTACATTAGAGTAACAGATAAGCTATTTATTTTCTGTTAGGGTTCTAGAGCCCAAGATTTGTTAGAGTAATGTGTATTGAAGTTATACCAGCTAAGTATGTACTGCTGGGTTTTCACTGAGTTTCAAATTAGTTAGGCACCTGAAAGAAAATCGCAGCAAAAGATTGGTAACATTTGGATGGATACTTTGCTGGTAATTGAACATTTTGCATACCAGAATGAGATGTAAAAAATTGGTAAAACTCAGTAGCGTATCTTTCTGAGGTATAAATCAAGCTAAAAAAGGACTCAGGTGAAAAGCTGGAAGTTTCATAAGATATATTTAACCTTTGGAGGCTTTTCAGCATGAAATTCCAATTTCTGATATTGGAGAAAATGGTTTTCTTTATTATTGTTATCAAAGTAGATCTTGGGTTGGTTTATATGTGGTTTTGATGTTTTAATGTTGGTTGAAGTTGTTTCCTAAGATCTCTCAAAGGGAAGTGTCTTAGCTATACTATGTTGTCTTAGCAAGGACAGTGGATTTTTTTTTTCTTTTTTTTTTTTTGAGAGATAAGCAACATTTTCCAAAGTTATTGGACTTGAAAGCACAGTTCAAATAAATATTTTTAATTTTAATTTGGATGTCACCTATAAGTTGTTTCTAATACGTAATAAGCAAAACCCGATGACACAATTTCTGGATGGAGGCGTTGATCATTGTAAAATATTGGATCATTTAAAGCAAAAGAGGCAGTGAATCTGCCAGCCCATGGTAGCCTGTTGTGTTTTTTCCTGCAGTTTCAGAGAAAGTGGTTCTCATAAGAATGAACAGAAACAAACTGACTCAATAACTGATTTGAATTCTTGTAATACATTTCTTAATTTCTTACTTTTAAGGCCACAGCCTAAGTTTATTTAAAAAATAAGCAAGCCAGGCATTATCATATCATAAAAATACTATTATTGAAAAAGCACATAGATAAAATTACCACCTTCTCCAAGAATAAATAAGTCAAATTAAAAAAGAAAAGAAAAGAAAATTCTGAGGATAGGAAAAATTTTAAGAACATTTTGCAAGATGACAGTACCTGCATTTACAAAAACATTTGTGTCTGCCCCCTGTCAAAGTCGTCCTGAGAGGCAGATGAAAGCAAAAGTAAATTGAGTATAAGCAATTCAGTGGCAATAGTAAGAGTTTGTTAGTAATTACTGTAAGTTTTATAAGTAAAATTAAAATAAGTGAGTAATAAATGTGTGGCCAGTTGTTTGGATACAAACCATGCACAACCACAGTGAGTGGAAGCTTATAATTTATTTAAATAGTAAACAATGTGGTCTATACTGATGGTTTTAAAAAACGCATTTGGAACAAAAGTGATCTGAAAAATGACATGAATTCCTGGCTAAATTTGGCGAACAATTAAGAAAAGTCAGAGTATTTTGTTGGTATTTGTGTGGTGTTTTGGGTGAATAAGAATGCTGATAAATTCCAGTCCTAACAGAAACTAGTGAGACTGTTTTAAATGTTATTGAATGTGTAGAACAGTGCTACTGGATGGTTTTTTTTAAACTCTAAAATATGAGTATACAACAGTATTTTTCACACTTAAACATTGGAAAAGCTCAAAAGGACTGGATTTAATTTTTTTTTTTTTTTTCCGGGGGGGGGAAGAAAAAGATGTATAGTTGATAGTTGCCCAAGAATAATGTAGCAAGTGATCTGAATAGGAAGTTTACAGCACAATCTTTGTAGCTTAGATGGAGCTATTTGAAAAATATTTATCTTAATGTAGTCTCAAATATCATAATTCCTTATAAATGCTTGCTTCTCTTAGGAGCTATTTGTACAGTTTGCATGAGTGTCTTTTTAAGGTGTTTCATTATACCTGCAGACAAAGTATGCAGTTGTCATCCAGTAAGAAACAGTAGACAAAACTGCTCAACTCTGACCATGGCAGTAGGTACTTTATTCTGTTGAGGTTCTGAGCTCTGTGCTCTCCCTGAGAGTAGTTGTCTAAAAGAGAAGGAAGTGGTAGCAGAGGATGGGGGAGGCATTTTCTCACTGTGTTACGTAGTCAAGAGCCCTCTCAGTAGCAGAAAACATGAAAGTCTGCTTGTATACTGATAGGTCGTTTTTCCATCAGTGAGACAAACGAGAGCTATTACACTGGCTTTGTTTGGCTGTAGATGTCCTTACTTCCATGTTTACGCTTTGTAGCAAAAGCAACTAGTCTTTTGATGCTTCGGAAAAAGATAATCTATGATTTCTGATTCTGTAAAGGTTGTTTGCTTCCTTTTCTGTTTACCTCTGCTACTATCTGGTCCTTCTATGGCAAAACTGAATCTTCTTGACCTCCCTTAAGTTGACAAGTTTTGTGGAGGAGTCTACAGACCTTCTCGAGTTCTACAAAGATGGATATTCGACAGCATCTTTAGGCAACCAGTCCTTAACAGTGCTTGTTATGGAAAAGCGTCTTCCTTATTCTCCCTTCAGGGAGAGTGACTGAACCTCCGTTTCTTTTGGTTCTTCAGCTGAGCTGGGTGTTGCTCTGTGACAATTTTATATTTCTTCGTTAGTGAAACTTTGGACAAAATAACGTTTAAGCAGATGGGATCTCTGAGTCCTAATGGGAGCTGGTGCTGGAGTTAGGGTTCTTTTCTGATGCAGGCGTTTGAGGCTGGTAACATAAGGGCGATGCAACCTCCCATATGGCTAAATTTTTATTGGACAGATTGTGATTTTTTTCAGCAAGGTCAGGTTACCTGGGATCTAAAGATACTGATAGAAACCATTGGAAAAGTCCCTTGTTCTTAGTTCCCTGGGGACTTACTGACTCCTTCAAAAATTGTATTAGTGCTGTGGTACTTCATTTGTTTCGTTATATAGATACTGGTTTTGTTATCATGAAAGATAAGTGTTCTATTGCCCACAACTATCCTGGATGTGCACTCTGTATTTTGGAAATGAGAATATATTAAGCTTATGGGTTTCTGGCTATATTGTTTGGTTCTTTTTTGATAGTGTTGTAGTATTCAGTTAAAGTTACTTCTGAAACTGGTTTCCTGTAGTGAAAATACTTTGCTTAACTGAATTGCAGTTGGCTGAGGAAGAGTGGGGTGGGGGTTTTTTTTGATGTCTATGATATATTTTGTATATTTACGTAGTACTTTTTCATTGTAAGTAAGTGTAACTGGAGTACAGGTTTAATTACACGTGCAGTTAAAGCTTTTGCCATTTGTTTATGAATAACTGAAGAAGGTTTTTTCAAAATTTCAGTGTCACTTTTCTACCAGTTTATTGGCTTTATTAGATGAATGTTGTTTCTATTTGAGTTAATTTTTTGAGAGGAGGTTTAAAGATAAATATTCACCATTAACACCATGTTAATGTTGATTTATCTGTTTTTAATAAAATGACTCTGACTTAGGGCAGTTTGCAAGTCTTAGAAAAGTTCTTATACACACTTATTCCCTGAAGATATTTCAAGTAGGGGAGAGAACAAAAAGAGACTGTCACTTTTATATTCTTTTTCAGTCTGGCTGTTAATGATAATTTTGAAGTGGTCTGTTGGAACTGTTTTTAAAAGCAGCTCCAGCTGGCAGTTTATACATTCTTTTCCTTACTCTTTTGTTAGTATCATGCTTTTTCTGTGTGGAATAATTCTACAAACTATTTGTGGATACAATGATGAAACAGCACAGATACTGTATATAGTTGCAAATGAAATACTAGAATGATACATGTTATGTTGACGGTGAATGTTGACTGTTCGAGCTGTGTGTGTGCTTTCATTTTCTGTATACATTACAACTACCAATTTAGTAAATGGAGAGAGAGGACACCAATCGATTGGAAGCCACTAGGAAAGATTTATGTTTTAAGAAAAGAATAAAAAAAGCATGTATGCAATTCCAGATACTAAATACCGTTTCACAGTCTCAACAGTACTCCTGTAAGTAAGTACAACTTTGTTTAGCTTAGTTTAAGAGTCAAAGTACAGTTTGGTGAAGAACCTTTTAACTACTCTGCTGAATATAAAAGAGAAAATCCAAGATGAAACAAAACTCGGAGACCTGCAGTGAGGCAGTATGTTGTGGTTTGTTGTGGGTTTTTGTTTTTTTTTTTTTCTTTTTTTTTTCCCCTTTCATTATAGGATGCATTTGCACAATGATAATTTACTTTGTTTACCTAATCTAATAATCTGCTAGATATCTAGTTATGTAAGTATGTAATTTTGTGTCCTTAATATGTGCATACAAGTAAGCCTGGGTAGGAGGAAGGCACAGTTATTTTTAAGGTGTACTGAAGGTTTTATGACAAAAGACCTTTGTTTTTCTTGAAGAACAGAGTTCATGCTAAATGATTAGCCACACCAAATTCACCTTCAGATGAGGTAGTTCTGTACTATGCAATATTACTCTTGTAATTCTGTTATTAGTATCAGTATAGTAATATATTGGGTTAGCTGTATAGCAGCTTCTGCTAAATTTACAGTTATGTTGCACTGTCTTTCACTGAAACAAACTGGTAACTCTCAGGATCTTAGTATTGAAAAGAGGCCTAAAATTAGTAGGTTTCTTTCTGAATTGGTGTTTCTTCCTGCCCCCATCCAACTAAATGTGAGACAATTAGGAATGTTTATTTCTTGAAATGTTGTTAAAGCACAGTATGGTAAGTAACTAAGCATTTATTGATGACTCCAAGTTAATGAGTTAGAACAGGACTGGATATAGGAGTTGATATTAGTTGACTATACCTTTAAAGAAGGAAATGAGATTTGATAGAGGGGATGTGGTGGTGTGTGTGTTGGACTTTGTTTCTATAGAAAGAATACAGGAGTCTAGACAAATTAGGATGACTTTGTTTAAATAAAAAGCATACATAGAAGTCTTATATGATGGTAATGCTTGCATGAAATACTAGTTTGTTCCGATGATATTTTGCTTTTGCAGGAATTTACATAGCCTTTACGTGATGACTATGTTTACCAAAAAAATTTAAAGAAATAACCTGTTTTTTCGTTTGTATGTCACTGTTTGTGTAAATCATTAGTATTTGGATTTCAAGGAGTACTATTTGTATAAATTCTCCACTGAATAAACATAATGTCTTACAACTCATCTAAACATTGGATAATATAAAATGAAATGTAAATATGAATTAGAGTAACTTCTATCTGTAATATTCTGAACAATTAATTTAGTCCATGGAAAAAAGTGTTATAAAATGTTCTTTGTGCTATAATTGAAATGTCCTTTGAGCTTCTAGAAAATGTTAAAATTAAATACAATTATAACTTTTTGTAGGTTGGGCTCATGTGGTTTGTGCTCTGTACATTCCCGAGGTGCAGTTTGCAAATGTTTCTACAATGGAACCTATCGTGTTGCAGTCTGTTCCTCATGATCGTTATAATAAGGTACAATTATATACAATTATATATCATTTTATCTATATCTAATGTATTTATTTTAAAACTTATGAGCTTTATAAATTTAAAACTACACTTCTTAGAATGCACTTTATATAAAATTCATAAATTATGCAGTAATGCTGTATGTTTTCTGCTATGGCTTTATGATAAATTCAAGAATAAAGAAAGCTGTATTATTAAATTAAGCTGTGAGGTTATCTTCAGTGTCTCATTATTCTTTTACAGATTAGGAACTGTTTTGTTAATTAAAAATACCATGATCTTTGAAGAACAGTTTATTTTCAAAGGAAAGTGAAGTATTTCCCATAGGTTAAAATATTATTACAGCTTATTTGAAATGTTATTATTAATTACCACTAAGTCCTACTGTTTTAAGTGTTGCTATGATGTTCATAAACATTTCTTTTAGGAAGAAAAGCTATGCTAATATATTAAGGCAAAAGCTTTCAGACTTTTGCCTTTGTAAACAGTATTCACTTTAGTGGGATTATTTGCTTGTAGAGGAACTGCTGCTACATAAGTGTCAGTGAGATGGATTTTTTTCCTGAAGTGTGATGAGACTTTATTTAAAAAAAAAAAAAAAAGTAAAGCAATTTAAAAGTAGCTTGTTCATGTTCTATATTGATAGTTACATTTTTCTACTTGTTTCACTTGTGATACCTCTTCGCCACTAGACTTAACTACTTCCTCCTTTGTATTTTTATCTTTTCCCTTCTGTAAACAGCAAACTGTCTGAATTTCTGATTAGTTTTATTACATGTTTTTCTCATGTTGTTCTTTTTACCTTTAGTTTCTTTCTTTTACTGTATTTTATGATGGCTTGTGGACACTGGGATAAAAGAGGAATAGACTCTGTTTATAAAAGAAAAGGAAAAAAGACATGTATGACCTCTGGTGTTCTTCCTACAGGGAAACCAGTCCTGTTTGTGTTGTCTTGGTGACCTCTCTCTCTTTCTCCTCCCTCCCCCCCTTTTTTTTTCTCAGTTTACATATCTGATTTATGCCACACACCTCCCCCTGTCCCCCTGTCTCCCTATCTTTTTTTCTTTTTTTCATACTTGGGTCTTTTCCTTGTCTGTGTCACATTCTCACAATTGCTCTCAGTATGTTTTGCCCGTCTTATTTGCCAGGGCATCCAAAAAGCCAGGAGTCAAACTCTAGCTTCTTGTGCTTTCTGCTATGTACTACCTGAGCATCTGTATTGGCTCCTCATTATTAGCTTTCTTTTGCATTGGCAAGAGCATGCAACAGTGAGATTAAGTGCAGAACTAATAATTTTTTTGTGCTCGAACACAAAGCAGTACAGATTTGCTGTGGCAGATGAGTTCACTTTCTCTCTGTCTTCAACTACAGCACGTTTGTTTTCTCATTCTTACTCAAGTAGTAGTCATAATGTTGTGGGGGTTTTTGTTGTTGTGTTTTTTTTTTTTTTTTTTTAAATTGGTAGCGGTTCTTCCCTAATGTACTTCAAAAATTTCTTGGAACACTGGATTTTGTTTTATCTTGCACCATTTCCATTGATACTGGATGAGTAGATCCTTGTAACTTCAAAAACTGTACCCTGTGTCTTTTAATATTAATTGTTCACAAAGTCCATTGTTGGTCTGTGTCTTTAGTCTTTAATTCCTTTTTGTTACAACTAAACTTGCTTCTTTCTTGAACTGTTTTTCTTCCAAATATATGATGTACAGTTGTTTTTTACTGCTAAAATTCCAATTTGCATTTTGTGGGTCTGTAGTTACCATGATTTTTTTTTTTTTTTGCATGCTAGATAATTACTAGTGCCGTACAGATCATGTAGATAAACTTCCTGATGGCGTCTAGGTTTTTGTTTTCTGCAAACAGAAGATTTGCAGAAATGTGTTTTGATTTGAGCCTATTTTCCATAGTACCGGTCGGCCTAAAGCCACTTTTAAACAGGCCACTACAGTATATTATAAAATATAATGAGACTTATATCACAAATGTCAAGGTTTGGGGTCACACCCTTAGCCTGCAAATTATTTTATTTTTTTTCTCTCTCTCTTTTTGCTGTCTTTATTTGGTCTGTTTGGTTCAGGGACATAGCAGTTTTGAATTTCAGGGGAATCACAGAATGCCTGTAGTGCAGTTGCTGCAGCAAACCTCCTGAAACCAATCTAACTTCACTGCCAGCAGCAGTCTAATTGTAATGGCACAGAACTTAAGAGGCAGTTGCTGACTGGGGACTCTCCCAACTCTTTGGATAAATCTGTAGCTAGTGCTGTTTGATAACTGCTGTGGCTAAACTACCACCAGTTCCAGAGTAGGCTGGTTTTGAGCAGTACTCCCCAAACCAATACAACTACTGATTCCTTTTTCGAGAACCCTGCAATAACTTTAACTCGCCACCCCCCTTTGCTATTCAGTATAAAATATGTTTATTTAAATGATACTTTTTTTAGATCAGAAGCATTGTAAAGTATTTAACTCTGACATTATCAATTTGGGAGGAAATGGGAAAGAAAAGCTGTTCTTTTGAGAAGTAGATATGGCAAATGATTCTTAAAACAGTTGTTGCATATTGTGAACAAATGTAAATGTGTAATTAGGAAAAAATGACTGGAGTGGTTTCTTCTTTTAGAAGAGGCCTTGTGCTAATTTCGTTCTGTCTGTCAACTCAGATTAAAATAGGATGATTTTAAGAAAGATTGTATTTCTTGTGAAGTCCTGAATAATTCTGCATGTGCAGCTGCATACATATAGAAAGCTACCTTATGGAATTGACGGGAAAATACAGGTCAATGAAAATTACCATAAGGGAGAATTTATACTGTAGACTTTAAAATAAAGACAAATGTCATTGGAGTTTTGCCAGGAGATAGTAGTTTTTTTCCTGTGCACTTATTTCTTTATTGAACACAAGAAAATATGCAATATTACAAAGTGCAGTAACCTTAAATGCAAGAGGAAACATAGCAGACATCAGTGCATGAGGTTTGTCAATGTAAAGATGTTTGGCTGCTTTTTCCCTGAAGTTTACCTGCTTCTGGGATAAAACCCCATCACATTACAGAATGAATCCACTGAATAACTTCATTACTGGGTTAACTAACAAGAAAGCTCTTCTTAGGCAGCTGCTTCCAAAAAGAAATGGACCAGTAGTTGCTCTCCTATTTAGTAGATGTTTGTTATTCCTTGGATGGTTATGCATGGATAATCTCTGTTTATTTTATGTGAGCTTTATTTGTCTCTTTGAGATTCATTTGAAAGTATGTGGCAATTGAATATAAATACTGCTTTTAGGAATCTCTTTTAAGAGCTGATTAAAAAATAAGTGCATTTGGAGTTTCTTGATCCACCTAGTAGAAAAGGCAGCTTTTAGACTTTCATTTCAGTACTTGCTGCAAAAATTAGAAATTTCTGTGTAGCTTCTGGGTTTGATTCTGTAAGCAAAGAATGCTTTTGGGTAGCTGGTACAAATAGAGTAAACTACTTCTCAAATTACTTTTGTTGTACGAGGTTTTTCTTGCCTCATCTTCACTTCTGTCTTTGTTTTTGCAAAGAAAGTTTACATTTTGAATCTTTGAAGAAAAAATATTGACAGAAACATAAAGGCAGCTTTGCAAAGTGTTTATGTTGCCATTAAAAAAAGTATTTGTTACGTTTTTTTTGATTATATTTCCTTACTGAGTCAAAAGCTTTGTGTAATGTTTTGCTTATTTTGTAATGAGTTTGGGTGAAGTCTAGGTACTGTCTTCCCTTAAGAGTTCTGACGAGCGGTGCTGCTGTAGGTGGTGGGGCACAGAGTTGTACACTTCCACATTCCAGAAGTTTCAGAGGAAGTGTAGCAATTGCGTGGATTTGCAAATACATGAAAGTCTTCTGCTTTGTGAAAGGAAGACAAAGGTTCTCAGGCTTCTGGAATTGTTTGTGTCCAAGAGAAGGCAGAAGTATGAGAAGCTCAGCTTTCAAGAGAATTTACCATCCATGTTAGAATGGGAAGATGAACCTTCTTTGGCCCTGTTTCCTATGGAAGATTAGGAAACAGGTTTTACACTTCTTGTGGCTATTGTAGGAAGAATAGAAGTTCACTGAGCTTGTTAAAATGGGTAGGCAGTCCACCATGTTATGTTTAGACTTGTTTGTAATTTAGCCGGTCGTTTGTTACCGTTTTTCAGTTATTTTACTGTAAATTGGTTTAAGGGGTCCTGAAACACAGACCCTAAATGTAGTATGTAGTATTGAAAAACAGGGCCTACGTTGAATTCTCTATTTATAGGGTTACCTTACTTCTGGAGTTACTTACGCTTAGTATAATTAGTCAGCTAAGGTTCATAGATCATGACCTTGTTTGTTCCTAAAAACTAAATGTGTCAGGTCGTGGTGTGGAAAGCTAAAAAGCAGCCACTCTCGGACTCTGTCAAACAGCTGAATTATCTGTATGTGATATCTTGGTATACAAAGGGAGCAAGGCAAAGAATTAACTAGGATTATCCCCTTTCTGATCCTTCAGATGTTAGGATGTAGGATATGATTTTTAGGATAGATTAGCCATTGGGTTTAATGCTTTTAGAAAAAAGTCTTGTGGAAACCATACAAAAATGACTCGCCTGCCCTAGGTTCTCATGTTAACAAAAATGCTTTAGTTAGCTGATGTCTCATGTTAAATGTTGTTCTAAATACCTCTCTTAAAGGCTGTTCTGATCTCAGAATATCACTCATTTTCATATCTTTCTAAGTAATACTGGTTTTGCATTTTATCATTTTCATTTTTTATTTCGGTAGTATCTTGGTCCATTTTTCTTAAACTGTATTTTCTACTACCCATGGTTGATTTTTTTTTTAAATTTTTTTTTTTTTTAAATTGTACTCATTCTCTGCCTTGATGAAGGGAGGTCATGATGCAGTTGCAGTAAGTCAGTAACAGTTTAAATGTAGATTTTTTTTTTTTTTTTTTAAAAATGTTTCTCTTTTCTCATCTGAGGTCTTGTAATGGGATTTCTACAGAAGTAGCAGGGTATCGTTGGTGCTTGTTATGTCAATGAGGTTCTCTCTCATTTAAAAACAAGGCACTTGACTGCTCTAATGCTGGAGGATATTTTCATTAAGAATCTCTTCTTAAATTGTTAAATTTTACACATGTATGTGATATGATAGAATCTTTCTAAGTGGCATGTCGGTAATCAGGACAGTAAAAAATGGAAAGAGATTTAGTTTTGCCTGATGTTTCTCCCTGAAATGCTGATGAGAGATTTGTAGTGATATCTAGTACAATAGTGAGCTTCCAAACAGCATGTATCCATGTTTATTGTCCACCTAGTTTTATTTATTTATTTATCTGTTTATATATTTATTTATTTATTTTAAAAGAAAAGTCTTGAATGAAGAAAAGTATTTTGGCTTCTTTTTGTCTTAATTTTTTTCTTCCATTTTACTGAGAATGTTTTTGAAAATATTACAAATTGCCATTGTATCCCAGTAAAACAAATAAATTGACAGAAATGCTATGAAAAGGTTTTCAGGTGCTAGACAGATTGTTTTCATTTTAGTTGGTTTTTGAGCTTAAAATGCATATGACATGCTAATTTAAACTTTGTTTACAGAAGGTTCTTGCTTGATTATTTTCTAAGATGTTTATGGGGCTGTCCAAGTCATGCTGAAATTAAAGCAGAGTTCTGTTAAACACCATATTTAATTGAAGGTAACTGAGCTTCCTAAGAATATTGAAGCATGCTACAAGACTTCTGAAAATTCTTTACACCAAATTTACAAATAAAATTTGAATTTTGCAGTTTTTCTATATGTAATTTTGTAGACATATGCATGTATACCGTATGATATCTTGTACCATTAGAAACTCAGTTGAATTTGATATTTCTGAATGCCGCCAATACAGGTGATGTTAAATGAATGTGAAAATAATTGTGACCTAAAAGGACATAAACACAAACTAGAAAGCAAGGAAAATCTTGAAGCCAAATGCTATTAACCTTTGGCTGTTTGACCATTTGGCTAGTTGAATAGCAGTATAGAATTTAAGTTAATTGGTATTTGTACTGCTTTAGTGTTGGTGTCTACTACGGATCTCCTTTTGCAAACAAAAGTAATTAGACTTTTATAAAGAAATTCTTATATAAGCTTAGCTGCAAAATCTAGTAGTTCTCACTCTGGAATCTCCTGTGAGTAACACAGAATTTATTTGTATGCTTCTTATCATGTTAAGTATTTTCTCTTTGGTAGACATGCTATATTTGTGATGAACAAGGCAGAGAAAGTAAAGCAGCCACTGGTGCTTGTATGACATGTAATAAACATGGATGTCGACAAGCTTTTCATGTAACATGGTAAGTATATTTTATTATTTAATATCTCTGATGTTTCAGAAAGAATCCGTGTAAACAGTGTGACCAACAAGCACTTTCTTTAGTATATTTCTGAACAAAGCAGTAGTGAAATGGTTTGTGTAGAAATATCTAACTTTATTGTAATAGAGTTTACTAACAATATGGCAGTGGCAGCGTAGCTGTGAGCTGCAAAAGCTGTCTGATAATACTCCCTTGGGTTGCATTAATACGTGCTGTGTGCTCCTGTGAATTAGGTTTAGTGTTTTTTTGGTCTTGTGTTATTTTTTTTTAGATTATATTTTATAGGATATGAGAATGTGAAGACATTGTTTGTTTACCTGCTAACTGATTTGATGCTTACTTTTGGTAAATCAGTGCGAAAAATTACTGAGTTATACATGAAAATGCACTAGACTCACCCATTCCAGTACAGATTTCCAAATGTTTGGGGGCAATTCACCTCACTGATTTTATCTAAAGGCTATGCATCTATCCTGAACTATTCATTTAGTTTTCATGTGTAGCTGTTGGAGAAAAACAGCTGTGCCCTCCATCTGGTTCATGCTACACTGAGATATTTAGGTTTGCTTGCATTCAGGAGATGCTTGTCTCACTTTATGGACTTCTAAAAGAGGCTGGATAAGATTAAACCATATGTCAACAGGTAAAAGGAGGCAAAAAGAGTTCCAACCCCCAAATTTACAGGCATTATTTTTTTTTTTTCAAATACAGCTGAAGCTATTTTGCAATAGATAGACAGCAGATTTTACACAGACTGTCTACCTACATAATCTGTAGATTTACCCATCTGTTTCATGAGTGCTCCAGTACACTGCTTCATGACCAGTTCAGTCAGGGAAATGGTATTTGCACACCTACTTAAATTACTGTAATGTATTTTCTTCAGTGTAGTCAAGTGATACATTGAATGTCTTGTGCAGATATTAAAGGATATAATTCTGTAGTTTAGGTGCTGATTTCTTGGCAGCTCTTCTTTCTTTTCTTTTAATTACTTGACTATCTGGCAAGTTCCACTCTTTCATAAACATCTAGTTTTTCATTTTATGTGATCATAGTTGAGTTTCTTTTTATGGCAAAAATGTATTGTGTTCCTCTAAAAGTGTGCATACCATGTAAAGAGGTTACTTACAGATGTGAAAAAATACATACATCGAAGTGTTTGGATGAAAGGTCTCTTTTCTTTCAAACGCATGCGTGCAAGAGTCCTTTTCATCTTTTTCCAAAAGAAAAGTCTTTTCCAAAACCCTCTTTTCAGTGATTACCATAAAGAACATGAGAATTAGGTTCAAAATTAAAATCGTTACCTTGTCAATTTTTAGTATTTTTTGAATCTAAAAAAAACCAGGTATGTACTATAAAATGGTATCGAGCCAGAGTGTATTGTGACTAAGGATATTGAAAGGCTTCTGTAATATTTAAAAAATGAAAGAAAAATATGAGAACTACAGAAGGCAGAGATCCAGGGTGAGGTTTATCAATTTGGGGTTAACAAAACTAATGTTTAAGGAAGAATGAGCTTAAGTCCATCTGTGTTTGTAAGGCAAGCTTAGAACGATAAATCGTAACTTAAAGAGATGCTATTAAATATTTTCTGTAGTTGTCATCTGCTGTAGGTGTGTGTGTATTTATGAAGCAGTATTTCTGGATTGCCCAAGAATTTAATGTATAAATGAGGAGAAAGTGATTTTAAAAAGCAATGAAAATAAGCTGCCTTATATATTGTTCTTTCATTTAAATACTACCGTGCAACACTTTGACTGTAACATTGCATTATTATGCTAATGAAAATGATATGGAAAATGAAACAGAATATTTGTTTTTCCAATGTCTGAGTTGGATTTGATAAAGAAAATAAATCAACATTACAAATGGTGAAAAGCAAATTTGATTTGAAAATAATGTAGTAGAATAAGGTAATAATTAGCCCAAGCAAGGAAACTTGTAAGTCTTGTTCTTTTTAAAAGAAATTAACCTGCCACAGTATTTTAAACCAATAAATATGGCTTGATTTATTATGTCATTGAAGTTTTATAAAAAACCAAACCAAAACAAATAAGTAATTTTCCTGTCAAAGCAGAGAAGGGTGTATGCACCTTTAGAAAAATGTCTTCTTTGGACACCTACAGTATGTTTTTTTAAAAAACTGTTCTTTCCATAGATAATTTTTTGGCTTGAATTTGAGCTAAGAAAAATTGTAAATTACTTGGTTTATTTATTTGTGGGAGTAGCTGCATAATAAATACAGATTTTTCAAGCTGTAAGCCTGTGTGAGTGGCTTAAAGACTATGAAAAAGGCATCTGAGCAAAGTATAAACTATACATGTTTTTCACTGAGCTACAAAGGTAGGTTATGTGCTTGCATGCCATTAGAAGTCACTTGTGTGGAAGTCTCTTCTGTTAAATGCAGATACAGGTGTACGTACACTATCAGCTGTGATATTGTGGTACAAGTTGATGTAAAATTGCTTTTCTTGAATGTTGTTTGGTTTATTTTTAGTGCACAGTTTGCAGGACTTCTTTGTGAAGAAGAAGGCAATGGTGCAGATAACGTCCAATACTGTGGCTACTGTAAATACCATTTTAGCAAGCTGGTATGTATTTGTTAAGTAAATGTTACTGACTTATTTTTTCACTATGAATTGCTATGAGTACTGGAAATAATACTTTCACATAGCTCAGAAAGTAGATTGTATTTCATTAAAACAGTATTTTAATCACAGTTAGAGAAGTCTTAGCTGAATATGTTTTTATAAGTTTTTACACTTTTTAGATATGTGGGTTTTTCCCCTGTGCTAGAAATACCATGCACATTTAGTGTTTCTTTCATTAAGTTCCTGTTTTCTTTTGCTATTTGATTAGTTGGCTTCTAGGAATTTAGTCCATTTTTTGAATAATCTAGAAAATATTACTTGTTATGTTGTGTATTAGGGAAAAGAGAAGCCTTCCATTTCTTTCTACTTCTGTTACTCTTTTTCTTTTTTGGAGTGTTTTTCATTTTGTTCCATCTCTCACCGTGTAGCCAGTGGATGTTCCCTGCCTAGCAGTTCTGTGAAACACAACCTCAAGAAAGTCACTTGAGGTTTGATTTTTATAAAACAGACAAGCAAACAAAAAACTTTGAAATTTCTCAGTTATTTCAGTAGGTTTTGGCTCAGACCTCTGAGGTCTTTCCTATCACTTATTATCAGTTTAACAGTTGCAGATATCTGTTTCTGTGCACGTGTGTGAATGTGTGGATTTGAAGGACTTACTGATGTTTAAAAAGTGATGTTTATGAATATTGAATTATGAAAATTAAAATATATAGACTTAAGTTCAGATACTGCTGTAAGCATAGTTAACCTTGCTGATTACGTGTTTTCACTGCTAAAAAAGGTGAATACTTGGGTGACTTTTGAATAGATTGCAGTGAGGCAAAAACACAGGGCCAGTGAACCATTTTGGCTTTCTAGAAGATGAGCTTGGTGAGGTTAGTTATGTGCTCTTGTGAACATGGATGAGTTTTCTTCATAACAAAGATAACTCAGGGCTTTCTAGGTCCTTACTAAGCTAAGTTGTTTTTGTTTTTTTTTTTTTTTTAAATTTTTTGTGAGCTAAGTACACAAAAAGAACAAAAATGGTCTATTACTTAGCAGTGGAGGCAAGCTCTTACACTATTATGCATTTGATTTGAATGTTCCAGTGCTGCTATGATTTAGAACATGTATGTTTACTTAAAAAGCAAGTTTAATGGTAAAGACAGAACTCTGTATTTGACATGTAATTAGTTAGCTTTCCATGATGAAACTATAGTGGTAAGAGCAGTAAAGACTGTCCAGATGGTTTAAGTGTTTTAGTGTTTCTTTAGTATTATTGTGACTGTTGATGCCTGGTAAATTACGGGTGTTCAGTATTTACTACTGAAGGTGGTAGGTGGTGTATATCTATTATACTACTGAAAGCCTTGGTTGGCAAAGCACTGACCTGAAGTGTCGTTGTAATGCTACCTCAGTTATGATAAAATAACCTATGTTTTTAACATTGGCCTAGCCTAAAGTATTTGTAGTCCCAGACCAGGCTCTCAAACCTTACAAAAATACAGGCCATTATGTCTGCTGCTTGTGAATGAATAAATGACCATAGCATTCTGTATCCTATTTTTTTAAACCATTTTAATGAAAATACTGCAGCCAGGTCACTGAATAATAAATGGTGCAGCCATAGAACAGCCACCTCACAATGCATTTAAAGTATGTGGTGGTGCTAGCACTGTGACTTTGTGTGATACTCATTAGAGCAGCATCTTTTCCTGTTATACATTGGGTAGTCTTGTTAATTTTATTAGTGTTAGTAATTTGTCAGTTTTTCAGTAACTGAAGTTGTTTTCTCTTCAAGCAGTAAGGCATTTTATCCGTTGAAATGCTTTATTCTTTTTATTTATTCAAATGGTTCCTTTTCTCTATCCATAAATATATTTTCTCTTTTTAGAAAAAGAGCAAACGGGGATCTAATAGGTCATATGATCAAAGTTTAAGTGATTCTTCCTCTCACTCTCAGGATAAACATCATGAGAAGGAGAAAAAAGTAAGTGGATTTGTCGTTGCTAATTATGTGGCACATCTGCTTAATAGTAGCACTTTCTGATAAATTTAATTTTTGCTGAAAAGTGTGAAGGAAACACTGAATAATAAACAACACAGGTGATAAACAAGAGGTATTAGGGTCCAGTGAGGAAACATCTTCAGGTGCATTTGTACATACACCTTCCTGTTCCTGTTTAACATCAGTTTTGGGACACACACTGAAACATATCCATTGGGAAGGCTGTTTCCATGCAGCTTCCTTTGCTTTAGTTTTCCATTAGAGATTTTTTGTGTAGCCTTTGTGACTAGGCAGGAAAGAAAAACAGGGTAGGCATTGTAGCAAGTGTGCTGATAAACAGCTGGATCTAATTTTTTATGTTTCAACCTGTTGTATCTTTTTCTCCTCATCGAAGAACTGACATCTCTTGATGCACTGTCCTGGTGGTCAAGCCCACTGTGATGGCAAAATACTTTGTTTGAAAAAAGTTGCAGTTTCCTAACTTTTTGAGGCTAGAGACTTTTTTTGGCGGTTTTAATCTTACATGTTCTATAGTTAAGGAATGACTTGTGCTTTGCAAAATATTAATCTTCAGTCAATGAACTATATGTGGTATGGAGGCTCATTCTCTTGGTAGAGTTAATTGTTTTCTGCATATGATGTCTTATTTGATATATAGTATCAAATATACAGTGTATCTTGGAGGAGTAGAGTCATTTTTTAGGGTGACTTTCCTTATTTTCCTCTCCTGTAAATCTGTTTGGAATCTAGATTGTTGTTATATTACAGTAAATATGCATCTCTTTCTTCCCAGATACAGTGATGTCTCCTTGCTCCCCTTCCCAGTAAGGACGCTCTAGTTTCTACTTTATCTTTTATCTTTGTTTCTTGGATAGTCTGATCTTTAGGCATCCTTAAAGCTTACCCTTTTGCCAAGCAGAAGCTATATGAGTTGAGGACTGGAAGCATTTTTATTGTTCAGACCTCAAAACCTATCCTTTTACATATAAAATATGATTCTGCAGTAAGAAGAGGTTGGTCTGAAAATATTGGTAGGGGTAGCTGTGATTTTTGTAAACAGACACTGAGTTGAAAGCATGTGTTTGCCATCATAATATGCATTTGGTCTCTTCTGGGCACTATGCTTACAAAATCGATAGGAAATATGTAAGTGTATAATAATTTAAAAAAACCCACAAACCTTTGGTATGATTTAATTTTAATGAGGAATTTGAAGCTGCAGAATAAATAGCTTAATTACATTATGCTTATTCCTGCACTAAGTATTGCTAGTTTCTATGGCAGAGATATTATTTACAAATGTCTACGTTTAGCCTGTACCTGGGGCTAAACTGTAGCAGTTGTTGTACCACCTGATGACCCCTCCCCAGCTGAGAAGGGGAATAGTGGAAAAACGGGAGAAGCCCCCTGCGTTGAAGTAGAAACAGGTTTAATGAAATAACAAAAATAATACAGTCACCAACATAAAGCGTACAAGGTTCTACTCAGCCCGATCCCTAGGGTCTGCAGCAGGAGAAGGCCAAGAGGAAGGATCCTCAAGAAGAGGAACTCCCTCCTTTTATAATGAGTATGGTTAAGTGCTATGGGATACGCCTGTGAGTCAGCTTGAGGCAGCTGCCTTGATTGAATCTCCCAGCTGACTCGAGGCTACTCGTGGCCTGCCTGCATGGCTGACCCATGGTTAAGTTCCTGGGAAACCAGGACAAGAAATGTTTAGATATGAGGCTGAGTGCATCATAAGAAAGGCTGGTAGTATGTTACTTGACATCCTGTTATAATATCCCCTTTTTTAGGTCCCAGGTGTTTACCTCAAGCTTTTAGGGGAAGAATTTATGCCACCATGAGTCTGTGGAAGAATACTTTACTTTGCTAATGTTCCTGGCAGCTTTATCTTTGAAAGCGACTAAAGAAGGAACTAAACATATCTGGAATTGACCTTTGTGTAAAGAAAGTGTTTCTTGCCACTTACATGAAAATTAGGCAAGCTTACTAGGCATTATATGTTTATGACTTCTGAAAAATGTGAATTTACTACATAGTAAGTAACTACTGTGTAGCAGCTGAATTATACAGATTCCTTGTGTACTAGAAGCGCTTTAGTCTGGGCTGAACAGGAAGGGGAAATGTAAAACTCTTTGCTCTAATGGCTCATATGATGCAAAATAAACAAAAATGGACTCGTGACTGAAGACTGCAAGTGTGTAAGAAGTGGTGACTGAAGAGGCAAAAAGAACAAAATAGTGATGAAGAGGCACTATTACAGAAGTTGGGGGTTGTCAGTCTGAGGAGAGCCTAAAATGCAGGAGTTCAGCAAGTGTTCTGATCACGTTACTACTGGCTAAAGTGAATTCATTATGGACATCTTCTTGCCGCTTGTCCTATTCTTAAATAAACGTTACATCTTCTCTGATTTTGAGGGGAGAAACTTGAGCATTTAAGAAGAGTTTGAGGCTGTGTGTGACATTCAGTGTATTCCACTGTAGCTGTGAGTTTGGTTGGATTCTCTTGTGTTCCAAAAGGGGTGACTTCATGGTCTTGGTGCTGATGAATAGCATTTCTGTTTCTGGGTATCTGTTCTTTACTGACTTTGTAGAGTCCAATTTTTTCTTCTTTTTTTTTTTTTTTTTTTTTTTTTTTTTTACATACCTCTTCATGTCAGACTGTGTTGAAAATCTAGTTATTTGAGAGATCTGATAGAGTGTGACTGTGTAAATCATTGGAAAACTGAGTATATTCTGTAATATATCTTTAAAGTCTGCAGGATTAAGAGCAAAGGTGGCATCTTGTTGGTTGATTTGTTGCCCGCTACAGTTGTGTGTTAACTTGTACTGTATTCTGTGTCAGCCTGATAATCAACTGTGTGCAATCTACTCAAACTGGAAACAGTTGGTGTAGATCGTACAGCAAAATGATCTCTTGTGGAGTGCAGGAAGAACTATATAAGCGGGTAAGATAATTTTTATTTAAATTTTCTTTTTTTCTTGTAAGGAGAAAAGTAGGAACTTCTCTTTCCATTTTCATGCTTATCATGGTGTCACTGATTTGACTACCTCATATTTTTCTAACCTTAGAGTAACACATCATATATATATATATATATATATATTATGGAAAAAAGATTAATGCTTTCAGCATACTGTAGCACAACAAACACCTCACAGTAATATTAAGCTCGGCACCTGGGATTAGCTAATTATTGTAAAATCAAAATGGCAAACCTAGCACCTCAGGTATACCTAAAAACTACTGTAAGATGTAGAATTTTCTGAGGCTGCATTAGCTGCAGCTGTCCCTTTTCCCTCAGAGTACATACTTTAGTCTTCTGCTTTTCATTGTGAAGGAAAACAAACTCAAAACCTGATCTCTGCAGGACCTGTGCACGGAATAATAGTGATTAGCAGTGCTGATTGTACACTGTAAAACTCAAATCCCCCATGTGGAAAAGTCCTCAAACATTTATCTGAAGAAATTCTTTTATTTATTTGTTTGTTCCATGGATCTACTGCTTCACTGTGGTTTGTGTAGGCCTCTCTAGAGCGATTCTGGGAGAATCAGAATTTTGAGTAGATCCTTAACTTGGTAAGTTCTTACTTTGCTCATCAAACAAGAGTTGTGGATTTTAAAGAAAAATCACGTTGTTAGTCTGAATGTCTTAGTGTGCAGGGATCAATCAAAAGACTTTCTATTTCATTGAAAAATTGCTGTGATACATTTGAGGTGTTATTAGGTGCTACACTTATTTTGTTATTTATTATTTATGCTATTACTACATATTAGTTCAATTTCATCAGTATCTTCAAAAATATTAAAAACCCCTTTTTGTCTTATTATGATCTTGATCTTTCTACAAGTTCAGTGTGTTGTAGTATCATTTACTTAACTCCTCAATGATTGTACTCTGTCACACGATAAGGCAGAGGAGAATAACTCTGGAATAATGGGTGAAAGGTAAGAAGAACTGTGAAGAAACAAACATTTTTTGCTTGAGAAAATTATGCAATGTTGTTTGCCTTAGCTTGAGAACTAAATGACACCTGAACATTATAAATAGGTCATTAAGGTTACTGCTTGATTTTTATTTCTGTTTGAGCAGTATGTCTACAATTCTGTAGCTACAGCTGAGAGAGATGTAGAAGCAAAAGGTGCTTTAAGATACACTTTTTCTTTGCTTTGGATCCTAGATGAAATCATTATTAGTACTTTAGGTTGGCTTTGTAACAGTTTCTAGAAGGCAATCTTGATCCTTTTTAATAAAGTTGTATGTACATGCTGTTCACCAAGTACAATGTTTTGTGGGCTGGTAGGCCGTGTGCAGTTAAAGGTGATCTGCAATGTTAAGCTTACTGAGCCAGGAAAATTAAATGTGTTACTTTTGCTTGCCATTCTGCTTGCCTATTTCTTGACATATATTTGATGGATATCCTTAAGTTGCCTTGCAGACAGTGGAGCATTTCACAGTATGCAACATAATACGTATTTTAAAGTTTTAAATACTTGCAATTTTTATACGAATAAATGAAGGTAAGCATGGACAATAAGTAGTTTCCTTGATTTAGTTTAATCTTGCACCACTTTTGAAGTTATGAAGTGCTACTCAGGTGTTTAGCACTGAGTATCATCACTAACCATTAATATTAAAACGTGTAAATAACAGAAAAAGCGTATTTTAATATTAAATATCAAAGGAAGAGTAGCTTTGTCTGAATAAGAGTTGTGTGTTAGTCTTGCACCTAAGAGAAGCTTTGTCTGGAATTCTTATCATTGATTCTTAAGTCCTTTTACCACTGACAGTTAAAATCCTGACCATTATCCCTTTATTGAAGTTTTTGAGTCTTTTAAGTAATTGTATCAAGGATTGGTATTTAGGGTCAAGTTTCATGCTTAGATGTAAATATGTACGTATTTGAATAATGCTGGCAGTAATGTTCCACCTCTCCATATAAACTATCCCATGCCTATATCTTTTTATTACTGTGACTGCAGCAATGCTGCTCCTGCATTTAATTTTCCTGCTATGGTTTATACTGTATAAAATGATGGATAGATGAGTGCCTGAGCCAGGGCTGTTCTTGTCAAAACAAGATAAATTAGTATTTGAATTTGAAACTTGTGGGCCATGGGCATCTTTCATTCTGGAATTGTTAGGTTATATTACAAATAGCTACTAGTCACAAATAAGAGACCAAGAAGTTCTTGTATTGGGGATTAGCAAGGACTATATGCAGCTTTCTATTAAAGATATTAGTTGTGATGGTGGCAGTTCTGGATTTAAGAGCTTCAGTGATGGAAAGATAGTGCAGAAAATCCGTAAATGACAAAAGTGCCAATTTGAATACTCTGAGGTAATAGAACATTCTGATAAGTTGGAATTACTTGAGGGAGTCAAAATCAGCAGCTGAAAAATTAGTGATTTAGACATTCAGGTGATTTTACTTACAACAATTACTAAGGAAAATAGATTTGAAAATGTTAAGGTTGAAAACTTGGGACACCCAAAGCTAGTAGGGGGCTTATGTTTTTTATAATGGAGAAAGAGATAAAAATGGAATACCTCAAGGTCAGTCCAGGCAGTTTTGTCTGAGGGCCAAGCACTGGTGCTTGCCGATAGTGCGCATGTGTTTTAATTCTTCCAAAATAGAAGTTAGTTTCCTCTTCCCTGGTCAGATGAGCTTTTGCTTCTCCATTCTGCACCTACCTCTTCTCCCTGTTACCATCCATCTCTCATGTTCCTTCACTGACCTATCTGAGCTCAATAAACCAGGAGAAAACTATCCACTTTGGTGTTTTCTGCTGCTGTGTTGGCAGTTTGGATTAGTCTGACAAGCCAAGCCAAGGAAAGGCGAGAGAGGGGTCAGGAAACTTTTTTTTTTTCCTTTGTAACAGTGAATTGTTAAATGCCAAACTTCAGAACGTAGTTTAATGAAATGAAGTACTGTGGAAAGCCCTTTGGAGAAGGCTGTACATTCCTGAGACAAAAATTAATTGCAAATAAGTGTAAATACCTTCAACAGGTTCAATGATACTTCCATGTGGAACTGTTATGAATTAATAATGCCATTAGAAAAAAGCTGCACTGATCCGTTTCATCTGTACTGGAAAAGTTATCATTCACTTGCATTATTCAGTCTTCTCAGACACTGAGGTCCAAACTGTGGAAAGATAGATTTGATAACATTTATTCTGTTGGCAACAGATCAGAGCTAAGATAAAATTAAACATGTATCCTTAATTTAATATTTCAGTGACATGATCATTTCATTCAGTAGTCTGATAAATGTTTCCTCTGAAAGTATGTTAAAGAAAATGAATGAGCAAGTGCTGATCTTTAGAGTGGTCCAACATGTAAATGAGCTAAAAAACCGAAGAGTTGCAACTAAACTGTATTTTGTGAAATCACATTATGTAGTAGTTTTGTAGATTGAATCTTTGTGGAATAAATAGAAGCAATCAAAATGTGCTTTTGCCTTCTCCACCCCGTTACCACCCACCCCACAAGAGGGCAATGTACAGAAGGTGCTACAGAATTCCAGAAATCTTGCACCAAATTTGTTTTCTCATCTTGCAGCATGTAGCTATTTTAATTAAAAAGGTATTAAATATTTTTTTTTAGATAAGAAACAAAAGCAAAAAATGAGATCCCTAGTGGTAAAGCTTTCTGATTAATCATCACTTATTAACTCTAGGCTTTTTTTATTGGTAGTTAGCTACATTACAAATCTGTGCTCTTCAGAGTCTAGGATGAGTAACGTTACAGCTGCTTTCCCAGTGGCTGTGTAGCAATGGCACATTATTTGTCTTGCAGTAAGAAAGGTTTCAGGAGCTGCCTGAATCTGGTCTGATGAGCTACCCTATTTGTTAATTTGAGAACCCATTGTCTTACTCTCTCCAACTGATACCATGAAATAAGTTTCTTATGTTTCTTCCATTGTGACTGAAACAGACAGCTGATATATGATGATACCTGAATAGAGCATGCGTGTATTACATCTCATCCTGGTGCTTGGTGAGAGTGGTTGTGCAGTTGCTGTTGAACAAATTACATTTTCTTTTGAGGATCTGGATAATCATTTTGATAGTGAGAGAAAGATCAGCATGGATCGTTTTTAGGATTCAAAACAGTTACTGAGTTTTCATATGGCTGTTCAGACTTACACGTTTTAAGTTGTCTTCCTCATCTTTTCATGCTACGCAATGGGAGTTTTAAACCCCTTGTGTCAAACCATATGTATGCATTTTTCTTGGTAGCTTTCTGTTGAAGCGCTCTTTCTGAACAAATAGCCATAAGATTATACTGTTCTGCTGAGTTTTGTGTGGGTACGCAAAAATTCCACAAAGACATAGTTAAAGAAGCCAAATATTTGAGTGCCAGTAGCTTACAAGTAACTTTCACAGCTGTGGTTTCTCTGCATCTTCCGACATTGCCTGTCTAAATAATCCATATTATGATGCTAAGGAAAAAGTGACCCTGTAGACTTGTTTTTGATTAAATTGGTAAAAATATTGAACTCCTCCTATATTCTAAGTTGAATTGTTAATTTTGTCAGACTCAGTTTCTTGGTGCGCTTTTTTTTTTTTTTTTTTAATTTTATTTGTCTGGATTACTTAAACAAATACAATTTGGGTCTGATTCTGTAATTCTCTAAGAATTGATTTCTACCAGTATGGAAGACTTCTATTACGCTCTAAAGGCTCTGGGTTAAGAAATTATTTTCTCTCTGTTTGTACAATTTCATTCACACTGCCATTGTTTCATGTTGTGTTTAAAAAAAACCCAACCCAACAACTCAGTCTTTTTAGAAAGCACACTTGATTTGTACAGCTTTTGGTATTTTATTCAGTTTAACATAGAGGATAGTTATTTAGTATGTAAACTGTATGCACCTTCTTAGGAATGAAGTCTAAATCAAACCTCACATTCTTATGCATGGAGATGTCAGTAGGGGAGCCAAAGCTGAAACCTTGCATTAATTTACAGTAATATACAAAAAATACTGTGCAGGTGCAGAAATACAGGAAGATAGAAGTCTTTGGAGAAAAATGCAGAAAGATCTCTGAAGCAGAAGCCATGTCTCTGGTTTTAATCCAGTTTCTTTTGTTGATTAGTTGATTATTGGGAAGATGGATAATATTAACAACAGTAGATTAATAAATGCTGGTTATAATTGAAGAATTTGAGTTTGTGTATTTTGAAAGCAAATAGAAATAATTGATTTGCTTTTATAAAATTGTATTATAAAAATTTCAAAACATTAATGTTGTTTCTGTTAAAATAGCACAGGACACTATTACCATCTCTCCTAAGTTATTATAATTCTCGATGCTGCATAAAATGAGTTATTTTGAAGATGAAGCTGAACTTAGGTTATATTCTCTTTTATAATTTCTAGAAATATAAAGAGAAAGATAAACACAAGCAAAAATATAAGAAGCAGTCGGAGTCCGCACCATCCTTGGTTCCATCTCTTACTGTAACTACAGAGAAAGTAAGTCAATGTGTTTTTCCTCCTCTTCCACTTCAATTACTTATGTTGAAATTTCATGTTGTAATCATTCCAGTGTATACACAGGAACTTTATAATGGCATCGACTCTATAATTACCAAGCAATGTAAAATCCTAAAATACTTTGAGGTTTATATTATGAAGAAAGGCTTAGATTTTTGTAATTGAATAGGGTGTGATTTTATTATCCCAGTCAGGTGCCACTGATACTACAGAAAGTTTTGTTTCATTGATTTATGTTTAATAATTTTAGAAATCTTAGAAAGTATTTCCTGTGTAATTCACTTGTGTGTGCTGAGCTGTTGCTGAACCTGTAAGCATTTAAGCTGGTAATTATAGAATTACAGCTCATGCTTCATATACTTGTAATATCGCAGTGCCTTTTTAACAGTCTGCTCCATTAGGTTCTGTGGGCTTTCTTTCCTGTTAATGTGCTAGCAAATACTTAACTCGAGGGACAACGTAGAGGGTTAAATAATGACCGTTTTCATTGTACTCTACAAGAACTGCTTTCGCTATCCACCAGAAAAATGCCACTAATGATGGTATGGCAGAGTGGGCAGCAGTATTGCGAAATGGGTTTTCTTACTTCACAACTGGAAAACATTTGTCTCATTCGTGTGGGCATGTTTGACATCTGAGTTGGAGAATCATGGTTTGAATTAATTAGTCATGAGTGTGTAGGGCACTATTTTTTAGCAAAGATGTTGGAGCTTGTGTTAACTGTATGTAGTTTGGTTGCTGAGATGCAGTATTCAACAAATGTGTCTGCATATGGTACACCAAGGCCTTGTCAGGACAAGGTAAAACACTTGAAATACCAACTTTCTCTAGTCCCTGGAAGTATTCCCTCAACTAGTGGTACCAACTTCAAGAATCATCACCAAGAAAGTTGGTTTTTTACTATGCTTTGGATCTATCTTTATTCTCAACAGCAGGATTATTAACTTGAGGATGTGTACCTGTTAGCATCCCATTATTTGTAACTTGTGCTGCTGATTAATTAGTCTTGTTTCTAGTTCTGCTGTATTCTTTTTGGCAGTGTTGCGTTAAGGGAGACTTACTAGTCGTTCTCTGAAAATCCCAATAACTTTATCTTTTCTTTTTTCTTTTTTTTTTTTTAAAAAAAAATAAAGATGCTGCTTTGCTGTTTTGACTTAAGAGCAATTGCACATTGTAGTCAGTGAGTGTGACAGTTTTCATTGAAATTAAGTTGTAGAACTCTTTGGATATTACTGACTGGTCCATGTGATACCTAATTTCATTTTATTAATTTGTCCTGAACATAGTCATCTTGAGTCTGAGAGAACTTGTAGAATCAGAGGGCTGGAGCACCTTTTCTGTGAGACAGGCTGAGAGACTTGGGGTTGTTCAGCCTGGAGAAGGCTCCAGGGAGACCTTATAACACCTTCCAGTACCTGAAGGGGCCTACAACAAAGCTGGAGAGGGACTTTATACAAGGGCCTGTAGTGATAGGATGAGGGTTAATGATTTTAAACTAAAAGAGAGTAGATTTAGATTAGATATTAGGAAGAAATTCTGGACGGTGAGAGTGGTGAGACACTGAAACAGGTTGCCTAGAGAAGTTGTGGCTGCCTCCTCCCTAGAAGTGTTTAAGGCCAGGCTGGATGGGGCTTTGAGCAACCTGGTCTAGTGGGAGGTGTCCCTGCCCATGGCAGTGGGGTTGGAACAAGATGATCTTTGAGGTCCCTTCCAACCCAAACCATTTTGATTCTGTCTGCTTTGTTTTCTGCCTTCTTTGTGTAATGATCCAGATCATCAGGAAAATTGGTGTTCAGTTTTTTAAATGAAGTTACTAAGTGTTATTATGTTTTTTAAAAAAGTATAGGCTGGATATTTCGAAGTGACTTTTTGTGGCTATTTCCTTCAGTTATTTTAATTTTTTTTCCTAAGTATTTTTGTCACCATTTATGTGCATTTGCTTTTTTAGGTTATAAATTTGAAATTTTAGTAATAAAACAAGCTTTGTTTTCTTCTAGGAGAAATATTTGGTTCAGAATATTGTATTAATATTACTTTTGTGTCCTTTTGCACAGAGTTGTCAGAATTGATTTGGACTTGATGTCTTTCTCACAGCAGTCTGTCTCTGCATTAAATACATTATTGTGGTATATAATCACTTCTGCTGCCACATTGCTTTTGTGGGTGGAGCTGGAATTTGAAATTAATTTTGTTTTTCCTTTTCAAAGAAGTTAAATCCTTTGTGATACAGTGGTAATGACCATTTATGCAGGTGATGCCTTAAAACATGTTTTTATCTGGATGAGTGACTTGTTAAAATAGATTTATGAAAGGCGGCAGAATAAGATGTGGATTTCCATTATGTGAGTTAGTATACTTGGCTTGCCTGTATATTTAATTTTGAAAAATTTAATTCCAAGAAATTTTACTGAGGTTCCAATCCAAATGCTGTGTTGACATATGAGTATGCTGTTTGAGAGGCATTTTTGTGCATCCCTGGAATGTCTCGGCAAGCCCTGCTTAGTCTGGATGAGTTAAGTTTGCAAAAGTTTGAATCAAGAAATTCTTAACTATTCTTGATTAATGTACTAACAAATATTTCCCTTTCCTTTTGCGGCATAGATACCGAATGTTTTAAGAAGGACTAGAATAACTTAGGAATTTGGATTCTTTCTCTTCTACTTCTTCAGATGAGGTTTTCTTCTGGCCTTCCTCTTAGTTGAGAAGAGCCATCAGCTCTTTATTTAGTTCACAGTATAGAGAGTTTAAAAATGTATATGGCTTAACAGATCCAGAAAAATACAGTGTGGTCGGTGGTGGTGGGTGGTGTTTTGTTGGGTTTTTTTTTGTGGGGTGGGTGGGTGTCACTAATTGAAATGAAACTACAAAACATCAATGTATATAAGGATACACAAGACAGCGTATCTACATTCAAACTGTAGCCAGTAACTAGATAAAATATACTGCAAACAGAAAGTACAGCTGACTGAGTTTTATCTGTAATAGTAGAGATGATGATGAAAACCATCCTCAGTTTACCCTGACTATCAGCCCAATGTGGTTCTCAAGGGAGGTACCCAGATCCTACTGCAGTGACTGTGGGTTTTTTTTGGTTGGTTGGTTGGTTTTTGCTTGGACCATGCTCTTACCTTCTGGTGGTTTTGTGCAAGATTACCTGCTGTAGTCCTTCCCTTCCCTGTGTGAGAGTACCACCCCATACATCTGTATTGCAGCTAAAGGCTTCTCAAGCCTTGGGACGTACTGTGTATAGCAAGAATGATTATTACCCCTTTACCATAAACTTAAAGCTTTCCCAGAAGTTTTAACACTTGCTACAGATGGATGGTATAACTCTTCAGGGCACACAGTGATATATGGAGCGCGTAAAAATGACAGCAGCTCTCTACGCACCAAGTTGACAACGTGAAAGTGTGCTTTTTGGGGAAGAAAACCTGCAAACTGGTTTATGGGAAGCATAAAGGAAGCCTGATGCACTAGCAAATACTGATTGATTTTTGAGAACAGCATTAATGTTCATGAAATAGTCAAATCTTTCCAAATAAACCAAGGAATGGAGTTGGGTGACAGCTTCAGGGAAATATCCTTTTTGGGGGATGTCTGTACTGAAATGAAGGAAAATGGCTGACTGCAGTATGAGCAGTGAAGGGAGGAGCCTCGAGTATTCCATTTGAAATCATGTGGTAGAAGGGGGACAGGATTGTAAGGTTGAGGGGGCTGCAGAGGCTGAAGCCAGTCAGTAAGTAACCAGAGGTGTTCTGCCTCTGTCCTCAGATCCTTGCTCCCTGCCACACTCTCCTGGTTGCAAAATATCCAAGCAAACTATATAACTTTGTTATGGCATATTAAGGTTTTTCTGAGACATTTCTGTTAGACCCTTGTCTTTTAGAATTTAGCATTTTAGAAAAACAGTTCTAGTGGTGGGAAGGTTACTGTATGAACCAATTAACTTAATCTAAAGCTTGTGCTGCAGTTTTATCTTAGATCCTATTATGTATCTGGTGGATACTTAGTGCTTGACATATATGTGTCTAGTTTAGGCCACTTTGTTGCAATTGACTCCTTAAAGTACACAATATAATCTTTGAAAAAACCCGAATAACCAAATGATACCAATTTTACTTTGCTTAGAGTATATTGCATTGTATTAGGGTTCAAGATATTCTAAGTAAGTGTGTAGATTTCAGTACAATTTACAGCACCTTCAGAAACAGAAATATCTGTTGGTGTAAAATTTGCAAAAGCAGAACTGCGATGTGCATGCATGTTCTCCAGAATCTGCAAAGAGCAGAATTCAGACTTGTAGACAAACCAAATCTCTGCACAGTATATGCACATTAGTGTCTACTTGTCATTGCCTGTTCCTGGCCAGTCTGCAGAGCTACGTTAAACCCTTTATTTATCTTTAAAATAAAGAAATAAAATTCCTGCAGTAATGGAGAAGAATTAGTAGATAACTCAAACTATGATTTTTTTGGTACCTATAGAGAAATATCCTTGCAATTAGTACTCAACTGGATAGGAGATAAGAAATTAGGAAAGGAAGGAATTGGATGAGAGGAGAAATCCTGGATCCTAGAAAAAGCCTGAGTTTGGGTTTGGGCTAATGCATATCTGGAAACCCTTTGTTCAAATGACCCAAATTTGAACCACTGCTCAGATCAAGTGGCACATCAATTTCAGGAAAATTGGGCATACTTGTGGACCTTGTAGTAGTTCAGAAAGTTAACTACTAAACTTACCTTAGAATTGGCTCCAGCTTCATTAGAAACAGTTACCAGTATAGCAATATAGATTTGAGGTAAATTATTTTTAACACTGTGCTTTAACAGACTTAAACTGATTTTTCTTCACTGTTATTCAGAAAATCTGTAGTGTATTTTTATTGTAGTTTGTAATAATTTGTACAGGGCAGCATGCAAATAGATTGAAATTTTCATCTTCCTCAAAGCTTGCATATTTAGTTGTCTTGGCATTTGCAACTGAAAAGTAAGTTCTATGTAAATGTCTTGGCTGTTTAAATAAAAATATGGAAAAGTTTTTATACCAACTATACTAAACTTTATGTAAAGATGAGGAAATATTCTGCTGTAGGCCTAAATTCAGCAAGCATCCCAGTTGGGGAAGAGAAACCGTGTGTGTCTATGCTCAGTTTTAAGAGGCGTGTGTTTGTGTGGTCTTTTATGGAGATCAATTTAGGTATTATTTTAAACTGTCTTCTATAAAGAACTGAAAAACAAATTAAGCTTGTTTTGAGCAGATGAGTAGCTTCTGACGTGGCAGGGGGCGTGACTGAGAGCCGCGGCAAACTTTAAAAGCGGCCATCTCGGCAGCTCCCCTCAGAGCGAGCGGCACGCGGAGCAGAGAGCGGCGGCTGTGGGAGCGGTGGGGCGGCTGCGGCGAGTGCTGTTCGCTTTTGCTGTTGGCTTTTGCCGAGGCTTTGAGAAGGAGCCGGGCTTCCCGGAGACGGTGAAGCCGGGATAGAGCGAGGAAACCCGAGTCTGAGCGGGAATCCTAAGAAAAATTCAAGAGATACCGAAAGGCTGACGTGGCAGGGGGCGTGACTGAGAGCCGCGGCAAACTTTAAAAGCGGCCATCTCGGCAGCTCCCCTCAGAGCGAGCGGCACGCGGAGCAGAGAGCGGCGGCTAGCCTACGGAGAGGCAAGCGCGAGGAGAACAGCGCGCGGAGAGCGTTGCAAGGAGAGGATTAGCCAGATAGACCTTAGACCGCATAGAACATGGTTGCAACGCGCCCGAAAACCCTTGGGAAAAAGAATATGGGGACTCAGACAGATCCCCCGACCAGACATGCGGCCGTGCAGGTTTCTGGCTGCAGCGAATGCCTGAGCCTGGCACTGGTACCGGAGGGAGCCAGTGACACCGCGTGTTTGAGGTGCGAGCAGATAAATGATCTGCTCGGGCAGGTGGTTGAACTGATGGAGGAGGTAGAAAGACTTAGAAGTATTAGAGATTGTGAAAGAGAAATAGATTGGTGGAGCTTCACCCTGAGGGAAGGGCAGTCAGAAAAGGGTGGGCAAGTGATGGATCCCCTCCCCTCCTGTCATCAGACAGAAGCAGAGGGTTCAGGAGACGGGGAGGAATGGAGGGTGGTCCGTCCACGGAGAGGCAAGCAAAAACCCCCCCAACCCCCTTCACCCTCCCAGTTGCCCTTGAGCAACAGGTACCACGCCTTGGAACTTCAGGGAGAAGTAAATGAAGTTGGAGGGGTAGATCAGTCCCCTGAATCACCTAAGGCTTGTCAGTCATCCCGACGCCTTATGACTTCTTCAATTAAGAAGAAAAGGAGGGTAATTGTGGTGGGCGACTCCCTTCTGAGGGGAACAGAAGGGTTCGTCTGTCGACCGGACCCATCCCACAGGGAAGTCTGCTGCCTCCCTGGGGTTCGGATTAGAGACATTAAAAGGAAACTCCCTGATCTTGTAAAGCCCTCCGATTACTACCCACTGCTGGTTTTTCAGGTTGGCAGGGACGAAATTACTACAAGGAGTGTAAGGGCTATGAAGAGTGACTTCAGGGCCCTGGGACGGCTGGTTAAGGGGTCTGGAGTGCAAGTAGTGTTTGCCTCCATACCTCCTGCAAGAATGGGTGAAGAGATAAGCAGGAAGAGTTCACAGATAAATGCATGGATGCGTAACTGGTGCCAAAGGCAGGGCTTTGGGTTCTTTGATCACAGGCTGCTCTATGAGACACCTGGCCTGGTGACAGGTGGAATGCATTTGTCCCGTAGGGGGAGAAGGCTTTTGGGGCAGGAGTTAGCAGGGCTCATTGAGAGGGCTTTAAACTAGATGTGAAGGGGGAAGGGGAGACAACTGGGTCTGTTAGGGACGAGCCCAAGAGCAATATGCTAGGGCCTGAAGGAAGGTGGTCTAGGAAGGATTTTCGACCCTTGAAGAGAAGGGATAGATGTTTAGGCCCTGACCACAAGGCCTCCTGCCTCCCAGGGGTCCCACCAGTGCGCTCTGCTTGCTCTCTGAAATGCCTGTACACCAATGCACGCAGTATGGGGAATAAACAGGAGGAGTTAGAGGTCTGTGTGCTGTCTAAAGGTTATGACCTGGTGGCAATTACAGAGACATGGTGGGACAGCTCACACGGCTGGAATGTGGTCATGGATGGCTATGTCATTTTTAGGAAAGATCGGTCAGTGAAGCGAGGTGGTGGAGTTGCTCTCTATGTGAGGGAGCAACTAGAATGTATTGAGTTTTCTCCAGGGACTGATGAGGGGCAAGTTGAAAGTCTGTGGGTAAGAATTAAGGGGCAGGCAGGCATGGGCGATACAGTTGTGGGGGTCTATTACAGACCTCCTGATCAGGACGAGGGAGTTGATGAGGCTTTCTACAGGCAGCTGAAAGCAGCCTCACAACTACAGGCCTTGGTCCTCATGGGGGATTTTAACTACCCCGATATCTGCTGGGAGACTTTCGCAGCCAGCCATTCACAGTCTAGGAGGTTCCTCCAGTGCATTGATGATAATTACTTAATGCAAATGGTGGATAAGCCGACTAGGAGAGGAGCGCTGCTGGATCTTGTACTTACCAACAAGGAGGGTCTTGTTGAAGCAGTGATGGTCGATGGCAGCCTTGGCTGCAGTGATCATGAGATGGTGGAGTTCAGGATCCTGTGTGGGAGGAATAGAGTACCAAGCAAGACCAGAACCCTGGACTTCCGCAGGGCCAACTTTAGCCTCCTTAATCAATTGTTAAGGGAAGTCCCATGGGACAGGGAGCTAGATGGTAAAGGGGCTCAAGATAGTTGGTCAACATTCAAGGACCACTTCTTGCAAGCTCAGGATCAGAGCGTCCCAATGGGTATGAAATCAAGTAAGGGAGCTAGGAGACCAGCATGGTTAAACAAGGAACTGCTGGGCAAACTTAGGTGGAAAAAAAGAATTTATGGATCATGGAAAGAGGGGCTGGTCACTTGGGAGGAATATAGGACAGTTGTCAGAGGATGTAGAAAGGCAATTAGGAAAGCTAAGGCCTCCTTAGAACTTAACCTTGCAAGCCAGGTCAAGGACAATAGAAAGGGCTTTTTCAAATACATAGCTAATAAAACAAACGCTAGAGGCAATATAGGCCCACTGATGAATGAGGGGGGTGCTCTAGAGACAGAGGATATCAAGAAGGCAGAGGTGCTGAATGCCTTCTTTGCCTCTGTCTTTACTCCTGCAGGCTTTCCCCAGGAGCCCCTGATCCCTGTAGCCCCAGAAGAAGTCAGGATGAAGGAGGAGTTTGCCTTGGTAGATGAGGATTGGGTTAGGGATCAGTTGAGCAATCTGGATATCCATAAATCAATGGGACCAGATGGAATGCACCCAAGGGTGCTGAGGGAGCTGGCAGAGGTCATTGCTAGGCCACTCTCCATCATCTTTGGTAAGTCATGGAGAACAGGAGAGGTGCCTGAGGACTGGAGGATAGCAAATGTCACTCCAATCTATAAGAAGGGCAAGAAGGAGGACCCGGGTAACTATAGACCGGTCAGCCTCACCTCCATCCCTGGAAAGGTGATGGAACAGCTTGTTCTTGGCACTATCTCTAGGCACATCAAGGATGAGGGGGTCATTAAGAGTAGTCAACATGGTTTTACTAAGGGTAAGTCATGTTTGACCAACCTTATTGCCTTCTATGAGGAAATAACTAGGTGGATAGATGATGGTAGAGCGGTAGATGTAGTTTATCTTGACTTCAGTAAAGCATTTGACACTGTCTCCCACAGCATCCTCGTAGATAAGCTGATAAAGTATGGGTTTGGTGATCAGGTAGTGAGGTGGATTATGAACTGGCTGAAGGAAAGAAGCCAGAGAGTTGTGGTTAATGGGACAGAGTCTAGTTGGAGGCCCGTGACTAGTGGAGTCCCTCAGGGGTCGGTACTGGGACCGGTGTTGTTTAATATCTTCATCAACGACTTGGATGAGGGTACAGAATGTATCCTCAGCAAGTTTGCTGATGACACCAAACTAGGAGGAATGGCTGACACACCAGAGGGTTGTGCTGCCATTCAACGAGACCTTGATAGGCTGGAGAGTTGGGCGGGAAAAAACTTAATGAAATTCAATAAGGGCAAGTGTAGAGTTTTGCATCTGGGGAAGAACAACCCCATGTACCAGTACAGGTTGGGGGCTGACCTGCTGGAGAGCAGTGTAGGGGAAAGGGACCTGGGGGTCCTGGTGGACAGCAGGATGACCATGAGCCAGCAATGTGCCCTTGTGGCCAAGAAGGCCAATGGCATCCTGGGGCGTATTAGAAAGGGAGTGGTTAGTAGGTCAAGAGAGGTTCTCCTTCCCCTCTATTCTGCCTTGGTGAGGCCGCATCTGGAGTATTGTGTCCAGTTCTGGGCCCCCCAGTTCAATAAGGACAGGGAACTGCTTGAGAGAGTCCAGCGTAGAGCCACAAAGATGATTAAGGGAGTGGAACATCTCCCTTATGAGGAAAGGCTGAGGGAGCTGGGTCTCTTTAGCTTGGAGAAGAGAAGACTGAGGGGTGACCTCATTAATGTTTATAAATATGTCAAGGGTGAGTGTCATGAGGATGGAGCCAGGCTCTTCTCAGTGACATCCAATGATAGGACAAGGGGCAATGGGTGTAAGCTGGAACATAGGAGGTTCCACATAAATGTGAGGAAGAACTTCTTCACAGTGAGGGTAACAGAACACTGGAACAGGCTGCCCAGAGAGGTTGTGGAGTCTCCTTCTCTGGAGACATTCAAAACCCGCCTGGACATGTTCCTGTGTGACCTGATTTAGGTGTTCCTGCTCTGGCAGGGGGATAGGACTAGATGATCTTTTGAGGTCCCTTCCAATCCCTAACATTCTGTGATTCTGTGATTCTAGGTTTGATCCATATTCTTTTGTTGAAGAAACTTTATACAGTGGAAAGGCTATTTTACTAGCTGGTTTGAGTATAAACAGAAGTAGAATAGTTTTTCCTATTTCCTAATTTTGCTTTAGTTTTCTTTCTTCTTATGTTAAACTTTTGATATTAAGACTCCTTGTTCCCCCCCCCCCCCCCAAAAAAAAAAAAAAAAAAATTATTATTCCTTTGGGTGGCTTTCTAATGCCGTGCACACACTTTCCCTGCCCACCTAATTACTTTCTGTGAACCCATTTTGACTTGTTTGCCAATATGAACAATTCTGACAAAATTTATGAAAGAATAATGAGTTTAAAGATACATTTTTTTGAAAGCCTTGTGAAAAGTTTATGGATGTAGGAGAAGGGCCAAAATTCTTGGGGATGGGTGGGAGCTGAGGAAGAAATCTGCATTGGGAGCTTAAGAGTGTCTTACGCTTTTTCCTTTCTGACAGGCAGCAGGTTTGTAGTAGGTAGCCAGTCATTCCTGCATGTGTCTTAGCCAACTACATCTCACGTGTCTTCTTTACTTGATAACACTTAAGGAACTGGCTGAATTGGGATGGTTCAGATGGCAGGGAATCCTAGTGTGGTAGTGGGAAGTGAAGACATAAGGGACAGTTGGCCTTGTCAGAGTTGATTTTTGGTTTGGTGTTGAGACTATAAAGTCTTAAAAATACAAGTCTGTAGGTTCTGAAGCGTTTGCATCAGTTCCACTGCTGATAGAACAATGTTTCCAGTTTGACAAAACTAACTGCATAAAAATTGTATTTTCAGAAGATCATTTAGTCTCATTTTCATTTTTAATTTTAAGCCGTAAAATAACAATATCATATTTAAGTAGAATATAAAGACTGTGTAACCATAGATTTAAGATTAATCCATTGACTTCAGTGAAGTAAAAATTTCAACCAACGCTGACATTTTTGTGTATTTTTCCCCACAAAATTAAATGTGCATTTCAGTTGTTTGCTGAAAATCTTAACAATTCAATTTAAGTGGCTCCTGCTGTTGCTTGTTACCTTTGAACGCTTCTAAGTTTATTCAAAAGAATGGGTTCTCTTAAACAGTTCTTTTGCAGTTTTTTGTGTGACCTAACTGTTTCTTTTGTCTCATTTCTTTTCTCTTATCAAAATGCTTAGACATACACAAGCACTAGCAACAACTCCATGTCAGGCTCCTTGAAGCGGTTGGAAGATACTACAGCTCGATTTACAAATGCAAATTTCCAGGAAGTTTCTACACACGTTTCAAGTGGAAAAGATTCCTCAGAGGCCAGAGGGTCAGAGAGCAAAGGGAAGAAATCTGCAGGTCACAGCTCAGGTCAGAGGGGAAGAAAGCCTGGTGCTGGAAGAAATCCAGGAACAACTGTGACTGCAGCTAGCCCTTTTCAGCAAGGTATTAATTGTTAGGCTGTGACATGTCTTCTGCTTTGACTTGAATAGGAAATCTTATGTATTTTAAAACTTGAAACATAGTTCATCCTTAATTCTCAATAATGAGAATGTTGTTTCACTTTGAGGTGGGAAAAAACTTTTTTTTTTTTTTAAGGGAAAAAGATGTTCTTTGTCATAACATGAAAAAGGTCCGTGCATCTTTAAAGGGCAAAACTGATGCTTTTGTTTAGATAGTCTCTTTAACTACAGAAGTTTCTTTATGTGCTGAGAAGTTAGTCTGGGGTAAAATTTAACATATGAATTTGAGTCTAGGGGTCTTTCTTAGCTCTTTAGGGGAATAATACTGTTGGGTTTTTTTTTAGTTTTTTTTTTTTTTTAAATTTTTTTTTTTAGTTAGTGCATAGTAGAATGAAACTGGACTACCTAATATATAGTATGGGGTGGCCCCTAAATTATTCTTCAAGATGCAGACATTTAAAATATACCATTTTCTTTAAAGTGAAAGAGTGTTTATTTCTTTTTATCATTGAAATACATAATGTCTGTGGTTAGCCAGTACTCAGGGCTAAACCGTAGCAATTAGTATATCACCCAAGACTCCCTCCCCAGATGGGAAGGAGAATTGGGGAAAAAAAAGGAAAAGGCCCATGAGCTGAAGTATAGACAGATTTAATAGAATGACAAAACTGGAAACAACAATCAACAAAAACCAAAGGGTTCCTGCTGACAGCAGGAACAGAGCACCATCAACAAAGAGCCTCAGGGAGAGGAGGCAGAACCCCACCCTCAGTGAGCTCCCTCCTTTTATAATGAGCATGATGAGGTGGTATGGGATACACCTGTGAGTCAGCTGCCTTGATTGGATCTTCCAGCTGACTCGGGGCTACCCATGGCCTGCCTGCATGGCTGGCCCATGGGTCTGTGCCTGGGGAACCAGGACACATAATCAGGAGATGATTATGTGAGAAGTATATACAGTTTATTTACCTTGTATAATAAAAACGTTTGATGTTTCGAACATGCTAAAACCCAGGAAATGCACTATTGACACTTCTAAAAAGCAGATTTTGTTAGAGTATCTTTTTCAGAGTTGAAAGATTAAAAAATATTAAAGTCTAATTTTTTTTATTACTTAACTAATAAAGTGTGTTATTTTGAAACACAACAAACTAGACTTTCTATAAAGCAGTTATTTTCCCATAATTTTCAATATGGTGTATAGTATCTGACTGTCTTTTCAGCTTTAGGATATTGCTGTTTCTTTGAGTTTATTTATGCAGTCAGCACTTTAATATTTGTCTAGAACACTTTCACTATTTCAGACTTTTTTACTTGGAAAAAAAATGATTCCCCCCCCCCCTTCGAAACTTCAAAAAATGCCTTCTGGAATCCTGCATTTAAGGAAAAATCTTGCTCACTGCAGATGGCAAAATAAATCTTTATTATGTGCATGTATTTTCTTTAAAGCTGCTTTAAGTACATTTGATGTAACATATTTAAAATACAAAACAACAATGTTCTTATGATTTTTAAAATGCTGTATTAATGTAAATTATATTTTAAAAGGAATTCTTAATAATGTTTAATGGAGTACTAATGATAAACCAGTAATTCTTAAAGGAGCTTTTTTGTACCTAATGTCATATTTAGGAGTATTTTCTTGACAGGATAGACATCATCAGTTTGAGTTCTACAAAACAGTATCTGCATGCATCCACCTGTATAAAATTACTGAATTTCAGTGAAAGTATATGTTTGTGTTTCCTAAGTGTGCTTCCTTTTCTACCTTGCATGCACTAACACAGTGATGAAATGACCACATTCCAAATATTACAGAAGCAATGTAATTCTGTTACACAAAAGGTCTTTATTGTTCTCTGACAGTGCTAAACAAGTCTTAAAATGCCAATTTTATATTCTTTTCTCCACTTCTTCTTGTGTCCTTTTGAAAATATCTCTTCTGTGGAACACCTCCTCAGCCAGGGTAAATTAAGTGCAATTGCTGTTCCCTTGACCTGTGTCAGACCCTTGATTTAGGTGGAATGGTAAGGAAGATTGCAGGCATAGTGTAGATGTGATCATAGCACATTTCTATCAGCCACCGTCTTTTTATATGTGTGTCTTTGAAAAAAACCTTCTCTGTCTTGCACCAAGTGTTTGTTGTGGCTTCAAAACATGAGGGATGTCAAAGTTGCCTAAGCAGCAAAGTTATTATTCTCCTTTTATTCATTTTCACCTTGTTTGTGCCCCAAATTCAAATTTGAATCTCAGATGGGAATCTGAGTTGTCTAAACAATAAGTTCTTTAGCTCTTGGTAACACTTTCCATAAAGTCCTTGCACTTTGAAGTTGTGTCTTCCAAGATGTTGATCTTTCCCATCAATTTTAGTCAACTACAGGAAAAAAATAATATTACTTTTTTTTTTCTTTCTTTTTTAGGAAGCTTTTTGGGTACTCCTGGGAGCATAAAGTCATCTTCTGGAAGTTCAGTTCAGTCTCCCCAGGATTTTTTGAGTTATACAGACACAGACCTGCGAAGTGACAGTTTCACGCATTCTCAACAGGCTTCATCAACCAAAGATGTACATAAAGTAGAAACTGGGAGTCAAGAGGGGGGTGTCAATTGTTTCACTTCCTTAATTGGTCTCCCTTCATCATCAGCTGTTTCCCAGTCTAAAAACTTTGACAGCTCACCTGGAGACATAGGTAATGCAAGCCTTACTTCTACAGCATACAAGCGAGCTCAAACTTCTGGAATAGAAGAAGAAACTGTAACAGAGAAAAAACGGAAAGGAAATAAGCAAAGTAAACATGGGCCTGGTAGACCCAAAGGAAATAAAAGTCAAGAAAGTATTTCCCATCTTTCAGTTTCTTCTGCTTCCCCAACTTCATCTGTGGCATCTGCTGCAGGAAGTGTGACAAGCTCTGGTCTTCAAAAATCTCCAACTTTGCTCAGGAATGGAAGTTTACAAAGTCTTAGTGTTGGCTCATCTCCAGTGGGTTCAGGTAGGCATTTACTGGATTTGTTTTCTTACCCCAAAATATGTCTTTATTATTTTAGCTATAATTCTGAGTGTGCTTTTCAAGAACAAAGTATCATTTAAAGTATTTTGAAAATTGCATTGGGGGGGAGGGGGGGAGGAGGGAATAAAAATTAGAATATGACTGTTGGAAGTGAGTTTGTTCCACGTATAGGTGCCACTGTGCTGTAGGTGGCTGTAGTAGAGTGACCTATATGCTATATAAATGCAGGGTTTTTGGCTGTAGGGGAAAAATAATAAGTTGCATGAAAATAGGTTCTTTGGAAATTACATGTGGCAGGTTTAGCTAAAATAAGTGATAGTTTATACAGACTATATTGTCTGTATGTTCTGTTAGGTAGAGAAAACAAAATCAGTGTTCTAGCATGTGAGCTGTGCTGAGTATGTCCCTCAATTATTTTTCCCAATTTAGCTTAATTAAAAATTAAAATGTCTGTATGGAGAATTATCAGTTTAACACGTAAAAGGATATTCTGAATCAGGACCCCTGTGCAGTTGGATGATGTTTTAATATTCTTGTGTGCTTTTTAGCAATTGAAATTGGCTGGTTTGTTCTTCCTCTGTTCTAAATGTTATGTGCATTTGGGGCTGTGAGAGGCTTTCTGTTCCCAGTAAACCTGTGTGTGGAATGACCTTGCAGAATGCTGTCTCTACCAAAGTCTTTGTTGCTTTGAACTTTCTTTCAAGACCTTGGTGTTTGGAGTAAAAAAAAAAATAAAATTAAACTATCTGATACCATGTTTGTTTAACTTTGAAATTTTGTCCCTTTTTGTTGTTCTAGTGGATTTTTTGCTTAATTTTTCCTTTTTTTTTTTTTTTGGAAAGAGAAATGGAACTTGAATATTTGGTTGTGGGCATGGGTTTATGCTTTTATATTGTATATTTTCACTGTATAAGCAAGAGATACTTGAAGCATGTACATTTTTAAAGTAACAAGTAACTTTGTATTTGCTTCAGAACAAGGCAGGTACTTAAAAACTCGATCTCATAACCACATAGTTTAAAATCTGTTAGATACAGGGAAATGATTTTCATTATGGGTAATAATTGGCAATAGCAGTGGCAACTATGTTAAAAAAAACATTTTTCCTGCATTGAAATCGATAGGGAGAAATGGTATGTGACAAAACTTTCTAGTTCTCTGTGCGTCTTTTTGATTAAAATGCAGTTTTAAAAACATGTTAACCTCTTATCTGTTAATGGACAGAGATCATACAACAGATTTAGATCAATGTTCTTATTATTTTAGTATGACTTTCTTATTCCTTTATATAAACCCTTTCAGGTGGATTATGTATTGTTGTAGTTGGAGTAACAGATGGAAGTACAAGATCTTAGTTGGAAGTGAATGACCTATGTTTCCCACCTTATATGTGTCTTAAAATATTCTGGTCTTGTCAGCTCCTACAACAGGCCTTTCCTTGGCCGGGTCCATTCTTGCTTCCTTTGTCATCTTTATTACATCTTACTCCTCCATCTATAAAATGCCAGTGATAATATTAAACTCCCTTTGTAAAAAGCTTTGAAATACACGGATGTAAATACTGGGTAGGTTTTATTACTTTTATCATGATATTCAGCCTATAATTTCACCTCTGTTAAGCATACTTAGATTCTTGCTAGCCAGTGTTGGTTAGACGTGTCCTCTAGAACGGTGATATTTTCTAAAGATGCCAAAGAACATGAATAAAACCCAAACAAAACCCATAAGCAAAATCACCCCAACAAAAACCTGAAAACCCAAAGAAACAAAACCACATGTGATGTCTTTGACTTTGAGCATGAGCTCTAAATTCATCCACAAACTTCTGCTAGAGTCTGAGCATACTGTTTTAATGTGCTCTTCTCCCTGATTTCCCCTCTTTCTTATGGTTGTAGTGGTGCTTTCCTCACTTCATCACAAGCATTTTTTGGGTTTAGCAGTCCGTTTACAACTTTGTTACAATGAGGAAGGGCATATGAGTGTTATCAGTATTATCAGAAACAGACATTTTCTCAGGTGTGATATGTGGATGTTTCTCTTTGAAATGTCTCTATGTTGTCTAGTAACGAAATCTGACAAGTGAATCTAAACGACTCGACCCAAAACCCAAAATAAGATTTCGTGCATATTAATGTAGTGACAAAAAAATGCAGGGGAAGTTAAGCCAAAAAGTTTTTACTGACTCTTGGAATTGCCTTGATGCTTCAAAGAAGCTGAATCAGGAGTAAGTTAGACCACACTAAACAAAACTTCTGAGGCACTTTTTCAAGAATCTTCTCCTCATTTCTGTTTTTAAATAACCTTCTTAACTGCAGCTATCTTAAGCTACCATTCTTTTTCCATTTTCTTAAGGGTACTTGTTGAGATCCATAAAAATCATGAAAATCATTACTTCACAGATTTACGATAATCCTATTGAAAAAGTTCAAATTAGATGAAATGTGAAGGAAAGCTAATTTTAAAAGGTAATGCAGATTCATCATATATAAATTCATCATTTTTACATCATTAACTGTCTTCCATAAAACTTCTATTCAAGCTACATTCAGCTTATTTTGTGAAAGTATTTGTGTTCTCCAAACTTTTTTCCAGTCAACAGAACTTACGTTTTCCTGCTTAATAAGAACAGAGATGTACCATGAATAGTACAAGGCCATGTAATTAAAAGCTGTTACAGTACATACCCTCAGGTTGTATTACAGTTGCCATGCAACTGATCTGATGCTTTCAAAATTTTGAGCACTTGAATCTTCCATCTTAATACTCTTTATATTTTTTTCCTGGCATATATTTATAATCTGATAGGAAATACTGTATGCATTACTTAAACAGTGTACTCAAATGAAGGTAATTTTAAAAAACGAATTAAAATCTAGTTGCTAGGGTGATAAGGAATTTTTATATTAACATTTTTTCCTAGTGCATCTGCCCCGGTTTAGAGGAAAAAAAAAAAAAAAAGGCAAGCAAAGCAGCTTCTTTAGCCAGTAGCAGCTTATTTACAAACCATACTTATCTTTCTGCTGGAAATTCACACACACTAAGTTTGTTGTCCAAGAAGGCAAGTCAGTTGTCAGTGGGAGTTATGTAAAGTTGATACTGGTTCCCCCAAAATGGGACTGGTCTTTGGAGTGATTTCAGGAACTGAATTTTTTTAGTAGGGAAGGGTTTTATCTGAACTTTACAGTTTTACAGAGCTATTTAACTTTTTAAGAGTTACACTAGTATTCTCAGGATTAAGTTCATGCTCAGCATCCTTCTAGGGAATAATACTTAAAGATTTCTAGTCCAAAGTATTGTAAAGCAGTGATCCCTAATGCTGAAGATTTTAACTTTTTTCTTCTCAAACAATGGTGATTAAAGATCAGAAAACCTTTATCCAGGGATTTAAAGAGATGAGGATCATCTTGTCCCGATGCTTACCTCTCCTCACAGTAGATGTCAAGATCAAACGTTTCTTTTACCATACTTGGACTTTATTTCAGCAGTAGTGCAGAAACTATTAATAAGGTGATGGGAAGAGGAAAAAAGAGTCATGATAAATAACTTTGATACATTCTGTATTTTTCTGTCAAGCAGTTTGTGCAGCCTCTGGTTCCTCTGTTTGGTGTACATTCTAGTGTGTGAAGAACTTTTTTAGAACTCATGTGCCACAGCAATGGGGAATAAAACATTTTGTGTGATATCCAGTACCTTCTGACTTTTGTGGAATAACGCAGCAAGGCAAAATGAAAAGCAATTAAGTGTCAGAAGCAAACTGAAGTTTTTGTTTTATGGCAGATAAAGTTCTTGCACAGTTATCTATCAGTTTTACATGGATACTTGCTGCTGGAAGAATTACAGAGCTTCAAGCATATAGGCATGCTTCTCTTTCTTAATTCTCATGTTGATTTCAAGTGTACAGCAAATTGTATAGTATCAGGTTCAGTTGCTAAGTCTTCAGGGGATCATTTGCTTCAATATTTTAATTTTTGCATAATTGATTTTATGCCCTTATAAGTACTGTAAACCATACAAGAGCTTGTAAAGCAATTCTTTTTTTTTTCCCCCTAAGAAGACCAGAGAAGGTTAAATTCCAGACTGGACCTTGAAATGGTTAGCCCATTCTTTCAGCACCCTTGCTGTACCCATCTTCCGGAATTTCTTTGTTGCAATTGAGGAAACCTTATAATTTGTCTTCCTACATTTTTATCTCTACGTCATATATGCTCTACTTTTGACCAGTCTTCAGTATGTTCTGGTTGATAATACTAGATGTTTTTTCAAATAAAGGATGTATCCAAACCGAGTATTGCACTTTAATATAGCAATATTTCAAACTATGGTTTAGAAACAGTTAATGGTTTTTGCCACAGACCCCTCTGGGTTTATCTTACGCCTTGTGTAATCAAATTTTGGCTTTATATAGGAGTTTACTAAATGCTTCAGCTTAGTCCATGTGTTTTTTTCTCCTTTCTCATCTGATTCAAGCAGTGAGGAAGCCTCTGCCAAGTGTTATACTCCTGTGCAAGGAGATGATTTTACTGTTAAGCTTGTCATACTGGTGATGTAAGAGAACTCTGAGCTCTAAAGTAGATGAGTAACTTGAAATCATTCTCATTGAGATACCAAGTCCATCAGAGGTTATGTTAAATCCTTATAATGTTATGTTTAAACTCCTCTGTAGCTTTTGATTTACTAGCTAAATCTATCAGGAGAAAGAGTTTAGACAAAAATATTCAGAAACAGTTTGTGTTACTATGTTTATGTGCTAGGTGCCCCAGAAGCCAAAGCAGAAAAAGAAGTCCTGCTGTGTTAAAAAGCCAGTTTGTATTCCAGAGGAGACAGAATAGAAAGGACAAATTGATACTAGTAGATATTAATGACCTTTTAGGACTAAGCAAATGGTGTAGAAAATACACAAGGCAAAATTCTTGTGCAGAGAATTTCATTTTTCATATTTGAAAATGGTTTGATACAAGATTAAAATGTTAAAATTGATGATTGTTGTTGTAGAAAACATGGAGATGTTCATCAAGTAATTGGGAAGAAATCACATGAGTTTATGAAAACGGGGATTATGTGAAAGGGATCCCCCTAACAGTGTTCTTAACTAAAACAGATGTTAGCAGCAGCTACAGCCAGAAATAACAAACTGGCATTTCCTGATGATGAGTATCTCATATTTTCATGTTTTCAGACTGTCAGTGTTAAATTTCAGTAAGTCTTTGAAACCTGTGAAGTTGTAGGAGACTGACAGGTAGTTAATGTTATGTAATTAGGATGTGTCCGATACAAAAAAGAAAGATGTTAAGAGATGTAAAAATGTAATGATTAATGGCAGTTATTGTGAGTTATTGAAAATAACTTATTGGACTTTTCTTTTTTGGTATTTTTTTAATAAAAGCAGTGGCATAGTAGTAGATGTCTACATTTCAATTGATACAGCATGACATTTTAAATAAAAACCTGTAATGATAGGAAGTCGGCAAACTTTTGCATTTAATGTAGTTAAAGGATAAGTCTAAATTCAGTTTTGATCACAGAATTATTAAATCAAAGTATTTATTTGGAGGTTGTGTTATTTCCCTGTGCATCAAGTTATCAACCTTATGTTATTAATTGGAAAATTCTGCAATTTCTGAAAAAATCTGAGTATGAGGACAGGGTAAATTGATCTCTTGATAAGCAGTATAAACTAAGAGTTGTGTTGGTGGAGCTCAAGTAAAAGATTATGTCTAAGAAAGGTGGATGTGTGCTTGCAGGATAAGGATGGTGTTCTGGAGAAGGAAGGGCTGAAAAGAAAAACAGTAAAGGTGTATAATCAGTTATGTCTGAGTTTCCAGTGGTGAGCTGTGTTTCAAAAGGTTTGAATGCAGGCTGATGAGAAAGGTAGCTCTGTGTTCAGCAGAGTGCATCTGGTCTTCAAATACTGTGTCTAATTCTGCTGTCTGTGGTGTGTAAGGAAGACAAGAGCCACAAGAAGGACTGGAAGAACTGGAAAGAGCACGTTATTGTAGAAAAGCTGAGAAGTGAGTTTATCTGACTGTACATATTGTATGGGGAACCAAAAACTGATACTATAATGATCTGTAACCTTACAAAAAGGTAAAAAATGATCAAGTGAGAGAAAGTAGTAGTTGAACAATTCTCAGTAATGGCTCTGAAAATTTAGAGGTAATATGTCTTCTAGAAGATACAGTTTAGTTGAGCATATTTATTAGATTTCCAGGTGAGAGAAGTTCTAGAGCTACGTATCATGTGCTTGTTTGGCTCTTATCTATGAACCTAATCCTGTGCTGTATTACCCCTTTCTATCCCCTTCTGTTCTTCTTTTTTCCCCCCTTCTCTCTTCTTCTTTTTTCCCCCTCTCTCTTCTTTTTTCCCCCTTCTCTCTTTTCCCTCCTCTTCCCCGCCCCCCCCGCCCCCCCCCCCCAATTTTATTGTCTTGAAATTTTCTTCTTTTTTTTTTTAAAAAAAAAAGTTGACAGGAAAGTACAAACCTTGTAGTACTTAATTAGATGGGCTGCTGAAAACAAGAAGCGTTCAGCCTTTCCTCCTTTGATGTCTCCAGGCTGCCTGACTTTCCAGGGAAGCAGTGGTTTGTGCGTTAGATACAAATCAGCTGCCCTGTGAACGTCACAAGAGTAGAAACTCCTTGAGCATTGCTCTGAAACAAAACTTGATTTTTTTAAAAAAAACAACAACAAAATTTGTAGGGTAGTGGGGTTTTTTGTTTGTCTGTTGTTTTTTTTTAGTGAAAACAGATGTGAGGGCTTTCTGAAGTGAAAAAATGTCCCAGGGAAGGTAAGTTCTAATAACTAGGGTGTAGCTTGCATGTCAAGCTGCTTAGGCCCGCTTATATCAGAGAAGGTCTTGGCAGCCGTGGAAATGAGATTTTACTTGACTAGTTAATTGTTGTATAAGAATGTAAGTGTTTGTCAGGTTAAAATGGAAATTTCAAAGATTGTATACTTGAAACAAGATTAATGTATTATAGTGTGACTCTGGGCATTAGTTTCTAGTTATATTTCAAACTATATCATCGTTCATTTATTTATTCTGTGATTCTGTGATAGTCAACAGTGAATAGTATGTTTAAATTACAAACTTGCAATATGTTTCAGATACTAAAAAAACCCAACCAACAAAACAAAATCCAAATTACTGTGGGAGAGGGAATGTGTATTTTTCTGAGTTCCCCTTTAGGTTTTTCATTTTAAAACAAAATAAAATAGATTTTGGTAGTTATTGATTTCAGGAGAAAGATGTAATAAGTTTAAACAGCTGAGCAAAAAGTTGTAATTATTTATAAAATGTTTGAAATTTTGTTTTTATTTAAGCTTTGCCAATCTTCTACCCATATATGAATAATGAATAAAATAAATTCTGTAGGTCTAGATTTTTGCCTATACAGAATTATTTCCAGAATTTGCACCTAAATGCAATCTTTTTGCAACAATATCTGTATGAATACATTGACTTCTTGTTAGTTGTATCTGTATTGGCAGAGAAGAAAATGGAATGGGAGGGGGTGCTTCAAAGGATATTTAAGTTGCTGTACTTACTGCTTTTCAAACTGAACTATAAATCTTTCTTGTTTGGTGAGGGAAGGTTTTCAAAGAACTCTATGAGCTTTTTGTAAACTGTTTGCTTTTAGATTATATTTGACTCGTAAGCCTATGAAGTGCCTTGTATATATTTGGTGTTAGATTTGAATTCCTAATAAAACCTCACTTATTTTAGGCCCGGGCAATCTGGGTAAGCTACGCTGTATGGATAAGATCTAGCTGACAGCTTTGGTATTCTTGTTGCCTGCATAGTGAACAAAATTAACTGCCTGCTTTTCCAAGAGCTGCAGATACATAAAGTAAAAGTATGTGACATTATCATCGTTATATTTAAAAAAGAAAAACAGGCAGTAAGAAAATGTATGGAAACTTCCAGTTTTGTGCTTGGGTTATGTTAGTTCTTTTTATAAAACTAAGAAGTAGAATTTAAAATAGAGTGAAGGAACAAGGAGGCACTCTGAAGCAATTAAGATTTCTGTCATATCAGATGTCCTTGTTGCAGAGTTTGACATTTGCTTTAGAGGTGAAGATCTTTTCTGAAGATCATGAAAATATTCCTTAAATAAAATTCTATTGCTGCATGGAAACTGAAATGAGATATAGGTGATGTTTGCTTACCTGCAACTGTTAATTCCCAGGATCTTAAAAAATTAGACATAAGTCCTCCCTTCACTTGATATAATTTTGTACATATGGATTTTAAAATTAAAATATACGTATTTCTTGAGTGTGAACATTTTTCAGCATCTGGAGCCAATTTACTAGAGTACAGCATTCCTTGTAAGTCAAATGTGAGATAGCAATCAGTCTTTTAACTCCATAAAATCTGCTAAAGGTGACACGGGAACACAAAAAAGTGTGGAGGTGGGGAGGGCAAAGAAGAGGCTTGACTGTATAAGGAGCAGTAGGGTTTTTTTAGCCCTCCTTGAAAATTGTGCTTTTCAGATCTTACAGACTTTCCAAGTCTTTCAGAAATCAAATATAGCTGAAAAATAAGTGATTTGTATGTGTTGATAGTATTTGCAGCTTTTTTGTCCCTCTGAAGACTGTCCAATTTATATGTTAAAATTCTTTGTTCTTGTTGTCAGTCAGAGGTAATAGCACTACAGTCAGGTTTTTAAAATCAGAAGGAAATGTACTTTGCATTTAAATTTTCCATTTATTTGATGTGAAGAGATGCAGTATCAGAAGTTAAACTGACTGAAAATTGTTTCAGGATTATGAATGGGGTGACTAACTTCTATATAAGAAGAGGCTCTGATGTCTAGAGCTGTTGTTGATTATTGTAATAATTTCTGAGATTCCCCTGTAAAGTTTTAAAAAGAAAACGAAACATTTAAATAGAAACATTAACATAATGTAGTGGTATAAGGAAGACTAGTTACCTTAAAAGAACTGAGTTTTTAACTGAAAGGTGTTACTCGGGAACAAATGCATTGAGACTTACAGTGGACAGATTCCTGTGTTGATGTATAGGAGCTCTACTGTTTGTATACTATGCTCTCTTTTGTATACTATGCTGTCTTTTTAAACAGATACCATCAGACCTAGTGTCTGATTATCAACTCCACATTTCCCATGCTTCCTTCTTACTAAAGTAATTTATTTTACTTTCTTGAACAGGTTGCATGGAAGTGGTAGGACTAAGAACAGTAGCTTTCTGAAGGCGTGGATAGCCTGTGCTGTGGTGTGGTACTGTGTGTGTCGCTTGGTGCAACACTGGGACATGTGTCCCACAGCAATTCTTGCTCCGCAGTGAGTCAGGCAGTCCCCAGGTAGCTTCATACGCTGTGATTGATGACAATCCAAACACCTATAGCTCTAGTTAAAATGACAGACACCAATTAGGATAGTTTTACAGATACAGTGGAAGATTTCAATAGTTTTTATATTTAAGAACACTTCAAAAAAGGGAAACTGAAATCCACTGTCTGTCTAGATGTAAAGATGTGTCTTACCTGCACTAAATGACGATACATCCTAGTGCCTTTTCACTGTATGGCAGTTCCTGGTATTTTATAAAGGTTACCTGTACCAGTTGCTTAAAACCCGCAAGATCTTTGGGTTGAGCCACCTGGATGTGAGTCCATTTTTAACAAAACTACCCAGCGTAAACAAAATGCAAAAAGTTGGTGCAGATAAACCAACACTGTATTTCCAGAAGATTGTTCAAATAAACCTTTCTTTCAGGAGTATTAGGCATAATTGGAAAAGTGGTGTAGGAGTTAGACACATACAGGTATGCCATACGCACGAAGTGTACTGTCAAATTACTTAGAAAAATATTTCTTATCAGGGCTTTTGTGGTGATAAGGCAAGAAATAGTAAGCGAAACAAACTGTTTTATATTGTTAGAAAAGCTACTGCTTGTTTGATCCTGAATTAAAAGCAATTTTTTTGTACATTTGAAGTAAACAGGGATTTAACACCTAGTTTAGGTGTAAACTTATTACTTCATATTGTTCTTTCTGTAATTTTTATTCGACTCTTAAATAGAATTCTTCGATTTTTGGTGTCAGATCTGGTAGATTTGTAAGGTGTCTGTGAGAAGTCCGTAAGGATGACATTAAGAAAACTGTTAATTTTGACAGTGATCTAGCTTGTTTCTGAAGAGAGTTCTTATTAGACTAAGTAACTTGAAAAAAAAATGGAAATCTTTGTCCAAAAGCATGAGCATGTATGATCTTTGGACCAGTATAGCTCTAGAAACTTCAGAAGAGATTCATGGAAGCTGTAAACAGAGCTGAAGGATATGAACATGTATCTGGGGCTTGTGCATGAGTAATCCTATCAGATCCTTTGTGCTTGACTTGGGTTTATATCTATTTCCCATTGTTTTATTAGTTTTGAACATTTATGAGAAGGATTTCCTCATAAGAATGACTAGAAGTTCCAAGTAAATTTAAAAAAACCCCAACAAACCCACAAAAACGCCCCCCATTCCCTTATCCTCCCCCAAAAATGTAAAAGCAACTCATAAGCCATTAATATAGTTAGCTTCCATGTAAGAATCTCAAATGCATTTTTTTTCTTTTTTTGAGTGTGGTAACTGTCGTGATCTGAAGGATTTAGTGGTTGGTCACAACAAATAACATCTTTTCAAGGGCCAAAGTCACTAGGCCTTTCTTCTGTTGTGGGAGCAGTGGTAAGCTTAGAATTTAATTTTTGTGTGCATAACCAGTTCCTTTAAAAAACAAGTAACGAACAGTAAATGGATAGTGACTTGGATGTAGGTTTTAATGCACAGTCAGTTTTGAAAGTAATTGAAATGAATGAGCTGGAAGCTATGAAGTCTTCCTAAACAGCATTGATTTTAAGGAGGAATAGTAAGGTTTCAAAGCAATCAATAGCGACTACTGTAAGGCTTAGGTGAGGAAAGGAATGATTCAGCCAGGACTGAGAGGAAAGTGTATAAGGCGGCAGAGATGAAAAATAATGGATAACAATGAATGTGAATTCCAGTTGTTACAGGATATAGGTTTTTGGCATATATGATTAATGTTCACCATCCTGAAGCTGTCTTGACACCTTAGCATGTTGGAGTTCAATAGCTTGGCTGTCCATGGTAGGATACAACTAGATGGCTGGGAAGGTGCTTCAGTGGAGGAAAAGTCAGGGAAGAAGTAGCTGCAATAGAGGTAGTTATACCAGGAACCCAGACAGTAAGTCTTTTTTCCTTCCAGAATAAAACACCTTTTTTGATCTGCTTTCTACTAATTCCTGGAGTGTGGAAGGGCATAGTGGTAGGGGAACAGTTCTCCTTCTGTTCTGTGTTGAGTCTTGGGGGGAGTCTGGAATCAGCTCCATCAGTCACAAGGGCTGATCTAGTGTTGACCCTTTGTTATGTAATTGGATGAAGTCTGTGTTAGAACAGTTTGTTTCAAAGGAATTACTAGGATTCCTTGCATCTCACCTCAAGGCTGGGTATCTGTAGCTATTGATCTCTTCTGTGAATCGGTCTCTTCCATGATTTTTTCTAATAATTTTTGAAACCATTTATGCTGTTAATATCTGGAACATGAGAAGCGAGTTTCATATCTTTATGCATTGTAAAAGGATGTACTTAGTTCACAGCTTTTGCTGATCGTGTTTTGACACTCCTCTAAAAACAGTATATAGTCATTAAAAATATTCAGCATCTTTACTGTATTCATAATTGAGATATTTCTGTCATTTCTCCCATTATCTTTTTTAGACCTAGATACCTTAATACCTTTTTGTTATCCATACTATATCCCTCTTACCCTTTGCAGATCTCTTTTAGTGCTACTATGTCCTTTTTTGAGAAGTACAGGTAGTATTTGAAATACAGGTTCATCATGAATTTTTAAAGTGGCATAATTATGCTTTTTGTTTTGTTCTCTGTTCCCTTCTGGTAATTCATAACACTTTGTCTTTTTTTGATCATTGCATATGACAGTCTTTTTACTTTCTGTTGGGAATCTTAAGGATTCCAAATAAAGAGACTTTCAAAGTAAGAACCAAAGGTGTGGATCCTTTTCTTACATACTTATTCCATTGTAGCACGTGCTTATTGTGAAAAGTTCATTATGATAAGCACAGTAGCAGACTATTAAAGTGTAATTCATGTGTCCTGGAAGTGGCACTGTTCTTTTAAGGACTGTGTATACTGTGAATGTAAAAAAGACTCTTTCCACATATAGTAGCTACAGTTGAAACAAGTTCTACTGTGATCTCTCAATTTGTTTTTATGTATCTTCTTTGAGTTGCCAGACAACTATTTCTTTTAACCTCGTGTTGCTGATTAGGTCTACTGAATTGTTCTGTCAGCTCTTTAATTGCATCTCTTTCTCATTTGTCTATGAAGTGTGTATCTCGTATTAGTAAATTTTTCACTGGGACATATCTAGTGTATTCTGCTTTAAAACTTTTTGAAAGCTCTGTGTGATGCTTGGGGATATAATGCATGGGATGGTTTGGGTTTGTACCACTCCGGTGTGGTACAATTTTAAAGAAACCAAAGCAAAAGATGTAGCTTCAGGCAATCTAGGGCTTGTTTAAAAAAACCCAAACAAACAAGACTACACCACCACCACCACGACCCCCCCCCCCTTACATTTGAAAGGGGCTTTCCTTAATATCGAAAGTAGTGGTGGATCAAAATGGCTGCTATTTCTTGTGCACAAAAATAGAGCATGGCTGGAATGAACTGATACAATCAAATAAAGGCTGTGGAGCGTAGGTGTGGGCAAAATGATTCTGTGCTGAAGGGTGGCAGACAGCAGTTGCATCCTGTCCTCTGCACCTGGGGGCAGAATTTGTCCCAATAGTATGATGTATATGATCCCAGCCATATTAACTCTGTGTGTTTTAGTGTTGTTTGTTTTTGTTTTTTTTTTAACCTTGTGATTGATTTGAGTATAAGTGTATCTCTGTACATTGTTTTTTTAGTTCTCTGAAAGATGAGAAGGTTAATTAAAAATATCAGTTTCATTTTTATCAGATTAATCCACTTCTGTCAAGAATCATCCAGGATTTTGTACATTGTGTTTTTTTCCCCTCTACTATGAAATTTAAAAAACATTAGGTTTTTTATTTTTTTAAATTTTAATGAAAATATTATGAATTTCAAAATGTTTTTCTGTGGTCCTAACTTCGGCTAGTTATTCAAGTTTAAGGCAGTAGGTAAAAGGCAAGGATTTTTTTCTTTTTTACAAATGACTTTAAATTAGTTTTGTAATATTCTAGTATCGGTGACAAAAATTTAAAATGTTTTTGTTGTTAATTCATTTTTTTGGAATCCTGATGTGCAGAAGAGCCTGGCAGTTAAAAAACAGCTTATGACAGCAGTCTTTAGTAGCTGCCAGTTGTGGGGAGAATAAAGAAGAGAAAAATAAAGCATAAAAGACAGTCATCCTGTTGGAACATGAACAGTTATTAGTGCTGTACCTCAGAGGCTGGTGCAGGGAGAAAATTTACCCATGGAAGTATGATAGAGATGTTCGCTACACTTTTGCCTGCAAAATCATTCGCTCAGTAGTCTTGTCAAACCCAAGATGTAAGATGAGGGCTTTGTTTAAAGAATGAACTAATAAATTGAAACAAAAACAATTTTCTAGTCACAAGGTCATTGTCCTAAGTATGAGTGAGTTGGTGATGTAAGTGAAAGAGGGGGGTGACCTGCATGACTGCCCTCATTCTGCAACTAGGTATAAAAGTGTTGTGTGGCTGTGGAGGCTGAGTTACAGAGACTTCTAGCTACCCAGCAGAGGATGTGAGTGCATTCTGGTACTTTGTGGTCAGAGATCAATATTCTTTAAAAGCCCCTATCCTTGAAGTTCATGTGAGCATCTCCTTTGGTGTACCACTAGTTGGATGTTCTTTCTCTCTATACATTTGAGTTCTTCAGCAGAGCTCCCTAAGTCCAGGAGACACAACTGTTTTCCGTTAAACTGCTTGATTACTTGAGTTTGTCTCAGTCTATCAGCTTCAGATTAAGTTTCTAAATTTGTTATGGACAATGAAATTAAAATCAGTTTTTTGTTGGGAAGACTGTCACTGGAAGGTATTTGATGTTTTATTTGTAATAGTAGCTTTAGAATCTAGCTAATTGGCATGTGCTGGAATATTCTTCTTATATGTGACATTTAAAAGCTAACAAACAATGACAAAAGAAATATAAGTAAAAAATTATAGTGGATAGAAATAAATCCATCTTACAATTTGAGCTACTGTAAATGATCAGAGCTCTAATACAAGAAAGATGTATTCAGGTATTATTGTTCACTGAAATTCCTGTCTATACATATATTCTTTTGTGTGTCTGTTAAACATGATCTTAACATGAAGCCCTTTTTCTCCTAACTCAAAAGCTTTCTCGAAGTTGATGAATGCCATACATAATGGTAAGTTATATTAGAATCTTTTTCAGAGGTTCATTTATCACAAAGGGTAGCCTTTTGTGGAAAAGCCTGATTGAAGGTCTGCATATTCTATGGATTGGGTGAAATACAGGTCTGCAGTGAGTCAATTGTTCAGTACTTGAGTGAAAACTTTGTAGATTGTCTGCAGGAGCCTGATAGGTCAATAGTTCCCCAGTTCTCTTTTTATGATCTTTTTGTATGTGCGCAGTAAAATGATAACAGTTTTATTCGAGTTCTGAGATTCTTTTCTTTAATTTTGTGAATAGTGTTTCTAGTTCTTCTTCTGTGCTCCATTCATAGGTGTGTTATAGTGGTGTCTACCTTGGGCATTCTCCCACTTGCCTTCCTGACTACTTAAATTACTACAAGTAATGCATGTGAAGGTAGCCTTGTTTTGTTCATTCTTTGTTCTGAGACAGTCTGATGCTGCCTATTTGTGTCACTGATAACAGTACTATCAATTTCAGAGGGAGCAATATTGAATCTTTAATGTATCTAATTGCCGTTTCCCTTTAGTATTCGCTTTGTACCCCTAGTACTGTATTCACTCATATCCCGTAGAAATGAAATATATCTTATTAAATTAGAACTTGGTTTACTTTTTCAAGGCTTTTGTTCATTTGTAGGAAACAATCGTGTCTATATTCACAAGTTACTGAAAGATTTAGGAGGGAATATTTACAGTTAAAACCCTCTCATGAGGCTAGTTTTGAAGATGATCAAGTTTATTTCTCAATGTTATATTTAATTGGTGTCAGGCAATCTGTTAATAAAAATTGGAATTTTTTTATCCACTGGTGTCAGCCAAATAGTGATCTTCTTATTGCTGTATGTGTATGTTGGAAGGGCAGTGTTGTATGCATTGCAAATTGTACTGACTTGGAGTTTAGCATATGCAAAAGAATTTGAATGTTTAAACTTTGCGTGGTGAAGTTCATTGCGTTTTAAGCTGGAAATCATTAAGGTTGTATAGGACTTTGCTTTTCACGCTGTCAGAGCCACAAATTACATCTGTTAGGCAGATGCCTATAGTGGTGGGTCTCTTAAATAATAATAAAAAATAGTATTACATTAAACTTATACTTCATAGTCTACATGTGGTGAGAAATATTGAAAATTCTCTAGGTTTGCTTTGCTTTAGTAAAATAGGTTTAGCTTTTCCTTTTGATATAGGGTTTCCCTCTCGCTCTCCCAGGTATACAGTGCTCTGAACCAGCTTTGAGATGAAGGAAAGCAAGCTCACCATTTTTCTGAACAAAAACAAAACATCTGAAGGGTATCTGACAAAAGTGTGCTGAATTTGGACTTGGTGAGTTTCTGCTGTTTTATAAGCAGAGCTTTTTTGCTGTTTAATGTTGGAGAGGCATAGGTTCGCAACAGTGCAGAATAGAAATTTGATGGAACACTGTTTGTGATTACTTCTTTCCACATTGCACTTTTAAAAAAACTGATTATGTATTCCTAACTCCAGCATAGAAGTTGGAAGGGCATAGAGGAAAGTGGTTGCTTAATGTTGTATGCTTTCTTGTTAAGCAATAATAATGCTTTCTGTGACTCATTATTGCAGGACAGCATAATCTTACCTACATGTTTGTTTTAGAACAGTGTTTGGACAGAATTTATCATCTAATCTGCTTCTTCCCGCACCTTGGTGTGTGTGTGTGTTTTGTCTACCTTCCTATGTTTCTCTAAGTAAGATTTTGAAGTTGGCTATTTTTTCCCCCTCAATCTTACAGGGTTTTTTTGACATACTTCTGTTTTGGCGGAAGTGTACATATGGGTGAAATCAATGAGGATAGGTAGAAATTTTGATAATAATGTAAACGGCAAGTAAAGATCTTGCCATGTGTGTATAGGATGAAAAGAAAGTATTCAAACTTGAGATAAATATTTAAATATAGGAAGATAGTTTACTTTAACAGCATATTCAGATTATGAGTCAGATAATGCTGAGGACTCTAAGAGTCATTGTCTGTAAGAGTTTTGATGGAGTAGTGTATCATGAGCTTGTTTTTTCATTGTACTGAGTTTAAGGTGGTTGCACATCAGCAAGAAAGTATGGAAAAGAAAAACAAGTGTTTTGATTCGAGTGGAGACCGTTACAAGTTTGGAGCAGTGAGGCTTGTTTGATAGCTATGCTACTATAAAGGTGATGTTCAAAGCCTGTGAGTTGAGTTTGGTGCTGACAAACTGTAAAGGAGGAAAGATGATAGCTTAAGACTTGAACACATTTGAACAGGTTAATTAAGAAGGAGGACTAGAAAACAGAGTCATACAGGCTGTAGCTTTCCATAAAAATACCTGTCTTAATAGAAAGGGGTCAAAAACACTTCAAAGCAGAAGTGGCACACTGCAGTTTTGCCAGTAAAAGACACAGTTCTCAGTGATCTGTTTCTCAGTTTTATGGTCAACTTACTATATTTTTCAGGCTTTTTAAAAAACTTGTTTTGAAAAAACTTGAAAAATTGCAGTTGTGAGATGTAAGTTTTCACTGCTGTCACTGTGTGGTATCTTTGTGCTTTGTCCTTCTCAGTCTTACTCTGGACATTACAAGTCAAACTTTTTTGACTTGACCTTGAAGTCTCATCTCTTCTGCATCTTTTTTTATGGGCCTGTCACTCGAAAGCGGGAAGAAGGGGTACAGACATATATGTCTGTTGAGGATTTTAGTGCATACTTAAAAGGCTATGGGGAGTGAAGACCTGAATGTTATCATTTTATGTTAGAGCTAGCTGTAAATTGTAATGGTCGGTTGTAATCTTTCTGTGGCTACTTCTGTTCTTGTTCTTTCTGTCTTCTGCCTGTTTTATTTTGTACTCTTGTTCCTGTTTTCAAGTATCTGTTTATGCCTGTTCTATCTTATGCTAATTTGTGAGTTGCAGTGAGGAGAGTCATAGCGTAGAACAGACATCCATCATGCCGGTCCCAGCACTGTGATCAGTGTTAGAAGACAGCATGTTTCCAAAGTTTTTTCAGTTCTGTAGGCTTGGCCTCTGCATCAACGCAGGCAAAATTTAGTGTATATGGTATGATTTTTTTTTTTAACAAGATAACCTAAACTAGACAGAATCTCTACTGAGCATAAATGAGCTATTTTTTTTTGAATCTAGCCTGACTTGGGCAGACTTTTACAGTATTGATAAAAAGGCATCTGTCTGTATTGAAGCATGGGGACAGCAGCACTCAGCTAAACCGTATAAGTTTTAAAAAAAGCAGAACAAGAGAAGGACAAATTACAAAGTAATCCTAAAATAGTTCCTTTACGCTTATTTTTTTCAGAGTATTGAATAATGGAGTGTAATTGCTCAGTTGTCAGATATTACGACCTTCAGTATAACTACCTGTCCATGAGTTTCTAGAATATGACTTTAAAGCTTTAGTTGTTGCTAATGACAGCTACGTGTAGTCTTTCAGCATTTCAGGCAACAACTGTTTCCCACCACCTGAAATAACTAATTGCTGTTGTTATTCATTAGCCTTTCTGATGGCCCTCTTTGAAAATTCTGGCTCAGCCAAGCATCCTGCAGCATGCCTTCAAAGACACCAACTTCACATCACTAAAACCCAAAAAAGAGAAAACTTTTGAACTAGAAACTCCTTTAAAATACTGTATTATGTTAACAGTGAAGAGTAATCTAGTGCTTCTAGTGAGTCATCATTTCAGCACTGAGATATAACGCTGTCAGAATGGTTTGAAGCTATGGTATGTTTTCAGAGATCTTAAGCAAACACATATTCTCCCAGGAAATCATTAAGAAATGTAGATCACAAGTGTCGTGTTCCAACTCAGGAGTACTCATTTAGTGAACCTAAAACTGCTTTGTTTTTTGTGTGTCAAATTAAAGTAACTTAGACTTGTATGTCTTGGCTCACCATGGCAAAAGTGAACATCTAAATAAAAGTGAAGATCTATCTTTATCTTTATTTTGTTCTTCCATATCTACCTTTTTCTTCTTGCAAAGATCCTTCTGTGCTGTGACACACTTGAACTACAGGTCTTTCTGTAGTGCTGAGTGTGTGTGTTTCAGATATGATATGATTGTGAAGCTCTCTATCTTATTGTGCTTATTCTAGAAGAGTACTTCAAAATTTGTTGAATCAGACTAGAACCGGCATGAAATTCTTAATGTGTCTCATTTCATAAAGCTGAATATAATTATATATATGTGAACAGGCAATTTTGAAGCATCTCAGAGATTCATTGTGGGAAATCAGAACATCTGGAGGAAACAAATGAAAGGAAGTTTGTTCCTGTGTTGTCCCTACCTCCCCCCCAAAAAGACTGCACAGTTTAACTGAGGTATAACTTTGCTGTGGGACATAGCATGAAAAATTACAACTGTTCAGAAAGCATTGGAAGAAATTCATTGGGGCAGGGTTGGAAGCAAATTGATAATAATTACAAAGACCATTCCTCAAGCTCAAAATCCGTAAGTTACAGATTTTTAGAGGCTGGGAGAATATTTGAGGCAAGTATTACTTCCTGCTTGCCCTTTTCTTGTGCTTTTCCTTGTGCAGCTGCTGTTGGTCACTGTTAGAGATGGATATACTGGGCTAGAAAAATAATAGCTCTCCCTGTGTTCCTAGTCCAGTGTCATTCATCTGCCTCCTCGTGTCATGTCCAAACCTGTCCTCTCAGGAAGCAACTTCAGCTTGGCTGGGCTATGAAAAATGTGGGTTTGAGCCCTTCTGCAGTGGAGGGCTGTAGTATAAGACCTGTAGCAGCTTGGATTAATTCAAAGTAGGAGTAGGCACACTCTGCACCAGGAAGCTGTAACCTTTCTGACACTGGGTTTTAGGCAGTTTTGAAATCTTGTGCTTAAAAGCCTATGTGTGGAAATAAAAGTCTAATTCAGGACTGTATACTGACAGAGCTTGATTTAAGCAACTCATGTGCTGTTTCATGTTAGTTAGCTTGTATATGTATTCCTCACTCCTACAGTTTATTGAAGAGTGAGTTCTGTAACACTGCTGACATGTGTGGCCATTAATGAATGTGGGCTCAAGTATAAAATAACGTTGTTCGCTATAGTAGGTGGAACTAGCTGAACAGAGGAGTAGACCGTTTTGGTAACTACATGGATCAGTTCTGATCCTTCACCTCCCACCCTGTTATTGAATACATTTCTGAATGACTGTAGATAGCTGTACAGTCAGGATCATGTTCATAGGAATGAAAGCAGGCAGAAGAGATTGACTAAATATCTTTTGCTAGCTGAGCTGCCAGGATTTGGGGTTAATTTTGATGGAGCTTGATAGCAGACGTCAGATGATATGACCTTGTTCTTAGGTCACTGATTCATCATATATGTGACATCACCATGCCAAATTATGTTCCTCAGTTGTGTGAAGGTTCTTGTCAAGTATTTTGGTTTTTGACTATAAATCCAATCTATGGAGTATTTTCAAAGGGAATAATTGCAGCAGTCTGCCTTCTGTCAGTAGGTACGAAACTAGAATAGTTGTTTCATTTTGCAAAACATGTATATCTATTTTTTATCTTCCCTCTTCCCTTCCACCACCAGCAGTGTGTATTCTTTGGGTACTTTGACTTTCTTTTCTTCTGCATCATCATGGGGAGGACACAGAATGTTCTTCATGAAAGGAGATTATTGCCTGTTGATAAGTAACAGAGGCTGCTGTGCCTCCATCAGAAAAGGACTCCCAGTCACTGAAAGGGAGGGAAGTGCTGGCTTGTTATCAGGGTAGAGATCAATAACTATCATTTCCATGCTCTTCTAGAACTGTTACTGCAGAATCTTGTAGAAACCTATCTGAAAGTGAACTCTACCACTTTGCTCAGCAGCAGCAGGCAAACAGCTTGATCATTTGGTTTTTAGATTTAAAATTACTTCATGAAGGAAACAGGTTGGCCCTAGCATCCAAGCTATAGTTTCATTATCTCAGATGAATTGAAATGCAATATTGTTGCTAGGTTGGCAGTTTCCAACACAACTAACTTTCTCCTCTTTTTAGGCAACTGTGTCACAATAACCTGTTTTTATTTGCTTGTGTTTTGTCTTGGATTCACTTCAGTTTATATCCATATTACAAAATAACGAATAGTGGAATATTTCATCCACTATTATCGTTCTACAAGAAAGAACGTGTTTTTTCGTGTGTAACTTAATTTTTCTACATGTTTAGTTGCTAATTAGTGGACTGCTTCATTCAAAGGTACTTTTTAATTTTGCTCTTTCGCGGAAGTTGTCATGGTTTTAGGGGGGAGACTTACTGAGATCACAGGAAGTGAAGGTACTGAAAAAATGTATATAGCTTCAGTTTTTGTAAAGTTCTTATAACTTCAAATTTCCTGCCCTGTGTCCATCTGTCCTCTTCCAAGTAGCAAGGTTCTGTGGTTCTGTGCAACTTTTGTGGGGTTGCAAGTTTACATTTTTAAAAAAAAATACTCCTTGACCAAATTCTGCTTATTCCTTAAGTTTTGGCAAAATGCTAGGATCAGCAGCCTGTGATAGATCTCTCTAACAACTTCCTCTTTTAACAATTGTTGCAAGAGTTTCAAATTACTGACTTAGAAAATACAGCTTTGTGGTAGGGAGAACATTTCCCCAGCTTCGTAAAGAAGCAGTCTCCATGTTGTTTCTCTTGATTTTGGCTCACAGTAAGCTTTGAGCCTGTTGTCCAATTTTGAGCAAACTTGATAAAGGAGTCTAAAATATGTAAGTTCCTGTAATAAGAATGCACATTGTATGGATAGAAGAGTAACCACAGCCTGTTTTTGTCTCTTGCTGAACTAGACAATCACCAGCCTAGGAAGAGAATGGAAGGGAGCTGAATAACGTGGGGAGCTTGTAGTACTAGCAAATAACAAGAACTGAGGGTTCTGTAGCTAGACACAGAAATTGTGGTAGGAAAGATTAATGTGTTGATGTCATCTGTGAGGTATAACACTATTGAAAGTCAGAATTTAATCTGTTCTGTTAATTCTTCTGCTCATGAACTACTTTTGAGATTTTGAATAAAATCACTAGATTTGTTCTGTGTGTCACTTGGTGTATGTTGCTGCACAGCTAGTTCTGACTTGAGGCTATTTTGTTTTTTACTGTTCTTGAAGTTCTTTTATTTCCTCTATCATCTGTTTCATCATTGATTGTCAGCAAAAAGAATACATTTTTTTCCTGATCTGCATAATCTGATGTGTCCTGTCCTCTATAGTACTGCCCATCTGTGCTAAGCGCAGTTATTTGTTGTCCAAAGATGCTTTTTTTTCCGTTTGTACCTTTTTGTTAAGCCTTTCACACCAGCAGTGCAGGCTGTATGTGCATTTTATGTCAGAATCTGAAATCATGTTCTGCAGCTGTGTTAACGGTGTTAAGCGCAGTCAGACTTTACCTGAACAGTGTTACACATCCATTTCTACCTGCAGTTGGAAGAAGAATTGTGTTCTGTTTAAAGTGCTGAAGATTGTATTAACCATGCTGTTTATGCCTCTGGCAAATTACACAGTGCCGTTCATCACAAGCTGTAGCTATTTGGCTTTTCAGTAATATGGGAAGGACTTCAAGGTGGTTTGTTTGGTTTAAACATTAATGTGGTTTATAGTGATTTGTTCAGACTTTCATTATTATTCCTTCCTGATCCAGAATGTGATTTATCTCTTCTGAAACCCCAAAAGGACAACTTGATATGTTTGAGACATATAGAATATATACTTTCATGGCTTTCTAATATGATATGCAAGTAGTTTTCATACAGGTATTTTTGAAATGGTATGAAAGGAAAGGTTTTATTTGTACGTTCAGCATACAGTTCTTACTCAAATATTTGCATGGAGTAAGTACTTGGTTGCATGACTAGTTCCAGAAGGTGCATGTACTTTTGTATTAAGGTATTGCTAAATGGAAATACTTCACCCAAATAGTGTGCAGATAGTTCATATTTGTCCATATTTGCAACAGCAACAAATAGCAAGTGTTTTTTAATACCACTACCACTACAAGTACTACTACTAGCAACAAATAATAGCTTACCTCATTCCACTGGCACACTAGTTTACTGCTTGTCTTTTGAAATTTTTTTTTTTTTTTCCCGTGATTTTATAACTATCTGCTTGTATTCCAGAATTTTATTTTTAAGAGGAAGAATAAACCTTATCATTAAAATAGAAGCAGTTATTAAATAAGTACGATTTTGAAAAATTAAGAAAAATAATCTACAATAGCTTTAAAATTTTGGCAAAGTATCTTTCTTTTTTACTGCTTGACTCTCACTAAAAGATTTGTTTTCTTCACTCATCATTGATGTTTTATGAGAGTGATAGCATTTGTGGTAACAAACTTGTATGAATTGATCATAAGTGTTGTGATATTTCATTATTTTTACCCTTAAAATTCTCAGTTCCTGGAGCTAGATAATTGCATGAGAGTCACATATTTTTGAAGAATTTTGGTATACTTAGTTGTTTTAATGCATTCAAAATACAAAGGGTCAAAAATCTTATCCTTTTTATTAATTTGAAATCTCTGATTGATAGCAGATTAAAAAAAAAATAATAATCTTTTGAGGACCTGGAGTATGTTTCAATTTTTGTGGTTGTAATTATATTGCAGCTAAGAGTAGACTCAGTAGGAAGGCTGTTTTTTAATCATGTTCATTTTGGTGGTGTGCAGGGACAAATCTAGAGCAAGATCCATAGAATTTACTGTCTAATTACACAAGACAGATATAATTGGAGAAAGGTCATAACAAAGTGGACGCTTTAAGGATATTAACTGCTAGAAATGCCATAACTGTAGATTTTTGGGATGGTAACCAAAAAAAAAGGAGGGGAAGATGATCCAGGAAGGTGTGCTAAATGGAAAAAGATATAAAGGTCAGTAGAAAAGCAGTGCAGGTATGGAATTGAGCTATGATAGTGACTGGGGAGAAGATGATAAGTCACTAACCTCAGGCAAGAAAAAAGTGTTGTCGGAATGTGTCTTCAGCTGTTTTTCTCACATCTTCTTTCCCTGTTGGGTCTGGCTGGTTTTCTCTTCCATTTTTCTTGACTGTTAATAGAGGCAGGGAATTTAGGGTGCATCAGTGTTTGCATATTATGTATGGGTTTGGATAATGTTAGTCTCCCTTGACTGCCTGTGCTCAGAGGGATTGCTGGGTGGCGAGTGGTGTTTTAACATTGCGTATCTTCTTATTGTCACTGCCTTCTTCAAATCATTATTTGTATGAGTGACAAACTAGCTCCACCTTTGCCTTCTAACTGGCATTTCAGTTCTGTTGCTTTTTTTGATCTAACCATGTTCATTCTACTTCTGTTTACTCCCTGTGGCACTCTTCCTCTAACTGCAGTTCAGTGCTACCATGCTTGATATTCCTTGGCCAGCTGACAGCTCACTTATCTAATGCACGTGGAGCCTAACAGTTTCATAGACAGGTACTACTTCTTGTCCTGGGCTTCTGGTCAGTAGGGTTTTTTTCCCAACCTCTATAATGAACTTTACCCTGCATGTAGATGAACAGAAGTAATGGCTTCACAGAGGGGTATGAACTCTTCCTATTTAAATTGCTATCGTACAAGTCTGACTAATGTTAACATGTTTAGTCATTTACTTGTTGGCTGTTCTAGTAGAAATGTTACTCAAGCATTCTTAGATCACGGATGGAGTTTCAGTTTGTGAATAAATGAAATACCACCAGTTCTAGCAGCAAATTTGAGTACTTTGTCCTCAGACTTGCTGTCAATATTTTTCTGAAAATACACAAGCAATCCTTAGTTGCTAAAATTACAGTTTTGGACAAATGTATGTTGTTCAGAAACTTTTTTGCTTTAAAGTTAAAAAGTATTTTTCCACTTGTATTGTGTATGTTCAGTTGTATAGCCCAAAACTTCATTCTTTATCTACTTTAACTTTTACATTAATTCATTGAAAGAACAAACTCTGATAGCAGACTCAGTTGAAGGCAGTCATTTTAGCCAAAAATTCTGCTGCTGTTAATATTTGAGCAGTTGTAATGCACATAAGTATTTGATTTATCACACGTTTTACAAAAACTTAGACCTGAGTCAGTCTGTGTTCCCTGACCTGTAGAATGTCAAATCATGAGAGCACTTTTATCAATCAGCATGGTTAGAATTTAAACACAGGAACTTTCTGCATTATGTACTAAGTGATCTTGTTTGTCTTGATTAATTTTCTGCTGTGTATTTACATGGCTACTAGAAAACAGAGGGAAGGGGAGAGAGAGATGCATGTAATAATTTTTGTAATTTTTTTCAGGTATTTTTAGCAGCAATGATGTAGCAGTATCATTTCCAAATGCAGTATGCGGCTCAGGATCTAGCACTCCCGTTTCCAGTTCTCATTTACCTCAGCAGGCTTCAGGCCACTTGCAGCAAGTGGGAGCTCTGTCACCTTCAACTGCGTCTTCTGTAACTACTGTTGTTGCTGCGACTCAGGTAAACTATCACAAGAGTTTAAGATTGCAAACCACAATGTTAAAAAAAACAATATTTTTTTTGGAAAATAAGTTAATAAACTTTGTACTTGTGAAAACGTTACAGTGGCTAGAAGTTCCCCATAATATTATATAGTTTTATCTTTGTAAGAGCACATATATTTTAAAAAATGGTATGTAGAAGTGTGTAGTAATAATGACTAGTAGCATAAATGCTGGTTGTAATTCATCAGTGCGCTAACCAACATCTGTTACTGGAACAACATTTTAATAAAGGATTTAAAAGAGGAAAACACATGAAGTTTTGCATGTTTCATGCAAAAATGCTGGCATCAGTTAAAGAACAGAGGGGTTTATTTGGGAGATTTGACAAATGGACATCTAAGGCTAGCCCTGGCAAAGAGGTGGCCAAGGCTGACATCTTGATAGGAAGTGAAAGTTGACATATATGCTACAGTTTTGTATTTGAAAGGTCATACAAATGAAGGTATATCGTTCATGTTTGGTGAAGGGATAAGAGAGCCACTGGAAGTGTGCAGAAGGGTGACACAGTCAAAGTAATGAACCAGAAAAAAGATCTTTATGGTGCTATTTTGTATGGATTTAGGTTGGGCAAGATTGCATTTATCAAGGCAAGAGAGTGCAAAGTTATAGTTGCAGAGCGCCACTATTAGAGTATGACAGAATACTGTACTAGTCATGATGTTTTTATACTTCATGTTTCTTGTATTTTTCATTTTCTGCTGGAATCTGTTTTATAGTGAATGTATCAAATATATCTTTATGTTCATATAAGCCATCAACTTTTAATTTATAGAGTCTACAGTGATTTAAGACTGGATATAAATGTGAAGAATTACAATCAAGCTTAATACATACCTATATGTGTGTATGTATGTGCATGTGTGTGTATGGTACATGTATAGTAGAAATACTATGTGCAGGCCAACATAGAATACATTTTGATATCAAATAACACTTTGTTGCTATAGGTGGCAGTTCATATTTTTACATAATTCTTCTGGACTGGTTTCCTAAAGAAATGAGGCTTGCATTATGCTAGTGTGACTTCTGTCTTGCAACTTTGGAACCTGTTGACCAGTTTCACACAACTTTGGGTGACGTCTCTGTTGCATAAATGGATAGAAACTATTTTAAAGAAATGAATTAAAAATACAATGCTTTGGCAAAAAGCCAATATAGCTTTTGTGCAAGGAAATCACAAGCAGTTAGAGTTAATTTCGTGGTGCAGTGAGTTTTCTTTTTTTGTTTTGTTTGGGGTTTTTTCTGTTTGTTATTGTTTTTGTGGTGGTGGTGGTTTTTGGTGGGGTTTTTTTGGTTTTTTTTCGTTGTTTTTTTAAAATTTTTTTTAAATTCCCAAAGAGTATTACACAACATATCTTACTGAAGACTTAAATTGAGCAGTCTGGAGATAAGGAGAGAGTTTGTGTCATAGCTTAGTAGCAAATTAAAGGTTTCAAAAAACCCAAACAAGTAGAAGGTTCAGTTTTCACAGTGGTTTACCATCAGAGTCTTGGAAAGATAAGTGTTATGGCCTGTTGTACAGCTCAATGTATTCATAACTGATCTAAGAAAAGGAGGAGGAACAGAAGCCAAGTTTGCTGATTATGCTAGGTTATGGAATGAGCAAATATCAAGGTCAGATGTCACAAACTGCTGAAAGACCTCACCAGCCTATGTTGACAAGATGGTAAGAGGGCAAATGAAATTCACGTTAAAGGGAAAAGGCAGTTTCTATTCAAAACAGGTACAGTAGATACCAAAGGAGGTACATGAGCAGCCCCAGTAGTGAACAGTGGCAAGGAACAGCATCTTTATAAGGAATGAGTGTAGGACTCTTGGCCTGAAAAAAGAAGACACTGAGATGAGATAAGAGAAAGGTCTGTAAAATCACAAATGTCATGGAAAAGTTGAATATGCAGTAATTGTGCACCGTCACTTTTATCTGTTGAACTCTGTCAGAGGAGAAACAGATTCAAAAAGCAATGAGAGAGAACCGGTATTTAGCAGATGAACAGAAATACCATAGTATATTTATCTCCTGTTGTCACAAAAAGGTGAAGTATACCCTAGGAGGTGCACTTTCTCTTAGTCTTTAGCTGAACTAGAGAGCCCCCCATAGGTTAAGCACTTAAAATTCCTGTTCTTCCTTTGGCTCCATTTTCTGGGAGATGCATTGGTTCTTTTTTGTGTTGGTTTCTGCCCCCCAACCTCAGAGGAGTCAGGTTTCTTACCTCAGTACCTAACTTGTTTTCACATGGTCATAGATTTACTTGTCAGGATCTTATTCACAGGTGCTACCATTTTAAGAGTCTTTTGGTTCTGAACTATGAAGGGAGTTTTGAATGGTGAAAAATTTTGGTTGACAGCCTTAAAAGGAAACTCCTAAGTTTGCACAGAGAATTAACAAAGTCCTATGCTTCTTCAGTGATTCTAGGCCTACACTTTGGTAACTAGTGTCTGCTAGTTGGAAATTGGTGAAGGCACAGTCTTTTTTCTTATATCAATGGTGTCAGTGCGTAAATTTGAACTTGGTCCTTCCATCATCTGAACCATTATAGAGGCATTGATATTTCAATCAAACATGAGATAAGCTGTGTTGCATGACATATCTCTAAGTTATGTGTTAAAATCAAGGCACCTATATTTATTGTCCCAATCTGTTTTCCCTTCTGTATTTCCTTTCTTCAGCACTTGCAATTAGATTGGCACTTTTCTGTTTTGTCTGGCATCCAGTAACATCCAGCAGGTAGGCAATGGAAATGTCCAGTTGAAGCTAAACTGCTTTAACAATCACCTTTCTGGGTTTTTTTTTTACCCTGCTGATTTATCAGTTTGGAGAGGAATTTCCTATAAAAAAATCTGTAGTGGCAAGAGGTGAACAGTCAGCTGGCTTTAAGATCTGTGGACATAGTTCTTTCTCATTCATGGGGAAATGAGTTTCCATTTGTAGCATGGAGGAGAAAGAACGTGGATGTCTATCGTGAATTTTAAAATATTAAGTGCTTTCATGTCCTTGTTGAGGTTTAGGATTGGTGCTACTTCTGTCATTGCCCAGACAGATTAGATGCTTTTTCCCAACTTTCAAGACTTGAAAACATCAAGCAGGTCTCCCTGATGGAATTGTCTTTGATTCACACTAAATCATGACAACCTGTAATGTGCCTTTGTTTTTCCTGGACTCTGGGAGTCTTTTTGAGTTTTGGTTGATGAGGTCCTTACTGGTGTTTGAAGAGACTTAGTCAAGAGAGCCTGTTTTACCATGCAATTGTTCTCCAATTTGAAAGAACCATTTCTTTTTTTCCATACAGTTATCATAAATGACTGATTATACTTCAAGGGTTAGTTCTGCAAAGTTTCGTCAGAGTGCTGTGTCTACGTACTGGGCTCTTGCGGATGTGTTTACCCACCTCTTGACCATCAAAGTCTTCAAATAATGGTGTGTTAATGTATTTCTTATGTAGTGTTCTAATTAAAAGAAAATCAACCAAGATCCTAGATGTACATGTAGTGGTTTGAGGTTAAGGTAAGCTTGTGCCTCTATAGCAGATAAAAAGTAAGTTTTATTTAAACTATCAGTTAAGAGAGCAAGTATACCCAGACCTTGGTTGCACAGCTATTTGGTCAGGATGGCAGACGTGCAATTGGAATAGTAGTAAAAATTGGAATAGCCTCAAAGATGTGCTGCTAAGGTTCACTCCTCTAAGATTTCTGCTGTTAAGTTTTCTTAGATCTCTACTGGGCATTTGTAATTATGATTTTGAGGACATAATAAATTTGTCAATTTTTGATGGGTTTTTTTCATCCTTTTTTTTTTAAAGCAAGGGTGTTAAGAAATTCTAAAGAGAAGGTCTTGGAAAAAATATATTTCCATAGAATTAGTTTCAAAATTGCTTGAACTATTTTGATTAGGAGGTTATGGTAGACACCTAGTACAGAAAATTTTGTTCATAGTATTATGAAAACTTGCAAGCAAATGATAGCAACTGTCCTAAAGTGAGAAACTTAGGTAACACTACGGTGTCTTTTCTTATTTTTAAGTATCTGCTCTGCCCATATAAAACTTCACTGATTAAAACCTCTAAGTGCTGCTTTGCCCTTCAGCAACTAAACAACACTGATTTTAAAGCTTAAAAAAAAAACCCAACTTGAAAATTCTGAATTTTGATTCATTCATTCTATTGTCTAGTATGACAGTTCCCATGCTGTGGTATTTTATTTGTTTCTTTTTAAGACAAAAATGTGGCATGGGCCTTGTTGCAGTCACCTTTTCTTTTGTGTCTCTCTTTCTTCTCCCTCATGCCACTCATAATTTTTATTCCAATCTAATAAATCCAGAAGAGATTATTAGCTTGTGCTCCATGCTGTGCCATAACTGAATTTAAATGCTGGTGTTCCTCACCAGGTGGGAATCAGTGGTCTAGTAAAAATGCCACTTACTGAAAATGCAGATTTTTTTTTTTTTGCATCCTACTCCTTTTTTTTATATGTCTTGGGTATAGCCTCAGATAGGTTACACTGCTTAATGCAGTGTATCTTTATTAGCATAACAATGCATTTAGCAATTGCAAGAACATAGGGAAAAAAGCATACAGGAAAGAAGGTACAGCTCACAAATATTTGCTCCTGGTTTTCTGTCAATTGAGCCTGTTGATGTGTTTGTCGTACTGCCTGTTTTGCATGTAACAGCAAATTACTGTATCCCAAACTCCTGTATTTTCTCTCAGAAGCATGCCTTTAACTTTTGCATGAATATTAATTTGTGCTCTGTTGTTGAGAAAAATCACTTTCTTGCATTTGGATTTTGAATGGTGTCTTAATTGTTCCGTGTTAAGCCAAGTCACAAGTTGCATCACTCTGAGGCCCTGTGCTCAGTCTTTCTCTCAAAGATATCCTTGTGTTTCATAATTATATCAGAAATATTTGTCAGCCTGTTGTGCTGTAACAGTTTACTGTATTGCTCTTTCTGATAAGCTACTCTTAGTGATTAATATATGTTCATAAAAAAAGTGGTGACCTGGGTATCTCAGTACCTTTTTGATATTGTATAGCAGGATTTGTTTTCTGCTTGTCAGGAAATGGTGGTTGTTAGATTTTTATTTTTTTATCTTTTTTTTTTTTTTTTTTATATTTTGTGTTAGTAGATTTAGTGTTTTATAATGAAATGTTTTGCTACTTTGGTCAAGATTGAGATTGAAGTTGGTTGAACTGTCTGTTCTTTTTGATGACTTAAATGAGTGAAATTACCCTACTAGTGCTCTTTGGCGGTTTGTTTCTGGTGTCTCTACGTTCAGGATATAGGAAAAGACTGCAGAAATGGAAATGAAGGTTGTTGGCTGGGTTTTCCTCCTGTCATTGATTATTAAAGCCATCTCTCAAACTGTATTCCTTTAAAGAAAAAAAATGCATTTAAATATCTTATCATCATTTCAGTAGTATTTTTAGTGGGAGTGGAAATGGCGTGTAGTGTTTCTTTCAGACATACAGCCTTTAATTTTAAACATTTGTAGTTCATTGGCTCTTTGGTGCTGGTATTGTATGGTTCAGTAATGTATGATCTTTACATTATAGTAATCTCACTTTATTCAGAATTTTTCAGGATTTACTCTTATTCTGGAAGTTTAATATGATCAAATTGTGACTTTGTAGATGATTTTTTTTCTTCTCCTATGTGATGGTATCTGTGCTCTTAAGTGACTATAATAAGGACACCTGTGAGGCAATTACAAGCAATATTGCACATACTTGTCACTAAACTGTTTTTACAGATACAATCCAAAGGATTATTTTCTCTTTCCTAGGACCGAGAGAAAAATATGTTTTGCTAGTTTTCTTTATTGTTTAAGCTGTTTTTCTTTCTCTGCAGCTTCTGTTTTATTTTCTTCCTAAGTTCCCTTCTCTTACTTTATGTGCTGTGCTTCCTTTGCCACAGAAGCAGCTAATAAAGAGAAGGAAAAGGACAAGAACTATCTGTAACAGCAGTCCTTATGGCTTACACAGAGATAGGGAAACTGAGTAGCTGCTGTTTATTACTCTTTTTAGTCCAGGATTTACTTGTGATGGCATGATAGGTCCACTTCAACACAGTGTAATAAACTACTGCCTCCATGGTAGAGATGTGATAATTGGGAAGATAGGTGCCTGCTACTCAGTTGCAATTCTAAGTACACTAAGTTTGCTTTAATCACTTCTATTATCCCTTCTGAAGTTCACTTGGTTTTACTCCCCTTAGGAGCAGTAGAAAAACAGCAGGATTTTCCTTTACCTTCATATAGTGGTGGTTATCCTCCTTTGTCTGATCCAGCTTTTAGAGGGAGATAAGGCTTATTCTTTTTTTTTTTTTTTTTTTTTTTTTTTTTTTTTTTTAATCTCAATAGATTTGAAGTTGTTTGTTAACAATAGAGGAATGTGAAAGCTCAGGAATTCTGGGATCTTTTCAGATTCTGAATGCAGGGTACCTGATGTTTCAGATGCTTCTGTCCTGTGGTTTTTATTTTCTCACTTTCTGAACTATTCTAGTCCCCGATTTTGGATCTGTGTAGCCCTCTGCTCTTTCTCCACATCACTAGTTTACACAATTTTTGGCTTCCTGTTTTAGTGGGCTTTTTCTTGTCATAATTTAGGTCTGTTCATCATTTTGCATGCTATCAAGGGGACTTTCTCCTCCTTTTTCTTTTGTGTTCTGGCACCCAAGGGAAAATAAGTGAAAATACAGAAAAAAGAAACTCTATTCTTAGTTCTTGACCCTATCAACAGAAAAGTTAGGAGCAGTTTTGGGAGTGATCTTATTTATACTGTCCAAAACAGGAGTGGAATTATGAGGGAATTTGAGAGTACATCTTCAGCAAGTAGTCTTTGCTGAAAATTCAAGTTGAGAGGGGTTTTTTCAAGTTTTCAGAAAGGGGATTTGGGCATTTTCATAGGACAGTAAAATCCACATGTCTGATTGATACTGCTGCTAAGTTGGCAGTTGTAGCCTCAAATTACAGATGTCATCTTCTCAAATTCAGTATGGCGGAGGAAGATGCTTACTCCTCCATCTACTTTGTTCTCCAGTCTTGCTCAGAGAAACATACCCTGTTTCTTGTTGTTGGGTTTGTTTTTTGTTTTGTTTTAATGTATTTAAAAAAAAAATGTTATTTTAGTTAGATATTCAACTCAAAGTAAATGTGAGGAAGGGAGGAAAGTTTCAGGTTAAGCATCTGAAATTTGCTAGAGCTGGGCAGGTGAAAGTGTCAGTCCATTTAAGGGAAGTTTCTGGGCCATCTTCTCTGTGGGTACTCTAGAAAATGATAGGTCTATTAGCTGTCAGTGCTTTAATGAACTTCTGGGGAGCAGAATGAATACATGAACGAAGACAAATTGCCCTCAGTTCTAGGATGTTGGGATGTGTCAGATGTGACAGTCCCAGACTTCAAGTAACCTGCACTAGATGGTTGACTGCTTAAGTGAGCTTCCTGCTTCACTCCTGGAAGTACACATTGCAGCCATGTGTAATGGCTGAAGTTAAGAATTTAGTAAAATACTCTTGCAGACATCTTTGGATCCAAATGCCTTAAGACTTTGAAATGATCTCAGCAACCTCTTAAGCAATAATTTTTTCTTGCAATGCAAAGGAATTTACCCTAATTAAGGTAAATTGCATAAGACATGTAATCAGAGATGATTTCCATAACTTGGAAAGACCCTTATGTTCTTTTTACATTTTTTCAGGCCACCTCCTAAGTCTGTTTCTTAATATAGAAATAGTTGAGATGCTGAATACCAAAATAGCTCTTATGAAGTCCAGAGTGCAGATAGTATAGATTGCTTATCTGCAAAGCTAGTAACGGGTGGGCGTCTTGTGGGGAGACCTCTCACTCCTTAGAAATCAGTCATTTATGTAAAGCATTGACAGCACTTATGACAATATGTTAATGTACTGCTAAATTTCTCCAAAATATGTTTTCTTTGGTGATCATGATATCAGGTTATACAAGTCTTTTCTTTTTGCTAGTACTAGTGCATTTGATGTAATTTAGAGTTATCTTTTGCACAGATAAACAGTATGTTTTGTAAGTTCTATTAGTTCATTTTCAAAGTTCAGTTTTCAAGTTGCCATACAGTGTGTGGTGGTTTTTTTGGTTTTGTGGTTTTTTGGTGTTTAAATTCAATGTGAAAGTAGCAGGTTTTATAAGCCTGTGGTCAGTTTGGTTGTATTTTCTGCATTAGTCTTTCTGAAGGTGATTTGCATAACCTTTAATATGAGTGGTAATTAATACAGAGAATAATAAAGCGTCTGGAGGTCATGATATTGCATGGTTTAAGCAGTATGCTTTCAGAAAAAGAAAGTCATATCATTACTGCAGTACTAGAATTCTCTAATCAATAAAAATGGTGGATACATGAAAACCAATTAACATATTTTATATTACTATCAAAACACGTCTTGATAAAATCTCTCAAAAGAGGTTCCTACCCACTCAGTCAAAGGTAAAGTATCAACACAGATCACAGATTGTTTGGATGCTGAAATTACTCTTCTGCTTATCTCGTAACTTAAGAAAAAGATATAAAAGTCAGCACATCCAGAACAAAAAGAATTAATTCCTAATAGAATATGTTGCTTATCCTTGGGACTCATTGCCACAGGAAACTGCCAGCGCTGGTAGGTTTAGAAAATGTGCTAAGTACATTCTTGTTATAGACAGAGAGGGGTTTGGCATTGTGGTGTAAGATGTCAATGCAAAATAGTGACTTTCCTTCCAAAACGGCTAAACCATATTTGTGTCACAGCCACTTCAATTTAAGAATCTTACAAAATTAAAAATGTAAAAGAACCATGCTCGTAAAGGTTTTTCCATCTAAATTTTCTTGTTTGTCACTTAAAAGCTGTTTTAATTCCTTGTTACTTCTAGGCAAAATGAGTAAAAATCTAATTTTCTTCTCATTCAATCTAACTGAGGATTTTTGGGGTGGGGGTGGAGGAGAGTAGCAAGGAGGAAGAATTTACAGCCAGAGGGAAAATTCCTTCTAACATGTGACTCAACTAGAAGAACAAAGGAATCATAGTTGCAAGTAATGTAGTATTTAGCCCAATTAAAATCTTTGCTTTCCGTATTTTCCTTTTGCTTCAGTAAGATTGTCTTCATATAGTCTTATGCAATATAAAGGTAGTCTGAAAGGCGGTTGCATGAATTTGCACAGTGCTGCATGCTGAGACAACTGCATCAATGTTTCGGTCTAGCAATAAATGTTTTCTGCCTTCAAGCTGAAGCTTATTTAGCTTGGCTTATCTGGTGCTGCTGTAGCAACCATCAGTCTCCAGGCAACTGAGGCACATTGACCTCTTCGTTGAACTGAGTGTAGCACTACTTCAATTTAGCTGCCTGAGACAATAGTAATGGTGTTGAATGTGAAAAATGTGAAATTTTCTATTCTGTATGCAATGGAAAGAATAAATAAAAAATATTTAGATGAAACCAAATGTTTAAGTTTGACTTGAAAAATATTTCAATTTTACACAGTGTGTGCTTTGTTACAGGCTGCGAAGTTCGTTGTTGAGGCAGTGTCCTTATAGGCTGTGTACAACATGTTGAGAATCTCGCAAGCATTTTTACACAGTAGTAATTCTGCTACTGTGGGTGTGTGTTTCATCAGTTAAAAAGCAGACTATTGAGATTTATTTAGAAAGTTAAAATGTCAATGTTTGTGAATAAATGGCTGATTCTTTATTATTATTATTTTTAAAATTATAGATGATCTTGAAAGTAGTTACTTTTATCTCAGATCCATTATTTGCTGTATTACAAGTGTCTGGACAAGTGTCTGGCTTTCTTTGGAATACTCTTGCGAAGAAAATAGATTACCATGTGGGTATACTGTGTTTGTTTCCTGATCAAGTAATTCTTCCTGGTGGTCAATATGAGAGTGAAATTGTAATTCCTGATAAATAGGTTAATGTTCTTAAGGAAAACAGATTCTTGGGTAACATACTGCTTCCATTGTCTATGTAGAGCATATACAGGTTAAGTGCTATGAAGACAGATGTAGATGGAAGGATGGAGGAACAAAGTTGAGGTAAAAGGGATTTGTGTTGAAATGATTGCTCTGTTTTCAGTTAGGTTTGTGGGGAGGTGGAGGAATCCCAGGGTTTTATCTCTGTAAAGCTGCCTTTTCTAAAAAAACCCAAACCCAATAACAAACAAACAAAAAAGACTTCTTGATGAGGTAGCATTCTAGTAAGTTTTTGTACAAGTCTCTTTTTTGTGTCCAGTTTATAAATAAAGACATTTTAATTGGTTAAAATTTTATAGAATATCCAGTTTAGATAACATGGATGAGATGAGTAAACTGGTGGTACAGTTGAAGTTATAGCTTTTTCACATTATTGGAAGATAGCCCTAGAAGACCTTCCGATGTGGTTTTTAATGACTTAATGTGCCCTTGTTGTACACTGGGCAGAGGTATAAATTAGTTTCTGTAGGTGTGCCATTAATTTTTCATTTTGCCTTTCAAATGCAACTGGGAAACACAATGGGATTCATTCATGCCGCCCTTCAAAAATATTTGAGTGCTGCTGCTTGAAGGTTAGCTGGTTTCATTTAATTGAAGGATTTATTTGTACATTTAATCAAAACAATTGATTCTCAAAGACAGTATTTGATTATTTGCTTGTTCATAAGCAAGAATCTTCATCACAGCTAGAAGTTCAAAGTATTTATTTTTGCTACTAACATAAAAAGTACTAATGGTGTGAATAATGTATCCACTGAATGATTTTGCATGTCACATATACAGTTTTCCTGACAGATTTTAATTATAATAATTTGTACATTTGTAATTAATGCTGTTTTTGAATGAAAAGTTTGGTTTTTCTTCTAAGATATAACAAATTCCTTTTCTAATTTCATTTTAACTTCTCCAGCCTCCTAATTAGGCTTTTATTTCAATCAGTTAGTGAAAACACTTGTTATTGTAAAATTGCACCTTGATTATCTGTTTTAAAAAAAAACAACCAAACTTTAAGGACTTCAAAGTACTTGGATGGTAATGGTGGCAGTATGGGGTGGGTTATCTTTTCAATCCCAGTATTGCTTTCATAGAATAAATGAGTAAAAGACTAAAGTGGATGTTTGGGGTTGATTCACTTTGGTGCATGTATGGTAGCAGGTGAGGTGTGGTTAGCTGTAGAAAGTACACTTTCTGCTTTCAGTCATCAATAGTGCTGTAGGCTGTTTCAGTCAAGAAGTTGATACAGTTTGCTGGAAAATTGATTATGTTCAACTTATAACTATGAAAGCCAAAATACAAATTAAAAAGATGTAAATGAAAGTATCGATTTAGTTAAAATATACACATAGTATTTATCATGCTGCATTTTAATATTATTCTGTGTTGTGCTAATTGTTTTGAAAAGTCATCTGATGGTTTTCAGAAGAAATACGGAAAGAGTATTTTATTAAGATTTTCTGTGTTGTCCTCAATTCCATCTGTATTTCATGGCATGTAGGAAAAGAAACAGGAATTTGGAAAAAAAATTTCATTGGAAACAAGGTCTATATAAGATTCCTAAGCAAATTCCATATTTGTGATGAAAATATTAGAGTTGTGTTGTAGCAAGTGATGAATGCAAAGCTGTTGATGTTGTTGCAGAACTTCCTCTTGGATTTCCTAGAAGTGTGGTGTGTTGCTGCAGTTAACTACAGTCTGACCACTCACCTGTATGTAGGTGTGTAGTGTCATCCCAGATGAACAGCTAACAGAATGCAGAGAAGGCAAGTGATGATCTGTAGCAGTGGTTCCCCCACATCTCTTAAATGAAGTTAGAAATGGTAGTAGAGATACTGAAAGAATAGAAGGAATTAATAGCACATTCTTACCATTGCATTGAATATCCAAGAAAAGCCAACTGCTATATGCTCCCCATAGTGTAACTGGCCTTAAAAATTCTAGGGATAAAATCACTGTTCTTCACTTGTCCAAGTTAATCGAGGAAACAAGGCCAGGTTGCTTTTGCTGCTCTCACTTGATAGGCAGCTCTTTTCACTTCTCAAGAAAAGCAATTAATTTATATATATGGATATTACAGATTTTTGATTATCATTATGTACATAACATGAATATGTTTGAATATCTAAGCTCATTTAATTGCAATGCAGGTTTTAATTTTTACGTTATTTTCAATAGTACATTGTTCAGACAAATGTTGTTTGCCATTGACCAAAATTACATCAGTTTAAGATGACTTTTAGATGAAGTAAGCTGATGTTAATATTTGACCTAGTGCTTGAATTTCCTTCCATATTTCCTGAAGCTAGAAAATTGCATGAAAGGCATTAGTAGCATCTTCTCAGAAGTGTAACAGAATAGCTACTGTGATATCTAGTGCTCATGATTTCTTTACGTCGTGTTAATAGGAACAATGGCTAGTTCTGTGCTCTAGTTTTGAGCCTAGTATGATTAGTAAATGGTATGGCCCTAACCACATTAATCTGGTACTTGTACTTGAAGGGATATAGACAATGCAGGAGCAATGATATTATTTTAAACAGGAAATAAAAATATCCTTTGAAATTATTGTTGACTAATACATATTGGCTGAAGCAGGTAATTAGGTGATCTGTCACTAATTGTAAAGCATCATCATAATGTAACAAGAAGCTACAATAAAGCAGTGACTATTTTTAAATCAGAGAGGAAAAGGGCTGTTGATTGGCTATAAACTGATTAAGAAGCCGTCTTGGAATTGGTTGTTCGGGCCATCCTTGTTGTCCTATCATGAAAGGAGGAGAGTTCAGTAATGCTTTAACTACAATTAAATCCCTCCCCTTTCTTTATGGAAACTCAACTGTAGGCATTTCAGCATTAGCCTAAACAATGGTTTTGAATATGTTAAGCCCTTAACAATTAGGGAGCAGTTTGGGGCATTGAATAATGTGGAATGATGCAATTGAACCTGACAGCTTCAACAGTCAGCCTACTCATGGGACCTGAAAGTTGTTCACACTTGGTTTCATCTCTCATCACACGCTGAGTATTAAAACCTTACTGGTGTGGAGCTGAGACAGAAATGAGGCCTGTTATCAGAAAATATTTTGTAGCATAAAACTTGAAAGGAACAGGGGAATAGGCATGCTCAAAGGTTCTCAAATTTTTGAGACCTAATCTAATTGCATACAGCTAAGTATTGTCTCATTTTTCTCCCCTTTGGCTTTTTTTTAGCTTAAAGAACATGTAACTTTTGAAATGAAGAAACTGTTTTCCCTGGATATTCAAGTAAATGTCCAGTTATGAATGCAAATAGTTGTCAACCTGGGAAACTTGGTATTTTACTGTAACAGTACAACTACAATTTTGGAGTGGTGCAAACAAATATAAAACTGTTTTAAATATTCAGAGGATATTTGTATATATGAGTTAAATTTAGTTAACTTTCAAGTCTAGTTCTTTAATTAGAAGAATATACTTTCACTTTTTTTCTTGCTGTAGTGGAAACTTTTTATGCATCAATCAAATATCAATCATTTATTCTTATTGCACTCGGGCATTCGGTGAATTACAGCGGATCTTCCTTCTGTGCTGCTCCGCTGCTTATTGCTTTACTGATTTATTGAACATGCCATAAATGAAAGCACTGTATTATATACCTCTAGATGGGCTTAAATCCATCTGCTAAAATCTTTTCAGGAAAATTGCTGTCTTTTTGAAATAAATACTTAGCAGTCTCTTATTTTATTAGTTCATACATTTTGGTCATGTATTGTGTTGACTGTTTAAATAGAATCAGTTGAAAAAAAGAATCCTACAGCTTTATAAGTTCTGCATTTTAGAACATGTTTCAGTCCTATGACCTTAAGATGTATTGACAGGATGATTGCGCATTTTTAATAAATGCTTGCTACAGCTTGTTTTGACCGTGAGTGAAACATGAAGCTCCTATTTCACCTTTAAATAATGTAGCACTCCTCCACCTCCTCTACTTTTCTGTCAGATGAAGTTGTCACATACATAATAAAGCTTCGCAAATCGTTATTCTTGTCATTTTACATTGCCATTTTTTTAAAAAAAAGTATTTTAAGAGTTTTTTATTTACTTCCAGCTTACTTGAACAATTTTATTAATGTGACTTTTTCCTTTGAGAGTTGCGTACGTGATGACACTAGAACTTTTGTAGTTCCAACTTGTTGTAGGACACCTTTAGTATTATTTTAAAGTATAAACAGGGGTTAAGTTTAGGGTGAACCACCACTTGTGAAAAAACTCAAGTTCTTCGATATCATTTAAATCATGCTAAGTCTTTTGATCTGTTATATCAACCCACTTAGCAAACATTGTTTAATTCCTTTGATGTATTTTGTTTTGTGATGTGATGGTTACTCAACGGACTTTAGCAATTCCTTTCAAGGTACTTAGATACTTTTAGAAAGTTCTTAAAGCTATTTGGGCATGTTTCAGTCTTCTGAAATGTATTCTCCTTGCTGATTATAGCTGCCCTGCCATGATAAATTAATATATAGTTGCTATTACACAGTTTTAAGCAGTCTTGCAGTGAGTTAGAGTAAGTATAGCAGCTTCTGTATAAAATGTGAGCAGTATGCTTACTAGAATGAAATCTTTTATAGAAATATTCTAAAACTAAACAGAAATAAGACTTGGTGTTTGTAGTCTATTTAAAAAAAAACCACAAACTGTGTTAGTAGAATTCATAATCTCAACCAATTTATTTAAATAAATATATACAGATATCTACTTTGCTAGTCTTGTCTCTTAGATATGGAAGCAAATAATGGTTGAATCTTGTAATATTCTATTCTGTAAGATGTCTTCAGTGAAAGGATTTGACAAAAAAATACATTGTTTTTGAAGTTTGTTTTGGTTTTGAGAGGAAAATAGCTGAAGGTTGCTGGTGAACAGTAACAGTTGAGTTGGAATCAAGCTATAGGCGTTTATTAAGGAAATAGCAGGAGCTGTGCAGTATTGCTGCCTTCATCAGCAATTGTCACAGTACTAATACGTACTGTGTTTCTGGAAGCTGTTATATCTGGGTAGGTGGAAACGCCTGCATTATTTTTAAGACTTACAACTAATTCATATTAATTCTACTAAAGCCATGCAATTATTTTTTTAAAAAAAGAAGTAAAAGACAGATTTGAAGACAAACTGTGGTTCCGTGTCTAGCAATCTTGCACATACCTTTAAACTGAAAAGTAAAAAAAAAAACCTGATCATTGTAAGTAATTACTTGTGGCTTTTTCTAACTTTGTGACAGTAGAAGAATGTAAGTATCAGGCACAATTTCTCACCAGTATATAGTAAATAAAGCATCATTGAAAACAGTTGTGTGAATTCATAAAAGTCCATTCATCAAGTTTAATATGTTGGCTGAAAGCCAAAACTTAATGGTAGTGTGTGATTCTTTCCAGAGACATAGTTTATACTCGGTAATATTTTGCTGTAATAACCAGTACGTTTCCCCTGTCTCTTGTGTGCAGTTATACATGTCAAAATGTCCCACAAATTGAGTCCCTTACTGCTCACCTTCTTTTTTGTTTTTCAAAAAATTTCCTTTGGAAAGGTTGTCTATGTTTTCTTAAAAGATTCATTTTAAAATCAGTGATCACACAGGTTGTGTATCTTTGATTCCACCCCTCCACCCCCCCTTATTGCAGTCTTTGTTCTGAAATAATTTTTTAATCAGGTAGGAAAATGCCTCTTTAATAAGCAGCCTTGCCTTTTTTTTTCTTTGATTGCCTGTCTCTGCAACTCGGCATTTGACACAAATCTTTTCTTCGAAAGAGAAAAAGCATAAGCAGCCAAGGAAAGAAGGTATTTTTATTGCGTTGGATTATGCAAGATTTTGGCCAGCCTCCTTAGCTTCATCTGTTTAAGGGTTCATTTTCGCTTGTTTGGCACAAGTCCCAGCAGAGACCTTCAGAATTGTGGTTAGCAACATGAATGAACACAAACTTTGGGAGCTCTTCAATAAGTAGAGCTGGCCAGCTGCCAAAAATACAGTTCCTTATATGGGGTCAGGGCAAAGCTGTGATTCCGGGAGCCCCCTATTGTATAGAAAACATACTTGTAATGGCTGTTTGCGTTCTTTAAAATAAAAACAAAACAAAACAAAAAAACACCAGGCTTCCAAGTCTATCAAAATAGGAAGTAACAAAATAGTGTGCAGGTTTTACTAATGACAGAGCGGAGCAGAGGAAATATGGCTCTGTGTAGTTAAACTATAGAGCTGAAAGTTGGACCTTTTGACCTCCACAGCCGGCTTGTGATGTAAGGAACCCAAGCATTTGTGAGACATCTGTTGTCTACCTGCCCTTATTTTGTAAATGGTTTAATAAGATTAAATAATTAGTAGGATAACCACATGGTCGCCATGCTACTAAGTCCTAGCACTGAGCGCATCCTTCACGATTGCAAGGGAGTCTGCCTGTCCTGCTGCATGGTGGCTGTTTTAAAATGCAATTTAGGTGTTTTTAATATTTACTGCAGTAATTTTTTTTTATTAGAGTTTTTTTTTTTATTAACAGATCTTGCCAATGACAAGTAAAACACAGTTTAAAACCTGATATATTTTCGAAGTACTGCAATTCTACTTCTGTAGTCACAAATGGAAAAGAACATTTTTCCTTTTAAATACATTCAGTTTCTAAAAAACATTCAACTTAACACACAACTATTAATTTTTTTTTAGGAGGGCTTCTTTAAAATATATTTTTCCCCCCTGTAAAAAACAGGATTCAAGTTTGAATTGGTTTCTTGCAGGCAAACACCCTACCTGGATCTTCTCTCAGTCTGCCTCCATCCCACATGTACGGCAATAGGCTGAATCCGAATTCAGCAATGGCAGCACTTATAGCTCAGTCCGAAAACAGCCAAGCAGGTAAGTGTCCCGTCCTGCTGCTGGTGACAAATGAACAGCTTCACAGCCTTAAGTATTTTTAAAAAAGCTTGTTAAATTTGGTTTTTTGCACTCCGCTCACCATTTGGTTATTAAATGTCTATATAAAGTTGGAAGTAAATTCTGTTGTCCTGCAGAAGAGAGCGGGTTTGGTTTTTGGTTTTTTTTTTTAGTGTCTGAAATGTAAATGTTTAAGCAGAGCCATCAGCAGGCAGGAATGCAACAATGTCTCCTGTGACTTCTGTGATTGATGTGTTCAGTTCGGAGCTCTTTGCAACGAGAGTAACACGGCTCTGGGTTTTGTCGTGAATAGTTTAAACCTTTATTTGCATAATTCATGAAATTGCATTACATACAACTTGGTGTGAAAGAGATCCCGTTAGAGAACTTCTGGAGCATTTAATAATCTTGTGAATATTTGCCGGTTGGCATTTTGTAGCATTGGCTCTCCTCTGCAGTTTTAATGAGCGCTGGCTTGGCTTTGTTTCGTTCCCTCCGTAAGGATTTGTTGACATGTCGTAGTAGTCATGCCTGTTTGGGGGAAGGGAATGAGTTTAGCAGTTTACCAAGAATGGATCAGTCATGTCTTTGCCCTCCAAGAGGTCAGAGGTCGCTTGACTCAGAATAGGGGGAGGGCAACCTTGAAGGGGGCAGATAGGGTTATTTTATTGAGAGGCCATAGGGAAAATAATCCTTTTGAGTCCTTCCAAGCAAAACGTTTTCGTATATTTAATGAGGCCTTTTTTGTTTGTTTTACTACCTTTTTAGCAAGGGACTTTCCTATGCTTCTGCTTATAAATAGGAATTAGTGAATTATACGCTTTCATAAAGTTTTCAGTAAATTTGCAGAATAAAGGGTGCTTGTTAGACGGCAGCAGTAAGTTTATTACGTTATATATTTTATGAGTTGTTTTGGGATGCAAAGTGTTAAAAAAATACAGAGCATCAGGATTTGCTGTGATAAGCATACAGATTAGCTGTCCGCAGCTGTGATTCATTACTTTCACCGTAGAAATTAAAAGTGGCTGAGGGGAGGGTACTGCAAATGCAAACCACGCTTCTGTGCTGTAAAACTGAAAGGAATGAAAGAAGTGAACATAATCCATGGCCTGGTACAGCCTCAGAAATGTGTAAGGACAACACCTTACATGCTACAGTTCAGCAATCTTAAACTAGTTACGTATTCACTCCTCAGCAGTAACTACAGATAGAAGTTGAGATTTAAGGTATTTTACAAATATCTACATCAGCTTTAAAACTCTTATCTAAGAGGAGTCGATTTATCAGCTGTGAAATATTTACACTGCAGATCAAGATCTCGGAGATAATAGCCGCAGCCTTGTTGGCAGAGGAGGTTCACCCAGAGGAAGTCTCTCACCACGGTAAGCGTTATTTACATTGGAGAGTGCAGGCAGAGGAAATGTTTTAAGAACTGGAAACTTCACTGTCTTTTTACTACTAATGCATAAGTGTTTTAAAAGCCTATATATGTATATATACACATACTTGTATACATACATTTATTTTTATATAGATATATTCATCTTAAAAAAACCCTAGGATGTTCAGATAGCGAAAAATGTGCTGAAATTTACTTTTATATCAACCGAAAATAGGTTTACAAATGAAGGACTTTACTTAAGAAATGGAGATTTACTTTAGAGGGATTTATCTATCATTTAATCCACATGTACTGTCTCCTCAGATAAAAAAATTCCTAAATCCCATAGACTTAAAGACTACAGTGATCAGAGGAATAAGATGGTCTGAGAAGTTAAATAGCAGTAAAAAATTCAAACAAATACTTTCTTCCCTTTCCCTCACCACTTCAAAATATGCAACAATTATCTGTGGAAAAAATACTTTTTTTGTTCTGCTGCAATTCAGCTCTACTACAGAGAAGTTTGATGTAATAATTCTGATGGAATTGTATCCCATAATTTTGCTTTAAAATACTTGCTGTTAAAATTTCAATATTGTGTTTTAAATACTTCAGTAATATTTTCCATGTATTTTGAGTGGCACTCTGTTTTCAAAAGGGTTTATTTTTCATACTGGATCCTACATGAATTAGATTTTTTTTTTAGTGTTATTACTGTTCAGGTTTTTTTTTTTTTTACTTAGGGACTAACTATGGGGATTTTATCTTAAAGGATTTTAGGACAGCTAAAAAATGGTAGTTAAACAGATACAGTATTGTAACAATGAATTTGATTTCAGCATGTGTTTATTACAGTAACTTACAATAAATATCTCCAAATTAGGTAATTTAATGTACATGCCTGGTGTTGTTGATCTTATATTGTATTCCTTAATTAATCAAAAGACTACTTCTTGAATGAGGTGCAAATATCCATTATCATACTTAGGTGGTATTACCTAGTCTTCAATTGGCTTTTAAGCTTTCCAGTATATGTGTTGCTTCTAAAATGATAAGTAGAGAATTTACAAATTAGTTTAGACTGTGTTCTCCGAATAAATACATATTTATATAAAGATTTATATGTTAATGTAGATATAAGGAACATGACTGTAAGTTAAGAGAATTTTGGAAAGGACAATGCTTGGCAATTAGGAAATTCCAGAACTTTTCATCATATATTAAGTAGTCTTCTTAGGTATATGTGTTGCAGTAATTGCAAATTTTAATGCCTTCTTAGTTAATATGCAAAGGCCTGGTCTTTGTATGATTTGCAGTAGGCCGCAGTTGTATTCGGGCTGTGTTTAGGTAGAATATTTGGGAAGCTAAACTTCTTAAATATGATGCTTCTGTGGAGTGTATGTTCAGGATATGTATAGCCTAGCATGTACAACATGGTCAGATTTCAGCAGGTTTTGATGGGGATGGGAAAAGGGAACTGTATGATAGAACGGCCACCTCAGTCCACAGTTGCAGAGCTTTCTTCAGCATATGGAAGCTGTATTACTTTGCAAAGAGCAGGTAGCTTTTGCTTGGCAGTAGACTTGTTAAAAAATGAGCCAAAAAAAGGGGAGGTGGGGAGGAGCAATCACTGCTGTAGTTCCAAAATTGAAACATGGAAAAATTTAGTCTGAAATACCTAACATGGAAAAAATTTAGAAAACTTAGGTATTCATTAAGTTCGGTAGTCAGCAAATTTCACCCCTGGTTTTTGCGGTAAGAAAGATCACACGTATGTTGATGTCTCTAAAGTGTGTAGGTAGCTCCCCACCTTCCCCAGTTAAATAAATAAGTAATTCTGATTACTTAAATTATGGTTTGTAGTGAATAAAAAGCTAACTTGAAAAATCTTGAAAACTTTGCAACTCTGATTGTTACCTGCTTTATCTATTAAAATTATTTTTTCTGCAAGTTCTGACTCTCTTCCCTTTGAAGCTTATGAGATCATAAATAACACACTTCTCCAAAAGAACCATGTCCTTTTCAAATAGTTGCTTAAAATAAAAACACTTGCAGAAACAATTTTTTGCTGTTGATGATGCAGCCGAGTGCAGCTCTTCAGGGAAGACAGATGTAGCTCATGAGCTGTATGGTCATTTCAAATTCGTATTCTTATATCTTTGTCCCCCTATATAACCAGAGTGTTTGATGATTAAGCTGTCATATTTAAAATTTTAATATATATAAGAAATATAAATATACTTGGTGTATGTGAGCTGTTTCCGTTTTGCTGCTTTTCCCAAGGTAGCACTTGAACTTTTTTTACCCCATACTTAACCTTAGATTTAAAAATGTGTTATGCAATACTTGCATTGAAATATGTATGTATGCCTATATCTAAATGCAGTATTGCTTACAATTAATACTGTAAGAGTGTGAATAACTGTACCCCAAATTTAAACAAAAACCGGTTGTCAAAGCAAGCAAGGTATGACACATGAAACAAGGGATTCCCATCTCAGTGACGGCATCAGACCTGTGCATTTATAATCCTATTGGAAACTATGGTCAAATACCATTTGGAATAAGAATTCAAGCCTAGTATGCAGGAACAGGATCATGTCTAATGGGTGAGGTAAGAGTTCAGCTGGAAGAGGATGGATTGACTAATGTCATACAGGGAAATCTAGATTTTTAATTCCCGCCCCCCCCTTTCTGTACGTGCTTCCAGTGAAGGATTGCAGAGGTTATACAGTCACGTGTTGCTTTGTTTCTACCTTTGTGAAATTGATAGGAAACAGTCCTCAGCCCAACAAGGATTTTGTTGGTGATTTATAATTCAAATGGTGCAATCTGTTAAGAGTAGCATTATGCGCCCTTCAAAAGCATGCATGCAGAGAAAGAAGTTGCTGGGGGGGTTGTATGGTGGTTTTCTGGTTTTGGTTTTGTTTGGATTTTTTTGTTCGTTTTGTTTTTGTTTTTAAAGTGCCTTGTTTGTGTGGAGTGTAGTACATCTGTTCAGAATGTATTGGCATAAACCTTCCTTCTTATTACTTCAGCACATCATGTAAACAACTAGTTTTAAGGCTGTTTTTGCCATGTCTGTGCTGAACTGTTAAATGCTGTTGAGTTGTCATCCCTTGTCAAAAACCACTACCTTGGTTACCCATTCATCAGAGCTTTTTGTTTTAACAAGTGTTTTTCTTTCATCCTACATGCAAAAGAGGAGTTATTTACAAATACTTACAGAGCTCTTAAGTCACCTACTTAAAACCTTTTCTTGTAAAATTTGCTTTGCTCTGGTGCCTGCAAAATGCTTGACAGTCATTAGGTAGCTAATGTGCTGTGACCACTGCTTATTACTTTAATCATAATTAACACACTGATTTCCTGAGCTCTGCATGTTGTCCTGTACTGGGACTGTGGTGGTCTTGTTGGAAAGTTTTCACTACATGTAGAACAGTATGGCTGTGATCCTGTGATGACACCAATAGTTATTACTTACAGAAATAACTACTATATAAGAATCTGAATCTGAGCTCACTGGATTTGATTAAAAAAAAAAGAAAATAAACCAAACAAAACCAGCAACCAACTTTTAATGGGCTTTGGTGTTGGTCCTGTATGAGGAATGGGACCATGGATACACGAGGCTGGAATCCTCGGTCAGAAATACACTGAGGATCTGGTTTTGCTTACAGGTTAAATTTTGCCCCATCCAATGCAAAAGAAGCCTACTCATAGGACCAGAGGGGTACCTAGCTTTCTTAGTGGCTGTGTGCTGAATAGTTAATTTTTTCCTGAATGAGAAAAGATGGGTGGCAAAGGGATTGTTCTTTGAACTACGTGTGATCATGAGTGAAAAAGAAAGTATATTAAGTGTGCAGAGGATAACTTTAGCTTTCATTCCATCCCTTGTTGAAATAATATTTTCACGTCCCTCAATCTGGTTTTATGATTCTTTTTAGAACAAGTTAGGCAGTGGAATTATATATAGCCTTTCTAGCCTTTCTATGTGGAATATCATTACTGTGCTGACCCTAATAAATTGTTTTTATTTTCCTAGTTTTCTCTGGGAAAGGTTTTGAAGTTGGTTTTTTTTTGGTTTGGTGGTTTGGGTTTTTTGGGGTTTTTTTTTTTTTTTTTTTTTTTTTTTTTTTTTTTTTTTTGTGGTCGTGGGTTTTTTTTAAAGACAGGTGCTCTGTGTATCCATATACAATAGTTTCCTGCCATAGAAGTATGTGTTGTATAATTTAATACAATGCTGCTTGTCAGTTAGGTATTGTATTAGTCTGAATGCAAGAAGAGGTTATGTGCTTCCTCAGTATAAATTCTCATGATGTGAAATACGTCTTTTATTAAAGCCTTGGCAGTGAGAACCAGGAGTTGTTGGAGTCTTAGTGATTTTGATGAATTAGCTTAGTTTTGGAAGTGTAAGATATGTAGGTGCTAAGGGCTGCTACAAGGTAAGAAACTTCAACAGCCTTTTACTAATATGTTTCCTTCCATCATTTTCTTTAAACAACAAATTGCAATATTTTCAACAGATCCCCTGTAAGCAGCTTGCAGATTCGCTATGATCAATCAGGGAACAGTTGTGGGGAAAATTTGCCCCCAGTAGCAGCCAGCATAGAACAGCTTCTGGAGAGGCAATGGAGTGAAGGACAACAGTTTTTATTAGAGCAAGGCACCCCTAGTGACAGTAAGTACTCACATTCTGTTTATTGCTGCTTTTGTTAACTGTGTTATTCAGAACTGCCATTCAGTGCTTGTCCAAGAATTTACAAAAAAACTTATTTTCTGCTGTGAATAGAAATAGAACTGTAGTGTAGAATTGTAACATAGTTCTTAATGCAGCACATGGCTTCAGTAGATTACAAAAGAGTCCTCTATAATTATCTACGTTTTTATGGATGGGGAAATGGTGTCATGCAAGAGGAAGTGACTTGCAGATCCATCTGGCTGGTTGCAGAGTTTGGAAATGAATTCTGGACTCTTAGATCTGCTGCTGTAAATAGCACAGCACAGTTTTCCAGTTTGCTTTATGTTGTGTGATATAAATTGGCATAATAATTTTTAATTGTTATATATATATATTTTTTAAATTCTAAACTGTCTTCTTCTGTTACTGTTTTAGAAAAATATTTAGAAATGTTAGGCAAGTGTCCTACTGGGCTTTCATATCTTTTATTATGTTCTGCATTTCTCATGAAATTCTCAAAGCAAGCACATCATTATTTTATCACGTTATGTTTAATAGAATGGAATAGTCCAAGAATGAATATGTTAAAAGCATAAGTGATGAGTAGATCACTTGTATCTTCATATTCAGCAATATATCATTATCAAAGACAATGATTGAATACATTTAATTATTTTTTTTAATACCAGGTTAGGTTTTGTGTTATATTTTATTGAAAATACTATTCTTCTCATTGGTAGTGTAAAGTGGTATCTAGTTGGTATTTTTATGAATGGTATCCTGACAAAAATGCTAATTGTGAGGAAATTCATGCAGGGATAATCCTTTAAACATGATAGCTGGAGGACAGGTTTAGCTAAGTCTTATTGCATCTCATTTGGGCTCACTGAGGGTTCCTTTGTATGTTCTTGAAGAGGAGGGATAAAAGCTAAATCCTTGGGAAATGACCAGATGTGCCTATACCAGTAGACTTATGTCTGTAGTAGGCCCAGAGGTCATGTTAAACAAATACAATTTAGAACTAAAAAAAAAAAATAATAAAAAAATGGCTATCCCTGTGGCTTTACAGTCACACTCCAGTACTAGTTGGGAAATCCAAGTTCTGAAACCAAATTGGAGTTTGAGAAAATTGTGCTTGGTAAAAATCAGGTTATTGCAGAGACGATGCCTCTTTTTCTGCGAAAAAAAAGGGGTGGTAACTGCAGTGCTCACACAGTGCTCCCTGCTGGGTGATTTGTAGATTGCTGCTCAAAGCAAAGAAGAGCTCCTGTTCCCAACAAGGTGTGTGTCCTGATAACTTCACGTGGGATGACATTTTTTTCATTGTTTCTGTAAGTTTGTGATTCACTGTACAGGGCATTAAAGCAGAAAAACTCCATTTTCATAAACTTGCTTGTTTTTACATAAATGATGTTGGTTGGCTGTATTGTTAATTGAATGCGTATTTCTCAAAACGTTTTCTCAAAATGTTTAAAATTTCTAATACTGAAGCTGAAATAGATTTTTCCCAACTACACAATTACCCTGTGCTACTAAAATAATACTATTTCTATATTCAGATTTGGGGGTAAGTTATCATGTATTGCTGTTTGCTTAAAATGAATGTCAGCCCTAATGATGCAACTTTATTGGTATTTAAGCCAGGGTGTAGGTATATTGCAAAATTACTATCACATGCTACATACTTTTTTCTGCACTTCAAATTACACAAAATTGATCCTAAACCTTCCCACTTAAAGTCAAATTTCTGTAATTTATCTCTCAGTAATAATTTTATTTAGATTTTCACATATGACTTAAAGCTAGTCTTAAACCGTAATACATAAATTAAAAAAAACCCCAAAGATGTTATTCATTCTTTGAATGTGGTTGTGAAAGGTAACATATGCATTTTAACCTTAGTTTTAGGAATGCTTAAATCATTACACCAACTTCAGGTTGAAAATAGACGGTTAGAAGAACAGATAAAGAATCTGACTGCTAAGAAGGAGCGGCTTCAGCTACTCAATGCACAGCTTTCGGTGCCCTTTCCAACACTAACTTCAAATCCTAGCCCTTCTCATCACGTACATGCTTTTCCAGTACAAGCTGGTAAGTAGAGGAGAGTATTAAAATGTCAAAGTAATTTGAACATGTATTTATATGAAATGTCTATTTCATTCACATATGCCATTGAGGGGAGATGCTTATACATGTAGGATGAATATAGACTAATTGTTTGTTGGTGTATTTAAATGTTTAAAAGTCAATTCGAAGATTTATATGAACCATTACTACTCGTCTCAGTGCAGTTTCTTTTTTACGTCAGTCTGGAGCACATCTGTTTGAATTCACCAATTATTCAGTTAATATTTTACTATTCAGCAATGATTTGAAGGTTGACTTTGCATTTTCTATGTTTACATTTGACATTGTTTTGAAATAATTATTCTGAATGTTTTTACATGTTACAGAATTTTAACCAGTGTGTGGTTTTTTTGAAATAATTACTTTAGCACCTAGCACTGATTCCTTGAACAGCAGTAAAAGCCCTCATCTGGGAAACAGTTTTTTACCGGACAATTCTCTTCCTGTATTAAATCAGGTAATATTTATTTGTTTCTTCTAGGCTTAAACTTGTTGCATGTTAACTAATGCTAGTCCTTGCATTGTGCTGGTAGGTGAAATTTTGCAGCTGAGGGGGTTTTGTTGTTTGTTTTTACACCAGGAGATAACCTCCAGTGGACAAAGCACCAGCAGTTCATCAGCTCTTTCCACTCCACCACCTGCTGGGCAGAGTCCAGCTCAGCAAGGCTCAGGAGTCACAGGAGTTCAACAGGTCAATGGTGTGACAGTGGGGGCACTAGCTAGTGGTATGCAGACTGTAACCTCCACCATTCCTGCAGTGCCTGGTGTGGGTGGAATAATTGGAGCACTGCCAGCCAGCCAGCTGGCAATCAATGGAATTGTAGGGGCTTTAAATGGGGTAATTCAGACCCCAGCAACAATATCACAGAACCCTTCTCCTCTCACTCATGCAAGCGTGCCACCCAATGCAACACATCCTCTGCCAACCACGTTAAATAACAGGTAAGAATTTGCTGATTTTATGGTTTTCCTGACAGTGCCTGCTGTTCTGCAGCTTAGCTATATTTTTAATTGTTTTATTCGAAAGGTACTGTTTCTTCCTTAGCCTGTAATTACCAAACTAGGTTCTGCTCCTGATCTGTGAATGAAAGTAAGAAGGCATTTAATGGAACCACGAATAGGCAAGTTAAAGAAAAGATGTTTTCTGTTTAGCTTTTGGGAATCCTAGTGTCCATTTATTCCTGGTTTTTAATCCATTCACATTCCCAAACAAATGTAATTAAGTAAATGTACTTCAGCTTTTTTTCTAGTTCAGAAAACAATATTCTTTGTCCTGCCAATTGTTCTTCCAGGATTAAAGGATCCCTGGAAAAGCTACCATTCGTTGCAGTGAGAAGGGGGAGGGGGAGAAGGAGAACAGTGTGCTGTCATGTCTGTAAAGATGTAAAAGGCATAACTAACCAGAGTAGTAATACAGTTGTATGGTGCTTTCAGTTCTCTGCATCCGACTTGAAAAACTAATTTTGTTGTCTTTGAAGAGGTGTTCCTGAGGATTTTTAAATGCATAAAAAGGTCCATGCTTGAGTATTCGTAACAGCCCTTCCCCTAAACCAGGTATCCTCACCAGCATAAACTGCTGCTGCTTGAGCTGCAAGGCAAATGGGTAACAAAAGGAGACAGCTGCTTGTCAGGAAAGGGAATGGACTGTTTGGTCTGGAAGCATTTTGGGATAGAGCAGAGCCTGGGCTAACTCATTCTCCTCACTCCCCTTCCCCCCACCCCTTGTATTGTCCTTCCCTTTCTCTGTGTAGAAAGAAATGCCTGCAAATAGGGAGTGGATTACTTGTCCTGAAGAAGAGTTTATTTTTGGAGATTGTGGTGGATTACCCACCAAAAAAAGGTGTATGTGATTGGAATGATGCAAGGGATCCCTGGTTTTGTAGCTTCTTTTTCCAGCTTCTTTCCTCGCTGTTCGTTTGGCAGCTCCTGAATATTCGTGTACCGTATCATTGTGTGCTATTGCTTCTGTAGGCTCATAAAACCTGATACAGCCATCTTAACTGCTCTAACTCTTGAGAATGTAGCCTAGTAGTAGACTGCTCCACGCAGTGTCCTATTCATAAGCTCTCATTCCTAACTTATAGCATAGTCTGGAGTATTCCAGTGATTCCTTTTTTTTTTTTTCCTGCTGCAGCAAGTTTATGATGTACAACTTTGCCAGCATTTCCATTTCTCTATTTCTGTTCTTGCCTGATTTCTTTCTGCACTGCTCCCTCAATAATATTAATTTAAAATTAATGTCTATATTAAATTTAAAAGTGTACTTTTTGCACAATTCTCTGCTTTATTGAGCTCATCCAGATGATTTGCTGGGCCCCCTTCTTTTCGAGGTGTTTCACAGTTGCCCTCAGTGAGTTTTCAGTATTTCTAGTTGTATATTTGGAGGGAAAAAGTTCAGGCTGAGCAAGCACTAATGATAATTAGTGCTAATATGATTTTAGTAATGACATGTCCATTCCTCATTCCCGTTTCTTCTATTACAAACACTTTAGTGAAAAATATGAATTAAATTTTCTATTACAGGAACTAAGTTGTGAAGAGGCTCTGGGATGACTTTGAAGGATTAAAAAAAAAAAAAGTGTTTTCCATGGGTTGAGATTATTGGTTCTGAAACTATATGGGACACTGTTTGTTCCTGCCAGTCTTGAGTTCAGTGCTGTTTCAGTGGCAACTAGGTGACTATTTCTTTGGCGTTAAATTCCTCTAGGTATCTCTACTCCTTGAGCTGCATAAGTGGGAAGGTTAAATGGTAACAAGCACAGGCAGGCATGGAGGTTTGCCACCATGCAGTTGTGAGCTCTCTGAAGCTGGTTATATTGCATGGTGATGATCAAGTTTGGAAGTGGTTTAAATCAATATTCACAAGATGACAGAAAGCCACATGAGAACTCAGCCCTACTTTCAATCATAGAATTGTCTGGGTTGGAAGGGACAGACTGGAGCGATGGGCTAATTGTATGAGGTTTAACAAGGGTAAGTGTTGGGTCATGCACTTCTGCCACAACAACCCCATGCAGCGCTACAGGCTTGGGGAAGAGTGGCTGGAAAGCTGCCTGGCGGAAAAGGACCTGGGGGTGTTGGCTGACAGCCGACTGAGCACGAGCCAGCAGTGTGCCCAGGTGGCCAAGAAGGCCAATGGCATCCTGGCCTGTATCAGAAATGGTGTGACCAGCAGGAGTAGGGAGGTGATCGTGCCCATGTACTCGGCACTCGTGAGACCACACCTTGAGTACTGTGTCCAGTTCTGGGTACCACAGGATAAGAAGGACATTGAGGTGCTGGAGCGAGTCCAGAGAAGGGCAACGAGGCTGGTGAGAGGTCTGGAAAACAGGCCTTATGGAGACCGGCTGAGGGAACTGGGGTTGTTTAGCCTGGAGAAGAGGAGACTGAGAGGAGACCTCATTGCTCTCTACAACTACCTAAAAGGAGGTTGTAGTGAGGCTGGTGTTGGTCTCTTCTCCCAAATTACTAATGACAGGACGAGAGGAAATGGCCTCAAGTTGCGTCAGGGGAAGTTTAGGTTGGATATTAGGAAGAAGTTCTTTACTGAGTGGGTGGTTAGACATTGGAACAGGCTGCCCAGGGAGGTGGTGGAGTCACCATCCCTGGGGGTGTTCAAAAAATGGGTTGATGAGGCACTTGAAGCCATGGTCTAGTGGTTTAATGGTTAGGAATATGATGGGATAAAAGTTGGACTTGATGACCCTGGAGGTCCCTTCCAACCATAATTATTCTATGATTCCATGATTCTTAAGATCACTTAAGATCCTCTAGTTTCAACCCTCCTGCTGTGGGCAGGGACACCTCCCACTAGACCAGGTTGCTCAAAGCCCCATCCAACCTGGCCTTGAACACTTCCAGGGAGGGGGCAGCCACAACTTCCCTGGGCAACATGTTCCAGTGTCTCACAACCCTCATGGTAAATAATTTCTTCCTAATATCTACTCTAAATCTACCCTTTTCCAGTTTAAAACCGTTACCCCTCATCCTATCACTACAAGCCCTTGTAAAAAGTCCCTCTCCAGCTTTGTTGTAGGCCCCTTCAGGTACTGGAAGGTGCTAGGTCTCCCAGTCCATTCTCCACCCAGCCTGTGTTTGTGCTTGGGACTGCCCTGACCCAGGTGCAGGACCTTGCTCTTGGCCTCGCTGCACTTCATGCTCTTTGCACGGGCCCACCTCTCAAGCCTGTCCAGGTCCCTCTGGATGGCATCCCTTCCCTCCAGTGTGTTGGCTGCACCACACAGCTTGATGTCATCAGCAAACATTCTAACCTTTGTGCATTGTTCTGTAATTAAAAGACTTCTCAGATGTTCCTGGAAGTTGCTACTTACAGTAACTTCCCAAGCTTCAGAATCTGTCCAGACCAGTTTCATGTGAAAATAGCTAGATTATTCACCAACACACCAAGGAAGACTTCTTTATGCATATTGTCCTTATTCATGTGAGCTCTTCAACTGTGGGACACAGGGAGGTGAGAAAACACTGGCTCGCACACTGCTGTTTGAGAGAGTTTCAAATTGTAGATAAAAGAGCCTACGTTCACTCGGCAGAAAAAAATACTTGATCCTTTTCTGGGAAAAAGATGGGTTCGTACAGATTGCTTGCAGCTGGGAGATTAGGTGATTTGAGGAAAAAGGTAGGATTGTTTCTCTACATTCTCGCAACCAGAGAAGACTGTAGGAAGGAGAGTTTCAGACTGATCATATACCTTTTAATGAGAAGCTAAAAAGGATTGCATTTACATTCCAAGCTGATCTGATTTAGAGAGAGCTCTGTGGTGAAACCCAGTGAACTGCCTCTTCTGGGAAGCTCGGGAGCTGCAGCGTTTTGTCTTCTGCAGATAGATTTTGTTTCTAGACACTTAGATCTCAGCTGCTGGCTGAGGGTGTTTTCTTTCAAGTGCGAAGGCAGAGCAGATAAAGAGAAGGGAGAACAGCAGCAGAAAAAAGAACTGCAAAGGTAAAAGAATGGGATAAAAGAATGAAAAAACAGTGGAGAAGATTCATTCCAGTATAGAACAACACAGAAAAAGTGAGGTAAAAAGAGGAGGAAATAATAGTAACATGAGTCAAACTGAAGGTACTTGTTTTTTGCCGTTGTTACAAATATTTTTGATACAATTGAATTTAAAGCTGTTTGAAGGAATTTCAATGAATCAATGAGTGTCATTGTTTGAAAGTCAAATACGTGCACAGTTCTAGCTTATGTTAAGCCTGAGTTTTGCTGTTGTATCTCAGGAGGAAAATCTAGGAGTTTCCTTGGATAGGTGAAGTGTCATCTCTGCTTTCAAACAAACATTGCTAGCAGTTATTGGGGAATATATAGAATGGTGTTTTGTGTTTTGTCATGTTAAATCCCTGGTGTGTGTGCACCTGGAATATTATGTGCAGTTCCGATTATGCGGTTTCAGAAAAGGATATAATACAAGGGGAAGAAACAGTACAGCAAGAATAGTCAGAGACAAAATGGCTTTCAAAGGACAAGGTCAGTAGAATTGACTTTGTGGCTAGGGAAAAAGAACATTGACAAGAGGTTTGAGAACCAGGAGTGCAGTAGAAGTCAGTCATGAATGCTTTGAAGTAGATGATGGGGAATCATAGAATCATATAGGTTGGAAAAGACCTGTAAGATAATCAAGTCCAGCTGTAAAACTAACACTGCCAATTCCCACTTAACCATGTCCCTAAGTGCCACATCTACACATCTTAAATATCTCCAGGGACAGGGACTCTACCACTTTCCTGGGCAGCCTGTTCCAATGCCTGGCAACCCTTTTGGTGAAGAAATTTTTCCTAATATCCAATTCTAAACCTCCCCTGGCACAACTTGAGGCCGTTTCCTCTTGTCCTATTGCTTCTTGAGATCAACCCCCACCTTGCTACAGCCTCCTTTCAGGGAGTTGTAGAGAACAATGAGGTCTCCCCTCAGCCTCCTCTTCTCCAGACTGAACACCCCCAGTTCCCTCAGCCGCTCCTCATCAGACTTGTGCTCCAGACCCTTCACCAGCTTTGTTGCCCTTCTCTGGACACACTCCTGCAGCTCAGTGTCCTTCTTGTAGTGAGGGGCCCAAAACTGAACACAGTATTTGTGGTGTGGCCTCACCAGAGCTGTGTACAGGGGGACAATCACTTCCCTAGTCCTGCTGGCCACACTATTGCTGACACAAGCCAGGATGCTGTTGGCCTTCTTGGCCACCTGGGCACACTGCTGGCTCGTGTTCAGTCGGCTGTCAACCAACACCCCCAGGTCCTTTTCCACCAGGCAGCTTTCCAGCCACTCTTCCCCAAGCCTGTAGCGCTGCATGGGGTTGTGACCAAAGTGAGTACCTCCGCCAGCTCCCTCAGTACCCTTGAGTGGATCCCATCCAGCCCCATAGATTTCCCATTCCCCACAGGAAATAAGTGCAGCCCAGCATGTGTTTCCCATAGCATTGAGGCCCTCCAGTGAAGTGTGGAAAAAACATTTGTGTTGCTTGTCCTGTTGCAGCGCAGGAGAACGGTGATGCTATGGATATTTTCATACTGGCTGGTTAATACAAAGTAAATATCAGTGATCATGGAGCCGGGCTACAGTATGCTAGCTAGAAAGGCCAGATAAGTATTGCGTCTGGAGGAGCTAAATGATTGTAGCCTATCTCTGCGGATTTGTGGCTGATATAAGTTCATTTAATTCCTTTCTGCCAGTCACAACTAGCAATCCTGTCGTCCTGTTGGTCATCCTATGCACACCTTCTTGCTAGTACTAGAGCTTGTGCGTTCACACAATAACCTCATCTACATTAACAGATAATCTTTCAGTGTGCTTTGTATCACCTTAGGTTTCAGCTCAGTTCCCATGAGAGGCAGCTCATTGTGCAAAGCTAGTGCAAGGGGAGGGGACAGAAATGTACAGCTGCAAGGGAAATAGTTAATCTTTCAATAGCAGGGTAAACCTGTTGTGAAACTACACCTTAATAATTCAATGGGTGTTTTAAACTAGTAAAAGTTAACACTGGTACTGAAAGAGTAAATCCAGCCGTCTTCCTGGTCAAAACCCACCCTTTTTCATGCTGTTGGTTTTGCAGTGAACTGGCGTAGCTGAAGAAACCCTTTATTTCCAGCCCAGTTGTCCGCTGGATCAGTTCCCTGCCCAATTTCCTACACAGCTGCAGAAAATTTTTTGTGGAAAAAAAATAGGGGAAAATAGGGACTGGGAGCTAAGTAGTAGGCAAGTGCAGAGACAGGCTGTGTCATTTCATGGCAGCATCAGTGACCTGCTTCAAGGCTGAATGTGTTTGCTAAATTACAGACAAGGTATAGGCAATAGTGATAGATTTGAATATAGCAAAAGATGACAATTAGAAGGAAACCAAGACAAAGCAAATGCTAGTTAACTAGGTATTAAAGGCTGGCAAGATCTGTCTTATAAAATCTGTATAAAGTATTTGAAAAAATGTAGAAATGGTAATTATTGTCTGAGTTAAAAATAACGTGCATGTAGTAGACTTAGTTGCAGGCAAGATGTTGCTTAGCATAAATGAGACTGGGGGTGGCAGTGGTAATGTCTAGGTATGTATCCAAAAAATGCAACTGGACAGACTAATACTTGACAGTATGCAATCAAAATGCTAATTGGGAACTGTCTATTTATATACAGCTCTTCTTTGTTTCAATGGAAAGCTAAAGTAAAAAGTTCCCATACTTTGATATAAACTACAGTATTACCCTGTCAAACCCTACAGTGCCTCGGGACTAGGATTACTTCCTGACCAACAGAGACAACTTCTACTCCATCAACAGCACCAGCAATTTCAGCAATTATTAAGTACCCAGCAACTCACATCAGTAAGTTTTCCAGTTAATTATGATTTATTCCTCTGTTGTAGTCTAAGGCATGGATAAACTCCTGAAGCTAATATAAATACTAGAAATGCCTTTAACTTGATATTACAGATTTTCATAATATTTTAGCTTTCCAGTTGCTTCAACCTTTTTTGGATTATAGTAATGCTAAATTACAGGATATTATTGAGTGGTGTATATTGCTAGAACAATTAATGCCTAGTGCCTTCAGTTCCATTTTGTCCCATGTGGACATAGTGGCCTGTCTCTGTGTCAGCTGTGGGCAGCAGAGTTTGGGACCATGTGTGGATTCTAACAATACCCTAAGCTAATCTCTGATTCCACTAGGACTCTCTTGGGGTATCATCTTGTACGTAGTTTTTGCTCTGCCTTGCAGTATTCATATAGGCCATTAGGTAACTGGTTTAAGTACTTGTTTTGTTAATTTTGTATTGTTAATTGTGTTTTAAGTACTTTGACAAATATGGTTTGATATTCTTCTCAGTTACAGAGGCCTGACGAAGCCAGCAGGCTTAGCTGAACGTCTGCTGAGCTGCTGATGTCAGGAAATCTTATAGGCACTTCCTTCCCTTTGCCACAGTCTTGTGGAACTTCATTAGCGTAACCTAAATTAGCTGGAATTAGGTTAAGGGTTGCACTGTCGGAAGATGTGGATAAGCAAGAACCCAGGGAGGAGCTATTTTTCAATAGTTTATTCTTGATTTAATTTTTTTTTCTCCTCCCTCTCCTCATATTACTCAAGGAACAACATCAGGCCCTTTTGTATCAATTAGTACAGCAACATCACCACCACCAACACCATCAGTCTGAAGTACAGCAATTGCAGATTACTGGAGGAGCACAGATACCCATAAACAACTTGCTTTCAGGCACGCAGGCCTCACCACTTAATGCAGCTGCTACCAACCCATTCCTTACAATTCATGGAGATAACGCAGCTCAGAAGGTGACAGTAAGTATATTTCTCACCTTGTTTTCAATGCAGTACCTCCATGAGGTAACTAAAAGATAAGAAGCAAGTTATGTGCCTGCATTCATAACTCAAGGATGGTAAATTTTTTCTTTTCTTGAGCCTCGAGCTGCACTTCATGAGGTTCAGAACTCTGTGAACTTGTAGTCACTTACACCTAACCTGTCTGCTGCACACTCCTGCTTCCCTGGATCAGGACACCAGTCCACTGCCCCCAGCATTTCTCTTGTAACTAAACTGCAGCCCCCCTCCTCCTCACCCCACCTTCGACCCCAGCTTTGTGCCCACCATTTTGTAGATTGTTCCTTTTGTCACCTGACTTGGAGAGTTGGTCCTGGCCAGGCCTCAGGCACTGTGGAGCTGCAGAGATTAGCTGACAGCTTGAGAGATGAGGAGCCCTTTGCTGGGAAGGGGAAATGTGTGTTAGGAGAATGGGCCACGTGTCTCTTGGTTCTGGTGTGGGAAGATGAGGTTTGTACACTGGGTGGCTGAGCCATTCCCTTGCTTGATAGAGTAATAGAACCTTTCCTAGACACATAAGGAAGCATTTTTTTCTAGCAAAGATGTTCCAGTGTCTTCAACATTTGCCCATATCCTCCATCACCAGGACAGGAATTTTTTCTTCAAGGAGTCAAAGAGTGGACTTAATTCCCTAAGGGTCATAGGATTAAGATGAGAGGATGACGGGAAGGAGCACGTGGAACTTGTAAAAACGAAAGATGAGTAGAGCAGGAAGACAAAGTTCCACTATTCCTTGGAGAAGACATCAAGTGGCAGTGGTAGTGAAAAAAAGGGAAGCTTGTCTGCGACAGTGGGAGGGAAGAGTTTGGGGCTAAATACTGTTCCCCTCTCCCCTCCGCACCCCCAAAGCTACTTTAAGGGTGCAGTGTGAAGGACCTGGGCAGCTGGGTGGTTGTGGTACTTCCCACGTGTAGGGGAAGCTGAAGCACTCTATCACAGGGGTTTGCTCAGTGCCTTGCCTTCATTTAAATGTTCACAATTTGTTCTTCTGTGTTTAAAATTTATTTCCCCTCATTTTCTAAAAATTAGGAGTGAATGGAATTGAGCTATTTGGTTTGCATCAGAACAAACTATTTTGTATGTGACCTTATTTTGAATTTTCTGAAATGGCTATTACTGGGTTTGGACAGCGTGACCAGGCACCACTGGTATATTTCACAAATATGCTGTTACCATTTTAGTGTGTGTTCTCATAGCAGTTAGCTGTAAACAATTCCAGGAAGTCTTAGAACATCTTTCAAACAAAACCCTTAGAAAGAGTTTCCTTTTGAAATTACTTTTTTTTTTTTTTTTTTTTTTTTTTTTTTTTAGGCTAGGAAGGTTAGAATTGAGACAGATTGCATTGGATTATTGAAATATTTTAATCCATAATTTTTTTTTTAACATATTATCGATTTGCCAAAAGTTTGAATATTTTAATCTTATTTCCAGGTGTAACATGTTTTTGAGCATTCCTGAATTTTCAGTGAATGAGATGAGTTTTTTGCTCAGTCCTGTTCAATACTTGCAGGAAATGTCTTTGTAGCAATTTTGAAAGATAGATAATTGTGACAGGGACAAAATGGAGATTGTATTTCTATTCTGATGGAGAAGTGTAGTTTTCAGCCTTCTCCGGTGGGCAAAAGGTAGCAGAGGTCACCCAGTATTTGTTTTGACCATCATGTGGTTCTAAGGAAAGACAGCCTGGAACAGCAAGTCTTGTTGGAATGAAAGTAGAAACTAACTTGGTGTTTTCTAATGCTGGCTGCGATGGCCTTAGTATGAGTTGCTTCAATAGTTCTACAATGCGTGATTATTTTTTATGATGCAGAAGTTACTGTTTAGATAGCTCCAGTAAATGTACCTCACCTGCTTTGTCATTTGTGCGAATCTCATTTTACTTCACTCTGTATTTTATAATCTGATTTTTAAAAGTATTTTCTCTTACACAGAGGCTCAATGATAAAACTGGACCAGTTGCATCAGAGAAGAGTTGACATTTGAGTGATACTTGAGAACTGCATGTCCTGCTGTTATAGCACTTCATCTGGCTGCAGACTGCAGTTTTTCTTTCTGCAGATTGAAGAAATGCAACAAGGAACTCTTACTGCACAGCGAAAGGTTAATAATTTTCATGAGGATATTTTTGGTAGGCTTTCATTTGCTTTCTTGTTGCACTAAAATGGATGTACTTTTTAATGTTTCAGACTGTGAAGTAGAAAAAACTCTGCGAACTGTAATTATTTTGTCAATATGATGGTACTAAGTACAAATTCAACCACAGAAAAAACATACGTGTGACTCTTCAGCCCTTATCTTATCAATTTAAAGGCTAGTAAACTGTCTGCAGTTATGCATTGCTTTGGTTTCCGAGCAGTAGTTCGAACAAACCCACCAAGCCCAACCCTACAGGGCCAGTCTGATCTTCTGCTGCAGTTGCAATATATCCTTTCAGACTAAGCTTGTAATGGCAGCCTGGACTTGCTGTTTGTCATTTCTTTTTTACACGCCTGTTTTGAAACCTGACTCATAAGGGAATCCACTTCTGAACTTTTTGTTACTTAAAGTTCCTGGTGTTATATAGGGGGAGTTTTTCATGAGTAAGAATTACAGTATGGAATCCAAAGTTTATTAATTTCAGTGTAGGTTTTAGAGTTCTGAGGTTTTTAAAGGAACCAGTTTGGTTCCAGTGACAAAGTTTTCTTACCAGATGAGAAGGCCACACGGGAAGAAGTATGTGTAGTGTTTGGCCTAAACCAAGTGCCTGTTGCTACCTCCATGTTGTTGAAATGGCTGCAGAGAGCTGATCATGCACTAGATGTGTCCTTGTGAGCAGCAGGAATATTCTGTGTTGCACCAGCAGCCTTGTTGTTCTGCCTTTCCTAGAGGTGTTTTTACCACTGTAGATAGCTCAGGCAGATTGTTACCTGGGTCACTTTTCACTAATAAATTACCAAAAAAGTGAGTTAGTATTTCCCACTAAAATTTACCAGTGGTTGAAACGGGTGAAGTTGTGTTACCACACTTCTGACAGTAGCTGATTTCCTGGCATGAGTCTATGCAGTAAGGTGAAGGACAGTTTAAATGGGGGCAATGACCACTTATCAATATTGAGGTGGGAGTTATTAGAGGAAAAGACCCAGCTGTAATTAGACCTCCACTGTGGACTTATTTGGAAGAACATGTTAATTCTGCAATATGTTTCTTAGTTAAACATTGCACAGTTCTTACCTCATTTCTGTAAATAAAGTTTTGTGAATCTGTTTTGTATTGTGAAGAATTCATAAGAAAACATTGATATTTTGATTTGTAATATTTCTAATTAGTAGATTTAATTGAAAAAGTAAAAATAATTTATTTTTATATGTTCTGGGGAATTTTTTAAAAATGTCACAAATCACTTTTGTAGATACTTTACAAAAGTAAACCAGTGGTTTATTTTACTTACTGAACCCACTGGGAGATATTCTGTAACAATTTGTACAAAAGGTCAGATGGAAATGTGCTGTTATTTTGACTAGATGTAAAATTCCAAGTGTATGAAAAGATATGTACAAAGTTTTTGTTAATAAACTTTAATAATGTTGATAGTTGTATACTGCTTATGTGAACATGAGTCTCATCATAGAAGAATGGAAAATTTGTATTAGCATCCCATGACTAGAAGGGTTTCAATTGCCCATGACCACTAAAATTTATCACAACAAATTTTTTTAAGTTTTTCATGTAAATCTTTGCTTTTAAGAGACACTGCTGCAGCTACAATACTGCCACGCGTGGGTTTGCTTACCAGACAGAAATGTCCCACTTGCAGTCCTGTGCTGTAGTCTGATGTCAGAGGTTGTTTTTTTTGCTTTCATCACCCAGTTTATTTTGAAATAACTCAGTGAGAGCTCTGTAGAGATGGGATGGGTTCTTTATCTATACAGTGCGTGTGCTGAGGTGATCAGGGCCTTTGGTTGATGCTCTAAGTTTTGTATAGTATTTTCTGTACAACCAGCTGAATGTTTTTTCTAGGAATTTTGCTTATTGTCCATCGAGGTGTTGGTAAACACACAGCAGAACTCCTGGTCTTTTATTTCCCAGGCAGCAAGGAGGAACTTGACCCTTCCTGTGCTGTCACTTGAAGATAAAATGTGAGGTTTGTGGTAGCATAGGAAAAGTGGAGTCCTGAAAGAAGATAGGTAAAGGAGCAACAGGGGAATGTGAAACATCATCTGGTACAGCTAGGGACATCACTAACCCCCACCTGCTGAATGGCTCCTCCACCATCAGGGCTAGAAAAAATTGCCTTCGTTCTAGGGGTAGCTGATGAATGTTTTATGCAATTAGGTGAAGAGGCTCGGGAGACTGGGCATTGCTCCTGATAAAACCTACAGTACTGCTGTCTTCTGGCTCTGGTGGGCAGTGGCTGTTTGTTAGTGGGTGCTAAGGCAGCAGAGCATACAGCATGTATAGGCTGGGCCACTGGGTTATACTTCATACTGCTAGAGCTGTAGCTGATGGGGAAGAAAAGCCCAATTTGCCCACCAGCACGGGGCCTTCAGGGAATCCTGAGTGTCCCCTCTACTGGAGCCACGGCCTGGAGGGTTACAGTACTGCTACTTCATTCATGGACCTAAGCTGAAGGCAAAAACTTTACCTGGTTGGCAAGAGCTATTGGAGCTACCACAGAAAGCAGTAAAAGTGGTAAGTCCTGCTTTTCTTTGTGTATTTTATTTGAGAGACTGCCTTGAACGCTGGTATCGGTCTCCTGGTAAGATGTAGAGAAGCATGAAAGGGGCAAAGTTGGAAATACTAGTGAAATTGTCAAATTCAGGACATTCTTAAAATCTCAGTTAGAGATTGGTGCCAGAAGCCCAAGGTAGCAGTGGATGTTTTACAGTACACGTAGTCCTGATGGACCAACAATCAACAGCAGGGAAATAATGAAGAGGACAGTTCTGACATCCAAACAGAAATCCAATTCACTAGCCCTTTAAAGAAAGAGACCACATCAAAGCCAAGTTCATGTGAGGGCCAGATGCAGTCAAAACCAACCTTGTTTCAATGATTTTGCAGATCCTGACATCAAAGATGATGGTCTGTGGCTGATTTGGCACCAGTTCAGTAGAAGCTGACACCGCCGTCCCTGTGGAATGCTTCTGATGCCAAAGCAGCCCCAGCCGCCACGCGTCCCTGGCAGCCAAGTCGCTGGTTACCGAGCTACCATCACGTGTGCGGGGAACCGCTCTGGGTCCCGTGTCACGAGAGCAGCACAGACTAAATGTGCTGCCTTTCAGAAGAGTTTCACGTTAACAGGCTTTTGAACTTTCTGCTGGTTTTTTCGCCAAAAATCCAGCTTTACTGACAACAATGACAAAACACCTTATGGCTTACAGGAGCCAACTAATTCTGGACAGGCTATGACATCTCAAATCCTGTTTTTATCAACTTTATCCATTCAAGCTGTGTTAGCAGGAGCTACACTTTCAGCAATACTGCTGTGTGACATTTAACTGACTGATTTTCTTGGGGCCTGTTTTTCATAAGCGGCACTAAAATCTTGCTGTTGGTTCTGCCTAAAGAAGAGGTCTTTTCAAGTCAAACACTCTCAATGTTTCTGTTTTCAGACATCATCTCATAAAGACGTCACATTGCAAAAAAATCTTCCTTCAAACACCTTTTTAATTAATTCATACACTAGCAGCTGTAAAGTTGAGAATAACATAGCCCAAATATTTAGACCTACAGGACACTGCAGAAGAGCAGCTGTTTGTCTGTCTTCTAGAACTAACATGACCTAAATTAGAGTGCTTATTGACCTTTATAGCATCTAAATCACGTTCTGCTCATTCACTTGTGTATGGTTATCAGGCTATAATTTTACAAAATTCTGATGCTTTAGCTTGGCACCTGAACTGTATCCTCGGTACAGTACTGCTGCCTACCCCCTCTTGACTATCCCAGATGCCGCCTTCCATAGCATCTTGCCTATTCCATCAATAGGGACATGCAAAGATGCTCAAAACGGACTCATTTAGGTGCAAGTTCCAGTACAGAAGCTTCTAAGGCCAGAAGCTTTTCATGCACAAAGTTACATTGCAGAAGGCACTTTGAGGTACAGCTCACAACTGCCCAGGTAACAATATTTGCTTGCTGGCAAAATATTTTCATTACTTAAAGGAAATCCACATTCTGTGCTAGAATCAAAGTTGGAAGAAGTTGCTTAAATCCCAAGCCTAAAGTGACCTCAATTTTCATGGACAGAAAGTTTTAGAAAAACTAGCTTTGCTTGTGGATACCAGAACCACAAGAAAACAAAGCCTGGCTCTGGTTTACCATGTCTCTAGTAAGTGTCATATCTGACCTCAGTCAACACAGACTGCATCCACTGCCAGAAAGTTGTCTCATCATCTAGTGAACACCTACCAGCCCCAGGAGAGGACCCTGGGAGGCTCTGAAGATCTCAGATGCTTACCCATACCACATTTCTCCCAGTAGCCAACCACAAAAGCTAAAGGTTAGGCTGGGCCAACTCCTTTGGCCTTTGAGGAACCAAATATGGAGTAATACTGGATGGGGCCTGGATCCCTCTTAGATGGGCAGAGATTAGATCCACTGATGCTGGGCACTGACACACATTCCTCATCCCAAGACATACACAGTGTGACACACCTTTCCAGTTCCAAATGACCCACCAGTGCATTGCAAAACCTTTCCAGTTCTTGATGAGAGAGTTAAGCCTGTCACCCATTTGCAATGCAGTTCCACTGCAGAAGAGCCTGATGCATTTCTCTTAACACAACCAGCTCACCTCTACTTTCAGGCAGCTTGATTCTTCAAGTGGTAACAATGCACACCATCAATTCACTTCCATCCAGGCATGAGCAGCACCTGTGATTAGACACTGGCATCCACCACTTCAGGTACTCAACCTGACAAGTGTGACAGAATGGCATATGCAATCCTTGCCCATCCTTAATTAAGGATCTTCCTTCCAATAGACTCTATTTGTCAGGAGCACTGCTTTAAGTGCCTCAGTGTGAATGGTCTTACAATATCTAACTAAACTAGTTCTTGCTCCAAACAGAGTCCATTATTATTCTTCATAGCCACAACAGACATGTTACAGTTCTGTATTAATTGCATCAGGGAGACACAGAGAACATGCAAGTGCAAAGCTCCCCTTTTACATACTTCAAGATTTCTCTCTCTCTGGTCTAGAGCAGATATCAACAGTTCCATCTGTCCTTCCTGGCAAATCAGGCTTTATAGACTCTGGATCATTTTCTTTCTTAGCTCTCTTCTGGATGGTCTACATCTTCCTTGAAGTGTGATGTACTGAATCGAGCACACCATTTTTTCTTACAAATCCAGAGTGGAAAAGAAAGATGACTTTTATCCTCATAGGCTATACTCTTCCATTACTTGCTTTCTTTTTTTTTGAAACTGCAGAAATACTCCAATTACCAGTTTATTTTTTTTCCATGAACAATACATCTCCATTCACTCATGTTCTACTCTAGCCCTATCAATGCTCCACCAAGTTAAATTTCACCAATTTATCTAATCATTTTAGCAGCTTTTCTTTGTAGCCATTACCTTGCTTTACAGCTAGTGCCATCTATCTTTCAGTGTTCTGGATGACTAATACCTTTTTAAGATTTCCTCATAGCTCTTGAAAAATACCTCATTTGGTCTCACTGAAGACTCTTCCTTCATAGCTGCATTAGTAGCACAGAATTATTATTTGATTAATTAGCACACATAGATCATAGTACAGCTTCCAAATATGTTTAGTTTCCAATGCAGTTAACTTGTGAAGTTCTCTGTGAAACAAAATTTAGATGCATTATTTTGTGTCCAGTAAAGTTTCCATAATGTCATTATTTCTACTGGCTAAGATTAATTTTTTTTATATATGACAAAAAAAAAAAAAAGCTCCAGTTGGTAAAGGAACACATATGGAACACTGTTCCCTAAATACTTTTCCCATAAAGTTTTATGGGAATGGCATGAAGTTTCGTGAAATGCTGATCTGTCAGAAGCCACACAACTGGCAAACAGTTACTGGGGAAAATCAGCAGTGTAAATGGCAGAAAGTTAACAGAGATTGAGTTCTAACACAAGATCTCCTGATTTTTCATTTTAATTTTGAATTAAAGCTCAAAAACTTACTAGAATCCTGGTATTAAATCAGAATTTGGTAAATAGTTATTTTAAAAATGCAAGTCCTTAATGTTTCTTGCAAAAGACTATGACCACTGCTCTGATTTATTGATATTTACAGCCCAATAAGTACCCTTCATTCCAGGATTTTAAGCTTTGTATAACGTCTCCAAAATTATGAAAAACAAAATAGCAAGTCAGGAATAACAATTCAAGTATAAAATCAAACTATATTGAATCCAGGGCATACACACACACACACACCCCCACACACACCCCCCAAAATATGAGAACTCTTAGCCCAGTAATCTTAGCTTTCAAGTCTTATTCTGTACTTAAAAACTGGACATGAAATATATACCTTACATATCTTAATCAGAGGTCTTCAGTGTTCTTACCCATTTCAACTTTACTAAATAACAGCACTACCAAATATTACTGTATAATAGTCTGCAGACTTGGTAAAAAATAAATTATATTGCAGGTGTGTGTAAGTGTAAGTTAAGATTAGACATACTGCTTATTTCAAAACATTTTTAGAATTAATAGACATTTCATGTAGCAGCAGACATGCTTGTAAGCATAGTCTTCTATTTATAGCTGCAAGAAAGAAAAAAAATATATTGAGTGCAGAATTCCATTACTCTCATCCTTGCTTAACAGTTTCAGATCAATTCTAATTTTCAAAACATTTAAAATACTTTATATTCTGTATATTCATTAACTGTAAACCTACCAGTTTCAGTGTGCAATTACCAGTGTGGCTTTTCCTGAAGGTCCAGTAATTTTTAAGACATTGTTATCGCGCATCTGCATAAGCAGCTCTCCAGCACATAAATACACCTTCATTCTTCAACTCACAAAATGGATAAGATGGTGTAAGATTTATTAATATTTTCTTTTACTAAGGCACATGACGTATAGAAATACTGAGGTACAAAAATGTAGTTTCCTGCATATGAGATTTAAAACCCCATTTTGACAAAGGTGAGCTACATCTCTTCTGCTCAGAACATTCAGCTTTTAGCCATTTTTTTCTTTTGTACCAGTTCAACAAGCAACTTGTATCTTGCTATACATTCCTCCTGAAAGGAAAAACAAAAGTGTTAATTAAGTTTGATGTTTTAGTATTGCTTTAACTCTATACATGCTACCTCATTCTAGAAGAAGAGCCAGGTTCTCAGGGTTGTGTGGGTTTTTTGGGGAGGCTTTTTGTTTTGTTTTTGGTTTTGGGTTTTTTGTGGGGGTTTTTTTTGTGTTTTTTTTTTTTTTTTCTTTTTTTTTTCAGTTGCGCAGTGAATTTCAGAAGGAGAATCTACATCTAGTCAAGAGCAGATTAGAAAAATGAACTTGCAATTAATGGATAATTTCTCTCTTTAAAGAGAACATAAACCCAAGAAAACAGTTGCCTAGTACTTCTTGACAATGACTGTCAAAGCAATTATTAAACAGTTGTGTTGTATTATCTATTTCAGAACAGTTATTCTGGTACAAGCCCCACTGCAGATAATGACTGTAAAGGCTTGTCGTAACCTAACAGAGCACCTAATGACACCCCAGATACTGTTCAACAGCTTCAGAGCCAGAGAAACACTCAAATCCCCCACCCACGTTTCCTGCACTCTCACTGTGTTTGGCACAAATAAAATTAGCATTTTCTGCAGCTACAATGACTGAAGCAAGCAAACTAAGCTATCACAACTATTACAAAATCTAGCACAGACCAACTCTATCAACGCCAATGAGCGCTATTTTTAAAAGATTATACTCACAAAAAAGAACATTAGATAGATTATTGAGCATTTAACACTTGCAGATGGATAACTTATTTTGTTTGTTCATTGAGATGGGTTGAGAAAGGTACTGTAAAAGTATAAGCAAAACGGCTCACCAACATTTGGTTACTAACTTTGAATCAAGATTTGATTTAAAATCTAATTTGTCCTGCAATTGAAGATCTGAAAGGCAGAGGAGAGGTGTTTTAAATGAAACAGGAGGTATTTCAACATTTTCTGTAATAGATCAAACAAACTGAATTCAATCAAAATATATTTCAAGTAAAAACAACAAATATGGCAGTACTGCTCTTTAGGTAGATTATGTCTGGACTGATAGGCTAAGTAAAGACCTCACCTTTCTGCATGGACCCTCAGTTCTTAAGGCAATAATAAACCAGTAGAAAATGTGTTTCCCCTCAATTTACACTATAGTTCAAATACAACTAAGCATACCTTGCTTTTTCCAGGAACACATTTTGCTATTTTATCCCAGCGATCTGATGTTCCCTTTGGATACTGCTGCAAGGCCATCTCAAGAAGTTTCTGCTGATTTTGAGTCCACAGTTCTACTGCGGCACGGCTTTTCTCTCTTTTTCTGCTCTCATCATCACTCTCTTCCTCTTGCTCAGTGTTATCAAAATCTCTCTGGCGCCTTCCTCTGCCCTTCTCTTCTGGTACCTCTTTCATCGCTGGTAGAGTCATTTCAGGTGCTTTGACAATTTTTCGTTTGCGGTGTCTAGTTTCACTTGCAATGGTCTCCTGATCTATTTGGACATCCATCTGCTCTGGGATATGATCATAGTTCCCCTCTTCCTCCTCTTCCTCCTCCCTTTCTCGCTGGGTGATTATGTGGTCTGGCACATTCACATTAACTTTGACATTCTTGGAATTCTGGGCCAGTGTTTTAAGCTCCGAGAGCCTAATGATACCTGTTAGAAGTATTGTTGTTACGCTTCTAAAAAAATAAACCACAAACAAGCAGGGAACTGCCTGCAAATAGTACCCAGAATAGTGCAGAGAGAAGAAAAAGCCCTTCTGAATTAACAGCTTAAGAAAAATGCTTATCAAGAAATCAAGGTATTTGTTATGAAGCAATGAACTTTGCCAGTTATGAGCTTATCTGGTATATGTGAAGTACTCGTACATTACCACACTGATACAAACAAACAGCACAGCCTGAACAAAAGAACAAAACCCACAATAAACTGAACAAGAAAGCCTGGGAGGATGTAGCTAAAGGGAAGCATTCCTGCAGAATAGCCATCAGTTCTTCTCTTGGCTCAAAGTAAGGCAAGGTTGCAAAAGTCTCTCTGCAAAGCATACCCTGAAAGGTACAAAACGCACTGTATCTGCATAGCTGTAATCCAAATACAGTGCTTTTTATAGGCGTCAGTGAGGATCTAGTAGCACATACCTGGTATATACGTAACAGAGTCCTTCAGTTGTTTGGCTTTCATGGTAACCTGCACGAAAACAACAACAAAAAAAGGATTATTAAAAAAAATACATTACTGGGGCTATTGAAGAATTCATTAGCAGCTCACTGTGAAACACCAACACTGAACATACATTAAATATGGCAAGACTGATGTTCTTCTGCTGGCTTTGTTCACATACGGATCCCAAACTGGCAAAAAGTAACTCTCTAGACTTTGTCCTTTCTAAAACATTCCTAGCTCGTTCAAATAATGTAAGCATCACTACACATTTCTATTATAATCACCATAATACATCACAGTTAATAAAATTTGAGTATCTTCTTTCATTGATAAACCCTAATTCTCAAACCTAAAAATACCACAAGGAGAGAGGGGGAAAGGAAACACAGGAGTTATCTTCTATATACTAGGTACTTGATATTGAAAAAAAGAATAAAATAACCCACAGAGGTCCAGATAATGAAGCATGCTAATGGACAGGCATTCAGTCCCAAAATAAAACATAACAGTTTGACTGTCAAGGATCCACAAAGACCCCTGCTAAATCCTGATATTTCAGGAAAAAAAAAATAAATTACTGAGAATCCAAAGGATGGAGAGCTGCCTGCTTCAACCTCTCTATGTATACCAAAAGCTGCGTCCTGGGAAAAAAGTAACACCAGATTTCACATTTTCATTTTCACTTCAGTAAGGAAACAAACAGGCACACAGGCTTTCTCCCCACCCAGAATGAGGAGCTTCTCCATCCCAAATTTCTAAACCTCACTATAGATTTCAAAAGACAGCAGGCGTCATTTAGAATCCTTTTAATCTTTGTTCTATCGAATGATCTAGAGTCCTAAATTCCAGTACCTCATAAAAGCATCTTAAAAAGTAGTACTCAAATACACACACTTTTGAGTTACTGAAAATGTTTTATGAATACCAGCTTTCAATTTCAGTTTCTTTGTATACGAAGTCTTTGTGAAAAAGCTAGAAATTGAAATCAAGTAGTCTGAGCCACCCAAATAAAATAAAATGCCAACAGGCAATGCACTGAATCAGAAGTGATACTGCCTGGGATGGGTGACCTCTTTCCTGCTATTTGAACCTGGGACTTCAGCTGTTAACATCCGTTCAGTGCAAGGCACTGTGCTGCCCAGAGTAAAAAATAAAAAGTACATCACCTACAAAATCAGAAATTTCTCCTTGCGGGATCATATTTACCCACAATATGAATCATTCAGACCTTCAGAGCCACAGCACAGGCCTCCACTTTTTAGCTACCTAATGCTAACAGTAACAGTTATCCTCTACACAGAGCAGCCCTAGAGAGCAAACCTGCCAGGGGGTTGTAGAGCTATTTGCTGGACAAGGAAGAAAATATAAAGATTCAGGATTTTTGTTCTATGACAAGATTCGTGAGTATTTCAACAGCTAAAATACTTTAGACTAGAAGCAGAGAGTACCAGTCTGTTTGGTTCCTCCCACCTGCTTTTCTGTCTGTGAAATTGCAAGACACTGCTTTAAAAACAGGCAAGTGCTGGATCTTCTTAACAAAATAACAGCAAGACTTAATAAGGCAAAGTGGTCTATTTTCCCTACAAATTAAGCCTAATTTTCTGGGATGATTAAATTTAAATGAAAACTCTGTGAACAAAAAAATCCCAACTCTAATTAACCAAAAACTTTATCCAGAGGTAGACATCTAGCACAGAAAACTCAAGTTTCTAATGTTGCAGTATGATAAAGTTTTATTTGTTCAAAGAGAAATCTCAGAATACTAGTATGAACAGATAATTTTAAGTAGCACTAACAGTTCTCTCTGTGATCTGCATGATCCTGATTTTGAAACAACAGTATGGATCCTCCTTGGAACAGGTGATCCACTAATAGAAACTGCCTTCCTTGAAGAGTTTATAGTCTAAAATAATCCAAATTAAAGTGTTGGAGTTCCATTTGCATTATTAGCAGAGTGTTTCTATAGGGCCAATGCTTTAAAAGGCTGAGTGGAGGGGACTCCATTCTTGACTGCTGAACAGAATGGATCCTTAGTGGTGTCCTGCTATGCATCTCTTAGATAGAAATTATGTTATATAAACTGGATTATAATAGGTTATTTTGAAAAGAGTGAGAAGAACTTCTCATGCAAACAAGTAGGTGATTCTTCAGAGCTTACTGCAATGATGCAGTGGCTTTGCTGTGAATATGACGAGGCATTATCTATGTTCATGTATTCCAGAAAACTGTTTCTAAACAATTTTGCTATTTTTTAAAGTACTTCTTTCAAAGATTCACAGCCTACTTGTAAGGCTAAGGTGGCAGGAAAATGAGAGAAGAAAAGACTCCCTGAATAAAATAGAGCAAAATGAATTGCAAGCAAAGACAAAGACAGGTATACTGGTCGCTACCTCAATGCCAACGTTCAGTTTCTCTATGTTGAGCCTCTGACGTTTTTGAAGGCTGGCAATTATAATTTTATCTTTCAAACTGACACTACACATGCAACATAAACTTTGCATTAGAAGAGGTGTAAATCAATATGCGGGATTCAAATTTCCTTTACAAGACAGACGTTCCCAAATTAAGTGAGTGCAGGTATGCCATAATAGATATAAATTTTGCTGCATATTACATCTAATTGAATTAGAATCTAAAGCAGCCCTCTCCACTAGAAGGTGAAGGATTTTGGTTTATTCTTGGATTCTAATGGCATTTCACATTTCCCCCTACAAGCAAAAAGTTCAGAAGTAACACCCTTGCCATAGGTTATCTTATTTTGGATAACTTCAGCCATAATAACTTGGTGAACCCAGATGAAGCATTTGTAGTAATTTAGTCCATTTATCACATCTAATATTTCCCAGAATTTCTCTTTTGAAGGCATTACGATATCTGTCCATATTTTGATGGACTTTCAATTTGAACATTCATGAGGTAAGCTGGAAATAACAACTGTGTGTATGGTCTAGATATTGAAAATCTACAATTTCAAACACTGAACAAGCACCTTCAGTTGACATAACTGTGACAACTCATCAAGGTTCTTACAGCTTTACTATCATCATTCACAGGTTACATGAGAAGATTATTTGTCTATTATTCTCTTTTTTTTTTTTTTTTTGTCAGCTTTCTTCTTCATACAGATGATTTTGCAAGTCCTTTTCCAGGTGCTAAGTAAAGTTCTTGTTTGCTCCAGCTCTTTTCACTTAAGAGTTCAGGTATCACCTATTTAGACTTAAGATTTATTTGTCCAACAGCTTCAGCTGTCATTGCCATTAAAGATGCTGACACAGGGCAAGAATTATAACATGTCAGTATTAAACTACTAAGGATTATTAGGAATCCAACCTATGGAACATATGAAATTGTATTTCAGTTTGATCTGTTTGAGTTCAATCATTGCTCTTGCCACTCAGCTTTGCAGACTCTTTTGTTGCCGGTTCCCCATACTTTCTGACATCCTTAATATCAATTTAAATTTCTCCCCAGTGGTGGGTAGTGTTATCTGCTAGCTAGTTCCTTAACAGTGATTTTTAAAAAAAATCACGAAGTTATACAATGTAAGTTGCTCAATTGCTTTCTCTACTCAATTTCTTATCATATCTTGCTTACATATTTTCTTTTCATTAGGTAACAGACAACATCCTTGGAGATACTGTTATTCAAAGTATGAAGCAGTTGTAGAATTAATCTTCTATTGCTGATTGTTCCTGCAAGATGTTTTAAAATTCCAGTTTTCATATATATTAAATTATAAGTTTTATCACAACTGTGAAAAGTTATGCTAAAAGCCTGCTGTTATTGACAATAACTTTTACTGGAGCATTAGCCAGCCGTTAAAAAATCCTGGGTCTTGGGACACCTTAAATAATAAGGATCAAGACTGTGAAACTGATTTAAAACAGAAGAGAGCAGATCTCATATTCCTGCAAGTATATGTACTGCTGAACAGACACAGTGCATTATTTTATAGAAATTGCCTTGAAACACTGCTGTTTCTATGCCCAAATAATGTAGGCATCCCTGTAGTCCACCAGGGATAATGGAAGTCACAAAGTCACATAGTGACACGCACAGGGAAACAGGTTTTCCTAGACAGAGAAAGACAACATAAAAAATAAGTTGGAAGCAAGCAAATTGCTGAAGGAGAAATCAAACCATCTTACTATGGGACCCACTGAAAGAGGCCACAGAAACAGTTTCCTTCTGAGAACTCCCTTCTGAATTCAGTTTCAATAGGTCTTCAGCTACAAAATTATTTACTGAAAGCAAGTGGGATTAGTGGGATGATGTTATGCGATGAAAGCCAGACAAGAGCTGGTTTCCTCTTGTACTGCTGACAATTAGTCCAGATCACAAGACTAGCTGCTACTCAACAAGACACCTAGCAGTAAAAACATTCCTCATTGTGACCATCCAGATGTTCAATCTCTTGTTCCTTTGGACACCTGCCACCTCTTTCAGATGGGACAACTGATGCTTCAGAGAGACACAGGAGAAAAAAATATTACTCAGTCAGCTTAGAACGTTCTCAGTAGCACAGGCAAAAGCAACTTTTGCTGTCACAGGAATGAGAGGCTACTTTTCATCCTGCAGGAAAGGCAGACATAAGAAAGCACACAGTTGTGACAGACCTAGGGGGAAAAGTTGGTAAAGTCAGGTACAGCGATCCTACTGATGCCAAACAGAGAAACAGCCCTTTGGCAGAAGATGAAGAGCAATTCCCCATTCCCACAACAGTGGCCAGTAGCTCATCACTTCAGCTGACCCCTCCAGCATCACAACTAGCCTATATTTGCAGGCACATGCCAATAGGGTTTCAAAGCCTTTGTCATTTTGCTGTATCCTGGTAATATAGGCAACAATCTACCTTACTTCTCTGAATAGGATACTATTTTGATCAGGATTGCACCAGATAATTACGGAAGTACAAATCTCTTGGGTTCTGACAACATTCTGAGAAAATAATGTGGGATTTTTTTTGAAGAGGAAGAGATAACCCATGTCGCTTGGCTTCCCAAATGTATATAACCTTCTTGCAAAGAAAGATGACATGTTATTGTGGCTGTTGAAAACTGGAGGCCCTGATAAAATAGTTTACTATTCTTAGCATCTTCCTGTTCCCTGAATATCTACTAAAGCTGCCACAGTTTCTCAGCATCAGCTATCAGAAATTTGCTGTCCCAGTAGCAGTGTCCTGTTCATCCAGTTATATTCCTGCATGCTCTCTGTCTAGTTATGTTGTGCAAAAGTGCCAAGAATCTTTGGAATTATGGAAAAAAGTAACGTGGACACAGCCTGTGAGTAGTTGAGGCCAATAAGCAGCCATGAGGAATTTCTTCAATCTTTGAGGCTAATTTGAGTTATAATCACATTTTTCTCATAAAGGAAAGCCAGAAACAGAAGGATTTTAATGCCTTCCTGGCCAAATCTGAAGTTCTTCCCTTATAACCAAAATACTACCTGCTGCACTGAGTTGTTCTTCCAAACCAGATCTAAATAGCTTTTTCATAGCTAAGTGTACAAATAGTTAATTTAAAACAGCAGAAGAATTGCTTCTTTTTTCAGAAAGAAAACTCAGCAACAGAATTGTCATGATGTTGGAGACGTCATACTATGTTGTTTTTTTTTTGTGTGTATGTGTGTCAGTTAAAATTCACGTTTGAGAGTCTTTAGCTCAATACTATGGGCACTTATTTAAGAGAAGAGTTTGGCTCAAATGCCCATTGCAACAACTGCTTGGACATCTTATTTCGTGACTGTTGATGCAAAAATGCATTACCTTTCCTGAGAGTCAGAAGATTTGAATTCTGCAATGGAATTCAAACCCAGCTCACCAGGATATATGTGGGACATTACATTAATTCAATCCACTCTAAAAAGTTGCAATATCACTGGCTTGACCACCTCACAAGCCATCTATTTGAATTAAAAGTTGGTGTCCCACTGTCTTCTGTAAAAAAATTTCTCCTTTAAGTGAGAAGAATTTTCCAGTCGTGCTTTATAAGAAGGAAATCAATCCATTTTGCATTAGGCTATGAGGCATTGTGCTGCCCAATTCTGCAAAAACCGTAGGGACAACTGTAGGAGTGCACAGAAGAAAATGGTGTACAATGAGGGAATTGTAAACAGCAACCACCTTTTCCTCTCCTCCAAGTATCAAAAGAAACATTCTGATGTATCTGTGGGATTAGACAGGTGTTTCAAAGGTTTCACTCTCAGATTGAGGGACCTACATGACCTACATATGATCTACATCTCATCTTAGATATTCATAACCCCTTTTGGACCTTGATACAGAGCCAGGTCTTTATACTTCAACAAGTGACTGGAAGAACTATTGAACTATTGATTACATAAATATATGCAAGCTGCTAAGGGTGAATATGTCAGAAAATCCACAATGGGAGAGCACAGTAACTGAGTTAGAGACACAGTATAAAAAACCAAATGTAAAACAGACTTAGGAAAACACAATCTCCAGAAGCAAAGAAACTAATAAATTCATGAACTTTTTACAGATGGATCATTTCTCATATAGATGTTTTCTTGCTGGCAAGGTAACGAGCTTGTATTTGTCAAAAATAAGAAATCTATTTTAGAATGGTGTATAAAGTAGAATGAATATGAACTCACACAGTCAGACTTAAAGGCTAAAACTCTTGGTTGGACATACAAGAGACACCACAAAATAAGCACCCCCCCAGACCTTATGCTTTTGGGTTTCAGGATAATTCAGAATGTCTACTCAAATATATCCACCTGTCTATTGTTTTGCTGTCTACCTTAGTGTTTTTCAATACAAGCATAAAATCCCAATCAGTCTGTTTTTGCAACACAAATGCATGAGAATAGTGACTGCAGGAGCAAACAGAATCAGTTTAAATCCTGTAAGACAAGTGAATGATATTACTTCACAAGTATGAAATCTGAGATCTCTTTGCCTTTAATTTAAAAAACCTGTACCTAATAATCACATTAAAGTCTGTTTGGCATGCCAGACAGCTTTTACTTCCTCTGTTATTTTTACAATTTGAACGTCCTTTGTAGTTACTGAAATTAATTTATACCTTTCAGCAAATATTTTTTTTTTAACTTTTTATCTATAAGGGTAGGTATTGTGAAGTACAATATACTTCTATAATTTCATATCTCAGTGCTTCTTCTCAATTTTTGAATTCAGCAAAAGCTGACAATCATTATTATAAATCTTCACAAGGCTTAGCATTTGTCAAATCAAACAATAAAGATTTTGCAGAAATAGTAGTCTTGAAGCTCCATTCCATTCATTATTTGTACTCCGTTATAGGCTGTTCACAGTGCTTAGGAAATTCAAACATAACTTTTTTATTTTGTTTTAAAAGGTCAATTATTTCCTTAAGTATTGGAGGAAAGGAATGATAACTAACCCTGGAGCAACAAATTCAGCAAGGAAAATGGGTCAAAGAACAGATGTTTAGAGGATGACAGAGAGCAGTGGTACAGGTAACCAGGTCAGCAGGCAGGAACCCTGATTAGAGTTAACTGAACTCCATTTCCCTTTCATAATCAAAATACTTGAAAATCTAATTTCTAACACTAGACAATTTCAATAAAAGTGACTTTAAAAGCTGAAGAAGCTTTCAGTTGTGAAAGCAATAAGATTTCATTATACTAAGCCAGCTAAAAATCATCTTTATTGGAAAAGATTGCTAAATTCCCAATATGCACATATTAAAATGACAATTAGCAATTTAAGTAATTAAACATACTGATAAAATGAGCACAACTTAACCTCATCTATTTTGGGTTGATTATTCATTGGCTGTTAAAAGATGTCCTCCCGAAGAGAGACAAGATAAACATGTTCTATATTTAACATGACAAAAGTTAAAGTAATAAGCCTTTTTACAGTATGTGTGCACCACGGTTGCAAGCTTAACCTAGCTCTGAGCTGAAAAGCATAGGAATATGTTGCAAAGATCTTTATGCTGGTCTCACATGAGGCAGCATAAATAGAAACAGCAGAGCTGAATGAGCTCAGGGGCTCTACTGCATGGACATAGCTGTTTACTGTTGGATTTCGACTGGCACTTTCCCAGTGGCCTGCATCACATCATGTGGAGGTACCTGTTTGTATGGGGAATCTGGTAGACATACTCATATAATGGCCCTCATAGTAATCCTTATTTGTGCAGTATTTTGGGAAATAACAATTGTCAAACTTAAATGTCTACAAAACCCCAATTTGAATAGTAGTAGAAAAGAAAAAAACATCTGAAAGATTACTTTGTTCGGAATTACTCAATTTAAGAACAGTCAAGCTAAAGTATACACAGTGATTACTAACCCACTACAGTGACTATCTGGCTTTAATCTTACATTTTTAAAAATGAGTTCACACATGCTTCCAATTGTAGGGAAGGTTTTGTTTCCTCCCCCTTTCCTCCTAGATAGCTTGCACTTTAGCAGTCATAGACCATATGAAGAGAAGGACCTAAACCCAGGCTGAATCACTACAATGATGTTGTTACTTCAAGATGTTTGTCTAACCTGTTCTTAAAGGCCTGCAAATATGGACACTCCACAGCAGCTTATTCCACTGCTTTACCATCTCCATTATAATTTTTTGCCCCTTAATGTCTAACTGCAGCCTGTGATACAATTTGAGGTAATTACTTCTTGCCCTATAAAACGAATACATTGTACAAGCCCCGTCCGCTTTACAGTATTCTTTTTATGGAGTTGAATCCTCAGTTCATATTTTCTTTGAGTTCAACAACATGAATTCCTTCACAATCTTTCCTCATAGGTCAGACTTTAGAGACTTATTATTCTCTTTATTCTCATCTGGGCTCTTTATGTTGAATCATATGTTTAAGCGCAATTCTGAAAACTAGACACAAACCAAAGATGCAGATGCATGCTTACCATCCTCCTGCCTTTTTCACAACTCACTAGTTGTTGAATTGTATCTAACTCCTTATCTCTGCTAATCCCCATGGTCCTCCTGCTTTTTAAAAGCCACCTGTAGCCAGTTTTTTGCCATCTATTATTTGTGAATCTGATCACCATCTTGCTTTGCGTCCTTGCATACATTGTCTGTTTAATGTCACTCTAATTTTGCATCTTATTTTTCCAATTTGTCCTGACCTTTTTGAATTCTACTCATCTTCTAATATGCTTTTAGTTCCTCTTAGCTTTGTAGTATTTACATGTGCTCACCAGGTTGTGGGTATCAGTCATGTTCCAGCGAAATCAAGGAAGAATTTTTCAAGCTGAACAAATCTCTCTGGAAATGAATCTGACACACAAACATTTTGGCCCTTCTTTGTATATGAAAAAGTAGTATTAAAGCTCCAAGACTTAGAAACTTTGTTTCATATTGTTCCAAAACTCATTAACATAATGACAGAAGAAAAATTCAGAAATACACAAAAACCCCTCCAAAACAAATAAACCAACAAAACTAAGTTAAAACAATGCCATGAAACTGAAAAGTTCACAAAAGCCAAGAACACTCTCCTCAAGTCACTTCACCCTGCTTAAAGATTGCCAGTGGAAACAATATAGCTTGATGGAGGAATTTACTTTTTTTAAAAAAGGAAGGAGTTTAAGACAATTTAAAATGGAATTTCTTTCAGGTGGTTAGAGGGAATGAATTTCACTGATGCTCTTCTGGTATATATGAATTGCTTAAGCTTATTCTTTTAAAAGTATTGAAATATTTTCTAACCTTTTTTTTTTGCTGAGGAAGAAAGCTTTGAGACAGAAGCAAAAATGGAGAAATCATTTTGGACATGTGACCCATTTTTATTAACAACTATTTACCTAATCTACTATTAAAGGGGTTTGAATGCTTAAAACCCCATGGAAACAAGTACCCTGTACCTTGTCAATGTTTTCTACTCTAGTTCTCTAACTGTGAAAGGAAAACCAAGCCTTAACTGCTCTTGATACTTCAGAGGAGAAGAAACAAGCAGAAAGTGGTCTCAAGTTTTTAACCAGCATTTCCTGTGTCATGGAAAATGTCGGAAAAACAAACTGAAATTTGTCCTTGAATGTTTTTCTTTTTTAAGATCTAGTGCATTTGTTAGATAGTACATACTTCAAACTCCCTCTAGCTTGACTAATGTTAAATTAGCTGTAAGCAAGGGATTCCCAAACTCTACACAAGCTATTTCGGAACAGCACCTCATATACCAAAACTTACCTCTCTGCATCTCTCCTAGTGGAAACAAGGAACAGTTGTTCAGGCAGTGAACGCTGCCTGCACATGCAAAACCTCTTTTTCTGTGCATAAAGTTTAACAAAACCAGAAGTTTTACCTGCAGCTTTAGCGTAACATTTCTTATTCAACTATGGTGATGCCCAAGCAAAACAAGAATTCTTGCTGTAAACATAGGTGCGATTTTATGTCTTCTTCGACAAATATGAAGGATAACCTGTACATCTTGTTCAATAGCAGAATGGATATATCTGAAGTAGTTCCCCATTTCGACATTTCTGATACTGATACAGTAACAGTTTGAAATCCAGAGAAGTTTCCAGGAAGCTTTTGTTTAAGTGCTTCCTCTTAAAACCTAATCGCTGCAACTCTGCAACACGATGATAAAAGCAGCAGAAACTCTAATAAGTAGTCTATGTCAGGAAAGCTGACTTAGCATTATCAGCAGTGGGGAATTTTTAGAGAAGTAAAAACTTGTGTGGAGAACACTTACATTAATCATATAATTGGAGGTCATTGGAAGTAAAAAGGATTACACTTAGACCTTTCTCCACACATAAAAATACCTGAAAATTCCATTCTTCATACAAGAAAATGACAGCTCTTAGAACATACACCTTTTTTTTTTTCATTTGTCTTTCCAATTCACTGAAAAGAAGAACATGTTGCACAAGACTTCTCACCTAATGGAAGCAGCAAGCAAGCCTTGCTTTTCTTTTCCAGTACTGGATGTGTGCAAGTATGGTGGCCAAATATATTATGCAAAGGATTCTTACTAAAGAATGTTTTTACACCTGTTGCAAGGAAAAAAGCAGAAAATGGGTGCAAAAGGCAGTCTTAAGATAGTGTTGGTTTTCTGATGGGTATGTGTGGAATCATTCCACATGGTTTCAGTATCAAGCAAATTAATCAGTTTTTCCAAAGCAATCTCAAAAGATCTTTCCCATGCACACTACATACTACCACACCTGCTTAGTAAAATGTAGCATCTTTGTGATAAAGTCACTCCACTTCAGTAGTATGAATACTTCAGCAGTATGATAAACAACATTAAACAGAATAAACAAAGACTTAATTTCATTTGCACATCAGGTTAGTAATTTCTTGCTTACATTCACTTATTTGCAAATAATATGTGTTGTTTTAAAATGGTAAGAATGCAAATGGTTTTCTAGTATATGTGAGTAACAGAACTCCATAGATGCATTAAATCTTTAAGAGTATCTTCTAAAAATATCTTCTTGTCATTATATCAACAGGAGAAAAAAAAACCCACTTAAGTACACAAATTGCCCAGAAGGCTCTAATGGGTTACGTTTAACTCTAGCCAAAGGCTTTGTTTTCCATAATTTAAGATAATTCCTGAAATACAATAAAGAACATCTATTCTCAAAATGTACATCAACAGATTTAAACATTATTCTCATTAACCCGTCCAGAGCCTATAAAATAGGGTCAGCTGAAAAGGTTTTCAAATGGGCCTCAGCAGACACTATATCATGTTCTAGTGATCTATTGCTTGAAAAGGACAAGTCTTTTACAGCCTAGCCCCTAAGAGTTTTAAGATCATAACACTTAAAATCTTTAAGTACAAGTTTTCTTTGCTATATGGTACAACACTATAAAATACGAATTACAAGAATATTAATCATTTTACGCAATATCATTATTAACTGTGCTATAATCTAGAAAAAGGGGCTGAAATAGTATCACATGTATAACTCGTTTTAAAGTTTGTAAAGATATTTCAGTTTAATTAATGGAAACCACCTGTCTAAACACTATTAGCTCATTTACATTTTTTTAAGGACTGGCTTGAAACAGAAATGTAATCTTTAACCAAGTCACACAAACATTTGCTTGCAGTGAAAGGAGGTTGCTACAAAACCCAAAGTGCATTGTTTTTCTATTATTGGGTTACAGTAGCTCAAGGCTGTAAGCACCAGAATCCCCCACCCAGCTGATCAGTTACAGCTGTTAATTGTGGAGGGAGAGACTGGCTGACATCTGCTTCTTGTATAGTTAGTTAATGGTTCACTTCCAGGTCCTAAAAGGATTGTAGCCTCTCTCAAAAGACAATGTCGGCCCCCATATACGTCTGCCTTCTACACTGCCTGTCTTGTTCTGGTTTGTCACTCTCTACACAATGCAAATCTGAGTGAACTCACATCTGCCACTGATCGACCCAATTCGTGAGCAATCTTTTCCCATCGACCTGGGGTCCCCCCTGGGAACTTAACCATACTTCTTGTCAGCTGGCTGAGGTCCTCCTCTGTCCATTCAGGTGCCTGTAAAACATTTGTAAAACATTCATTACACTGGGATATTGGACATATTTTGTGAGGTAATATACTGAAAAAAAAATCTTCAAAAGAATTAATCAAATCATGTAAAAAAGATTAAATTTATAGTTTCAAGTATCTGGGTGCCATCTCCTTGTGCTGTTACTGAAAATCATAAAACCAACAGACCAACAGTAAGGTATTAAAAGCCTTTAATACTCAAAAAATGCATTTTGTAAATCATATACACTAACACATTTAATTTCTACATTAATTTATACATAATGTACATAATGCTATAAAACGCAATAAAGGCAAAAAGCAACAATACTTTAATAAAAGATTAAATCTCAGTTTAAGATGTAAAATTTTAGACATTTATTTCATTGCACATGCAAGATTTTTTCAGCAAAGACAAAGAAAATACCCTCATTTTTACATTTAAAAAAAGCCTCTCAATAAAAGAGAACAGTCATCTTAGCTTTCTGCCACTGTAATCATCCTATGTTTGAGCATTCTGGGATGATTCAGGGATGAAATCTGTTGATTCTAATGTTTCATTAAGACTATTAAACAACACCCCTTCACCCCACAGAACACGGTTATGCCACAAAACCAAACCGGATGCTTCTACCACCCACTAACCAAAAGATATAAAAATGTTTTGCTCTAACTACATAAGACAATCTGTTAAAAATAACTGTCTTCCTAACGGCCAAATAAAAATGAACAAAGCAAGGAACACACAATTAGAGCAGATTAAGGCATGAACTCCTGCCTACCTCGCAAGGCAAGACACAGTAACCATCTTAGACGTTTGCAGCATCTTTGGCAACAACCACAGAGTCGAATCTTTGTTACCATCAGTAGTTTGCCATTTTATTTACTTTTAAGGAATTCTTTTTGGCATACCTCTTCTAATCACCATTTCCGATAATGAACAGGCACATATCAAGCGGTTTGCATTACAGAGCCATCAGCACAGAACAACAGTCAGAGGTGAGTGACCCTAGGGACCATCTCCACCACTACAGCAAAGCTTCTCCCTGACACTAATCCTGCCTGTCATTCTCCCACTGTGCTCTAACCACACTGACATCCGCCTGCCGCACTGCAAGCTTAACGGGGCCCTTCCTGACTTTTTACTGTCTCCCCCAATCAATGGTTCAAGCGTGCTCTTTTCACCATGTCCAAATGGCAGCTTCACTCATAATCAAAGTGCATTGCTCCTGTTAAAGGGCTTCCCGAAAGGCTCCACCATTTGCATTCATTTGCAAAGCAAACTACTTTTATTCACTTTGTTCTGCTATCAAGAGTGTTCCCTGAAGCAGATAAATTGGCATAAATACAACCTGCCACTTAAAAGACAGTAAATAATAGCCAATAGTAGCAAGGATTTCATCAATCGTCCTAGTTTGGATCCATGTAGTCCTTTATTCAATGCTGAAAGCCTCAGACATCCATATTCGGATAGTTTTTAATACAAGTATAAAATGAATTATCTACAATGATTCAAACACAAAAAGCTTAAATAACGTATGTGTATGTGAGAGATCTCGCACATACATTACATGCATTATCATACAATTACACTCTGGCCTATAGAAGAAATTATAAATACACAGAAAATCTCCACATTACACAATAACCTTATTACTCTTATTGTATTAAACAAGTTAATATACTCGATATATCCATTTACTGTATTATACTCCATATATATAGTACTAAAATATTTCTCAGAGATTTTTAGAAGGGAAGATCTGGGGTACTTAATGTTCTATTTACAAAAATTTTCATCACTGTAATTTAAATAATGAATTATTCTAAGATTTTTAAAAGGTTAAAAGCCTTTTGTTCAAAAATTAGTCCAATTTTATACCTCAAAATTAGCCTTAATATGTAGCTGACTGTAACTTTCTATTTAATTTATATTAAAACTTTATGTGTGCTTTTTTCTCTGTGTGTGGGTGTGGGGGGTTTTTGTGGTGGTTTGTTGGGGTCTTTTTTGGGGATGGGGGGGTGGGTGTTGAGGGGGGGGGGTGTTTGCCTTTTTTTTTTTTTTTTTTTTTAAAAAAAGCATAAATTCGCAGCTATTCTCTCTTAGCATATCCAAAGCATATCTAAGCAATTACACATGGAAATCAAGATGATCTTTTCAGAGATGTACACGCATCAGAAGCTTTCTGGTAAGTCTTATTTTCAGGGGGTTTTGGTAAGCTTTGATTTTTCTATATGCTCAAAACTTTACTAACCATTTGTAAACATTAGAGAAGTCATAAGGTTATCTTCCTAAATAATGGGCAAATTAAAATCATTCTGTAGATCTGTAGCTAATTATATAGTTAATTCGCAACACAAGACTTCATTAGCTACATTAAAATATCAACTTGTTAATCTTATTTCAAGCTGACAGTAAATTTAGAATGTGAAGATCTAAAACATTTATAAATTTGGAAAATCTTTGAAAAAGCCTTTAGAAAATCCATTCTCAACTGCTAAAGCTGTAAAGAGCTTTTGTGAATTTGCAATTCCTCAGCAACAGTTAATTGTGTCTTTAGATGCAACAGCGCCTACTGTGATGCAACTACTACAAGCAGCTATGAGGGTGGTCATGGTGTGAATGTATTCTCCCTGTTCTAATCTGTAGCCAACTGTAACTGCGAGAGTCAAATGAATGCATAAACATACTGCTTTGTCACCTAAAACCATGTGTGTCCAATATTACTGAAACACTGGGCCAAAATTCATCTCTACAGTACAGCAATGGAAGACACCACATGGTGAGGGGACAGCTGTTGTTACTATACAAGCATTCAGATTTTGCATCAAAAAAGCCCCGTTCTGGGATTAAGTCCCCATACTGAATACAAAATCAAGAGTACAGAGTTATGGTCTTTAAAATGAAAATAAACTACAAGTGTAGACATAAAAAATTTATAGCATTCCCATAAATAATAATCCTCTAACATGGTTTATCATACATATCTGGCAATATTGAAGGATTAGTTCACCCAATCCACTATGCATTTTCTATAGAAAAGAAATATGAATGTGGTTTATTGTTTATCATCACTCTTACATGTACACCTGCACATAGCAATTCCATACCACTTATTTCAGCATGACAGAGTGCTACATTATTAGGATTTTCTAAATGAGTGTCTCTATTTTCAATTACATTAAAAGCAAATTTTTAGACAATAAAGCATTTATTTTCAAGAAAACAGTCTGACTTGTTTAGACCTGTTAATATTAATAAGTATAAAACTATATACCCTTTTATTGATAAAGTTGGGAAGTGGCTAGTATTTGAGAGTTTATATAGAAACTTTAAAAGTTATTTATATTGACTTGACAATATGAGATAATTGGATTTTTTTAGATTAAATTTTAGCTTTAGACCATTTCTTCCCGTCTTCAATATACTGTAGATTCAGTTAAAATCACTACTGTGTAGAAGTTTGGATAATGTTTTCAGTCTAGCTAGGATTTTGTGTTTTGCTTCATCTAATCCTGGTGATTCACTGATTTGAGCATGTCTAGTCCATGGGCTTGCAAATAAACCATGAGGCAGCATCTATTTAAAAAACACCTGTGCAAATGTTTGTAGAACAAGGGTCCAACAACTTGTAGAACAAGTAACTGTACAAAAAACATGTAAAAGTATTCCTGATTTAATTTCTTGCCCATGATGTCTTAATTTTCTTACATTATCCTTCCATATTCTTACAATTTCTTGCTTTACCTAAGTGAAAGTAAAGCAAGTCTGAAATCAGTCTTGTTTTATCAAGTCTAATACACATCTGGCATTGTGATCCAGCTATGGCTCAACAATAAGGATCTGCTACAGTTCTAAAGATGTCTTGTGAAGCTCTAAAGATCTGCTAAAGGCTATTAATGATCTGAACTCATATTCAAAGCCAGAATATGTTCACATAACACTTTGTTCCTTCAAAGCCATCACTCAAACCCCATTTCCATCAACACAACTTTTATTAATTGAGCCAATAAAACCATAGGGACAGCTATACTGTTTCAGACCAATGGTCGAGGTAGGCCACTAAGCTCATTATTTGTGCCCAGGGAGTGCAGCCGCAGAAAACTTTACAATATATTTTGTGATAACAAGAAGGACTATTTATCATTCATCCTTTCCAGTCCTACTCTGCTTTTTAAAAAACAACAGGGGCCATATGCAGATACTAAGAAAAAGACAAGCATATAGGCTACCTGTATTTCCCCTAATATTTTCCCCAACTCCAGCTATTTTCAGCTCAAGGCTTATGTATTTTATCTATTTAGTAACCCTCAATGAATTTCTCTTTCAATATTTTTTCAGTTTCCCCTGAACTATGTAAACCACCTGGATTTGCAACACCATCGTCATGAGGAGTTGCACACATCTGCTACCCATTGTACAAGGAACCACCTTATTTTGTCCATTTTGAACCTGGCTCCTGCTGGCTTTGATGACACTTCGCTCTTGCCTCTGAGCGAAGAACCAGCAAATAATCTCTGTCTACTGACTTCCACGTCACTTGCAACTTTGTCCAAAATATCCCTTTATAGTACTCCCCCATAAATTGTCTCTTCCTGGCTAAAAAGTCCAAGACTATTCAGCTTGTTTCTCATGTAAAGTGCCATTTTATGCACAACACTGCCCTTCATTCCCTTTTCTAAAACCACCTGCAATTCCATTATAACCAGCCTCTTTGAAATGAGATACCAATCTGCACAGAGCAGGACTAATCATAAGCTTATACAGTGGAATAAGGATTCTTCTGTTTTGCTGTCTATTCCTTTCTCAACAATTTCTAACATTTACGTTGATGTTTTGAATGATACTGTGCCGATATGCTGCAGTTCTTCAGTGTCTGTTTCATATTCATTATTCCAAATAATACTATCATTGATAAACTCTCACCTCAAAGCTCACCTTCTCACCATATTATCATGTTCACTCTACTACGTGAAACCACTGAACAGCACAATTCCTAGCAGAAACCCAGTGAAACTCCACTGCTAACCTTGCTCTACTAAAAGAGCTAATAATTTCAACCCTCCATTTCTCATCCTTTACCTAATTACTTATCTGGGAAAATATACTTCCTGTTATCCCATGACTGCTTTCTTTCCTTAAAAGCCTACAAGCCTTGTTAAACTCTTCTGGAAAATCAAGTGGACTTTATCAATTAGATCACCTTCTCCCTGCATATTCCAGAGGGCTTAAGGCAGGCCTTCATAGAAGCAATGTTCAGGACTCCAGGCAGGTCGTATTTCCTTGGTGCTCACTAATTCTATGCTTTATTTCAGTTTTTGATTGTGCTCCCTAAAGAGATGTCAGATGTACAGGCCTGTAAAGGTCCCTGAATTCCACTGACAACTTAATAAATAAATAGAATGACACACTTGCCATTTCAGTCCTCAGGCACCCAAGAAAATAAACAGTTAACTGAATTATTTAATCCTTAAAATTTTTTTAAGCTCTTGGTTGCATATCCTCTGGCCCCAGTAACTTAAATAATTTAGTCTTAAACAATATATTACAAATTAACTTTAGAATTTTTCAAAGCAACTACATGTAAATATAAAGATACAAGTAATTATCTTCACTTATATCATAAGCTTGTCAAGATAATAACCTAATCATAATGACTTTTGTTTTTACTATTCCTCACACAGGAATGCCTTCAGCATTAAAAGCATTAAAATATTAAACAATATACATAAGTAGATAACAGCTCTTAGAGAAGAGTGAGAACCTAGGAAGAGAAGTATGAAGTTTCATCTGCCTCAGTATCAGGTCTTTTACCATGTGCAAATGTTCTAGGAGAACAAAATTCTTTACCTCACAGCTGCCCCCGACCCGGATTAGGTATTTCCCAGGCATGAAGTTGAATCCACTTCTGGTTACAAAGCCAATGATGAAGCTGTCCACTTTCCTCATCCCATTTTAGCTCGTAACATTATAAACTGGCTTTCTACACGCATTCAGTTTCTCACTTTTTGCCACACTCTGCTGCCTTTTCATTCCTCCATCCAGTATATTTCTGCGCTGTTCTATGGTTCTATACATAAAATAGGAGGGAGAAAGCAAAAAAAACCCCTAAAACACTACCAGAAAGCAGTGTGGTTTCTTTAGTTTCTAAACACACAGTTGAAGACAATTTTTCTGGAAAAGTCTGTAGGAAAAGACAGGACTCCTCAGGAGAGATTTTTCTAGACTTTGCCTCTTTCAGAATAGGCATTTCACAGACATTTCAATTAGTGCTGCCCAGAATAATTCTGCATCACCCCTTGCAATTCACCACACTATAGACCATTTCCAGTACCGAATAAATCCTTGCAGATATAAACGAAACTCCTCTAGTGACATTTTGCAATAACAGAAATTTATCTGTTTCCTGTTCTTTAACTAAGCATTACTCTAAAGATCTTCCCTTTCATCTTATCATTACTTTATCTCTGTAAGAAGTCTTGCTGACAGATCCTGTCAAAAGCTTTATAAAATCCAAGTACACTGTAAAGCTCTAATAAGGCGGCATAACTTTTCTTTAAATTTGCGCTGACTTTTTACTATTATTTTAAAATTGGGACATCTAATAGTATCATTCATTTCATAATTTCAAAAAATTACTCAGTTTGGAATTCATGCTAACCAGTCTGTCCTTCCCAGAATCCTCAATGAAGCTCAAAAATTGGTATCCTATTTCCAGCTCTCATTTCAAGGCTCATTTAAGTAATTGCTAAAATATTAACAGTGGTATTAAATGGATTGAATATTAAGAGTTCTTTTTAGGTCAGCTAGTGGTAAAGACCATTTTTCCAAGCAATTTTTTATTTATCAACTTCAGATGAATGCTTCAACCTAAAACACCTCCCTCCCCAATACATGTCTTCAATACATTATGTCAAAAACTCTGTAAACTCCTTTGTAGTAAACACGGGTGGAAAGGACTTTTAGCCCTAGCATCTTCTTGAAACTGCTTTGTATTTTGATCATCCACTACGTCAATAAAGTCTGTAGCAGTGTTCCTTCATGTGTTTTCTTTGAAAAAAAGCATTATTTTTTTTTGTTTTGGGCTTATCTAATTTTGGATTTGCATTTGACTTGCAAATCTTACGCTCTTTCACATAAGCCTTTCCATTCTGAAGCTTTTTCCCCCCCAGTTAAGCAGCTATGTTCACTTTTTAGTCTGAGACAAGGATAACTTAATTCCAGTAAAATGGGTATATATTAAATTGTTCCACTGCCTACCATAGTGATTATTCACAATTTTGACAATTTCTTTTTTTAAACTTCAAGCAGCCTGTTGACCCATCTTAACCGCATGTCAACAGATGATTTTTAAACATTAAAAAAATAAAATTAAAGTTTACTTTGAGAGTTTAAGCTATTAGAAACCAAAATGCAAATATGCCCATAACTGTATAATGTCACTATATCAGCTCCCCTATGTTTTAGGAAAAGCAAAAACAGTTGCCATCTATTCAGAAACATTAAATAAAATCTTTATTTATAAGTACACTTCACAGCTAATGCAGGTCACAAAGGAATTATTATTCAGCTTTCCTCACTCTTAAACTATGCATCAGTATATACCTATATATATATATTGCTTATTTAACTTCAGCAGGAAGCCTGAGTGAATAACAGATTCTCCCACTGCCACCTTTGGCAGTATTACATGGTGCTGCCAGGCTATTCCTAGACTTCTAATAAGTCATACCTTAAGACTGAAAAGTTTGTGTTTCTAACAGATAGACAAAAAGTGAGGGAGGAGGATAAGAAATAAATATAAATCAAGTTAAGAACCAGCTACATGAAACAGTAAGGTAATTTTTTACAGTTACGACTATATTCAGAAAGTTGCAGATACTCGAAAAACAGCAGTAATCAGTCATCCGCCAGAAAACGTGGCAAAAAGTGACTTAAAAATGAAGCACTGGATGAGCTATACACTGACAAGATGATTGCTATTATACTACATTAATTCCAATGTTTCTGGCTTTCAATTCTAGCCACTGGCCCTTCTGTGTCTTCCTCCCAGACTGAGTGGCCCTTTAAATAACAAGTGTTTTCTCCCATGAAGACACCTGCTAAGTTAAAGGTCACTCTCCAAGTACCAGTAGCTACCATTTCAATGCTGCACAGCAGTGTGAGGAGTGAGGGACTGCGAGAAACAGCCCTGCAAACACCAAGGTCAGAGAAGGAGGGGGAGGAGCTACTCCAGGTGCCAGAGCAAATTTCCCTGCAGCCCACTGAGGAGATGATGCTGGAGCAGATACCCATGCTGCAGCCTGTGGAGGACCCCACACTGGAGCAGGTTTCTCCTGAAGGACTGCAGCCCATGGAGGATCCATGCTGGAGTAGGCAAAACTGTAAGAAGGAAGGAGTGGCAGTGAGGAACTGTTACAGACTGACCAAACTCTCCATACCCCATCCCCTCTGCGTCACTGGGAGCAGGGAGGAGGTAAAGGAATTGGGAAAGGAGGAGTGAAGTTGAGCCTTCAACTTCAAGGGGAGTGGAAGATGTTTTAAATTTGGTCTTTGTTTCTCACCATTCAACTCTATTTTAACTGGCAATAAATTAATTGCTGCGTCTGTTTTGTCTGTGACAGCAATTGATTACTTGTTCTCTTTTACCTCGACCTACAGGCTTTTTCATTTTTTCTCCTCCAGTCCTGTTAAGGAGAGGGAGGGTAAGAGCCGCTGGGTGGGCATGTGGCAGTCAGCCACAGTAAACCCACCAGAGAACCATTAAGTCACAAATTACAGCATCCTGGTTTGTATTTCGGAGAAGTTTTGGGGAAGAATTCTTTCGTGATCACCCCTCAAAACCACAGGAGTAGGAATAGAAGATTACCAGCATCTACGATTGCTGTTGATGGTTACAACAGCACAAATACCAGATTTAAAGTAAAACTCTGCTAGCTATACAGTAATCTGCAACTCTACCTCCACAAGAAATAAATTTTAAAATTGTTATATATAATAAAGTAAATTGGTTGGATTTCCTACACTAATCAATGATAATTTTAGGTAAAGTTATTGGTTTCTAGTCAATAGGTGATTTCTAATCAGTGATCTAGGTACTTCTGAAAAATCCATACACTTTTTTTTTTTTGAGTAGCTTATAACAAAGGAAAATCGCCCATCAATGTCTAAAGATGTTACTGTCATCTCTTTTAAACAGCAGCACGTATTGGTTGTCTTTGCTGAAACAGTGAAGCCCTTTCACAATCACAAAGGTTCAAAGAGATCACAGATAAAAATGACCAACACAGATAAAATGAGCATATGTGAAAAGGACACAAAACCAAGAACAAAGTAATTAGAGCGTAAATGTCCTCATTTAAAGTTAGAGAATAATTACTCCCTACACATTCCTCAAATAGTATCAGAAGCCTAAATAAACTAATGAACTTCCTACCCTTGGCCTTCTTTAACGAGAGGTATTTTGAAGAATCATTTGTATTTCCGTTTTTCTTGATCAGGAAAGACGTAACTTATATCTGATGAATGTTTCTCTCAGAGTACTTTCTTTTAGTCAAATCAAACTGACATTATCCTCGCATTCTTTGAGAATGGAGTTAAAAGTCAATAAGTAAATGCATACCACTTAACAGAATCACAGAAGGGTTGAGGTTGGAAGGGACCTGGAGGTCATCTGGTCCAACACTTTGCTCAAGCAGGGCCACCTAGAGACAGCTGCTGAGTACCATGACCAGATGGCCTCTGAGCATCTCCAAGGAGGGACACTCCCCAACCTCCATGAGCAACCTGTGCCAGTGCTCTGTCACTCTCACAGTAAAAAAGTGTTTCCTGATATTTCAGAGGGACACTCACATTTGTGTCCATTGTGCCCCTTGTATCCTGAATCACAAAGCCCTGTTAAAACAGTTAAATTTGGGTTCATTCCAGCCCTAAGGTACAGATTTTCATGAAACAAACATCTCTTCTATATCCATAAGGATTGGACACCAGAAAAAAAATGGTAATTTAAGAGTCTGATTCTTGGCAAAGATCAGCATATCTAAGAACTTCATGAATCTGGCAATACAAATGGGATGGCATTAAATAAAGGGCATGATCCTTTCAACTTATACATAACTGAAAGCTCATCAACTGGAAGTGACACAAAAAGAGCCAGGTTTACTGGTAGAAGAGTGACTATAAACTTCCAGTGTTAATCAGAGATCAAGAAAGCAAAAGATACTACCAAATGGATGACATAAGGTCCTTCCAGAGACACAGAAGATCTAGCTTCAGAAAATAAAAAAAAAAAAAAACAAACCCACACACTCTGTAGAGCAAGGGTTTTTTTTGCTTAACCCAGAATGGTTTTCTGATCCTGCTCACACCCCTACACCCAGTTACACGAACCTAATAGACTAACACATTACAGAAGTGAGACATGAGCATTCAAGAGTTAATTTACTACAAATTCAGGCTGGAAGTTAGAGAATGCTTCAAAGTGATTTTCAGCATGCTAAAAGGACCTGGAGGGACTTGCATTCAGAGGGGAAGAGAAAATACAAATCCATTCTAATATGGAGCTTGTTCCATAGCAAGTTCCCTCTGGTATCAACATAAAAACATGTTAACTATACGTTAGCTAGTTATTTGCAACGCATCAACTCAAATACCTTTTTCAAAAAAAGGAGCTAAAGCCCAAAAGTAGTAATACACATCTGAAAAAGGTGTCATTGCCCTACAATTAATGTTTCCACACTTCAGGTTCTACCAGGCTTTGATTCTAGATGTAATACAAAGCTTTCTTTAACCTATAGCCATTAACATGACCAAATACATGCAGGAATGTTTCAAATACCTACCCACATTAACCATAAAGCAATCTGAATATTCCTCCCCTTCCTAGAGATTTTTTAAAAACATGAAAAATTCTTCAAATTATGACATATTTTTATGGCTTTTAAAATGAAATTGTTCTGTCATATTTACACAAAACCCAGCTAATTTTTTCTTTTTTTGTTGGTCATCACAGCAAAAAAAGGTTACTTCTTGGCACATTCTCAAAATCAAGTCTAGTTTTCCATCATACAAGCCAGAGGAAAAATGTCACAATTAAATGGTTCATAAATATAACACTAAAATTACTGTTTAGGTTAATGTAATAGATTTAAACAGGAATTAAAATGTAGTTTTTAATTGCATATTACTACTTAAATGGTAGTACTTAGCGGAAAGTGTTAACTCATTTATTTTTTAATTGTTAGCTGCTCCAAGGCAATTGTTTTAACGGAGAAAAAAGTGAGAAGCTCTCCAGTAAATTTGATTGTAGGACACTCAGGCATGCAGATCAAATGAACTATAGGCTGAATAGGTAATTAGTTTTGGCCTGTGATACATTAATGCGGAGACAAATTCCCAAAGAAGGCGAAGAAATGTTTTTCATTTGATTTTCTCAAAACACCATTCTATTTGAATTTCTAAATGTAGTTTGAAAACTATTTCCATTTGATATAATTGCAAATCTTCTGAAGCGCACAGGTCAATTAATTCTTCAGGAAAAAAATTTTGAAACTTTCATAAACTTCAATAAATAAGTGCATATGATAGTAAGTCCTCAACAGACTGCAGGTTGCAACTTTTTTCAGAATTACTAGATACATTAAAAATCTTTGGCCATGCTGTTAAATTCACTAGAGAAGATGAGCCCAAAGGCATGCAGATGCATTAAAGCCTATGGATTAGTCTTTATTAGTGAGGAGTGTTTTTCCTTGCAAGATTATTATTTGTCTCATGAAACACTACGTAGACTAAGCAAGTGTCAAATGTTTAACAGCACTGGGCTGTTATATATTGGGCTGTATATCTCTTCTTTAATCCACTTCAGTATAACATGGCATATAATGGGTATTTTGAAAACATTAACACAGGATATTAGAAAATATTCAATACACTAAATCATCCTCAGTCTTATAGACTATGTCATAGAGAACAAGATATCACCACATGGCTAATCCTGCTGACTGACTGCTCCACAGTCCTGTCCCTTTCTGTATGTTCTGTCCTTTGTCCAGCTTTCCTGGCACACTTTATCATAAGATAGAGATCTTATCTCAAGAACTTTTGGATTTGTTTTTTTTTAACCTTGGTCTGTGGCTGGCAACTTGTTTCTCCTACCTTCATTCACCTTCAATAGCTTTTCTCATATGCACAGCTTTTCCTTCCCATAATTTGTGGCCATTTGAAAAGGTATAATTAATGCCAATCTCATTCTTCCTCTTCTTCACTCACTTTCTCAGTACTGGGCAAGTCTTCCAAACAAGGACAATAAAGAAAAAGCCCAAGGCAGCAAAATATTGCTGATACTGTCAGATACCCAGTTAAGACCAGTATAGTTAAAAAACCCAAATACACACATACTAGAAGTTACTAATTTACTAGGTTATACTTGTAATCCATATTGGAAATCTGGATTCTCTATTGGCATTATTTTCTTTATAGAGCTGTTCCAATCCAGATTTCATGTCTGTGTTTTAAAAAAATAACAAATCCAGACACACAGTTTATCCCATGAGTAAAAAGGGAACACCACTAGGAGAACTTTGGATGGTCAGAATGCTGATGTTCCCTTAAGAGAGGTCTACGGAAAAATTCTGATGCTATACAACGCATCAAACCTGCTACTTTCGTAGGCAAATGCATGCTCACTTTGTGAAAGTCTGAGGGCTGCAGCAAAACACATATTTTTCCATAGTAATCAATGGCAAACAATGCAAGAACCTCCACTCCTTCACAATTTACATCTCAAGGACAGTCACTGTATTTCAGAAATTCTGCCTTTTGGAAATTACGGGAGGCACCCTCAGCAATACAACAAACCAGCCTCAACTGCAATGTACCATTCCTCACAGCGTGCCGTCATTAAGAGTGCTCTCTTCTTTTGCAGGCTTGGGTAAGTAATATATTATCCAGTAGCATTTTATAAATAATGGTTCAGGCCACATAATTTGCATCCCAGTTCAAAGTGTACTTAACTACAAATACGGGCACAACTCCTATTCATTTAAATGCAACGCAATTGCATGCTCAAGTGTGCTGAACTGAGGTTTTGAAGACTAAAGGTGATATTTCCAAGCCTGCATGCTGCCTGTCAAAAACTATACAGAAAATGGCTAATAACTAGATTGAGATTCTCTGAAAATTCCTAAGTGGCAGAATGCTTACATCAGTAGTATTAAATCATTCCTTGGTGAGGCAGGATTACATATTTGGCTTTTGTTTTCCCAGTAAAGATAAACATCTCTCACATTATTCAGTTTATTTTTAGTTGCTGGGGTTTACCCTAGATTACAGTTTCTGGGCAATTTCTATAAATAAATTTGACTGAACCCCACTATAGTCATGGCCTCAGGAAGAAAAGGAAAGCAGCAGCACTGTGCATTGTAAAGGAAGGTAAGATGCCGAATCTAATCACATTTTAATTGGTTTTTCTGGAAAATACAATATAGAAACATCAATATTTATTTACATTTATAAATTAAAACTAGATTTATTTGAAGCTAACTTCATTCTCCAATTCAAAGATAGCTAAACTCATACTAAGAAACATAACTATTTTGCAACAGTCTGCACCTTTCAAATTCACATTAAAAAGACAGAAAGAGCAGCAGCGAATTGCACTACAGAAGTTGGTGCCATAAGCAGCAAATTATTTCTGATCCCTGTTGAGGATCCTGTGAAAAATCCCATTTCAGGGATATTTATCATCCTTGCCTCTCATTTATAGGCAAAATTCCGAGGATACACTGTGTCAACACTGGACTGCTCGCTCTCCCTTCTGTCAGGAGCAAGCGCGGCAAGGTCACAGTGATTAACCAGCTTTCACATCTTCCTCCAGCTTCTATCCCTTACATGTGCAAGTACAGTCTCTTCCTTATGCTTCTCTACTCTTCCTTTCATAGTTGAGATAGGAGTGACTTTGTTTTGGGAGGTGACAGGAAGGGAGCACTACCAAGGAAAATCAGGATTTCCACAACCCCCTGACCCCAGCCGGGTTAAATTAGAAAAATATCTGATGAGACTGCTCTGTAGTTCTCCCAGGCTGACAGAAGATAAAACCAGTGCAATGAAGACTAATATTTACAAAGGCATTCCATAGATTCTTGCAAATTTATGTAAAACAGCTATTAGCTTAGGGACAGAAGAGTCACTCCCAGTGACAAGAGGCAGATTTTCAGTGGTTGACTGGGAAAGATCAAGTTCCTGTTTCTCCTTACAGGTACGAAGTTTCTCTTATGTCAGCTATCATGTCTTTCTGTGATAGACAACTACCACATCAATCTCAGAAACGAAACAGGGCTCAAGACCAGAGTTAAATTAAGAAGTCCAACCTGAATTATAAAAGTTCACATAACAGAAGCTATATAACCCTAGTTTGGACCCAGGCAGGTGTTTAAACAGAGGTTGAAGCGCTGCCCAGTGCAGAAACATTTTTAAAACCCTGTGTGTTTGTCTACCCAGATTAAACACTTTGCACAATTAACTTGAGCTTTTAGGTAGTTTTCAACTGACAGATTCAAAAAACTGAGGACTACATACAGAAAACACACATGTAAAACATCTACAGCACAGTGTTGAAATCGGTGAAGAACCTATGCTACTATATTTAATAAGACGGAAAGTTTAAAAACTCAATCAAGATCAGGAAGTATCAGGCCAGTGTCAACTGTATGGTCTTAATTCAATACGTATGCACGGTTGATTTTTTTTTTTTTTTTTTTTCAAACTAGTGCATTAGTGTTTGTATAACATATTGTTACTAACTTTAGGAAATGTCCTTAGGGAAGTATATATTTTGGCAGTTTGTTTCCTTTGCAATCTAGACTGAACTTTTGTTGTGCTGTGAAACATACTGTTTCCAAAAAAACTTTTTCCCTAGCTGTCATAACAAATAATTTCTCTATATCATTTAGATGCTTTTTAATATTCTCCTTAAAGACTCACAGCATGACTTTCCTGCCTGCACAGATTACAATACCTCTCCACCCAAACTAGCCAGCCTAAGCATGCCATATTTGAGAGAATATTATTGTACTATGTATTCTATAAATACACCATTACTTTCTATAAATACAAGAATAAATAAAGTTTCCTGTGCTTTGTCAACCTATTCAACCTAATAGGTTGAAGAGATAAAGGCAGAAAAGAAAATACAAGAACGCCACATACTTACACAGCAATTGTTCAGTTACTGTTTATTCAGAGTCTTTAAATATTCCTGACCTATTTTAGGCAAAACTCCATAATTCTTGGTTCAATGCTCACTACTTCTGGCATTTGTCCCAGTCAGAACAACTATCTTCTCTGAATCTATCGCTAGGAAAATTTGGTTTGTTCACTTTGTGTTCACAAATAAAATTTATTCTTCGATGTATATCTGCCATAACACTGGAAAAACCAACTAGTGTGGTGCTAGTTGAAGAATATATCATCATCATCCTATAACTTTATTCTTAAGAAAAACTGAGGATTAAGAGCATTGCATGTTCAATACTGCAGATGAAATTAGATTTCTGACCCTAATGATTTAATATTCACAGCTCAAAAGCAGAGAGGTCTTATTCTAGATTTAAAGATTTGGGTCACCCTCTCCAAGGAAAACTCAATAATTAAAAGTAATCTTTTTTAAAAAAAAAATAAAAAAATCACATTTATTCTCTCCTTAAAGCTATTCAAGTCCAAAGTAAAGTCCACAGAGGCCTAAATATTTAAGACAGAAGCCTGAGAGGAAGGTTATTGCCCCCCAGTTCAAGAAGGACAGGGAACTGCTTGAGAGAGTCCAGCATAGAGCCACAAAGATGATTAAGGGAGTGGAACATCTCCCTTATGAGGAAAGGCTGAGGGAGCTGGGTCTCTTTAGCTTGGAGAAGAGAAGACTGAGGGGTGACCTCATTAATGTTTATAAATATGTCAAGGGTGAGTGTCATGAGGATGGAGCCAGGCTCTTCTCAGTGACATCCAATGATAGGACAAGGGGCAATGGGTGTAAGCTGGAACATAGGAGGTTCCACATAAATGTGAGGAAGAACTTCTTCACAGTGAGGGTAATAGAACACTGGAACAGGCTGCCCAGAGAGGTTGTGGAGTCTCCTTCTCTGGAGACATTCAAAACCCACCTGGACATGTTCCTGTGTGACCTGACCTAGGTGTTCCTGCTCTGGCAGGGGGATTGGACTAGATGATCTTTTGAGGTCCCTTCCAATCCCTAACATTCTGTGATTCTGTGATTCATTTAATGAAAGATGATTCAAAGAGTAGATAAATCTATTGTTTCTAAACAAAATTAAAAATAGACAAATTGGCTAGAAATATGCCAAATACACTAATTTTTTAGAAATAGACTGCTCTGGTTCAACAGACACATAAAGAAACAAAAAGATTAGTCATAAAACCAACCAAAACACTGGCTGTTAAGTATGATACTTGAAAAATTCAAAGTTTTTTTAGCTTTTTGTTCATTAGGCTGGTTGACTTGGTTGCTAGCAAAGAGGAGGAGAAAGAGGAATAGAACCACTAATACGTATGTATGGGACAAAAAAAATTACACAAATATTTTAGAATAATCAATGTGCTCATCCGCTGCTTTGGTAAATCAAGTCCTGTTTCCTACTTCACAAATACAGTATTTAACAAAAGGGTGCCTTCTCCACACTGTCCCAACTGTTATTGTCAATATTTTATCAATATCATTCTGCTGCACAGAAGCAACACATATACATTGTTCTGCACCTTCCACTGACCTCAGGCAGAAGCCCAAGTATATTATATAGATAGACTTAAAACATCCATTTTAAAATCTATGTGTATAGATTAAGACTAATAACACTAATGTAAATATGATAACTGTAGGACTTATCTATAGGATATAAACTGTAGAGTTATTTTAAAAATGCAAACCCCAATATTCTACTCAGGCTGAGTCTGCAACATTTGCAGTGACACAAAGCATAATAAACCACAGGAAAGTCTGGAGTCTTCTGACTTAACACTTTCAGTACAACTTCAATGCAGATTTTGGGATTTTTTTTTTAAAAAAATAAGTATCTTTTCAGTGGCACTGTGTTGCTTAAGCGTTTGGTAATAGAATACTGAGATTTTCACCTCAGGGTTACTAAATTCAATATGGCCCAGATCAATAGTGACTCAAAGTCATCACCATCTGATGAGAGTTTGGAGCTCAGGTTAAAATGTATTATGAGCTTAGACTAGCTCCTAGTGAATAGCTTCATAACTGACACTAACAGGTATGGTTGCTGGCAGTCTCAACATAGAGCCTTAAATTCAATGGGCACACAGAGCGATCTACTTTCTCAACCTACAGCAATCCCTCTGGGTCAGGGTTGAGGCACAATAGCAGGACGCCACAAGGAATCTCCAGCTGCTAGTTGCTTACTTGTACCTGTCCCAGGAATAAGAGATTTAGAATACACACACTTTTCAGATACCATATTTGTTTCACTGCTTAGAAAATTAAGTTTTTTCAAAACTAGATGACCTCAGGTAGAACACTAAAACCCTTCCCCTCAAAGACCAATTTACTAAAACATCTGGTTTACACAGTACCTTAATCCTGCTAAGATACAAACTGCTTGCTTAAGGAATTAACATTTTTTAAAAGCCTGGAAACTGGATTCAGGTAATCCATCATATGACATCTGATTAAAACAAGCACCATGTTATTTGCTACTAAAGAAAAAGCATACTCAGATTTCAAAGCAGCACAGATGTGGGAAGATTCAAGGCAGAAGAGAGCAGGTGGCAGGCTAGCTGGCAATTATCAAATGTGCAAGATTATAACATGACTAAGATTTAATTGTCAAAGCTATACTTTTTAAACTAACAAAATAATAATTTAGCATTTGTACAGCATTTTGCCTTTTAATGTTATAAGGCAGAGAGACCTCTTTCTTACATTTGAGAGTGATTTTATATCATTGTTCCACATCAAATAAAACCTTTGTGATTAAAAAGCTTCCTTGATTATCAATATCCTATCTATGAAACACAGTGCTTTGACAGCCCAGGTTGAGAAAAACAAAAACACAAACTGCATTTTAACCAGTTAACCAGAAGAGAGTTCAGTACAAAATGACCACTGCCTACAATTCAACAATTGGAAAAAACGGTAACTACTATGTTTCCAGCATCTACCACTAAATTGCGTAAAAATGATGCTTATGTATAGTTTCGTTTCACGGTATTTTTAATAATCCTAATTTAAGGATTAAATTTAAGGAAAGTGTAGCAAACGCAGGAGATCTATGTTATCTAAACTTCCCAAGCTCTGTGCACAAAAATAGTTTTTACTGCTCCTGCTTTAGTAAAATCAAGCCAGGTGCTCCTGCAATATCAAAACCACCCAAATGCCAAGTGCCACAGGATAACATTAAAAACAAAAATAATGAGAAACATGATTTTCTACCCATACATCTGGTCCAGCTGGAAGGGATCAAGCACTGTCTTTCTCCACCTTTATCTCCCCTTTACAGAGCAAGCAAATATCAACAGGTCAGAAGTATTCACCCCTCATTGAGGCAGAACATGGAACTCTGTCTTCAGAGACAAATGAGGAGATTCCAGTGAAAGAAGATGAGCAATCTGTAAACCAAAAAGAATTATAATCCTGGTCCCACTGAAGATGATAAACCTCCCATTGATTTCTCAAGGGCCAAGATTTTAATGCAATGACATTATTCACATAAACAATGAACTCTCATGAAAACAATGTGTGCTACAAATCATGTAAAATCAAATCAGAACAAAGAGTATGAGAGAAATCCCACTGGGAGAGAAATTACTTGGCAATGATTCATCAATAGAATGATTCCAGAAATGACAAATAGATGTATTCTTGCATGAATACTTGCAGAAAGGACAGAACAAGATCAGATGCAACAAAACATGTCCTCCAATAAGTTGCTCTTTTTCCTTGCAGCTCCACAAAATAGGTTGCCCAACAGGAAAGTAAAGGGTTAAATGGTTACAAAATAATGCAATAGTGGCTTAACAACATATGCAGGCCACAAAATAACGCAACCTAGAAGGAAGCCCAGAGTAACATACCCTCTAAATTTTCCTTAATTCCTAACAAGCATACACAGAACACTTTTTCAGTCACTTTTTGGTGACAGCTAAAGAAAGAAAAAAAAAAAAAAAAAAAGACCAGAAGCTGAAGCTAAATAAAGGTACTTAGCTTCTCTTAACAACCTGAAAGAGTACAATCATTCAGTGACAATACAAAAATGATTTTAGAAATAAACTTTTTCAGTACTTGCTTTGAAAAGCTTTGTTATCAACAGGAGAATGAGCTTTTAGTAATTCCTCTCAGCTTCATAGTCATATGCGGTTTGCATGAATAGTGTAAACAGTGCTACATGAATTTGCAGTCTAGTGCTAGGTAAGTATATGATTTCCTGTATAGAAAAACACCCGCAAAAGCCTCATTACTTCATTTCCATGCTCTCAAATAGAATTGAGTCTGCTTACACTATTTTCAACAGATGGAGCTTAAGAACAGGATAGATGGTCAAAGAAAGGTTTCATAAATGGTAAAGGTAACATGCTCTAGTTAGGCATCTCCCCCTACACGTGTTCCCAAATCTGAATTTAAACATCCCAGCTGCAAATTAAATTCAATATATCTTTCTCTCCAAATTTATGAAAGGTAGTAAGTTATGATAAATTATTATAATTTTACCTAAACCAGCCCAGAATGGACTGGAAAAATTATGCATTCAGTTATTCCCCAACAAGTTCCCTCTTCTGGTCTAAGACTCCATCTATTTAGTCCTTCCTCATAACTATGACTTTCTAAATTTCTTTTTACGGCTGATCTAGCCTTCCTGTTAGTTTTTCTTTCTTTCTGAAAAATGCAACAATCAAAACTATACAAAAAGTCCTAAAGGTGGATGGATCACTGCTGCAGAGAAATGCAGAAAAAATACCTCTCAGTTCTGTAATACTAAGTATTATCTGAATATTTCCCAATAATTCACTTTCTTATAATATTCAGTTCTAAGTATAGAGTAACAAAATAGTGAGACAAATCCCTTATGGACATAAACTTAGTGTGTTCTCAAACTAAGACAGAAGAATAACTTTACTACGTGACAGGCATGTTTTCAGCCAGCTATGTAACCTTATGAAAAATTCTAAACCACTCCTTTTTCTGCATACCTTGGTAGATCATTTTACCTTGCCTAAGAAGGAAGCGATTTTCTTCTCTATAGCCTGTTCCTTATCTATTTCAATACTTAAACCCTATGGAAACAGTAATCAACAGTACACTAATAGTTCCCATACCATATTCAGATACCAGATAGAGAAAACCCAAATGTTTCTAAGCAACTATCAATAAAAATTAGTAGACCAATCCAAAAATTTAAACTGCATTTTATATTATTTTCCATGTACTTTTACATTGCTGCTATTTCATTTTGAATGGACAGCTAGGTCACTTGGTTGAGTGACAGTGGCATGTATTTTTTCCTTCTTAAAAGGACAAGGTCTGCTCTTCAGTAAGGATGATACTTTAAATTACTTCTGTGGTGAGGACCAGCCTACTAAGTCTTCTGAATTTGAGATTAAAACTTTACCTCCCCATTCAAGATGGTAATTCTCATTTCCAAGCAATTTTCATTAGCCTTTACTTTCAAGATCATCTTCAATAAACACTTAAGCAAATTATTCATTTTATTCCAAAGCTATCCCCAGATCAAGATTAATCTTAATTCCAGACTCTCTGCCCAACTCCTCTTGACCTATTTCTTTACATACACATTTATCTTTTTCTTCTATTAGGTTACAATATCCAACAGCTTAACTTTTGTCAAGTTGCACATTATTCCTATACCTCCTGACATATCAGACATATTGAAAAGATCAGCAGAAACTTATGTCTTTCGAGGCCACCAAAAAAAGAAGTGGATTTTTTTTTTTTTTTTTTAAAGCCCAGGACACTGGCCTCTGAAGCCACTCATTTTAAAATCCATCAAACCCTTAGCAGAAACACAAATATCCTTTTTTCTTTACAAATACAGAATTCCAGTTATTATCAATAATTAGTAATATTTATTTTATGATGAAAATTGTAATTTTATTTTTCTGCAGTGCCAAAAACCACACTCTCGCTCTACAAATAAAATGTAGAGCTCTTATGTAAGTTTAATGAAACAATGGTGAGTCAGATACTTCTGAAAGCCATTATCTGAAGTCATTATCTTCTCCATGTTGGCAAATCTACTTTATAGAGCTACTTAGTCTGTGATAATGTTACTTCATAGATTAATACCTGTCAGGAAAGACATCCAGATTCCTTTTGCAGATGGAACAATAAAAATCTTAGGTTTTCTTTTATACAGCTTTGATGCATCTAAATTCATAACCTTAGACTTCCAAATTCACTCTTCCAAAGAGCACAAATGTACTGTTCCAAACTGGAAGGAAACATCAGTACATAGCTTACAGGACTGCAGCCCACGAGCCGTCAAACCAGCTTTCAAAAAAAAGAACCCTACCAAAATGACTGCAAAATGAAAGGAAGCTAAGCATTCAAATATCATCATGTATTTTAAATAAATAAATAAATAAAAATCACGGGGGCTGCCTCCTACCTAACAACGGAACATAATCTAAATTTTTATCAGACTGGGCACTCTGCATGATACAGCACTTCCAAAACACTAGTCCATGGATTACAGGCACCTCCTAAAGTACAAATGTCAACAGTGCAAAGCAGTTCACGAACAATATGAAATTAATTGTAGTCCTCTACACTTGGGATACCAACATCAGGGACAGCAACTCCACTTCCTTATTTCTGGATGGATGACGTAGTAACACATTATTTTATCAACCTACTTTGATCCATCCACACAGATAACTGCTTTCAAGTTTCGTTGACTGTACACAACCCTAAGCTATCATAGAAGAAAAAAAGCTAACAAGTTTTCTCATGAGTGAAGCATGACAATCCCCAGAAAAAAGTCTGATGGCAAAATGATTTATGAAAGAGTAACTTTTTCCTAAGACAAGCAGAACTAAGAATGTTACACCACTTTATTACATGTCCATGCAAGAAGAACAACAGGAAAGTAGAAGAGGGACGCTGTCCCAATTCACATCTATGATGTGCAGTGGAGGAACACATCTTTCTCGAATGACAGAAACAATTCACTTGTGGTACAGCCATTTTCCCAGTGAGCTTATTACAAGTCATATGACACAGAAATTCTCACATTGACATACAAACGGTTCCTACAAGCTACTAGAGCGAGTAACATATATTCTCCATCTCTTTGTACGTTATGAATCTGTATCTCTCCCCTACTGTATTAAATGCCAATGTTGCACTGCGGTAACATATTAGCTGTCAAGGAGAGGAAGCAAACCTCATAACAGTTTGTTCAGGTCAAACACTTTACCCAGACAGTATACCTGCAAATTGCCTGCTTGTCCCTAAAGTCTTACCCCATTCGTAACAGAATTCAAAAAAAAATGAACTTATGAATAAAAGTGATGAGATGCAATATAGAACCTCTACGTGTAAGCATAGAAAAACAAGTTAGTTACCTTTTAATTACAGTTCTTTGATATGTTTTAATTTCTGTGACTCCTGTTTCTGAAAGGGTATACCTACAACTTGTTCACTTAGCAACATCTCTGAAGACACAACTTCTATATACTCTGTGTAGGTTACAGATGGAATAGGCCTAGTTTTATACAATTCCTTCATTTTCATAGAAGTCCAAAGAAAGACTCAATTTCCATCAGAGGAGAAGATGAATTTGGGGATCCACATAGTCAAGTATGCAATCAACCCAAGCTACTGTAAACAAACATACATCTTTTCTCCTTTAATCATTTGCCCACACAGCCTGGTAAGCAAAACTGGTTCATGGAGATGCAACTAACAGGAATCCAATCCACGGGTGCTTCTTGAGTTAAGGTAAACAAAGCAATGACTGTACATATGCTCTTAACTCCCAGGCAACTCCTCTGTAGAATTAAGGACCCGAGTTCTTACTTTATCTACATGCGTCAAAATATGCCCCAGTGTTTAAGGATTCAGAGTGTCAATCCCCTATAGAGAAGTCAACAGCTAAGCATATTTGCAGAACGGATTTGTTACAGATATATAAACATAATGCAGAAAGATAAAAGTAACAGCAAGAGAAACTGGCAACTGAGAAGTCATGAAGCTCAGGAATCCAGTAGTGGTAGGTGATTAAACAGGTTACACAAAATCCAAATCATTTTAGTAAAAATTTTAGGTCTGGCTAAAAATGGGAGCATGTTTCACAGGCTTGAAAACAACTAAGGACTAAGTAAATCTGCAGCACAGAGTAAAACAAATGACAGCAGGAACTTCTACTATTTTGTCACTGAAGCGAATGTGTTGCCCTAATTCAACTCCTAACACACCAGTCTTCTCATCTCAGTCTTCCAGGCAGACACATTTTCAAGCCAGGAGACAAATTTATAACATTTGTTCTGTCATCTATGTATCTCAGTTCTAAGATGAAAACTATACATTTTCAAGACAGTATGTTTTAATAAAATTTACCAGAAGAAAATGACACTAACTGTCACTAAGAATGCTTCTCTCTAAGTAGCAAGAACCTTAACAATAGGCCTAACTCCAATTATTAGGACTTCTTCATAAGTCAGATGAAATCTACACAATACATAAGCAGTCCTATAATCAAAAGTACTGCACTTGGATATTAACAAGTGAAGGTTTCTTCTTTCTTTTTCCTTTGATTTTTTTTTTTTTTTTAAATAGAGAAGAATCTATTCTTGCAAGCAAAATGTTATTAACCACAATTAAGAGAAAGAACCAAGTCTCATATAACTTGACAGCATTATGTTCTACTAATTTCTAGTGAACAAGAAGAGTATTTATATGAGAAACCATAGAAAGTTTTCATATACTTTAATCAATGACATGGTATTATAACAACATTTCTAGTATGATTACACAAATTACACTTAACATTGATATCTTCTCTATTACGTCTCTGCCAGATAATTAATACTTCTCTAGACTTCGACGGTATATGAATAGTGTGGTGGTATACATACATTATTCCATCTTCTTAAGAGGCACACAAATGAATCAACATTTAAAATATATAACAACATGAAAGATTTTGAACTTACCTTCTTTTTTTGTGTTCTGTTCCTGCCTCCCAACCAATCATCCATCTGTTCCTCAATCTCTTCAATTGAAGCTCCATGGTCATATGATGGTATATATGCACTTGACTCTAGAACCGTGTATACAGGGAATTCTGACTTTGGTTTCTTGACTTTAGGCTTCTTCTCCTCTACGCAAAAGTAAAAATGAATAAGAGAGAGTAATGCTACTAATACTGCAGAGAAGTGTAATTCAGAAGCAGGCTTAGCTCCTCAACTCTTAATGCTATATTAAAACTTCCACTGAGGAAGGGGCTTCAATTCCTTTTTTAAAAAGAAAATTCTAAAGTTTTGCATAATAAATCTATTTTTACGAAAAGTAAATAGCAATGCACCCACTTAGCCCCTCTTCTATCTGAACTATGCCAAATGAAGGGGCCCTCAAAAACACAATTAGCTCTTGTCACTGCTACACCACCTGGCAATTAAGATTAGTAGAAGCTAAAGCATAGGGAGCTGTTAAAACATTTCAAAAGTCCATCTGGCTTCAAAGAAACTGGCAAAGATAGAAAGGTGAGTTTAAGACAATTTTGTATTACTTCATAGTCAGCTGTGCTGAGTAAAAGCTTCAGAGTCAATAGACAGCTTCTCTGTTCTCAGATTTCTGTAACTACAAACAGTGTCTGTTCTAATACTTACACGTTTAGGAAGATTTAAATGTTGGGCCTCATTTCTCAAACTGATCACTGTTTTATGCTCTCTCTGTCCTTCAACTTGTATTAAAGGGAAGCAGCAAACTTAGGGGACAGAAAGGACAACAACAGCCTAAAGACTTGAACACTCAGAAAGTAACCAGAAACCTCAGGTATGTCAAATGGCACTCTTGTTTTTAACTCATTGTTTTAAAAATATGCTGTATTCACAATAACTGGATGCTCCTAAGGATGCTACTAAACCAAAAGAGCTGATCTAACAGCTGGCTGCATCCGAAAGAAGAAAGTTCTACTCTGCCTCCACCTTTCCACTCACTACTGTGTGCTTATATGCTTCTGCCTCTTATATTTGTTCTTCAACTGTCCTCTAATTACTTAGCAAACTAATTCAATTCACTAATCTAATAGATAATTACTCCTTTACACTCAAACAAAAAGAAAAACTCAGGTCATTTAAAAGTGGTGGGCAAGGAAAAGAAGAATGACACTTCTCAGCAACAGTGGGCCATTTGTCCCATTTGGGGACAGACTTTTTAGAAGAGCCTGTAGTAATAGCACAACAGGTAAAGGTTTTAATCTAAAAGAGGATAGATTCAGACTAGATGTAAGGAAGACATTTTTTACAATGAGGGTGGTGAAACACTGGAACAGGATGCCCAGAGAGGTGGTAGATGCCCCATCCCTGGAAACAGTGAAGGTCAAGGCTGTGTGGGGCTCTGAGCAACCTGATCTAGTTAAAGCTGTCCCTGCTCACTGCAGGGGGGTTGGACTGGATGATGTTTAAAGGTCCTATCCAATCCAAATTATTCTGTGTTTAGCTTATCTGCCTTTGCAACAATGCCCTAATATTTTTCTGAGCATCAGAAGTCCACAGCAGATACCTAGTAAGAAAACCTCTCTCTTTCCATGTTAACTTTTCATATTCAGCAATTAACTGGCAGTCCAAAAGACACTTCCAATCCAACCTGGTGGTTTCCCCTGAAGAGAATAAGAATCAACTTTTCCAAATAGTAGATGATGCCTAATCAGCTGAATCCTACATCTGCTAAGGCTTGACAGACAGCCAGGAAGCTGGTGCTGCTGCCACCACTACAACCTAAAGCAAGGATGAGTTTCATGGTGCTGACAGGAGTGGCAACTGCAGCTGTGATTCAGAGTTTTGAAACACATGTGTTCCCTTAATACGTAATGTAATCTTCATCCACTGCAACAGAACAGGCTTTTAATATGCATTTTCCTCCTCCAGTCTCAAATATTATTCTAATATTGTTGCTTATAAACTTAACTGAAATGCAGGAAAAACAGAGAAAAAGAGATTTCAGAGGTTCCTTTCAGTTTTGTGACAGCCTGCTCATTGTCTACTGGAGACCCAATCAGATCCCTATGCAGGCACCAATATCCAGTGGACCTCAACTATGACCAGAGTTACTGGTGCTTGTACAACTAAATGCAGTGGAGAGAAAAATGTCTTGGTGAAACCAGAGCCCAACTTCAAGCAAACTCTCACTATTTTCTGGAAGCATTATGTATTTTGACAAATTACAGTGTAGCAACTTTTCTAGTTTATTAAATAGAATAAAAAAGGCAACAGCAGAAAGTAAAAGGATGATCCAAGATCATAAGCACTATGGAAATTGTTTGGTAACTACCACTCCTATGCAAAATGATCAGTATTTTACATGAGTTATGACTTTTACAGAGATCTAGCCTTTCTGTAGCAGAAGAAATTTTGTTTTATGATTTGCTGAATTCATACTGCAAGGATACTAATTTTCTATGAGTATTTTCCATCTTTAGAACTATCAAGTTATTTACCAGAAGACTAATTTGACTGTGTATTTAACAACTTAAGAGTTAAAAAGAGATATGGTTTGTCTCCTATGTTTAAACAGCACAAACACACCCATCACTGGGATCCCTAGACTTTAACAGATAACAATTAGCTAACTCTCTTAAAGTACAGTACTTTATGTTTCTAAAGGCCTCCAAAACTATTGCAGTACTAGTTATACATTTTACTAGTTTATTGTGCCATGATCCAGGTTTTGAAGTTTGATGAATTACTTGCACATAATCACATACTTTGACCTTCCTTGTTAGTCCATCCACCTTGTTACAACATTAATTTTATCAGTGGCAGAATTAATAGTATCTGGCTAATGGTTATTTGCTTTAAGATATATCAGCTGTCACATTTAGAAGATAAGGAACCAGCTAGCATTTTAGATCAAGTACCATGTAATAAAAGAAGGGTGCTTTTTCCATAATAAATATCAGTTTTCAGAGAAGTATATACTGATTTTACCTGCCAGGTGATGTAAATGTAAAGAATTCAGAGAATTTTTCACATAAAAAATGACCGTTTCATATAGAAAGAAACAAAACAAAACAAAAACAAGTGCTGAACTTCTGCAAAGAAAGTAAGAGACTTCAAGCTGGAGCTCCCTCTCTCTACAAGGTTTCTAAGCTTTAAGCATGAACAAGAATTCACAGAAAATATGGTCAAAAAAGAGACAGTGATGTCTTGAAAATCACAGAATAAAAAGGGTCAGACTGACTAGTATCTCATGTGTTGATAAACAAGAAATATGACCACACACAGAGGTAGACAGCAAACATCTTTTTGGCAAGTCAGGAAGATAATGTGTTATGTCCTTTTCTTTCAATATCGTTCACTTACCTACATAACTATGAAAGACAATTAAAGCATTTACAGCATTTTTTAAAACGTTACAGAGAAAAATTAACTTGCATGTACAGCAACACAGTCAGAAAGAATACAATAGACCCAAAAGTCTGGAAAAAATTGTGCTAAGGTTTTGACAGCGGAGCAAAAAACCAGAACAAACTCTTTTCAATATCAATGCAAATATGGGGCAAACACTCATACGTTTAAAAAAAAATACATTTTTGTAATCATAATAAGGTCAATGGGATTATATAAAGGCAACACGAGTTAGACACAAATATACCTATCTGCTGTACTGAGACCTAGAAGCTGGTTTATTTTTGAGCAAACTGACTAAGAACGTGATCAGTTTTGAATATACCTTCAACCACAAAAACTTTTCACAGGCTGTAGGGTTTGATGTCTTTCCTCTTTTTCTCTGAGTATCTAGCCTTCCCAAAACTTCCTATTCCCCAAAGACACCTCATCCCCACAATATGAAAGGGTTAGGAAGAAACCTCCAATATCTGAGAACTAATTTGCCTTCCAACAAACATATAATGAAACATGCATGCCTCTCTCACATCAGCCTCATAACACTGTGCATTAGTGGAGTATTTTCCATAAAATCTCAAGCAAGTTTTGTAGGGAGAGGCATCACACAGCCTACTTGAAACAAGTGTAAAAAGCACAGGAGCTTGCAAGTTCAAAATCCTTTCAGCAGGCCTGCCAAAACAATCAGTGAAATGGATGATACTTAGTTTGCGTTAATTAGGCTTCAGAGGTAACAATTAAGTGATCAGAACATTCACACCCACTTCGACCAAAAAAGCATGCATGATATGAATTAATTTTCTCTGAACCTGCCTGTCAGCAAATCGTTACTGAGCAGGCATGTGAACACTGCATTTTTGGCAGGGATTAATACTAAACACAATTATCCAAGATATTTGTCAATTATTTGGAAATAAAAGCTAAGTTACCTTCAGTATAGTGCTAGACTACGTAAATTGAGTCAAAATGGTTTACAGTGAAGAGGAAAGTAAAGAAAGAAGTAGGAACCTGGACTGGCTGTAGTCTGGGACCAATCAAATCAAAAGTATTTTTGAAAATTACACAGTTAAGCACCTTATGCTATATCTGCACTTATGAGAGGACTGTGTGTAAGGGACCTTTGATGCAAGAGCTTGGCACTTAGGGTGGACAAGCGATCTGAAATGAGCCATCAGAGCAATGGGAGCTAAAGTAATCTGTGATTCTGTAAACAGAACCATAATAATAAAAGAAATATGCTTTTATAATCAGAAAATGACACGTTAGAACACTATATACAAACCAAGTGTCCAATACTTACAGCTACATTTGAAAATAATTAGAGTACAGAAAATCCACAGAAATTAAGGGCTAAATAAATGTTTCATATAAAGAAAACACACAGATAAATAAAACTTTTTAAGCACAGAAAAACACTAATAATGAACAGGCACTCAGGTAAAACATGTCTTACTATAAAGCCCTATTCAGAAATATAAATATCACTAGAGATACCATCGCAAAGCCCCAGTACAGAAAGAAGCCATAGGGCAAGTAACTTTATTTCAGGTAAAGCTTGAACGACGGGGGTGAGGAAAAAACCCAAAAACCTAAGTACTACTCAACATGGTTTAGAACAAGAAACATAAGTTTCTTGCCATGGATCGTTCCAGGTGCCTTGTACATCAGCGCAAGAATTCTGTAAATGTTTCGTAACTGGGATGCCGGTGAAGAGTTCACCTGCACTATCTAGCAGGGTCTATTCCTTTGAAAAAGGCATATTTTAGAAATAAGTCTAAGTCTTCATACTGAAGGTCAAGGAAAACAAACATGAGAAGAACAGAAAGTAAGAGAACTACCAAGGCTAAGTATAAAGAAAGAAAAATAGATGCATTTCCCCCCCAGAATGGACGTGGTTGAAAAAAGTACTCCATGCAAGAAGACCATCAGTACAGCTACTAGAATCTTGGTAACTACTCAAACCTTGCAATTTAAGTTTAAATACTGGCAGAGTCACCTGTCCTGACAATGTATGCCTACGTGTTCTCAGTTTAATGACTACTTGGTTCAGATAATACATCTCATTTTACATCTCATGACTGTGCAGAACAGGGCTATCTATTGTTACAGAACCATTCCCTGATGCAGGGATTACATGCATATGTGACACTAGAGAGGGAGAAGTTAAAAAAGTTTATTAATTAAAGCACTTGCATTTTAAAATAAATTTTGTGCTCTGGTATCTAAATGGGAAAAGGGCATCAGAAAACGTAAGGCATTTCTATTTTCGTACATAAAACACCCAGTTATCTGTAATCCCATACAAAACCACATTTCCTAGAAACATAAGGTCTATATTGTAAGTTGCTATATTTTTGTAAGGTGAAGTTGTAAAATTGCTCAATTTTACTAAGGTAGTAATGACAGTTTTGAATGGATTGAGAAGTGATAAGAAACACTGCAAAAGTGCCAGAAAAGTAAATCAAAATTGTGCATAATATTGACTTACCAAGAAATTACTTTTTCACACTCCTTACCAAATATAGCACTTTAATGACATCTCAGTTCTGTCCTCTCTTTCCTACTTTCCTCCTCCAGTACCCTTCTCTGGTTTTACTTCAAGCCACCTAAAGAATACTGCACAAATTCAGCAGGAAAGCAGATAGACATGGGGGTAAACTAGCAATTAGGTCATGAAAACCCAAGCACTGTAAAACAGCTATTGCTAATCTCAATGAGATACATTTACTCAATTAGATTGATGGAACTGTTATTATGAACTCATATTCTGCGGATGGTCTCTAAAATTGAGAAAAATGGGGGCAAACAAAATACATGTTTGGTGATTGACAACCTTTCTATGCTAATCGTGAAGTGACAATGCAGAACAATATAATGAAACAAGCAAATTTAACAGACAATTTGCATGCAAGCTTTAGGAAAAAAATATATAATTTTATTTTTGGCCTCTAGTAATATAGATGCATCTCTTGTTCTTCTTTTGGAAGTCTTACCTTTTTTTTTTTTAAAAAAAAAAAAGGTAACTGACAGCATATCCTGCTGCCCAGCAATAGCACTGCTATGGCTGACCAAATTAATTCCATGCCAAATTTCAAACTCTGCTAATTACAGGTGGTAAGTCTCAATCCTTCCTCTTGCTGCCTGCCAACAAGCCTACCAAAGGAGGGCAGGATGCCAACCAGCGAGTCTGGTGAGGACCAGCCCCTGCTCATACAAGTGACATTGGGATCCACATGCCATGTCATGCCCAGCAGCATGACAAGGGACAGGGTGGCACTTCTGTAAGAGGTCAGGCGTGACCTGGAGGGGGCACAGTGCCAAACCCACACCTCCCACAAGTGGGCACTGCTACTGGAGGTAACAAAAAAAAGTGATTCTCATGTGACACCTGGCAGACAAGAAATACTGAAGAGTTCATGTGTGGTCTTCTAATGAAACACAGAAACATGCACACTACAATTTTAATGACTTTACACTTTCACTTGCACCTATGTTTTCAAAAACTAATCCTTTCAAAACAGCAGTTCACAGATTTCAATGAAGGATGTATGCCGGCTATTTTGAACAATGGCAATACGTTACTATCTGACAATTTAACAAGTTTTTAATAACCCAAGTTGAGACTCTTTTCAAGGACCCGTTTTGTGGTAGGTATCTCAAACATAATGGCAGGCCTCCCTAACAAGCATTAAATACACTATTTTGCTAGATTTGGCCTGGGTCCACGATGCTCACTGAGGTGCTGAATGTTGCCCATTTTCTCAAAATAGATTCAGCTACAGATAAGTTAGGAATTATTGCTGAAACTCGATCTCCTTGCCAATTTTACAAAATTAAGCTATTTTGTAAATATACATAATGCACCTGTATTTTAAGTGCCTAAAGGCTTATGCATACTCAAAGCTAGTAAATTATTATAGGACACTCAATGCACTTGTCAGAATGAAGGAACTCAAAAGCATGCATTTAAGTACAGTAAATAAAGCAGGCACACACATACAAACATAGACAAAAAACTTTTAAAATTGTCTTCAGAAAAGGGTAGGTTTAATCATTGTCAAAAGCAAATAACTGAAAGAAGAAAAGGTAAAGTCACCTATAACTATTCTGAATACTTTATTAAGGGAACTGCTAATTGCCTACCCTGGTCTTTCTCTTTTTATACTTCTATAGGAACAAACCAGTAGCCTACTACAAAATTAGACAGAATTAAAAGCTTATCTAAATTTAGCAGCAGTTCAGAAATCTAAGCAGCACATATTTTAGGAGATTATAAAAATGTTTGTTCACATACATCCTGTGTAGTAGGCATATCACATTACATCTTTGTTTATTAAGACAGTAGTAAAAACTCACTCTGAAGTGTTTCAAGTTCAGCCTTAGCCAGGGCATCTTCTTTCGCCTTCATTTTTGTTTCTTTATATTCTACATATAATTGTCTGGCATCCTTCAAGAAAATGTTGCAATGGCATTAGCATCCTTATACAAACGAGTTATTGCAATGGCTCTAAGTTCTCAACCTCACAAAAAAATTTAAGATACGTTCGTTTCCTTGAGTTACAGCAATTTTTAGTATAGAAAGTATTGGTTTACAGTGTAGAATTTCTGTGCAATGAAGGTTCAAATGTAATAGCATTGATATTACAGACTATGACGCTCATTGACAATCTGAAAAGCAAAATGGTTAGAAAAACATTTCTGATCACTACCTACAGTTTTGTAAGAGGTCATGTACCCACTTTTCTCACATCAACAATCTGGAAGCTCAAGGAAGAAAGAAAAGTTTTTAATTAGAGTAGTGTGTGCAGGGACAAAGGCAATTGCTAGGCAGCAGTCGCCTTAGTGTGAACTCATTACAGTAACACTAACTGCATGTTCCAAAACCCAAATTGTGTTCTGTCCTCACCCCCTACCCTTTTTTTTTTTTTTTAAACCAACTTCTACATGGCTATGAAAGTGTTGCAACATATGTTTTTTCTTGGAGGATTAGATTAGATTCTACTATGAAAAGCATTTGGCAAATTCAGACATAAAACTAGAAGTCCTGTCACAAATTTCACAATAAATTATGCATTTCCAAAATCTGATGGATTAGCAATTATAGATTTACATTGAAAGCTTTCCAGTGTGAACAACCAGATTGCTGAAGTAACAGGTATGGAGAGTTTTCTTACCCTTACCTAGCAACTTAAGAGATTTCTATGCTCATTCAAAAACAATGAATCTTAATAGGAACGCTGAAATAGACAAATTATTATTTATCATTTCCAGGCACGCAGCACATCTATTGTATTAAACAAAAATTAATTATGAGATAAATTTTAGTTCTTTGTAGTCAGAAATAATTTTATTCTTGTTATTACATTAACAGTCTCACTTTTTACATATAAAGGGCGATTTAAATTTTATTGTAGACCGTACTGTAAAACAACAGTAAATATTTTTATAATTTCAACTATAATCCCATAAATTTGAACAAAATCTGGTCTTATTAAAAATGAAATATTACATCTTAATAAATTTTGAAAATAAAAACTGAGTTAAGCAGTCATTACTGCTACCTCTATTAAAAGGAGTCCAGAAACACTGTTTCCTGCAAAGATCCTACGACACAACAGTTATTCTTTGGGTTATACTGGCATCTACCCCTTCAAAGATACTTGAGGGAGGTGGGACAATACAGGACAGAACCACAATCCAGTTCAGAAGCAGAACTTCAGAAAGTTTTGGAGACATCTCACAGATAGAAGTCAGTGCACCTGAAGAACAACTCTGACAAATTCCCACAAGTAAGGTTTCATCTCCTTCCAAAATACCTCCCCTTACTCTCTTATTTGTCTTTACATTTAGGTACAGGGAATGGTAAATTACATTTCTCTGCCAGGTTTATGTAGGAGATCAAGGCACACAGAAGAAATTTTAAAGACTTCACATAACTTTTTGCTGCTGGAACATAGCAGATGAGAGCACCTGACTTGCTTACAGTTTTATTTTGGGGAATGGGGAAGAGGGGGATTTTGGTGGTTTTAGTAGAATTAGGGAGAAAAAACACGTGTAGGTACTGGAGGACTACCATTAACAGAAGATTGGAAGGCTTTGAGGAAACATTCAGTTTCTATGTTATAACACTGAATGACAAAATTAGTATCAGCAATGGTTCTCTGTTCAGTTTACCTGAAATATGAGCCCCCTACCACATATAGAAACTTCCCTTGTCCTCTCCAGATTTGGTGTATTTGCATCCTTAAGAACAGAAACAGCCATAAATGTAATGGTTAACTTGTGCTATAAGTTTGAGATATTTGAGTTGCATGGCATACACAGGACTCAGACATACTGATAGCCAAAAAATGCTTTTGTTTAAGGCTATGATTTCAAAATGGCTACAATTAACTGGCATTTAAATTTAACCCATTTCACACTGAAAGCCAATATTTGATGCTAAATTCTGGTGTAAAATCCATTATTGCTTGTGGGATCTCCAGACAGCAGGCACTAGGGGGTAACTGTCAATCTCACCAGCATGTCAATCACAGAACAATTGGAAATGTGGCTCAGATGAAAATGAGACACAATAGCTGAACAACAAAGAAAACTTGTCAGAAGCATGTAAATGAAATTTAGTAGCATTGTTGCTTTATAGATATAAAATGGATTATCACTGCAAATGGAGTTAATATCCAGGTAACAAAGGCAAGATGAGCCTTTTATCTTATTAATCACAGTTTATTATGGCTGATACTATAATCAAAAAAAGGAGAGACTGCACATTTTGAAGCACACAAAAATGTATGTGCATAAAGTAAAGAATAAAACAACAAAAAAAATATCTAAATGGATTTTGAAGATTTGAAAATCAAATCCTTCCCACAGAAGCATAAGAAATGGCTCTACAGGTTGCAAAGAGAAATTAAAAGACATACCTGAGTAAAGATTTTAGCCGCAGACTCAAACTGTATGGGTATTAGACCTTATAAGTCAAAATGAAAGAAACATTGGAAAAATCTTCAAAATAAGAAGTTCCTTGAGGAAAACAACTGCCTTAACTTAAGTAAGCACATTTCAATTTACTGCTCATTAGTTTTCAATTGTATCAGTCTAAACAGGGATATTCATTGTCAAGCATATTCAGTTTTGGTAGTAAGATTATTTCAAAATAGATTTATGTTCAGATTTTTCACTTATCCAAAGTGATAAATTTGAGCAGTCATTTTGCCTCAATACAAACATTTTAGGGCCCTAAAAGCACTGGCAACAGATACAGACTCTTCCAATCTAATGCTCCTTCCCCAAGATTCAGTAATGATTTTTTTTTTAGGGGGTCTTTTCCCAAACCGTTCAAAATTTGCACATCATCAAAATTTTATACCTGATGTATACTTCACCTTCAATAGGTAATAAACATAAGAAAAGCAACATTTTTGTCCTTCTGGGGGTGGAACGGGACAGAGAAGACACACAAATACAAAAACTCCAGTTTACCTAAGCAGAAATTTTTTTTTCCTCATTTGCAGGAGTCTGAGAAGTTTTCAAAAGAGAAGATCAGTGCAAATACATTACTTTTCACCAAAGCAGTAATACACATGTAGGCAAGCAAAAAGAATAATGAAGATGGCTAACATATGCTGGTTTATTATACTATGATTTCAAATATACACTTTCCAAAAAGAAACAAAATGTAAAAAAGAATGTACTAGAAATGCAAAGCTCTGCTATAATTATTTCTAAATTATATTTGACTGCCATGTATAGGAAGTTTCTGTCATTACTCTCATATTTAACACAAAATTTCAAAGTGTTGCAGAAGAAAAATAAAACTTCATTAATGTATTTTCAGTATTTTAGCCAAGAACCAAAAATATGGAAAAATTCTTGTATTTCAGTTCCTCTTTATATATCCTTTCAGTTGCTCTTTATATATATGACTATTGTCTCATGTCAATAAACTCGTGATTGCCAAGACAAAGCTGCACTTGAATTATGCAGAAATACAGAAATTCTTAATTGTGGACTTTTAAGGGTTTTTTTTTCTTTTTTTGGTTGCGTTTTTTTGGGTGGTATTTTAATTTTGTTTGTTTGTTTGTTGTTTTAAAATCAACAGATACAGTATTTATTCAAACTGTACTAATCCTGGAAATAAAAACTTTGATTCTTAGTAAGACTCAGCCACTCTGGCCTCTTCTTGATTTTTGGGGAGGGCTATGAGGTTTTGTTGGTTTGTTTGCTTTGTGATGTTTTTTCCCCCTCTAGTTAATCTTCCTGGATTTCTGGTCTACCTCAGAAAGACTAAAGATTAGGAGAAATAAGGTAAACATTGGAAACAACTTGCTGTATTGCCATATGTGAATCTTCATTACAGATTTTGTGATACAATCAGCTTCATATTTTACTTCTCTGTGTGAGGGAGTGATACAAAAAAATGCATCCCCTCAGGATTTACAGTTAACTGGAAACTTTCCCACAAGCATACTTAAAATCAGTATATTGAAATAATTTTCTTTGCATTAATTCTTATTAAATTGATCTATAGATTTAAATAGAAATATCTGTATGAAGTTCTTGAACTATTTTTTTTGTCTTTTTGAGTACACTGTTCTTGTACTATTTGTACAAAAAAAACAAAGAAAGAAAAAGGGGTCAAATTTAAATTACCACAACATCCAACCTTCAATTTGCTATTTCTACGCAACAAAAATGCCAGCCATTATACCACAGCAAAACCATTCTTTTGGTGGGTTAGTAAATCAGTAATATCAACGTGTTATGGAAAGAAATAATGTAATAAAAAAGTTAAACATTATGATTTATATTTCTCTGTGGCATTTTTACATGTTTACTCAAAGGCAAACTAGTAAATAAGTTGGAATTGCATTACTTCCTCCTTTATAATCAGAAAATCATGCTTTGACCTTGGAATAATACCAGGTGTGGCCAGGCTCTTCAGCTGTGTACAGCCTGTGGGCAGTTGAAGCATGCTTCCCAGGCCTTGGAGGCACAAGTTGACCAGCAGCAGACTATGTTACTGCCAGTATCTGCTGGGTATTCCACATCCACAGTGGTGAAACAAAGGCAGACAGAAGGGGGAACTGAGGCCAGTGCCGCAAGGCCTCCCTGGGACCTATTCACACCCTATGAAGCCTCATACCACAGCAAAACAGCACCATTAATTGAGAGGCAGTATGGCCTTGTACACACAAGCTACTCTTGGAGCTAACACTCCTCTAATGTGTGTGCTGGGATATGCAGACATACAGTAAGTGGTTTTAAGAACAAAATTGGCTGCCACAGGCAATTAAAGGCAAATTTCTTTTTTATCTTACGTTTACCTAAAACTTTTACTATGCAGAAAAGCACATTTTGTCTCCAGAGGCTCAGACAGTACCCTGTTAGACACAAATTATTTTTGCTCACTTGCCTAAATCCAGAATGCTTGTTTTACCATCCACTCTCCTCTGATCTGCTTCTAAGCTTCGAATTGACCTCAGGGTCAAGAGTTTCAACCCTACTTTGGTTCTCCCAACAGTTGTGAAACAGCAAGAAATAGAGCAAATGGGCAATCGCTTGTGCCACGCACCTTGCAATTCCTAGCTCCCCACAATTTATATCAACATTGGTGCTGTACAGTAAGTTGGAACACAAAACCCTGTAAAGCTGGGAATTAAGGAGATATTTAACCTTACTGACTTGAATAAATCCCTTTAAAAAAAAATAAATCTATTTTAAGGCATATGTAAAATAAAATTTATTACATTTAATAAATCTCACACAATTCTATATAAAGTCATATATGAAAACAAAAACAACTCACAGAAATGTTTGCTGACCTAAATGTTGCTTAAAAGCCAGCTTTGCCAAAGGAGATGCCCTGCTGGCAAAGCCTCTTGAGTTTAATGACACATTGGCAATCTGTTTAAGGCCAAAGCTGAACCATCTCTAACCAGGTGTTGAAATGTAATCACGGATTAAAAGAAAACCTGAGGAAAAAATTGCCAAGAAATTAAACACCTCTGGGTCACTAGTTTGAATCTATTCCAGGCTACTAAATCAGCTACAGTAATTACCATCTGGTAGTCTACATAAAAATAAATTACTGGCCTTTTTGTTTTAATTCATTTCATGCTACACAAAGGTCTTTATAAACAAAAGTTTCAATTGTAATTGAAAGCTTTGTTGATAATCTCACTAGGTTATACCCAGCATGACTACGTACTGAGTTTGAACTGCCTTCTCATTACTGGCGAGCCACCAGAAGTTCTTCCAACAGTTCACTGCTAGGGTGTATGAGCTACATCCACACTATTATAGATAAAAGATAACAGGAAACTTTATTTTCTTAAAAAGAATCCATTTCTGTCTGTAACAAACAAAAATGGTTTCTGCTTCATTACACTCAGGACAACAGCAGGCTCATAATTTAACTAATAAAAAACATTTCCTAGTGCTGACTGGCATTAGTGAAGTTAGTGTAAAAATAAAGACATTGATTGCTAAGGTTCACTCCTACCTTCAGTTTTCTGAAGTAAATATTTTGTGAAGAATAATAACAACATTTTTAAGAAAGACGACTTTTCTGAAGTTGTATGTCTGCACATCCAAAGGAAAAACTCTAGTCAGCAATTTTGGGAACAAATTGCAATTTACATGTGACTGTTGCACAACAAAAGAAAAGCACACAAGTATCTATTCTGCATTACATTCACCATTTGAACTGAAATTATTGTACACTATATTTAACTGGTTTATTTCTTTCTAAGAAAATTTTCAGTTCCAATAAAGATTTTAATTGAGTTGTGTTTCCTTTTCTTTTTCTTCTACTTTTATCTATTTTTTTAAATATATAGCCTTCTTCCAGGTCATTCTCATGAATGACTAAACTATAAATGACCTTAGAAACAATGTGCATTTTTTTTCTGTCTTTTTCTTGAGCCTACATTACAAGAATTAAACTTGGTAATAATGTAATTTACACTCCACTTAATGTTTCTTTCACACCACAGATATCTGATTTATGATACATTTTATGTATTCTTTTTCCTTAGCTTTTTCAAGCAGGCTTAAAGATGCTGTTTTCACCCCCAAATTTAACTAAATTAAATGCGTGGATACAAAAACCTATGTAGTCTCTCTCAAAATACAATTGTCAACAGTTTTTAAAAAAAACAAACATTTTTTAGTTTCTCTTATCCTCATTCATTTTTCTTCCAGTTTCTTGACACAAAATGCAGACTACGATAAAATGGCATAGGCCATCACAAGGGCATGCAAACAAAGCATTTTTCTTCACTAAAGGCCCACCTTAATTATTTTAAGTGCCTCCTGAAATCTGACATTTTGAAGGAGGAGGGGAAGTAGGAGAAAGACACTCAATTGGATAAATGAGAGTCAGGCATGGGCAGAAGCGCAGCAACTGGAATCCTCAGACACAGCTGTTTAAAGTAGAATATTCACATTAACTAATGGGGGGAGAGATGGATGCTAGGTAAAAGGAAACAATACAAGAAGTGGCAGAAAGTTTAAATTGACCTCTCCTTATGATTTTTTTGGTTGTTTTTTGGTGATGGTGGTTTGGTTGGGGGAGGTTGTTGGAGGTTTTACTGTGTTGTTGTGGCAGGCTTTTTTTGTGGGGTTTGGTTTTTGGGGGTTTTTTTTTGGTCAGTTGGTTGGTTGTTCTTTGGGGTTTTTTTAATAAAGTTTCCTTTGAGGAAGAACTTGTGTACATGGGCAGGTAGTTTTGTTTCTTTAATTTGAGGAAGCAGTTGAGCTATTTCACTGACAGGGCTTTGAAGAACTCAGTGGCAGAAGGAACATTTGATCAAAAGTATTGCTAACTCTTACCCTTTTCTGTCCCAAATGGGGTTCACTTAAATATGGATGCATTTTTAGAAGTTAATCTACAATTGCATTAGTAGCAGAGGAGTAACAGCCAACTTTGAAAATAACTTGTTGGCTCTTAAATGACTGAAGAAACCACTTAGATTAACTCAATAAACAACTAAAATCTGTAGCAGCCATCCTTATGTCAACCACTGTAACACCTTGTTAAATAATTTGCATGTGCAACTAGCACATATAACACTACGTAGTATTTGTAGGAGCCTTATCTTCCAGATAAGCTGCCCTAGTGATTCCACTTAGAATAAAAGCCTGAAATACTCCAAAATCTCAAGCCTGCCTTAGTGTAATACTGAAAAGCTATTATATTCATCATAGGATCTCTCTGCCAGGTTATAATCATGCATATACAGTTACTTTTTGGTATATGTTGGTAATTGCAACTAAGGCAGAACTCGCTAAAACCTTAAATACAATTCAAAAAGAGCCCAGAGGTCTCTCTGTCCAGCTAGCTATACAACACATGTTGGAGGTGTTCGAAAAACACCTCCAACATGAGGTCACTGCTGCTCTTACGCTCTTCAGAAGCAGTTATACTTCTCTAAGTATTCTTACTTAACAAGTTACAGTAATTAATTTTACATACCCGAAATCCTCAATATTCTTAATATTGAAGATTACTTACATTTTATTGCATTTTAACTTACATAATCAGCAGGTCATGTTAAAACAACAACAAAACAAACCCTGGAGTTAAGCAGCAGTGTAATTTACCTATGGGGCAATTTAGAACCCCATCTCTTCACTTCCTCCTTGCTCCAAAGCCTTCCAGCTCTGAATTCCTCTACATCCTGCTTCCTCTGCCACCAAATCCCTGCTTGGTGGTCTCCAATTTTCCATGAGTTATTGGCTAGCTTTTTTTTCCACTACCATTAATTTAATGGACCTAAAATCCATGGGAAGAGGTATTCGCTAGGTATACACAAAGTGCAAAACATCACTTTTGCTGTATTAATTTTCTCTGCCTATTCTGGAAGAGGACCTGCATTTGAACAGAAAATATGAAACCTATTATACTGACTTCTTAACAGACTATCTTAAAATTAGAAAAAAAATGAGAATATGACAGCTTAGAAATATTATGAGAAATCTTAATTTAAAATTCATCACAAATCTTACTACATTCTATAATACCGTGAATATTTTGCAATTTAGGCAAAAGGAGGAGTACTATAATTATGAAGTTTCAAAAATGCAGCAACAGCAATTGCTGAACTTGATACTTTTCCATCTGACTCACCTCAATAAGGGGTGAACATCTAAGCTTAATTTGGACACAGTAGTTGATTTAATTAAGCATCATCATTTTTGCTTTAAAAACTTGTAAAAAAAAAAAAAGGCTTCTTTAATAAAAGGGCTATACAGTTCTGATGAAACTTGCAAAAGAGGAAGAGATATTAACTTCTGCACCTCTTTGTAGGAAAGTTTAAAGGCTATAAAAATGAATGCTGAAAGACCAGACTTTAGTGCATTTACAACTTTTACAACCCTTTTGCTAACAGATTAGGAATTACGAATTATATGCTTTTTCTATCTTGAATACAGAAATTGAACATCGATGCCTTTTATAATACTTATACTTCACAATTAATACCCAACATTTCTGTAAACGAAAGCAAAACCCATCGTGCATTCCCTGATCCATATTCATTAGCAGTGTCAAGGGTATTATAAACAAATGTGTGTACTCAAGGGAAAGGAAAAGAAAGACCATGTGCTACTAAAGAAGTTATTCTGACAACTGATCTGACAAAACTTACACTGTTCGAATAGGAGCTAAATTTTACAGTTTCTAGTATTAGATTAAAAAAAAAGATGCAACTGTGGGCAAGTTTGCCATATTTATGTTTATAAATTTTTTTTTTATGTTTATACCTTTGTTACTTTACCTTAGTAATTTCAGGTATCAATTTCTATCATTATTCAGTGACTCACAAAAAAAAAAAAAAGCTCATTCAATCAGAAAAAGTAATTTCACCATTCCCCCCAAATATAAATGATATATTAATATTTCCCATGAAAACATAGCATTTTCCTATTCGAGATAAAAATACTTCTGTTAACAGATTGCTTAAATGACATTGTATCTGATTAAGCATAATAACACCATCAAGAAAAATAATATAACTTAAAATCATTGCTATTACCTGGAATAGCTGAGGTAAAGCTTTCACAGTGAGACAGAACCATATTCCCAGCTTGCATGGAAGTAAGTCATGCCACTGTGGTTTGTCCAGTATTCTGCAGTCAAATAAAATTGTAAGCTTTTCATTACTGCCACACAATCTCAAAGTCAGAACTTGCCCATTATCCTTTAAGATGATTAGCACTTGTCAACACCTATAAAAATGTTGAACTACATAATATTAAAGATACATTTTGAATATTTAATTCAAAATACATAACAGCTAACTCTTAATCATTGCTGTATTTTAATCTCTTAAAAAGGGCTTTTCTTCATGAAAAGAAATTCATAAGCCACATAATCACTTCATTTAAAAAAAAAGAGAAACCCAAACTGAAAAACCTCAAGCCTCAACCAATTGTTCAGAAGTGCTGACAACCAGATATGAAGATTGTAGCATAAACAAAACAATACATAAAAATTAACGTCATTTGCAGTTCACTGGAGCATTACTCACTGATGTCATCAGGAAAGACGACAGGCAGAATGGTCTCTGATCTCCATCCTGCATTGATCCAGTTCATGCCCCTGCTGTGTGAACTATTTAAACCCTTTATTTCTTTCTATGAATCAATGGAAGAAATGGTGGTATCTTTTGGAGTGTTCTCAAAGTCACTATTTCCCGATGTGTTTCTCAACAAACAATGGTGTTAGAAGCCTTTACCAACATGCTTGGTTTTAAGTTAATCAGATAAAAAGCATTAAATCAGACAAGCATTAAAACCCCATAAAAACTCCTTGCTTGGTATGGTCATAAACTAAAGCTTAAATAAATTGAAACGTATTAATTGTAATCAAAGGCAAAAATCTTCAAAGATGAAAAAAGTTGTAAAATCTTCTAAAATCAACATGTAAAAATAATACCCTTCCATAAGCTTGATACCATTAATTCAGCCTTAATCTTTCAATTATTGTTGATCTGCTGAATAAACACCACATACTTATTTACAAATCAAAACCTGAAAGCCTATCTACATCAGCACACTTTATACCAGCAATGGCTGTTACTACAGTTATTTTTCGTATAAAATATTTCAATGATGCAAGGATAAAATGATAAAACTAAATCACTAGCTGATAAAATATTTTGAAATGTAAAAAACAAGAGAGTTCCTTCCCACCTTTCATTTTTGTCTGAAACAGCAAGTTTGGCTTCATCTGTACTCCTGCTGCCTGTTTTTTTCTTCTTCTCCCTCTTTTTTCTGCTAAGCAGTTCATCCTTGATGTAGAAAGAACTATGGTTACAGGTTATCATTAACATGTAAACTACAAATGTTACTGGGACACTTCTGTGAAGGGTAAACAGTAGAGTAGCATTTATGCAAATGTATCTAGGGGTCCTACATGATTAAGTAAAATGATCTATCTTAACAATAACTGTTGCCATGGTATCCAGTCTTTAAACACACATAAAGTCCAGTTCTGTCACTCATGTGTATCTCCATAGCAATCAAAGTTTTCTAAGAGGAGAAAGCATTCAACTTGCCTCCTTTCTCATTCATCAACTTCAATAATGCAGTGGAAAATAAAAAAAGTAAATAGATGCTAATGTATGAATATTTTTCAAGTTATGCTTAGGTTTTTTTCTAGTCTACTCAGTGCAATAGATTTTTATATGACAAAAACCAAAATAATAAAAAATAGTGTGGTTTATACTGCTTACTAATGCCTATCCTGTTAAAAAAAAACCAACAAAACCAAACCAAAACAAAAAAGCATTTAGCCTAGAACAAAGGCAAAGCAAGTATGACTTTTAAATGAATAAAAACTGGTTATTTTTAAACAACATTTAGGAAAATCAAACACAACTACAGTAGCATGCGATCCTGCACCAACAGGAGAGTTTTCATTCCTCCTCTTCCTTACAGTTAAAAGCCAAAGAACCAACTCTTGCTATTTATTACCAATTCTAGAAAAATTAAGCAGTTTTTAGATTACTATTTCCGATACATTGAATATCTCATTCTATAATTATCATCATTTTAAAAATAATCCTTTCAAAATATGAAAAATCCAAATTCAAAATAGGTTAAGTGGTAGAGATCCCTATAGATACATAAACTTCTGCAGGAAATTCAATACTAATAATTGAAGCAAGTTTGATTTATTACCAATACTTACCAGCTGTTTTTCCAGGTAGATTGACCAAACTACAGCATAATGACCCACTGTGAGTATAATGAACAAGAGTAATGCCAGCTCAGCATTGCTCATTTTTCTCACCCGCCTGTAGTAGAATACAGGCTGTCGCCAATCTGGTAGTCCATTGATCAGAATATCATCATACCTACAGTAGCAAATATAACAAGCTTTCATGGAGAGCTAAAAATGAAATAAGCCAAACCATCCAATTATAAAACAAAACAAATGATAATCCACAGACTGCTTGAATAACATACACACATAAGATCCTTTCGTAATTTTTTTTTTTTTTTTAATAGAGCAATGCCATGTTTTGTCAGCTGCCCAGCTTGCAACTGGAAACAAACAGAATCCAGAACCAAATGCTGGGGAAATGTATCTAGTATTTTGGAGGGGAAAACAAAATAAAAAGTAATTTGGTTGCTCCTGCAGTACCCCTCCCAGTTCATTTCAATTCTGAAATAACAGACTTCTAGAAATGAAGATGCGCTCTACCTGCCCAGTAATCAGTAGGGAGGTCTCCATCATAGAAGTAAGTAACAAATCACAAACTGCTAAAGAGCTAGCAAAGAACAAGAGTCTCAAACACTATAAACCCTTTTTTTCTTTTACAAATTAGAAGCACAAGTGTTAGGGGGAGGGGAGAAGTATCTTTGCTTTTGTTTTGTCCTTTAGCAGCACAATATCCATTAGGTAAAAACGTTGCCAGACAGACATAACATCCATTGTGTCAGATACAAATTTAAGTTAAAGGCTTGATTTTGATGTTAGAAAACAAAGCTCACCACAGCTAGACAATTTTGATTTTCTATTTGAAAAGCTGTCTCCAAAATCAATCTATTTTAAAACTGTTCAATTTTACTAATACTACTGACTGAACAGAAACCATTTTATGAGAATTTGTCAGTTTTCCTTTACGCAAATGTCTTGAAATATCTTAGGATGTTTAGGGCCTTTTATTTACAGCATGTTATCATCAATTTAAAAATAAAAAAAAACACAGACATGCAAAACAGATTTTTCTATTTGCTAACTTCTCAGAGTAAAGTTTCAAACAAAAATCTCTACAGTAAACTCAAAACCCTATATGTTCAAGATGCACAACCTGTTAATCTTAAATTGAACACAAGTCATTACATATTCTAATCACACCATTTCCAGAATTAAATCTGCACTGAAAGGCCTAATTTGGTGCAACACATTGACCAAAATATTTTAATTAAAAATATTCTGAGTTAGTCGCAGGCCTAATTACAGGAATAGAAATAGGGCCTATATTGTCATGCAGGTCAGTAGAACTCAGTAGTAGGTTTTTCTCAAGTAAATTGACCGATCCAGGAATAATAGCGCAGCTGCTAAACTGCCAGTCTTGACATGTAAATCAATTTAAATGCAACAACTGCACTAGCTACTTTGATAGTTATTAAATTGATACCTTGGAGATGCACTAAAAAAAAAAAATTTCCACAAGCAAATTCATTTTTTTAAGCAGAAAGAGGCACTGGTTTACAATTTAAAAATATACTTTAATTCAGGCCATCTAGAAAAGCTGACTTCTGATATAACATTTGTTCAAGTTGGCACCATTATTTCTATGCAAGAGATTTAACACCTCAGGATTCTGCAGTGTTCTGAATACTACCAGAAGTAAAATTTATATTACAAAATTCTATCTTCCATGACAACTAAGAGAATACTAGAGTTAATATCCATTATTGTAAAATTTGAAGTAATAACTTTTTTCCTTTCCCAGCAAGTCAGAACAAATTAACTACTGATGCCTTAACACAAACACTGTTCAGAAATAAACTGTTTAGCATGTTTTTTCAAAACTAAAACTTATACTTAACTTTTTCTTTAAGAATTAAGTGGAAGTTTTAGGAATTAAAAAATAATAATGCATTTGCTAAACATTGTTTACAAGGAAATATTTTAGGAACAAAAAAGTTTTTAAAATAAATTAGGTTGCTAACAAGATTTCACAAAAGATGCTTGTCCTTTGAAAGCTGCAGAGAAATATATGTAGAATCAGAAAGAATTTTTTTTTAATACTACTATAAATTTATTAAGCATTTGCCTTTCCTATACACTAAGGCTTGTTAATTGATATATTGAAAATGTGGCTACTGATTAAATAAGGTCTCTATATTCTAATGGTAACAAAACAGTAATATGCAAAACAAGATTGCAAACTAATGTTTGGCAACCATATTCTATTATAAATTATCTGTTAAGAAAAAATAAATTAAGACAGCAGAGTCTCTTGCATTAAACACTTTAAACAGCACTCTGTATTTACTAGGCTATGTCCGCTGTTCTGAACAACAGTCTCCAAGGATTAAGTCTCAGAATCAATGCTCTATTGATTTTGCTATCAATGAGCATTATGGCTCACACGACTGGCCATTTTAAGGGAAGATAGCTTCTATTATAACCCACTTTTTAGAATATATACTGTTAAAAGATAAATCACTGCTTTCAACAGTAATTAAGCTCTGTATTTGAAAAATAAAGATATCAATGATTTTTAGGTTTTCAACTGGAAAATGATCCTACTGAAACTCAGGAGCTTCCCATAATTTTTAAATCTTGACTTCCAAATTTAGGATATGGTTTAATTAAAAGCAAGTTTCTCATTAAAGAATTTCTTTAAGAGAAACCTATAATAACTATGAAAGATAGTTAATCCATGTGCATCAAGCATTACATTCAAAATTTAATTACAAAGCATTCTTCTTTTGACAAACTATATTAATTGTTGCTCTATGTAAGGGGAAAAAAAAAAAAAAAAATCAAGCTGAAAAGGAAAAATACATCTGCAGTATTTTTTCCTCAGACATATGTACACAGAACACAGCAAATCTTTGACGTATGAGTATGCCTGCCAGTTGTCTGTACAATGTAGCAGTCAGCAAGCTAAATAAACCCAAAGCGCTAGTACAGAATCAAAAAGCAAAACAAAAAACCCCCATTTATAACTTGAGTTGAATCTTTATTTTAAAAATTAGGATTCTAGGTAAGACCTATTAGTCTTGTACTAACAAGTAACCAACTGCAAGATTATTAAAATTTCATTCTTCATAAAGTTTCATGAAATAGTTCTTAGAGTTCTTTGTAGAATCAATTGCATTGCAAGAAAAAAAAAAAAAATATCCATTCACTGTAGTAGCAAACTACAGTATCATCCATTTTAATATAATTTACTTTGCGCTTTAAGGGAGCCACTGCATTCCATATTGCAAATAATTTCAGAGATCTGATATAGTTTATATACTATTAAACTTGAATTAATGAGTTCTATTCTGAACTATGGGAAGACTGCACTGGTGTTTTTTATTTTGAGGACCTTTTTTCTCAAGCTGTCAAAGACATCCAGTGCAACATCAGCCAGAACAATTTATACCTATGAATACAGACATTTAATTATAATGAGAGCTAAGATAAACACCTTCCTTACTCTAAACAAGCACATCTTGATTCCTTTGCAAATGCTTCCTGTAATCAAGCCTACATTGTTTCAGAGGATAGGTCTGGTAGGTAAAAAAAGCTCCTTAAAATGGTAATAAACAATGAAATTACAATCTAAGATTTTTGCCTAATTACAACTAATAGAAGTCTGCAAAACTATCTACTTCATCATAAATTAAAAATAATCAAAGGCTAATAAAATTTATCACCATCAAGTTGATTTACCAATAAATGCCCTAAAGTAAAGTGTATTTCAGGAAATGCACCTATCTCTACATGCTCTTAAGAGAAACTTTTCTGTAGAATTTCACTCACTCTACAGTATGTATAAAAACCATAAAATATAAAATATTATAGAGTCGGTTTGGTTGGAAAAGACCTTTAAGATCATCAAGTCCGTGTTCTGCTGCATATATGTTTAATTTAATGCACTAAACAATGCTGCATGTATGTTTAATGTTAGAATATTAAATTGTTTTTATTATGTATCAAAGAGTGTAAGAGAAAAGTACTAACATGGATATATTACTATGTTCTGCAGTACTACTAATAATATTGGTATATTTCACAAGCATCTATATAACTCTCAAAAAAGCAAACCACATTTTAATTATTAAGCCTTGTATTATAATTGTCAGTATCAGCACTATAATATTTTAAGAAAGGCTTCTGCCATCAGATAAAGTAAATATTCACTGATAAATATGAAAATACAAAAGTTTCAGAAAAATAATTAAATACAGCTGGCCAACAGATCTGTCTTTTCAGAAAGCTGTTTCTGTACATGCACACAAACAATTAATACCTCTGACATTCACCAAGACATGGAGGAAGAGTATAATTAGACCCAGTTTCATTGTTTCAAAATGAGTTAATCACTCACTCATGCAGCACAGCACCTTATTCCTGACTTCAATGGTTCCACTCTCTGCACGCACACCAGGACCAATGCCGGATTACACCACTCTCGAGATGAACAGCAAGAGGCAGGTATGGCTGACTTCACTGTATGGAAGCAGATACCTGCAGCTCACTCTTCTCAAGGTGGTGTAAATCCTGTGCCCCAAACCATTTAGGTATCCAGTTGTGAAGGGATTCCCAGCTAAACTGCCAGAATTCCTCACCAAGTAATTTGGAAGAAATGGAGCTAACTTCCACCTCATCCCATCAGGTCTTTGAGTTACTTTAGAAATAAAGACTACCCCTCTCCTCTTTGGCAGGAAGCCTTGTTACAGCAGACCCAAGTAAGTGTCTCTGAAATCAGGATAAAACTGAGCTGATAAACCCCAAGAGAAACAATGGGTGCAGCATATTTTCTCCCCAGTGCCTGGGCATGACAGTAAACTTTGAGCCTCTTCCACTAGGTCCATCACCTCACACAATCCATAGCCAAATATCAACATCTAAAGTAGGAAGATCTCAAAAAGCAACCACTCTCCCCTTCCCTTTGCTGTAAGGCAGCAAGAAACCCATCAGTTACCTTACATCAGAAACAATCTTACAGAGGGAGCAGCTTCTAGCATGCTTAAGACTAGACTTCTAGTCTTAAGTAACTTAAGACTTGTTTTAAAGAAAGGTGACAACAATGCCTTACAGGATAGAGGTCAGACCACCCTCCACTTACAAGCTCAACTGAAAGTTTATCATTAGACTGTGTAATAAGTCTGATTAATTGAGGTTTTCTCAAGGAAATGAGAGCATATAGCTCAGCTACTCTACATCTTATTTCTAAACGCTGCATATTATTCTCAGAAAATTCCCTGAAGGTGAACACTATTCAAGCCTCTACATTTATACTTAATCAACTATAGAAGCAGTATCAACCACACATCCACACTGTACAAGAAAAAACACATTGTTCTATATTAGATTGATTTGTCAATAACTTTTTTTTGTACTAGACAATCTAGTGCTACTTTAATTTCTCATTTGTAATTACTGTGTTGCACTCACAAACAAATTGGGTTAGTCACATTCATAATGTATACAAGGCTTAAAAACATAATTTTTACGAGCTACTGCATCACAGTTCCATGCAAAAAGCTGCTGTTACAGCTGCAAGAAAATTCCTATAAGTTCCATGCTAGAACCGAATTCCAGAGATGCAATATCACAAAGTGCATGTAAACAATGTTATAAACAAAAAGGTGCCAAAATTTTGAGGATAACTCACTTTTCAAATGGTCTGAAACCACTTTACTTTTAAAAAAAAACTTTCCTTGAGTAGAACTTCACAATGAAATTCTCTTGAGGTAAAATTAAAAAAAAGTACAAATTTCCAGAAGTACTTCTATGAAGTATATTTTCATGACACTTTGAGAGGATTATCAAAAAGTAGATAATCTGTACTATAAAACCTGGACTCCTGCCAAAACATCTACAGAGCCAAAAACCCTTCAAGAAATGCTTCGCGAAGCCCTGTTTAAAAACTGTAAGCTGAAAGGTGATTTACTAAAACTCCAACTAAAAGCAACTCTTTCAGTAGCCCAGTTTTCCTGATAATCATTAGTTTAAATGGACATCCTCTTAAAAGAAAAAAAAAAGTTCATAACAGTCTTCCAGAAAGCGGATCAGCCCCAGGTTTTCAGTTCTTAATCCTATCCTGTTCACGTACTGCTGGTTCTGCTCCTGAAGCAGCAATTTTTTAAAAAATTACATTATGCACATCAAAGTTTATAGATAGCATTATAGATAATATATCTGAAAGAATAAAACAATTAACTAAGCAACAGAAAACAATGCTTAAGACATACACTGGAAATAATCCCTAAATAACATGCAACAAACCTTTCATTGATACAGTGAAATAGGACTGACAGTTGAATCAGTGGCCTATATTTTCAACCACACCTTTAATAAAACAAGCAATGATAATTGACAAAACTCACCAAAAATTGATACAATTGTTTAAAAAAAAAAAAAAGCTCCAAATAACAGCTAGCTTTTAAAGTTCTTCAAAATACTAGTTTTAGAGGAGAATAACCAAGTGTAGCACACAAAAACACCCACCAGCTTCCCCTTTAAGCCACATACAGTCTTAATTAAAGCAGCTACATAGCAATTACAAACTGAAATTATGCAAAAAATAATCTGAAGAGTTACAGTTAAGTCAAATAGGATTTCGATATATCACTGCCATGAATGCTTTAAGAACCTGTGCAAATTAACTCACCTCTGCCTCCTTTCTTCATCCTTTAAAACCTCATAGATAGCCACCAACTAAAACAAAAGCAGAAAAAGAAAAAAAAACAAACCCACACAGAAGAATTTACTTTATGATTGAGTTTATAAGTTTGAATAGTAGTATCACATTTTACATTTGCCAACTAATGCCGTTTGCCAGTTTCACTTTTCTCTACTATAATAAGCAGACTCAGTGTGCAAAAGAAAGTTACATATTCATATACAAAGTGTCATCAGATACACAAACAAGCAACTTCAAGAGACTTTTTTTCCCCCCATCCTCATATCTGACAAACTGAGTCTTGTCTCAGTTACTCTTTAAAAATAAAAGGTGTCATTTGTTTCATCCTAAAGATCTTACTGAAATTAAGTAGCTTGTATTTAGTCATCAGAAGTATATTTTTAAATTACAACAGTCTCATGGTTTCACTCTGCATAGATGTGAAATCTGAGTTATACAACAAGTTAATTCCAAACGAGTGTACTTGTTCTTTATCTAGCTGCATCAGGAAAAAAGTAATTCTGTGTTCCACTTGGTCATCTCAAAGGTGTACCATTGTTCCTACTAAAACGACATTTTCACAAAAATTCTCATTCTGTCTTCCTTAAAACTTTTATTGCCACACATCGCACTTACTTGCCTAAACTGTGTTTCTGCGTTTTCATCTTTATTCTTGTCTGGGTGTAAAATTAGCGAAAGCTTCCGATATGCCTTTCGAATATCTGCAGACGAAGCATCCTGAAAAAGGAAAACAAAGCAAACTGTCAGAAACTAACTCCCAGAACTTTGTTAAGATGTGAAGACAGCCAACCAAGTGCAGGAACTAAGGCAACGTAATTTGAGACCTCTAACAACCAAACCACACAAGAAGCCTAGCCTAGATGGCTGAACAGTCATTCAGTCCAATTCATCTTTCATCTTAACTTCATTACCATACATACATTACAATGATATTTGCCAAAACTTCCACTTTCTTGCTCAAAAACTAACCCAGGGACTTTCTGCACCATTTAAAAGCTGAAATAAAAACGGAAAATAGTTGCATCTGCATATCTTCAGGAGAGACATCACTTCAGCAAATTATCATGCTCAATTTCCCAAACTCAGGACTTGCTATGAACTCTTCCCTTATTAATACTTACATGTAATTTACCACTAATAGGACTTCCATTCAGCTTCACCACGTCTAAGGAATTGTATTTTTCTAAAGCAGATTCAAATTGCAGTTTTGAAGCTAAACTGTAGCACCGACATCAATCTATACCTTAATTGTTGTAAGAATTGCACACATTTTGGGAGAAAAAATAAAACACAATGTAAAATGCATCCATGATGTACCAGCTGAGCTGGCCCATGCACAAATTGCACAATGCAATTTAGTATGTGCTATAAAGATATCCAGAAATGGAAGATTTTGAGAGTTGTATTATCTAGTACATAAATTGTCTAGTTACACTCATGAGAAGATCCACAAAGCATCATATATAAACAGAATTGCTTGCATTCTATTACCAATATGTCCAAGGCAACATTTTAGAAATCAACTGTTTATCGGCCGATTTTTATTGCTTGATTCTCTATATATTGTTCCCCAGTATATTCTCTCTCTCAAAATTACAGTGTCAATAGGGATTAAAAAACACCAAAACCCAGACCTGAATTAGCTCTGAGAGGAACAGAGCTGAAATAAGATAATAATTAACGCAATACTGTAATTAGTCTGTCAGGCTTTTTATTACAAATCATTATTTTCATTTTAAAATTTTCAGTTTTATAACATGAGGCTATAATAATGTTGTATACAAGTTTGGGCCAGGAGTTAATATTACAGAAAGACTGGAAGAGGGGAAAGGGAAAAGGATAAAGCATGGAAAAATGCAGAATTTGAGAAAATTCACCTCTGAGATCATATTTTTAGGAAGCTGGTATTATCCCCTAATGCAAAACCAAAGCTTCCATAGTCTCTTGTCTGTCAAAAGGAAGGTGCTTTTATTACTCACAGGGAAGATTTCTCCCGCAAAGACCAGATATGCATTTTTTCGTTTTTAAATTTTCCAACAGCTACTTCTAAGGTGTGCACACACCAAAGCAGAATTCCTCTGGTTAAGTACCAGCTTGCTTCCAGCTTAATTAGTGCCAGTGAACTGTTTCATATTGCCATTGTTTTATAGGTTTATTTTTAACTTTTGGTTAAAGGGAAGGAAGAGACAGTGACTAAATATCTATTCTAAGCACAAAGAAACATTACATTCTTGAGATGTAGACTTAATAGAATTATATTAAATAAATGCAAAAATGTAAAGTAAACAAATGTTTTAAAAATTAGAGACTGAGACAATGATAACCTCAAAAATTAGTACCTCCAGATTGTCTACTTGGGATAAACCACAGCTCACTCCTCCTTTACCATATTTAGACATACTCCATATTATTTTTGGAACACTCCCGATGAACAGTTAAAAACCTGATAAAAGCATATTAAAGAGTTGTCACACAGTATTCTTCCAATTACTTCAAACAACAAACAAGCAAAAAAAGAATACAGTGTTTTCAGTTGTATCCAAACAATTTAAACTTTAGTTTTATTTGAAAGCAGCGTGACTGTGTAAAAGACAAGGACAAAAGGCAGTTGATGTTTCATGCTTAAGCAAAGCAAGAGATCTCAAGTCAACTCTGAAAGAATAAAATTGCTTAAATATTTATGTTCCTTCACCTTGAGAAGTTGAAACAAAAATTTATAAATTTACAAAACCAGATTGTTCATCTTAGTTACCAGATATAATTTAGATTTCTACCAGCCCACTCAGCCACTTCATAAACAATGTAGACTTGTCTTCAAAACAAAATATAGTATTTCAGCACTATAGCAAATAAAAATCAGGAAATAGTTTACTGGCCATGATTTTAGCTAAACCATGAAAGTGATCATTATGAACACATCAGCTAATTGTAATTAAGCCCCTAAAAGGTTGAAAAGGGGACAATAATACCAGTAAGTACTTAAATATGGGTTGTTACTGTAAATGATTTAATTACAATTGGTCCACATAAATTTCTAAAGTGACAATAAGTCTGCCTGCTAACTGATTTGTCACAATCCTGTCAAACACAACACAGGAAAATGTTGTATGTCCCAAGCATTTTGCTAATTAATGCTACCTGTGGATAATGTTAGGCATATTCAGGCAAGGCTCCAGATCCTCTAAGAGCTGCCTTGAACAGAAGTCACTGTTTTTTAAGAAAAGCCACTCATCACTAGAGAACTTCCTAGCAGTGTATGACCCTAAACAAGCTACAAAGAACAATTATTTTCAAACTAATAAAGAAACATCTACCATACTGAAGTCTGCTGTTCTAAGAGACTTTAATTTATAGATAACTGACTGTTGGCCACCTTCAGTAACATTTCCATAAAGGCTGAGAAACAGAACACCAAGTTAAGAGCCAGTGTTTTCTACAAACTAAGATATTATTTTACATATTAGGGCAGAAGTCCAAAGATTAGAGACAGAAAGGCATGACCACACTAATGTTTTGTTTGTTTTAAAGAAAAAGCTCAGAAGACCTGATGGATGGCTTCATTTGCAATTCAGAAATCTCAGTCTCCCTTACATCTAAGGTGGGAAAACCAAAATCTGCCTAGGCATATCAGTTCATAGCAGAAGGAGCTGGTAATGTTACAGACAGCTAGTGCATTCAGTGATCTCTCCAACACTGTGCTTCAGGTTGGCAAGCTTTGCCATCAATTAAGGCAAATGAACCTGTCACACTGTCTCCCTCATGTGGATACAAACATCAAAAGCATCATGCTATTTGTTAATAACTATCTTTTCAAAGCAATATTGTCTCATCATTCCTCCAGGGTTGAATATCTCTTTACACACCCGTTTCCAGTTAATGGATCTTAGTAGTTGAGAACTACTCTCACTGCAACCAACAGTACACACTTCCACATGCAGCATCTAAGTGCACTTCCATACGAGTCACTGCTGCTCAGGAGGAAAAAAAGCAATACTCCATCACAGATATTTTGAAAAACAAAGCATAATATAAGTACTTATTACAAGATAATGCAAAATGAATGCTCTAAGCTAAAATAAAAACTGCTTAGCAGTCAGCTGCACAGCTGGAAAAAATGCACATAGACAAGTCAATGGAGAAAAAGGTGTTCTATGCTAGAAATAGTTCTCCAATACCACACTGCAAGTCTATATTTAGGTAGGCCACAGTTCGGCCTCTTACACATGCAAATATGCAAGTATTCATGTGAGAATTTTTTAATTGCTAACACTTCATTGAATAAGTTGAGTGTCCACGTGTATACTTACATGTCCTCTAGGCAGAAGTTAAAAATTCGATTTTTTTACACTTTTCACATAATCCCTTACACTACAAACAAGTATTTTAGCACACAAACAAAAATACCATTTGAAGGAATCAACAGTATGTCAACAGTTAAACACATTTCTTAAGGTACTCTTTTGGAATTTTTAATTTTTGTCTAAAGGGTGATACACATCAGACACCCAGGGTGGGGGAGAAGAGGAAACATTCTTCTCGCTATTTATATCACTTTCTTTTGGCAGCTTGCTCAATTCAGACAATGAAAAACACATTACTAAATTTTATTTTACTCAGTATCATTTTCATATTCTCTAGTACTACCAAGAAAAGTTCTATTATTAGAGTACAAATACATAAGGAGAAACAAAGAAAGCATTTTTTCACAATACAAAAAAAAAAAAAAAAAAATCTAAATAGGCATTTGCCTTCCATTTTTTTGAATTCAAATTCTTGATGAAAATGCACAAAAATTCAAATCTGGTCTCTCCTCTGACTATATAAATTAAGACTCTCACCTACAGAGTTCACTTCCATCTTTACAATAAATAGAAAAACTGGTGTAGTACAGTACAAGTATATTACTCCATTGTCTTCTATTCCTAATGTAATTATGATTACTAATGAAGCTAAAAAAAGCCTCATTGTGGTCCCAAGATAATTCTTGGTGAACACATAACATATCAGATATTGCCATAGGCAAACAGCGATTAGGTCAAGGGGAAAAAAATAATCAATGTCTACATAGTTTTCACTTACCAACATATACAATTCAAAACCTAAATTGTTCCCTTGAGTGCAATGCAGTTATACAAGACTTAGTTACTTACAATTTAGCAACTGCTTCTAACGCAGTAAATGTGCTCAATTCATCTTGCGTTTTAAATATGCCTGCCAACGTCTTCAAATAGGTGGCATTATCTTTATTAGCAACGGGAAGGCACATGGTCCAGAGGACCAAGTATGTGATTTCCATCCGCATTTCTGTTCACTTGCAGTTTGTCCAATCACCTGCTAATGGGTGAAAGAGAATGACATCAGTACATCTATTTCATTGCAGTGGTGTTGAATAACTGCGTAGAATTTTCCACAGCATGTGTTATGGAACCTATACATCAACCAAAATTGAGAATTGTATAGAGCATCAGCTGACTGTATTTCAAGTGTGAACCTTATACCTGTAAATAACCTCAGCGCAGGCAGAGGCCTTCACGAGGCCTTTTTCAGCCTTCCCAAATTACAAATCAAAATTCTGTAACTCTAGTGTTTGGTTGGGGTTTTTTGGCAATTCAAATGTATATGGTTACCTCAACAAAATATTCTATTCAGAATTTTTGTGTAGAAGAAGGGGTACAATTCACTACTTTTCTTTAGCAACCATGAGGTATGCGAGTTGAAGCAGAACGGCACAGAAAAAGAAACAAATGGTAAGTTTCGTAAATTCACAATCACATATTTTTGAAAACTGCATAAAAATCACATCTTTGAAACTGCAGGACGCACAGGTAGTCCCACAAAAATTCACAAAACAAGCAGGGGCGGATAACTGGACAGAAGCTACAGCTGTCTATTAAACACTGTATCAACATTGATACTTTCTACCTGGCTGTTTTCATGTGAAGTCCACAGAAAACTAATATCCATAAGTGTCAGAGACTAAATAAACATGACTGTAGGCCAACAATTAAATATCCACAGTCCTCATTCCTTGAGCAACATCAAGGAACACAGTGCGACCCCTCCCAAGCATCTCATTCTCATATGGGGACAGAACAGCAACCACTGTTGCTCCACAACCCTTCTCTACATAATTCTTAGGACAGGAGCCATACAACTGTGACCCTTCTTCCAACCCAATTCTCACCCCACTTTGGTTCAGCATAGGCTGACACATACCCCTTTAACCTGCTTGAAGGCCATTCTGAGTCTAGAAGCTTACCACCAAAACTGTGTAATTCATTGGCTTGCATTCACTCCAGACTGTGCACCTTTTATTTTAAAAAAAAAGATATTTTGAAAAAATGAGACTCTTAGAAACAAAAATATTCCCACCATCAGTACCAATAGCCTTAAGTATCACAGTATATATCCTCTGTGTACAAACACAAGCATCCCTGCTTCCTCAAATGCCTTTTCAGAAAGTAATTTCCCTTTAAAAACAATACTAATAACAAAATAAATAAATAAATAAATAAATCACACCCGCATGCTGCTTCTACACACAAAAACTGCTCAGGAGCAGCAGAAGGAAAAGTAAGACCTACATGAAGCAAATAGTCCCATATCTAACATGGTTGCTCCTCTAACAGCAGCAACAGCACAAGAATAGGAAATATTCCAATCAAGTGAAGATTCATATATCAGTCCCATATTTGCTTCACATGCATCCACTGCAATCTGAGCCTAATTTAAGCTCCCATGACCAGATTAGTTCCAAAGTACACCTGAGTTTGCCACATTTGCACCTGAAAAAACATGTATAAGGGAAACAGTCTTGTAGCAAATTCCAGAGGTGGGAAGGACCTCCTGGCAATCCTGAAGAATATAACTCTAGGAAACAAAAGCAAGTGTCTCCCAGAAGACCAAGCATTATCTGTGAACTTTTATAGTTAACAGATGCCAGGTAAATTTTGGCTTAAATTTCTTGCTACATAACTTTTGTTCAATTCACCCTTTATTTTTGTTGAACTTCTTTCTAAGACACTCATGTTTTTCAAGGATCGAAAATGAGTTAAACTCAAATTTGCTGCTTCTCTGCAGATGAATGCTTCTATACCCAGGCAGGAAGAGAAATCTGCTCTGCTGCAAACTGAGCCATGTGTCTCACAACATTCCATTGATTTAAACTGAATAACAGCACAGCAGGGAAATATGTAGGAACTAAAAATAATGCTAAAAAGGTGTTTTAATGCTTTTTTATGTTGCTAAGTTTTAAAGCAATTCATGAAATGAAAATGAATACAAACCAGCACAATGTATTCCTGTGAGCTTCTGATAACTGGCACAATCCCTTCACTGGCATGTTTGTTTCCAGGGGAGTGTGTCAAATGAAAGAAGACACTGTTTTCAGCCTAGTATGCCAAATGAATGAAAATTCTGCTGCCTCATGCTTGAGAAACCAAAAAAGGCGGTGTCCTCAGCACATGGGCACAATTACACAGGCTTAGGTTTTCTTGACCAATCTGAACAACAGTATTTATATGTAATTTTTTTCTTCTGTTGAAACTATTTTAGCCTTTTACTTTTTTTACTTCGTTTTTCAGAAAATGATTATTTAGGAAAAATTAGATTGCCCAAGAGAACACCATCATGTATAACCATAAGTTATGATTTAACATTAGCTTTGTCTCTGAGATGCAGAGAACACTCGCCAACTCTCAACATTTTTAGAATTACTCTTCAAAGTCAAAATGGAGAAAAACTATCAAACAACTGAGGACATTACTCAAGACAACACTGACTAATTCAAAATCCTGCCTACTCTTACTGTTTATTTCTCTTTCGTTTTTCATACTGATAGTTTAAAAGAAAGGAATGAATAGGTATCCTTTATTTATTTCATGTTTTTTCAGGAACATTATTAGATATTTATTTTTATTCCATTTTATATATTACATTTATTGTTTACATATTTATTTAACATATGTTATATATATATTTACAATACAGATAGTTGTATATAGTTATATATCTGTGTATATTCCCTTATAGGCTATATGAAGTTGTTTCTCGTGAGCTCTCTTGAAAATCTGTGTATTGCATCAGAGATTTCCAGTCTACAGCTCTCAGATTAAAAAAATCACCAACACAATTCCTTATCCTGCAACATATTCACAGGAACTAAATTGCTACAAAGAAAGATCACTGCTTTTACAGTCCAGGTTGCCAGGGAAAGCAAAATGTGATGTCTCCTGGAGTGCATTTCTTGCTCAATGCCTTTGCCCCTAGACAGCAGAGCCCCCTAAATTACAAGAGAGGTGACACTGTACCCAAGGACAGCTAAAAACAGTCCACACTCACCACTGTGGAGCAACAGTGTAAGGCAGCAAAGATCTTGGGGTGTTGGAGCTGACAAGTTCCAATCCCTTCTGCAATGTAATGTCCAAAATATGCTGCTGTTTGATTGTTCATATACTTTTCTTGCTACGTTTCAGCTCTAGTATGTTTCCAACTTCTTTCCAGTGGGTAAGAAATTAAAGGAAAATAGAGAATCAGCAAGGCTACATCCATACCAGGACTTTACCTTCTCCTCTTCTTGCTTATCCTGTTCTCATTCCAGCCCTTCTAACAGAACTGACATTACTGACCCATATGCTCCTACACACCTAGCCTGCCTTTTCAAATAACCGCTTCACAGTTCTCAATTTAAGCACAATTTTTTTGAGGGAGATTACTATTAATGACCAGAGTTCAATCTTAAAGAAAACCAAAGACCAAAATAAATTTAAAAAAAAACAAAAAAACAACCTCCCCAAAAATACCTGGGCTACTGAATTCCTGTGTCACCTGAACTGTTGCTGTCACTTTTGTGACTACATCTTTAATTGACTTGTAAGCTCTAAACCTTTTCATATTTTTGAAAGGTGTTTACTACCCTCCCTTCTGACATCCAAAAAATGAGGAAAGGGCATACGAGACACAGGATATAGGATGTATGGCTGAAAAGACAGTATTATGAAGCCATACAAGAAGCCAACAGAGAACAATTATCTCCAACACAGAAGTTTTCAAAAATCTATCCATTATCTTATGCATGAACAGAACACTTACATGGTAAATAATCCCCATAGGCATCAATTTTCAGAATAAACATTAACTATTTATTAGCAACTTCCTCTGCCCTATCAGCTGTGAAGGACACCAATTTATATGCCTGTATACCCACACACATCCATCATACATATTTTCATACACACACACACACACACACAGATGCCAATATAAAAATGCATGTAAACAGGCATACCTCCCCAGCAGTCCTTAATGCTTATACATTGCTCTAATTTATATTAGCAATTGTTGCTCAACTGCACAAAGTATTTTAAGAACACAGTTAAATAAAAGCTGTTACATAAGCTTGGAATGAATAGACAGAAATCATTTCCATATCTCAACTTAAGTAATGCTTTTAATGCACAATGGTTTTAAACAAATGACAAAAACATGGGTATCATGAAGCTTCTCTTGCAGGCGCAAAACAAACTGAAAAGAAAATAAAACATACCTTCAACAGTTAAAGGATCTAACTGTCAAAAAGGAAAAAGTGTACCAAACAGGATTTTATGAGTTCTGTCCCAGGTCCACTGATACTCAATACTTTAACCGGCAAGTTGAATTACAGAATCACTATTAAACTGGTAGTTAATGTTAACTTACGAAAACCTACAAAGATGTTGTCAAATAGAACTAGAACTTTAAAAGACCCAGACAAATTGGGGAACTGCTCTAAAAAAATACGACATTATTTCCTATGTGAAAGACTACTAGTCTACATGTGGAAAGAATTCATCAACTACACAAACACAGAACAGAAAAAAGCAGTTAGGCAGAAATGATCAGTGAATCACAAGCTAGGCATGAGTCAGTGGCATGATGTTGCCTCTGTGCAGCACAGCCTGCCGTGACATGAGCAGTACAGCAATGAGCAACCGTGCCATTTCACGCAACAATTGTAAGACCTCATCCGATTGCTGCATCCAGTTCAAACACTGCAGTTAAAGAAAGCTATAAGCCTGTTCAGAAGATAAGCAAAAAAATCTGAATAATAAGGGGTCTAGGAGAAAAAAAAAAAAAAATAGTGACTTGTTCAGAGAAACTGAAAGAACAAGAGGGACTTAAGCCTAAAGGAAAGGCAGCTGACAGAAGGAAATAACATCTTCAAATACATAAAAGGTAGCTGTAAAGAAAAATGGAGTAACTGCCTTGTCTGATTTATCAGGGCTAAGCAGTAACAGTCAGATAACAGCACAGGAAGATTAAAGTTAGGGACCAGGAAAACTTCCTAGAAGCACCACTAGCATATCACTGCAACAGACCGCTGAAGTCTCCTTTACAAGCAGGTCTTGCATACATTTATCAGGCATGATTTAGATTTAACCGGTTCTGTCACAGCATGGTACAGCAGGTCACTAGCAGTCCTATATATTAGAATTTAAATAGCCTTTTGATGAGCAATTTAATAATTACTCCAAAAATATTCCTAGTAGATTTACTGCATCTGTTTATTATATAGTTTAAAAGGTCCTGGCTGAAAGACAGCATTCTTGCCACACTGAAGATGACAGATGCTCATGCTGGAAGAGAAAGAGTCAATGAGATTTTCACAAAAACTGAAAGGAGTGGCAAGTATCAATCACGAGACATCAGGAAATAATACTTTGCTATGAATTTGAAGTCCCATGGAGTCCTGCTCCATGACTTAGACCGCTAGGCATTGGACTGATTTTTCCTGTTAACAGCAGTTACTCTGAACTAGTAAGAAAGTCATCCTGTAACAGATGATCACTAGTAAGTCATCCACATAATTTGAGTTTAAAACACTTTTTTCACCCATTATCAGCTTTAGCCTTGAAAAATAATATGGAACAGATATGATCAGCAAGGTTTCTTGAGAATGTTCGATGAAAATAAGAACTAAACTCAACAAGAAAAGCAAGCAGGAATTTCTACAAATAGCACTTTAAAACTTTTTTAAAATTGAACTATTCCTTTTAAAAAGTTCAGTATTTTGTTTATTATAAATACATAATTCCTGCAACAAAAACACCTAAATGAGGATATTGTAGTATGGTAGTAAACCATATCTAGGCACAGCAGTTATAATTCTTCATTTATGACAGAAAGCAAGAGCACTTCTCAAAATCATATATATATATATTTATTTATTGCATGTTTATAATATATTTATATATTTTTATAAATATATTTAATATATTTTATATTTGCTTCCACCCTCCTTTTCCTATTGTTTACCTAGCTTCTGTACTAAACTGTAATATTTCTGAAGGACTCATTTTGTAGAAGTAATGTTATTTTCTAAGTTGAAGGACACTTAAAAATAGCCCAGTCCAGTGGACTTGAGCTTTAAGATCTAGATGTACCTGAGTCTGCAGTCTTTTGTTTATCCTTCTAGAGCCTGAAAGAAGACACGAAGCATTTACTGAGATCAAGAAGTTTTTAATCTCATTGCTACAAAATCCCCATTGTTCAGTCTGGATAAATCCTTAATACCTTTCACCAGAAAATAACCATAGTTAAAGGAAAGGCATATGATCTCACATGTGAGGCAGTTCTGTTTTCCACAAACAAAATCATATTAGGGGAACGTTACTCTCCTCCTCCCTCAAGGAGGAATCATTCCACCATTTATTTTTGGAATATAGAACAGAAAATGCCTACAAATCTAAAAATAAATAAATAAATAAATAAATAAATTGGGGAAATATTTATTTATTTTAGCTTCAAACCCAACTGATCAGAACTGGCAAAATGCTGCATATTTCTAACCAAAGATGCTTCATGACCGACTGTATTAAGGTAACTTTGAGATTATATAGGATACTAATAACTCCAAAAGCCCCAAAATACATTTACAAACCTGTATTAATTTATTCAAAATTTATTTGTATGAGTGTTTTTTCAAATGCATTGCTTTAAATAGCTAGATTTATGAAGAACTACCAGCAGCATTTATCAAATTCCTTCTTTATTTATAATACTTCGTACTGAACTAGTTAGGATTTAGCCCTACTCGTCATGCAGGAGAGTCGCATAATGATCCCTTTATACTCATTAACTACCATTTTAATAAGCTATTACTACCTCGGGACTCAGAAGACCTCAGGGAGGTTGTAACATGCCACTACCTATATAGCAATTCACTGCTGAGTTAGTACATAGCCTCCTTGAAAGAATATAGGAATGCCCTCCATCATTCTCTGTAGTACAGATGCCAACGTCAGCAAAATTTCTGCATGTAAGACACATCCCAGCTTAAAACTTAACAAACATCTCAGTTAAACTCCAATAAGCTTAACAGATTACCTATTACTATGGCCCACCACTATGCTAAAAGTTATCACACTCCTAACAAAGTGAGCTGAAAGCATGAGCATTGCCTGACCACCCTAACTCACAGTTTGATGGCATAAAACATGGCAAATCCGGTAAAAAGCCAGGGCAGAAGGCAGGGGGCACTAACATCCCAAAAGACTATTTGCAAAACCTGCCAGAACCTATATGAGCCATAAATTAGCCAGCCAATGTTCAAAGGTACCTGGACAAAGAAATCAAGTTTAGCATTAGGAACCATCAATTAAAATTCACATAGAAAATTAATTTATAAGCAACTGAAAGCTAAAATAAATATAATAAAATAAATAAAATTTAAGCTAAATAAAATTTAATTTAAAAAATAGTGCCCATATTTTAAAAGCCACATACACACACAGACTTGTGGTAAAACTGACTTGAAGATAGCCCTCCCCATTCACTTGCAATTTTGTATGGAAAACTGATATTATTGGCCACTAAAAATGCTTATCTGACATTATTTCTAGCAAGAATGAGATGAATAATCCTTAAGGAAGATAATTACTAAAGTTTTATGGCAGCTGTGGGCAGATATTGTTACACACAGTTCCCTGGATTGCCCTCCATGTTTCTCAAATCAAAACATTTGAACTGAACCACACAGGCCCAAGTGAGAAGCAGAAAGATCTCTTCCCTGCTTTTCATAAAGCCATTCCCTGCAAGCAGCTGCTTCTCTTCTCTTCCAGTACTACCTTGGAAGCATCATTTGCATCAGGGAAGGAGAGGAGAAATTCATACTGAGCCAGCAAGAGGTGGAAGAACAGAAGACAGACTCTACCCAAGTTGGGAGACCCTCACAACAGGGCATTCCCCTGCAGAAGCAGCCCAGGGAACAGCTGGCAGAGGCAGCATGTGGCGCGCTTCTGCTCTCACAGCAATATCCACAGCAAGGCTGCAGCTGAACCAGACGCTCTGAAAACCCAGACAAATCTAGAAGATGCAGAGGGCAGGTCTGCATGAGGAGGAAAAGCCGAGAAGATGAGTGTGAAGTAAACACTTCTCCCTATCTCCTTTAAGGGTTCTTCAATCAGGTGAGTGCAACACCCAACCACCTCATCACTACAAAAGGCAGTGGGTATCAAACACATGTATGTGCCTGCTTCTCTCCTTCTACAGACATAAATTCAGCAAATCCAAGCCTTTTTTACTGGGAAGCCTATTAGCCTGTCACCACCACCAAAGGGCTGAGAGAGGCAAAAGTCTTTACCAAATATTCTCTGTGAAGTCACAAGTGAAACAGATTGGGAAATGCTCCCTGTTCCTGAGAGAAAAATGAGTAAAGAGGCAAATGTAAGGTCACTTTTTCAGCCACTGATATTAAAATGCAGCAGCTATATGGAGTGTATTTGCCTCCCATCATCTCTCATCCAGCCACAGAGACCTATTCTCAAGCCACAACAGGAGAGTCAGAACTGGACAGTTGAAAAGATCTCTTACTTCCTCTGTACCCATTTTCATTTCCCCACCATCACAAGCAGAAATAACAGGAGGAATTTTCTTCCAATACCTGTATTTTAAGGATAGCTCCTCAGTCTGGAAGCAGTACAGAGAGCAATAGGCAAGTGCAAAAACTACAAAGCTGGGTGAGCAGTGCTGGTAGCATGACAAACACTGCAAAAGGAGAAAAAGACCAGAATAAAGGGGAAAAGTATGCCTTTTTCTATGCCAGTGAAAAAGAAGAATCAGCAGTTGAGTGAGCAGCAATAAAAACTTGGCACAGGTTACATGCCATTAACTATGCTACCAGAAATCTGCCTCAGCCAACTGACTGCAGAAGATAGTGGCTATTACCAATTCATTTACTTGCCTCTCAACATGGGATTATAGGATTATCAGCATCAAAGATAACAGTGAAAGTCGGAAGATAAAACTGTGGTCCTGCTGTCTCAAGTAGAAACACTGAGAAATGCAGAGTATTTCAAATGCAAAAGCTGCAGGAAAAGTTTTGCAGTCACAGGACTTAAATGAAGCAAAGTTAAATCCTAATGTGAGTTCTTCCCCAAGTTTTTAAGTTACAAAGTCAAGAATAAAGATCAACAGAGAAGCAAGAATGTATTTAGTAGGTAATTTTTGACACAGGTGGAGAGAAAAGGAATGAAAATGGAAGTCCACAAGCTACTACACAGAAAAAACCCCATTCTTTTACTGACAATCCTACAAGTATCACTAACAGGCCAAAGCTGCATTTCCCTCTGTCTCATAACCCCAGCCATGGAATCAAATCGAAGAAATGAAAAAGGATTACATCACATGTGATTTCTTCCTCTCATAACTTGTCTTTTATGGAAGGAAAAAAAAAAACCAACCCACAAACACAAAACAGTGGTTGCAGAAATACTGCAAAATTATTTCTGAAAAAAATCAGTCACAGCAAGGAAAAAAGGGAATAAAATGAGTATTTCCTTGTCTAGCTCCCCTCTTCCAATTAGTCTCACACAAATCCTGCGCCAACTTTAGGCAGATGCCAGCAGTGGAAGCTGTATACCCTGTGGCAATGTCAACAAAGAGCTCACTGTTGGAAAACAGACCAAAAAGATAAAAATTTTTGGTCAAGTTCTATATTTATTCTTTGAATCAAGAGAGAGGATGGTACCTTTTTTTTTTATTTCTTATTTATAATTAGCAAGAGAAGTTACTGTTAAAAAATGTGATCATTAAAAGGTAAGATTTGAGTTTAATTAAATCTAAAATATAAACTTACAGTTTAAAAATTAAAGGATAACAAATATGATAAAGATAATCCATGCTACAGACAATAACTGGTATTTTGAACAGGTAAAGGAGATTTGGGAAGACTTCAGTGGTTCCCTGAAAAGGAACTACAGTGTGTGGTTGGTACTCCTGCTACTCTGTCTTTATGCAACATACAGAAGATGACTGCTTACCCAGTGAGCAACTATGCAGCATTTTCCTCCATTTGTTCATGCGTGGCCTCATCTGCTCTTAGCTGCATGCTGTTCAAACACGTTTGGAAGCCGTGGTTATTTGTTTTGAAGCCCACCACAACGGCACCAGAGTTCATCAGTATTATTCACCATTGTAATATCTTAAGAAACAAGTGTGCATTGCTTCTTATTTTATAGATTGCAAAATGAAACACAGATTAAGGTAAAATCTTCAGTAATATCAGGTGCTAATTTTATCTCAGCTATGATTTTTCCATGTGCTCAGTATCAAACAACATTCCATACATTCAGGTCACAGACTTTAATCGACTTCAGCTGCAGCTGCAAGCCCTCAGCATTTCTGCATATAAGCCCCTAGTATCTCAAATTATGCAACCAGAATTGCAGAGCACTCAAATCAATTAGTCACCACTTGGGAAAAGTTTCGTTTAAACGACCTGCCTAGCATCACATAGGAATTCTGCGGCAGAGAGAGGAACAGAATCCAATCCTCAAGGGCACTTTTCGTCTGACTAGCTTACCCATGAAACCATTTTTTTTTTTCTCTGCAATCTTCTCCCCCACTCTCTACATACCCTCAACATCTACAGGTTAAACAGTTTTTACAGACAACAGTCTCTTTCAATACATAAGCCTGAAGCTGCACTGGGGCCAGATCTATCCCTGAGCCTGAATAAGTAACGACCCTGTAGAATATAATGTAGTGAATTAAAAATCATCACAATGAACAAGCACAAAGAAACCAAATTAAGATTTGAGACATTCTGAAAACTGACTTTCCCTAATTTTACAGTATGCAGTCCCAGAAATGTGTTACTAGTCTTTAAAAGCGATATTAAGGTACATGGCTGTTGTACAAAAAGACAGAGAAAAAGTAGATTCAAAAAGAAAAAAAATAATAAATTTGCATAAACAATGCAGACCTGCTTCATAATACTAATTCACAAGCAGTGGTTTTTGCCCCCCCCTTCAAATAAACCCCAGCCCTCTGAAGAATCATTTTGATTCTAACAGGCTCCACTAAATTGCACAATGATCTGGCTAGTTATCAGCTTGCCTATTTCAAATTACAAATCTTAAACAAATATAAAATGGTTTATTCCTCAAAACAATAACAGCATAATGTTTCTGAAAGGTATGCAGTAGTAGACTGGAATCTGCACAGAACTAAAATCAGCATATGCTGTATCATTTTAGAAGAACAGGGAGAAATCAGTAAACTGAGTGCGCATCAATGAGGAAGGGGAAGGAGACTGCACGTATTACAAGCAGATGAGCCCAGGTGTAGACGGACAATTTTGAAACACACAGTGTCCAGGCAACTGATGATCTCTTACAGAAAAGTGTACGTTCTGTCTTAAAAGACCCAGAAGTATTTACCAAGCACTTTCTGGAAGACATATGTATTTTTATCATCTAAGACAAAGAAGCACAAGACCCAGCACCTTGCAAAATCTCTCAAGTATAATGAAAGTAATGAGATTCTAAAAATAATGGCAGCCATGTGAGAAACTGGCTAAGTGTTTTAATTACCAATTCTGTTATGGTACAACAAAGTTCTTCCTTAATAATTCAGCAGAACTTCTCTACACATGAGGGTAATTCAGAAACAAAAATGGAGATGTCTACTTTCAGACCACAAATGACTACAACCATTTTTCATCCAAATTACTTGGAATCTTGTTGAAATATAATTTGTGAGGCACATTTGCAGAAGGTATAAATAATCCACAACTGTTGTGCTTAAGTGAATGGCATTTTTAGCGTTTATCAAGACAGGACATACTTGCAATACTTTTGCATCATCTCTATCTCATTTTATCACATTTAATGTAAAACATTTGGCGAAGAATTAAAAAGCCACCTATACCCTGTAAGACAAAATTCAGCACACTGAATAAACATGAATATCCAAGTATTTTCTTAAAACAAAACCAAAAATACACAACAAAAAAAAAAACCAAAACCAAAAACCCCAAGAATCTAAACATTTGTAGTCCTACTTTTGAAACAGTATTTCATGTATTGATGTAGTTTTCCTGCACTATGCAAGAATAAGAGAAGAATTAAAATAAAGAACTATACTCTTCCCATATGGGGCATTCAAAATTTGCATGCAATTAAAACAACATTATTTTAAAGATTAAAATTCCAACTCTGCAAGTTTCCAGGAATCCCAGGACTCATGCATGCATTTACATGGGAGCCAAATATGACTGCTGCCTAAACACTGGTAGAATTGTGCTCCCAAATAAACTGACAGGCACACTATGCTTTTATTCAATAATATTTGTAGATCTAGATTCAGACTTAAATATCCATGAACTGAAAAATTACAGGCACCTTTACAAGCTAGACAACTTTACATATGGAGAACAGCTTATCTTACGCAAGAAAACTGATTTATATTGATCTAGAGTTGTACGAAAGTCTTGTTTATAAAGAATTAGCATAGTAAGCGTTCCTTGACAAAATTAAATGACTGCAATTTCCATAATTATCTTAATTTAGATGGACTTTACACACAGAGACAGAGGTTATAATATATATATACACACATACTTTATGTAATGTTCTTCACCTGAAAGAACTTAACAAAATATTTTAAGTCTTCACTACCACTTCCCTCTTTTCAGCTAATAATGTTACATTAAACCAAGCAGGGATCTAGGGGAAAGAAGCAACTCTCAAAAATGAGGAAACAAAAGGAAATTGGGAAACAGTCCATCAAGATACAATTACAATTAGTTTCCATATTTCTGTATAAATATTTGTATCAAAAAAGTGAAAAGAAAAATATTTTTAAAAGACAAGTCAAGAATATTTGTTCAGTTAATCATTATTAATAGGAGATACATATAAAACCAGACACAAGTAAAAAAGCTTTAGTGGTAAAACAACAAAAAATTATTTTTTTTTTCCTTTCTGTACTGAATGAGTCTCCAGAAATCTTTAATTGGGTCTGAAATTTAAGTGAACATCAAATAAAGGCACACAAACAAAAAACTTGCTGCTCACTGCATTAATGAGTTGCAACACAATGAAATTCAAATTCTGAAAGGCTCTCTTATGGAAAAATAAAACAAAAACATGGAGACTTAATTCAATGAGCAATTTTAAGTTCTTCATACTTATTTATTCTGCTCTCACTAAACATTACAACAAGAAATGCTCATCATTATACAGTTTTATACGATCAGTTTTATTCTTTATTTTTGCCTAGGATTCTAATAATGTAAAATAAAATTATGTAGAAGATCTCTCCACAGAACAGGAACTTCTGATTGTTTTCACTATTTCACTAGTTTTAATTAGTGAATCTCTTCCATCACTATTGAAAAGTAAGCTGAGTTAAAAATGAACTCCACAATAGAGTCAAGTCTTCAGTTCCGGTAGGGCATTTTTACTTTTAAATGACAAAGTTAATTCTTCATTCAAAATACATATCAGTAGTGAATCCAGTAACATTCAGGGAAATTTATTCCATGTATTGGTTGCTAATTTGTGCAATTTTATGCCTTTTCCAAGAATTCACTTATTCCTTCAATGCAAACAGGAAGTAACCGTTTCAGATTCGCTCAGCAGTCAAGGACAAATAAAAATGCCATTAACATTATTTTTAATGCCATCAAAGAACCTCAAAGTTTTAATGCTGAAGTTAATAAAGATATAACTAAAAGACAATTTCAGGGCAAAAGTGACCCCAAGTGTTAGCACAGTAAAAGAAAAAAGCCAAAGGATTTTTAGAAGATCAATATTAATTTGCCAGCTTTAACAGAGATGAAACCTAGAAATCAAGACCTTTACTATTATCTGCAACTCTTAACCAGTAAGGAGAAATAAAAATAACACATTGCTTCTGGGGGAATTGCTACCACTGCACTGATTAATACAAAAACTATTTACTACAAACTAGTTACCATCCAGGAAGTGCAAGAATTGCATTACATCCATGGCCTTTTTTTTTTTTCCCCCCCTTTTAGAAAAAGTGATTCCTTGAACACAAGAATTAACAATTGTATGCAGTCATACCACATAAATCCCTGAATAAATAAATTGCCCATCAGCTAGGTAAGTTCATGTCTCATGCAAAAAAACCCCAAAACCCACCAAAAAAGCCCACCCCCCAACAAACACACACAAAACCAACAACAACCAACCAATCAGAACAGATTATTTTTGAAGTTACATTTGCTAAAATTCAAGACAATCACCTTGAATCAATTTATTTTGCGCAAATACACGTATTCTTCTTATATCTGATTTCTGGCAATTGTGCTATTCAGCCTGGCAAGCAAACAGAGCAAGATTAACACTAACTTCCTAAAACAAATTGATTTCACGTTCCAAATGTTGTGATAATTTTCTTTGTACCTTTCAAATTTCAAGTTCCCCTAAATCAAATAGTAGCAGCTGGAAAAGCATGCACTAGGTTCTCTCAAAATCATACTGCACCACAGTAGCCAAGATTGGCCACTGACATTAAAATAAATGCAGCCAACCCATATCATGTAATGAAGCAAAATTTCATTGTTTTCTAACAAATCTTACTCAAACAGCATTGAGAAGAAACTCATTTCAATACTGGTTTATACCACACAATGAACTAATGCCACAGATGAAGAAATGCTACAATCTCACAAGAGTATTTCCAGCAAATGAGTTCCACTGGCCGAAACAATCATTCTAAATACTGCACTATCTTCAACTCCATCTTCTAATCCTTTCTTTTTACCACTAGACAGAACATGTATTTGATATTTACTTGGTAAGATAAACTTGAATTTTACCCAATAAGTATGCTCGGGCTGCCATTATATCAAATCAGCAAGAGTCATCCTTCAATTACGCTAACAGATGTCAGCTAATACTAGAAATAATGCGCATAAATGCTTTTTAATGTAAGAATCCTTTTTAAAAATAAGAATGGCATCAGAAACCAAAGTAAATATTTGATAACTGCAGTAAATTTTCTCTTATTTTCAACTGTGAGTTTACACAGTACTGCCTATTATAGAACTAGAACAATGCTGCTAATTACTAAGATATTTAATAATTATGCAAACTTATAATTTGCTTTTCCAATATTTACGAAAATTACTAACAGGCTGTACTTTCACAAAACTTAACAAGCCAAGTTCTTTCTTTAGCATTCAATCAAAAACTGCAAAATATTAGCTATGTGTATTTTTAACAAACAGGTTCAATCAAGTTGCTTGCTATCATCTGCATGGATGTTTTTGATACTCATTCAAAATCACTTACATGTCAAAGACACTGCATGAAATTGAAACCTTTACTAATGCCAAGGTTTGACTCAGGATCCAAAATAAATCTGCATGTACAGACCCTTGTACTTACACAAAGCACCAATTACTTCAAATAAGGTTTTGTCTGTGCTCTAGAGTCCACCCATGTGGAGCCAATTACTATAGCAGGGCCATTATATGGTTCATTTCCCCATACCAGCTTGGCAAGAGGTGTACATGGGTGTAGGAAGTGCAAAAGAACCTTCACTAATAAAGTGCCTCAAACATACGCCTGTGTGCATTGTAATATTTAATGTTACAACAAACACTTCTTCACTGGGACTAGACCATGCAAAACAGTTAATACTGCAGGGCAGTTTCCAATGTGAACACTATCTTTCAAGTTTCTCTTTTTGGTCCACCAGTAAAATCCAATTTTTTTTATATTTTTTTTAAGCTTGAACAATTATGATGATCCTTAATCTACGTCGCACATTTCTAACAATACCTGAGAATTCTTAAGAATGTTGAGAGGCTGTAGGATTTGAACAGAAGGTGTGACAAAAATATCAGAATTGCATGTTCTTCAAGAAGTATAGTATGTTTACAATAGCAGAAGCACTGATATTACTTATTATGTCTGGTATTATTCCATTCTCAAATGGGGTTGTTGTTTGAAATAATTATTATAAATAGGAGGAAACCAACTGAGTATAAAAATCTCTCCCCTTTGGAAGTACTGAAGCTCCATCTAGAGGCTTTTCTTCCTCTACTGTCATTTGTGGTATATGTAATAACACCTAGAAATGTGAACAATATTAAATGTCAGAGGCTTCCTTTATACCTCCTCTTTTGTTATTCATAATGGGTTCTTGCCCTGAACCTTTGCCAGGCAACACTAGCTCCTTCACTGCCATCAAGTGGTAAGAAACCAAAACTGAACTTAAAAATGTGAAATCTCAATAATCGGATTAAATGATCAGTATAATATAAAGACAACTATAAATACTGAATACTGAAAATCTTTATCGTTCTTTTCATTAAAGTTCTGGTATATCTACTCCAGTGCACTATGAAGCCTCGCACAATAAATTACAGAATCACAGAATGGTAGAGGTTGAAAGGGACCTCCTATTCCAGTGCTCAGTCAGCCTCACAGTAAAAAAAGTGTTTTCTTACGTTAAGATTGAACCTCCTGTGTTCCAGTTTGTGTCCATTACCCTTCGTCCTGTCACTGGACACCACTGAGAAGAGTCTGGGAATCTCTTTTTGTAAGGTTCATTTTTCCTTTAAGTTGCATAGAACAAAAATCTACATCCATATTCCTCAATATTATATTTAGAACAAAAAGACATTACAATAAAAGAATTTTTAAGCAATAATATATGTAACACTTAACACTTTAAAAATATTGCATTTGGTAATTAGGAGAAATACCATAACATAATTAGAAGGAACAGCATAAATGTCTTCTCAGACTTAGAGTTGCCTATTGGCAGTATCTCAAAAGAAAGGGCTAAACAGCAGCCCATCTCTTCGGCAGTGTCTAATGCAGCAAGTATGCAGCTATGTCAGTCTTTCCCTTTGTGCTCCACAACTGTAATCAACTATGGACTTTTATTATGTCTGAACTCTTAATGCTCTATAATCAAGTGACCTATGAAGAAACAAGCACACAACACAGCAAAAAACCTGGGAGGGTTTGCCTAGATCAAATAAATAGGAAAAAGAACTAATAAAGTAACAGTAGAATGGATCCAGGCTGCAAGACCTTGATTACTTCAATTTCAACCCTTTGAGTGACGGTACAACTACTCCCACAGATGCCCATTGCTCCCATGTACAATGATCTGAAATCCCACAGGGTCTTCACCATGACTAAGAACACCTCTAAAATAAACCTCCTAGTATCTATACAGTGAAACTGCATTAACTGCTTCTATCTGTTCTTCCATGCACACAACCTTATTTCACTATACTTTCTCTTCAGCAGTTATTCCAATTGGGTATTTTGTCCATGGCAAGGTAAAGTACAAAGACTTCTTGGTGGTATCCTGTTAGACAGAAGAGTGACTAGCACATGCAATGGAGCTTAAGAATTCAGCTTCTGTTACAGAAATTTAAAAACGGAAAAAGGAACAGTTACCAGATTAAAATGAACAGAAAAAATAATATTCTCTATACCAGAGATACTTTATGCCTTATCAATAATTCATTGGTAAGGAAAGAACTATTGAAATATTTCTATCAAATACTACATCTATCAGTCCACAGATTAAATCTGTGCTGTGTAAGTACTGGGTGGCCGCTTACCTACTTCTAACTGAGCAGAGCTAGCTCTCTACTGAACAGCAGGCTCACACAAAGCAGTCTGCTAAAACTTTGCCATTGGGAAAGCAGCCTCCAGACAGCCAAACTTTCCAGCTGGAAAAGGTCAGTCTGAAAGATCTGACTTCTGTGCTTGCTTGGCCCTGGAACCCAGCCTGCTCATCCAAAGACACTTCTAGACAAGCGATTTTCAAACACAGTTGTGAAAAATTCTCCTTCAAAATAATCATTGCTATGACACCTACATATTGAAATTGAGACCACATCAAATATTTGTTCAGAGAAAACCACAAATAATAAAAGTATATATCATGAAACTTAGGACAATTCTTTTTTCTGCAGCACTGGGAAAGGAAAAACAGGACTGATACCGACAGGCAAAAAACTGATCTTCAGAAATGTCACAAGTAAGAAGAGACCGAAAACCTGAACAGAAAGGGCCTAGAAATCAGTGAACAAGCAAAGAAGTAAAAAAATCAAACACAACAATAACAACTAAAGTATATGAGAATTAAAAGAAAGAGGCAAGAATAAAAAAAGAGAATACACAGAGACAATGTAACGTGCAGCCTAAAGCCAGATGTAGCTTTAAGCTTAAGGCAACACTAACTGCCTGTTGCTTAGCAATTCAATCTTGAGGTCCAACTGAAAAGCCAAAACCAATTTTAGACAGTCACTTTAGTTACAGAAAGCATAGGGATTAGACAAAGAGGCTGTTTCTGAAGTAATTGAAATGTAAGTTAACCAGGGTGCATACAACCACTTTAGCTCCTGAGCTGAAAGGACGGGCTGAATTTATGATGAACAGTGAAAGCCACAGTAAAATTTGATGGCAGCAGGAATACATTTAAAAACAAAAAAAACAACCACACAGTAAAAAGATGACCTCCAAGATTAAGAGTGACAAACAGAAGTAGAAGACATTGGAGATTAAAAAATAAATCTTAGTTTTTCTTCCTGAACAGGACTGCATGTAGTTCAAGCTGATTACAGATCTCTCAAAAGGATGTATCAAATTCACTGATGAGAAAAAGTAACCAGAGAAAGAAAGGGTGCTTTAAAAGTTACAAATATCCCTGTATAGTATCCCTTATTGATAACTATAGTTCTTAATGAGGGGACAAAACACAGTACATACTCGAGCAGGACAGAGAGAACTGGTAGACTGTTCACTCTTTCAGCCTCTGAGAATTAGAACAGCAAAAAACCCTAGCACAAAAGCCATGGAAACTGTCATCAAAGAAGACAGAATAATTATTAGCTCCAGAGGCTGCATGGACAATCACTGTTAACCGCAATGCAGAAGGTTCCTAAGATGCATTTGCAAAGCCCTAACAATACTCAAGCATCACAGCTCAGCAATTCTCGGCTGTGGCCACCAGGGACCCTGTATACTGCCCTCATTAAAGAAAAACACCCTGTGCAGTCCCAGGAACAAGGCTGTCTTGGTGAAATATAAAGCTTTAGGCATAGCAAATAATAAGAAGCCATTTAGGTAACTGCCTCATTCTCCATCATCATTCTAGAATTTACAGTTTGAAAACATGGATTTAGTTTTGGGGGACAAAAAAGGGAAAAATCTCCATGATGCCCAGTGAGCTAATGGCTAGTGAAAATTGTAAACTTGTTGCCAATATTAGTCTAGAAAATGAAGACCTGGTAGGCAGGTCTAAACAGATCTGCTCTGAAGTCTAGAGAGGAATGAAGAAACTGAAGAGGATAAAAATCAGCACAGGTCATTCCTTTTGAGTATTTGTTTGCATCTTTTCTGGGTAAAGCAAATAAACAGCAACTAAAAATATGCAGAAAATCTACAGCAAGCATCTGCTTCCTTTGTTGGGCCACAAGTGTTTACTCTAATAGTAGCTAGAAGGAAACCTGCCTTTGCCCTGCTTTGTCAAGATGGGAATAGCACTGGGACTCTAGAAGGAAGGCTATGGCCTAGAAATTACACAACTACTCATCCAAAACATTGTCTGGACCCAGCTTTGTCAGAAAATAGGGTAGGTTTTCATACTTTATTCAAATAAAATTACCAAGGTCCAACTTAAACAGAAAACAGGATAGCATAATAAGCAAGATACAACTTTAAATGTCATCATAAGATCAGCAATGGTTCTTTTGAAGATTGGCTCCTTTCCCGGTGCTATATTAGCAACTGCAATACATTTTCCAGATTACTGATGCTTGAAACAAAACACAATTTTAGAACATTTATAACAGAGCACATGCAATAGTTCTTGCTAAAATTATTAATTTGATATTTACCTTAAAAATTTAATAGAGAAGAGCTCAAGCCTGTTAGGCTACTGGCAAGAGTGAGTGTAAGAAACTTCCCTGGAGTAACCTGCCATTCAAGCATACACTAGCTCCACTGGATTCTCCTGCTCCCCTCCCTCTCGCCAGCGTGTTGGGATTCAGCAAAGTGCTATCCCACACTATCTCACTTGACTAAGTGATAGATTTTACACTAGTGTAACCCATCTAGAGGATTTTTTCACCTCTTATAATGATGTTTTTCCTTAACCAAGTCATTACAAGACAGATCCTTGTGAAAATGAGGTCTGTTTTCAGGGTGCTTACTGCCAGTGTACGATCTGTTACTGCTGATGTTCAACAGACCCCAGAGCACAAGCATCGGGCTGAGAGTTAGAACAGTATTTTCTAGATCAAACAATTATCTCAAATGCTCTTACCATAGCCTAGCACAGAAATTAGCAACTAGTATATTAATTTAGTCATACACAAAAACCAGCAAATATTGGGGGGGGGGGGGTTGCCTAAATCCATTAATAGACATTTGGGGGACGGGGAGTTGGGTGGGTTTTTTCATGGATTTTTTTTATTCACCTACCCCCTGCCAGTGAAGAGCCCAAAAGGAACCTCTGCTTGAGCAAGCTACCCCTTAAGAATAACCAAAATAATTATCTTACTAAATTGTCTAGTGAATCTGATACTCAGGTAAAGAATGGAAATGACTGCAGTATATGTACTTCTTTAAGGCTTGCAGCCAAACAGTCTGGGACTCCACAAGTAACCCTTGTGCAAGCTGGGAGGGGTGTTGCATTTTATGCTAATAGCAAATTTGACTCTTGCAGCTGGAATGGGAAATTGTATGTTTGTGTTAGCTGGACTGCAAAATATTGAATATCTGATCAAGATACAATTCTACCTTGACTGAGAAATCAATTTCCGAAACCAACCTAGTCCAATACGGTCTTTCCTGGCTATAGGATCAATCTGATCACGTCTAACCAGCTGTCATGTAAGGCTCTTATATCTCATGACAGCAGACAGGATAACCAATACCCTGATAATAACAGGATGCCATTAATTCAAAGACAGTATCTTCAAGTTAATCTGTTAGAAAAGGGCACAGAAGCTATGGGAATGCATCTTAGATCTTCCAGAAGTGAAGAAACTCTCATTTTACAGCCTCCTGCTTTCTTTAGGTCAGAAATTTAAGAAGATATCATGCCCCATTAACAGTTCTCTAAATACCAGAGATGTTTCTTTAAAAAAGGTTTTTGTTGTTAAAAACCTGAACTTTGAAGAAGGCAAATACGTAGAAGACAAATTAAATTATATCTTAGAAAGAAAACAAGGATATCCATATTGAATGTTAAGCAGTGTTTATACTCACAAGTGCATTTATAAGAGAAGTCAACATTCTGCAGTGCAAACTGGAAATCTATGCAAGAGCAGTTTTTAAGCAAAAATAGTGTCCCAATTTATTTTCTAGACTTCAACTACTAAAAATGAAGGCAACCAAATGGTTTGTACTGAAAACTTTAAAACATCATAGTTTAAAATAGGAAATGTAATATCAAGATTAAAGTTCTCTACTGTTAGGGTATGATTTTTACTTCAAGTGCATTCCTCTCTATCCATTTTATATGGAGACTGTAGTATTATCTAAACATTTTGAATTTACATACAGTCTACTCAAACTTACATCTTCATAGACTGATAGAATTAAACATTATGGTTTTAACTAAAAATCAAGATAAAGATAAGATGTGTGATAAAAATCAGCTGCAACACTAAATAATATTTAATTGCACTTATATATTGCAATTTGCTGTCAAACTATGACAAATTGGAACCTAGATGGGACAATCCTAGGTCCAACTGTTAAGGTAGCTCAAATCAGGAAATATTCACCACATACACCACTCTGCTGAAATTGTCCATCTGAACTCTGCACCTAATACATCATATCTACAGGACTTCCCAGAAAATGCAGTCTGATTTAGTCTTGCATTACCCCATACTTTTTAATTACTTCTGCTCTGGGTTCTCAAACTTGATTTCTCAGTGCATCACTTCAGATATGCAGATGTTAGCAAAGAGCCAAGTCTACCCTACATTAGTCAAGGCACACACGCAGCATGAAAGTAATGGGTAGGATTAGATATAGGGTTTAAGTACTTTATATAGTACCTAGAAGTACAAGTTTATCAGGTCCCTGACCAATAAACAGATCAACTATATTTAGCAGAAAATTGATTGTACACCAAAGAACTGTACTAAAACCTTCACATTCAATACATTTTATTCAATACAACTTTCAGCTTTAATATGTTCACTTAAAGTTCCTGCATTTCAAACAAGTTCCCTGTTGCAAAATTTATTTTGGAAAGCTTCTATCTTTTAAAAACTTCTAGAAGTGAGGGCATTTCATAAAACCCTGTCACGTCTTTCTCCTCACAATGTTAACATTTGATATAAAACATAGAAATTGAAGTTACACAGAATCACAGAATGTTAGGGATTGGAAGGGACCTCAAAAGATAACTGAAACAAAGCAGTGTCGAAATCTTGCTTAAACCAATAGGAATGAGCAAGAACATGGCAAGTAAGCGATACTATCAAGATTAGGACAACTAGAGTAAAACAATGTCATGTTTCCAAAACAATAAACTTGCGTACATCATAGTAAGAACCTTGCTGGGGAATTAATACACAGAATTACTATGGTATAAAGGAACCATAAGTCAAAAGCGGGGGAGGGGTCTGCTTAAGTCGTAACTCAAGTGGTAATACAAACCCAAGCCCCCCCATTTTCGCTCCTGGAAAGAGAATGATTGTCCCAGACTGACATGTTATTACAGAGTTAATGCTAGTTACTAAAGCAAAGTGACCAGGAACAGATGATATATTCCTGAATTCCTTCCTAGTATCTCAGCTAAAGATCTGAGCTCCTAGGAAAACGTGCTTAATCATACACGTATAGCAGTTAGTAGAACAGGAAAGCTGCATCTTTCTGTTAGTAGAACATCTGTTAGTAGAACAGCAGCTGTTCTTCCTTCTGATGATCAAGAACCACAACAGCAACATAGTGGATTTTATGCCAGTTCCAGTAGAATTCATGGAACATATAGCTAAAAAAATCACGTTGACTACTTCTTTCTAACTTGTTAATACAAACTTTTGTATTTGTTGAAGGAAACTAGAGGGGCAATTTATTTGATTTTCAGAACTCTTTTATTTCTGTAAATGTGATGAAAACCAGGATGCTACAACTACTTGATAATGAAACTAAAAAAATTTTAATTCAGGAATAAAGCTACAGTCGTGCTATTTAAGATTTAAACATCTCCAACAGGAAAGACTCATTAAGAGAATCCCATGTCAACACATTCTTTGCAGCAGACAGGTCAAGAGAAGCTAATTCAACTTGAAATAAATATAGACATATTACTCCAAACAGACAAATTAGATGCTAAAAAGTTGTCAGGACCATGGTTTCAGCTGAGATTGCTGAATGAAATTTATATACAGACCTGCAGACGTGCAGGTGAGAAAAGTAACCCAGTACTGCAAACAACTGCCACCAGGGAGCTGGCAGGCTGCCAACGTGATTCCGAACCACTCCAAAAAGGGGGGGAAAAAAACCCACAACAAACCACAACCCAACACAGAAGACATCACAGGAATTAATGGTGCATGGCTTCTGCAAAGAGAAACCCTGCCTCACCAACCCACCTGAGTCCTCAGAATGCATCAGTAAGGACAGAGAAGAGGCCCAGCAGGCACATGTTGATGCTTAGCTCATATCCGGTGCTAAACTGTAGCAGTTGCTCTACCACCCAATGAGCCCTCCCCAGCTGAGAAGGGGAATTGCGGAAAAAAGGAAGAAGTCTTGTGGATTAAGAATAGAAACAGATATAATGAAATAATGAAACCAGTACAAAACTAACATAAAGTACAAAAGCTTATACTTAGCCAGGTCCTTGGGAAGCAGCAGAAGGCCAAAACAGAGGAGTCCTAGGAAGAGGTGTCCTGGGTTGCAATGTATTCTATTACCATGAGCCATTGAGGCCTGGCGCCGGTGTCCCTTGCCTCGCCCCTCGGGACTATTCTTCTGTTAATGCGCCCATCAGTGCCTTGCCCCAGGACTCACCATCCCTTTGTGAGATGCCCCGGCCAGAGGGGGAGGGGTGGAGCCAAGCATTCCCGCCGGAGATATTTGGGGGTTTGGAGCAGCGTGAGGGGCCTTACCCGCTGGGATCCCAGAGGACAGGGACTGCACCGCGGCCGGATTTTCGGAGGAGGACCAGTTTGCTTTTCTACAAGATCACCGCTTCAACGGGATCATCTAAAAGAGAACTGCAGCTGCCACCGAAATCGGATTGCTCAGACTTTGTTTTCTTTTCCTACGGACCGCCGCTTTAACAGGACCATTTCGGAGAGAGCTGCAGCTGCCACTGGATCGGACTGGTACCAGCACCCTGCCCGGCAGGGGGCCAGGTTGTATCCCTGACTCTGTCAGGCCTGTAACCAGTTTCTCTGTATTATAGTTTTGTTGTATACATTAGTAAAAACTGTTATTCCCATTTTCCTCATATCTTTGCCTGAAAGCCCCTTAATTTCAATTCTATAACAATTCGGAGGGGAGGGGGTTGTATTTCTCTGTTCCAAGGGGGGCTCCTGCCTTCCTTAGCAGACACCTGTCTTTCAAACCGGGACAGATTTTGGCGCCCAACGTGGGGCCTGAGGGCATTGAGGAAAAAGGGTGAAAAAGGAATAACAGTTCCTGGCTAACCTGATGTTTTGTGCACTGAACGTGGGATCTTTGTTAGGCAGCACCATGTGGTCTAGTTTACCTTGCTTCGGGTGGCACGTGGTCGTGGCTATGCTTTTCCCCTTTGCAGCCCCTTGTCTAAACATGGGTCCTCTGACTAAGGCTACTGTGGTTGTTATCCAGCTTGCACTATGGGTTGGTAAGGTGAGGAGTTCATGGTTTTTCGATTTCCTGTGGAATGTGGGCACATGGATAAAGGGCTATCACACGCTCAGCGTATGTTTCTGGGATTACATTAAAAATGGTACCTTCTGTGAGGAAATAACACCAGGGGAAGTTTTCTCCCAACCATTCAACCAGTTCTTTGGGTCTGCTCCATCAGCTTTCGAAGGGTTTAGATTTCCCCTAGATACTATCAATGTGTTGCTAATAGGCCTACTCTGCTGGGCCTACAGAGATAAAGTGAGACTGACTTGGATAACTACTTGGATAACCACCCCAGAGACTAGGAATGCTGCCCCAGAACCTGACACGGCCCCAGAGGCCAGAGATCCTGCCCTGCAGCCTGACCCTGTCCCACGACCTGGCATTGCCCAACAGCCCACCTCACAAATGGACCAGCCTAATTGGGTGGGGGCACTGGTAAAGGAAATACGTGAGATGCTGAGGGAACACACCTCCCAAACTAGTGGGAAACCTTGTCCTGAAAAGGGAAAGTCTGATGGTGCAGCAGTGGAACCCACAGATGTTACAACTGTGCAGGGTCCAGCTGAACCACAAGGACAGCCACAGCCAGCAGCAGTCGCCCCTGTGCAGAGGAGGAAGTGCAAGGCCAAATCAGTACGCCCAGTTAATGATGGGGATGAGCCAGAGCCCTCACAACCCGCAGGGGAGTCAGAGCCTGAAATTATCATCGAATCCCTGTCATTCGACAGTCTCCGTAATATGCGAAAAGACATTGCGCGACGGGGGCGTGAGCCTTTTACAACTTGGTTACTTCGGGTTTGGGACCTTATGGGTAAAGGCGTACAACTGGATAGTGGTGAAGCCAGGTATTTGGGATCCTTGGCCCAAGACTCGGGGGTGGACCAGGTATTTGTAAGGGAGCCGGGGCCCCTTTCTCTCTGGGAGCGGCTTTTAATGAGTGTGAGGGAAAGGTTTGTCCACAGAGAGAGAATGCAGGAGTACCATCATAGAATGCAATGGAAGACCCTTGAGGAAGCGATCCAACAGCTGAGGGAAGTGGCAGTGTTAGAGGTACTCTTTGGGAGGGACGGACAGCATGATAATGACCCCGACAAGGTCAAGTGTACAGGGCAGATGCTGTGGAACCTGGCAAAGCTGGGGCCACAGCAGTATGCCACGTTCATTGCAACAATTAATGCTGATGACAACCAAGAGACAGTGGGTTCTGTTGCCAACAGGTTCAGATATTATGAGAGTTTAGTCAATGGCCCAATGAAAGCTCATGTCGCTGCTGTGGCTAGGGACCTCAAGGAAGAGATTAGGGAGGAGGTGATGAAGGAGGTGAGGAGGAGCAGCTCTCATGTGGCACCAGTGCAGGTCATAAACCCTAGAGCCAGAGCCCGACGTCCCCCAGCTAGAGAGAGAGGGTACACCCCACGATCTGAACTGTGGTTCTTCTTGTGTGACTCTGGGGAAGACATGAGAAGGTGGGATGGGAAACCCACTTCTGTCCTGGCAGCACGGGTTCGTGAGCTCAAAAGGGAAAACGCTAACCGAGGGGGTTCCACTAAAGCGAAGGTAGCCTCAGCCTCCCGTGACCGAGCTGCCAGGTATTACAGAAGGGAGGATGATATGTCAGATCCCCTTGAAGAAACATCTAGCAGGTATGCCCAGGGAATGGATGATAACCAGGCCTAGAGGGGCCCTGCCTCTAGCCAGGAAGAGGCACGGGAGAATCGGGTCTTTTGGACAGTGTGGATCCGATGGCCTGGCACATCAGAGCCACAGAGATATGAAGCATTGGACGAGACCGAGGGGTGGATCTAACCATGGACAGTATCTCCCAGGCTATCCATGACTGTGAGACGTGCGCTGCGATCAAACAGGCCAAGCGGGTGAAGCCCCTGTGGTATGGTGGGCGGTGGTCCAAATACAAGTATGGGGAGGCCTGGCAGATCGACTACATCACACTGCCTCAAACCCGCCAAGGCAAGCGCTACGTGCTCACAATGGTGGAAGCCACCACTGGATGGCTGGAGACCTACCCTGTACCTCACGCTACTGCCCGGAACACCATCCTGGGCTTTGAAAAGCAAGTCCTTTGGAGGCATGGCACCCCTGAGAGAATTGAGTCCGACAACGGGACTCATTTCAAGAACAGCCTTGTCAACACCTGGGCTAGGGAGCATGGCATTGAGTGGGTGTACCACATCCCTTACCATGCACCAGCAGCTGGGAAAGTTGAACGGTGCAACGGACTGCTTAAAACCACCTTGAAGGCACTGGGTGGAGGAACTTTCAAAAACTGGGAGATGCATTTAGAAAAAGCCACCTGGTTAGTTAACACCCGAGGCTCCACGAACCGAGCAGGCCCCGCTCAGTCTGAATCCTTACAAACAACAGACGGGGATAGGGTTCCAGTAGTGCACATGAGAGGTATGCTTGGGAAAACTGTTTGGGTTAATTCTGCCTTGGGCAAAGACAAACCCATCCGTGGGGTTGTCTTTGCTCAGGGACCAGGTTGTACTTGGTGGGTAATGCAGAAAGATGGGGAAACCCGGTGTGTACCACAAGGGGACCTTATTTTAAGTGGGAACTGAGTGTAGAGTTTCATTGTATATGTATGTGTATATATATATATATATATCTGTGTGTGTGTGTAAAGTTTAAGAAAGGTATTGATTTGGGAGGATGCAAATGGTAATAGAATAAGGGGTGGATAATGTCCTGGGTTGCAATGTATTCTATTACCATGAGCCATTGAGGCCTGGCGCCGGTGTTCCTTGCCTCGCCCCTCGGGACTATTCTTCTGTTAATGCGCCCATCAGTGCCTTGCCCCAGGACTCACCATCCCTTTGTGAGATGCCCCGGCCAGAGGGGGAGGGGTGGAGCCAAGCATTCCCGCCGGAGATATTTGGGGGTTTGGAGCAGCGTGAGGGGCCTTACCCGCTGGGATCCCAGAGGACAGGGACTGCACCGCGGCCGGATTTTCGGAGGAGGACCAGTTTGCTTTTCTACAAGATCACCGCTTCAACGGGATCATCTAAAAGAGAACTGCAGCTGCCACCGAAATCGGATTGCTCAGACTTTGTTTTCTTTTCCTACGGACCGCCGCTTTAACAGGACCATTTCGGAGAGAGCTGCAGCTGCCACTGGATCGGACTGGTACCAGCACCCTGCCCGGCAGGGGGCCAGGTTGTATCCCTGACTCTGTCAGGCCTGTAACCAGTTTCTCTGTATTATAGTTTTGTTGTATACATTAGTAAAAACTGTTATTCCCATTTTCCTCATATCTTTGCCTGAAAGCCCCTTAATTTCAATTCTATAACAATTCGGAGGGGAGGGGGTTGTATTTCTCTGTTCCAAGGGGGGCTCCTGCCTTCCTTAGCAGACACCTGTCTTTCAAACCGGGACAAGAGGAACTCCCCACCCTCAGTAAACTCTGTCCTTTTATAATGAGTTTGATGTCAGTGGTATGGGATACACCTGCATCAGCTTGGGTCAGCTGCCCTGACTGAAACTCCCAGCTGACTCGGGGCTACTCATGGCCTGCCTGCCATGGCTGGGCTGGGAGCTGTTCCTGGGAAATCAGGACAACACAGTACAGTCCTATTTTGAAAAAGCTTTTGACAAGGTTCCACACCAAAGGTTATCAAAGAAACTAACTTGCCATAGAATGGGAGGAAAGAGTCTTACAAATAGAAAATTAATGAACAGGATACAGAAAGCAAGGTTTAATGGCCAGTTTTTAGGGCAGAGAATAGGCAGCTGAGAGGTCTCCTGCTGGGGAACTGGTGCTGGGACTGATTTTATTCAGCACTTTCAATGACAACCTGAAGTGCAGAGTATGAAGTGAAATCTCACAGTTCATAGGTGACACTATACGTTTTGGGTAGCTACCAGACACTAGCAAAGGAATGACAAACCAAGTGATCTGCCAAAAAAGTGAGAGGAAAAAAAGCGTAGGTAAGACTGTTGCCTTAAACCGCACCATGCCTACACAGAGCAGAGCTTGGAGCTGGCAATTATAAATCATTAAGCAATCCAAGACACATTGCTGACAGTTCTCCAAACCCACTGTACAGCACCAGGAGTGAAAGGCACCACCAGGAATGCACCTTTTAACATTACTGATCAAAAACTGCAGAGGCCGAGAGGTACAGGGGGCAAACGGACTGCAAAACAGGGCTACATGCACATGCTGTCCCCAAGTACCACCACTTATTGTCACTGGCTTTATTATTTTTATTTAAGAAAGAAGTGCAAGGGTTATACACTATATAAATAATAAGAAACCACAGTGGAAAACACCAAGAGCAAATTGACAGCATCCAGTACTCCTTGAAGGAGCTTGTGAATGACATGGAGAGGTGCCCTAACTAGAGATAGAGAGGACTAGGGAATGGAAACAGGCCCTCATAGGCACCAGGATCCATTGCTTGAGACACAATACTAGACTATTATTACACATTTGCAATCAAGACAAAGCAAGGGTGTTTAGTATTCTCAATTGCATGTAACATTTTAAAAAAAACAAACAAATTATTTCTTAACTGATACAAGTTTATCCAAAAAATAAATCCTCTTCAGAAGCCACACTGCATGACACCACTAAATAAAATATTTTCTTTAAAAAGAAAACAGACGGAAGTATCTCCAGTGACCAAAAGACTAACTAGACAGAGATACTGATTTTCACCCAATGAATCACAAGGCCCTGGAAACCAGTAAGCTACTGCTCTACTTCAGCTATTGTCCTTCGATTTAAGTTCACTAACCAGCGGTCTGCACCTCCACTAGAAAATTAAGGTGTCTATAAATCATAGCCATCCATAGATAAGAAAGGTAAGTATAAGTGTGTGAAAGGCATAAATCATGATAAAGGAAATTAGGAAGTTGGCAACTCATTGACAGGACTCTATATATCCAGCAGAGGACTGGATTTTTATTTTTTTTTTAATTTTTTTCTTCCAGATTAACACAGCTTTCTGGTTAAGCACCTAGTATTACTCAACCAGAAAACACAGAGACCAAAAAGACTTACCAAATGGACTACTGGTGCACTCTGTACTATGCAACTGAACATGAATGTAAGCCAGTTATAACTATTTTTTAAATATAGTACATAACTTATGTAGAAAAGACGTTTGTTCTTTCAGTGTTGTAAATTGCAAGAGACAATTGACGGTCGACACCCTCAATCTGTATTTCAATTGAAATACTATTCTCAACAGATACAGTCTTAACACTCTAATTCACTATTTTGTTTTGAATGTTGCTGCTGGGTTAGCTTATAGTGTTGGAAAGCTACTAGAGCAGAAATAAAGAGGAAAATACTCAGCAGAACAGAAACTACAAACCACATAGGTTACAAATGGACAGAAGAAATACTTTCTGTTCAACAAATAGATATACTCAGGTTGGAAAACAATTTATTTCAAATTTTTAATCAACTGAAAGAAGTGCTTGAATTGAATAAGATTTCCTTTCCACTGAATAAGCTTTTAAATAATTACTAATAGGAAATGGGAAGAGGCTTCCATATAGGATGAAATTTTACAGACTTTTTTTTTCTACTATAACTTTGTAGTAGCCACTGTTAGACACAATGTCCAGTAAAGTATTTACTAATATGATTGTAAACTGTCACGAAATTAAACAGCATACAGCTCTTCTCCCATCACAGCATTTCTACCCCATAAAAGAGCACTATAGGAAACACTGACTATGAAATGGTGATTATTAAGCATCAAAGCCAGTCTAAATGAGTTTGAAATTTCATAAAACATTCATCAGACTACAGAATCACTTGCAATATTTCCAGAGGTAAAAACAATTATTGCCCCTTAAAGGAGAAGCTGTTCACCCCAAATCAGTGCAATAAGGCTACTTCACAGCTTTCTTGTCCTCATCAGCACTGAATGCTTCCTTCAACAAGCAAAAAGCACTTTACAGTGTTGGAGACAGCAGCATTTCAGAATTATAGCCCATGTATAAAAGCAAGACTCCCCTAATTCTTCCTTCTCTCTTTAGTCAAAGATTGCCCACTGACTTTATTTCAACAGCTTCTATGCATCTTCTGGTTTTCTCTGCAAGTCTTTTAACCCTGAGCAGGAAGAATTTCAGGTCTAGCAGAGATGAGGGACTGCTTATGGATTTCCTTCTCATTCCACTGCTCATTTGTTTGACGTCAAGAAGAACAGTTTGTAAGGCCTGCAAGCCAGGTTACTTAAGAAATTTGCACTTAAGCAATCCATCAGATGAGAGCTCAGTAATATACAACCCCGCTTTAAAGTGTAACATACAAACTGTGTTATTGTTTGCATAACTCTAATGTACACCATGTATACAACACACTGCCACATACATAAGACTGTTTACAAATCACTTTTATACAGAGCTAGTAACATCCAAACAAGGCTGATGGACAAACAAACAAGAAGCAAAAGAAACCCAGAAACTCCAAATCTCCTCATAATTTAGGGAAAAATAACAACTTTAAGCTGCAGGGGGAAAAAAAAAAACCAAAACATATTACTGTTTAGAAACCCAAAACTGAGAGAATCTAACTTTTAACAGCATATGGCTAAGCAAAAGCACAAACACTAACAAGCAAACCAAAAGCAAAACTGCAGGTTTTCATACGCTGCATGAATTTTGTTAGCCTGCTAGGATGCTGTGGAAAACCAAAACATTTCAGATATATATTAATTTCCTTCTTTTATTCAGTGTAATATCAGACCTATTCTTATAGATGAAAAACCCTTTGTTATCGCTGATACTCTCATTCTTATGGGCTCAGCTGTGCAACAGCACCACATGCTCTTTGTTACTGGCTCTGCTGAGAACACAAGGAGCGCCAACTCAACTAAGGGACATTCATATGCTGGATTTCCATTGTATTTTTTTAAATTTTACCAAGTACTTACACTTAAAAGAGCACCATAGATACCTCCAAATATCTCCCTTATAGCTATAGTTTTCTCTAGATCTGATCAGAAAACTGTGTGAATCATAATTGTAAAATTACTCTAGATGAGCATAAAAGATTTACCATTGTCTTTACACAACTTTCAGACAAACATGACGACCAAAGTCCACACCAGTCTAGTAGTAAAAAACCTGCTGGGAAGTCATTTACAAAATGACTGTATGTTAGCTTAATTATGTGGCTGTTTTAGATACCAACATAGGCACATACATGAGAACTTCAGTAAAGGAGAAGAATGGGAAACAAGCATGAAACATATAGCTTTGTGTAAGTATCAGAGGACACCAGCACAGGTACCTACCACTCCTCACCAAGAAACTGGTCACTCTCTTCAATGAATTACAGGTCAAACACAGAACTTCCAGGAAGAAAAATAGCTCATTTTTTATTTCTGTAATTTGAAGATCAAGCTATTATGAGTACATCCTTAAAGGATTAGTGAAGTAGGAAGTATAGAGAGGAAGAGCTGAAACATTATTGCTGCTCCATACAGAAAAAAAAAAATCAAGACTGCCTTTTTTATCCTTTTCACAGCACTTTGTATAATGTCACTTCCCTTGAGTTCCCAAACATAGCAGTTTCCTATTGGTATATGTCCTTCTACAGAGCAAAAAAGAAGAAAAACATAATCTGAAAGAAATCAGGAAAGTACTACATGAATGGACAGGGAAAGTTAACAGTAAATGTCTTTAAAACTACATAGAATGGTAGATTCTGAAACACTTCTGTGTCTTCAAAAAAGGAGCCAACAACGAAAGCAAAAAAAAAACCCTGGATTTCCTTGGATAACATCCAAGCAGAAATTTAACAGGAAACAACACAGAAAACCCATCTTCATGGAAAATACAAGTTTTACAAATCTAGATGTCTCGATCATTTTTAAATGCAGCAACTAGGAACAAAAACGTCAGGGAACATTATGCATACATGATACAAATCAGGGCAGTTACACAATGGATTACATTATGTATCAGCAGCTTACCTGGAAGTTCAGCACTGTTAAAAAAAGCAGAACAAAACCAAAACACACACACGAAAAACCACATTCCTGCACAAATCTTATAACAGTTATCGTAAGTGCTTCTCTATGGTGACTCTTGTGAACAATTAAACTACACCATAGTTCGGAACAACTTTGTTCTATAGAATCCAAATGAATAATCTCAGCAATGACTTCACATGATTTTCATAGAATCACAGAATGGTTTGGGTTGGAAGGGAACTCAAAGATCATTTAGTTCCAGCCCCCCTGCCATGGGCAGGGACACCTCCCACTAGACCAGGCTGCTCAAAGCCCCATCCAACCTGGCTTTGAACACTCCCAGGGAGGGGACATCCACAACTTCCGTGGGCAACCTGTGCCAGTGTCTCACCGCCCTCACTGTAGAGAATTTCTTCCTAATATCTGATCTAAATCTACCCTCTTCCAGTTTAAAACCATTTTAATAATTTACATTTTTTATGAAAAGTAGAGTTTCCAGAACTGCTGAAAATCTCACTTCCATGTATAACTTATAAGTAGCAGACTCAAAGAGGAAGTTTAAAGTGAAGAAGGGATGCAGAATTATGTCTCAATAACATACTAAGAAATGAATGAATTTACAGAATGAACTGAGATTACAGCTAAAGCCACTAGAAACAAATCTGAATTTTCTAATGCTATTTTTGTTTTAACTAGTGCAACAGAGTCATACTGCCTCAATGTTGACAGTCTATTTGGGGGCCTTGGGGAGCTTTTTTTTGCTGTAACTGCCATAACAGGAGCCAATTCTTAAAGTAAAAAAAAAAAAAATTGAAGAATCCCTCCCTCATCCATCACTTAAAAGAAATGTACAGTTTCAGGAATTACTAAGATACCCTCACTGTCCAAATAAAGGTCTGCTACTACTATCACCTAGTTGTGTATCACAGAAGTTAATTATTTTTGACAGTTTGGAGCAAGAAAGTTGAAACATATTTCATCTTTCTGACTGAGAACTCTGATGTTGCAACTGACAGCACATTAAAAGCTAATGCCTTCCAAAACTACTAGACTTGCTTAATGTATATTTTGAACAAGAACTAGAAAACAATCTTGAAACAGCTCAGACCATTAGACATGATGTTTAATCACTAGCCCAACAACTTCAGTTCCTCAAACATGAGTAACTGAGATACAAGCTGCTACATGGCTCCGTGTCACTCCATGACACAAGACTTTCAAAGGTCACAGTGAATATCCTATTTGTCATGCAAAGACAAAATAATTTTACAAAACAAAGCAAGACAAGCCTACAGCTCATAGTTTTGACACAATAATCTGAAAAAGTGATGTCATAATTACATATGTGTGAAGATCAAATACTTCCAAAGCTTGGAAGACTGAAGCAGTATTACCAACCTAGATTTTCTCTAAAACATTTGCAGATGATGCATACTCCATGATTTTAGTAACACTGCACCCACACATGTTAACCTTAAAAAGCAGCAGGGAGGAGAACAGCCTTAAGTGTTAGAAGAGCAACCAAAATAAGTCTTCGGAATGCGATCCAGCTTGTCACAAGGAAGAAGAAACAAATTGCTGAGTTTCTGGGCCATGCCACCTTATTTCCCCTTCCTTGTCCTCCTTATGGGCACCTTGCCTGCCAGGGGAGACAGAAGACCTGTATGGGTACAGGTAGGCTTTTCTCACTGAGGACTTGAGAATGTTCCTTTTATAGATACAGCTCTCTCTCCCACATGTCTCTTCCCACTTGAAGGGACCACTCTATGTACCCAAAGTTCCCAAAAAACTCCACAACAAAAATAGTTTTACCTAGATTTTCTTTTTTTTTTCTGGGCAGTGACCCATTCAAAGCCAGAACTACAGCAGTGCCAGACGATATAACACCAAGAGCTGCAGAGATTGCCATTCTTTCTGAAAAATAGGTTACCAAATCTATGTCCAAGAACTTTACTTATATAACACACGAATTCACAACTTTAGAACTGCACTGATGTATGCACTACACGTCATCAGTCAATACACTTGTATAAAACAGACTACACAAGAACCTATTACTGAGAATTTTCTTACGTCTCCCATAATGCCTAGTTACAACCATAAAAGACACAGAATTTATCATGGCACTCATTCCTGGTAAGGTTCTTACAGGGCAATTCCAAGAGGTAAAATTCAGCATCAGCCATTTAATATAAACTATAGCCTTAAAGGTGAATCTACCTCAATTTTTTAATGCAGATCAGGAGTGCACATGTAAAGCAAACTTTCTTATTGTACCCACTGACTGCATATTGTGTGGCAGTCCTGGAGTGGATGAACTGGGTTCCTTTTGGATAGAACTCAACTGTAAGATGTAAAACCAGTAGCACAAACAGCACACTTCAACACTAACAGTCATTGAGTCCGTGCAGCCAGCCTGGAATTAGTTCAACTACAACGAAAAATCCTGAAATACAAACACTATGGACACCAATTCCTCAACCCCAAACACTGCAGACACAACCCTGTCAGACCCTGCTACTTGCCAAAGTACACACAGCTCCTCTGTTTCAGTGTTCTTAGAAGACTATTAGCCCAATACATCCAGCTCACCTAGAGGGGTTGTGGCTTTCCACAGCCAAAGGAATCCGAGTCCTTGGTTTTCGCATTTACACTTTCTTGGAATTGCTAACATACCAGTGTCTCACAGGCTGCAGGACCAAAATCAGGTTCTGTACACACAGTCCTGACTTTGTGCTGCAGCATCATCTAGCAAACCCATTGTCTAGCACTGACATGGATACAATGCTCTTAGTTCTCAACAGCAAAGCCACACAAATGGATTAGAGCCTGGTTCAAAATAAATCTCATGTGCCACAAGGAAGGCATAAGCCAATATTGAAGAAAACATCTCTCTCAACATTTTTTTGGGGGGGTTACATATTTATAAACAGTGTTTGCCAGCAAGCCCCACCCCTGTGTTAACTCTCCCTCAGGAACCTGAAGACCTCTTCTACTACCTCAAAGGGTGCTTGGAGAACTTTCTGTTTGCTTTCCTACACTGCACAGGCCTAGCAGAACTTTCAATACAAACCTGTTCCCTTATCTGATTACCAGTAGGGGCCAAAGCCTTATTCAGAAATTCCTTGGTCCTAACTGATACATAACATACTGCTCTGCACAGGCCTACTCTAGCCACACAGCTCATGCATTTTAACACATCTTCACAACCAACATTTCCTAAAAAATTCTTGATCAAATCCCTTGTCTCCAAGAACCATACCACAAAGTTTCAAAAGACATTCAGAGGCCTGTAGGGCCTTCCTTACTGCGAGCCAAAAAAAGTAGAGGAGTAGGTAATTCCCTGCGATCACATAAACAGTTATAATCAAAAGCACATTTTGGCAAGGAGATTCACAGGTTTCAACTGATGCCAAGTTGATTTATCCAGAGTATCACATTTATGCAGGTATCAGCTATTGAAAGCTGTAAGAGACAATAAAACTAACTTGATCAATTTGTTTGCCCACCATACAAGCTTGTCACTCTACAGAGCTTCCTGGATTTTTTCCAAAAACCTGACATCACGTTTGCATGTTCTCATTCTCAGGTAACAGCCTAATTTTATTACTGAGTCTGCATAGCCTCTGGTTTAATTCTGCTGCTTCATCTGAGTTTTTAAATTAATATTATTTGGTCCTGATCCCTTTATCAGTTTGAAACTGGCTATACTGAAGTGGTTACTGAAATGATTATTACATCTGATCTGTCAAGAGTTTATGATTCTGTTTTCTCCATTTGGACACAACTTCAGTAACCACTTGGGGGACACGGAAATGCAATCTTTTCTCAAGCCAAAGGTTATCTGGTTTCCCCATTCCACCAGGTCAAACTGCTTGAGAAGAGTTTTAGATGAGCCATCCAAGTTAATCACATCATCAATTTAAGAACAACCAAGGAAGCAGGAAGGTAGAGCAATTTCCAAATTGTTCAGAACACCAATAGTAACAACATAACAATAAAAACTTTTTTTATATGCTATGTTACCATTAGATCTGATAGATTAACAAATAGATAGATAGTGTCCTTTTATAAAAATCGGATACTCCTTTATCTAGGTGCTCAGCCCCAACATTTGGGGGTTGGACAAAATGACCTCTAGAGGTTCCTTCCAACCTCAACCATTCTGTAAGAGTTTGCAGGTTTCTCAGCCGACCTCTCTTTGAAGTCAAGCACTAAGGACAGTTATTCTAACAGTCAAGACATCACAATCTTACTATTCCTCTGCCATTCCACATTCACAACAAAAATAATCTCCATTGGATCATCTTCTATCTCAGTCAACAATCTTGGAAAACACTACAGCAGCTTCAAAACTAACACCCTGCCAGTGCTGGATCACAGTCACCTGACAATGCCAGAAGGCTTCCACAAAGCCTTTGAAAAGACAAACCTCAAAAGCCTTACTTCTGCAAGCATAGACTAGCAACAAAATAATACCAACAAAAAAAATCAGTTCTCTCCAATCCCATGGAAAAGTCCAGCAGCCAGAAGTTTCATCACAGCATGCTAGCAAGCTATACAACTTCCCACAATGCCTTCAGCACCTTGTCAGTTGAGGTCAACATCAGCTTCTGACACTGCATATGAGGTGCCAGTACCACAATTCTCCCATCAAAACCTAAGCTGCTTTAATGCCTTAAGGAAGCACTGGAGTCATTCCCTATATTTTTTTCACAACACAAGATGACATGTTTAGAAAAAAATCTGGCAGCCCCGATACACTACTGTTAACAAACATGGTTGAGCATACATATCTCAGATGCAGAAGCTACATCCTGCATGAGGAAGAAGCACATGAGGGAAGAAGGCATTATCAGGACACAATACAAGGCAATGAACACCAAGAGGAATATGGAGTGCGGGAGGAGGGGAAAGCAAGCTTTAATGAATGAAAGATTATGAAACAGCCAAAGGGACAGCCACAAAGGCTACTGTCACACACACACTGTACGTCTCGTGCTAAAATGCCAAGAAAAACACCTGAGCACAGGGAATAAAACCAGTAGCACTAGAACTACAGAAAGTTCAACACAGCATTCTAGTCAAAGGCTTCCCAACTAAAACAACAGTGACATATAAAATAAGCAGTAAGCTCCATTAAACCAGTCTTAAAAAATAGCAGAAAACCTGAAGAAACATCCAAACAGCATATAGAGATGTTATGGTAAAAGGCAGCTTTGTGTTAAGACATCCAAGGTAGGATCCAGCACACCTGAGATTTGTGCACTTCCATTGACCCTGTTACAAGACCAGTTAGCCTTCTCCTACGGTAACTTAAATGGCTGCAACTACGCAGCAAGTCGTTGCAAGCAGAACCCTGCTTCAGTAACTTGTTTGAAGCTTCAGGTAAGGGTCAGTGCTGGAGAAGCAAGAAGCAGGAACAAAGGACACAGTGTGGAAGAACCTGTAAACCTATAGAGCATCTTCCAATGCTTACAAGTTTCTACTGAAGCTCAGCTTAACATTGTATACTCTCTTACTGTACGCACAGGTATATTCTGCTGCATGTGCAAAGCACCTAATACTATCAACACTTCAAGTCTTGGCTATAATGACATTATGAGGGACTGGCATATACTTATAACTAACTAAACTTCCTTTCATTAGTGTTGCACTTCGATCAACTTTTTCCCTATTCACACATTACAAGTGATTCAAGTTCTCCACTAAGATTAGAAGTGTGAACTAGCAGACTATTTGCTTGCTAAAAGTAACACTATATTCTGCTAAACTTACTGTGCAAGGTACAGATTCAGTTCTAGAAAAAAGGATTGTCCAAGATATTATCAAAGAGCTGCAGAACAGATCTGAACACCACTAACTGAAACAGAATTTTGTATCCCTACATTATCTAATACTAAAATTGCCTTTGAGGAGCTTAAACTGAGATTTTTAGGCTCATGAAAGTAAAATGGGCAGCAGTGTTTGCTGTGTTGTACATATGGTGGTATTCCATAGTATTTAACACCAGATGCTTAAGAAGGAGAAAAAGAAAGAAAGATGAAACTGACTCAGAATCTCCCAACTATCATTAACAGCTACAGACAGTAGTTTGCAAAACAGGACCTTACATATTACAATCACCTTCTCTCTCTTCATAGACATGGCTCTAATGAAATGCACCTGAAAATGCAACTATTATTGTCAAAGACTACAAGAACTATATCAGAATAAACTTTAAGGTTGTCAGGGAATCCATTTGAATAGCAGGATCACTCACCAGAATAGAATCACAGAATCATAGAATAATTATGGTTGGAAGGGACCTCCAGGGTCATCAAGTCCAACCCTTATCCCATCATCTCCCTAACCATTAAACCACTAGACCATGGCTTCAAGTGCCTCATCCACTCGTTTTTTGAACACCCCCAGGGACGGTGACTCCACCACCTCCCTGGGCAGCCTGTTCCAATGTCTAACCACCCTCTCAGTAAAGAACTTCTTCCTAACATCCAACCTAAACTTCCCCTGACGCAACTTGAGGCCATTTCCTCTCATCCTATCATTAGTAATTTGGGAGAAGAGACCAACACCAGCCTCACTACAACCTCCTTTTAGGTAGTTGTAGAGGGCAATGAGGTCTCCTCTCAGTCTCCTCCAGGCTAAACAACCCCAGTTCCTTCAGCCTCCATAAGGCCTGTTTTCCAGACCTCTCACCAGCCTCATTGCCCTTCTCTGGACTCGCTCCAGCACCTCAATGTCCTTCTTATCCTGTGGTGCCCAGAACTGGACACAGTACTCAAGGCGTGGTCTCACGAGTGCCGAGTACAGGGGCACGATCACCTCCCTACTCCTGCTGGTCACACCATTTCTGATACAGGCCAGGATGCCATTGGCCTTCTTGGCCACCTGGGCACACTGCTGGCTCGTGTTCAGTCGGCTGTCAACCAACACCCCCAGGTCCTTTTCCGCCAGGCAGCTTTCCAGCCACTCTTCCCCAAGCCTGTAGCGCTGCATGGGGTCGTTGTGACCAAAGCGCATGACCTGACACTTCCCCTTGTTAAACCTCATACAATTGGCCTCAGCCCATTGCTCCAGCCTGTCCAAATCCCGCTGCAGAGCCTCCCTACCCTCAGGCAGATCGACACTCCCACTCAATTTCGTGTCATCTGCAAATTTACTGAGGGTACACTCAATCCCCTCATCCAGGTCATTGATAAAGACATTAAGCAAGACTGGCCCCAAAACCAAGCCCTGAGGGACACCGCTTGTGACCGGTCTCCATCTGGATTTAACTCCATTCACCACAACTCTCTGGGCTCGGCTATCCAGCCAGTTTTTAACCCAGCAAAGAGTCCACCTGTACAGACCATGAGCCGCCAGCTTCTCCAGCAGAATGCTGTGGGAAACAGTGTCAAATGCCTTACAGAATGTAGAGGTGCTAGGAGACAAACAAAGAATAGAATGTCTTTCCAGGACTCTGAGTGAAGTAACAGATCATAAAGGATTGCTTATTTAATTACTGAGATGAATACTGACTGGAAGAAAGTGACAAAAAGAAGAATGCTAAGATGCAGGAAGAGAGATCAGGTGAGATGACACACAGAGCAGAGCATCTGGAGGTGAGGAAGGCCATCAAGTGGGAGTCAGGACAAGTGATACAACTTGAAGGTGCCAAGTGGCAGCGAAACCAGCAACACTTCTAAAACATACCCAAGAAACACAGGATAAAATGTTTCGAACAAGAGTTCCTGTCTTTACTACATGTGCACGGAAATTAACAGAAGGTACACAATAAATTCTTTAAGATAATCTTAAGTGTTGCCTAGCAAACAGGGGTGAAAACTGCACAATAACCAAGATACATGGAAGGTAAACAAATCTAACAATCCACATGCCATTATCATGGCAAAGGGCTACAGTCTACCACAGGGCACACACGGGAGAAAACAGGAGCCACAACACAGTCCTAAGGGATCAGCAGCTATGCAGAGTGAGGGAAAGATGAGAGACAGCCATACCCAGGATACGTATGGAAAGTGGGAGAAGTCCACGAGCTACTTTTGTCTACCTGTAGAGGCATTTGGAGAAAAAGAGAAGAGCAACAGGCAGTAGGGACGCACAAAGGTACAGTGCGAGAGGGAGGGCTGATTTACGGCGGGGCCAGAAGGACAAAAAAAAATTAGAGTAGTACTGAAGGGAGAGCGGAGCACTTGCAGCAGAAAGGACGAGCCTGGGGACGGGACAGGAGCCCTTCCCTGAGCCTCGGGACCCGGGGCCCGGGCAGGGCCCGGGCTGCAGCGGCAGAGTGGGGCCGGCACACGCGTGCCACGACAGGAGGCGGTGACAGCGCCAGGGGAGAAGGCGAAGGGCCGGCGGTGTGCCCAGCGCCCGTGTGCCGCGGGGAGCAGCCGGGCGGAGGGGGCGGGGGCAGCCAGCCATGTCCGGGGGAGGCAGGGCCGGCGGTGACAGGCGAGGCCCGCGCCCGTGGGAAGGGACCGGGGCAGGGGGCGGCGAAGAAGGCGGACCTCAGGGCCCGCGCCGGGCGGGCCGCGGGGCCCGGTCCCTCGCTCACCTGCTGCACCCCCAGGAAGTCGTAGAAGTTCCGCGGTACCTCCTCCACCAGGTCGAAGAGCTCCAGGTCGCCGCTGTCCCAGCCGCGGGCGCGGGGCGCCAGCAGCGCCAGCAGCGCGAGGAGCGGCAGCAGCCGGAGGCGCGGCTTGGGCCGCGGCTGGCCCATGACTCCCGCCCCGGCGGCAGAGGCTGCGAGGACGTGGCCGGGGAGGCACCGCTGAGGCCACACACGCCCCGGCGGCGGCTCCGCACTGAGAGGGAAGGAGACAGGCCCGGCCCCGCCGGCGGCGAGTCCCACGGCGGAGGGGGAGCGCGCGCCGCCTGGCCAATCGCCGCCTCCGCGGGCTCTGACGTCGGGTACCCCGGCAACCGCTGGCGCTGGCGCAGTCGAGGGACTGCGGGGGGAAGGGCGGGGGTGCCCGCTGGCCCGGCGCGCGAGGGAGCGGCAGCGGCGCGCGGGGCCTTGGCGCGAGCTCTCCCCGTGCGGCCGGCGGGGTTCGCGCGCCCGCCCCGCGCCGCCTGCCGGCCCTTCCCCCTCTGTCTGTCCCTGCCGCCTCCTCCCCGCGGTGCCACGCACCCGGCCCGGCTGCCCCAGCCTCCGGCCGTCCCCCTCGGCCCATCGCCCCGCGTGAACCCCGAGGGTAATTCCCACACACACACCTCCCCCGGCGGTCGGGAGCGGGCCCGCCCGAGCAGCCTTCCCTCAGCCGGGGGCGACCCCCACTGCCCCGGACCCCGTTACCGGGCGCGTTCTCGGTGTCGGGAGCGGCGGGGAGGCTTCGGGATACTTTTGTCCGGCCTGCGCCTGGCACGGCCGGTGGCCGCGGGTGCCGCTGGTGCCCGTGGGGGCAGCACGGCGGCTGTGGTGCCAGCGCTGCCCCTGCCGCCCCATGCACTGGATTTCTCCCCAGAACTGCGCTGAATTTATTAATCCTTTAAGGATGGGCTTGATTACTGTAAACTGTTCTACCCTGACGTCACTCCAGCGCATTGGCAATCTGAACTTCCATTTTTAAGCTCTTTTCCATGGACCTTTCATTCTTCCCTTGCTTAAATTAATGTTAAGTGTGAATGCTAGATGAGAAATTAGATGGAGACTTAATGGCTCAACAATACAAATTATCAACATTAAATCACTTTCCCCTGGTGCAGCCAGGCTCCTTGCAGCACCCCATCTGTTTCATCTCTCTTGGCGCTAGGCCTGGTTAATAACTCACTACAAGAATCATCTCTGTAGGAAAAGGCAGTTTCACTCATCCCAAAAGTATCCATGAACTGAATCAAGCTCAGAAAATAGTTTTTCCAATTTAAAAAAATCCCAAATGCCAATCTTATAGGTGCCTAAATTCATGTAAGAGGAGTGAGGCACCATTTACAAAATCTCTGTGCGACAGAGCACTGCCTTGGACATCTTGTGGGAATAGCAAGATGTGGCTTTAAAATACACTCTGCTTAATTCAGAATAAGGGATTGAACTAACATAACCGTTATCAATTTTCCAACTCATAAAGTATGGAGTAGTCTTAGGTATTCTATTGAAACTGTTCCCTTTTGTATAAACTATTTAAATATTAATTAGATTGATATTTAAACTGATGTTTCCATATCCCATATGCATGCCCACTGGGCTGATAGGATCATGATTCTGCCTCTGGCTCTGTGTTCTGAAAAGCCACCTAAACCCATTTGCCAGGAAATGATAATTTAACCAAGTGTCTGATGTAGGCTCTTTTTCATTCACCCTTCTCCAAAAGGAGTGCTTAAGTGTTCAGTCTCATCGTCTTTAAGAATGCTTCTCCCATTTAATCACAGAGCCAAAAAAATAATCCTTTTCTAGAGAATCCCACAGTAAAGAGAAAATCATGGGCTAGTGAATTTATCAGCTGCTTTGTTTTGCTGGAGCAACTGAACTTGGTATGGATCAGTTTCTTCCCTCTTCCTTATTTTCTTAATCTATTCTGTTTTGCACACCAGTATTCACAGTATAAATTCCCTTTGTTGCCCAGTGTATCTACCTTCTCCTTGCTTTCAAGCCTCAAACTTTATTGCACAAAAATACCAGCTTGGGTTTCAAAAAGTTACCTACTCATAAGGTTGTAGAACAAAGTTTAAAGTACCCTCAGAAACCAAATGAAGAGTTCAATAAGGTAGTATTATTTTTAAATCAGGTTAAACATTTTTTGAAACGTGAGATTAACAATACTCCATTCCCCTTAACAGATGATTTCCAAACTCTTCTTCGCTCCTGAATCATATTTTCTGTATCTACTTCATCTTGCCTCATTAGCTTCTAACCCTCCAGTTAAGTTGATCTAGTGCAATGATCAGCCTCAAAGAGAAGCATTTGTTATTTTGATCTTATTTTTCATCATTCAGATGTTGCTCTTGCTGAAACTGTTAAAACAACCTTAAAAAAAAAAAACTGATAAAGGCAGGTGATCTATTCAGTTCCGATGAGACTAGGAAAAGCTGTCCTAACACTGACCACCAATTGCAGATTGCTTGTGGCATCGGTCCTTTTGAGAACAACAGCTGATGACAGCTATTTTGAAAGAAACATCATGAAATTCTTCAGATAAATTATGGTTTCTTTCAGTCAAGAGGAATGTGAATTTAAGAAGAATAATAGGAGAAAAAATGCACTGATGATAATGGGATTATGATTATTTAAAATATGTATTTAAGAGATATCTTACATTTAAGTCAGCATACTTATATTATTCCAGTTGGTTTTAACTATGTGGGAAATTTGAATACTCATTTTTATTCTGCTCCTTAAACCATTTGAGTAGAAGGCCTGATACTGCATGTAGTATTTCTAAAAAGGATTTTAAAAAAATTCTAGACTATGAGATTAGTTAAAATTTTTCCATTAAAATAATTTTATACCCCAAAAAGAATAAATACTGAAATTTTGGGAAGAAAATGCTAAAAATGCTATTAAAATTCTATAAGCACCACTGTAATAGTGACACAATTATCTTCTCATTCTTCTGTTTTCCTCTTTAGTCATGAGAAGTTATTTTTTCCTTGATGAGTCATTAGAGTCCTTCCCCCTTCTCCAACACTTCAATTAATCCAAGTCACATTAGGCTTCCACAATATCAAATCAGTTAAATTAAGAGTCACTTCCCTCTCCTGGTTTCAGACAAAGCCTTAAAATACAAACCAAATGTAATGATATTCAGCAACGCTTGCCTTCGCTATGAGCCTGCCACGATATACATGAGAAATTTCCAGTGACGCCTGCAATGACTGGCGAGTTGGGTGACCAGTGATGACAATTTAAATCTTAGTACTGCAAACTCTGACACAAACATAGGAGAGAAGGTAGAAGATTACTCATGGCTTTTTCATTGTAGCCTAAAACTACTCATGTTGGGAAGTATTAATATTTTTTTTCTGTGACTCAGACATGACATTTAAATGGCTAAAGGATCAGAGAAAGGTTTTTAATTCTGTTTGTAGTCTATGCAGCTGGGCAGCTCCTTCACTTTAAGAATAAGGAGAGCTACAAAGGTAAGGATGGCATTTTCTTTCTCTGCCCCGAGTTTGTCTGCACGTGCAGGCAGGTATCACTGAATCAGGTACGTTCAGTCACAAAGCTCTCCTTTGCAAACCATAAGGGAAAGAAGCATATACAGAAATAATTTGTTTAAATAAATCTCTGTTCTGACGCTAATTGACAGTAGCACCCAAGGCCCGAGGCATGAACCAGTTATTAGCGTTTTTAACAGCACTGGAAGACCAACATGCTTCATAAGCCCAGTAGGATTCACACGATCATATTCTGAATACCTAAACAGCCTGCGATTTTGAGGTCTCAAATGAATAGAAGATGTCTAGGGGAAAATGCTTATTAAGGGACCACCCCTTCCTGAAAATAAAGCCTTATCTCCAGCAATTCCAGAGCCTGACTGCTCTCCAGTCTATTCCAGTTTTCTATTCCGGCTGTTTAGTTCAGGTGCTCTGCATGCTTTTGTAAAGTAACAGTAGTTTTCCCTGCTAACAAAGCTGGGTTAAGAGTTCCTGTGCCTTCCTTCCAGCTCAGGTGCGTGTTCTCACCTCTGTGCCACTGTTCACTGCCTCCTAAACTGTGATAATTCAACTGTTTGTGGGCCATATTATAAATCAAATGACTGAAACAATCCAGGTTGTTTTGTTGTTTTTTTTTTTAAAAAAACCTGTTTGCACACCCATATATACACATACATACATGAAAACTCAGATTTATTTCAGTGATCCAGTTTACAACACAACCCACAAACAGCTTCATTGGCACAATCAAGGGGATAGCGAACTGTGATGAAGGAGCAAGAACAAGAGGGCAGAGCAGGCAGGAAACTGTCTGGCTTAAACTGGCTTTCCCATCAGAAAAAAACCTTTGTATAACTACACCCAGAGAACTGAAAGCCAGCTGTTCCCTGAGCAGTGAGGCTGAGCAGAGTGGAGGAAGGAATTCTGTTTCACAGCTGGCAGGAATGTTTGAGGACTTGCACTGGAAGAGAGGGTTATCCTGCAAAAGTGGCGAGCGAGACAGCAGCAACCTTGCTCTGAGGGGTCCTGTAGTGCTCCCTCCCAATGAGTGGTCTGGTTATTGTCTTTTTAAGGGATTTTTTTTTAAAGCCTGATCATTTTGCAAATGCACAGCCACACAAACAGACAAATGGAGTGAAGACCAAGGGAAGGTATCATCCAGTGTGGCAGTGGGAAAAGAAGGGGGGACAGCGTCACTTTATAGCAACCCTGCCCACTGAAAGATTGGTAAGGAATATACCATTTGTATACAAGCTGTTACCTTAGGCCAGACATAAGTCAAAGTAATGAGAAAGAAATGTGGGAATGGAAAGAGAAGCAAAAGCAACAGAGCTAAAAACAGAAAGCTATTATGGTCCATCAGACTGGAAGAATTTTACTTAGGAAATAGCTAGTTCATGCCTGGTCTGGGCAGCTCAGTCCTGTCTTTCAGCTATGTCACTCTTTCTCTTTTTTTCTTTTTCCTCATGTTACATCATTAGTGCCAAAACCCAAACAGTCCCTGCCTCCTGAGCATGCCATACCCTGTAATGCTATTTTCCAAACCAAAAAACTACCTGAAACCACGTTAATATCATACAAGATGACTCACAGACTGTGGGATAGGAAAAGAGGGTTCATTTTCAGATTATCAGCTATATCATAATAGCATAAAGCCAACATCACTATAAATGATTATAAATAAAGCCTTGATCATTACAAATGGCCTTTTTCCAGCATAAATGCATAATGTTCTGCTGCATGACATGGCAATAGTCTGTCATTATGTTTTAATATGTTTTTTCCTGAAGAACATTACCATGGGGAAGCACTGCCTTAAGCAGTTTAGAAGGCACAAGAATTAAAAGACAAAACAAAACCAGTGATTAGAAGACTTATGCCATCTTTTTAAACAATGTATTCTTGACACCTTTCAAAATGATCTGCAGCTTAGACTGCAAGTGGATGACTTCCAATGTCAACTTTGTTATTACTGTTCCAAGAATGACATCCTGATACTCTATTCACATATGGAGATGCTCAGCATAGGCAAGCTGAAAACCTCTAGACAATGATTACAAATATGTACAGCTCTTTTAAAATTTTCATCCAGAGAATATTATCCTACTTTCCCAGAATGAGAGCTCTCACTGTATGGACGACATTCCTGATTGCTAGAGTGGCATATCTAAAGATGCTGTGCAGATGAATATAATTCCCATAGGCCATAATGTAAGAACACCAGAAATCAGAGATTCTCAAGACTACACTATGTTGTCATGTTTTGTGTTAACCTTCCCCCAAAAAAGCAAAATAATAAACATGATTTTGAAATACTGAAGGTTCTCAGACAGTTTGCAAATGGTGATGCTGATTCCTTTTGTTCTATTCTGCAGTGACTGTTAAAGATTGATGGAGCTTGTTCATAACAGGATTTTCCTTAATTGTATTTGACATATTAAGTATTGTTTAGCAGTTTACTTTTACTTGTATTCACTGAAGCAATTAGTATCTTTTTAATTTCAAGTAAATTTTCCCTAAAAGCTTTTTGTAATATTTTTCAAAATTAATTCACCACCAGGGGGCAAAGAACTATTTCTCTAGAGAGAACATTTTATATCAGTTTCATAGATGCGTGACCCTTCCAAGGTCCTTTTCTGCTTCACAGCAATTGCAGATGTGATTAAAAGAAAAAGTGTACAGACCTAAAAATACACCAGGGGACATCTTTACCATTTTTTCCAACTTCGACTGCTTTAATGTTAAGACAATAGCTATGAGAGCAAACTGGAGGACCACAAAGAGGTAGTACAAGATGGCTGCTATGTGAGAGCTGCTTCAGTTCTCTTTGTGTGTGTGGTTTTACCATGTCTCTGTCAGGTCCCACACTATGCTGTGTCTTGTACAGGAAAAATGAGAATCATCTAGGCACTAAATTAGGTAACAACAGTAATTCAGTGATACCTGCAACCAGTATCCTAACACTTATATTCTATTTCAGTTGATTTTAATTCCCTGCGTAATTCTTTCAATGCTGTTTTGTTCCTGCGTGGTCCCCTCCTTGTATTCTTTGTTTACCACAGAGAATCTGATGTTAGGAATAATTAAAAAAAAACAATTGATTCAGCAAATGAAAAGAGTGAGTTTAAATATCAGAGAATTTGCCTATTGTTATGACGAGATAAAATCTCAGATGATACAATTCCATGTCAATATATAACACTCATCTCCCATTTATTAAAACAGTAGTTCTGTACATTTGTGACATCTGCTAAGATACCCTCCCAAGAAAGGAAGATACTAGCACCATAAAATGTCAGAGAAAAACAGTCAGTCAAATCCAAAACCAAGAACACATCACCATAAAATTAAGTAGCATGTGTAACTATGACCGTGGGCAGAGATATTGTTCAATCAGAAGCACAACATGCCACCAGTACAAGGGAAGAGCTTGTTACAGCAAACACATGTAGGAATTAATTATGGACAGCATTTAAGTTTTGAGATAACACTTCAATAAAAGGATTGAGTCTATTCAGAGAGTGAATTAAATGCTATGAGAGATGAGCATAAACTATAATATTTACTTAAGACTGGTGTTTCTGTACCATAGAATTCATGGTAAATTGCTGTCCAGTTTAAAATTGAGAATAGTACCTTGAAATTTGCTCAGAATGTTCAAAATATTTTCTTCATAAAATAAAGTTAAATTTCAAGTGATACATTTTCCACATTTTCGACTTGCATTATCAAAGTTGGCAGACTGTTGTTATAAAGTGCAAAAGCAGCAGAACTAAACGTATGAAGACCATGAACATGATGTATGTGTACATGTACCTTCCTGAGAAAGATCCTACAAAAACTCTTCAAATTCCATATTAAATATAACAGAGCACTTGTGATTGGAAAAAAGAAAAATGCCAGAGGAATTCCAGTCTATATAGATATCAAAAAGAAATTCCTAGGAAGGCCAGTTTGGATTGGATAACTACAATAACACACACACAGCAGAAAAAGTACGTAGCCAGAAACCAATATAAGGAAATAAGGTTGGATTATTCCATGATTGTATTTACCAAAATGATACTGTTGAAATCCTATCCACAACTACATATGCAAACACGTATCTGCTAAAATAAGCATTTATAATGTCTGATGTAGCTTTTCTTACATGTATACGATGTCAAGTAGAGATATATTTACTTCTTGCAGTCACTTTATTTTATAAAATTAAAAATTCAGTGTTAAACATATCACAGCATCTTGCTGCTGGTAGATTACATGAGTTTTCTTCAAGTCATAACATATACGGCTTTAATCCTTCCTTTACCTGTACAGTTATGACTTCCAATGGCTCTCAAGGAATATATTTCACAAAACAGAGCAGGACACATTATTTTCAAAAAAACCAAATTACTGTCTAGAGCACTTTCTTTGCCAAAATTCTGCAATGTAATTTCTCACAAAATCCCATTAGCCAGTACAGGTTCTCTATAACTAACCCCTACAGTAAGTAGTAGTCTTTAACACAGCTTTAACAGCTTTCAACAATGTGAAGGGTTTGTTGTTGTTGGACAAGAAGAAAGAGCCTCAAATTGCGCCAGGAGAGGTTTAGACTGGATATTAGGAAAGGGTTGTCAAGCACTGGAACAGGCTGCCCAGGGCAGTGGTGGAGCCCCCATCCCTGGAGGTATTTAAAAGTAGCAGATGTGGTGCTGAGGGACATGGTTTAGTGGTGACTTGGTATTGTTAGGTTATGGTTGGACTTGATGATCTTAAAGGCCTTTTCCAACCAAAACAATTCTATGATTTGATGATTCTATTAGATTTTGCTGTGGTATGAATTTCACTCACTACATCACAGACTAAAACAACAGAAAAGTAAAAATAAAGATTTTTCATCCTAAGAACCTATCACTGAACATAAAAGGTGCCCTAAACAGGAAGAACCAAAATGGTCCAGATCTTAGAGAAGTAGATCACCTCTGGAGTTCTCCTGAAGCAATATACTTTCAGATGAAGCATGTCTGCTATGAATAGTCATTTATAGTTCTCCTTATATATTATTTATTACTTAAAATATTTAACTTTTAAATTCTAAAATCCAAATATCTGAGCTTGTCTTGCTGCTTACTTTTCTCAAAATCGCTGTAGTGACATAGAAATGTTTCATGTTCTGTCTCTTTCTTCCTCCTGTATTTGCATTCTCTCTCATCTCCCCTGTGTCTACTGTGTTGTGCTACTAAATAAATATTAAATATGTTGTACTCATTTAGTTGTTCTTAACCAGGCATTCAATTCACATAACAAATACTTCTACTGTGCACAAATATTGGACAAGGAATATGTAATATAGAGTGCTATTTGGCAAAATATATTTAATGAATTCTATCAAGTGTGAGGTATAAATATTGACTTCTCCATGTGGCATGTACAGGAAGAAATCACTTAGTGGAATCTGCTGACAGGTGTTCTTGGGCACGGGCAGGAGGAGAAGGTAGCTTGCAGAGCACAGGGTAGGAACTTGCACTGTGGCATTTTCTGGATCTTACGTGAGTCATACTAATGAGCCATGCTTTCAGCACAGAGTATCAAAAAGTTACAAGACAAAAAAAGACTATATTCAATAGCTTGTCAATAGCATGGCAGTCCTCCCCAAACCAAAGCAATCTGAAAACTAGGAAAAATAACCACCTTTAATAGCTGTGCTAATAGATGTGATAGTTATGTTACAGATCCACTAATTTGTTTCACTTTTGTTGCAGAGGCCAAATAAATATTTTTATTTTTTTTTTTTGACCCATAATGCAAGCTCCAAAACTCTTGTACCCTGGAAATATTAAGGAATGTAATTTCAAAGTCCCCTGCATGCCTTCAGGATATACTTGAATACAAATAATAATGTTAAAGAACAGCCTTCTTGTCCTTATTCCATTATTCCATTTACCCCATATTTGCTTTTATAGTCAATTTATGTTTTTCAACTTCATTTTTGTTGGGAAATATTTTGAAACAGTAAACGGACTAACAGATTTTTATTCAGTACTAGATCAAAGTCCTGTTATCTCTGTCTACAGGCCAGCAAAGGACTCCATTATATCACTTAAGCACCATTTAGAGCAGAATAGGTGATTTATTCTTGCAGCATGTTAGTGGAAAGGGCAGAAGGAATTCTCTCCCCAGTACCTCCTGCTGGGTGCAGGCTGCCCTCCCACAACTTGCGTGTCAGTGACAGAGAATTTACATGCCACAAGCCATCAGTGACTGCAGTCCTATCAAACACAGGGCTAGAGATCATAAGCATAAAGCCAGGATGGTCCCAGTTAACTGCATTGCACATGCACACTTTTGAGCATGCACAGCACATTGTACACATGGCAGGTGAAGCAGACAAACTGAGCATGTCCAAATGAGCTGCAGTTCTGAGGCTAATTGCTATCAACGTACAGGAGAGCTTGTGTCCTACATGCCAATCATACGATGCAGAGCTTTCATTCTGGACACTGTGTTACAAGGGATACCTGTCAATCCTAGCTAAGGAAAGGCATGACACCTGCTCTTCCCTGCCCTGTGTGGTGTGCAGTTTGCCTGCAGGGAGCCACTGATAGCATGGGAACTGCCATCCTGCCTGCCCTCCAGCTTCAGAGACCACCAGCAGCTCCCCTGCAGCCGTGTTCCACCTTCCCCCTGCTCCCTCCCACTCCCCACCTACCCCATCCTTTCTGTGTTCCATGAGTTGCCCACTCAGCCTAGCACCCATACCAGCCCCAGCTACAGCTGTGGGGAAGGGACCTGGGCATATTTATCCTCTGTTGGCACATCCACATGTAGGGGGGCACCCAGAGCTGGGGCCCTTTTGCTCTTTCCCGATACATGCCAGCAGCCACTCCTGCTGACTTTTCCAGCAGGAAAAAAACAAACAAACAAACAAAACCAAACAAAAACCCAAACAGTTTAGGCCATGCATTTAGTAGCCTTCCAAAGGTATAATGGACAAGTTCTAGCCAGAAGTCCTACACTACCATCCTACTTTCCTTTAACAAGGCAGCTTTCCCTTTTAAAGGGCAGGACTCGGGGGCAAAACCATCCTGTTCTGTCAGCAGGTCGGGCTGAAAACAGGTCAAGTACTCTGGCCATGAAGAACAAGCCAAAGCAGGTCAGTGGAGCAGGAGGTGTCTGTGACCACCTGCCCTTGCCCTCTGAACAGCTGAGAGACAAGGAAGAGCCCTCCATATGCTGTAGGTCATAGCAGGTATAGGAACAAGCCTGGCCTAGGATTTTGCTGAAGTTTTATGTCGAAGAAAGTAGTGCATTCAAATATGAGTGGTAAAAAATAATGAGGTTTTCTGCTTAAAAGATTTAACTGCGGGGTTTTTGTCTCCGTTTTGATTTTGAATGATTTTTACTTATCCCTTGGGTACGTATATGACTATTAGTGTTGTGCAATTTCCCAGGAGCATTAAAAAAATTTAACCTAGGCCTTTCTGCAATTAAAAACAAGATGACTTGCTGCAGCTGTGCCCCATGCCCAGGCCCAGTGGCAGACTCCACCCCCACTCTCCACACTACTTTTCCTGTTCCCACTGGGCACAGGACTAAAATTCACCAAATGGTGGTACTTCTATAACTCTGGTGCTTCCCATGTGCACCAAAATACCATCATCCTAGTGGTTGTTTTAGAGTATAGGAATATTGAAAACAAAACTGGTATGGAAAGAGGCAAAACTGCAGCAATGGGTCCCTCTTGAGCTGGAATTTGTCTCTTTATAGAAAATGTTAAATACTATTGTGGTCATCTTTCTAAAATTTCACTCCATGACTCACTACTGAAGATAATAATCTGTTAATTTACCTTAAAAAAAAAAAAAAAAAAGTATTTGCCTCATGGAAAGGCATATTCAGCAAACATCTTGCAGTAGTATGCACATAACTAGACATACCCTCTCCTCCTTATTAGGAACTGAATAGCAATGGCAGTCAAGGTAAACAATAATGGTGGTCATGATACCTTGGTTATTGTGTAGTTGATTCTGTCACTCTTTTACCCATATTTTTGAAGGCTGTTTCCTGAAACCACACCTCACTCTAGAAAATCTTGGATACACTGTCAATCTGTGCACCTGGTAGAGTGATCTTGACCTAGAAGAGGAAATAAACTGGTCAGTTTAAGTGTCTAAATTGCCTTTAGCCATCAGCTTTCTCAGCCAGAGAACTGTAATTACAATGAAATACCCAGTGAAGCACTTACCATTGTTGCTTTCTTTTTGTACTTCTCTATTATATTTGGAGTTATGACAGATTATACTAGAGTTACTATAAAGTAACATTTCCCAAGTGAAAAGACTCTTTACAAACTATTGTCTTTCTTCCCGTTTTCATTTTTGCCAGCAAGTCACCAAAACATTCATTAGAAGGAGAGAAGCAGCATAAAAATTTATTTTGGAAAAAAGATTTTGTAGCTATGGAATGAACAAATTGCATCTTATTGTTCTCTTGTTACATTTTGCCTTTTTTTCTGAACAATAAGTGAAACAAAATAGTGGTTTCTCAGCTACGATGATTTTAGAAATACAGTATTTAATTAATTTTTTTATAGCAAAGTATTGTACCTTTACTCTTTATGATTCTTGTAGATTTGAGGCTTGCCAAGTTTCCCTCAATTAGAAGGAGATCAGTCATTCCAGAACTGAAAGCAGTTTTCTGGAATATCTCCATGAAAAACAACATTGAATAAGTTAACTGACTATAAGAACTTCTAAATAGTAAGGCAATACAAACCAATTTTTAACCTTGGTCTTTTAAATTTGGTGCATAAATATACCATTTCATTCCTTCCTCATTTAACTTCAGAGACAGTTTTAAGTACGTAACACCTATGAACATTATATAACACTCATGGTAAAAGGCACTTTAAGAAGCATTCTGGTTTGAATTAGTTCTTGCTACACTCAGTCAGTGCTATCCACCTGATGGAGTAGACCACGCAGACCTTTCCCCAGCATTAGTTTATCTTGAGTTATAATAACGATTTGTTTTACTTCTAAATCCAGATTTGGAGTTCTGTTTCACTGCCACCTCAGAAGATAGTGTAATACCAGCAACAAAATAGATATCTAAGTAGAGGAAAAGATAGTGAGTAAAAGATAACTTAGAGAAACCAATAATGACTACATTAGGTCTCTAACTTTTCAGAAATACCCTAGAAAATGGAAGCACAGCAGGACAAGAATTTTTTCTATTCCTGAGAAGATGAAAAAGTGGCCTAAAAAATACTGCTGGTCAGGTGTATGAGATTAGACAAATAGCCTACATGCTGGTAAGAAAGACCAAGACAGCTCTTACATAGCATTAAAGAAATTAAGACCATTCTTCAGTTACAGGAAAAGTTGAAGAGGTATCAGTTTCCTATAGGGAACTGAAAAGGAGATGTGTGATGCTTTATATGTATTAAACCATAAATCCATAAAGAGATGCAATCACAAAACTGAAGAGACTGTAGGAAGTCCACAATCCAGTCCACACTGGATTTGCAAGAAGTCACATAAAAGACTGCACAAAGGTTTGAAATAAAATATAGACCAAAGCAGTCTCTGGGCAAATCTGTTATGTTTGTGAGAAGTAAAACAGTTCTGCAGAAGTCTGCAGACAAGAGCTGAAGAGAAGCAAGGATAAGCTAGCAAGAATAAATCATGGCAGAAATTTTGCAAGACACTGCTACATGCAAAGACTGGAATATCACTTTGAATATGAAAAGGCTGCATACTATTTACTGTTGGACACAACACAGGTAATACTCTATTTGAGGTTACAGCAAGACTTTTGAAATTAAAATCTAATTGTGTTGAATACAAGCAAGGAAAGCTCATCTCATAGGAGCTGTGCTGTGGTGAATGTGAACTGCAAGCCAAGGCAAGACAAAATTCAGAAAATATAACATTTGCAGCTATTTAAAAATGAAGCACTATATCTTTTTTAGGACTAGAAGTATCAGATACTAGACAATAAAGCAACTACTGAAGAAAAATACAAGTCCAGAAAGCACAAACATAAAGAGAAAGTAGAACATACGGAAATGGATAATTGAATAGAGAAGTAATATAGGAAAGGTAACTTATCTGTAACTTCTTTGAGATAAGTGGTTGAGTGTCACTCATACTGTCAGTATCACTATATCCAAGCACAGTTAGCCAGATAATTTTTGTCTTGGTGCAAGAGACACAATATCAAAGATATGCCAGACAACTCAGGCTTGGAAGCATATAGCTTGGGAACAGCTGACAGAAGTCACTCTCCCAACTAAGAAAGAGTTCTGATACTACTTAAGAAGGTATTTATCATGAATATAAAGGGTAAACTCTAAAAGAGGTAGCATACAGGAGCCTGTTTATAAGGCTACCATTTCTTTTTCCTCTCCTGAGTGAAGTAACTGCAAGGCTGATTTCACTGAGAAATGAAGAATGAAACAAGATTTGGAAAGTGTCCTACCAAAGATATAAAGACAAGCTTACAATGCAATGAGGAGCAAGCCCCTGATGGGAATAAACGTTGGGGACTTTCAAAAACATTCGACAAACCCCAGCGGAAAACCCTCCACTTATTGACAGAACTTGGGTATAACTGTCAGGAATTTCAAACAAGCTGATCAGAAAGTCCCATCCTATAAATCATCATACATCAGCACACTTGCTGCATGTGCCTGCTGAAATCTTTGCTGTTGTTTATCAGGGTATCGCTAACCAGAATAAGTAGATAAACTGTAACCCAGAAAGCCATTGCCTATTGCTGACTGGAGGCAAGCTCAGCACTAGGAGGTCTTAGCACTGAAAAGCAGTACCCAGGACTAAACTGTAGCAGTTGCTCTACCACCTGATAACCCCTCCCCAGCTGAGAAGGGGAGCCAGGGAAAAAAGGGAGAAGCCCCCTGGGTTGAAGTAGAAACAGATTTAATGCAATAACAAAACTAATACAATCACCAACATAAAGTGTACACAAGTCTACTTAGCCTGGTCCTTGGGAACAGCAGGAGCAAAAAACCAAGAGAGATGAGCCCCAGAAAGTGGAACTCCCCATCCTTAGTAAACTCCTTCTTTTTATAATGAGCTTGATGTCAGTGGTATGGGACACACCTGTGAGTCAGCTTGGGGCAGCTGCCCTGACTGAAACTCCCAGCTGACTCGGGGCTACTCATGGCCTGCCTGCCATGGCTGGGCTTGGGGTCTGTTCCTGGGAAACCAGGACACCCCCCTTCTATGTGATAGTTTAATTTTTACTTGCAGTAAGAACTCAGTTCTGCTTTATCATGTAAGAATATGGATTAAGTTGCAAAATTTAATACAGCCAAAAGACGGAATGTTAGTCTTCACTTTCATATTTCTTTTTTCTTAGCTATAAAATGAGGATAGTAAATTTAATAATACAGCTCATAAGTCGTTAGACATCATTAACATTTCCACAGATTGTATTTTTTAGTTATCAGGTGTTACTATTTTTATCTTTGTCCTCTGATGAAGGGATTTAGAATGTCTTTCAACGTATTTCTTATCGCATTTGCCTTTATTTTTTAAACTCAGACATTCAGAACCCTGTTTCTTAAAAGCTCTGTATAATATCTGGGTTGATAACACATCTTGGAACTCTTCTAAGATAGCCCCAAGTGTTTATGCATACACTAAAATTAATATTCTTTGGTTTAAATCACAATACAAACCAAAACCCTACCTCCTCAGCTGAGAACCACAACTGCATGGATTTGTTCTTGTGATCTAAAGGAGCCTGCAATTCATAAGTCTGACCATCTAAAGTCACATTATGCAAAAAAGCTATATTTAAAGAACATTATTAATGTTCTGAAGACAAATATTCAAAAGTTAAATACCAGAATTAGGGCCAGTTCCAGAATAATGTACTTCCCATTAATTTGACATTAATTTCTAGATATAAAAGTAAGAGTTCTGCACTAAGCGCTTAAAAGTTGCTTTATAGGACTTGCTCACCTGAATATTGCTGAATTTTTTCAATTCTTTGTGAACCACACTTCTGCATAATTCAACACACACATGCCAGTTCATTAATAGCATGACAAACCTCCTGTACTCCCTACACATGCCTTTCTTCAAGTAATTGAGTTTATTATTTTGATGCCAAAATGAAAAGGTACTATGGAATTTATGCAGTGTAGTTTTCTTTTGTGCACAATAATATTCTAGACTATGCTGACAATTTTAGGGCTATGAATCACCAGAAGAACAACTAACAACTCTTTATGATACCACAAAATGGCTGTATTGTATTCTGACTGTAAAAGGCTGATGTGAAAATGATAGCTGAGGTTTTACCTCTGGGTGGGTTTTTTTCATTTCATTTGTCTGTTTTTCACGTACTTACAGATGGATTTTCACCACGACATAACAAGCAGTGGCAGCGGTTGAACAGAACATTTCTTTACAATGAAAGTTAATATCCTTCACCTTTGGCTAATTTTGAACTCAAGGAGATTCTTTGCAAAATAAAAATCACAAAATTGTTTATTAAAACAAGTTTAAAAATATAAATAAACATCTTATTAAATATTTTGAGCTCCTTTTCCCTGCTAGCAGTGTTGTCTTTGCAAATTTTGATCTAGTAAAAGCTTGCATGAAGAAGGCCCTAGCAGGTTATGGTGACAAAATATTTCTCCTACTTACTGGTTTCCCACTCAGCGCTAGGCTGCCTTATCAGTCACAGCTTCTGTTCCCTCACATTTTTTTAACCCTAAAATTCTCTCAATACAGAGTACCCAGTAATGTTCTATGAACCACTCATATTCCCAGTTAAGCTCTACTTTACATACCTTAGTAGGTCTTAAATTGTATACAGATTCTAGCTTGACCTTTTGCCCATTATGCAAGTGTGGTAGCACTGAGTGGATGGATTGTTAAAAAAATCACAAGGCCTCACGGTGCAGAGAATCTGCCTCACTCTTCCTCCCCAGCCCTGGCAGGAGGACCCTGAGCAAGCTCCTTGTATGCTGCCTTGGCATCCTACCAAAGGCATGAGGAATGGAAAAGTAAAGACTTATCAAATGGCTGTAAAAACATCATCCAACATGAAAGCTGGAAGCTAACGTTCAAATCTACATGCCTTTTTTTTTTTTTTTTTTTTTTTTTTGGAGGGAAAAAGAAATGTGATTGCCTACATCTGGATTGCTGAATAAAAGCACCTTTTTGGCAATTTTGAATTTAGATGAGATTTTTTTCAAAATGCTGTTTTCCATTCCTAAATCTATGGGGCAAACTAGATACTTCATTTAGATGAGCAGCTTTTGGGCATGAATGACAACAACTGTTCATATGGATTTTTATTATGCAGATTAAATACTCTCTAATTACACATAGTGGAATACTTCATAAGAGTCTGCTGTGTTATGTCAATAATCCATTACGATATGAATAGATGCTTGGTAAAACTTCCGCTGAAAGCAAATGAGCGCTTATAATCTTGTTGGAGAAAGCACAACAGTCCTATTGACAAGAGCTCGGTGGGATTGCAGAGATACAGTTTCATGAGCTGCTCTTGAAATCCAGAGAAAGGTCCCATGGTGCTAAAATGCATGAATAGTAACAAAAGCACAGAACTTCAAACCTAAACTTCACTTTTTTCCAGATTTCCTCGTGTCAGTAGAAGCAGCTCCACTAAACCCTATGGTGCTTTATCCCTTCTTTGCACAAATAAGTTTAGACCTAATTTTCAGTGGTTTTTCAGATCTAGAACAAGGACAGTTTGAGAGGGGATCTAATTCTCGAGGAGATTGGAGGGTATCAAAAGGAACACATGTTCTCTTCCACTATTTGTTGTCTCCAGTGCCTGCTATTGCCACCACTCCAGCACTGAGTCAAGCAGGCAGGGAATCTGAACCACACACAAACCAAGCTTAAATCAAATATGAAGCTATTTATAGTTTATATTGGCTAACCTACGATCAGCAAGATGTATTAATTTAAGCCAGTAAAACTCATCAACTGCTCATAGATTGGAATGGATCTCCAAAACCCAATCATTCACTTTGCTAACAGAGTATGCTACTTCCAGCTCCTGCATGACTACAGCATGCATGTGCCATCCCTTCGCACTGCAAAGTGGTGTGACCATACTGTGCACCTGCTGTCCCTACAACATCTAAGCATGCTTTTTCCAACCAAATACATGCAGGTGAAGTTGTCCTTGCCTTGCAATAATTGCTCTGAACAGGTAGAGAGAAAAAGCAGCATGTAATTTCTGTGGTTGCAGTGACTTGCATTGCTTTCACACAAGGTACAAGAGGAAGGAGTCACTTGAGTCACAGCAGAGAGACACAGTGACTGATGAAATTAGGACTGGCCAGACAAGAAACCTGGGAGCAACAAGTGATGACAAAATGGGGAGGGGAAGGCAGGAGAGACTGGATTTAGAGACTAGTTGGCTTTAGCCTGTGTGGAACACACTAGTATTTGATGAAGAGCTACAGGAAGAGTGACTTAAGTGCTGTGTATTGATGTTCAGTAAAGAAAAGATAACATATAGCACCAACAAAAGACTTCTATTAGTAATACTTGTGAAGTGAGATTTGCAGTCATGGGTAGTATCTTTTATGAAATCAAATTATGTTGGTTGGAGAAAAAGGTTTGGGCAGACAAATGCTTCTTTAGGTCTTAAATAGACCAGTCTTCAACATTAGGTGGAAGTGCTAAGAATTGCAAGCCATATTAGCCAAAACTTAGATACAAGCTCACAAAAGACTGGAGTTACACAAAACCTCAATTGTGCCACTTCCTAATTTTGGGGTGCTTGATTCTGCAACTCAGTAATGCTGTCACTATTTATATGTGTTATATACCTGTATGATCCCCAAAAATGATCAGAGCGAATGCTGAAAAGATACCCCAAAGTTCCAAAAGAGTAAATTTGTGCTAATTCTTGGGAAAAAGAGATCTCTTATTCTTTGATGAAGTTACTGAGTATATTATGTAAAAATAACAGGGGAAAAAAAAAACATGACTTGTTGTTGATCCATCATTTATTGGGTTCCTTACACACAGCTGGTAATGCATGTTGATGGTATTTTATTAGTTGGAAACACACAGCAGTTGGGTGGATCTTTTCACTGGCATTAAGGTAGATTACATTTTTGCTCTTACCTCATTAACCTTTATTGCTAGTGCTTTAGTTTACTGAGAGAGAGTTTGTCACTCTGCAATCCTGTGTTAAAATAAATAGAATGCTTTGTAGGTTGTCTCATTTCAGTGTATTCTCCTCTTTAGCTCAGTATTGTAGATTGTTACTCATTTTGAATAAAGCAGTCTCCAGATGAAACAAATAAAATTTATTTACAATCTAATAGCACTAAAAATCTACACAAACAAAAATTTACAGGTTGCTTTTATTTGTCTTTTGATTTCTAAGTCTTTAGAGCATACATGAACATGTTTTGTAGTGTTTTTCTGCAGGCAGGGACTTACTTCAATTTAATTGAAGTTGGAATTCCTGCTGTAATCATATGAATTTGAGAGCTGGAGCTTTGAAAAAAACCCTAAATATTCTCAGACTCTCAGCTGAATCATGACTTATCAACACTCAACTGCAGAGCTGCATGATTCACTGTGAAATTGATTTTATCACATGGTTCCACAATGTATCCTATGGTTTTTATTCTCTTTTTTCCATGCATTTTTAATACATTGCCTGATCTTTGGGTACAAATTCATTTCCCTCCAGCAAATCCTAACTTTCTAAACAGTTCTCTCTGAGCAGAGAACACCTGATATTTAATTTTCACCAGCCTTCAGGGGAAATATGTTTTCCCTCCTAAATGTGGATACTTTTCTGCTAAAAGTGTATACTTCTGAGGTATGCTATTTAATCTCAAAATAGGAGTAGTTGAAGGGCTAAAATTTGGATCTCTATCATCATAAAGAAGGAAGAGATGTAGTTTCCTTATAGGACTCAATGCTTGCTTCTGTCACAGGTAAGTCAGTAACAGGTATCCACCATTTAAATGTTCACTCTTTCATTGATAGAAGAATCATCCAAAGTTATTTTAGAATTGGTTTGCCTTCAAGTCCTGCAGCTCGAACTCACTCAAAGACCTTAAGTGCATCTTTGTGCGGTTCTGGGCCCCACAATTTAAGAAGGATGTGAAGGTCCTTGAATGTGTCCAGAGGAGGCAACAAAGCTGGTGAAAGGGCTGGAAGGTGTGTCCTATGAGGAGTGGCTGAGGATTCTGGGTTTCTCTAGTTTGGAGAAAAGGGGCTGAGGGGTGACCTCATTGCTCTCTATAGCTTCCTGAGGAGGGGAAGTGGAGAGGAAGGTGGTGGTCTCTTCTCCCTGGGGTCCAGTGATAGGACATGTGGGAATGGTTCCAAACTGCACCAGAGGAGGTTTAGACTGGACATCAGGAAGCATTTCTGTACCGAGAGGGTGGTCAGACACTGGAACAGGCTTGCTGGAGGAGTGGTCAATGCTCCAAGCCTGTCAGTGTTTAAGAGGCATTTGGACAATGGCCTTAATGACATGCTTTAGCTTTTGGTCAGCCCTGAATTAGTCAGGCAGTTGGACTATATGATCATTGTAGGTCCCTTCCAACTGAAACAGTTCTATTATTCTATTCCGTTCCATTCCATTCCACTCTATCTTTTCAGACACGTTAATTCTGTTGACATCAGTGTAATTCCATGCTGTAACATGCTTAAATATTTTGCAGAATCACGGCACTACAAACATGGCCATAGAGGTGGAGAATCTCAAAACATCTTAACTCCAGTGTAACTAAAATCTTATTTAAAAAAAAAAAAAAATGTGATTTCAGATGTGTGTCTGTGTGTGTGTGTGTCTGTGTGTGTTGACATATATAAAAATCACATGACAAAGAAGTTTTTATTGTTGCTTGCTTGGAAGGATATATGCATATATATGTCCTTGGAAGGATCTATATATACACATGACTAGCTGAGTTTTATAGAGGCTATATCTATTGTCTTACAGTGGTTGTATCTATTGTCCAACCATACAGTTGCCAAAACGCAACTATTTTTCAATGAGCAGAATAACCACGCTCCCTCTTTACTTGGATAATTGGCTAAATGACATAATTCAGCTTCACATTTTAAAATATGAGGGGTCTATATTAAATAATTTGAGATAAATCATGGACTGCTTGAAAGAATGTAAACAATTAATAATGAAAAATAGGCTGCAATTTGTTGAAATAGATGCAAAGAGGTATCTAGGGAGATGCTGAAGAAGTCAGTATTGAAACAAATTTACTATAATCATAAATTTTCTAAAAGGGGCAGTTGATTAAATGAGTGTATGAATTTTTTTTAAGCTTCAAATGTAAGCAAAGAGAAGGGGGAAGAAGAAACATGGTTATCTAAAGAAAGTAGCAACATGAGGTTACTTCAACTGAAATACAAGATAATAATATGATAAATAGTAATTACAATCATAATTATCTTCCCCTCACACAATTCTCTTCAGATTTAGTTTAAAATGGTTTAAAATACATTCAGGAACTTAAGACACTGCTGGCATCCGGAGCCTGATACACAGGCTATTAAAATGAAAGGGAGCATTTCCCTTAATGTCAGCAACTTTGGATCCAGCCTTACAAGAATTTCTGGATTTGGGACAGAGTTAGTGTGGAGAGTAATATAAACTGAAATACATTAAGGAATACAAAATAAGAATAAGGTAATCAAATAATGGCAAATTCTCCCTGTAGTGACACAATAACAGTATAATTAAGACATGTCAGTATTTACGGACACAGGTTCAGGTAAAATGCTTAAATTACATTGCTTAGTCTTTTTCTTCTGTCATAGCGTGGGTATGCACAGATCAGTGACAGTTCTGGGATTGTTATTTAACATGCAGACTTTAGAAAACAGTAATTTGTTTTCTATAGATTTTCTTCATGTTGGAGGACAGGGCTGTAGGAAGTCAAACAGCTGAAGAGAGGTCTATGTTAAAATATCAACGTATGAAATTTAATTTTCAAATAATATAATCTTCCCAGGTCTGATGTGCTAAGCATAATAAATGAACAAGCACACAGTACTTTATGCATAAGCAAAAATAAATCAGTGCAAAGTCCCTGTAATTCATCTGGTCAAGAAGACTTATTAGACAAGGTCAAATTATATGGAAATCAATCTTCATAGATTGAATCTGATTTGCATTAGTAGATAAATGTTTACCATAATTCCAAATCAAGAACAAGACTATACAGTAATTCCTTCATCCATGCTCGTGGTCTGTCATAACTAGGGACATACCATTACTTATATAGGCTGTGCTTGTGCTCGGCTCAGCTAAGGGGAGCTGTGCAGAAATGCTGCTCTAAGCAGAGATACGTAAGTTGTTCTTGTCTAGCTCTGGAAAAAAAAAGTGTCCCAACTTAACCTGACAGTATTTTTAAAAATCAATTAAAAACAAGTCTAACAAAACATTTTGTTTTCCCGTGTCCTGTTTTGTATCTCCAACAGGGAGGAGAGCCACCCTCCAATCCTTATTCTCACTTGACTGGATGAGGAATTTAACCTGATCATCCATTTCAGAGAAATGTCCTGGACATGGACTTCACCTTGCAAATAGTTGGTCACCCTGCAACAGACCTCCTCTGCCTCAGTTATGTGAGTGGCACTCAGGTGTGCCTATGAATCTAGTGTGAAAATGTAAAGCATTTGGTTTAAGAAATGTCAAACCTATCTATTTCAATTTTTTTGTAATTATTTTGGGGGGGTTTTTTTTTTGTTTTTTTAAAATAAATCTGAAGCTATTTGCCAAATCTGACTCATGCTTGCAAATAACTTTGGTTGTCCCCAGATTTCTTTTAATGGATGAATAAATAATTGAAAATCCTGAATCCCAATCTTAGTTCTAAACATTTTTTTTTTCTTTTCCCTCCCTGGTCCAGGTACAGGCCAAAACAGCCTTGTTCTGGTTCCCCAGGCACAGACCCATGGGCCAGCCATGCAGGCAGGCCATGGGTAGCCCCGAGTCAGCTGGGAGATCCAATCAAGGCAGCTGACTCACAGGTGTATCCCACACCACCTCATCATGCTCGTTATAAAAGGAGGGAGCTCACTGAGGGTGGAGCTCTTCTTCTCTCTGGGGCTCCTTCTTTGGGGTCTTCTGTTCCTGCTGTCAACATCAAGGACTGGGCTGAGTAGAACCTTCCTTTATGTTGGTTGTTGCTTCAGTTTTGTTATTCTATTAAATCTGTTTCTACTTCAGCTCACCGGCCTTCTGCCTTCTTCCACTGATTCTCCTTCTCTGCTGGGGAGGAAACATCAGGTGAGAGGCTAACTGCTATGGTTTAGCCCTGAGTACTGGCTAAATGTAGACAAGCCTCTAGGGTAACTTAGGGCACACTAAGATCCCACAACCCTAAACAGCTCTAAATTATGCTGAGGCAGAAGGCTGTGCTCTGTTTCAAGTGTTAATTTGCAATTCACTGAGAGGTAGAAAAGCATTTGGTGAGAGATACTCACATCAGCAAATTATCAGGTATTTTTTAAGACAGCTTCAGCACTTAAAGCAGCCAGCCACCATGTCCAGAATAAAATTTCCACATCTCAAGTGGAACTTGAATAAGACTTACAACCTCTTTATGCTTTCTAGTAAGTTTTGCCACATTGGGCTTGATTCTGATTTTTCCTGCAGTGGCTTTACACTGACGTAACTCTACTGGTAGGCAGTGGAGTTGCCCTGGATTTCACCTGGCATTAGGCCACTCTGAATATGATGCTCTGTCAACAGCTGTAACATAGTCCTGGGTCACAGGCAGGCACCTACCCTCATGTGAGTGCTAGTAGGGTTTGTAAGTTTAACCTGTCATATGGTGATAGTGCTAGGAGTGACTGCATGCCTGCTCTCAGGGAAGTTGGGGGGCTGGAGGGTGCTCATTACCCCCAAAGGATGAGGGCAGCAGGATGCTGTAAGCACCCACCTGCTGAATAGCCAAGCCCTGGCTGGAATCAGCAGTAACAGCTATACTGAATTTTCTGTCCTTAACCTTTTACTGATTAAAAAGCTTTAAAACCTGAATTGTGACTCTATTTCTCAATTAAATTCAAATAACAGGGTTTTTTTCACATTCCAGCCAAACTCTAATGCAAGCTATCTGACTGCGACACAAATGATGGACCCACACCAGTGAAAAGCAATGTGCATCATGCTGCAGTCCGAGCAGTCTTCTTCGGAGGCTGGAAAAGCCTGGAGCAGCTGTCTTGTTCTTATTTGCTTATTCTTTCCAGAGTTTTTATAACATCACTGCTACTTTCTGACTGATCAAAAACATGGCAAATAATTAGAACCCACTTTTAAAATTATGTAACACAGTAAACTGATGGCAAACTGATGCTGAAGACCCCAGTCCACTGCAGGAGTGCAGAAGTCTACCTGATCAGTGCTTCCTTGCCACCTTTCCCCTTTTTACCTCCTCTTCTTCTCCCTCTCCTTCCCTCTTTACTCTTTTCATCTCTGTGCTAAAAACAAAGTAAAAACTGGCTAATCTGACTGACACATGACTTGTGTCCCAGTCTTGCTCACCTCCCAGACCCATCTCCATGTAGCCCCTGAGATGGGCTGTTGCACTGAACAGAGCCACCTCCTCCTGGTCTGGGGAGGACTCCATCCCAGTCTCCATCTCCAGCTGACACTCCACAGGACACTGTTAGGTTAGAGGTTTGTAATTAATGGAGCTAGAAATCACCTGAGGAAAGACAGTTCTCACCTACACCCTCCAAAGTATGCCTGATGGAACTTTATAGTTAACAGCCTCCTTTGTTAGTTGTCTAAAAGACCTTTCCCAAAGCAGAGGAATCAATATATTTCACCTGTAAAAACAGGCAACTTGTGAAAAATAAGAGGTCTGGCATGGAAGCTTAAGAATACGGGGCATCTATGCTGTTTTGCCAACAGTTTCTGTGCCTCCTCTTCCCCATCCCACAGGAGAGAATTGGGATTGGCAGTGTTAGAGCAGAAAAGTGAAGAGAGACATTGGCAGGGCTAATAACAGTGACCCACATGCTTTCTGCTGGATACAGCTGTCCTGGCTGCATCCATGGTGTTTAGTATCTGCAGCTGCATTCAGGCTTAGGTGTGCTGAGCCAAATGGCAAAGATCAGGTGCCTGCAAACCATCACCTCCAGTTGTTTTTGCTTACTCTGGTTGTATCCGTGCTATATTTTGGCAGGAACAAACCTGGGCACTTTTGAATCACCTCTGGTGCTCACACTGTTTTGAAAGCATTGCCAAAGCTGCTCTGAGGTGGCGAGAAAAGGCAGAACTCTGCCAGGTGTCCCCTGGAGACCAAAGAGACCCCTTGGGTTTGCTCTGCCCCAAGGCCAGACTGCAAACCAGGATCCAGGCACCACGGCAGTGCAACTCGCTGTATTTCAGGTATTCTTCTTCCTCAGTTCCTTCATGAAATATTGAAATAAATAAGTGCTGAGAGGATTTACTACCTTACAGGACTGAGTCCTTACATTTAAATCATTAAGCAGTTCTTTAACTACTCCATCCAGATAGAAGCAGATCAGGTCTCCTAACACTGCCAATGCCTACTCCTTTCCTCACCCCCACCACTGCTTTCCAGTTAATTTATGTGGGAGGAAAGACCCCTGGGAACTGGCCTTTAATACTGCAGCTGTAATCTGCTCTGAGGCCAGGACAGAGAATCCTACTCAAGGATTTGAGGTCTGCAGAGCTGTGTGGTAGTCCTGTCTGGTTTTATATTGTCTTTGTAATTTTTTTAATTGCTTTATATTGTCTTTCTCTCATCATTAAAACAAAAAAATAGGGAAGTGTTTTTTCAAATAAAGAATTTACATATAGATGTTTGCCTAAATAAGATATCATTACAAATTAATAGATTAAATTTGTGATGCATCTTAGAAAAGAGGATGATTCTTTTGCTTTAAAGTAGAATACAGGAGAGTTACTGACAAATTAAAAATTGGACTTGATTTCCTCTTGTTCCTAAGGTATCAGGAAAATATAAAGGATTTTTTCCCAGACTTAAATATTTGAAAGACTGGAAATGCGTTGCTGAAACATGTGCTGTTCAGCCCCACTGCTTCTGCTCTATCACACAGTGAATGAGCCCACCACTTAATGTTTAAGACAGAAACACTTTATCTTTTTTTTTCTTTTTTCTTTTTAGCTAATCAGGATCACTCTGGTTGAAACCCCCTGTACCTCTCTAACAGTAAGAGTTCTGTTCAGATGTCTTGAGCTTCTGCCATCTCCTCCAGATTTTCTGCACGGCTTGAGTGGTGGGCTGTATATCCAAACCATGTACAACAATATTTCTTACAGATGTCAAACATATGCAGTGGGAAAATGAATTGTACAGCAGGCCTAGCAACTGTGTAAAAGTGACTTTTGTGTAAAAATGACTTTTCTGTTAAAGGAATTCCCTTTTTACAGGGAATAGAAAGGACTACTAAAAGACTTGGAGCTACAGAAAAAAGTGCCATTCCTTGCTGTCACATTTCTACTGTGTTCAGGGATCGGGACTGTCTGTGCACAGTCTTTGAAGAGAAGCGTAACAGCATCAAAGAATTACCTGATTCCATCAGCAGTTTCTTATTACCACAAAATACTCTTGCGAGGCTGATTTTTGGTTAACCGCTCAGGCCAAGTACATGAGTAACTCTTTTTTTAGCTCTTGTCTTATTAGATGCCAAAAAAGTGTTACCTGATCACTCCCTTTGACCACAAGTAATGGCTTTTTTCTTTCCTTCCTTTGGCGATAAACGGGTGTGATTACATTTCTGTACATTCACATGAGATGAGGGTAAGACTGGAAGCAGTTGGCCGAGGAGATGCTTTTACCTCCAACGGCTTCAAAGTTTGTGGCCTCGCATCCTTCTTGAGATATGGGAACAGTGACCTTGGCCAGGCGCTCCCCTGAAGTCTCGTGCTTGTTGGAACAACCTGGCAGAGCATAACTCAAAAAAAAAAAAAAGGACAACCAGCACCATACAGGCTTTTGAGAGTGACTGCAGCAACTTTAAACTGAAACTTGTGGTTTAAGAGGTGGAGCAGAGCAGAGCAAATTAGCATGATGTGTTTCCATGAGTAGATAAAGGTATCGCTAATGTTTTTTCCATAGGTTCTGAGTGAAGGTAGCTCACTCTTTCTGTCTTTGAACCTTGTGTGTGGTCCAGCTCTTGTTGGCTGTTCAGGCTAATCAGTTTTCTACACAGTGTACTACGAATTATGTGCCCTACTTTATAAGGGTCTCTTCTTGCTTTGATTTTGGCCCTTCATCACTTTATAATAAAAGAATATTCAGCCTCACAGTTCACTACTATGTTTTCAAACTCTGCACAACTTTTACACTGTACAATGGAATTTCCTTGCAAATTCCTGGCTCATTAGTATTTTTAAAATAATCAATTCAAAGAGAAACAGAAATATAATTTTTGCAATATAATAGAATTTTTATGCATATATGTATTACTTGACCCTATTTCATGTCTTTTGTGTGCTGACATGAAGACTGTAGCTCAACAATGGTCTTATTCTTACACAAGAGCAAATGAACAATTGAGTGCTACATATTTGTGTATTTCTCTAAGTGATTGCCTGCAGTATATGACTGACAACTATTTCATTCATACTGACTCATAATTAATATCCCACTGCCTGTTTATACTGAAAGCTTGTCTGCTGAAGATTCATTTTAGAAGATTCCACGTGAAAATGTGGCGTGTAGCTGAGTGGCCAGGATGGCAGTGCTGCTGTCATCTATGCTTCTGCCCTCAGCAACTCAGTTCTCATTCAGCCAAGGAAGAGAAACAAAATCTTAATCACAAGACCCTGCACAATCACACCTAATCAAGATGACACAACTCCCAAGCACGGATTACGGAATACTTACAGAGAACTCTCAAGTCACTTCACAGAGATTACACGAGTTACGCAAATACAGGGGAAAATGAGAAATTTATCAACATGTTTGAAAAAAATGGAGCAGTTCTCATGGGTGCAATGCGAAGGCCAGATCAAAGCAGCAGCTCGTGAGTCAGAGCTGGCTGCCAGGACTGTGTCAGCTGGTATATTACCTCCCTGAGCACCTCCACATGCCCAAACACTTATTCTGTAAACTGTTAGCCCACCTGTGTCGGAGGAGAACCCTGCTCTGATTTTGCTCCAGAGATCAGCTTACAGAGATGCCCCAAAGCTGACATTTGGCTCACAGCACTGAAAAGGCTAAGCCACCCTAGGCTGGATTTTTATAAATGACTGGCTTGCTTTCTGCACCTCTTCGTCACCTCCAAATCAAGAATTACTATAATCTTTAAAGATTATTTATTATTAGTGCAACCAGAACTGCTGTTTAGAGACCAAGGCCACCTGGCACTAACATAGAACAAAAGACAGTCCTGACTCCAAAAGTTTACAAGCTAAGCATATTCCCTGGAAACAGTCTTCTAACTGAATGATTATCCACAAGCTGACTTGACTTTCTCTGTGTAAATCTCATGCTTGAAAAAGAAGAAAAAGGGACCCATAAATGATCAATATTTTGCTGTCTGTCGGTGGTGGAATTCTGCAACCTGCAATGCAGCAGAGAGCCGAGTAAGACCTGCTGCAAGAGTCTTGTACTTAGGGAAGAATTTGGAAATACGAAAAATGCACAACCTGGCCAACATTTTTTTGTGTATTTACACTCTTCAGATCTTTATTTCTCTGAGGTGGCTAAGGACATATGGTGAATTGACATAAAATTTAGCTCTTTATATGCAAACCATTCATTTTTATTTCCTTTTGCCAATTTAGTTGGAGCAGCATGTTTTATATAGTCACAGCTGATAGCAAGCGAGTCAGTTTGGTCTGATGCTTGTAAATCTGTCAGAATCTCACCAGCAGTTATATATTTTACTCCAGCATTATCCTTGGACAAATAACGGTTAGGCATTTTATTCTTCCCAGTCTCTTTTCCTCTGTCCTCTCACCCCATCCCCATTCTACTAGCTACTGCAGTCTACAGTGAGTTGCTCTTTCCTCCTCTTCTCAGTCCTGACATCCTCTTCTATCAAGTCTTCTTTTTCCATTTTGGTCTCTTCTAGGGGCCCTTTTCACTCTCCTTAAAAGTGTGGGAGTTCTTAGACTGCAACTAAGTTGATAAAGATGCTTTCATAACTTGCTATCAATATGAAACATACCTTTGCTTTTTGGATTGTAATGTGATACAGGTAAATAAGGTATTTGAATAATTTTTTCTTAGGGCTTGGGCTTTTCTGAAGTTTTCATTTCCTAACAGTATGCTATAAACAGAAAGCTGTTACTTCGGGGCTGTGACATTATCTGTACAGACTATATGACTCCAGCACCAAACAATGGAGACTATGGTTGCAGTGTTAAGTTAAAATAAGTTGCAAATAAGACTGATAGCTTTCAAATATATTTCTGGTTTTATAAATGTTTCATAGCACTGCAAAAAAAACCCCAGAAATAGTCCATGCACTTGTATGTATTTTTTTCCATCCTTCAGTTAGATATCCTAACATGTCCTGTTGCAAATACTTCACATTCTATTTTCTCCAGAAATAATGCTTAGACTTATGTATAGGTCTTAAATTTGATTGTAGGTAAAGTTGTAAAGCAAAAAAGTTGTTCAAATGGAAAAACAATTTTAACTTTGAAGAGAGTTATCTCTGATTCTAAATATTACGTCTTAAGTTTCTGTGTTGTATCTAAAATTCAGCTGCATCTCAAGTTCTAAAGGTGCAATATTATCCCCATAGTCAAATGAATATTTAGGTTTTTGTCTTCTTCATACAGTAATTAAATTACCATGACTAGGAAAGTGGTACTGAAAGGCTCCTCGGCTGGAGCTCTGGCCATATAATTGAGTATAGAACAGACGTGCTCCAGGGGATAACCTCAGAAAGAACTGCTGCTGACCTAGCATATCTTCTCCATAGTCTTTGTCAAAAGAGCAAGAATTCTACCATCCTAACCAGGAAAATAAGCAATATAATCAATACAGGAAAGATCTATATTTTTTCAACATTAAATTAAATGTATATATTTACATTTTCAGTTTCCAACATGACAATGTATACTGGCAACTGAAAACAGCATCAGGAATTAACAGGGTGGAAGCTGAAAGTCATCTTTTGAACTGGAGGTCATTATCATGACAGAGAGAACTGATAGACAACTGCATCTACTAAAAGCTCATGGTTTGAAAGTTTTGCTAAAATGCTCAGGTACTGAAATAGTTAATGCAAATGCAGCTGTCATAATTAAGTTTCAGATTTTAGCATTCTGCTGAGATGAAAGGTCCCTATTTTCACACCATCTGCAAACTCAGGAAGACAACGCAGCGACTCTCTACTGTCTGCTGGTGTTTTGACGGTTTCCCTCCCAAGAGCCATGGAGATAACATCCAGCTCTCTGTAGCTGCACCACGAGTGACAACAGCACCGTCATGAAGCTTGTTCGAAATCTGTTGAATGTTCATCAGTGAAAAGCAGGCAGTGAGTGACTGTGACAGGCATCGTGCTGGTAGGCAGAGAAAAATTCCTGAGAAGTTTGAAACCATACCTCAGGCTCCTCTGATTAATAGGCTGCAGCTAGCAGTGCTCCTCGACTCCTTCTTGAAGCTGTACTAGGAATGAATTTAGAGCAGGGAGAAAGAGAGTGATAATTAAAGGAGCCTCAATTCCTTCATGTGCCTCGGTCCCTTCTGTTACGCTGCTGCAGCTGCTCGTGATACTGTAGCTGGAATGAGCGTTACCCCCTACCACCTCTTTCTCTCCAAGAAAGACCATCTCTGCCCCATGTCACTGTATGAGATGATGCTCGTGATAGGGCTGATGCTCTGACACTGGGGAAACACCATGGTGATGGGTGTGGAGCTAAGTGTCAGGGCTGTGCTCTCCAGGAGAGGGAGAGACACTTTGCTTGTGCTAGGTAGCTTACAGAGTGCATGGACAGAAACAGTAGTCATGATATAACAACCCAAATTGAATAAAAGGGACTACAAACTACAGGTTTTTTCCTTAAATTAGAGTTCAGAAGATGAAGCAGAGTTCTGTAGCATGACTGGATTCTGCAGTCAGAGTCCCTGAATACTTAGGAAATGCTTAATATAGTCCCCACCTAACAAAACTCCTGAGTGACAACGAATACACTGCTCGCGCACCTGTAAGGAAAGATTTCTCTGCAGTGTACAATCCTTCTCTGAAGCAGAGACACAAACTGCATCACTGCATGTGCAGGGAGGCTCCCAGCAAATAGCTTCATTTACAGGAGGCAAAGTCCCTCTCTGCTGTCAGGCTGTGCACTCATGACCAGGGCTCAGCCTTTGCCACGCAGCTGGCACTTGCTCAAGCCTTTCTCATGAGGTGGGATAGGCAGAGCAAATCTGTGAAATGAAAATTGTGCCTATTTTATCCCCTAGCTTTTCAGAGTAATATCAGCACGTGCATCCTATGCTTACTATCTCTGATTTAAAGCTTCCTTGGCCAGAAGACTCCCTCCAGCCCTAACCTTCTTTCTTTCTCCCCTCCAAGCCCTTTTTTCTCTCTCAGTCCGATTCAAGGACCCCTCCCTCAGTGTTCCTCATCATGCTCCATCCTGTATCCTTCTGTGCCTTCAGGGTGTCTTCTTTCTGCTCTATTCCAATAGCTCCGAGGTCATTCACTGCTCCTAAGGGAACCTGGCTTTTTTCTTCAGTCCCCAGACATAAGACATCTCTGGACCCCTCTGTCTATTCCTCTGTCTATCTTCCTTCATGGTTCTCTCTTTCAATTTGCAAAACCTTCACTCTATCAAGCTTTAAGCAACAATATTTCAAGGGAATGGACAGGAAATTCCCATGCCCATAATTAAATTTCACATGTAGGGCTGTGCGTGCCTTAGTGCCCACACTGACAAATACTCCTCATAATGAGCCACAGCTAGTACAAATCAAGTGACACAAAACCTGAAACGATCGGAAAGAAAAGAATGTGACTGAAATACGTTGGACCTTTCTTTTAGCACAGAGAGCTTTTCATTGTTAAAAATATGCTTGAATACAGCATTCAAAACCTGAACAAACTGATTAACCAGGGACCAAGTCAGTAAAGGAGCGGCAGTGCTCTGTGTTATCATGTGAGAGGCCCTGGTTTGGGAATGACAGAGGCTGATGATAAATGGCTGCATCATGGCCATGATGCCACACGTCTCTGTGGAACAATACTGGCTCCGCTGCTTCTACTTGACAGCTGCACTCAAACCTCTGCAAACAAGAATTACTCCAGAAGGCTGTTTGCTCTTCTTCTGTTGAAAAAGTTGTCTGGGGAATACACACAGTCACTAGCTACGGGGATACGCTGAAGGGATCTCTGGTGCACGGCTTCACTGTATGTTCCTGTCTGCTTCTATTGTGCTTAAGGACCTCTGTACCAGGGAATGAGACATCAGTTTGCCACTGGAAAATGTTTCTACCAGGTGATTTAGAAAGCAGCCAATTTGGTTGTGCCAGCAAAGGCAACATGTCTCCTGATACCTCCTCTTAAGAAAAGGAAAGGTCATGATGATCACCTACAGTGCTGGAAGTGAAAAGACGAAATATTATTCAGACCAATGAAGTTTTCAATTTTCTATTCCCCAGAGTAATGTTTTGTGTTTGAATTCTTTGTGAGCAGAGACAAGAGAAGGAGACAGAGTAAGTCCTTGAAGTCCACAGCCATCCATGTGCCATACCATCTGTACGTTTCATGAATTCCAACCTATGGAGCTGGCTAGAAACAATGCTTTGTTAAAAAAATAATAATTGTGTTACGAAAGTTTCTGTTTTCCAGTTTTACAAAGTTTTCTCTTTTCTATCCCTCCACTGCCCTTGTTTTAAATAAAATAAATTTATTTTATAAAAGAATAGGAATTTTAGATGAATCCTGGGCCCTGCAGTGTCTCAGCGGTGCTGTGGAACCAACCACTGGCTTTGCTTGCTTTACAGATTAACACGCGTGGGACCAGCTCTCTGTCCCAGCCCCTGTATTACCAAATGATAGCCTCAACTACACCTTAATAAGAACATATTTTCCACTCTTTTAAGTTCTTCAAGTTGCATCTTAAGAGGTACATGGCACCCTATTTAGGTATTAAATAGGGGGTTTTAGACATGGCCAGTGATTAAGGAGGGTATTTATAACCTTCTTACTGGCAGGAGCCAATCTGTGAGAAAGCAATCTGCAGCACTAACCCTATAGAGAAGGCAAGGTATGATGCTGTAAACCAAACCCCATTCTGTTGTTGTGTTATTCAAGGAGCCCCATCAAATTATTACCATTATTTATACCCTAATAAAATGTAGAGGTCTCGTTCAGGTTTCAGGTTCCATGGTGCCTGATTCCCTCCACACACACAATGAAACACTGCTCTAAAACTGATGGTAAAATGAAAACAGTTGGGAGAATTTAACAGAATTCATAAGAAATTCTTTTCAGGCATATGCTTGTTTTAAATGTTTTCTTATAGCTGTTAGTATAGGGGAAAAATAAAGACATGAAACCAACCAGGATTTTCATTGTCTTTAAGTAAACAACAAGACATAAATCCAGTTTTGATAATCCCAGATTACAGTGACAGCACTGGTCCCATCCCAGACTGCCTCTCCCAGTCCCCAGTGGGGACAAGATACTTCCTTCCTCCAACAAAACAGGACAGAGGATGGATGTCCCAGCTACAACGCTGGTTCTGCATGCCCTGAGGTTTTACATGTAGGGCAACACTTTGTATCAGTGTTTGTAAACATGATACAATTTATTACAGTTTCTCCTTCCCAGTAAAACAGTCAGAGCTCTCATTTTCAGAGAAAATTCCTTTTTTCCTAACAGCTGCAACACACAAAATTTAACTGTAAGCTTTTGTTCTTCTGATTTCCAGAACCCAACTGTTTCCCAGAAGTAAAGACATGCACTCCTCTTTTCAGACACTTACGTTTATGTATACATGGAAGCATCTATTCTGATACCTGGTTTTGCTAAAGAATGTACTAAGAATCTCCTATGTTGAACAGCAGCTTTCTCTTAACAAAGCAGCAAAGACTTCTCCCAAAAATCTTATAGGCGTTGACGTTACGTATGTATTGATAATTGAACAACATCATTTTATAATGTTTACAATCTGGATGAAAAATAAGCAGGAACACAGTTCACAAACACAGTTAATGCCTTTTTCATGCATCATGGGGAAAAAAATAGAGTCCTCACTTTTTTTTTTTCTTTTTCCATGTTATTTTAAATTATTAATGGTAAATATCTACAATTAATGCTGACTTAATAGGGAGGTTACAAAAATATATTCAGGGCTTTAGCTTGATTTTGGAATAGGAAGAAAATTTAAGGAAAGCATGGAAAAAAAATTTCAAAACATGAGAGAGTGGGTCAGATAGAGGTAGCTCCAGGGTCCACATTGTAACCTCTGGTTGATATAGCTCTCCAACAACATCCCAAGAGGACTTGCATCTTTGCTCAGTGTGACACATCCTCCAGCCACTTTAGAATTTAACTGAGACACCATGAACAGAGGGTGAGTACAAGAAAGGTTATTGAGATTGTCATCAAGAAAGAAGGCTAACAAGCCAAAACACCACATTTGGATTATCTGCCTTTATGTCAGGTCTGACTGGCACAGTGCAGAGCAGGAACGTAGACAGCCAAGGACCAGAGTCTTGGTCCCCAAACCTAGGAACCGCGCTTCTCCCTGGGCACTGCTGCCAGGTGTCCCAGCAGCAACAGAAAGCCACAGAACAGCAGCACGGCTTTTTCTGGCTATTGCAGAAAGAGAGGAGCTGGAGTAAATTTTAAAAATTAAATCCAAAGTGTATAAAGGTCTGGGCTTCAAATTTTAAAGCTGTTCAGCATATAGCCTCCTCCTATGTTGACCTGCACTTTACCTGCAGCCACAGGTCCACCAAATTCTTATTCATGGATTTGAGAACAGGGCTCCACACAGCCTGGAGACCAGGCTTCATCTCAGGCTCATCGTGAAGTAGGCAAAGTAAGGGTTCAATTTAATTACTTCTACAGGCTTGTGTACTTTGCATGTTTACCTTAATATAGCCAGATATGAAACCTACATCAGATGGTGTGAAAGGGGAGTACAGAACTGACTGAGAGTGCAGATTGCTGTACTACAACAGATGTTACTGCCTTCTCAGGAATGAAATATAAGCAATACGCTCTACAAGTACCTGAGCTGCTATGCTAGCAGGTACAATTTGCAAGTGACAGACCTGCAGGAGAATGCAGCAGATGAGCTGGAGCTTCCTGGTTTTGATGCAGAACGCTACCTCAACACTTGCAGTCTTTTCTGCACTCCGCCTATCGAAGGGAATAACCCAGTTCCTCAGACAGCTCTTCAGACCATGTGTTTCCAGTGCAGGGACCTTGCTGTCCTAAGTTTATGAAGAGAATCTAGTTTCTCAAGAATATGCCTGGGAACCAGCTAAGTAAACAAACAAAACTATAATACACTGCTGCCTGAATATATGCTACAGTTAATGCTTGCACAGGAAAATTCTTACATACAGCAAATATTTTAGGACTTTCCAATTACTTCCACTTTTTGCAGCAGTTGTATCCTCCTGCTGTTGGAATATTACTAGCAGTGGTAGCCTGCACTGGAGTTTTATTCCCTTTCTCTGGCCCAGTACTTTCATCTTTTTTTTTTTCACTCTGAAGGTTATTTATGCAAGTGTGACATGCAGTTACAGTAAAGTTCCTTGCAATGAATGGAGTGCAGGGCAGTGGTAAATTCCATTCCAAAATCATTTTGAATTCTAAAGGCTCCATTTAAGGGATAATGATGGGAGCAAAGGGCATTTCTCCAGGATTAATCACTGGCTGGGTGAGATGATAGCCCAAGGCAAAGCCACGGGCCATTAACCCCTGCAGGTCACCTTATCCCTACAGGAAATGCACTGGGTCAAGTTCACTGTTGCTATTATAAACTCTTATTGGAGAAAGAGGTTACATTTCTATGTTTATATATGTCTTCCATTCCCATGTTTGTAATGATAGTGGATAGCTTTTGGCAATGCCTCTATATTGTACCATGGAGAGATGTAAAAACAAGTTCTATTGTTATATTTGATGCCAAAGACACAAGTGGATTTTTAATGTTTACAGGGAAACATTTAAGATTCTTGGTAAAAGAATGAAAGATGAAATGACAGAAAAATACCACATAAAAAAAAAGATCCAAGGAAGTTACATTAGAAAGACTCTCTCTTTAGCTGGTGTAAATCATCACACCTCCTCTAAATCCAAAGGAGCTACATGAATCCAGGCCAATGGAAGAACTGAGCCAGAAGTTGAGGTTGAAACACACTGAAGTATAAATCGTCGCATAGGGAACATCACATAAAATAGCAGTTTGACAAAAATACTGCTAAATGGGATTTACATGCTCATGAAAACAGAATTTTAAGGTGGTGCCCAAATCCTCTATTATTTAAATAGCTCCCAGCATCACAAACTTTAGTTAAGTCCAATAATTTCTAGTCAGGACACAAGGCAAAGGTCTTCCAAGCAACCTACTACAAGGGGAAAAGCTCCCAGTGTAGCTACGTGAGGTGTAGAAGCAGGAACGTTGCTCACTGTGAAGTCTTCCTTGTGCTGACATGAACGGCAGTCCCAGAGTTCAAACTTGGATCCAGAATGAGTCCATGCAAAAGCTTCAGGATATATAAGTTTGAAGATCCTCCTGAACAAAAAGAAATGGAGAAGAGCAAAGTTCAAATCAGAGCTGGGTTTGTGTGCTTTGTGCTTGCCTTCTGAGCCTCTCTCGAAATGAGAATTTCAACTTTCATTAAAGAGCAAACAATCCTCAGCCCTCCGCTAGAGAAGCACAGTGGGGACACGAGTTCTTCAATCTCATTGCTTGCAGTGGCCGTTCTCTTCCCGTGGGACTGCAGTGAGTACCTGTATCCATTTGGGATGTACAACCTGAAACTCTCTCTCTACCTCCAGACTCTCTTCCCAGAGGTGGAGCAGGGATCGCTGGTTTTATGATGTCCCTGCAGTCAGCAGTAGTAATCTCTTCCATAAAATTGCTTCCTGATTCAGGACTTGCGCAGAAACAGCAGATTTGGCTGCTTCTCCACAGACTGAAGGGCGTTCAAATGCTCTTAGCTCCTGTCTAGAGGACAAATCTGTTTGGGGGCATTTAACGCCTTCATTTTGAAGGTGTGCTGAAGTTCAGCAAAGAAGTGAAGATCCACTGAGCCACAGAAAGTGGCCAAGAGCATATCTCCATACTTACCAGTGGAGGTGATATCTGGGACAGGGATCCCTCGAGTCCAGCAGCTATTCCTCCAGCAATTCATAGAATCACAGAATGCCAAGTTGGAAGGGACATCAAGGATCATCTGGTCCAACCTTTGTTGGCAAAAGCACGGTCTAGTCAGGATGGCCTGGAACCCCATCCAGCTGAATCTTAAAAGTGTCCAATGTTGGGGAATCCACCGCTTCCCTGGGGAGATTATTCCAATGGCTGATTGTTCTCATTGTGAAAAATTTTCCTCTTGTGTCTGATCAGAATCTTCCCAGGAGTAACTTGTACCCATTACCCCTCGTCTTTTCCATGTGGCTCCTTGTAAAAAGAGAGACTCTTCATCTTCTTTGTAGCCACCCTTTAAGTACTGGAACAATTCCTACATTTATTCAGTTATGATCACATCTACATATTTACTCTCCCTGAAGTAAATAGAAATTTCACTCCAGTATGTGACTGTGGAGTTTTCCCCCTTAATCTGCCTTTCTCTCAGAGACTCTCCCAGTGTCTCTCTCCCCTGGGGAAAGAAACGTAAATCTGCACAGCTGCTTATTGCAGGCTGCAGGTCCCTCACACACGAAGGAAGCTCCTTCCCAACCACAGTCAGATGCTTCACTTCTGGAGAGAGCTCAAGTTTCAGATGGAGCCCCATCTCTCATATTCCCAATTTATGAGTGTAGCTGGCTCCCAGACCCTCACATGGGTTAGTTTGTATCCCATTTGGAGGTGCCTGTCTCTCCTCATGCGCTGTATACAGCATCCAGACAGCTAACATGCAGTTCTGATTTCCCTAAAGAGTTTTAAAGTTGCACAGGAAAACATACTTCCATCATTTTCTAATTTCAGAATACTACACTTTGCAGCTTTAATGTTCTTTTAATGAAGTTTTTAGGTGTAATACAAACATATAAACATTTTAAACATATGGTAGTAAACTGCAACGTAAATATAATTACAGTAGCTCTCACCAAATTGAAAGCTTTTTATTTTATTGTTAAGTCACTAAAAGGATTTGCAAATGCTGAAAAGAAAACTTTGGCATCAATATTTAATAAAATACAGCAATAAGATACTAATCATCTTATGGGATCAAGTTGCTAGGTTTTATATGATATGATACATGATCAAGTGTACAACTGCTGATGTTGATCGCTCTCCAATTAAGACCAAAACCAACATTAAAATAACATAAAAGGTCTGAGTTAGACCAGAAAGAAAAGCCATTATCTCCATTCACTTTCTTGAAAAACAATTGTTCCTTAAAGCCCTGGCCTCTGTAAAGATGGAGACTGGTGTAAGGCAGGCTTCAAAAGGAAAACCCCAGCAATCTCCGTAGCAGGGCCAGCCAGGAGGAGCAGCATAAGGCTGCCTGCTACCTGCGTGTGATGGGGCAGGCAGCGGGCACAGAGTTTTCCACCACTTGTCCTTCTACAGGGAAAGCATAGTCATTTAATGGCACCAACCTCCCCAAAGCCAGTAGAAATGAAGTAACTGAGGTACCAGACGTGATCTCTCCTCCTTCCCACTTGCTTAGGGAGACCAAGGGAAAATTCTTGCAGAACAGGAAAGGAAAATGACCATTGTGGCTGAACCTGGGCAACCTCCAGCACATGATCCAGTGGAGAAGAGAAAGCAGCAGGAGGACTGGGCAGGACTCTTGCTCCCTGCGCTGCTCGCAGGTACCACAGCTAGCATCAGGCCCCAGGGATTTTGAAACATTGCCACGTCACATGTCTGTTCAACTCCCCACTCAACCATTAAAGAGTAGTGGTCAAACCTCACCCCTCACAGCTGCACGTACAATAAGCCGTGCCACTGCAACATCTTCCCTGCTCTGTTGTGCCCACCTGTCCCTTCTCCTGCATTCTTGTATTTGCAAGCTTTCTGGAAGAGATTGTCTTTTTTTATACGGGAACAGTAGCTCTCGATTTCCAATTGCTAGTGCCTCAGTTCTGCTGCAGTATATAACAATCATTAAAACAGAAATCATCATGCTTGGAAGATGAAGAGGCTGAGAAAAAACATCTTTTAGTCTTAAATACTACAAAAGTTAATTAAAAAAACCTGAGAGAAGTAGAACAGAGTTTGTTGCATATTTGGATGGCAAACACTTGGAATGCTCACTCCAATTACTCATCTCCTGCAGAGTTTTCAACCTTTTTTTTTAATACATATATATTGCTAGCAGTTTTTCAACTGACTGTTGAAAATCTTTAATGATCACATTTTTTATTGTAAATACAAACTTCAACTGGACAAAAAGGTCTAGTGGATAATTTTCTTTCACATCTGTGATGGGAGATGTATTATGTATTTGAAGTTTGAGCCAGGGTTTTCTATTGTTTTTTTTCCTCAGAAGAGCCAGCAAGTAAGAATGGTTCATTTTACTGTTCTGCAGTTTAAAAAAAAAGAAATGGGTTGGACTATCATGAAACGCTGAATAGTTTGATCTTTCTGTGCTTTGGCTAGGTATTGCTACAGCAAGAGGAATTCAGATCTCCTCACAAACACTGCTCTAATGACAGGGTACCACAGCCTAGCCCCAGTGCCAGGGGAGCTCTGCTTTGGCCCTTACTCACTCTGAAATGTTTAATTCAGGTTATAATTCTTTCAGGAATAAGATTAGAAACTATGCAAGTCTGAATCTCTGCCCCATTACACCAGCTTTATACTGATTTAACTGTTAGACTTACATATGCTGCATCACACTACAGGGATGGGGGCTAAGGATGAACAGGTTTTTTTAGCTGCCTCCACTTTATGCTATGTGTATTTAGCCTGCAAGTCCAGGCCACATTCAAAAAGCCAGTTCATAATATCCATCATATTTTCAGTTTTATTGATCAACTATATTAATTTGCAATGAATACAATAATGTCATCTATATATTCAAGCATCAAAGGAAAAACTCTGTGAAGGAGAATCATCACCAGTTATAGCACATACAATAGCTTTGGACACTTCAACCAGAAGGAATTTCTGTCCCTCTTTTCTAGGACTTCCAAAGCCTTCATTAAAGCATTTGGGCCCCATCATGTACATCGGTACAACCTCATGAAGGTCAGTAGAAGTCAGGCCAATTTAAACCAGGCTACAATCTAGAAATGAAAAATGGTTTCCTTTCATACCATGAACAATAGTAGAGACACAAAAACTGTAGATAACCATTTACATAAAAAGCTAGAGTAAAACCAAAAAAATCCCCTTAAATGGCATGCTTGTGTATTGCTTGTTACATTGCTTATTATATTGTCAGATGATGTCAAACTAAAATAGCTCCAAATATATTTGTTTGATAAATATTTTCTGTCCTTCCTTTATCACATCTTGTTCTCAAAAGGTAATGTGCTTGTTTTACTCAGGTAAGTAAGTAGTGTGATAGATGTGACACATGAGAATATGACAGCACATGGCAAAGGAATTCTGCTGCCTTCAATGATGCTTCTATGTGATCAGTAGCTTTGTCTTTAAACATTCAAGAAAAAAGCCAACAGTGATAAAGAATCACAATTACATCGCTGTATTTAGGTTTATATTCCTGTTCACAAACAATGGGGACTTTGTATCTTAAAACAGTAATACTTTATAATGTGAGCCAAATATATACTCTACCTAGAGTTACAACATAAAAATATTATAGATCATCCAACAATATGAGAACATGTCACCACATTCATTTAAAATAGCTATTTGTGAAATGTGTGTTACTGTAATTTGCTTGGGGCAATATATTTCCATGCTTTATGAAATTATTAATTCTCATTAAATTCTAATGATCCTGTCTGAAAAGAGCAGAACTAATTAACTGCTCCATTAAAGTTATTACTCCTGATGAGGCCTGTAAATGTTTCTACTTTGTTAGGCCAGTGAAAGTTTTCTGAACTGCGACTCCTAGCATTACAAGGAAATTTCCTCCATCAGCAGCTTATTCCACAACAGTAAAATGACCAGATTCTAAGGACACTCATGTAGCCTTTGAGACTTAAGTCTTATTCCCTGAAACAAATATTTTCCTCCTTTTACAAAGAAAACAACAATGAAGCTCGTGCTGGTGGGAAGGACCTGTAGAACCTGCACCGGACAGGTGATCTCTGTTGTCACTTGTAAAGCTGAAAAAACTTCGCTGCCTCACCAGAGGGCTGTGAAAAACAAGGACAACCGTGAGGTACTCACATGCTGTGTTTATTGGGGTTTCATCCATGTGCCTCAGGACAGAGGGCAGAGTGGTGAGAAGCAGCAATGCCTGCAGACCAGCGTCTCCCCCACAGCGTTTGCACACTGGGCTTAAGGGTTTAGCATAAACCAGCAGTTTTAAAAGTTACAAGGTCATCTCTATAATAAAAAAATGGTATCTGCTTGAAGATCATCATGGCTGCAAGAACTAAGTTCCCTGACGTGCTAGCAACAGGTAAAACAGCTTTGACAGCTCTCAGTAGTGGAGGGGGGTGGTCAAGATCACCAAGACTCAATGAGACATCAACTTATCCCCAGTGAAAATCAAAGAGGAAAACCGTTAATCAGAACTGCCAAGAAAAGCCTGCTGATTTAAACAGCGAGCAAAATGCGACAGTTGCAGTCACAGCGCAGTGATGCTCAACAGATAATGTACGAGCATTCGTATGTGTGAAAGATTTTAAATCCACACATGTAAAAATCTGCCATGATATACCTGTACACTCGTCTGACCACAGAACTGGAACAGTTTATTATTGCTACTACAACTCTGACCAAGAGCTGCTCAAGACAAGTATCAAATGTTTTAATCCATCAGATAATAATTAAAATATAGAGATATTAGTCAAAGAAATTTTAAAATTTATTACTTTTGGGAGCTAAGATCATGGTTACTACATTATTTACATAAACGGAATAAATTATTTTTAAAATTATTTGCTCAGAATCACAGAATGTTAGGGATTGGAAGGGACCTCAAAAGATCATCTAGTCCAATCCCCCTGCCAGAGCAGGAATACCTAGATCAGGTCACACAGGAATGCATCCAGGCAGGTTTTGAATGTCTCCAGAGAAGGAGACTTCACAACCTCTCTGGGTAGCCTGTGCCAGTGCTCTGTTACCCTCACTGTGAAGAAGTTTTTCCTCACATTTATGTGGAACCTTCTATGTTCCAGCTTGCACCCACTGCCCCTTGTTCTATCATTGGATGTCACTGAGAAGAGCCTGGCTCCATCCTCATGACACTCACCCTTTACATATTTATAAACATTCTTAAGGTTACCCCTCAGTCTCCTCCAAGGTAAAGAAACCCAGCTCCTTCAACCTTTCCTCATAAGGGAGATGTTCCACTCCATCATCTTTGTGGCCTTCTTGGCCACAAGGGCACATTGCTGGCTCATGGTCATCCTGCTGTCCACCAGGACGCCCAGGTCCCTTTCCCCTACGATGCTCTCCAACAGGTCAGTCCCCAACTTGTACTGGCACATGGGGTTGTTCTTACCCAGATGCAGGACTCTACACTTGCCCTTGTATTTTGCCAATTACTAGGCCTAGTGCAAAGGATGCAGCCAGCAGAAAAACAATCCAGTAGCCAAATTCTATTGTACGTAGAAAAGTCAGTATATGGGGGATTGCTGGGGGTACAAACAAGTCAAACAGATCACAAATAATAGACATCAACCCCAGCGACCCCAGGAATGACACAGCACGACCAATAATAGGTGGAATAAACAAAGACACAAAGTCTCCCATAGAAAAAATGGGAGACAACCAAGTCAACAGGCTGACCATATAAGATAGAAGTAGCCCCATATTGTCTGCCCACAAAGCCCGCGTTCGTAAGTGCCAGACCTGACTGGGACCCAGTTGCATGGAGAGTCAGGAGGTCCTTCCCCAACAGGGAAACTCTGCAAAGTGCATCCACCTCACAGACAGACACTCCACCCTTCCTGCAAGTGGTCCCAGCTTTTATCCCCAAAGCAGGACACCTGGCACTCATTTACCCAATGCAGGGCACCTGGGGCTTGTTTACCCAAGGGCTTTCCCTACAAGGCCGGCCACACCTTGGAGGAAAGCCAAAAGGCAAACTCATCCCCTCCTTTTAAAGGACCATGGGGACCATCCATATGTCAACCTTAATTCAGGGCTCAGGGTTCAGACCCCAGCACTTCACCTTGTTATATTTCATTAAATTTCTCCCCACCCAACTCTCCAGCCTGTCTAGGTCTCTCTGAATGGCAGCACAGCCTTCTGGTGTGTCAGCCACTCCTCCTAGTTTTGTGTCATCAGCAAACTTGCTGACAGAGCACTCGATTCCCTCATCCAAATCATTGATGAATATATTGAATAGTACTGGTCCCAGTACTGACCCCTGAGGAACTCCACTAGATACAGGCCTCCAACTAGACTCTGTCCCATTGACCACAACTCTCTGGCTTCTTTCCTTCAGCCAGTTCACAATCCACCTCGCTATCCGATCATCCAGACCACACTTCCTCAGTTTAGCTGTGAGGATGCTGTGGGAGACAGTGTCAAATGCTTTACTGAAATCAAGATAGACCACATCCACTGCTTTACCATCATCTATCCACCAGGTTATGTCCTCATAAAAGGCTATCAGGTTGGTCAAGCACGACTTCCCCTTGGTGAAGCCATGTTGACTGCTCCTAACGACCCTCTTATCCTTGATATGCCTAGAGACAGCACCCAGGATAAGTTGTTCCATCACCTTTCCAGGGATGGAGGTGAGGCTGACCAGTCTATAGTTACCCGGGTCCTCCTTCTTGCCCTTTTTGAAGACCGGAGTGACATTTGCTTTCCTCCAGTCCTCAGGCACCTCTCCCGTTCCCCATGATTTAACAAAGATGATGGAGAGTGGCCTAGCAATGACATCTGCCAGCTCCCTCATCACCCACGGGTGCATCCCATCAGGACCCATGGATTTATGGATGTCCAGGTTGCGTAACTGATCCCTAACCCAGTCCTCATCAACCAGGACAAACTCCTCCCCTGTCCTGACTTCCTCTGGAGCCTCAGGGGTCCTGGGCTCGTCAGGACAGCCTCCAGCAGTACAGACAGAGGCAAAGTAGGCATTCAGTAACTCTGCCTTCTTTTTATCCTCTGTGACCAGGGCACCCACCTCATTCACCAGTGGGCCTACATTGCCTCTAGTGTTAGTTTTATCTGCAATGTATTTGAAGAAGCCCTTTCTGTTGTCCTTGACCTTTCTCGCAAGGTTTAATTCCAAGGAGGCCTTGGCCCTCCTAGTCGCCTCCTCAGCTTCATTATTAAGACATTTTTCAAAGCCTAACTATTGGAGGTTTTTTACAGGGCTTGCTTTTTCCTATAATAGGGCTGAATTTTTTGAGTGAAATTAAATATTTCTTAATAACGTTCCCCAGATAGTAAACACAAATTTTTTTAAACATTTGACTCTTATTACTCCCCAAGAAACACCTCAGTTTGCATAGGCTTCTGCCACAAAAACATTTTTTGTATTGGCCATTGATATGGAAAGGATCAGATTTGATTTGCAACCTAAACTGGCAAATATACGCCGTAATTCTACTCATTATATGCCTATCTCTGCTATTTAAGCTACTGAGGATCGCTGTATTTGTTGGGGTTTATTGAGCTATTGCTATTAAGTCTTGGCTGAGGGTTTTGGATGCTGCTCTATAATAAACTAATATAATCGGAAATAGTGACTGCTCTGGAAATACCAACACTTTTTCTTTTCCTATGTCATCCCTTTCAGTCACAGCTAATAACTGGAGATAAATTCTTAAATTAGCCCCTCATTCCAGCCACTTGGAAAAGATTTTGCCAAACGTCTGCAGCAGCAACATTTGATACCACAGGCTTTCCTCAGACACCTCACCCTTCTCCGCTTCCCTCTGGTCTCCACGCATACTGGGCAGCCCTCAGAAGGCAAGAAGGCAGCCAACTCCTTTGTGCAAGACAGCCACCCTAGGTTAATGGCCAAATGCACTTTGTGCAATGATATGCAGGAGGGATGGTCCACACTCAGGTCAGTAATGCCCCGAGGTGACTGCACAAGGAAGTGTCTCTAAGTAAGGAAACGCCAAATGATTTGAATTTTCTCAGCAGCAGAAGCAGCAATAGGAGCTAAACCACACTGAGGACCATTGATCTGGACTCCTCTATGCAGGCAAGCACCAGGCACTATCCCAAGCTCAGCTGCTTCCTGGTAGAGGCATCATCGTTCCTGGGGGGGACCTGGCTCCATCACCCATACCACTGTGGAGTTTCCCCCACCCACATACTCCCTGGAGACCTGTGCCACTTGCTGAGAGCTTCCAAAATAGCAGCTTCCCAACCTATAATGTTAAAAGTTTTTGAAAACACTTGCAACCAATTTTATAGTTAATTAAACCCGGATTTGCTCTATTCAGTCATTTGTTCTATAACTTTTAAATCGTTTTTGGTTTAAAGTTTAGGGTTTTTTTCTAAGTCATGCATAAGCTTTAACTGTAAATAGGTTAATTGCAGCTCTGATCTTCCTCCAGCATCTGCCAGTAAAGACGAACAATTTTCAAACACTGAGGCCTATCGTGGCTCACAACATTTCAAGGTAGGACGCGTCCTGCGGCACTGCCAGCACAGAACCCCACGCCAAGTCCTACAGCTAGTAAATAGTATGGCATCCAAAATTTCCACAGCAAGAGTTTTAGGAAGAGATCCAACTTCCCCATCAGTAAATCTCGCAGAGTAGGTGATGCATTTACAGTCACCAGACACTTCAAATGGCCTTTCTCTCACATATGGTTACACTCTACAAATCCAAAAGTTACACAAACTAGATATGCCACAGAGTTTGAAATTATCCTCTCTCCTCTGTTCAGAACAAATGTAGAAAAATCGTATGACACAAAATCATCACTCATTTTATTCTCAACAAGACAAGAAATCATTATTCATGTTTTTCTTTAAAAATCAGTATTTCTACCAACAAAGAAAATAAGTTGTCGTAAGAAAAACTGTCTATCTTGAGATTCAAGCGAGGCTTCTCCCAACTTTGGAGCACAGCCTTCCCAATAACATCCATTTCTCTGGCTCCCAAGCAGCATCTATTATGGCTCTTACCTTGGGCATTCAGACAAGGAAATCTCAGTTAAAATTAAGCTCCTCATCACCAGAGACCAATTTTTTATTTTCTTCCTTCCTTTAGTCTATGAATAGACCAGACAGGATTTCAAAAACATTTGGAAAAAAAATAAATGACCTGTTAAAAACAGCTACAGTGAATTGTAAATATCAACACTCAAAAGATAGCCCTGTCTGGCCTCTATTTCTGATGATTACTATAATTTTGTTGAGAAATGAGTAGTCTACATTCATCAAAAAGGGGCACAGAACCACCAGTGCGCCTTGAAGAACAGCTGGGATCACAGACAGTCTTCGCAGCTGCGGGCATCTACACTCAGCGCTAGTCCTGGACGAATTAATTCATGTTACAAAACCAGAGGTAACCAACTGCACAACTTGCTGGTATGTCCCAGAGACAGCAGCAGGTGCTAAGGAGCTACAGGCTTTGCAGAAAACAATGGCCATTTTACCTAAAATGAGAGTTTAAAACCCCCCTATATCAACCTGTGAGATGTGAATTTATGTGCAGTAAAATGAAAAACCATCATGTGAACCCCAAGTTAATTGTCTGCCTGGTCTTGAAAGCAAGCAGTGATTCATTCATTACTACAACAGATACTGGCAAAACCCACTTTTGCATTAGAATTATCTCAGTGCCCTAAACTAACTTTCAGAAAAGGTTTCCTGGGTAGCATACAATAAAGTGAATGGTTGGAAATTTCATGTCTGACATACAGAAAACATGCCGCTCTCTAGTACCTTCAAACTGTTATTAAATATTATTGTAGTTCTTAAAAAAGCACTCTGCAATTTCTTGAAACAATGATATCGGTATCATTTAGCATCATCTGCTGCTGCTGGTAGACCATCTTAGAGAGCGTAGCTGCCAATGAGTGGCTGGCTCAGAGGCTGAAGCACAACCCGTACAGTCCTGCCTGTAACAACAACCAGGATGAGATTTCCCAGACCACATCCCAGCACTTGGGATGCGAGACCACTTGTCAGTCGTTACATATATGGTAGAAAATGCCTCCTCTCTGAAAGCACTGTTGTGTTCTAGCAGTTTTCTCTCCAACAGCCACTTGTTTTTTCAATAGTTGTTTTCTGTGTTCTGCAAAACACACCTTCTCTCTTTTAGGCAAACCTGCACCACAGGCTAACAGCCCAGAAGTATCAATTTGATACATTCACATCAAGCTGAGTAAGTCTAATTGTGTATACAGCAGCATACATACAAAATTCACAGCATTCAAAAATCTCACCGCAGTCTTGATATAAATCATGATCCATGGCCCTGTGCCACATACACACACCTCTCCAGCTTAGATAAGTTTGAGTTCTATACAAGGATGAGACTCGCAAATTCTCCTTCTTCCTCTCATTTGAAGAAAAGTGCAGGGCTAGGCATAAGAGACTCATAAGGAGAGAAGTTTACCTGAGTTTAAAAAAAAAGCACATGAAGGAAATCCACAGATCGTGTATCCAGAATAAATATATTATGCCATTCTCACCTGTTCCAAAATTCACCAGAACTCACACTAGCTTTTTCCTGAGATCAGGCACTGTGTTTAAAGGCCTGTAGAATAGTTACTCAAGGAATTCAATAAAATCCCATTGTTTTAAATTGTCAAGTTAGATTTGACTAGTCACTGGATTCTGTCTGCAACCCTTTTAACTTAACATTAAAAGTTAAAAGAAAAGCCAGAGGACATTTAACATATATTATTTCTCTCCTTGCAACAAGGATAACCCACAGAATGCCTGCCCGTTCATTGCCCGTGATCTCCTGGAGAAGCCCTGCTGCCCCAGCTGCCCTCCCTGAGTGGGGTGCTCCTGGCACGGGCAGTTGTCCATCTCCCATCTGCAGGTAACTTTCACAGCTGGTTGCTTTCTGTATCAGTGCGACTCATGATCTCATATATGGCCACTTTCCTCTCTGACATTTTGACATCATCACTTAAAGGCTGCTGTTATCAAGGCAGATTCTTTAAAGCTGGAACAAAGTATGGTATTACTTCTTAGGAAGAACATTTACTGAACATCCTGCAACTGGTCAACTCCTAATCTGTGGAAACCAATGGCTTGTGCTCTGGGGAAGGTAAAGGATTTGTGGCCCGTTTTTGCTCTGAGAAAGGCCAGACCTGCTGCTGCCTGGTGATGGCAGATGAACCATCGAAGGCTGTCACACACCTCAGTCTTGAGTGTGCTCTAGTGGGCACGTGGCTGCCAGGTACCAGCTGCACTGAATTCAGTATAAAAAATAGCAGCAACAGCTATTTCCAGTCAAAAACTGAGATAAGGTGCTCTTCATGAAATAATCCTAAAGTTTTCAGAGTTCCTAATTTTTTTTGCCAGACACCAGCCACAGCAGTATCACCAGAAAGTGAAAGAGGTAAGTTCAGATGATACTGCCAGACTCCAGGAATTCAAACCAGCCTCCCAGGAGAACACCCTAATCATTGCCCTATACACTGATCTAGAGGGATTGGTTCTTGCATGAAGCCTTTTTTAAAGCACCTAAAGAGTTTTCAGGAGTAGAAAAATCAGCAGGCATGTGCTCAGGAGCTGCAGCTCAGCTATGAACCATCAACTCAAGCCCATGGATCTGGGCTTCCACCTTTAATTAGCATCTGCTGGAGTTCATTGGTTTAGTCTGATAAAGATAGTGACTCAAAAAACATAAAGAAGAATGCAAAAACTTATTTTAACTGTTTGAAGAATTCCATTCATCAAATATAGCTTTAGTCTCTGAGTCTTTCTCCTATATTGTTTTGGATTCTATTTTTAATCAATGAAATAACTTATTACATGTTAAAAAATTACTAACATTTTTAATGGAGCATGCAGCACAAAGTACTGTTTCCTGTTAATTCACACTATTTCTTTCTGTTTCATTGTTTTCAAAATATTGACAATTTCTGTTAAGCAGAGACATGTAGGACTCAAGTTGCTGAACTAATTTTGAAAACTTAATTTTAAGATGATCCAATTTACCTTTCTATAAACCTGATTTGCCAGGAAAAAAAAAAAGGGCATTTTCTACAAAGTATCCCCAGGAATCATTCTGGCTCTTCCAGGTGCATTTTTAACACTAATAAGTGTAAGGTATTGTGGCCTAATTTAAATACAACCATGCACATGCTTGCTAAAATTAACATAAAGAGTTCTTATCAAAACATCAACTTCATTTTATTTTAAATTTCAAAGTTACATTCAAAAGCACGAGAAATCCACCTTGGAGACGGTATGCAAACCTATATTAGTTCACGAATATGCTATTCCTAATGAGAATGGGTAACAAAATTCCATAATTCTATGCTGAGGTTATTTTTTAGCAAGCATTCCTTCCTTCAAGATCAAAACAGTATCTGCAAAAATTTATTACTAATTTATGTTGACATTAGTAATTAAAATGTTTTCATAGAAATGTTGACATTTGCCATATTGTTTCAGGTGCTCCAATACCAAAATAAGGAATAAAATCTAGTGAAAATAACTGCTTATTCTATAGCTCTTCAGTATGTTTAACGGCCACATTTCTGTGTGCTGCCATATAGCTAGACGTACAGGAGCTATGAAATGTACTTACAATTTATGGCCCACAATTAATTACCCTCACAATTGTTTACAAGGAAAAAATTATACAAATAAAACGGAGACCTTTTAAAAAGAACTGTGTATTACTTTGAAATGATAGGCTCCTCTAGCAGTTTCACTACTGCACTTTGGCTAAAAAGTTTTTTGTTCAAGTAGTGAATTCTCTGCCTAGGCCCATCCCAGCTCTCCTGAGAGCTCTGACTTCAGATTTGCTGCAAAAGCTGCGTTCTTCAGCAGTAACGTTAGCAACACCCAGGATTCTGTTGTGAGTCTCTATATAGCTGTGGTCTTGTTGCTTTTTTTCTTTTCTTAAAGCTTCAGAGCTCAGAATGAACAGATTACATGAAAAATTCAGTTTCCCTTTAAGAAAATTAATTTTCAACTTCACTGGAGAAAAGGTTGAAAAATGATTTCTGTAAAAGCTTAGGGATGCAAAAAGCAAATAAACCCAAGGGGTTTTTTACACTAGACATTTTCTAGGCTAATAGGTTGAGTTTGTGTTCTGTTTCATATTTTTAATGCTCAACATATTAATAGTGGGATTTTATATAAAATGTTAAACACTGCTAAAGTGCAGTCACCCGTCAGAACCAGGAGAGCCTTTACAGGTCAGCAGAGCTCAGCTCCTTCTGCATCCTTATTAATAACCAGCTACAAAATCCATTGCTTATATAAACCGTTGTGAAATGGGGAGGGGATTAAGTATAGTGAGGGCTTTGTTTTGGTGGACTTGGTCAGTGGAAAGCAAAACGGTAGTTAGTATCAAACCCACTTATTCAAGAGAGTGAATTGGGACAACAGAAATCCCCCAACGCAGGAAATGTGTTTGCCAAAGGACTTTTGCGCTTTTTTTTTTTTTTTTTTCCCCTTTTTTTTTTAATTCTAAGGTTATGCTTTATTTAAAAATGTGACTCCTAACTTCCCTAGTGCAATCCCCGGGCAATGTCAAGGCACTGTTGTCCTCTTGAGTCTGTAAACAGACAGAATTAAACAATAGCATCCGCTAAGTGCGAACTTTCTCCATTCATCTTAATGGACTGTTAATTATGACCACTTAAATACCCACAGTGTTAACCCTTTCGCCGCTGACTGCATTTCACCCAAACGGGCAGTTTATAGATGCTGATTTATCCACAGGCAGGTAGATGTAAAACATAGTCGATTTACAGTTAAGTGGACTAAACGTTTAATAAAGTTGTGAATATAGAGTATGCAGCCAGCTGAAAAAAATTAATAATCATCTCCTGAAGTTTATTCTTTTCAAGGATTCGAGCAAAATGATGCTTTCAGTGTCAACACTGCAGTGCTATTGTTTGAGGGTTGTAGATATTCAAATAGGATGCTGCTGGTTTTGTAGTGCATTTTCATGTCGAGCAAAGGCTAGTAAAGTGTAGTGAACTGATTGACATGGCACATCCTAAGTGATGTGGCAATATGTAATGTCAGGATATAATAAGGCTGGTTGACTTTTTTTTAAAATTCAGAAATTTCCACAAAGCTACGTAAGAAATGAAAAAAAATTAATTTTAAAAAGCCAGGTAAATTTTGGGGAAATTCGTCATAGATTTTATTTATTGCTGACTATAAGCTGATGCTATTAATGGAATTAACATATATTACAAATCGAATCAATTTTTGGACATAAATATTATAGACATATTTGGAGGAGGGGACAAAAATCACAGTGGTTTTGAAGAATTTAACAGAACAGAACAATACTTGGAGAACAGTCCTGACAGGAATTACATTTTTAGTATCACAGGTACTGCATAAATCATTTCCACAAGTATTTGAATTAAGTTAAATTTGTACTACTAATTTAAGCTCTTCAAAAGTTTCTTCTCTAGTTTCTTCTCGCTTGAGCAAATGGATCTGGTATGATACAGACAGACTTAGATTTCATGAAGTCTCCCTGGTTCCCCACATTCTCACTGGCATCCCTGGCTGTTTGAGGAAAGGCTGATAGCCAAAAGGGACTGTGCCCATTTCTTCTGTCCACACTACAGGTTTTTCAGTGGTTCCTTCCATCAGATCCTATGGGTGCTTCATGCTTGGACAAATCCGGATTGTGGACATATATTATCGACCCAATGCTTGCCTACGATTTAATTTTTCATACCTGCATTACAGCAGCTACCTGGGGTATGCAGTATGCTGGTTAGCATGGGGAAAAGCAAGAGTTCACAACATTCACAACATGCAAACCCCTCTTACGTACTTTCTCAGTCTGTGCTGGTGGTTACAACCACCACCACCGCACTGCCACTGGCTACCCTTGCAATACACATACTCATTTTTGCAGTGTAACTCTCGTTTCCAGAGTACATGAAACAGCCAACATGCCACTCCACAATGGTTAGAAAACAACAATGGATCAGCCATGGAAAGCAGCTCTGAACACAGAAACCATTTTCCAAAAGCCTGAGAAGCCAACAACTATTTGTACTCAAGCATGCAGTCCGCTTTCCCTATTTAAGCACTTCAAGGTATCAATATTTTTTTAAATAAGAAGTGGTTGTAAATGAGCAGTCAGGCCCATGTGGTCAGCATGTAACGCTGGCAAGAACAACAGTACGTGGGCCGGTGCATTGGGTCTACCACCACTCTCAAGACCCCCCTGATAGTTACCATAGAGATAGTAGGAGCCACAAAGAGCTTCGATCACATTACCGGCTGGGAGGGGGTCAATTTGTATGCGCGAGCCCTGCTGGGATTGAAAGAATGCAGAGGAGGACAGGAAAGATAATAGAGAGAAAAATAAGTGAAGGGAGAATACAAGAAACAAGAAAAATTAAAGAAAGGAAAGAAGGGGAGGGGAGAAGAGATGGGGGGAACACCAAAGGGAGTGAGGGATCTCAGAAGCAAAAAAAAGCCAGCAGAGAGACCAAGAGGAAATGAAGAGAGGAGAGAGAAAGCAAGTAAGAAAATTCATCTTGCACAGACAGCAATCATGTCGCTGCCCGACAGGAACCGCTGCTCCAGAAGAGCTCAGGCAGCGGCGCAGCCAGCTGTGGGGGCAGTGGGGATGGATGGATGGATGGATGGATGGATGGATGGATGGATGGATGGATGGATGGATGGATGGATGGATGGATGGATGGATGCAGCACCTGACCCTCGCCACAAAAACTGCTCCAAACACACAGCAGAGGAAGCAGATGAGATCAAAGAGGAGAGGGGGGTTTGTTTTCATATGCCCATGGGTGAACAGCCTGAATGTGACGCTGACTGAGCCAGCACCACAAAAGCAGAGGTTTCTTTATTCTTTGGATTCCTCAACACAGGGCACTGAGGGCTTGGGCAGGTTTTGGCCCTGGGAGCTGTGACCGCCTGGGGCTGGTGGGTTGGAGCTTTAGCAGATGCTCTGGGAACCCGGGAGAGCCACGGCAGCCTCAGCAGCACCAGCTCACCTATGCTTACCCTGTCAGATTGCTGTATGTGCCTTCAAAGACACTGGCAGATCTTTCCAAACTAAAACAACACCTAGGTCCGTACTTCCATTTTGAATGACTATCTAAATCAGCAAAGTACCAAAAATACCAAACCCCGGAAATAATCCCTTACGGATGTCTAAGTGACCGCTGTATCATTGCAAAAGTCTGTTCCTCTGTGGGTTAGTAATGGCACGGCCAAAGCCTGCTCATCTTTCAAAAGGAATCCCAGCAAAGTCACAGACAGAGGTAATAGGGTTCAACGCATAACCAGTAACATTTAAAGAAAAATGGCTTATTTGGTGGCATGTTCATTGGCCCTGCACCTCCCAAAAGGTAAGTGTAAAAAAAATGTCCTGCTTTGGTGGTCTCATGAATGCTGTAGCATCACTTTGTGCTGCAGCAGCTCACGCTGCAGGTCTTCCCAGGACATACGTGGCTTCATAGCCTCACACTGGCACTCAGCTTCAATACTGGGATTTCAGTATGCCCATAGACCTACTGGTGCTATGAAGAACGCCCCGAAGGCCAGCAGAGCAGGAGGCTGCTGTTGCATACTGTAGCCTCATGGCTGAGTGATAAAAGAATTTCTCCTGGAGCGAATGGCAATCTGTTGAGTTTTCCTAAAATACACCGTTTCTTCATAGCAGGAGCATCACAGTTCTCACCTGCAGGGCTAGCCCATTCAGCCCCATGAGACTAAAGCAACATCCCCTAAATTTTCTTACAGAGAAACACATTTAATTATGTTCAGTGAAAATCAGCACGGACTTCAGAGGGCAACATACTCCACAATTGTCGATAGCGCCCACTGGCCCAGCTGCAGTATCATGTGCTCAGCATATTACATAGACCAGACCAGAACTGATTATGAAGATTTAGGTTTTTTAATGAATATTACTTTTGTATCATTTCCATTTTTCAAGACAACTGTCAAACCGACCATAAATTAGATTTTTCCCTCGCATATAACCACCAAAGTCGAGTTACCCCTGAGATCAACAGCAATGCCTTTGAGTTAAAAACACACAGATGTCTGAGGAACAGGAAAATTACTGAAGTATGTAAAAGCCTCTAGAAACGCTGTAAAGCATCTTTTACATACATAGCAATGTCACTATTTTAAGTCAAATACATTGTGATTTATCTTAAAAAGCCCTCCAAAGCAACACAAATTGAAAACACTTTCAGTTAAGAGGAATATACTCTTTACATAAAGCTGTAAACTACAGCATGAGAACGGCATGTATAAAACTGTAAAGTGCCTTTGTAGGAAAACCCAAAGTGTTATGCACAAACTCCCAAAACTGTCTTATGCATCAGAACTCTTTTTTTTTTTAAAGCAATTTATAATACAGAACCATTTTTAAAAGAGACGGTGTCAGCCACAGATATACTCAAAGATTTCAAAGCCTGTTTCCAGCCCTTCCCTTATCACCACCACACATGTAGGGAGAGGATCCTCCAGTAAGTCAGCTCAGTGGTTCCCATCCAAGCCCAGTCCAGCCCCAACAGCCTCATCTCAGGCTGCTGAAGTCATTAAGGTTTTTATGAACATCTACTAGCCAGATGAGTCCTCATTTCCAAATCCCTTACAATTTTTTCCACTACAAGAAAACTTTCCAAAAGCTGGGTAATAGGCCCCTTTCAGCACTAATGTGAACTGGAAACTAAAAGACCATCCAGCAGGTAATTTGTAAAAGTCTCTTAAATCTTGAAAATGAGGCTATTCATTTTCTAATAATAAATCTTTACTGCAGCTAATCTTATCTTCTTTCCACAATAAACTCCTAATTATTACCTTTCCAGTCAGCCTATCTGTGATTTTAAAAGTGTGTGACAGCAGTAAAAGCAAGTGCTGGATCCAAGGACTGAAAAAAGGGAACACTTAGGTTCGGCATACAGAAGATCCTTGGTTTTTAAGCTCTGAACAATATGATATAATGGAACAAGTTACAAGCTGGGAGCGAACTATTCATACTGGAGAAGTCAAGGACAGCCACCACTGCTCCTCAGCCTGAGGGCTCTGGGGAAGCTCCACCTTCCCCACTAGACCTGTGCTGCCCAAATGAAAACAAAAGAGGAAAAGTACCCTTTTTTTTTTTCTTTCATTTCAACTTAGACCAGGTCAAACCCAGAATCCATTACTAAATACTAAAGGCAAATGAATAAAACATTTTTGCAAATATTTGTCTAAACTCAGAACTTTGCACATCATTAATTACAAGTTTTATCTCTCATTTATACTGGGAGTACCTCAGGGCCAGCAACCCTGTGAGGCCCAACAGTATCAAGCACAGCATGTGTAATGGCACAGACCTTTTCTGTATCACCTTCACTCTGCTGAGGCTAAGCAAATTACAGAGAGTATCTGCGAAGTTAATTTTTGAATTTCAGAATATTTACATCTCCCAAGAAAAAAAGAAATAATGTCAGATAAACTATGTCTACAAATAAAATTGAAGATCTGATTTTTGAATAGCAGCTACTTGTCAGTGCCTATCCTCAATCAATCCACAGAAGAAGAAATATTTAGAGAAGTGATCTGAACAACACATCCCTCTGATAAAACCAGAAACGTCTGCAGAAATGTTTCTAAAAAGAAAAGGAGACCAAAACTGATCACTCCAGTTTTTCTGCCATTTTACTGCACCACTTTACAACCACCTTTTAAACAGTACAATGGATTTAACCGCACCGATTTTAAACAGACATATTTAAAAACAGCACTCAGCTTGTTAAAGCAATTATTTCTTACCAATATATGCACTACTCTAAATAAGTGCTTAATAGTTGCTTGCAGAGCCTGGTGTGGCAATGACTCAAAAAGAAAACAACCAGAATATCCCGTCCATTCAGAGTAAAATATACCATCACCAGTCCCCTTGGCCTCAGTTATTTGGAATGCCCTTCTGGAAGGTGTGGATAGAAGTGTTCCCACATCTTTCCCTGCCTGTTTACCTATTAAGGTGCAATCTAGCTCTTAGATTCTGTCACCAAAATGATATGACGATAAAGGAACACAATTCCTACCAGAAAAAATAAAAAAGTCTGAGCCCATCTCATGTAACAATGCCTTAGGTATGTTAGTGCAAATGAACTTTATAAATAGAAGCTTTATTCTTTACAGGAAAAACATGATATTGTTGTTTCTCTTTTCCTGTGAACATTTTTTTTTCCCAGGCAAAATATATATTTTGAGTTATCATTAAAAAGACATATCTGCTTTGGCAAGCATTTGATGGACAACATACAGAGGTATATCTCCTCAGTCTTTCTTTGCACCCTGTTTCCTCTCTGGAAGCCTACATACCTTTCCCACATAAATCGGAGTTATGACATTTAAATGTATTTCCTTAAGCTTTCAACAAATTTGATACAGCTTTTCTCTCTGGGCCCTACAGCAGTCCCCAAATTCCCAGCATTATTCAATCTAGTTGAAATCTTCTGATTTCTCAGATAACACAAACAATTTGAGCTGAGTGTTGCTTTCATTTTTAGAATACGACATGCCCATTCAGAAGCTAGCGCCTGCTTTTCTAGGTTATTGTTTCTGGTCTATGCATTTTTTTTTTCTCACAAGTTTTTAATTTTAGCCTCTGATGGAGCTTTTCATTTGCATTTCAGTAATTTTGCTCTCTCTGCTTTTCACAAATACTGTTCTTTTGGGATTCCTACATGCTCCAACTGTAAAAAATGACTAGGAAACTGCTTGACTTCATGTGCTTTTTGATTCAAATAGTCTCAAGAAATGCTGCACAAACATCAGGATCCCTATGCAAGAGATGCTAAATATATTTTAATGTATCAATCCACGTGGGAAAGTATGGCACCGAGAAATTAAAGCAAAAATGTTCAGATACAGAAAGTAAAGCTGTAGCAAGGTACTGAAATAATCAGGAAGTGCATATGCAGTACTTCAAAATTTCCTTGAAAAATTGGGAACTTTAATAAGGGCAATACAGTTCTCAATAGGGAATTTATCCTTCGAAATTAGGATTAGAAATGCTGCCCAAATTGACATTAAAGAAATCAGTAAGTGAATAAAATCAAGCAGTTCTGCCTTGCAATCCTATTCTTCACTTTTCAGACAATGCTCTCCAGCCATCCCGGCAGTATTTTTATTAGCTGTCTTTGGCTTTTTTAAGTGTGTTGTTTCTGCTGAGCTTATCTGCAAAGGAGAAGGTCTAAAGTAAGCAAACAGCAATGAGGAAATAAATAAATAAATAATCGCCGGGAAGGAGCCTTTCTGAGCCTGTGTAGCTGAACCACTGACTTATTGTCCCCGCTCTCACCACACCCCCCTTCAGTTGGTTGTTCTTTTTTCTAAAAAAAAAAAAAATAAATTATTTTTAAAATTTGGGAAGGCCTAACCAGCATTAATAGTCTTATGATCCTTAGTAAAAAAAGGAAAGCTGTTTTGCAGTTCTCTGAAAAGCATCTGAAATCAGCATGTTGTATTTGTTTTCACCATCCATTTGAGGGGATGGGGAAAAAAAAAAAAAAAAAGGAAAGAAAAAATAAAGACAGCTGTTAATCCATTTTAGTAAAAGTGGAAAAAATCCTGGGGACTTTCTAAGCCTAATTTCAGCCTAGAGTGATTTTTATGGCTAGACAATGAATCCTTAGAATAATTGGTTCATATCATGAATACACAACAAACTCTGAACCCGGGGCCTGATCCCATTTCCAGGGTAATCGGTAGGAAATCCCCCTTTGACTTCGGCGACAGTAACAACGTACAGTATCATTAAAAATAAAAAATCTTTACAGATGTGTTCTGGTGAACACAGACCAATTGTTTGTTTATGTTGAATGAGCCCTGAAAGCGTTTTCTTGCAGCATTACATGTGACTTCTATCGATGCAAAGAAATCAATATAAATCGCGGGTTAAAAAAAAAAAAAAGCCCCATCACTTAGAGAGGTACCACATTTCCAGACCGCGGTACTGCGATGATCATTATTTATTGCCATTGTAGGTAGATGAAAGGCTGTGGCGTCCCTTCCCGTTCCACCGCGCCGTGCCAGCTGACTCCTGCCAGAGAGATGGCGTTAGCAATGGAAGGCTACATTAATGTTAACTATGCTGTTTCCCTCCAACATCCATTTTGTTCCAAAGAAACACTTGCCAGAGATTAAAATATTCAAGATGGCTGTTTTCTGCACCCTTTCTGCCAGCGCTACAGTTTTTCACGCTGCAAATATTCCGGGTCCCCCTCTTTATTATGTCTATGAATATTTGATTCCCCACCTTATCTGCCTCCCGAGTCATTAAATTCTGGTCAAAGTTCAAAGGGGGGTGCTGAAAAGCTGCCGTGTGCCCAGCCCGGACACCGGGGCAGCCCCCGGACGCCGTTTCGGTCGGATGCCTCTGCTGTACCGCCGGGCGCAGCCGGGCTGGGATGCGGCGGAGGGGAGCGGGTCACCCCCAGGCGGGACACCGGCTCGCCCGGGCCCGGCCGTGCGCCGCGGCCCCGCTCGGCCCCTCCGGAGGCACAGGGGGAGGCAGAGGGCGGAGGCAAGGCCGGGGGCAGCGCCCGGCAGCGCGGTGGCTCCGCGGGGGCGGCAGGGCGCGCGCCCCGCACCTGGGCTCCCGCACGAGTCCCCGCTGCCCCCCCCGCGGGCCGTGCTGAGCAGCTGCGGGGCGGGGCGGCCACCGGCAGCGCCGCGGGGGCGGCGGGGGGGCTCCCCCCTACCCCCTCCGGCGGGAGGGAGCGCGGAGCCCCGGGGAGGGCGGGGGAGGCACGGATCCCCCCGGCTCCACCTCTCCCGAGGGGTTCCCGTGACGGGGGCAGAGCGGTCTTTGTCCCCGCGTGTGTGTGTCCCTCCCGGAATGCAGGAGGGGGTCGTGCTCTGGCCGGGGGGCCAGCAGTGCGGGCAGCCCTTCCCTCACCGCTGCTCCGCGGAGCGCGGCGGGAGGGGCCCTGCACCCACGGGCAACTCTGGGTTCCCACCGGGCCGGGCTGAGAACCGGGCGGGCGCCGGCGGATCCGCCCCCCAGGAGGTGCGGGGCCACCGGGCACTGCCTGCGGCGGGGAGGAACCGCGGCAGAGCTGTACCTCTGCCCCCGGGTTCCCGCCGACCGCCCATCCCGCACCACCGGGCTGCCCCAGCCCCGCGTCCCCCTCCCAACAAAGAGCACGGCGGGGGAGGGGGGTTCATCGGGCGATAGCGGCGCCGGGCGCGGAAATGTCGCGCTGTATTCTGCTGCGGTCCTGTCCTGCGGGTCCTCCCGCACATCCCGACGGCGGCTCTCCCCCGGCTGCGTTAGAAATCGGTCGGGATATTGGTTAGAAATAACGCTGGAATTTAACTCGGCATTTGCTGAGAGGTCGCGCCGAGTGTGCACGTTTTTCCTACAAGTCTCAGGTGGTGCAGTCCCTTCCTACACTTGGAGCAGCGTTTATCCCGAACCAGCGACAGCTGGACTGCCGTGAGAACCGGGGGGTTTATCGGGTACATCACACAGCCGTGAGAGGGTTTTTTTCATGGCTGAGAACAGAAACCTTCACTGACATCTAAAAAAAATTTACTTCATACAAAGGACGCTTCGATTCCCTGTCTTCTCCCCAAAATGTATCAGGTTTCCCGTTTTCCACAACCTTAACTCTAATTAGTCGGTGAGCAGATGGGATGAGGCACTTGCCCTGCCAGAGCTTTCCACCGCTACAAAAGGAATTTATCGGGCACTGCCCGAACGCCGCGTTCTATTATCGAGCCCGTGGTGTGCGTGTGGAAGCGCCTCCTCCCGCACGCCTGCCTCGGGAACGCGGTGTGGATGCACGCCCCGCATCTGTTTGACAGGTCTGATGGGGTACATTTGCACGCCGTTTGCACACATGTGCAGCGCCTGGCAGGAGCGCTCCCAGACCCCGCGGCCAGCAGTGCCACCCCGGTGGAACGCGTCCGTGCCTCGCCGAGGAACGCAGGACTCGCTCGAAGGGAGCAAAGCCCTTCGTCCTTCCTTCTCCAGCATCACTTCGGTTAATTTTAGCTCCGGAATTCCTACTGCCTTCCCAGCCACTGCTGCCTTACACTGGCACGACCAGATTTTGCTGTCGCTCTCGGTTTGTTGGTTCCTGTGAGCTCTGGTCGGTAGCGAGGCAATCCTGGCGCAGACACAGGCAGACTTTAACATTTCTGTCCCCCGTGAGACTTCGGTGGCTGCAGCGAACGCGGTGCTGCGGGGTGAATCCACCTTCCACAGCAAACAGCGTGGGGGGAGCGGGAAGGGGATTTACCTAAGTGACTCCAGTTAAAATTCTGCTGCTCGGTAAGGAATATTAAGGGCGAAGTGCTGCTAACGACAGTAGGCGGGTCCTGCAGCGACCCCGGTGCTGAGCCCACGGCTGACAGCTTTCCAAAATGTTTTACCGAAATGTAAAAAATGCGGGTAACAGAAAAAAATGTGCCAGCGAGCCGCTGCGGATCGGGCACAGCAACGATTTAGGGTCTGTTACTTTCCAGAGGCTCTCCGGTGTTTCTGAGCACGTGTCCTTCTCCGGTGCCTCAGCCAGGGCCGTGCCGTGTCACCCGCGGTCCATCCACGGCAGAGCCCGGCCTTTAGCAGGGCTGCACCCTTCAGCCGGCACACGCGAGTGGCAGGGAAGGATCGCAGAAACACACCTTGACTCGGGAAGGGGCATTTTTAACACGAGTTCTGCAAACAGGTCCTCGCAGAGGCTGGTGTGGAACGCACCCGTCCTCCGCACCCGGACCGCTCACCGGAACCAGCCCCGGGGTACGCCGAAGGTGCCAGCTCCCAGTCGATACGTCCGGGCGAAGCTCCCCGCGTAACTGCCGTGTGTGTGCAAAGCGGCTCCGTGCGGCGGGGCGGGCCCGGGGAGCACCGCCGGTTCGGCCGGGAGCGGCACGGAGCCCGGCTCTGCTGCCAGGCTGCTGCCGGCCCGGCCCGGGTGAGGGCTGGGACACCGTCCCTCGGGGAGAGGCGGAATTACCGTGTGTGCGTGTCCGCTTCGGCGCTGATGAGCGCTGGCGATAGCGGCGACAGTCGTACACGACAGTAATTATAATTTTCCTTCTCGCAAATGGCATTCCCCCCCCGGAGCCTCAGCTCCCACCAGGTTACAGCGACAGCTGCAGTGCCGCCCGAAGCAAGCCCTCCCTGCTCGCGTCGTCATTCGCTATCACGCGGCTCCACCACGGCGTTTCCCTCTGCACTCCCCGAGGCTCCCGTCCCTGCCGGCCCCAGGACAGAGCCCAGCTGCCCGCCCGGCCCCAGCGGGAACGCGGGACTCCGGCAACCCGCAGCGGCGGGGGAGCAGGATACGGGCCCGGGGCTCCCGCAGCCCGCCGGCGGCCCCCCTTGTTTGGGCAGGAAGGGAGGGGACACGACCCCGGGGCGCACGGGGGGAGGGCGGCGCAGGCCGGAGCCATCCCGCCCTACAGGCGCAGAGCGGCCGCCAGCAGCGCAGCCGTGACTGCCAGGGCGGCAGCCGCCGCCGGGCCTGCCGCCGCGCCCCGCTCCCCGCCGCGGGCCCCCCGCCCCCAAACACGCGGCCTCTGCACGGCCGCGCTAATCTCACATCCTCCCCCGGCGCACACGCACAAAACGACGGGCGGCTGCAGGGGAAGCGGGCCAGCCAAAAGTGAGGCCCCGTCCCTGGGTGGGCTCGAACCACCAACCTTTCGGTTAACAGCCGAACGCGCTAACCGATTGCGCCACAGAGACTCCCGTTACAGGCCGCCTCCGCGGTGCGGTGAATTTGCTGCCTGGCGGGCCCCGCGCCTCGCCGCCGCCTCGCCCCGGTCCTGGGCCACCGCGTGCCTGGCTGTGTGGGTACAACCTGGCTCCCAAATGATGTCTAAATGGCGGCTTTTCTTCTGGCCAACAGGAAAGACTAGTTCCCAAAATCATCGTTCACAGCAGCGTTCTTCTTCGGGGGAATAAATTAACGAATCAGAGTTAAAACAGCTGCTTCTTCGCCACTGCTAATTCATCCATTACACATGCAAGCCAAAATGTAATTCCCAAATATAATCGCAAATTTTCCCTATAGATATATTTAAAAGATAATTTTAAGTGGCTGAAGGGAAGAGTTAGACTGTTTAGAACAGGCAGCGTCCCCTCTGGATGTAGAGAATTGCATTATTTACCTTTCTAAGTGACTGGAAACAGCAGTGAATAAAAGCTAACATTCCTATTATCACTTTATCCAAATCTGCTTCCCACATTACCTACAGTAAATCTATACCTGCGGCTCCACCAAGTACAAAGTTTTCACATCCAAACCTGAGCACGTTTCCCCCTTTTCTTTCACAGACTGATACTGTTTGAATCTCTCTGAAGTCCTAAAATATTAGTTGCTTCACGTTGTCCCTCTGGTTCCACAACGCTCTGCCTGATGGCTCTTCTGTCTGCTGAAAGCCTTTGGAGTCGAGCAGGCACATGACATACACTGCACCAGGATGGGTGCTGACTCCTGCCCTAGGAGATGCTGGCTGTCTCCCAGCCTCTGCCCACCCAAGACCAAGAAGTTCCAGCTCACTCAGCAGCAGAACTAAGAGCAAGAGCGTGTTACTCCAGCTCTTACATTTTGTTCAAACCTTGCTCTTCAACACCGCAAGACTTCGTTCCTCCGCCCAGTGAGTGACTTCAAGTTGGCCATTTATTGTCAACAGCTCAGCCTTTCCAGTTTTGCCAATACTTTGAAGAGAGCTATGTAAATGTCAGTATTATCCCAGCGCTGCTCAATTTTTAAATTGCATATTGTTGGTACCTTACTGACCAATATCTTCTAAAACATGGAGGGGAAAGACAAGGTATGCAAGCCCTCAACAGTAACTAAAATAATTATTTTAAAGATTGTTTTTTAGGGTATCATGCCCACTCTGGCATGCTTTCCTACCCAGACCTCTGCTATTTTCAGCATTGGACGAATCATTTCGCAGGCTGGGCCACTTCTGTTTTCTCTGTATGGGAGGACAAGCAAATAGTCTTGTGATTTGATGCACAAGCAAATGGGTATTTAGTGGAAATAGCAAGATTCCAGCCTGAACAAAGGCCTAACCCATAGACCAGCACTGATGAACATTTGGGCATGAATTTTGGGCCCTGAAAGATTTTACTTTAAGCACATGAATATTCCCATTAGTTTTAAAGAATGTAAACTTGGCAATTTTCAAAATCTGTCTCTAGAGGCCAGATTAAAAAGGGACTTTGCCATGCTGATACTGAGCGCAAGCTCTAACTTTGAGAAGAGGACAGGACCTGTCATTAGACATCCAAGGCTGCCTATTCAATGTATTGGCACAGTGAGAGTGCTGCAGGTGAGGCTACAGTGTCACTCGGCACCTTTCTTCTCACCATTCTTCCTCATTGAATCTCAGAGTCTTTCATTTAAAGTCTTGCAAGGTAAAAAAGAAAATAAAAAGAACACGAACGCAGTGAATGCTACCTCTTCAGCTTGAAATCCATAGATCAGCAAAAGAGCTGAACATGCACGATGTTCGCTGACTGCTGAAGCACTAACCAGTGAGCCGTCATACCAGAGAGAAACATTATCTATCACTACTCCGTAAATGGAAAATATTAGCTATGTACCCTTAGGAGAAGGCTTCTAATGTATCCTCAGAAGAAAGGAAGAAACCAAATGCTGTTTAAGGCGTTCAGAAACCAGAAAGGGATGCTACTTCAGATTAATCATGTTCCCTATCAGTTTTTTGTTCTTTGTTTCTGGACAGCTCTCTTCCTCAATATGCTGTTTCTTGTGGATTGTATCTGGAGTTGCTTAATTTTTTCCAGTATCTAGTGTATATAATTAAATAACATTATTGGATTCACTATTTATGGATTATATTTTAACTTATATTGTTAAAAAAACAGAAATGTATACAAATATATTACATGTGAATATATGAAAATATACTGTGTAATATAAAAATGATTTCCTATTGTATAATATTTAAATATTTTATAACATTATTTTACTGTTATTGTAGGATCCATGAACTTAAATGTTCATTGCTATGACATCTCTGACCTTCTTCAGATACAGGCTTTGGTTCCTGAATGTCAGAGAGAGCTAATATAGGACAGAGGGGAAAACTGAGCATTGTTTATGAGTTTTAAAAACACACCATATATTCACCCTTTGTGTGGGAAAATAAGTCTAGTTATTCACCCAGAACTGTTCCTCAAATCAGTTCAGTAGGATATAACAGAAACACAAGAATCTTCCCACTTATATCACAGAATTACTCATTAATGCTCTATTTCTGCAATTTCTTGCAGGAAAGGACCATTTACCCCCCAACAAGGACATGTGTCTATATAATTTCTTACTCTATATGTCATTTTGGTCAATTATTTGTAAGCTTTCAAGTTACAACTCAGCCTAAATAGCAAAAATTTGTAGTCACAAAAAATTTCAGAACAGCTACTCAGTTTCTGCCCAGATATGTTTCTGATTGCTTACTTTGCAATAAAAATCTGTGCAGCTTACCATCCAAAGGTTTCATGTGTTTTCCTCTGAAACATATGATTCTAGTCCTTACCAGAACCAGGACATTAAAATAGATGGACAACTAACATAATTCAACATTCCTATTAAAATTATTAAAAGCACAGAATAAGATTTCCATGACAAAAGTTTTTTCTTTATGGAGTTGCAACCACCAAACCATGGAAAGTATTATTCCTGAAGGAGGATTCAAAAGGTTGGAAGAAGAAGATACAGTTTTTCTTGATTAGTGGCAAGAATTCTGTAATTTTCATTCTCCAATAAAATGCATTTGGAAGTTTTTTAATTCAGTTTTTTGTATACAGATTTGCTATTTTTCAGATACAAAGGTGGCTTACTGTATTTTTTTAAGACTTTATTAACAAAACACTTCTATTCCTGTCTCTGTTAGTAAAATAAGAAAAGTATTGTAACTGAAAGGACATCCCTGCAAATAGGATCAACTTACCTTAAAAGCAAAGAACAAGACTGAAAAATAGTATTTTACTGACCTCTCCAGTTCACTTAGCTCTGGCTTCTCTTATAATGCAAGTCACACAAAAGAAGGCTGCACCCATATGAGAAAATACAGAAATCTTGGGGTGTTGCTAATTGCAGACTGCTGAGTCACTTAGAAGTCAACCATTCTCCCAGACTCCCTAACCATGTTTACCAAAAAGAAATGGCATAGGCTGCCTAGGTCCTCAATCATAAAACATACAGTTGCACTCATCTCATGTTCAGGAGAGACAAAAAGTTATTTCAGTGTGACTTGCAACAAAATTATAGAAAAGCCATCGCTATTATCAGTATTTTGGAATTTTATTGTCAGTAATTTGGAATATAGTCTGGAGCAGTGGCCAAAAAAAAAAAAAAAAAAAAATCCAAAACCAAACAGAGGGCTGCATTCAGAACTGATCTTCAGCTCTCACCTGACATACTGGAATCATAGAATCATAGAATCACCACGGTTGGAAAGGACCTCCAGGAACATCAAGTCCAACCCTTATCCCATCATCTCCCTAACCACTAGACCATGGCCTCAAGTGCTTCATCCACTCGTTTTTTGAACACCTCCAGGGACAGCGACTCCACCACCTCCCTGGGCAGCCTGTTCCAATGTCTAACCACCCTCTCAGTAAAGAACTTCTTCCTAATATCCAACCTAAACTTCCCCTGACGTAACTTGAGGCCATTTCCTCTCGTCCTGTCATTAGTAATTTGGGAGAAGAGACCAACACCAGCCTCACTACAACCTCCTTTTAGGTAGTTGTAGAGGGCAATGAGGTCTCCTCTCAGTCTCCTCTTCTCCAGGCTAAACAACCCCAGTTCCTTCAGCCGGTCTCCATAAGGCCTGTTTTCCAGACCTCTCACCAGCCTCGTTGCCCTTCTCTGGACTCGCTCCAGCACCTCAATGTCCTTCTTATCCTGTGGTGCCCAGAACTGGACACAGTACTCAAGGTGTGGTCTCACGAGTGCTGAGTACAGGGGCACGATCACCTCCCTACTCCTGCTGGTCACACCATTTCTGATACAGGCCAGGATGCCATTGGCCTTCTTGGCCACCTGGGCACACTGCTGGCTTGTGTTCAGTCGGCTGTCAACCAACACCCCCAGGTCCTTTTCCGCTAGGCAGCTTTCCAGCCACTCTTCCCCAAGCCTGTAGCGCTGCATGGGGTTGTTGTGACCAAAGTGCATGACCCGGCACTTCCCTTTGTTAAACCTCATACAATTGGCCTCAGCCCATCACTCCAGCCTGTCCAAATCCCGCTGCAGAGCCTCCCTGCCCTCAGGCAGATCGACACTCCCCCTCAATTTCGTGTCATCTGCAAATTTACTGAGGGTGCATTCGATCCCCTCATCCAGGTCATTGATAACAACATTAAAGACTGGCCCCAAAACTGAGCCCTGAGGGACACCGCTTGTGACCGGTCTCCATCTTGATTTAACTCCATTCACCACAACTCTCTGGGCTCGGCCATCCAGCCAGTTTTTAACCCAGTGAAGAGTCCACCTGTCTAGCCCATGAGCCACCAGCTTCTCCAGCAGAATGCTGTGGGAAACAGTGTCAAATGCCTTATTGAAGTCCAGGTAGACAACATCCACTGCTTTTCCCTCATCCACTAGGTGGGTCACCTGGTTATAGAAGGAGATCAGGTTGGTTAAACAGGACTTGCCCTTTGTGAACCCATGCTGGGTGGACCTGATCCCACTGTTGTCCTGCACTTGCCGCGTGATCTCCCCCAAGATGAACCGTTCCCTGGCACCGAGGTCAGGCTGACAGGCCTGTAGTTCCCTGGATCCTCCTTTCTGCCCTTCTTGTAGATGGGTGTCTCGTTGGCAAGTTTCCAGTCATCCGGGACCTCACCTGATAACCAGGACTGCTGATAGATGATGGAAAGCGGCTTGGCAAGTTCCTCCGCCAGCTCCCTCAGCACTCTCGGGTGGATCTCATCCGGCCCCATAGACTTGTGGGTGTCTAATTGACTCAGCAGGTCCTTCACTACTGTTTCCTGGATTACGAGGGGTTTATTCTGATCTCCATCCCAATCTTCCAGCTCAGGGGACTGAATATCATGAGGATAACTGGTCTGGCTGTTAAAGACTGAGGCAAAGAAGGCATTAAGTACCTCAGCCTTTTCCTCATCCTTGGTAACAATGTTGCCCTTCGCATCCAATAAATGATAGAGATTCTCCCTGGTTCTTTTTTTTATTGTTAATATATTTGCAAAAATTCTTCTTATTATCTCTTGCAGCAGTGGCCAGGCTCTGAGTTCAAGCCAAGCTTTTGCCCCCCTTATGTTCTTCCTACATGACCTAACTAAATCCCTGTATTCTTCCTGAGTAGTCTGCCCCTTCTTCCAGAGGTGGTAGACTCTCTTCTTTCTCCTAAACCCCAGCAGAAGCTCCCTGTTCAGCCAGGCCGGTCGCTTTCCCTTCCAGTTTGTCTTACAACACATGGAGACAGCCTGCTCCTGTGTCTCTAAGAGTTTCTTCTTGAAAAAAGTCCATCCTTCCTGAGCCCCTTTACCGTCTAGGACTGTTCCCCAAGGGACTTTCTCAGTGTTCTAAACAGGTTAAAATCTGCCCTTCGGAAGTCCATGGTAATGGTTTTGCTGCCCCTTCTCCTAACTGAGCTAAGGATCGAGAACTGTATCACTTCATGATCGCTTAGCCCAAGATGGCCTCTGACCACCACATCACCTACCAGTCCTTCTCTGTTGGTGAACAACAGGTCTAGCAAGGCACCTTCCCTGGTGGGCTCACTTACCAGCTGAGTCAGGAAGTTATCTTCCATGCACTGCAGGAACTTCTTGGACTGTTTTCTCTCTGCTGTGTTATATTTCCAGCAGATGTCTGGTAAGTTGAAGTCCCCCACAAGAACAAGGGCTTGCGATTTTGCAGCTCCTGCCAGTTGTCTATAGAACAGTTCATCAACCTCATCATCCTGGTCAGGTGGTCTGTAATAGACTCCCAACAGGATATCTGCCTTGTTGGCCTTCCTCAACTTCACCCATAAACATTCAACTGGTCCGTCACACTTATCGACCTCCATGCAGTCAAAACAGTCTCTAATATAGAGCGCCACCCCACCGCCCTTTCTACCTTGCCTGTTCTGCTTATAGAGCTTATAGCCATCCATTGCAGCACTCCACTCATGAGAGTAGTCTCACCACGTTTCTGTGATGGCGACTACATCATAGCTGTCGTGCTGCACAATGGCTTCCAGCTCCTCCTAAGGGGAATTTTGTATTGCAATTCACTGCAATCTATCTGTTCTCAAAAGAGTACAGTCATTGTGGCAGTCAATTGAATAGTTTCTACAAAAAAAACCCCCATAAACCAATCTTAAGGTACTGCTTCAGAAAAGTGAAAAGAAGACAATTCTACTGGTATAAGAAGTGAGCCTAACACTGAGCAGAGTAATAATGATGCTTCTCACATAGCACTTATTTCTCTCAAGCACTTCTTATTATCATGGTAAGAAAGGGAGAAATTTCCTGTCCTTACAGATTTTTTGAACTGCACCTATGAAGAATGTTTAAGAGTTCTTAAAATAATAGTGAATATCATGAAAATAAGAATGAGTGTTGTGCAACTGACCTTTAATGTTATCTCTACAGTACACACAGGAAAGCAGAGGAATTGCCAACCTGTGTTTTCAGGAGCAACAATCTATTTCAGCGTTTTCTGAAGTCCAGGATTCAAATTTAAGTTCTGAACATAGGCCTCAGTCCAGGAAAGCAACTATATTCAGAGCAATATGAAAGCATGTGTTAACTTCAAGTATAATCAGATCAACAGCGTGGTAAAAAGTATTTTCTTAAACAGGTTAAATTTAAGAAAATAGTGAAGGGCGAATTTTAGAGCAGACTCAAAACCATTGTTTGTGTAAAAATAAAAAGAACACAAATTTTGTGTCCTTGCAATGCTTAGGAAAACACATCTCCCTGAAATATTCTCACCAGAAAACATCCACTTCAGTGCTAAAAGTTACTTTGCAGGTGCTCGCACTAGTTAGCTTTACATCAGCCCAAGTGCATTCAGCCAGAACACTAATGTTTGAAGGAAAGGCAGTGAGAAAGGAAAACGCAGGTAAGCTTTGTGGATCCACTCCAGATATTTCCAGACAGAAATCTGACATGTTCAGCCAGGCAGCCATCTTAAGAAACCTGTGTGGACAAGTTGTATGGGCAACACCATTTCTGGAGGCTTTTGCTTAACTGGACTGTTTCAAAGAGATCAGGCATCAAATTCAGGTATCAGTGCTCTTTTCAGAATGCATTTACAGGCTCAAAATGTTCTTGCACTGCCTTCTAGAAGAGTTCTGTATGAAAGATGACACAGAGGGTCCAAAGAACCATGGAGAAGCCATTATATTTTAGTTCCTCCAGCTACATTTATTACCAGCTATCTAAAGATTAGCAGAGGTTTCTAATTCTAGAACTCTATTGCCTAAGTGGAGAGAAGTTATGATATCCCACTGTGAAAACAAACGTGAATTCCTATGGTTACGGTTAGCTCCAGCAGAATTCTAACTCTCTCAACCACCTCTGGTGCAAGGAAGCGTCTTCCATCACTGCTCCCTGTGTGCCCCTTGCGATGCAAGCAGCCTCCTGCAGGACCCCAGGATACCAAACATGTTGGTGGCCTGAACCTGCAGTAAAAACCTCTTTCTTGGAGTTACAATAGGAATGGTATACACATGATTCGTCTTATAGAATCATAGAACATTGTTCCTTATAAGGGTTATGTAAAATATATTCAGAATATTCCTGGTAATATACAGCAGAGAGAAACTAAAGGATACATACCTCTCTGTTATAACCAATCTTTCTTCTTCATATGGTATCAGACATGGATAGATGCTACAGTAATGAGGCCTAGATCAAAAACTAAAAGCAAAACTAAAACTAGATCTCACTCTCCCATAACTGAGTGGGAGAGAGAAAAATAGAGGAGGTTTATAGTTACCTCAGTTGAAATAAGGGACAATGTATTTCCACTGTTCTGTGAAACTTTACGATCACTTAGCATAGACAGGAATTCATGTGGGTGCTGGAATATTTAAAGAATATTTTTTTTTTAAAAAATAAGAACCCAAATTAAATATACCTATCCTAATGCTAAGTCGTGAAATGTATGAGGTAGAAGATAAGAATACGGAAAGTAAAGAGAGACAGATTAGGTAGGGAAAAGAGAACAAAGAGGTGTGGGAGGGAAACAAAAAGACAAAAAATCAGAAAAGTGAAAGAAAGTCTGAGTTAACTCCTTTTCAGACAGGCCATATTCCTGCTGCTTTCAGAGATTTAACAGTGGAAAGGAACCAACATATTTCTGCAGTTTCAACAGCTTGCGGTGAGACTGAAGGCAAAAGGAGAACGCAGAGGAACTAACCTCTCTCCAGTTGCTCCTGTCCTAATGGATGGTATAATCTCCACTACAGCAAAGGAACAGAGAAGGCACTTAGTGAGTTACTCACAGCTCCCTGTCCCCTCCTCCTCCTCTTGGCCCCCAGCTTCTCAGATCTTTCTATTAAACTTTTAATAGTGGGGACCCCCTCACTCAGGGCAGCACTGCAGTCATTCATTAGTGTCCACCTAGGGAACAAATAACTCTTTAGCTGCACTGTAGGTGTCCAGCTTGCTTTGTGCCTGGAGGGGGATTTGTAATCGAAACAGGGAAGTGTAGGAGCAAAGAGGAAAAATGGGCAATAATAACCCATGAACTCGCCTTTCATTCAGGTAACACACAAGACACATGTTAATGATTTCAGCTCAAGTACCAGGCAGAGAACTAACTGTACACTAACCAGGCAGAAACCACCTGCATGTGCCAACATAGCTAAGCAGGGACTTCTTGGAGAAGGGACAGCAAGAAGGAAATGGCTGAATGTGCAGGGAATTGCTTTGTTGTGTACTTTACTGTTCCTCATTTTCAAAGTCCCTTTTCAGATTTCACCAGAATGGATCAACAAACTAAGATTTTTCTCATATCTTGTGTTTTAACCCATCTGCACAGAGCATTTCTGTCACTGAATTAGGAGAACCCATGAATATGGAGACAGAATGAATGCACTGGGATTTCAGCTGCTATGTTGTCTAATGGGACTAGAATATCAACCAGTTACGTGCCATGTTTGGCAGGACTGTTTCAGACCTCATGGCCTAGATTGTCTGAACCATTAAGATAATTTTTAAATACAAATTAATTAAAACATAAACAGGAAATGAGTTTTGCTTCCTATAATTTATGTTCAAATGCATGTGTGGGCAAAACCAATCAAGCAATCTTTATCTAAGCGCTCTCCTTCATTTTGTCTCTCTCAGCTTTCTGGTGACTACCAGCCACGGCAGGGTGAGGCAGCCATGTACCCATCGTGCCAGTACCCTTGGATGAACACATCAGCCTGCAGCATATAACAGGTAGAAGACAGTCAGAGAAATACAAGAGAAGAAAGGTCTCTTTAACAGAGAAGAGAGGACTGCAAATACCTTCGAGGACAATATTTCCTTTTTCTTCCCTAAATATTTGCAATCAATACAGCTTCAGTATTTCGCAAGCTAATCAATAATGCAGTGACAGTGAAAGAGATGTGAGGGTCTTTCTAGTGGCTACAAACTGGCAATGGTGCTTTGATGGCTCCTACTGAGGATTTATCATTCCTTGGATAATCTCCTGCAGAACACTGGGGCCTGAGAGTTTAATATGCAATATGGCTGTAGGAAGGAAACTGGACAGATGACTGCACTTTATCTTAATTCCCTATAGCATCATGTGCCAAGGAAATCCAAGGTAAAACAAAAGCATGATACATGTCTAAAATTATGAATACAGTGTACAAAGACTGTTGTTTGGACATTTAGTAAAGCTAAGCTGGTCCGTAAAATGTAAGACAGGGAAAAAGTGTTATGAGGAGCCACAATCCTCTTTTGCCATTGTCCTTGCCATGAGGGACTTCAGAGGGACTTTATTATTAAGTATTATTATTAGACTAAATTATAAACTATTTCAGAGACACACACGAGCTAAATCTCTCTCCCTTTCCACATGCATACAATTCATTAACTTCAAGGGGGCTGTTTCTGTGAATAAAATGAGAACAACTTGCCCCTAAGTAAAGAATCACAAACAGCACTTAATAAATAGGAATAGAAGAGGTCACATCTCCAAAGTTTAATACATTTTGGTCAAAATGCAGACCTTGGCCCCTGGTCAAGTGACCAGAACATTTACTGAGATGTGCCACCCCTGGGGCGAAGGGATCTTCTGTTCAGATATCTCTACTGCCAGGCAGGACACTGCCACTCACATACAGCATAATTCTCCCAGGAAAAGGAAATGCAGGCTTGTACAGCAGCACATTCTGACAGTACCAAAGTCCTCTTCCTTCTCCTTGAGGCTGTGGTGTAGGGCCCTAATAATAAGCCCAGGAGCAGTCAGACAACATGTAAATTCTTATAATTTCACCTGCCCAGGAACCCTCTAAGCCTGAAAGGACTAAAATTATTCCTTACCTATTCTCCTTTCTCACTTTTCTTTCATTTCATAAAACCCTTTCTAGACTTCCTCAAGTTTGTGTTGCAATTATTTACTAACTCTGAATAATTATTATATATATATGAAATTCTACTTTAAGAAAAAATGTTATATTAATAAATACATACTGCAACATATCCCAATTGCTACTGAAGAGACTCCTGAACATCCTGCATTACATGTTACAACATGGAACATAATCCAGCATTTTCAGTTTTTCATACAGCCAAGCAGTAATTGGGGTATCATTAGTTTTTTCAGTTTTATCCCACTATGTGTTAATACACTGTACATTTGCTCAATTTCCACAAGTAACTACCTGAGTGTAAAGTATGAAAAACATATGATCGCGTATAGCATATTTTTAAGTCTTGTAGCCCTTCCTTATCTTGTCATTACAACATTAACTAGCTTTAAAAAATTCTGCAAGCACTCAGAGCACTTTAACAATTGCTTTCCTTATGTATTCATGCAATTGGTATTTCCAGATTCTCAGAGGTTTAACCTTTTTCTTCTTTGCAGTTTATAAAAAAAAAAAAACACCACACCCAAAACCCCCCAAACAGGTGTGCATGAGTCTGTCAATGTACCTGGAAATTTTCAATTTTTCTTAAAAAAATAAGATAATCAACACATTTGTACTGCTAAAATCAGTGAATTCTCAATTAATTGTCAAGTAACCTTAAACTAGCTCATTTTCTGAAATTCTTTCATTCGTTTATAACTTAGGATTTTTTGAAGCTTGTTAAAATATATATCAAATAAAAAATGGCCAAAGCCATCAAGCTAAAACCTGTTAAAATGAATAATGATATTAAGAACAAAAATTGTATTTATGGTCTTTTACAAATCACAGTATCCAGTTCAACGACATACAAGCAGATTTATAACAAAATTCGTCTCACAGGACTACAGAACCCTTTAAAAGCAGCATTTCTGCCATCTTCAACAGGCATTTGCAGCTTGATAGGTACAGATAATTTGTATTTCATACAGCCAATGGTCATTAAAGACCCCCCCATATTTCTCTTAAATTGCATAAATTGGAAAATTGTTCATTTCCTCTTCCTCCAGCTCTGTTTTCATGTATGATGAATTTAGGGATGTTTTGTTGAAAATGGGCAAGAGATTATGCTATGTACAGATATGCCTGCTGAAACCAATTCAATGAATTAAAAATAACCACAGACTGCAACTGACCTTTTGTATAAACCATATATCTCTATATTTTTGACATGCCTTAATGATTATTAGAGTTTGGCTCAATGAAAGCGACTGAAGAGTACAATATTTAGCATTTGTTTTATATTATTTACAATTTCAGTGTTCTATTTACAGAGGCTTATGATCCCCATCCTGGAAATCTTGTTCAGATGAATAATCCAATCTTGTGTAAGTATTCTGAATGAGAGATGCAGGACTGACTCTTTCATTCTGAGATAAACGGATAGATAAGCTATATAGATCAATTTAGGTAGCGTCTCCTTACTGGAGACAATGTGTCTGATAGCTGTACAGGGTTTATAGGCAATTGAGCACAGCAATGTTGAATCCAAAGTCCTGACAAGCTCCAAGAGCTCTGCAGGACTTCTGATGGAAACATACTAGAATCAGCTCTACACTGCATGTACCCACTCCTCTCCCAAGACAAAAAGTCCACTATCTCCAATACCACTGTGTGTATAAACACATTTTTCAATTTTATGCTTCAAATGTTAATTCTAGTTAATAAAAAGATCACAGTCTAGGATGTATTAAATATGGGTTTACCTCTATGAGAAAAAGGGATATATATATAACATCATTTGCATCCCAAGGCCAATTTTTAACCAAAATCACCATAAAAATGTATGTTTTGTTCATTTTGATATTATATAACTGGAGAATCACAACTGTGAAAAATACTTCTGTGGCTAGTGACTTTTTTAGTTTTGAAAATTAAATTCTGTTAAATACATATCAAGATATTATGCATAAGAATTTTTAAATAACAAATCTTAACAACACATGGAATAAGTATAGATACAAAAAATGTGTTAGAAATTATATACATTTCTAGTTCAGAGCAGATGCAACTATTGCCAACATCTTCCTCATTGTTACTTGGTTTTTCCAGTTCAAGGGTTTGCATACAAGGATCATGCACATGGATTTTCTGATATTTTCAGGATTTGGCCTTACAAATACTCAAGTAACTTTCTCCAGAGTTACAGCCCAACTCTGCTCCAAAGTTTCTCGTCTTAGTCAAGCTGCCTACACATTTGCAGAAAGAAGCCTTCAGTTTAGATGCAGATGCATGTGGCTAAATGAGATTTGACTACTGATTTCACAATGTGGCATTCTGTATCAGACAAAGCAACAAAGGAAAGGCGACTTGCTCTCCTGTGTGAGCTGTAAATAACAACCATCACACCACTTAATATGTTTATTTTATTAATAGCATATATTTAAAGTCTTCAATGCAAGCTTCTTTTGAACGATGAAAGGCAGGTAAATTCTTAAAAGATAATAATCAGCAGTGCAGCAGTTCTTTGATGGTCTGTAATTATCCAACTGTCCACTATTTGATTGACAGCAGCAAACTACCACTCACTGTTGGTTTATTTTTATTTATAACTTGTATTTTAGGTAAGAATCCATTAATTACAAGAAAAACAAATTGCTTACTTGAAACACTTCCCACAGAGGCTTGTTTTTTTTACATGCATTAATCTAGCTGAGATATACATGACATTTTAAATGGAGGTTAAACTGATGTAAATAAATGTAATTATTTGAAAGCAAACAGGATTCAGTCACATTTATTTCTACGTGAGATTACTGTACACTTTCCCCTGGCGCGTATCGAGAACAAACACTGAACCACAGGAATTCCAGAGAGCTGTGGATTTTAAAGCTTCCTATCAACATGAAATTTGACAATATGGCCCTGTATTCTTTCTTTTAGTTTTATATGATTTGCCTGAGGTAACATCTTGTGTAATTGTTCTTAAGATAATTACCCATAGAACCGCTTAAGCTGGGATGGCAAAAGGTTTGAATTTCACAGACTTTGCTTTGCTAATAAAAAGCTACAGATGAACCCCACACACGCCTGAGTCCTGCATGCAGGAGCACCTCTGATCCTGATGTGGCAGCAGGGCCATGTCAACCATCCCATGCAGGACTGCACCCCAATGGCTGCCATCTTGGGCCTCCCCTGAAGGAAGTGGTTTTTTGCTGCACCCTGGCCAGCCTGCAGGGCCTACTAGCATCCCACACACCAGTCCCTCACCCCTTTCCACCATGGTGGGGGAATGGCAGCTATTCCCTGGAGACTCCAAGAGGCATGGCAAGTCCTGCTGCCATAACCCCAGAACCACCAGCTCGTGATGTGAAAGTGACTATTGTGTACATATATGTGCATATATACACACTACATCTGTACAATACTGTTTCTTTGTATCTTTCTTACAAAAATATATCAATTTACGTATAAGCAAAACTTGTCCATCACTGAGTAGCACAAAACAAAGTTACCCTGATCTAAGGCCAGAGTCACTTCAAAAGCAATTATTAATTGAAAGGACACGCCAAAATTAATAGCTGTAATCTCCCAACCTTTTATAAAGGATTTAAATTTCAAAAGTGAAAGTTATTTGTAAAGTTTTTGTATATTTTTCTCATACTCTGTGCTGATTTAGTTTTACTATTGCACAGCAGCCTTCAATGGAGCTCTTTGAAATAAAGAAAAGTGAAATCACTGTACACCAGGAGAGACACTGAGGAGCCGACAAATTTCCTTGCTGCAGGCATTGGTCAGTCCAGTCCTGCTTCTGCCAAAGACAAAAAGGATTTTGCCACTGGTGTCACTGGCAGCAAGATCAAGCTGCCCGTGACAGCAAGGTTTTGCAAACCAGCTGGGTGGTATGATAAAGACTCTGGGACACAGTGATCTTATTGTACTCGACAGGAACAAAAAAAACCTCCCTAATTTAATATACCAAACTATTTCAGCCTTTTGCTGTCACACAGGTCTTCTGGAAATTATTTAAAATAATATATAAATATAAAATACAAATGTCAATGTTATATCCTGCTGATTTCAGCTAAAGTTCTATGTAAGGAACAATAAAGAACATCATAAAATCTAATCAATAGTATGAAAATACACAGCCAAATAATTAACCTTCTATATGCAGACCAGTAGTCTTGACGATGGTTGTTTCAAACAGCACAGGTTAGGAGTAATTGCAAAAGGAACAATCTTTCCAAAATCAAACCAATGTAGGGACATTGTTGGCTTGCAGCACCTTTATGGAGATATTGACTGTCCTTCCTGCTTTTGTATAAATGTGGAGGTGTAAGCATGACTCTGTTTTATTCCTGTACCATTGGAGAGGTTACCCAGAGGGTAGGGGTCCTGGGCTCCCAGAAACAGTTTCCTATGAACTGCATTTGCAGCAGCATTACTATGTAAGGGCCAGTCACAATAACAGTCTGGCCCATATAATCCATTAACTTAATCAGAGATCAATTCCTGGGAGAAGTCTATCCCATTTTTTAATTTTATCCCATTTTTAATTGCTTTGTTGCCAGCATTGTAAATCTAGCAATAAACTGTTGTGAGACTCTAGCCAGGCTCTTCTCAGTGACATCCAATGATAGGACAAGGGGCAGTGGGTGTAAGCTGGAACATAGGAGGTTCCACATAAATGTGAGGAAGAATTTCTTCACAGTGAGGGTGACAGAACACTGGAACAGGCTGCCCAGAGAGGTTGTGGAGTCTCCTTCTCTGGAGACATTCAAAACCCGCCTGGACATGTTCCTGTGTGACCTGATCTAGGTATTCCTGCTCTGGCAGGGGGGTTGGACTAGATGATCTTTTAAGGTCCCTTCCAATCCCTAACATTCTGTGATTCTGTGATTCTGTGATTCTCTCACATTTAAAAGAGTTTTGCAGAAAATGGATCTTGGGGGGACAGGGAGACACAGGGACATCTGTCTCCAAATATTTCAAAGAGGATCTTTTCTACCTGGGTCTAAGAACACATTTTTGTATTTTTAAATATTTATGTAACTAGTACATTTTTAGAATACTATTTTTACCATTATTTCAATAAACCATAGCTTTGTATGGTCATTTAAAAAATATAGGCAGGAATATCTTTGTCATAGTTACATATTATCATCAGACATACATATTTATAACTCTCCATTTCCTTGAATGCTCCACATAAATAGATGCTCAGTGCTTGTCATGTTGCATGTCTTGCAGATAGTAAGAACAAAAGAAAAGCAACAAAGAAACAATATCAAAAAAAATTTTAAAAAATGTAAGCTGAAAACATACAAGATAAATGTTCAGGCATTCACTGGTAACAACCACACATTTGAAGACAGTGGGACTGAGCTATGTTTTGCTTTCCTCATGTTTATGAATACAGTATGATAGATGTCATGTGAATGGGGAGATAATAATTTAAATTTAATATTCTTAATTTTTAAGTGTATTTTAAATTGATAGACTAATCAAAAACCAGTCACCTTTACCTTTGTTCTAAAGTTCTAGCATACAGGAGCTCTAGTGAGAGACTAACCTTAATTTCTTCGCTCCAGTCACATGAGCCTGGTCAGGGTCACAAACAGTTACACGTACCCTGCCATATGGCACAAGGGTCAGTATCTACTAATTCCAGTGGCTACTGTTACAATATTCAACCACCAAAAGCTTCAGATCAGAAGTTGAAAGTTTGAGACATTTATGAGTGAGAACAGAGGCTCCTAATTTAAAACGTGTGTGACCTTAATATAGCATTTGGGGGTTCAGAATGTTCTTATGTACTTTGCCTAATACTGCTGTTTTACAATACTCCCTTACTTCCAGTCGTAAAACTATGGATTGATTTACCTTACTTGTAAATTATGAAGAATAGATGCCTGAAAAAAAAACAGATTTCCATGACTATTTGAACCAGTAACAAGTAAAATACTTTTCCTTGATGCAAAAGCAGAATAAAAAGAACCTGTGTCTAACTCTTAACTCCAGCTGTAAGTTAGCATTTTTCACAGATATGTATGTCTTTCAGAAAGTACTATGAATTAGAATGATTCTGTGCTTGTCAATGATAACTCTGTTTATGTAAAATAATCTTATAACAGGACACCAGAATAATCTATCTTAATGGAGGACAGATTTATATCCATACAGTCCAGTTATTCACAGACTGCAACAAAACATATAAAAATATAGATCTGACATCATTGTAAGACTTGCAGACACAATTGCCTTCTTCATGTGTGATACAACAATGAAAAACTTATCACCTACTCCTGCTCCCATTGAAATCAGAGACACAATCCCATTGACATCACTCACAATTGAGCGAGAGATCAAAACTAGTGTCCAGCTTTTGAAAATTCCTTAAAAACAGGTGTCATATGTATTTGACTAATTCTGATTGTCCCACAACTCATTAGAAACATTGCTTTTTTCCTTTGTAGTTAGCCCAAGGAACTAGAACAAAACTCAGAAATGTATGGATGTGCACCATATTTTCCACAAATTCCATAATTCCATCTGTAAGTTTTTGTCCATAATTATAGCTTAGAGTACCAGAATCCAACTCAGAAACCTGGCACATCTCACAGTCTTTGTTAGGAAATTACTTAATAAATGGCAATATGAAATAGAAATGGAAGACCTGTACACTGTGATATATTTAATTTTCTCTGGTGGGAATTAGTATGTTACTGATGCGTGATATTTGAAGCAAAATCTTTACTTATTCATGGGTACTCTTTCGGAAGCCAAAACTCACTGCACCTCCATTAATATAACTACAAAAACTGTGATCAAATATAACCAAACTTTCAGCCCTTGCACAGCCAAAATACCCATTATTTACCTAATGATTTTGCCTATGACTCTCACTCGTAATGTTTGAGTAGCTCTTCTGACACAAGCAATGTTAAAACATGAACTGACAATGAAATCATTACAGAAACTAAGTGACATATTTTAATAGTCTGCAAAAGTTTAATGGATAAGTTAGTTACCTAGTTATGTCTTTGCATCAATCTTAATGACTTTTCTGAATAGTAAGGTGAAGTCAAGAACAACTTGAATTCTTTATATGGATTCTGCTTCAGATAAAAACAGTCGCATTTTACTCAAAGTATAGAAAACAGCAATAAAGTTTTAGTGAGACAGAACAGTGCAATAACTCAAGAAAATTAATGCCATGAGCAGTTTTTCCTCTCTTTTTGGCTGCAATGGCCAACAAAATAAATGAAGAACAACAAGAGAGAATCAATGCGAAGGCCTAGAGAGTAACTCCCTTTTTTTAAACTATTAATTTTGTGCTTGGTGTCAAAGGCAATGACAGTAAGTACTGAATAAATACAAAACTTCTTTGGGATTGCTGTTTTTTTCAAGATGAAAAATGCACTGGCTTGGAATGTTTATTTGAACCAGCTGTACGGTATTACTATAGAGAGTCAGGAAGTTAATATATTCTTTGGAAGTCCAGTATCATAGTAAGTTATTCTAGCAGCCATAGTAAACGAACAGAGGACATACAATGTGATTCGGCAGCCCAAGCGCAGACACTGTGTATGCTCCTAAACTCAAGCTATGCAGCAGCTATAAGTCACCAGCACTGCGTCTTGCTCATAATTGTCTTGCTCATTCACTTGCTCATAAGAGTGACTCGTGGAAAGAGGGCAGAGTCAGAGCTAATATCAGCATTTCCCAGTACACATGATTGGATTGATCCTCTCTGAAATTAACAGAATGAAATCTTCTGAGTGAGATCTCTCACATGACAGGATCAGGCTCATCACGTACTACACCTCTTTTTGTTCATTATAGCATTTTATCCTGGGCATGTGTTTCCTATGATTTATGCAGCCATGTCCTCATTGCTACAGTGCTGGTGATGCAGCAACATGTTGTGATATGAAGCACTGGAAAATCAAAGAAATCTCTATTTTGACAGAGATTTCCATGGCAAGCTGATGTGCATGGGTTTTAGGGAAGGGAGGGTATATATTCAGATATTCTGGTTAAGAACAGCCATGAAATCTGTTTATATTCTGAATCTCTCTCATAAAACTCTTAATGGTGAAATCCTTCATACCACTACAATCAATCTCTCTGTAACTATTTAATAGCTATGCTGAGGCAAATCAAATTATTCTCATAATCAGGGATAAAATACAACACATTTTGCAATCTATCAAGTAGAAGATCACTTACTTGTACTATTAGTGTCTAAAGATGAACTTCCATGTTTCAGTAATATTAATTTTATGATATGAAGTTTAAAGCAAATTAATTTAAAGTTAGTGCTGAATTCCAAGGCTAGATGTATTTTTTTAATGGCAAGACAATTCAGGAATGTAAGTTATGACACTGCAACATCTAGGAAGAATAGGGTAAGTTAATGTTACAATAACAGATGTTTTGATTTTAAGTCTGCATTCCCTTACTCTGTCTAATGTTGTTACAATCTTCTGGTTGCCTAAATATGGATTATTTTTATCAGCCATATCCCATCATCCTTAGGCAACTTTCCTAAAAAGGGAAAGGGGAATTTTCTTTGAGTGACAGATGCAGAATTGTGACAGATGCAAAATTTTTGCCAGTTTTTATCCTCTGTCTGCCATGTAAAATACAATGTGGAACAATTCTGGAACACCTTTTCTTTGTAGACAAGGACAAAAGCTTCTTCCAGAAAATTCCACTTTTACCTAATGCTTTTTGCCTTCACAGAACAATATAGATGTTAAAAATGAACTGAAATCTTAGAATGTGTAAAGAATTTGTCTGAATTTATTTATACTTAAAAATAGTTTATGCTTTAAGATACTATATCTTCACTTTCTTTAAATTACATAAATAATTTATTTTCTAAAATATGAACAGAGGCACATCATAGTTTAGTTAATTGAAGTAGTCTATCCATTAAATATAGAAAAATACAAAACTAATTTGCTGGTGTGTTTGGCACAGGTACATAGATCCCAACAAGGCTTTACTGGCCTAAGCTAGGAGATACTTTGGCCCAGAATATTAGTTTAATATCTTGTCCTGTAAATAGTAGATTAAGTGAACAAGTACACCAGTATGTGCTTTCCTTTTAAAGCACATATTATCTGCTTCATATAACGACTCTTTTTAAGTTAATGGGGTATTTTACTATACTCGCAGACTATTTAAAAACTATACTAAGTAACAGTCTTGTGGGTCCAGTACCGGATATTCTAAATTCTGCCTTTTTTTTTTTTCCCCCCCAGAGGACTGTAATGTAATGATAATATATCAATTTAAATAACTGAATTAGATTGCTGCCATAAAATGCATGCATGACTACATTTTTATATGCCAAATCCTGATGGCCTTTTTCCAGTAGAATGTGGCACAGTTATCCTGATGGTGTGAATGGATGGTGGGAAGCACAAAGCAGGACTCTACCTCCAAGCTGGAGCAGGGTGACTCACCCAGCCTAATCAGCTCCACCACTTCCATGGCATGAACAGCTTTCAGCATTGGGAAGTTCCAACACTAGCAAAACTGACAGGTTGCTCAACCCCAGCATTGTTCCTTTCTCCTCTGACTCCTGTTCTTCATAGCTGCATTCAAGAAATCTTGGACTTTCTGCCAAATGATGGTCTCCGGTTTTACCCTGCCCCAAGGGATGCGGGGGAAATCAGACCAATCCTACTATTAACTAGGGTTCTTTTGCACTTAACATCAGAACAATGGCTGGGAAATGAAGGTCACAGTGAAACAGGGCAGAGGGAGAAGGTTTCTGACAGTTTTCCGTGACACTGGAAGAACTCCACATATGAATGCATTCTTTTCAGTATCATCATACAGCATGAGAGAGAAAATCCTACCACAGAACTTCCCAGGGTTTCCAGCCTCTCAGATGGGCTTTGCCTTGAAGAGGAGGCCTTGACAGGAACAGATGTGATAACAAATGACCTTTAGAATTGCACCCTGAGAGCTGTTGACCATTTCCTGAAAGCTGTTCACCCCCCTGAGCTCCTGGCTTTAGTTTGGAAACCTTGAGATCTTGGCATACAACTTTAAAGAGTCAAAAAACAAGAAAAAAAAAAAATAGAGCATAAGACTTAGAATCAAAAGAAAGCAGGGGCAAAACCAGAGTACATACATGTTTTAAGAGTCTTCCTCCATTTTTAAAGATAAAAATCATAAATCTAAATGCAATGCCAAATGTCAGTATTATCTTCATCCTCAAATCAAGGAAAAAATTCTGAGCTGAGCAGAAGTCTACCAAATGACAATACTATAAAAAGCTTTTTAATTTTTATTCCAATCCAAATTACACCAAATGTATAATATTAGGTGATGTAATAATATACTTTCCTGTGAGTGTGTTCAGATTTGCTGTGCAACATACAAAACCCAACGACAGCTGACAGGGTAAGTGGTGCACACAGAAAGCAGTGCACCAGGGGAAGCCCAGAGGAGAGGCTGTGGATGCAGACATGTGTCCACAACCGTGAGAGAGGAAGATGGGAGACTGTTTATTTGTTCCTCTTGGACTTCACCAACTACAATGAAAACTTTCTCAGCACTAACTTATTTTAAAGCTCCTTGAAATCAAGACTATGACCATATCCCATGACTAGTATGGAGCAAAAGTCACATTTCACCCATATGCTCACTTAGGTTTATGTTGATGACTTCAGGCTGTCTCAACTAAGTCTTCTTGGGAAAAAAAAAAGCAGAAAGAATAACAACATACTCACTGGCATTCCATTTTTAAGGCAAGTTTGGGAAAAAACCTGGCCCCTGCTAATACAATAATATGCTACATCTCACTCATTGCCTGTGAGAGGTGGAGAAGAGAAAAACGGGAGGGGGAAGCAGGAGATGGAATGACACAGAAAGCAGAAGCAGAAACAAAGATGCAGTATCTGGAGGCAAAACGAAAGGAGGGATGACATCGGGGAATGTGCAAAAGATACCTCTTCCTATATTTGTTAAAACTAAACATGCACACAGACTGTAAAGCTGAAATGAAAAGCACAGGCAGGCTTATTTGCTTTTAACCTTTCAAGCAGTGAAATTATTTTCTCTGTGATTTTTTCCCTGTTGATTCCTGTCCTTTCCTTACAATGCCTTCTTCCTTTCTCACTTTTTTTTTCTCCTTTTTCCTTTCAATGCTGTCTTCCTTTGTTGCTTTTTCTTTGCTTCTCTCTGCTTCTTTCTTCCTCTTCCTTTCTTCTCTTGCTCTCCCTTGTCTTTTTTGTCTTGCTCTTGCTCTCTCATGTGTTCCCTCAGCATATGAAGAACATGAACACTAATAGTGGAAAAGCATTTTTTTTTCTGATGCTCCTTTTCTATCCCCATGTGGTTTTGACTGCTGTAGCTCCATTAGGTTTTAAATACACATGGGGAAGCCACTTGTACTCCCATGTGTTTTAGAACTATCTACAGTAGCACACTGCAGGAAAAACATGTGGGAAGGGAATGTGTCGGAAAAGTTGCTTATACTCCCTCCAACACGTGGGCCACATTTAACAAGGTCAAGGGACAAGTGTGGCTCACAGGCATTAGTCTGACCAGTACTATAAAAAAGATCATGCATTCTTCTTTCTTTTACCTGCACACACCCTGCAGTTAATCACTCACCCGAATACAGCTTATGGAGTTTCAATTGATCTACTTTTATTTTTTGGCTAGATGATTGGCTTAACATATTTTAGGAATAGATTATCATATCTTTTTTCCTGATTTGACAATTCCAAGATAATGAAGGGTATAAATGTAACAAGAGGAAACCTTTTTTTTTTTTTCCTTTGTCTTCCCTCCTGCATGAGAGCATCACGCACGCTGTGAGTGAGCAGACAAGGGTATGCCTCTTCAGATGGCTGGCTGTTCCAAAGGCAGATAGTTTCTGCTGAGGGTTCCTTCTGAACTTTCCTGATACAAGACCAAATTCACACAAAACGTCTGTGAACTGTTGGTTCATGTTATGCACATTTTGACACCTTTCAGCTGGCTTTCACAGATTTTCAAAGCACCTGTTCCAATACAACCTGTCTTTTTGGCAGCAACCGGTACCGGTAAACCCCTGATTTTCTTTTCTCCTTCACTCAACCATTTCTAACAATGTACATGTCAAAAAATATAATGAAGTGAAAGGAGGCAAATGCTGTCCAGCTCTCCTAGATATCAGACCACATTTCCTGCAAAGAAAAAAAGAAATTGTTCGCATTGTTACACCGAGTAACTAAACTGTTCTTGCTGCCACTCATTTATTAGGGGAAAGGTCCAGCTAACTTGCAAGTGGGCTGCTTGCCATGTGAACAGATGGACACGGCGTTCAACAGCCAAGGAATGATGGATCAAATTTTGAAATTTGTTGCTCACTCTCCACTCCAATAGTTCCTAATTGGCCTCAATGGAACTTTATTGCTGTAAAAATGGTATAATGGCAACAACATTCGAATGAACAAATACACATCCCACCTAGGTGCTGCAAGCAGGCTTCCTGGCTGACCAAATCAGAATGATGTCAGCAAATGTCTGTTACACGCTGACATAGCTCTCTAAGGTTAACAGGTTCCTATGTGAGCATACAGTGGAGTTGAAGGGTAGTAGTAGCTAATGCTTATTTAGAAGGGTGGTCTAAGAAAAAGCCTTTTATCTGAAAAGATCCTTTTAATAAATATAACCATTTAAACAAAGAATGAGTTCATGTACGTCTTATAATAAGCATGAGGCAAGAGGAAGGAAGAGTTATTTTCCATGATGCACTGTTTATAATATATTGTCTAAAATTGTTATCACCTATATAACAAACATTCACATTTTAATAGTAAATTGACCAAAATTAAAGTATATTTGACTGCTACTAATAGATCAAGAAAGTAAACTCTCTTTTAGAAGAACATTTTTTCCCAGCTTTCTAAGCCCTGCTATAGCAGTATATATTTACCTCAAATTCCTGTGTACTCAGTGAAAATACAGCACATGAAAACAATGTAGATTTATCCTTGCATCTCATTGATGCACTTAGTTCTGGGTTTGTATTACCAGCAATTTGAATTATTACTGAAGAAAAAGTGTTCACTTTACTTATGAGACGTAGGCTTCTTATACTTCTTCATATTGGTTGTACACAGCTTTGTAATTTAAACTCTGCCTTTCTGTTATCATTTTGACTATATACCACATTGTATTATGTTAACCAATACCAGCAGTTGCAAGCCAGGAACTTAACATTTGTTTATACTGTAATGGGAATTTCTTGCCTTGTGCCTCTTTCTTGTATACATTTTGACAGGCTACTGATGCATTTGCAAAAATAGTTGAAGTGTTCTATGAGTGCACTGATAAGAAGTGATGATCATCATAATTAGTGATACTTTTAGAAATACATTGTATTTTTAATAAAATTGCACATACAGTAAAACTAGATAAAATATTTTTATAAGTTTCTACACAACACATTTCATTAATCATCTGAGGGGAAAAAAAATAAGCAATTTCCCAGTTTTTCTCTACCACCTCAGGCCCAGTGCTATTTGGTACAGGCAGATTAGGCTGGCTGATGTTTCCTATCGATTTAAATGTTGTGCTAGGAAGCCTAAATCCCCAAGAGCAATAGAATCTCCCCTATCACTATCCTACTGCTTATTGACCTAATTCACTAACCAACCATCAGGGTGTTCTCTCACAACAAATAAATCTTGCATGAAACAGACAGTACATGGACACTTGTAGTTTTCAGTGGTGTTGCCAATATATTAAATTTAGGGTCACCAAGGCATTCCTCTTTGTTTTCTCAGATTGACCATTATGTCATTTGCCATTTAAAAATGAGCAGAAACTGCAAATGTATTTTTAATGCAAATCAAAACTATTTCTACAATCTGAAATAAACTTGATGTCATGTAAATGATGCAAATGATTCAGCACATGTAAAATTCCATGTATTTTAATGCTCTGATATGCCTGTAAGTTATTCCTGGAATGGCTGCTGAACAGGTCTAATGTTTGCAGCACCATAAACACTAATTGAGATACTACTTAGACCCAGTGTTTACTGCTCAAATGCTCAAAATTCTTATAATTGGCAAACTTCTGCTTTCATTAATTGAGACAAACAAATGAAGAATGAGCCACAGTTTGTTGTGTTATTCTGAGTCTTGCAGGAAGGTCTTTTCAACTAACACTTTTAACTTGGACTCTGCAGATGCCTGCATCTGAACTTCACTCTTGGTGACTTTAATGGGTTAAATTACATACTAGTTTATATGTAAAAGCCAGGAGTCTAAAATTAGTGGCTCTGTAAAATGTGGTCACCAGTACATATGAATCACATTCACCAAAAGAGAACACAAAAAATACACTATATTAAAAAGCAAACAAACAAACCAACCCTACTTTGATAGGCAGATCTGTTTCAGAGAAGAGGCCTGATTCTGCTTAATTAGAGCAACAGCTAGGTCCTAAATTACTAGTCCTCTCATCAATATCAAGTTAAGCTTTTATCAATGTAATTTGAAGCAGTATTAAAAGTGATAAATGCTAATTTATAATTGTTGATATTATCAAAGGAAGATCATTCGCAACCATATATAACTGTGCCAGATTTTTATCACATTATAAAGGTTAACATAAGTGTTACAAGAAACATCAATGAGCTATGAACACTACGTTTGCTTTTGGTTAGATAAGTATGCTTTGTAGTAGTTGATATTCCCTCTAGATAATGGATATGGGCCAGATTCTCTGCTGACACAAAGCAATATAAGTAATTTGAAAGCAGATATGCTGATTTACACTAGCTGCAGATCTAGCCCTAGTATCTTCAGGTGCAATAAACCATCTTAAATAAGTCCATTTCCTATCTATTACTCAGCCATTCCTCACTATTGCCAAAAGGGAATTGTGAACGCCAAGGTCTGCAGGATTTTATTTATAAAAGCTTCTTTTAAGGCATCTATAATTTTGGCATGCTTTGTGACCAGACTCAAACGTTTTCATGAAACAGCAGGACTAATTCTAGCAAAAAAAATTGTCATGTAGGGCTCCTGTAATAGCTGTTCTGTCTCATTTTTTTTTTAATGAAAAGTGCACATTACATTAGTAGATTTAAACACTTTGCTGCTTGGTACTGATGAACAGTATAAACAGAATTAAAAATATTATACTGTGCATCTCTTTAAATACTGGTGATATCATGCATCTCTTTAAATACTGGATTACTGATAACTCATTGTTCCTATTTTTGTATTTATCCACCTTGATAAGAAGCTAACTAAATGCAGAACTAAGCAAATCACATTTCTGTTTCTTATATAAATAGAAAATTATTTTACCAATTAGATGCTATGCTAAATAACATTTTAGTGTCCTGACATTAAACATATGGAGACAAATAGTACCTAAAACACACAGCCTAATTTTCATTTGAGGTTTATCTATTTTTACTTACATTTGCTGGATGTCAGCTTATAATAATTACTCTTCTATACACATCTCCAGTGCTAATGTGACAGACTGTGAATGCTTCTTGACAATAGAGCATAATATCCTCCTTACAGGCTTCCAACAGCAAGGCTGCAATCTCAGCATTGAGTATATAAACATGTGAAAAAGGCTTACTGAAAACAGTCACAAATTTCAAATGTATTTGGTTTACTGTTTAAAAGCACATACAGATTAGACATTTCTCAATAAACTTAGAAAATATGGCTAAATGTGAAGGACTTCGGGTACTACGTGTGACGTCTGTTTCTGAGCGCTGCCTGAGTAGCACGGGCAGTAGGTACAACTTGGAAGTCTCTGTAAATGACGTCAGGACATTTGAAAAGTAGCAAAAACTTCTATTTAAAATCTACTACCAATAAATATTGCTTATAAAGAGGCAATACTAATACAATCACTAAAAAGCATTTTCCGAGCATTTTTTTGAGTATGACAAACTATGTTTATCTGTGACACAGGACTAGACATGGAATTACAGCAGTAGTTCCACTAAAGCAGCAGGAATCTTTATTTCCCCATCTAACATTAAATGCAGCATCTTTTATGTAGGCCTCATTTATAAATCCCCATGAATTTAGTCAAAGACACTAGAGTTTTCTCTTAAGAAAGAGCAAATTACATAGCTTTATTTATCTGCAACAGAAAGAGAATGACTGAAAATTCAGTAGAGGACTTTCACTTAATTAAAAGGACTTCAAAATATGTTAGAACACACAAGAAGACAAAGCTGCCGTTCTGGAGGATGTACTATCTACTACATCACAGTGACGCTTGCTCACATGCCTAAATACTTACATCCTTTTATTGCTCCAGTTTTTGTGTGATCTTAGACAGAAGGTATACAAATTGTCCCTGTGTTTTTTTTTAATTTGACAAGAAATAATAAAATTAAATTAAAAAAAAAAAAAATAGTTTTGATCTGATACATGTTTTAGTAAAATATAGGGAAAATGGAGCTTTAATAATATGTAAGATTTTCACGAATTGTTATAAATCAGGGGAGCAATGATGTTTTAAACAAGTGGTACTTCTCTGGTTGCCCTTATTCCTGAGTACTTAAATAAGGACTGAAATATTAATAGTTTAAAAATGTATAATTTAAATGTGAAAGCTCTAAGGTTTTTTAATTATTTTTTTTACAGCCTAAGAATATGTGGTTGTTTTCATGTATGATGGAAAAATCAGAAGATTTTAAGTTTTGACAAATAGAGGCTAAAAACAAGCCAGAACAAAGGCAATCAAAAGGCAAAGAGATAAGTCCTTCTTTTTTAATAAATTAATGTCACTCAATTCCAGAAGTACTACTTAGCAAAAATTTTTTTCCGGTTAAACTTAGAATAAAAAATATTAAATACCTGATCACAAATGTGTTCATCTACTATGGGTTTTATCTCACTGAAATAAATCAAGTGCTTTCACATATTTAATTAAAAAGCTAATTTCCTTAACTGTTAATCAGAACTATTTGAGAGCAAACAAAGTACATTTTATTGAATACTCCTTGTCTATAGCCAAACAATGCATTTATTGAAATTAATATATACCAAAAAAATCTGGAACTATAAAATATTTTTTTAAATATATGACAAGTACCGCACTTCCACCAGATACAAGGACTGTCTACAGCAATTGTACTAAATAAATAATCCACACAATGGCTTGGTTCAAGGCAGTATTTTATTAACTTTATTGCACTTCTGCGCCTGTGACATGAGGGAAACTTTCCTGTGCCTTTCAGGTATGCAGACTCCTTTTCTTTGATGGTGTGATCATGTCAGTGACTGATACATGAGTATCATGGTTTTTCTTTATGTATGAATCCAGCAAGAAATAATTTTTGTAGAAAATAGTTACATATTCTTTACTGTTCTTATCTGCTTCAAACATTCTATTCAGTAAAATATATTTTATAATAAAGAAGACTTGATGCTGACTTACAAGAAAAGTTCTAGGGGCATTCCATTAGTGTGTGGATGAAACTCTTCGGAGTCAGTAATAATTTTGCTGAAAATTGACACTAGAACATCATCTTCAATTACTGTCTTTTAACTCTGTGAAGAGCAATACACAGAAGAAAAAGTGCTGATCTGAGACTTTTCAGAAATACTTATGCCATCTCTTAAATTTTATGAATTAGTCCTCTGAACGTGCTAAATGATTTCCCTTCATTTTTAACAGTTGCATTATTTTGTTTTGACTAACAAAGCACAAGCTGTAAAAAATACTGCATAGACTGAAGTAGTATGTTTTCCTGAGTAATTCATATTCAAGTATTACTGCATTTCCTTCATAATTTCTTTATTCAATATACAGTTTAGTTCCCTCTTTGAAATTGTAAGGAACAGGGTTTTAGAACATCTATATACTATGCACAGGCAGTAAAATCCAATAGCAATCCGACAGTCTGAATCCATCTCATGTCCTTTTTGGAGGGAAAGAGAGAGAAAGAAAAACAGTCAGGCTGAGGGGTGGGGTAGGGGAATTGAAAATATAAATTTTGTGATGAAAACTAGTTAAACTTACATGTACAACATAATCTGGCAATTAATCTTTAGCAGTTGTTTTGCCTTTAAAGCTAGATTTTAGTTTATAGATTTCAAAATGCTATAAACAATAAGGGGGTGTTGAAGAATAAATTTCTGTAATGTGCAATCATGCCATATGTGTAGATTTCTAACTCCTTCAGGCTGACTATCCTTTTTTATAGCCTTAGTCTCTTTAACTTTGTATTTCTACAGCCCAGAGCTTTGTCCTCTCCTCCATTTTATGTTTTTCCTTCTCCATTTTATGCTGCCTTTTCTTAGGTATCGTTTCTGTATTTGACAACCATACTAAAAGATAGAGAAAGCCTTATTTTGTCAAGCCACCTGCCTGTTGCCATGCCTTTCTTTTTTTCTGGCAAAACAAAATTTACCAGGACTTCTGTCAGCCAGAACTCTGAAGCTCAGAGTTCATCAGTTCAGTGGCATTAATTTTTATGCCAAAGTATCAGGCCAGTGATATTACTACATATCACACACCAAAACTGTAAGCATTCATTCTTCACAGCATCACGAGGCCTAATATTGTACATACACGGTGTGTTAGAACTAAGGGCCTGATCCTGCAGCCAGTAGGATTTTGCTTTTGACCTTAACTTGGGCATAACTGAGACTTAGGTATACAAACACATGTTTTCAGAAGACAGTGCCCAGACAACCCACAGCACCAGTAAACTGCGAAGGCAATCACCCCATCACCCGTGCTCTGCATCTGTGCTAACAGAGACATGCACGCTGCTACATGGGCAGCTGGGCTGTCTTAAAAGAACTATATTGAAAACTACATAAAAAGGAAAAAAAAATCCTGTGATGACCTCAAATGTAGTGTCATTCAAATAATCATAAAATGTGATGCAGTGAGATGACATTGTTCTTAATGTAACAAAACTTGAACTGGCCTCCAAAGCCAGACTGAGCTCTTAGGTGACCGATTGTAATTAGTGAGGGATATGGATACAGACACAAAATTACTAACAGCTTTTTGATTAAATCAGCTACCATTCAATTACCGTGAATAGTTCAGATGAAATGAAATGGGTTTGTTCTAAGATCTTTCCTAGTAAGAAGTCCAGTCCTCCGACAGCACCGTCAACCTGCAAATGGATTGCAGCACAGGTCAGCAGGTGATTGAGAGAGCAGGCTATACTCGCTGTTATAAATTCAGTTACTCTGGAATATTATGCTTTAGAAGTACTGCTATCTGCTCTTATTGGCAACACTATTTGAGACAGGTAACATTAAAAATTTAGAGGGGAAAATGCTCTGCTTTGTTTTTCTATTATTTGACATATTTTGCAATGATTTGCAAAGTCGGTTGGTTTTGCACTTTGTATTGTCTGAGAGGCCTTCAGCTTTTATTCATTGTTTTTCAGGCCGAGCAGCTTACAACACTGAGTTTCCCTTTAAGAAATGTTCATGTTCAATACAGAAGGCCAGATTACACAGAAATGTTCATGTCCATTCAGAATAGCCATCGCAAAGAAAATGGTGACATCAAAAACATTTATATACTTCAGCTCCAAAGGTTGTATCCATCATCATTCATACAACACAGTTAGGCTGTTACCTGTGTTTCAGCAGTTCAGTCCCAATGTGGTCCTTAGCTGAGAGATAAGCACATGTTATTTAATTATCTGTAAAATATTAACTTGAAGATTTTTGGGGGGACTAGGGAAATGTTTCCATATGTAAAAAATAAAATGGTAAGGCAAGAGGCTAATGCCTCACAGTAGGAATTTATTAGCTTAATGCGAGGATGCTTTTAGATAGCATTTGTATATCTTTACTAATCACCGGTGAAGGCTGTATTGTCTGTCTGTCACCATCTTTTGTATGTCAAAATGTGCAGAATGCTTTACCAAAATGCTACAGCAACCTCAGTCACAACATTTTGATTCTAAACTCGCGTTTCAGCTGACCATAACCACGGGTGTGGGGGGGAGGGATGTGTTTTGATACGCAGATCTATAACCACAGGGGGTGAAATACCTTTTGGTAGGTAGACGTTTCAGAAGCAACATAGCCTATATGGAGAGGGGTAAGGCTCTGTTGCCGAGGCTTTAAGTGTAATGTATCGCTTGAATTTGGGCACGGTAGAGCTTCACACCAAGAGATGCTCTTTCAGGCTGTACTGCGACGGGAGCACTGTAGGGATTTAATGCGATAGAAGCAGAATACACGCGTGGGCGGGACAGCGGCGTGACTGGCGGGGGGGGCGGGGGGGAGCGGCGGCTCCTCCCGTCCCCCCTCCCCCCCCCGCCGGCCCCACGGCGGCGGCTCCGCCTCGTCGCGGCGATCAGCTGCGCGCGCGTCACGTGGGCGCGTGTCGAAGGTCACGGCGCCCACAATGGAGCTGTCGGCGTACGCGCAGGGCGGGTGGCGGCTGCTGGGGGACCCCCGCCGCTTTCCCCGCCGCCCTTACGCCGCGCTCCTCCGCGCCGCTTTCCGCAGCCTCCTCGATCACCCCCACGCCGGGCTGGGTAAGGCGTGGGGAGAGGCGGCGTGGGGGCAATGCGGGCCGCGCTGCTCCGCGGAGCGCGCAAGCGGGCGCCCTGCGTGTCCGCGTCTATACGCGCGTGTCCGCGCTGCGTTGGCCGGCGTCCACCGCCCCCCACCCGCCGGGCGGCTCCCACCCGCAGAGTCGCCAGTGGACGGCTCCAGGGTGCCGCTGCGCGGGGTGTCACCGCTAATGCCTGGTTCATTAAAGCTTACGCCCGTCGGGAACTGGGGCGGGGGGCGGGGTCCCTCGCGTGTTCGCGTCCCCGTGGCGCGACAGGGAGGGTTTTCCCCGACCGCTCCGCTGCCACCGTGTGTTTTTTCGCGCGTGGACGCTTCCTACGGCAACCCCGGCATGAGCGTATACGGCTGTGCAATTAATTCCGAGATGTTAATGGCCCCGCCGCCGCCCCCACGCACGGAAGGAGCCGCCGGTGCCGGTCCCCCGCCTGGCCGCTAGCTCTGGCCCCGCTCCTCGCCTTTGGCGACAGCCTTCTGCAGAGCGCGGACGGGGCTTGCAGAGGAAATTGGGGAGGTTCCTTCTTTTTTTTTCCCTTTTTTTTTCTTCCCTTTTTTTTTTTTTTTTCTCTTTTTTTTTTTTCTTTCCTCCTTTTTACCCCGGGAAGGCGCGGGAGAGCGACGGGCGCGCACTGCCGGGCAGCCCCGCCTGGTACGGCATGCACCGGCCACTGCTTCAGCCCCTGTCCTCCTCCTCCTCCTCACCACACCGTGCCTCCTTGCGCTGTCCCTTTGCTCTGAAACACCAAATGCGTTTCATTTGGAAGTTTTTTGTGGTAAGATCCCGTTCAAAGGGCGAGCAGCGGCGCTGGGTGCCGTGTGCTGGGAGCTGGCAAAGCTGCGTGTCACAAGTAATTCATTTATTTTAGACGATCCAGACCTGAAAGATATTGACCCCACGGTACTAAAACATTGCCATGCTGCGGCTGCAACGTGTATTCTGGAGGCAGGGAAGCAGAAAGCCGATGTGTCTGCTATAAGGTACTAACGCTTGGAAGCTGCCCCATTTCTCCAGCGGCTGTGACTTCCAACTGTAGTGCTGAGCTGATGGTAACAGAAAACTAATAAATTCTTTTTCCCCTCTAGCACGTGTCTGGAAGACTGTAAACTGGATAAAGAGAGAATAGAACAATTTTGCACCGAATATCAGGTTTTTAAAACAATTTTAACATATTTATGTTTTCTTTCTCTCATAGGAATTTATTGAATCTAGCAAGTTTTGGTTTTGTTTTTTTGTTTGTTTTTTTTCTCCAGAAAAACAAGGATGCCTTGGAAATCCTGTTGGGAAGGTAGGTCTGTCAGTTAGCACAGATATATAGTTTCAATGACAGCTGCTTTAAAACTGTCCTGGAAAACTCCTATGCATACTTTAGGTGATTAAAGTAAGAAATATTGTTCCACTTTAAAAAAAAAAAAAAAAAGTACATTTAAAATAAATTTTATAAAACAGCTCTTGAAACTTTTCTTCCTACTTATGGAATTCTGCTCTTAAGAAACTTTTTGAACTTTTCAAAAAGCATTACAAGGATCATGAAAAAGTTCTTTATTGATGGACAGCTTGAGACAATGACATTTCTTTTAGCACAGGGAACATGTAACTGTTGTGTCTTTCAGCATAGGCAGATCTCCTCTCCATATAACTGATGTGTCTTGGCGCTTGGAATATCAGATCAAGGTAACTTTAACACACCAAGGTGTTTCTTCAGTCTGTTTCAGTGCTGGGACCTGACTTTTTTCTGTGCTCTTTGTTTTTAATTTAGAGCAATCAACTTCATAAAACATACCAGCCTTCCTACTTGGTGACCTTAAACGTAGAGGTACTGTACTCCCACCACCCTCAGAGAAAAAATGAAATTTCACAATATTTTTGTTTAATAAAACAGGCATTGTTGTTTGGTCTTTTTTCTTCAGAACAGTGATTCAGGATCACACCCAGATGTTAGTTTTAGTTGCACGATGGAGCAATTACAGGTACTTCTTCCCTTCATCATTGTTTCTATGCTTGGCTCCAGTTGTGGATATAAATGTTTCTAACAACTTGCTAATCAAAATTAAATCATACATACTATTATTAAAAAAAATCCAGGACTGGGAGAGTGGGGGAGAATCTTCTATAAAAATTATCCGAGTCTAGTTTTGCCGTCTTCTCAAATAAAGTTGCAAAGTGACTGATTTTAGTTGCATGGGGAGTGTTTTACACATGTGCATAAACACTGTCTATTTTCATACCTGTAATATATATATATATGGGAGGAAATACATCATTTTTCTGAAACTCTGATTTCCCATGCTTTAGAGAAATTATTAAAGCAGCTGGTTCAATGATTTAAACGTGTCACGATTAAAAATTGAGAACGAACTGAAGGCTCTTCAGTGGTGTTAATGACATGTAAGAAGTGTATGGAAACAAACGTTGATCTTTGTTTAGCGATTTAAATGTGTAACTGAACAATAGAGGTATTGTAATGCTTGGAAGTGACCAAACTGTGGAGGGTTGGGAAGAGGGGCTGGGGGGAGAGGAAAAACAAGATATTAAAACTTCAGGTTTACACCTCTCCCTTTTTAATGTGTCCCTCCTTTTCTTACTAATGGGTGTTTTTAATCTGTTTGCTGACTCAGTTAAATCTGATGTGCTTTGGCTAGAAAATTGTCCCAGCACAAAATTGCACTCAAAATATCTTCAGTATTTTAGAAATGTATGTAGTACTTCAAAGCCTTTGGGAAATGTCGGCATGAGCCATCCTAATATAAAACCTAGGTGGTAAGAGCAGTGAACTGTTTTAATAGATAATACATATTAAAAGGCGTTTTCCTTAAGTTCCCCCTTTTCTTATTACATTGTGAAATAGGGACCTATTAATGACTTGCTGCACTGTTCATCAGCTGCAACATTTCTGTGTGGTATAAGGTACTGGTTGCCCTTGCCTCGTTCTATAAAAAAAAAATCTATGTGCCTTTAGTTGACCTTTAAAAAAAAAAAAAAGGTATTTCTCCTGAGACAGTATTCCATTTCTTAGGATTTAGTTGGAAAACTAAAAGACGCCGCAAAAAGTCTGGAACGAGCAACTCAAATGTGACTGAAGGAGGGTGTCAGCCCGCCGAGCTGAAGTGCTCCTCATTCCCCAGAGTGTCTCCTAAATGGCAAATGTCTTTCAGCTCTTGATGCCAACTGTTTTGTTGGTTTGTTGTTTTTTTTTTTTAAAAAAAAAGTTCTCGGATGCGAGTTGAGTGAAATAACTGCGTTTTTGTGACTGCACCTGGTATTCCTTGCTCATGTCATATTTTTTTTTAATTAACTCGTATTAAATATTTGCTTAACTGTTGTGTCTTCAAAGCATTCCTTCTGTTACATTTTGTGTATTTTTAGAATTGTCACCGATTATTTTTCTCTGGGATCTAATAAAGTTTACTTGCTCCTGTTCTGCAATTTCTGTGGGTGAATGAGCCGTACCTAAAAGTGAGATGTGAACCTTAGATCCGCTCCGGGAGGCGAACGCCCCGTCCTCCGGAGCCGCGGCTGCGGCGCTGTCCGCCGCCGCCCCCCGCGCTTTGTTATTTCGCTCCGACTGCTCTTACATCCTCTGTCGGAGCCGGGGGGGTCCCGGCGCGGGAGCCAAGAAGGACTTCCAGTTAATTTCCACGGAGCCGGGGCGCCTGACGGAAAGCCGGGGGTCCGCGGAGCTGAGCGGAGCCGGGGGTCAGCTCCGACTCGACGGCGCCTTCCTCCTCGAGGTGCCGCTCCGCGCCCGGCGGCGGGGCCGGCGAGGCCGCTGCCGTCCTCCGCCGCCTGCCCTGGGCCGCCGCGGAGCCGCTCCTCGCCGGCCGCACCGCACCCCGCCGCGGAGCCCTCCCCACACCTGCCGCTGGGGGAGAGCAGCCCCGCGGAGAAAGCGCAGCGGCGGAGGGGCCCTCGACGCCCCGCCGCGGATTCGGGTTCTTCCCGCCCCGCTCCTCCGCGCCCGGGCTGCGGGCGGCGTCTTCTCCGCGGCGACGGCGGCTCCCGCCCGAGGGGGTTGCCCGCTGCCCTCTCCGGCGGCAGTGCCCGGTCCCCTCCGTGGGGCGGCGGACACGGCGGGTCCCCGCGGCACCCGCTGCCGCCGCCTCCCGGGGAGCGCCGCTCCGGGCGGGAAAGCGCGGGCGCGGCCCCGAGGGGACGTGTGGCCCCTACGCCGTCGGCCCCGCGCAGCCCCGGCGGGGCGAGGGGCGCGCGTCCCGCAGCTGCGTGCGGGCGGAGCGCAGGGGGCACGAGGCGGCGGGGGCGCGAGGCCGCGGCGGGACGGGGCGTGCGGGGCAGCCGCGCGTGTCGGGGGCCGCGAGTGGGAGCGCGCAACAAGTGCGGGGGAAGGGAAAGGGGCGGCAGGGAGGACGGGCGGGTGTGCGGGCAGGGGTGCTGCGGCGGGGGCGAGGATGGAGAGGGCAGCGCCGGGCGGGGCGGGGCGGGAGGCACCTCGCAGGGTGCTGCGGGCGGGGGAGGCGGCGCTCGGGACGGGGGGCGGCGGGGGGGGGGGCGCGGGGCGCAGAAGGGAGCGGGGCGCGGGCGGCAAGTGGGGAAGCAGAGGGGCTGTAGGGGAGCGCCGTCGCGGGCGGAGGGGGCGCGGGGACGGGAGGGGAAGCGGCGTCGGGCTGCTGCGGGCGGAGGGAGGCGGGCGGGAGCCGCGGAGCGGGGCCGGGGGTCGGAGCGGGCGGGCGGCGGGGAAAAGGAGGCATCGGCGGCGCGCGGGGAGCGCACCAGGGTCGGGGGGAGGGGGGAAGGGGGGGAGGGGAGGGGGCGGCGGGCGGGGGAGGGGAGGGAGGGAGGCGGGGGGGGAGGAGGCGGCCGGGTTGCGGGATTGGGTCACGGGGAGGCGGCCGGGCCCCGGCGGCAGCGCCGCTAATTCCCAGGCCGCCCTTAAGGAATGAGGCGCCCCACGTGACGCTGGCGGGGCGGGCGAACTCCGAGCCATTTTGGGGACGGTGTCAGTTTCCACCGTGTGCCTTCAGCGTTGCATTCCTCCCTCCTCCGCCCTCCTCCCGCCCGCCCGCCCGCCCGCCCTCCTTCCCTCCCCGGGTCCCCGCCACCAACTATGAAATAACAACAACAATAATACTCGTAATAACAACCACCGTAATAAAGAAAAGGAACGCGAGCGAGGCGGCGCGGCGGAGCGGGGGGCAGAGGGAGAGACAATGGGCTGGTGGAGAGAGGACCCATCCGGACCGGGGAGGCTTCGGGCTCCCTGAGCCGCCCGGGCGGCCATCGCGGCGGGGGAGCGAGGGAGCGAGCAGGGCCGGCGGAGGCCAGCAGCACACCCGGCCGCCGTGTAACGAACATGAGCGGAGCGCGGCGGCGGCGGCGGCAATAAGCTTATTGCAATTGACAGCGTCTGCAGTTCATTTCAAGATGGCCGCTTGGCTCACATTCATTTTCTGCTGAACGACTTTTAACTTTCATTGTCTTTTTTGGCCGCTGCGATCAGCACCCACCGGCTCCGTTTTCCGGGTACGTATGAAGCGAGGTGTCGCCTTACCGAGGGCGGGGGGCTCGGGGGGCTCGGCGGCGGTTTTGGGCCGGTTTGGGGGCTGCGAAGGGGAGGCTAGGTGTCCCCCGAGCTGCCCGTGCGGGAGCAGCGCTGACAGGCGGCTCCAGCCGCACACACACACACACACGGCAGCGGCGGCAGCCGCCTCTGCACTCGCTCGCGTTACGCACCCACATTTGCAAATTTTAGTTCCTTTCTTTCTTCAGACGCCCCCTAAAACCTTCCTGTGCACATGGCCCCCGAGGAGAATATTTATATTTCCAGCCCCTGCTGCCAGCCCGGCCCCAGCGCCCTTTGTTTAAAGGCAGATTTTGATTAAACAGGGACGGTCGTGGAATCTGGAGCTGCCTGGGTCAAGTGATTTCGGTCCTCCCCGAAAGAAATGTGTCTGGGGGAGGCTAAAATGCCAGATAGCGCACCCATTTTATAGGGACAGAGCCAGCGGGGGGTAGCGATCCCCCCGGGGGGGTTGTTAGGCGTCGGGGCGCCCAGCAGAAAATGTTATTAACTTAAGTTGGACAAGTACTTGTGTGGAATTGGATGGGTCGTAAGATGGCGGTTCCCAGTTGTTTCCTATGCCTCCTCTTACATTTCTGCTCTAAATGCCGAAGTTTGGGGGTCTGTGCCTGCTGGGAGGCGGCAGGGGTGGCCACACCGAGAAGTGACTTTTCGGGGGGGGGGAGGAGAGCAGTTTGGCCGCGGTCTTGGGGGGCTGAGGCGGGCGGTTTGCTGCAGCCTTTGGAGCAAAGGTGATGTGTCCCTGGGACGCAGGGTTTGCTGGTTTTGTGGGTTTTTTTTAAAATTTATTTTCTCTGATTTTTTCTTTTTTTTTTTTTTTTCCTCCCAAGCCCGGGAAGGGTGAATTTACATGAAATCCTTTGTCAGATCTTAAAGCTGTCACGAGTGGGCTCCTCGTGCTGCTCATGGGCAGCACTGGAAAGTTGCTGGTGTATGTTTTTGTAACTGTATGGCCTTGGCAATGTGTAACGCAGGATGTTTCTTTGTCTTTACTGTAAAAATTTGCGGATAATCTGGTAAAAATAAGCGGGAAAGTCACGTTTCTATGAAAGTGAGATGGTAACTTTTCAGCCTCGAGAAACTTTGATTCACTCCTCCACTCTCCAGAGAGGTCGAGGAAAACCTCGGGGTGTGTGCCCGTTTGCAAGCTTAAAGGCGTTAAAAGGAAATTTTTTTGTGTGTTGGCTGTAGCGGTCAGAGGAACTTATTTTCTGAGACTGTCCCAAAGACCAGGGAGAGTCTGGAGATCCAGTCCAGTAAAATTGCTCTGAAGGACTCTGTACAGTGCGTCCTGGAAACTGAGACAGACCTGTGTTGCAGTTTGCCAAAGGCACGAAGGTTTGACCTACCTGGTCGCTTAGATAGTACAAAATTAACATTTTAGTGTGTTTTTTTAAGTAGATAGATCGTGTGCTTCACCTAGTTCCAGGGAAGCGATTGAAGGGGTTGAGGTCCTTTTGCAATCTATTGCCATATCCAGGGCTTTCCCGGCCGCAGCGAGAGGCACAGAGGTGTTGGGGCTTCACGTGCCTCCCCTGCCCTCCTTTAAAACATACGTGGCCATTCTTCAGGGAAGGGGTAATCGCGGGCTCGATAGTAAAAGTGCCTCTGACTGATAGCGGGTGAAGATGTAGAATGACGGCGGCTTTATTCCTGATGAGAGAGTTTTCCAAGAGGTGCAAAGTACACAAACCTACCCGAGTGATGCTTCTGGGTTTTTATGTATGTATTTTCTGTTCGAGACCTGTCGGGCAAGGTTTGATACCTTATTGCCTTTATAGATTTTTTAATAATGGAGTTGATTCTCAGCAGGATAACGCACTCCTGCTTTTCTTCATTTTGACATAACCCGTTTAAGGCCTCTAAATAATCAGTTGGCTGGCAGTGTTGACTTCTGGCGAATATTATCTCTGTATATTTCGCGTTTGGTTGTTCCGTGTGTCGATGTGTAAATATATATTGTCCTGGTTAAGAGGCTGTTGGTATTGACTGTGTGAGGTGCTGGTATTCGCCCTGCCATCAGCACCAGCAGGAAAAAAAATAAATCTGAAAGGGTTTCCCTCCTGCCTGAATATTAAGCTCAGGTTGCTGTAGTAGAGTGTGGTGCGTCTCTGTTACACACCCGCGGTCAGAGCCACATGTGTGCGTGTGCCCGTCCCGGGTGGCTTTTGGGCAGAAGCGGGGCTGGGAAATATCTCTGATCTCAAAGATAGCTCATAGCACGTTGCAAATGTGCTAACTTCGGGCAATAAATAATCCGCGTTTAGGGGGTCGCTTCGACAAAACAGGTTTCACGGTTGAATTTAATCCCTCTCCATTTAGGAAGGGGCTACGCCTGCGTGAAATAAACGCGTTAATGTCTTGAAAGGTTTGTGGCGGTCTGTCAGGGCTGGGAAGGAATTCCCGGTCAGCAGACGTGCCTGACCTCGGTCACTGCTGGGTTTTTCGGTTCAGATATGTATGAATTATAAGGTAGTGACTTGAACAAATAAAAGACAGAACCGTGAAGGCAGCTTGTCCGTGTTTGAGTACCTAAAGGGACCTCGGAGTCACCGGCTTCGGAGCGCTGACTCTTCAGAGGGGAAACCAGAAGCGCGGGCTCTGCTTTTCCGGGAAAAGCACCCCCTCGGCTTCGGTGTAAAAGCAAGCAGCGGAGGGTCAGGGACCCTGGCAGCGACATGTAAACCGTAGTACAGCGCAGCGGGGGTTTTGCTTTGCCGCAGGGAGCTAGGAGAGCTTTGGGGACCTGGTCTGGCGTGTGCTGCTTGCGATGCGCCGTGCCGTGTGCTGGGCGGCTGCGGTGGGGTGCTGGGGGGGTCTGTCTGCCGCTCACACGGGGGCTCTTCTGCAGCAGCGAGAGAACTTTCCTGGCTTGGGTCGCTCGTTGGCGCTGTGCACACTCATTGAGGAATATTGTACCCCTGTATCAAGCAGTTTGGCCAAAATTCAAAGCTTTTAGAAAGCTTGGTGCGTTGTCTTTTTTCTTTTCTTTTTTTTTTCCTTCGCTGCCTAACATCGAAGTTTGAGAGTGGATGGGGAGAACTTCGCCTCTGGGGGCTTCTCCAGCTCGCGTGGTGCTGCGGTGAGGGGTGGCTCCCAGGCTCTGCTTCGGGAAGGGGGGGACCAAGGAGAGGAGCTGGTGTGCTGGGAGCACTGACGTGGGGGAATGAGCAGCTTGTACCGGAGCAACGTTGTTAGGTTGCGTTTTGCAGGATCTGGTTGACAGAAAATAATTTACTCTGCAATTGACGTGGCTGGCAGGGTTTTTTCCCCCGGTGTACTTTCCCCTTATTCCCTCTCATTTTAGATAGTATGTGTGCATCTGAGGTTGGTGCCAGTGTATCCGATGGGGGTTTATGGGTTTCAGACTGTGAAAATGACATTTGTTTTTCGCTCTTGTCGCTGCATTGTGATGACAAGGTGTTGATTTAGCTTTAGGAATCATCTGGTCACATGGTCCTTCGCATGTTGTCACTAATGTACCGTTTAAAGTCGGTTTGGGCTTTTTCAGCACACACACACACCACCCCCCCCCGGCCCCCGGTGTGCTTTTATTGCTGAAAAGGTTTGGGTTTTTTTAAGGATCCGAAGACTTGTTTTCTCCCATCCAAACACCTTACCCTGGTGCTGCAAATCTCTTTCCACCTCTTGCAAAACTTTGCACCGCGCTCGCTTCGTCCGCGGGAGGCTTTTCAAACGAGATTCACGGGCGGGGTGGGGGCGGGGGGGGGGGGGGGGGGGGGGGGGGGGAAGAAAGAGAGAGAGAGAGGAGGCGGGGGGGTGGGGGAAAGGAAGGAGAGAAGAGGAAAGGGGAGCAGGGATGCCGGCGGAGCGGGTCCAGGGCTCGGTACTCCGCCGGCGGAGCGGGGGGCTAGGTCCCCGGGAGCGCGGCGGCGGGAGGGAGGGACCGGAGGGGGAGAGGAGCGATCTCAGACCAGCTCCTCGCACCGAGTCGACGTGGAGAGAGGCCCCTGAGAGGATCCGAAATGGCCGAGGCTCGGGAGGAGCCTCTGGCGCTCGCCTCCGCCGGGCTGAGACCCCAGAGCTCGGGGCCGCTCCCGCCGCCGGGCGGCCGCGCACCGCGCCCCCCCGCCCCCCGGGCTGCGGCACCCCGGCACCGCCCGGGCCGCCCTGCCTCCCGCTCACCCCCTCCTCGCTCTCCCTCTTCCCTCCCCTCGCAATCGGGCTCCCAGACCCCCGCGGGCTCCTCGGCTCCTCCGCCCCCCCTCCGCCCGCCCGCGGGCCCCGCGTCCCACCCCCTGGCCCGGCTCGGCCCGGCCCGGCCCGCCCCCCCCCCGCCCCCCCCCCCCCCCGCTCTCGTGTGTTCCCAGCGGTGGCAGGATGCCAAGTGTAAGTGTAAGTTGCTATAGCAACCCCCTCGGAGAGCGGAGCAGATCCGGATCGGCACCGAGCAGCAGAGGCAGCCGCCCGGACCCCTCCGGCGGGCCGGCCCCGCCGCCCCGGTGCCCGGTACCCGGCCCCGCTCTGAGGTGCGTGTCCCCCCCCGTCCCTCCCCCCGCCGCCCCTCCCCGCTCTCCGGAAATGCCAGGGCAGCCGCACCGGGAGGCGCTGGTTCCCCTTTGTGCTGCTCGCCGGCAGCCCGGTGCCCGGCCGTCCCCCGCCCCGCAGCTCCCCGTCGCCCCGCCGCATCGCCGCCGAGCCGCCCGGGGGGAGTCCGAGCCGGCCGGTGCCCCGCCGCTGCGCAGGGAGAGCCCCCGCACGCCGGGAAGCGTCGCGGTGGGTGCCGCGGAGCGACCGCGCCTCCGCGGGGCTGCGCCCAGGCCGGCCCGGCGCGGTGCGATGGGGAGCGGGGACGCCCCGTCGGCCTCGGGGCCGGCCCCGTACCGCGCCGCCGCCGCCCGCGCTGGATGTTCCCCGGCGCCGGGAGATGCGGCCGCACGGGGGAAGGGGACGCGCCGGGTCTCGGCACCTGGGACGCCGCCGCGGTCGCCGCCGCTGACCAGTTCTGTGTGTGTGTGTGTCTTTCAGAGCCCCCCTCGCCGTGCCAAAATGCACCGCACCACCAGAATCAAAATAACCGAGCTAAACCCGCATCTCATGTGCGTGCTCTGCGGCGGGTACTTCATCGATGCAACAACCATCATCGAGTGCCTCCACTCCTGTAAGTACCCCCGGGCGCGCCGCGTTCTTCCCCCGCCGTTTCCCACCTTCCCCGGCATCCCGGGAACACACAACCCCCCACTCGACCCCCTCCCGCGGGGCGGGACCGCCGCCCCTGCGCCTCCCCGACGGGCTGGGAAGCCGCCGGCCCGGCCGCCGGGCAGTTTTTCTGACGACGGCCCTACGGTCTTTGTAATAATATATGTACTCTAAGCGTCTCCTTTTCATGGTAATTGCAGCTTATTTGGGTATTTGTTTAGCTTAAGCAGCTCGCTGCTGACAATGGACGATTCGCTCTAGCTTGCATAGTTTAGAAAATCGCACCTCGATCTGAGCGTCACCTACCAGCATCACTAAAAGGCTCTGCTGTTTGACTTGCAGTCTGTAAGACCTGCATCGTGCGTTACTTGGAGACCAGCAAGTACTGTCCTATCTGCGATGTCCAGGTGCACAAAACTCGGCCGCTTTTGAATATAAGGTAGGAGAAAGACGCAAAGCGCATCTCCTCTTTTACTGAGTACCGGGAGACCCGCGGCAGTCGTGCCGATGTTATCTCTTCGCCTGCGATTTAAATCTGAAAGGACTTGTCAATTTACAGCTAACCCGTGTGTGTGCTCTCTCTGGAGTTTTGTCATTGATTGAAACCGAAGGTGTCCCTGGATGCGAGACAGAAAGTTTTTGTTGCTCTTGTTTTTTTTTGCATGCGCCAACCACTGATGCAATGCCTCTTCCCTCTCCCATTCCCACGTGTACCTCCGGCAGCTTTTACCTCCACTTTCTACTTCTCCCAGACATGTTCCCTCTGGCCATAGCTCCTAGTCAGGGCAACTCTTGCTGTAACTTCCCAAGCTAAGAGGCAAAAGCCTTTAAAGCACACTCCTCCTTTTGGAAATAATTTTCTGATCAGTGTTACCTTTTGCTCTCTCTGTTTCCTAGAGAGGCTATGTAGTTTTTAAGGCCTTTCTTCAGCCCAAGAGAATTATTTTTCAGTTGTGTTAGCACAGATGAGTTTTGTTTTACAGTGGCATTTAGAGCAGTGTTAGTTTGATTACAAGGTCTTGTAAGTTAACTTTTTATGACTAGCCTCCTACTTTGTAGAAGGTGCCTCATTGTTGTGAAAGATTATAAAAGAGGAGCTGCAGCTCGGATTAAAACATTGCTTCATCTGCTTAATTTTACGTTTGGGCATTATTCTTTTTTCAGGTCAGATAAAACTCTCCAAGACATTGTATACAAGCTAGTACCGGGCCTTTTCAAAAGTAAGTAGTTAAATTGGGTTTTTTTTCTTAAGAGCAGAAAAGCAAACCCAGAGCTGCTATCCTATCAATACCAGGAGTCACAGGGTACATACTAAAAGACAAATATATGCTTTTCCATCTAGATGAAATGAAAAGAAGAAGGGATTTTTATGCTGCTCACCCGTCGGCTGATGGTAAAAGCTTCTCGTTCGCAACTTTAATAAACGTAGCATTGACCTAGATGCTTTACTGTTTCCTTTTAACTTATAAATTATGTATCGCCGTGACAGAATTTTAAGAAGTAAATTCAGCATGATAAAAGTTTATTGTTTTAACAGTTAGGTGACTTTAATTTATAATCTTACTGTGGAGATTTTTTTTTTTTTCTTGTTACTGAGAATTGCCATTCTTCCTGATTTGAATTTCAAAATGTAAATTATTGTGGAAATTTCTGTGCAGCTGCCAATGGCTCTAATGAAGACAGGGGAGAAGTGGCTGATGAAGACAAAAGAATTATAACAGACGACGAGATAATAAGCTTATCCATTGAATTCTTTGACCAGAATAGGCAAGTTCCAGAATAGCAATATTTTATGTTTACCTGACCAATAGCAGCTCTATTTATTATTGGTTTTAATTGTTTCATTTCTTCTCACAGACTGGAACGAAAAGGAAATAAGGAGAAGGAGAAATCAAAGGAAGAGGTAAATAACTTTTCCTTACACTAGAGGAAACGTGACACACGCAAACATCTTTGGGGCAAGTTTGTAGCTGGAAAAATACATAGGTGTGTGTATCTAGAACAAAAGCAGCACACCTCCTGTTGTGGCACTAGGTACGGAGGAGGTAAAACATCCTCATACAGCTATATATGTAAACAACTTTTAAAAATAAAAAAATAACCTGTGGTGTTACTTTTAAAGCAGAATCTGATTTTTGGTCAGATTCTGCAATAAATTATTTATTAATTAATTTTTAAATCAATATGTAATACATATATATTCTAAAATATATATTTACCGTGAGATAAAAATATTTCTGTTTAAAATTAGTTGCATTTTTTATTACTTTCTCTGGAACTGTGACTTACTGGGTTTTTTTCTGCTTTCCTTCTAGGACAGCAGAAATTGTTATTTCATAGTTCACAATTTAATAAAGTGCATTTTTTAAAAAAATTACATAAAATGTGAGAATACAACTTTGGTGGGAGTGATTGCTTGTTCTCAGTAGACTGATTTGTTTATACCATCAGGTGAATGACAAAAGATACTTACGCTGCCCAGCAGCAATGACTGTGATGCATCTAAGAAAGTTCCTGCGGAGTAAAATGGACATACCGAACACTTTCCAGGTACCTATGGGGAAAAAGTGTTTATTTTTTTTAATCAGTCTTGCCATTCTCAGCCTGCTGATGCCAGTTAGCACTCATTTTCTCATTACAGCCCCTTCCAGCAAGTGCTACCTACCAAGTATTTCTAGTGTGTGCAATGCGTTGATGGGATTATGAACTTTGTTTTAAAATATCTGTCCGGAGAGTTTGGTGATGCTCTGTAATTTTTTAATGCTGTAAATATCGAGGTATCAAAAAATTGCTCCTTAATGTATGTATTTAAGAGATATATGTAATAGATCAGAGAACTCCCTATTTCCTGCTGGGTTTGGTATAGCATTTTTTCAATTCTCTGATCATCAGCAGAGCTAGTTTCACCTCAGAGCAAATGTACGCTAGGGGTAAATGCCTGGATGCTCCTTAACACAAGGCTTTGTATCTTGAACAGATTGATGTGATGTATGAAGAGGAGCCTCTGAAGGACTACTACACCCTAATGGACATTGCCTACATCTATACCTGGAGGCGGGTGAGTATCTCCAGCATGCCTCCTCCTGGGGGTATGCGGGTCGTGGCCTGGGGAGGGCGCTTACTAGGGTCTCCCCTTTGCCTTGCAGAACGGGCCTCTCCCCCTCAAATACCGGGTCCGACCTACTTGCAAGAGGATGAAGATCAGTCACCAGAGGGAAGGCTTGAATAATAGCGGGGAGCTGGAAAGTGACTCTGGGAGCGACAAGGCGAGCAGCCCGGCGGGAGGCATCCCCTCCACCTCCTCCTGTTTGCCCAGCCCCAGCACACCGGTTCAGTCTCCTCACCCCCAGTTCCCCCACATCTCCAGCACCATGAACGGCACCAGCAGCAGCCCCAGCAGTAACCACCAGTCCTCCTTTACCAACAGAGCGCGGAAAACATCGATAAATGGCTCCTCGGCCACTTCATCTGGTTGATGGGCCAACCAGGCTACCGCCCCCGCCCCTCCTTTATATAGATCTCTCCATGCCATTACAGCTTTATAGATGCTAATCCATGTGACTATCGTCCAAACTGCTTTCTTTTGTAGTGACACTGAACTTGGCTATAAAAGGCGGACTAGGTGACATTCAGGATGGACGTTAATGGAAACGCAAGATCGAAATGTAAATTGTTTTCAGAGGACTGGGAGGCAAACACAAGTTACACCTTCACCTGTTCTGAGTGATGTGGCCATTGTTTCTGTCCCCATCATCCGGACTCGGGATTCTCCAGAAGTCGATACAAATCCCGGGAAGTAGTTTGTTAATCCAGACTAACTCCTCCATTGCGTTCTCTTCGATTGTTATTGTTCTTATGCTGTTTTGTGAACCTGTAGAAAGCAAGTGCTTTTTCATCTTGAAATCCAACAAAACGGAAAGAATATGCATAAAATAATGCATATATGTAGCCATGTCACTGTGAATAACAATTTTTGCGTATTAGCCATTTTGATTCTTATGTTGCATCTTTTACTTCTCTGTTGCTGCGCAGAACCGATCAAAAGAAAAGTAAACTTCAGTTTTACAATCTGTATGCCTAAAAGCGGGTATTACCGTTTTATTTACTGACTTGTTTAAATGATTCGCTTTTGTAAGAATCAGATGGCATTATGCTTATTGTACAATGCCATATTGGTATATGACATAACAGGAAACAGTATTGTATGATATATTTATAAATACTATAAAGAAAATATTGTGTTTCATGCACTCATGATATGGTTGTTAAATTTCTAAACTGGTTCGACCCTTGCAGATGCCACCTGTTTGAGCTTTGCTCATACTGCAAAAAACACTTTGCGTGTGAGAGCTACAGTATTGGGAAAGCACATTCATGTCTCTGATAACCTGGAGGCAATTGGCAATCTTAAAAGGATTTTGCTGGCTTTGTCTTTTTTTTTCCCAAGCGATATGTTTTTACTTTACGAAATGTTGAAGTGATGCAGTGAAAGAAAAAAAAAAAAAGAAAAAAAAAAAAGTTAAGGGACACGGAAGTCTTTGACCTGTTTGATTAACTTTTTATAATTTGGTGTGGTGGGACTGTGTTTTTAAAAGCACATGGTATCATTATAGAAGCCATAAACTATTTGGTATAAATTTTAAGGAACCAGCAAGTTGCTGGGTGGAGGCATTTTATCTAAATTTGGTTTAATATATATGTATATGGTACAGTACTAACTTCATTAAAATTTAACAGGTACTTTAATATTTCCAGTAAATTGTGGAGAATGCCTCTTCTTTAATGGCCTGCAAATAGGTGCATTTTATTAGAGGCTTCTAAGGGTAGTATTTTTTTCAGTAGGAGGAACTTTTCCACCATAAAATATGAACAGCCCAGAACACTTTTCAGTTTGTGCTTTGCTTTGGTCGAACTTCATGTGTGTTCATCACCCATCAGTTATACATTTGTGAGGGTGTTTATTCTATATGGATATTGTTTCATGTTTGTACGGGAAAACTAGTTAAACATTTCATTGTCTCCAGTCTGCAAAAGAAGCACAATTCTATTGCTTTGTCTTGCTTATAGTCATTAAATCATTACTTTTGCATATAAATTGCTGTTATTTGTCCTGCTTGTTTTTATAGACCAGGTGATTGCAAATCCTCCACAAGGTTATTGCTTATTGATGTATAATGTCTTGTTAAACAAGAGTTGATATTTTTTCCTGTAGTAAACATGTACAGTTCAATTTCAACAGTAAAAACTTCAGTTTTATATACACGAATAACTTTCATTTATAGCTGATGAAAGAAATAAACAAATAAAAGGGATAATTCATTGAAAAATAGCAAATGACCTCTGTTGATAATGTGGTGTTAAAGGACAGACATCTTGTTCTCATTGAAAGTCTTTTTGGGTGTATAAAAGATTTTAGTGAAGTGTAGTACTAGAATAACAACAGCAGCATCAACAAAAAAGCACCTAGAAACGTTAATTTCTTTTGGTTGCCTGCCTCGAAAACATTTGCTTTTCTTTCTTTGATTCCGAATTATTCTTGAAAATAAGCAAATGGCGTATTCTCACATCCCAGGCAGCCACAGGTTCTACCTCCTGTCTGTTCAAACTGAGCCCCTATTGAACTGCCCTGGCTGGGGAGGGAGAACGGGAATTCTGTGCTGGGGAGTGCCAGGTTCTGCCTCTACTGCTCTCCATTACTTTCTAAAGCCTCAGTGGAACTAAACACGCTTTCATGTAAAGATATCTCTCCATCCGACCGAGCATCTATCTTGGCATGATTCCCTCAACTATATGAGTAAACCACACCGTACAGGTTGAATTAATTCACCCAAAGACCAGCACTGAACCTGCAGCAGAGGGTTATACGTTAGCACTCTGATCAAATTGCTCTTATTTATATTGGAAGTAGCTGATAAGGACAACTTGTAGTATCAAAACGGAATTATTCGCGGTCTTTGTAGAGCGTTCGTGAAACATAAAGCAATGAAGCAGGAGCTGGATAATTCCGTTCGAGTTTTATTAAGCTCTTACAGCACTTTAGCCATCTCCCAATTCGACATCTCCCCTCTGGAAAAAGGAACAAACGTTTTCCGCAGCTCTCTCGCCGAGCTGCAGGAGCCGCCGAGGGTGTTTGTGCTGCCATGTGAAACTTTTGTTTTGCTGCTGGCCTAAGGCAGATGGCACTGCGATGCGTATATATTGCGCAGCACAATTGGGAGGATGATCAAAGATAGCATCTTGGTGTTCTGCTTGCGGAGCTGCTGTGTCAACCTCCCCGCTTTCACAGCGGTTTTCTTTGCAGCTGCAGAGCGAAGGGGTTTCCTTACAAGTGTACGGAAATCCTCCCTATTTGGGAAAAAAACTCAGCGAGGTATGTGTAAGAAAAATCTTTTCATTATCTGACGTTGCATTTATGTAGATCGAGGGATAAAGCCGAAGTCTGCTGCTTTTTTTCGGAGGTTGTTCAAGAAGCAGTCTGATCAGAGGTAGAGCCATGGGCGGTCTGTGCCCGCTGGAAAATGGTATTTTTCCGTCTTCGTCCGGCCGAACATTCCGCCCCGTCTCAGCTGCCCGCAGCGGCTCAGCGCCCGGCCGGAACGGGGGAGAGGCGGTAACGATCTGGCCCGGGGGGGCAGGGATGGAGCACAGAGCGCCACGGGCTCCGGGAGGAGACGGACAGGAGTAGGGAGAGGGGATGCAGAAATAGGCAGAAACAGAAGGAGAAGGAGCATGACGAGGTTCTTAAGCCGGGATGTTTGTTCCCCAGCACCACGCACTGCTGAGGACAACCTGCGCCGATGCCGGCGGGCTCCGCCGAGGATCTCCCGGCAGTCGGTCATGTCCCGCGGGGAGGAGCGGGGAGCGCAGACGGCTGTCACCTCCCCGCTGCGGCCCGAGCAGCTCTGGCGGGAGCTGCGGGGAACTCCGCTCCAGGACGGCGTTCTCCGATTTTCGGATAATGACTGGGGACTGAACCCCCAAGGGGGAGGCAAAGCAAGCGGCAGGCGCCCCTCCGTCTGGAGCGATGCTCCCGGTCCCCCCCCCGGCCCGGGACGTACCCCTGCCACCTCCGCCGCCGCTCCTTTCGCTGGGGATTTTCAAAGCGCGGGCAAAGCGAGTCCCCCCGGGCCGGTCCCGGGGCAAAGGCTCCCTCCTTCCACCCCCGCCACCCGGCGCCTCTCTCCGCCGCCGCCACGGCCTCGCACCGCCCGTCTCTCGCCCCGCAGGCAGAGCTGTGCCCCTGCCTCCCGAACCCCGCTGCTGGACGGGTCAGCGCTCACCGCGCAGGGACTCCTGCAGTTCCCGGCTTTGCCACCAAACCGGCTGACGGGGATCGGGTTGTTTCCCGTGCCTGGCTCCGGTTGTCAGCCCCGCCGTGGGGCGGGCGGAGGCCGCGGCCCCCCCACAGGTACCACGACGGGCGGAGGGCGTCCCGGTGAGCACCTTGCGCCCTCCCAACCTTCATAGGGCGAAATTCTGAGACAATGTTTACTCTGATAAGTGTTTCCTGTTTCCGCTGTTAATTTTTAACGTTCTTGCTTCTACTCTGGGTACTTGAAACGGATTTCCTTTATTTTACTATAAACGGTCCCTTTTTCATGTTTTCTGCCTGTCTCCTACCGCGAGGATGCCCCAAGAAGAACCCCTCTCCCGCCCGGGGGCTGCGGATCTCCGCTGTCCCGAGTCCGAAGTCGTTGCCCCGCGCCCGGAGCTCCGAGCCAGGGCTGCTTTGTGCTTCAGTAATTCAAGGATCGCAAGAGGATTCTGGCAGCAAGGATATTTCCAGCTCTGCTCCTTCCCTCCTTTCCCCTCGGCTGACGCCGGGACGACGGGAACACTGCTGCAGCCCGGCGGGGACCGGGCACCTTCGGGTCTCGCTGCCTGTGGGGATGGGACGTTTGTATTTATCCAACTGGGACGATGTGGGGTAAAGGAAAAAAAAAGGGGGGGAAAGCCGGTAACGGGTAAAGCACGACGGGCACGTAATTCCCGCGGCAAGGGGAGGTTTTCCCTGCCGGGAGTGGGCAGGCGGAGACTTCCATCACCGGTCGGCGCGGCTCCGCCGGGCAGGACAGCAGCGCCCGCGGAAATGCCACGAGCAGCGGTGCCGGAGGCGTGAATCGCTTCGGAGCGGGGCAGAGCCCACGGGCCTCCCGGTCGTCCCGCTGCCGGGCCGTGCGGCCGCCGCCCGACCCGGACCGCGGGAGGCCGAGGGGAGCGGGGAAACGGCCGCACTCCGCCCCGGTCCGCACCGCCTCCGCCAGCCAGAGGCGGATGCCCGGGCTGGGAGCGGACATGTGGCGCTCGGGCCCGCCGGTGCCACGGACAGGGCCCGGACCCCGCCGGCCGGCCCCGGCGGCTGCCCCGGCACCGTGCGGGCCGGCCCGGCTCCGCGCCCCCGCCGCCGCCCGGGCAGAGGCCATCTTGCGCCTGCGCAGCTCTCCCGCCTCGCGCCCGCGGAACTTCCCCCGCGCGCCGCCAGATTCGAACCGCGCGCCTGGGGGCGGTGCGCGGGGACCCCCCTGTGCACCCCGCGCTGAACCGCGCAGCCCCGCACCGCCCGGCGCCCCCGCGGGGCACTGTCCGCCTGGCCTCCACACCGCGGGATGCGGTACCCCGCTCCGCCGGGTCGGGGGAGGCGGACAGGCCCCGCAGGCAGCGCACCGCGCTGCCGCCGCCCTCCGCCGAGGCGTAGCGACGCAGCCGGAGCCCCCGCACCGCCCCGCGCCCCCGCCTGCCCTTCCTTCGTCCGCCCTGCCCCTGGGATGCTCCAGCCAGCCCGAGTACGTGGGGAAGTGCGCGCCGGGAAGAGGGCACCGGGCCGTGGCTGCGGCATCCCCCGGCCAGCTGCGGGGCGCTGAGGTCCCGCGTCCCCCTCCGTCGTGCCGGTGGGACCTGGCCTCCCGCGAAGGCCAGCCGGCCCCAGCCGGGCCTCGGGGCACCCCGGCCTCCCCCCAGCCAGGGACGAGGGCCGCGGCAGCCATTTGGCGCCTGTATTTTCATGGCACGCAGCTGAATATCGCGCCTCGTCTAGAGAGACAAAGGGCTGCGTGTCCCCATGGCCGGGGAGAGGCAGATGCTCTCCCCGGTCCTCCTTACTCTCAACAGTGCGGCAAGGGGACAGTCCCCAGGGGGGGCCGGGTGGGATGTCCCCGGTGACAGGGAGGCACGTTCCCTGTAGCAGGGGCAGCCAGCAGCCCTTCGCCCTCCGCGCCCGCCGCCCGTGTCCCGAACACGGCGCATCCCCGGTGGAGGAGGCCGAGGCCGGGAGGCGCTGCCCCGCGTCCCGGGGCCTCTGCTGAGCGTGGAGCTCCGGGCCACCTCTGCCAGCACTGACATTCCCACCCCTCCCTCCACATGTGCCGAGGATGCTCGAGAGGTGCCTCTTCGACGAGGCACTTTCTGATCTGTGACACAGCATCGTGCCAAAGATCCTCCGGCAGGGGAAGGCCTCCAGAACGGGCTGAGACTAAAAAAAGGGGAATAAACATAAAAAAAATCCCCCTCAAAACACCCCAAATCAGTCTCGCATACACAACCCCAAAAACTTTAAATGGGAAATGTGAAAGGAAAAAAATCCCAGTCAAACCCAAAATAACAGCAACAAAAAAACCCCAAACCAGAAAGCAACGCGAAAAGGTGTTGGAAGGGGAGCTGCTGGCATGGCTAAGGTGCCGGGGTGCTGTGTCAGTGGTGACCCTGTGAGGCAGCTGTCGCTGCGCGGGGTGCGGAGGCTGCGCACACTCTCCGCGGTTCCCGGCGCCGGCGGCCGGCGTACCGGAGCTGGGCTGCGTGGGGCGCAGAACCGCGACTCCGCCCGACCACCAAGTGCTCCGGTGCAGCCGATCGGGACGTTCCCCGGCCGGAGGGACGGGAGTGTGATTTCTAGGCTGGATGGGCTGGCCGCGGGGGGCGAATGGCTGCGGCTGCAGCCTGGGAGGTCACCGCGCTGCAGCTCCCCGGCCAGGGTGCTGCCCCCAAGCACAGGGAGAGCCCCCGGGCACAGAGGAGGTGGCAGCAGGGGAACCGGCGGAGGAGAGGCGGGAGCTCAGCTCCGAGAGGGATGCCTACGAGCCACGAGCTGCCATTTTGTCTCTTTTAAGCGGGTTGCCTTTCCTCTCCCCGGGAGCGCGGTGCGCGACGGTGGCAGCAGTGTCTCCCCTTGCCCTTCCCCTCCTCGGCCGCCCTCCGGGGAGGCAGCCCGGGGGTCCCTTCGGAAGAGTGCCCACCTCCCCGGCCCTGGCGTTTTTCTTGCCACCTCCGCCCTAGGTGCTCGGGGTTTGCCGGCTGTTCAGCTGATTTGTTGCTAATAGCAACCACACGACAGCGATTTGCAGCCTTTGCTGCTGCTGCTGCCTCTCGTTACACCTTCTCCTGCAGACCGGGATATCGTCGTCTGGCTGCTGCGTGTCCCCACCCCTCTAACCACAGCATCCAGGGACAATGACGAGATGCTGCGGGAGGACGGGACGGGGCGGCGGGGTCCGCCAGGCATCGCGCATCTTTGGCCCTTCCAGATCAAGAGCGAAATACTGGCCAGCCCCCCTCGCCGCTGCCGCGCAGGCTCCGCGCATTTCGCATCATTGTCTGGCAGCATTGTTCTACGCTGCCAGCGCCCGCGGTCCCGCCGGCACGGGAGGGGGGCGAACCGCTGCCGGGTTTACATATGTAGATGCGGGCAGCGTTCAGCGCCAAGCCGACACACACCCTCCCCCGGAGCAACAGACACAAAGGAAGACCTCGTTCCTTTCAAGTCCCCAGAATAAATTAAGCTCCGGCTTTCAGTTTTGGAACGTCCCAAAAATATTTGCTGCTGCTTTTTTTTTTTTTTTTTCTTTTTAAATAGCACTGCACAAGCGCGGAGGGTTCTGCAGGAAGCCAGAGGTGTAACCTTATACACGTGGTAAAAAGGGCTCAGCCCTACCAGCTAATATTTACTGGTCCCATCCTACAAGTCAGCCTGAGACGTTCTGCCCTTTTCCGGTTTATTTATCCCCTACAATTTTTGTTCCGTCTTCGCCTGATGCAATGGCGACGTAGCAGTCTCCACCAGCCAATTCTGTACCGGTTACATGTTTGCGGTTACAAATGTCTGCTTACATGCCAGCGTCGTCCTCTTGGGTGAAGAAAAAGGAGAAGTCCTCTTCCTAGTGCGTTTGGAGTGCCTCGACGTTTCTGTCCTCGCCTCACAGAACTAATTTACTCTATAGGAAAGTCTCACAAATTAAACTCACTACCAAAAATCTGGAGAAGGGACCCCAAAATACTGTGAGTTGCTGGAGCCCTGATCCAAAGATCAGGGAAAGAGGGGACTCTTCACTGACATGGTTCCTCAGAAAGGGGTTTTGCTAAAAACAGGTAATGGCAAAACCCAACTAAAATTTGAAAATTAAATTATTCCAGGATTCAGATGTTATATTTTAGTAGAGGCTGTATACAGTGTTGGAAATCCCTCAGCACACTCCCTTCGAGAGAGCACTTCAGTTCCCTCCATCCCATTCACTCCCACCCACCTCTCCACGCCGGGACCTCCCCGCATTCAAAAGCCCGGCGCCTTCAATCCGCAGCGGAGGGGTTTGAGCGTTGCTCTTCCCACCAAACGCGCTCGGTCGTGCCAGCACGGGATTAAAAAACCTAATTTCTGTAATCCTGTGAATATCTGCTCAGAGCCTTGAACAATTTGCCAGGCCGGAGGCAGATCGGTGGGTGCGGCGGGCGGCTCCAGCCCGTGTGTCCCGCAGCCCCGGGGGGCTGTCCCGGCAGCCGGGGTACAAGCCACCACAGCAAGACGCGGGAAGACCTCACCTTTCAATGAATGTCTCGCAGTTTCAAGCCACGGAGGAGCAGCCACGGTTTGGCCAGCCGCGGGGCTTGGTGTGAGCCGTCGGGGGGCAGAGAGCCCGGCCCTGAATCTGCCACCCAGAGCCCTTCCAGCCGGGGGGGGGGCAGGCAAGAGGACCTGGCTGCTCCCCTGCGGGGGCGGGGCCACCTGTTGCCTCGCACCCACGGGGACGGGACCTAGCCGGGAAAGCCCGTGGAAAGCCCCCCCCCGGCAACCCTCACCCCCCAAAAAAACTCCAGGAGCAACTTCGCTCTTCATCGGCTCGGGGAAAATGATGCATCCCCGCCCCGTTACGGGCGTATTTCCGAGAGAATCAAAGGCTGAGATTAAAGAACACCCACCAGAAAGCGAACGCACGTTATTAATTTGGATAATTGTTGCCTGTTTTCCCGGTCTCCGGTTTATTTTTTAAGTTGACGTGTGCAGTAACGCAGTCGTTACTAAAACCACCCGCCTAAGGACACAGATCTCTCGCTAATGAGCAGCCCGGCAGCAGTCAGTGAAGTCTCACAGCTACGTCATTTCCATCAATGATTTTCCGTCTTCAGTACTTTTGTGAGCACCGGTGACATTTCCGTAGACCGCATTTACATGGTGTTTATTCCTCATTATTATTATTACCATGTGAACAGACTCTCGGTATCAAGCAACGAAATGTAACAGCAAGTTTTGGAGGTAATCAGGGTGCGTTTGGTTGTTTCACTTATGATAACATGAGACTTAATTAGACAGATAAATAAATTTATCTGTAATCGACACATCTGCTTCTTTTTTTTTTTTTTTTTTTTTAAAAAACCCCAACCCTCTGGAAGTAATTAATCACCGTTTGTTTATTTTTTTATTTAACTTAAGAACAGAAATAAGTATAAAGAAATGTGTTTAACAGCTGTTCTCTTCACAAGTACACATGGTGATATTTTCCCAAAATATTTTCTGTGGCAAACGACCTTCTCACCAACCTGATTTTATTTGTCTCAATTATTTGTGAAGAACAGCACATCGCCTCTTTTGTTTGTTTGCTTAAAGAGATATTTTTTTCCGCATTAAATATTCCTGGAAAGATGTGGCTCATTTGAGCCTCCGATACTGTTGACGTCAGCCCACCTCTTTTCAGCTGGGCAAAACCAGAGACGAGTTATTAAAATCAGACGTCTTTATTACACTTTTTCAAACTTTTAAAATGCGGCTGAACTAACTTCAGCCTTTCAACTTTAAGGTATGAGACAAAACTTTATACTATCTATCAAATAATGTTTCTATAGCGTCAGTCATCTGATTTTCTACATTGAGAGCTTTGCAGAACACAATACCAGCCCAGGAAATCCTGAAGCCACTGTGCGTCAGAGGGTAGCTGCAGAAATGGGGGAGTGTTAGGGAATAGTAACCATGGTTTTCTGCTGTGGATGACAATTTCACTTGGAGCAGCCTGACCGATGGCAGAGCTAACTAGTAACTTCGTTTGCAAATATCCCGCGCCTTGGGAATCGCCCTCAAAAGATACTGGAGGACATGTAGAGTCTATTTCCATTCAGATCCTGAGAACCCCGATTTCCTTTTGCAGCCCCACCGTTTGCAGTAGTTGGTGTGAAAACCTCCAAGGCTGTGTGCTCTCAGAGACGCCATCATGCCTTGGGGGACCACTTAGGTGAAGAATTATTCGTAACTAGTCCTTACAGCCGGAGATGGGAAAGTGGAAGGCAGTCACCAGGTTACCTGCAAGAATGATACGCTCTTGAAAAAAAAAAAAAAAATTATTAAAAATACTGTTATGGTGCATGGGAATAACTAGTACCTGTGCTTGGCAAAGTCAGAGGGCTCTCCCACCTTCCTGCGCTGCCCCCTCCCTCACGGAGGGGGCACAAGCTGTCCCCCAGCCGCCTACATCCGCGCGGTGCAGGCAGCTCCCACACTGCGCGGATGGGTGAGCTCGGGATTATCATTAAATCTGCGCGGGTGCGTGGAGTGGGCAGCGCTTTCCTCCACCAGCGGGGACGGCGCTTCTTCCGTGGCATTTCCCCCGTGGCACGACGCGCGTGGCTCCCGGCAGAGGAGGGGGCTCCGCGGCCCTGCGCGGGGAGAGTTTATTTCTCGTGCAGGGAGAAAAACCCCGGCGTGGGCCGGTGCGGCGGTGCCAGGCAATAGCGGAGATCCCCGCGGAGGAATCGCAATGGTGGTAAGAAAGTTAAAAAAGAAAAAAAAAAAGAAACTCAGAGGACCCCCCTCCACACTGAATAAAGGCGCGGCGGGGTGCGGTGGGGGCAGCTCCGGGAGCCCTCATTTTTCTTTTTCTTTTTTCTCTTTTTATCTCTCCCCCTCGGGGAGCAGGAGCCGGGCGGAGGGGGGGCAGAAGCTGGCGGGAGATGCGTGGGACTCAGCCGGGGCTGCGGGGCTCCCCCTCGCTGCCCGCCGGGCCCTCGTCAGCAGAGCAGCGGGACAGGACATCTCTCCGGTCCCAGCGGGCGGAGCGCGTCCCGCCGAGGCGCACGGGCGCGGCCCGCGGAGGGATGGCAGCGGCGGTCCGGAGAGACGAGCCACCGCCGCGGCCCGAACAGGTCCCTGCGCTGAGCGCGGCACCGCGCCGCGGGCGCTGCCCGTCCCCATCCTTCCCCGGCGCTCCCGCGATCCGCAGCTCCCCGCACAGAGCCGGGCACTGCCTGTGTGCGCCTGGTGGAACTTCGTGTTCATACACACCCACGGACACATCTCCACGCCGCTGAGGATGTGTGCGTGGTACAGATGTGGTACAGAGCCGTGAGGTGCTCTCCCCGCAGGCTATAGGTCTGTACGCCCCCGCGCACCCCTACAGGCGTCCAGACCCGCACCTGCACCGACACCCGTACATTCAACACGTGTGCCGCACGGCACCACCTGCCCGCGCTGTATCTCGTCCCCGCGCGCACAGCCCCTCGCGGACACACACCGCCAGTCCCCGCACCGCAGAGCGTGGCCCGGGGCTGCGCGTGACGGCGCGCGGCGGGCGGGCGCGCTGACGTCACAGACGGTGTTGCCGCGGCCCCGCCCTCCCGCGGCGCGGTTTCCGCCCGGTTGCCAGGGCGACGGGTACACAGTGCGGCCCTACGCGGCCGCGGAGCCGGCCGCGCTGCCGCCATGAGCCAGAGGCAGGTCCTGCAAGGTAGGCCGGGGCGGACGGGGCCGGGGGCCGGGGCTGGCGGGGCGGCCGCTCACCCGGTGCCCTGGCCGCTAACTCGGTGCCCCGGCGCTGCCGTCCGCAGTTTTCGATCAGTACCAGCGCGCCCGGACGCAGTTCGTGCAGGCGGTGGCCGAGCTCGCCACCCGGCCGCAGAACATCGAGACCCTCCAAAATGCAGGTACGCGCCCGCTGCCCTTCTGCTACACGAGAGCCGGCGGGGCCGGGCGGTCCGACGGCGGGGGAGGGGGAGAGCGGCGCTGGGCCGGGCTCGGGAGCTGCCCTGTGCTTCTCCCCCACCAGGCTGGCCGATTGGTTTCCGAGGATTTTATTTTTCCCCTTTGGGCTCTGTCCCGGTGCCCCGGCCTCAGGGGCGAGGAGGGCTCTGCCGGGTCCCCTGCGAGGCGCTGGCAGCGTTAACGCGGCTGTCCGCTGCGTGCGTGGGTTGCCCTGCCCCTGCGGGGTTGTTGCTGGGTGCGGTCGGAGGTGGATGTCTCTGGCTGCGATCTCATAACTTATTTTTATTTCAGGGAATATTTCTCAGTATAACCCACTTCTTCCCTTACTTCCTCATACTCTCGATATAGCTTTATGTGAAGTATAGCAAACGGAATTCCTGGTGGAGCCAGTGCTGACTTGCCAAGGAAAACCTACTTTAGAAGTAACTATTTTTATACTAGCTTTACAAGTTGTTCCTAAATTCTTCAGTGCTTTTCGCCAGCAGATTTGCTCAGCTTAGGAAGGATTCGCTTTTGTTATATTGCTGTCGTGGGATGTTGTGAACTAAATTGAGCGTTTTGAGAAACAGGAGCTGTGGGAGCACTCCTACCAGCTGCTGTGCTGCTGGCATCTGGCAGACCCGCTCCGCCTGGCCTGAGTTCCTCAGCTTACAAGAAGCAAAAGAAGTGCACAGTAATTGATTACCTGAAAGACAGTTTGAAAAAGTGCTATAAATCGGTAGCTGGTTTACCATATGGTATTTATTAACTGGTTATGTTTTGATTTGTCTTGATTTTGTTTTTAATACTTGTTTCCCAAATCTAGTAAAGCTGTCAGTCTTTTCCCAGATACAATGGGATCAAACAAAAAAGAAAACCAATCATGTAAATTATACTTTCAACTTTCTGTTGTATTTATGACTGTTTGCTAAGATGGTTTAATTGAAAATCTATCACTTAAATTCTTGTTAAAGAAACATTTGCTTTGATTAGGGGAGTCATACATTGACACCAGGCCTTTTGTATTGCCTTGCTGTGCCTCTTGATATATTTTTTTTCATCTTTCAATAAGTTAATGCTAATGCTTTAATTTATACAAATGATCTCTGTTTACCAAAGGGACATTTTTGCCATAGGAATAATTTATGTCTTATTTGTATGAAGAGGTCCCTCTGTGTCCATTTACCGTTCTGGTTTTACCTGTTCCCAGAGAGAGATCCCATTGAGGCCGGCTTCTTACAGTTCAGTGTTTTTAAAAATGCAGAAAGTTTCTATTTCAAGAAAACAAACAAAGTGCCAAGCTAACTTTAATTACATTGTATTTCTTCTTAAAATAAGTATTTGATGTAATGTGGTTGGTAGCTTTGCCTCAGAACTGGTTTGCTGCTTGTGCAGAAGAAATAATCAGTTCAGAGGCCTAAAACTTCAGCGCACAGCTGGTGTCAGCCTGCAGGTTAACTTCCCAAGGATCAGGCTCTGGGGTAGTAATGTGGAAATGTGCATTTGTGCAGGTTACCATCCTTCTCAGCTCCTTCTGGGACTGAGTGCTTTTCAGTAGGCTTTAGTTTTTCAGGCGCTAGAAAAGAGGGGAATGTCTGCAAATATAGTGTTTCCTATTACAAGTTGGTTGAATGGCTGAGGCCCATAAATATTTTACTGTCTTCCCCAACCTGTACCTTAAAACTAATTTATAGTTGTACAATTAATATGATAGCTGTTAGTTTTGACCTTTCCTGGATATGCTAGATATAGGATTTAAAACCTTCTCGTAAATGAAATGTGATTGTTTTTAAAAATCTTTCACCAAATAGAATATGATTTAGTCCTTTTGTAAAGCACTTACACAAATATTTTGAGACATAGCTGTCTAGCAGATAACTGGTATACCTTTTATGATCTTGATCTAGCGAGCTCTGGAGCAATCATGAGAAAGAAAGATGTCTGTCTATACATTTATCTCTGTATAAATCCATGTATGAAAGGATCGGGCGTTTGTTTCTTGTTCTGGTAAAGAAAGTTAGCTATCCCTTAGAGATCCCTGGTTTAAGAAGATGCGGAAAGTCTTTGCCTGCTGTCATTTCCATTAGCTTTAGGAATCAGGGGCACCTTGCAGGCTTCTTTGGTTGGATCTCAAAGGTTGTCTTGTTTCAGCGGAAGGCAAGATGACTGTGACTTCAATTTGAACAAAATCAAGTCCTTAAAATGTACTGTAGTGTACCCTTGTGGTGTTTACCTCGGTTTATATTCTTGGAATATCCAAAATTCAGACTGGCAGCAGTGAAATATCAGTGCTCAAGGAATAAAGTGTTTGGTCCCATTTTTAGAAGTCCTTTTGATAAATACTTAATGTCTTATAAAGAAAATAAATACTAGTTTGAGACCTTATTCTTTGTAGAGGTGTCTCTGGACACCCTGCTAACATCATGAAAGATGGAAGTGTGTTTAAAAATAATTCTCGACCATACTATAAGCCCTCTTTCTGTGGTATTAAGCCAGGTACAAGCAGTGGTATCATTGCAAATTAGGAGATGGCAGGCAGCAGCATGGAGGGGAGCGAGCCGCCAGGATCAGAGGTGGGAGTTTCTTACACTGGCTTAGCTGTTGAGAAACCTTAAGGTACCATTATTGTGGAGACAATAACATAAGGAAAACTCCTGGGAACTGGCAAGCTGGAAAGAAGGTCAGAGAGGGCCAGTAGGAAACCCACCCTTTCCCAGGGCATCTGTTCTGAGGCTTCTGTATCTCATCAAGCTCTGGAGCTGCCTTTCCCACTGAGCAGAGGTCCCAAAAGTGGTTGTAAGCAGGAAACTGGAATGTGGCCCTGGACTTTGACACATTTGCAGGGCACTGGCTCTGTCGTGGTCAGGAATGTCCTGGAGGGATAGTGCCTGGGAGCTCAGCAGCTTTCTGGTGGCGGGTAAGTGCAAGGAATGATCAGAGAAATTCCTTTGTCAGAACTCATTCCTGTGTGTTTTCCAACTCTGTGGTTGGCTTTGATAAGGTTGTCCTTCTGATTAAATACTACCATGAATAATAATTGCAGGATATGTCATTTGAATGTTCAATTAATGGATACTTGAAAAAAACATCTCTTCCAAACTCCTAAACTTTTTCCATTTAGTAAATATATACTTGGAACAATGACAGATGATTATTTTATCAAATCTCCTTTCTGGAGAGCTGGAAGTTACTTTGATAGTAACGGTTTTAAACATATTTTTTTAAAATATAGATCTATTAATTTGGCAGTTACAGTGCATGAAGTTTGGTACTGGAATGTATTATTGAGCTCCACACCCCTTCATCCTTCCAAAATGTGAAGTCCTGGAAACAGACTATTTTCATTTATAATGGTAGATGAACTTGAGTTCTCTTTCTGTCTTTTAGAAAATTTAGGAGAAAATCTGAACTGATTCCAGTATAAAAGTGGTAGTCGCCGAGGGCCTAATTTTTCTTTCCTCATCTGCCTTGTGAACTGCAGCACTCTGTGAATAGATACTCCCTTTGAAATAGTGCGTGGTTTGTTTTTTTTTAAGCATTTACAATTCAGCATTAATAAATGTATCAGGATAAGGCTTGAATCACTTCTAGGTATATATTTTTGTATTCTCTCATAGTATGAATTAAATTTTTACTTATTTATTTTGCATTAGAGCTTGTGGTGGTGGGATGATTGCTTTTAATTTGTATGTTATTTAAGGATATTGTTGGGATTAAGAAACAGTTTAGGCTTGCAATTTAGCCTTTGACTTAAGATATTACAAGATCAGCTCTTTAACCTCTTTCTTGAGGCTCATCACATTCTCAAGCATGATGGCTGTGGAAGTCATAGGGAAAGCTGAGTCTGGAACATGGAAAAAGAAATTTGAAGCTATGTGGTCTAGCAGCCTGTGTGTCGCCATGGGACTCTATGCACTGGGACCCTGTACACCTTGGTTCCCTTTTCATTGCTGCTGGGGTATTTTTATCATCTCAGGCAGATAACTTCAACTTCTGTTCCTCTGCTTTGCCTATTTGCTGGCCAGTCTGCAGGGTTCCAGGAGCCAAGTTCCAAAATGTCAGTGTAAAGGAAGACCCTTTCCCAGTGAATCTCTTCCAGCTGTCTTCCCATTCCATCAGCCCACCACTCTGAGCCCAAGTCTCCTTTCCATTCTGCCTGATATTCAGCTTCTTCTGAGGCCTTACACTCCAGCATACAAGCTATACTCCAGGACTGAATCGTCTCTTTTACCTCTGGACGACTTCTCTGGTATCTGTTTCTCACAATCCGTGTTGGCAAGAGGCTGTAGTTTGAGATTGTCTGCGTCAGACTAGGGCTCCATCACAAACCCTTGTGGTATGGCAGATTTTCCCCTACTTCATAGTCTGTTTTCATGCAGGTAAAGGATGATGTCATGAGTGTTAGTTCTCTCCTGGCTCTAGAGCTATTCCACTGGCCACAGGTTTTATCAGCTGTATTCCCAAATCTTTGGAGTGGTTTTAGGAATCTTTATTTTTGAGAAAAGGCTTTTCAAATTTATTTCTCTCATCCTATTACATTGAGTCTTTTTGCCTGTGCATTTCTCAACTTCTCTTCCTAGTGTATGTATTTTAAATGTAACACTTGGCCCTGTGTAGGGAGGGTCAGACTCTGGGAGGGGATTTCAGGATGCAGTTCCACATTTTAAATAATATTAAAGAATGTGCTTAGATGTCACAGTGCTTTGTAAAACGCCTGCTGGAAGCATAGGGTGTGTAGGTGTTTTGCCAATTAGTAGGCCCAGTAGAAAGGACACAGCCAGCAGCAGAACAACAATCCAGTATGTAGGTTCTATTTCACGTAAAGGGGTCAGTATATAGAGGATTGCTGGGGGTACAAACAAGTCAGATAGATCACGAATAACAGACATCAACCCCAGGAATGACACAATATCGCTCATAACAGATGGAACAAACAGAGACACGAGATAACCCACAGAGAAGATGGGAGACAACCAGGAGAACAAGGCAGTTACATATGACAGAAGTAACCCCATGTTGCCTCCCCACAAAGCTCACGTTTGTATGTGCCAGACCTGACTGCGATCCGGTTGCATGAGTGGTCAGGAGGTCCTTCCCCAACAGGAAAACTCTGTGAAGTGTGTCCACTCCACAGACAGACTCTCCAACCCTTCCTGCAAGTGGGCCCAGCTTTTATCCCCAAACAGGACACCTGGCACTTGTTACCAAAATGCAGGGCACCTGGGGCTTGTTTACCTGAGGGCTCTCCTTGCAAGGCTGGCCGCACCCTGGAGGAAAGCCAAAAGGTAAACTCATCCCCTCCTCTTAAAGGGCTGTGGGAACCACCCATATGTCAACCTTAATTCAGGGCTGGGGGTTCAGACCCCAGCACTTCAGTAGGAAGGATGGCTGTTGAGTCAGGTGTGCAGAGAAAGAGCTGCTCCCTTAAAGGATTTGTATTCTTGCTCTGTCTGGATCTTGCACGTGGATATGCACAGACAGACTCCAGCACCCCTGTGTAAACACTTTCAACATTTGGGTTTATGCACCCTCTCCCCCCACCCCGCCCTTTAAAATTTTTTTTTTATTTTTTTATTTTGAGTTAAAAGTTTTGCTGAGCTTTAGTGGGAGGAGAAGCAGGAGAAGTATGCAATGTGGCATGAAAGGCAGAAGGTTATCTTTGGACTTGTAGATGATCAAATGAAGAGAGTGGCTTTCCCTGAGGCTTGGCGGTGTGATGGTGCCTGATGAAGGGAAGAAAGAGGCTGTGTATTAAGGAAAGTCCCAGAGGTATGACAGAGGAGGGGAAAGTAAATGTAGCTGAAGCTGGAGGACTAGCTTTTTCTGTAAGTGATGAAAGCTCAGCTGCTCCAGGATTCTTTCTCTTCTCAGTCTCCTGGCCTGTTTGGAGGAGGTTTGCAAGTAGAAATTTCAAAGCCAGAATTTTTTTGAAACTTCTGTCTCATCTTAGCGAGTGGCTGTTAAAAAGAAGCAGCTCCTTGTGTCCACCTTGGTTTTTGTATGTCTGTGAAGGATTGAGTGGTGGCCACTGACTGGCTCCGTGAGGGGCATTTTCAGAAACTCCATCCTCTTGGAACAGGATTAGTTATGCTCCATTAATGCAGAAACAGGATCTGGAAAATGATCAACCAGATCAGCTTTTAAGGAGGAGAAACTTACTGTTCCTTGGTCCTTCATAAATCTCCAACTCCGCTGTCAAACTGAATCTGCATTATGTCCCACAGCATCTGGTAATTGCTGTACGAATTACTTGATTACCCAGAGTCTCCATTACCAAAGTGTATTTATGTTCCCTTTGATATTTGAAGGATTGCAGTTGTGTTCATGGAATCATCACAGTGAGAAGTTCTTTCTCAGGGTGAATTACACTTGAGGAATATGTACTTGAGATGTGCGTACTGTGTCATCTCTGGAAGAGGCTGTGTCAAGACGAGTGAGTGTGAAAGTTCTCTCTCACTGTTCTGGGAAATTTGTTTTAAGTCTCCTGCTTCAAACTCGCTGCTATGCTGCTTCTAGGAAAGGGTAGTTGAAGATAGGGAGTTGGCTTGAGGCAGAAATAAATTTCCATTTTATTTCCATGTTAAATCAGTGGAATTTGACATCAGGAGCTCTGAAAAATCAAGGTGATATGATGAATGTTGGTGAATATGATGAATATGGTGAATGTTCTTCATTTAACAGGTAGCACACAAAAATGAGAAGACAGCATTATATTTGATCCAAAGCATAAATTATGACAGCATCTTCAAAATAGTGTGTCCAGAGACAACAGTAGTGTAGAATGACTTTTTTTCTACACTTACATTTTAAAATGGAAATAGATTTTGTTTTTAAAGAAGGAGAATAGGGTAGAGGTGGTAATCTTCAGGTGCAGAAATGGAGAGAATTTGAAATGCAGAGTATTGTTTCTCTGACTTGTGACTATTCAAGTTTGACAGTGGTTTGGTGGGGGTCGGAGGAGAGTAGAGGGATTCTTCATGACTTCCAGGTGGTTTTCTCCAAGAAATCAAAAGACCAAATGAAGATTGCTATCTCCAGAATAACGACTGTTTGTTTGGCTACAGGAACTTGGAATGAAAAAAATTGGAACGTGCTGCTGCCCTGAGTGGAGTTTTTTTTCCAGATGGGCAGCAGCCAGCACTTGCTTGCTAAAAGGAAGTGCATCAGGTCTGTGCACAACAGCTCCACTTGAGAAGTGTGTGTTAAGGGTGATTCAGCTTCTAAAGTGTGTCATTCTTTGAAACAAATCTGCGTATGAAACTGAGGATAGAAAGGGGAATCATTCCTTGCCCAAGGTCAGTCAGGATTCTGTGATGCAAGAGAGAATATTTGGCAGTAATTCTTTGTTACCCTGTTTCTGAGTTGCTAGTGGGAATTCTTCCAAAACAAATCTAGTCCAATGGTCTAAATGCTTTATTTTGTAGTTTACTTTCTGTGTTGCTGCCTTTGAATTAGAGTTAATGAATTTCCTACTTCTGTCGCAAGAGGCTTATTTAGAAGACCATCAAAGAGTTCTCCTAAAGTTTTCAGCAGCAAGACACTGCTACACCCTGCTCTGTATGGCCCTTTTCACTTGAGTGAATGGTAGAGGTAAGAGGAAGCTGTTGGAAGGTTCTTACCTATTTTGCTTCTCTAAGATAATGTTAAATAAAACTGAATTTAATTCAAAATGCTGATAGGAATCCTGGCTTGGACCTCTTTGGAGAAGAGGGGTAAACTTTGCTTGAGACAGGACAGTCAAAAGAAACGAAGAGATCAAATAGAGGAGCTCACAAAATACAGCTATCTCTGGGAGAAAGAGCTGGGTTAGACAGGAAAGCCTCCTCCTGTGTCAGGAGGTTTTCCTATAGATGTTTTAGTGAAGACCATATAATTTCTATGTAGCTGTTTTTCACACTCTCAGAATTGTGGTTTGTGGTTGTGTTTTTTTTTCCCCCTAAATGCTGTAAGGAGAGAAATACTCAGTTCGCTGAAGATGTGAAAATCATGACAATGGTAAAATATCCTCAGGCAGTTGGTCTTGCAGAGGAGTCAGAGATGATGGATAGCATCTTGACGCAGGAAAGAAGCTGGTTTTAGAGAAGATGGGAAGTAGAAGTAGAAGCTTTTAATTATGTTCAATGCACAGACATAATCTAGGCCTGTATGCTTCTTTCAATTCTCAGTTAATTTGATGTCAATATAAGGCTTGTACAACAACAGGAATTGATTTTTCTTTTTCTTGTTCCACCAAAGCTCTTGTCATGATAATTATTTGTTCTCTATATTTTCTCACATTCAGACATTACTTTGGGAAAATATATTCTCCTCAAGAATCAGCACAGTTTCTATTATTTCTAAACCTTTCCCATTCATTAGTGGTCAGCATGGCCTCCATGGTTAGTTTTACCACCCCCACCCTGACTCATTCAGAGCCGTGTATAGATTATTAGGCTATTTTCTCCTTGCTGGGAGCAATTCAGTTTTAATTTAAAATAAATATATTCTCTGTGAGATTGGCACTGCTGCTCAATTTACTTATTTTCTTTTCAGAGTGCCTTTCTATACAGAAGTACACTACAGGTGTGACATGTTACAGCCTCCATCCCTCTGGACTATTCCTTGCTCTAAGGCCCTCAGCTTTTCCTTGTCATGGTGTGCTTGTTCATCACCTAGGTGGCATCTGCCGTCTGGCACTGATCCCGCTGTTGTGGGACTGTCACACTGAAAGACCTTCCTTCGGTGCTTACAACTGCACGAGCCCTTGAGAAGGGAAGTCTTGTTTTCTTCCACAGTCACCCAGCTAAATCTTTGTCTTTGTTAGCAAAAAAATGTAGTGGAAAAAACTGAGACAGCTGATATGGAGATTTCTGACTGTAGCTCTGAGTGTTTGGTGTTCTATTGTAGCACTTCTGTGTCTTCAGAGAGCCTTGCTTTCTGGCTGAGGTATAAAGCTCAAAAGTATTAATTCATGTAGCTGACTGGCACAGGGACAGCACTTTTGAAGAATCACAATACAAGTAATTTTCCCTTCTCAGACCTTACAAATCATATTTTTTATGTAACCACATGGATTTCATTTATATCCCTACTGAAGAGTCTTAGTTTAACTGTAGGAAGAGCTTCCACATACAGAGTGGTCGTTTTTGATCATCCTTGTTGCCTTTCGCTGAACCTTTTTCAGTTCTACTCTAGGGAAGGGTATTAAACGTAGAATAGATTTATACAATAGCATAGTGATTGTCTCTGCTTTGGCCTCTATTCCTTTGCAAATAATCCTGCACACTCTGTATGCTTCTGTGGGTAAAGTTTCTCCTTTGCTACTGAGTAATGAGCTGGTATCTCCATGGAACTGTCTGTTCTAATATCAAGATTTTTCTCCTGGGTGGTAGTGATCTGTCTGGGGTCCGTCACTGCATATGTGAGGTTGGGATTGGCTTCCCCATACGTGTTCCACTTCACTTGCCATTTTGTTTTCAATTCATTCAGTCTTTAGTTCCTTAGTTTTCCTCACTGGTACCACCCTGAATAACTTTGAGTCACCAGCAAAGTCTCACCTCACTGTTCATGCTGTTCCAGATCGTAGATGAATACTGAATGGCGCATGTCTCAGCACGGAGCCTGCAGAACTGCACTGTAACCTCCTCCCTCCTATTGCAAGAATGGAAAGTTTACTCCTCCCACTTCCTATTTTTAGCCAGATGTCAGGACTTTCTTAGACTGCAACTCTAGTGGTTCATGTCATGGCTGCTTACCTCACCCATGATTTCAAGTATGTACTGTAAGACCACCTTAGAGAATGGACTTTCTTGAAGTTCTTTCATGTTTAATGGATACACTGTGGAGTCATCAGTGAAAACACATTGTAAATAATAACATGACAAGAAAATCTTCAACTCTTCTATCTGGAGTGTAATGTATTATGGATATTGGTCCCCAAATCAATCATTGCTTATAACAGATGAAATGTAATTTGGTGTAATTCAACGTAGAGGTTGTGCAAGCATGCTGAATGAGTGACATGCCGATGTGAGCTTACTGGGACCTCCAGATGGAGTTTCCTGTGCATATTTTAACAAATGCGTTTTTATATGTTTGAAAGTATCTTATTTTCTTGTGTATACTTTAACACATTTTATATATATGTTTGAATATAGCTTATTTCTATATGTGACCTTTTATTACATTTTAGAAGTGTTTTGTACCTGTGAAAAATGGTCAGAAGCATTGCTATGCATCAGCAGTGCTGTCCAAATGCCAACTTCATTTCAGTGGAATACCTGGATTTCCTACAAGTTCATATTACCTGAAAGAGTAACTTAATAGGTTTTTATGAATAAAGGCAAATGTTTAGAAAAAATTCTGCTTACCAAATGTGCTTTGCTCTTCCTGGTGTTACTCAGGTGTAATGTCTTTGCTGAGACCTCTTTTGCTGGATGTTGTCCCAACTATTCAACAGACTGCTGCTTTGGCTTTTGGGAGACTTGCCAATTATAACGATGACCTGGCACAGGCAGTCGTGGAGGGAGACATTCTTCCATTGCTCGTGTGTTCACTGTCTGAACAGAATGTAAGGCATCATTGTTTTCATAAGTAATATTTTTTTTTAACTATTGCACAGGGAAAGGGTAATCTTTCTGCATTAGCTATCTGCTGTTATTCTAATATAACAATGAATGTACTGAAGTCAGAGATAGCATTGATGTTTGAACCCCTGAGAGATCAACATGTACTGTGTGCCTAAGTTTGACTTCAGGTAAACTTGACTTTAAAATATCATCTTACATTTTAGTGCACTGTAGGAAATATATTCATGGCACTGTTATGTTTTTAAAATGTTGAGTGATGCTTTATAAAAGGTCTCTCTTTAAAAATGAGATAATTTGAAAGTTGTAGTGATCAGTGACTAGGATTTGTTGATAATACCAAACACTTGTAAAATACGTATAAAAACTTGAACTTTCTGTAATGAAATATTTAGTATTTCCAAACATAGGCTTTTGGGAATCTGTAGCATGAGAATTACCAAACCACTGACATAGGAAAATACATTGAAAGGTTTTCATCTTCATATTTGTTAAAAACAAAGAAAGTGTTCTCACAATTGCAATGCAAATAAATCTGGTGGTCTCTTTTTGTCCCTTGCCATTTTTCTTCAGGTTTTGTGTATATTCCAGCTTTGATTTTGTAGTGGTCCTAACCTAGATTAACAGAAATACATTCAAGTAAGGTTCCTAATAACTGGAGCAAGAAAGAGACAACTGAGAGTTCAGTGCATTGATATCACAGCCATACTTAAGTTGCAGTTTTGATTTATTAGATTTAGGAGAAGTAGGATTTCAGTGGAAATATAATTTGGAAAACTATATAGCTTCATTTTCAGTCTTTTGAGGAAAACATAAATGTAAGTACTCATTGCATATATTTTTGTCCGTATAGGTTAATTTGCGCATACAGGCACATTAGTTCGTGCTGATACAATTAATCTTAAAAAAAAATAAAAAAAAAAAAAAAATCCTTGATGTCAGGATGCTGGAATAGTATGGAAAGAAAGTTAAAGTTAAGGTTTTAGTTAGACAAGTTAATAACCACTTTGATTGTTTTATTTCTATTTTTAAGGGAAGAAGTAGAACAAAACTCTTTATCTTCTATTTTGGTTTGGGAACTACCCCCCTGCTACAACTCAAAGCCCTCACTAAATTAGCTTGAGTACCCTGATTTATCTCTTCCATGTTACTGTCTGTGCTGTCATTACATAGAGATGGCTGTAATTCAGAATCACTTGGGGCAGCAGCAAGATTAGTGTGAGGTCATGGAAAGCCTACTATGCCTTGGTGACTGAGGGCAAGTGAAGAAAACTCATTATCCAGTTCATGCAGAGTTTAGCAATGCATGCATTTTGTTACTTCCCATAGGCAAAAAAAACCCCAACCCAGATATGTTTCCATTCCACTTACTCTTCATGTATCAACATCTATATTTAAGGAGATTTTTTGAGCACACAGTAAATACTGATTCTGTTGATTTATGGAGAACAGTTACAGGGTTACATTCCAAATCAGTGTTTTGTCAATTAAACTGAGCAAAATACATTTTTACAGTGTGTTCTGACTGTGCCTGTGAATACGGTTTGTTTGTAAATAAATGTGTTTTGAATAATAAAAACAAAGAAGTGTTTTTCTTTGTGAGGAGCATAATTACTTAGCAGAAATAACATACTCATATTTGCATAGACGTAGACAGGTGTAAACAACTATAGCTATAGCTCCTTGGAGTTCAGGAAAACTTACGGTCACTTACATTGGCTAGGGGTTTGACCATGTGTCTGTACTATTTACCTTAACTTCTCTTCCCCCTAAATGATGTTCAGTGCTTTGCTTGTAAATTGTTTAATACACCTGCTTGTAGGCCTTAACTCAGAAGGCTGGATTTTTTGCATTAAGAATTATATATATCAGTACTGGTGAACTAAGGATGGTCAGGGCATGTGTTTGAGCACTGGAAGATGACTATGCTCTTTAACTGTTAATGTGCTCTCTAATGTGGTTTGAGCCCATGCCAACAATCAAACTACTTGGCAATGCCTGGACGTGGCTTAGGGGATAGCACAAGTCAGGGACAGTTTCCAGTAGTACAGATGAGGCCATTGTGCTTTGAGGGAAGAGGAGTTTAGGTAGATGAATGTGATATGCTGTGTCACATTCCTTCAGGGCCAGGGAGTGGGCCTGGGTCCATTTTACTCTCTGTGGAGCACTCGCAGCTACTCCTCTGTAGCCATACCTTAGTGCTTTAGATCAGACTTTTGAAGATGTTTGGGCACCTCACAGGATACACAAAAGCACTCATGTGGTTCTTTGTTTCTCTGGACTTGATCCAAAAGGGATGTGGGTTTTGTATTGTTTAAGTTTTTGGGTACCTTGACAGTAGGAATCTAGCACTGCAAAGTGTCCAGGCTTCCTGCTCAGAGCAGAGTAGAATCAAATGTACTGGAATGAGATCAAAGCCAGCTGGCACATGGAGCTTGTCTATAGGGATCATCTGTCAACTGCCAGGCTGGAGAGCATACTCCAGGCACATGGACATAGTGGTAGATTACTTGTGTCCCAATGAATCTTGCGCTCATTGCTGCATAGTGACTTCATGAGAGAGGGGAACTGTCTCTGGCCAGAGTACTTGAACTGAGCTCTGGATTTTGAAACTGTAAGGCAGGGGAAGAAATTTAATCTTCAGCTTCCACATCCCAGTGATGGTTATGAAACTGCAGGAGAAGACTGAAATGTGACTTTTTGAGGGAAGACTTGAACTGTGCTTTTAGAAGAAACTACAACCACGACTGCAGTTTACATGGAACCCCATGATGTGAGCAGCATCATATGTTGTATATATGCTCAAAACATGTATTTGGTCCAACACTGAAGGAGATGGGTAGAACTGAGCCAAGTGCTTGGATTTTGCTTGAACTTATTGACAGAGGTGCCAAACTGTTTTGTCCTTTTGAAAGTGAGCAGGCTGCCTGATCACAATAGAGGGTCACCCAGTGCTGAGTGTTTGGTTGGATGGGTTTTAGCTGTGGGTTTAGGCAGTATTTAGGCATTTCAGGATTCAGATCCTAAACCCTTTTGTTGGATCTAATTTTCTGTGTCTCGGTTTCCTGTTTTTAAGTGTAAACAATGTTTTCTCACTGAGATGTTGTACATTAGAAATTGTGAGACCTTGCAAGTGTCACAGACAGAGAGAATTATTTTAGCAGCTTGCCCTGCATAACTGGTGTAATCTGGTTAAATATGCTAAGAGCTATTGTTTTTGCAGCTCTTGTCGTTCACTACTCACTTAAACAAACAGACTTATCTACACTGTTATCTTTTTTCCCATATTCTCGTAGCCCTCTAATTTTTTCCTGTTTGTTTATGAACTTAATGCAAATTCTAGATCATGAGCTGTCTCAAAAGAAGGACTGTAGGTTCATTGTTTGTGTGTTGTCTGGTTGTCCTGATGTCGGTCTGTATGAGAGACTGCTGCTATTAAAAAAGTCTAATTTATGCATGTCTGTACTGTATTATTACTGTATTATGCTTTGAACTACTTAATGTTAGTAAAAGCTTTTTTTTTTTTTTTTTTTTCTCCTTCCTGATTTGTATAGCGTTTCTACAAGAGAGCAGCTGCATTTGTGCTAAGAGCAATTGGTAAACATTCTCCACAGCTAGCTCAGGCAATAGTTCAGTGTGGAGCACTGGAAATGCTTGTGATTTGCTTGGAAGATTTTGACCCTGGAGTCAAAGAAGCTGCATCTTGGGCACTTGAGCATATTGCCCGACACAATTCAGGTAACAGGTTTCGCATACGTTATCTTTCAGCTTAATGCTATGTGAGAGTTATGATACACTGCATTATTATAATGTTCATAAATAGAACAAGATCCTATTTCTTCTCTACTGATATCAAATTTTAAATTTGTGTTGAAAACCTGCTCTAACTATACCAGTCTGACAATGCTGTGCCTTTTGTGGGAAACTGGCATGTCTGAAACTGCAGTGCCCAGTTATGAGAGGTGCGTGCTCTAAGAGGTGATGCATTGGGCCAGGAAAGAATACTCAGCTTTATTCTTCGTGAAGAATCTTTATGCATTGTGTAACTATTACTGTGAAGCAAAGTTTCTTTTGCTCAACATTAGTTCTTATTTTATATACATAGCAAAATGGAGAAGCCTTGGCAAAACCAAGTTTCATTCAGCTTACAGCAGTGCCTGCAGGATAAATGTGCCAAATTCATTGCACTGACAATATTATCATTAGCCAGTAGACCACACTCTTCTCTGAGAGTCAGGAATAGATCCTAGGAATCCGATATCGAGCACTTCGCTGCTGTCTCACAAGCAGTTGTATAACTCACTGGCAGTGTCATGTTCCTGTTTAAAAGCTGATCCATGTGGCTGATAATTCTTTTACCAGCTATTTATATAGTTCAAGTAAAAGTTTAGAGCTATGAATCAAAGAACTGAGGGAAGAAACTGCTGGCTGGAAAGGGTGGGAGAAATGTGTTCATACTGTTTAAAGTTAAACTTATTCTAGGAACGTAACATTAACTCATGCATTTATGTTTGGTTTTGGCTCTAAAATGTACAAAGGCTGAATTTGGAAGTTATTTTCTTCTTTCTTTTTTCAATCGATATGGAGTGTTGGACTGCAGAAGGCATGGGGGATTTCCCCCTCCCACTTAGAGGGTTAACTTACTGGGACAGACTCCGAAGTTGTCAGCACCTTCCTAACAGACTGCTTTTTCTGGGGAACAAATTCATTCGTGGGGCACATCTGTGGTAAAGATCTTTTATCTTTTGGTCACCAGGTCTGAACCCCACCCTTGGTGGAAAATAACTATTGCTTCCATCTGAAAGATATTTGTTTAAGCGTCACTGGAAAGTGTTCGTTTGTATAAATGTGTGTAGTGTGTGTGTCTGTGTTACTTTTAACGTAAACATTTCTGTAGTTTTTTTATGTCAATAAATCAATATTGACTCACTTCAATTGCCCTTCATGCTATTCACTGCATGAATGCTGGCTGGTCTTTAGGGTGATCCAGCTCAGTCTGTGATGGTATTGTCTGCAAAGATGGAGGTGATGTGGGGGTATTGAAGACAACAAACTCCTTGTACAAATTTTTACTCCATGGCTATGAATTATTTATTCCCTTATAGTGAATGAGTGCATGTCTCATGTCAATTTATGCCATCAATAAGAACAGCATTTTCAGATATTAAGTTGAAATTGCAAGTGCTACCACACTGCAAGTATCAGGACATAGGTAACTAGATGTAATCAGTTAAAAATAAAAATCAAAACAAAGCAAAAAACCACCTGAAAAAAATTATTCTTCCTCTGCCCAGCTACAGCCAGTTTTGGGGATTTACCCTCCTCTATAACATAGTCACAGGAAGTCTCTAAAATGATTACTGAAAGTAGAGGAGTTATACTGAAGGAAGATCACTCTGTGCATGGTATGTTTCTTATACTCCTACAAGCATGCCTTTGCAACAGGATATTGTTGGAGATGGGATACAAAGATAGATGGACCTGTTCTTATCAACATCTGGTGTTACTGTTCAAGAAACTCTGGATTAGACTTGCATGCTTGTGTTGATAAAACTCGGCAGTTATGGGTTTCTGTCATTGACTGTCTGTGGACACATACTGCAGCTTAAACTCTATTTTTAGAGTTGGGTGTGAAATGGTTTTCCCCACCCACAAAAGGTTTTTCAGTTTCAAAGATTGTTTCAGTTCCAAACTGGGACATCATTAAGACAAGATTTTTTTTCCTCTCCCGAAAAGACTGAGGGGTAGGGAGGCTCATTTGCCTCAGCAAGAAAAGATCAATAATTAGTGTGTATGTCTGGGATGTTTGTGGGAGACAGGTTAAAGTCTTGATCTTAGACAGGATGTGAACCTCTGTCTCCCTGAATGCAAGCAAAGGCTCCCAGCATTTGGTGATAACTGTTTGCAGTGGGAGGGTCTCTGCTTTTAATCAGAAATTCCATCCATGGCTTGGTAAAGCTGTTCTCTAGGAGCTGTGATGTATGTTCCCATGAAAAGACTTCCATTTTGAGAAATCAAGACTTCTTCTTTTTTTTTTTTTTTTTTTTTTTTTCTTCCCCCTGATGAAAACATTCTCTGGTTAGCAAGTTCCCTATTGTCTTTATACAACAATCTCTTAAAAGGCAGTTCTTCTGTGAACAGATGTCTCCAGAAGGTTTGTGAGATTTTAGGTCAAGTCAGATGTCTCATGAGATTTCAGGATACTAGAAATCTTGCCAGGTCAGATTCCAAAATTTAGGAACAACTCCTACAGCTCTGCTCTCTCTTGAAGATCCCTTTGAGCTGAATTTCAGATCCTGATATTTCTCCAAAGTATACAGATCAGTGTGCTCTAATTTTGCATTCATTATTTCTACTATTTGTGTTTGAAAAGAAGTGTAAAGTGTTTCAAGTACCATCAAAATACCATCAGGTCCATGAAGAGTATTTTCTAAATTTTTACTTATACCGTATTAGGTTACTTTTAAAATGCAAAATTCTTATGTTTGAGATATACAAGTAACTTAGCTTTCCTTTTTATTTGCCTACATAAAAAGTGTAAATTATTAATCATCTCTTACCTGCTTCAGCATATTATAAATTGGTAGGGAAACGAAAATAACCAGCACTATACTCAAACATATTGCTGAGAGCGGACTTATGCTCATTTTCTGTCGTGCAGTGCTACTCTTAGGACCATAGAATGGCTCAGCTCGGAAGGGACCTTAGGAGGTCTCTAGTCCAGCTTCCTGCTCAAAGCAGGCTCAGTTACAAGGTTAGGCCAGGTTGTAACTTTGTTTTATTCCAGGATCTAAGCTTGCTCTGTAATTTATGACCTCCATCCTTCTGATGGGAGGTTTTCCCACTGGTTCCAGTGTAATCTTTAGCACTGTGGTTGTAGCGGTCTCTATAAACTTGAGATTTTGAAGGGCAGCCTTTAGACTACTTGTGGGGATTAGAGTCTTCCTATGTGGCCATTACATTATCACACAGTCCTCAGAAAAATACAGAAGCGGTGGTTGTTTTGGTCAAAACCTGTTATTTGCTGTGCACACACCTGCCATCACAGCAGGGTCTGAGAACCCTGGTCTGGACTGAAACTTGCGTTTGCTTCCAGTCAAAGAAGGTTTTACTGCTGCCCAACTATGTGAATATGGCATTTGTTCTGAGCTGATTTTCCTTCTCTGGGGACTACCTGCCCATTCACTTTCTCACCTTCTTTTCTCTCTGATCTTTAATCCATACCATTACTGCCAACATGTTAACTTTAGTATGGATTTTTTCTTTTGGTAACACCTTAAACCAGTTTAGATCAATCCTGTAAGAATGCCCATGGATTTCAGTGGGTATGTAGTCATGATCTTATAGACTTATCTTCATCCACTTTCCACTCTTTCTGATCACATAAACTCATGACTAGGCCTCAACTTACTTTGAGTTAATTTCTTAGTCCCTGATGAGTACTTTTATATTGAGACAAATCAGTACAACTCTAGTACAATTTATAGTTGAACTGGTGACATTGTAAACTTTATCAGTCTTTCTTCTACCTCCATGTCAGTCTGTCTTCACGTCTGCAGTAACTCCATTTGCTTAAATCTTTCTTATATTGTTCTGGACAAAAGCAACTATTTATGATGGGGTTTGAGTCTTGGTTCTCTGGTCTCTGAGCATATGTAGAATAACTTTTCCTACTTTTGCTCACATAGGGAGAAGTCCCACTTGATCATCATGTAGTTGGACAGGTTCCTTGAGCTGGAGTTCCAAGCCCAGGGTTTTCATAACTTTCTGTAGAATTAAATGAGGTCCATAAATTAATTTTTCTCTGCTGTCTTTCTCCTCTTCAGCTATTGGTCTTGTGTTTGCCCTTATAATGCAGTCTTAGGATAATGCAGAAGAGACTTTTTGTACTTTGTTCCAGCTCTTTTAATTTCTTTGACTGAATATTTGTTTTAAAAAAATTATTCTTGACAACTGTGTTTTCTCCTTTAACTCTTTCTCAGCCTTCATTCTTTTTCACCTCTGTGTTTCGTAATTGGATAGCAGAGTATTGTGAATTGTTTGGTGTATAGTCTGAATTAAAGATACTCTATCAAGTGGGAAGGCTAATTCAGCCTCTTTTTGAGAAAAACAAATTACAATTATCATAGAATAATTAATACTTAGAATTGTAGTTTTGGGCTGAGTTTGCAGGGAAATGTGATAGAAAGATCTATATTTTCTTTTGTCCCTGCCTCGGCTTTCCAGTTTTTCTGACAATCCATTTACTGCTTGCCTGCCCTGCATGTGGTAAGTTATTAGCCATGAACCTTATAAACACCACTGGAAGATCAACCATTTAATTAACAATGACCAACAGTAACCATCAGTATTTAAATGATCAGACTTCTAACAGCAAAAGCGGATCTAAATTGAATCAAATTTAGTTTGCTCTTTCAAAATAACTTTTATGGTTACTTTTGCATGCCTGGGCATAGCTGTGAACTTAAAGTATTGTTCTTTCTCTCCCTAATTGAACTTCGTGATTTCAGCTCATAAGGTATCAAAGAAACCCTTTCTTCTAGTAGTATCCTATCTCTCTTGAAATAATTTTCCAGATATTAGCATCTCCTAGCAGACTGTAGGCAGTCTGAAGTTGCTTCTGGTTCGTGATGTATTTCACTTGGTCAGTGTACAGCATCAAAATACAATTTGAAGAAATCAAGTATGGCTTTTTCCATGAAAAGCTGAATGTAGCTTATAGCACTTATATTGATTAGCTAGTTTTCGGGTTTGTTTTCAGGTACCTTTCAGGTACATTTCATTTCAGATTTGTAAAACTGAAGATATAACATTTGAGTTTTGTTGAAATCTTACAATTTATGTGTATTTGGAGGACGCACGCTCTACATTTTCAGTCAAATAGTTATTTGAAAAGTGAACCTTAAAGTGTTAATTTTGTATTAATTTAAAAATTAATGCATTATTTATTATAATTTTGTGAGGTAATATTTATACTTTATTTAAAATATTGTATCATAAAATAACATACAGTGTAAATATTTGATTTACCACATGTATCGGAGTGTGTGACTATAACTCACTAATTGAAAACAAATCTGATCAGGAACGTTATTTGGATATTAACAATGTAATGATGACATGACTTACAGACTTCATGAAAAACTATATTAGTCTATGTATATTTAATGAAGTATGCTATATTTTTCTTAGTATGAAAATCTCTTTATGGATGGACTATAAATCAAAAGCTAAGTTAGAGTCCTGAAATACAACAGCCATATGTTGCCATGGTACTGTAAGTCAAGATAAATGTTAAAGATAATAATGGATATGCATAATAAGGTGTAGCAAAACTGAACTAAGAAGCTAATAGATTATTGAATCCCCCATGATTTTTACCACTTTTTCAACACTATTTTAAAATAGCACAGCTTGGTTGTAGTATAAATTTTGCTTCTGATATCCAGTAATTCTTATTTTAGGACTGTGATTAATGCTGCATACATGGAGAGAGCTAATGAATTTCTAATAGTGTAATTTTTGTCCATGTCAGTTAATCATATGCTCAGATTTTTTTTTTTTCTTTTTTTTCTTTAAGGTGCAGTTAGTTAAGAATATTGTACTAATCTCAGACACACAATATCCCACTGATGATATTTCTCTAATTTGTCCAATTGTGTATGATATGTGCAGTTTCATGTCATTAAAGTATAAATTCTGTCTTGTCCCATGTATGGTAGCAAAGCCTAGTTTTGATCAGCAAGTTCCATTTTTCTAGTCTTTTATCTAAGATAAATCTTTTATGTATGTTTTTTGTATTTCTGTTTTTGGCATTTGATCTATGCTAATATCTGCTTATCATTTAAAGAGGGTAAAATGCTCTCTAATTAGGTGGTTGGTAAAATTTTGGTACTTTGGCTTTCTGTGTTGTTGTTAGCCATGCATAAAATGCTTTCCTATTGATCAGTGTAGAATAGCCAGGGTTTAAACAGCTGACATCTGCTTACTTTAAAAAAAGAAAAAGAAAACAGAATAACAAACCGTTTCAGCCTAATCTACCTCAAATGTGTGCATGTAAATGGGGGTCCATCTATTGACCTGCATTCTTTTCAGTTGTGGATTGGTCCACACAGTTTATGAAACCAGGAGGGCTGATTTGAAATGCAGATGTCGAGACAGTGAACTACACCCTCCCCTTTTTCCTTTGCTGTATCTGTCAGGGTGAAAAATGGGTTGCACAAGGGTCAGTCACCCATACTCACTTAATTACTTTCCTTGGACCTACAGAACTGTCACAAGCTGTGGTGGATGCAGGAGCTGTTCCTCTTTTAGTGCTCTGTATCCAGGAGCCAGAAATTGCTTTGAAAAGGATCGCTGCTTCAACTCTCAGTGATATTTCAAAGCATTCTCCAGAGTTAGCACAGACAGTAGTGGATGCAGGAGCTATCGCTCACTTAGCTCAGATGATCCTGAACCCTGATGCTAAACTGAAGGTACATTTTAATTTTTTTTTTTTTTAAATCTCCATTATACCAGTCATTGCTTGATATTGAATCAAAGAGGCTGATATGCATATTTGTTTAGGAAGCTCTTGTTTTGGGTGTTATCAAAATGTAATATAGTTAGTTAGTGACAAAGAGTTCTGAGCATATTCACAGATTTAGCTACTGGATAAAAATTGCTGCCCTGTGAGGAACAGCTAAACTAATCTTTAAAGTGAATAGTTTGCATTTCTTTTAAAATTATATAGTATATGAAGATTGCAACAGATATTCTTAATAGATAAAATTTGCACAATTCAGTTACAAAAAAGGTTTTTCATACTTAAGATTGTACTCTAAACCAGTTAATATTAAATGTATTATTGTATTTTACAATGTACTATGTGTTGTGAATAGCTGATGTCAAAGGTTTAATCACTAGAGTTTAATTGACAAAAGAATTATTTCTTAATATAATTTTTCTGTCTTACTCTAACAGAAACAGAAGACAACATAAAAATACCACTTCAAATAGATAAAATTTCTTTAATATAAGGTTTGACAGACCAGACTTATGCAAATAAAGATACTTTCTATAGATTTCACTGAATTTTAAATTACAATTTTAAATATATATATTTTTTCCTTTTTAATATGTAGCAAGCTTGAATGAGATAAAACAAAGGAGAAACTTTTATTCAGGAACCAGTGAATGTTCTGTGCCATTATATTCGTGCATGAATTGACTCAGTGAATAGTAAAACAGCTGTAATTGTTTTCCCTATCCTGCTTTGTTTTCCTTGATGCAATAGATTTTTGTGTGCAGGAGGAGTGTGTGTTGTAGGATGTTTGTATACTATTGATTTTATAATGATTTTTATTTACTAGCGTCAGGTGCTGTCAGCTCTAAGCCAAATAGCAAAGCATTCAGTGGATCTTGCAGAGTTGGTGGTTGAAGCAGAAATTTTCCCAGTTGTGCTCACATGCCTGAAGGACTCAGATGAATATGTCAAGAAAAATGGTGCAACTTTAATTAGAGAGATAGCAAAGCATACGCCTGAGGTAAAACCTTGAAAATGCAAATACAAGGGCATATCATTAGATTTTACACTTTAAATAAAATACAGGATTATTCTGTCATTTGCTTTTTGAAAGGGAGGGCAAATAGCTTTTTGGCATATTCATTGGAAAAATATGGAAATGCTGATATTATGAGATGTGTATTGAATATGAATTAGGTTAGTAAACTGGGATTCATATAATGTATATCTAGCTATTTCATTCCATAAGATATCTGTGCAGAGAGGGAGTTTTAGGCTGACAGTATTGTCAGTCCTAGATATTAAAAATATCATGAGAAAAGCCTCACAGAAGTCACAATGCCAGCTAATAAATGTCAAGATCATCCTATAACAATAATAGATGCTGTGTGTCTTCTTTAAAAGTCTTCTGGGGTGCTGGGATCACATTTTAATTATTTTTTCAATGACAATGAAGGTCAAAAGTTCTCTTAGTTACTATTAAACTGATGGTAGTTTCTTTTATTAGCTTGAGTTTGTAATTTGAGTCTCAGTATTTTGCCAATAATTGATACAGGAAGGTGGAGATGTTTGGCAAAGTTAATGGAATTATTTGTTTTTCTTATTTGTTTTGTAACTATGTTAATCTGTCAGACCACAGAGATAATTAAAAGACTCTAAATATTACTCTGGAATGAAATACAAGCAATGTATTTGTGGAACATGTTAATACTGAGTGCAGCCACTTCAAAATCACGATACTAGCTTAACAATTCAGAAGCGTTTAAACATGAATATTGTGCTGTTTCTTCAGCCTGCTAGTCTTTAAGTTGCTGATGATTAAAGAGTGCAGTCTTGTCACATTTTCCACTTTCTCTCTGTACCTTAAAAGCAATGCAACTTCACTTTCTCAAAGAAATGAAGAAACTATCATTATCAAAGCAGGGCACTGGAGCTGGGAGCCAGAGGCCAAATTCACAAGACTACAGATAAAGTCAGAAGAGCCACTAGCACAGGATCCTCGATGAAAGGGGAACTGGCCTTTCGAGCAGCTCTCCAAAGGAGCTGTAGGAAGTGTCTTGATGACTCCCAGTGGGAAGTCAATCCAAGTTTGACTTTAGAGTGACAGTGATCTCTTTGCATTTCTGACCAACTCTATTCAAGCCACACATGTTGCAACAGAGACAGATTGGCAAACAGTATTTCTAGAGGAGGTGGCTGTGTCAGTCATGTGAGCTTTGTGGCTTTTGCATCCCAGCTCTCTATCTGCCCATACAGTAAAATTCATGTGTAGGTTAGGATCTGGGGGACTTGCAGCTGGGCCCGAGGGTCACAGCATCAAGGAACTCTGGGTACACGGCTGTGCTTGTGTGACTTGACTGTCACTGGCTGGAGTTCACAATCACATGAACAGTTTTTCCTAAGTAATAACTTCAGATTTAGTGTAGCTGTTTCATAAAAAAAACCAACCCAACAAACCCTTTTAAAGGCCCTAAGGCAACAGTGGATTTCATGTTTACATAGATCAACTGGATTGGAAATCCACATGCCTCAGTTTTGTTCATTTGATTTTGACTTTTAAGAATGTGTTTCTTTTGCTTTGGAATCTTTGGGAAAAATGTGATGTACCTAACAAGATAGAAGAAAATAGTCATAGTATGAAATTATTTTAAATTCTGTTCATTGTTGATATCACACATACACTACTGCTGTCCCTCAAGTGATGTGAGAGGTGATACCTTTTGGTAAGAAACATGTTGTATAGCTTGATACAGATAGCAAGCATCGTAAAATTGAGGATGATTATAATTTATAAGCAAGACTATATGATTTGGCATTCTGGAGCAAACTCCATTGCTCACCTGGTGTGTTCCCTGGACACCTCCCTCAAAATACCCTAACATGGCAGAATAGTGTAGTACAAGGCGGTTTTGTGCATCCATGACAGTTGTCTTTGGCTTCATGCCTCAGTAGGGGGATCCACAAAGGCTTTTATGTTTCAGAGATTATCTAGAATGCAGGTGAGAGAGGGAGTGGGCCTTCCTTCTGTCCCTGCACAGAACATATGATGTTGGCTTGGGGGCACTAGTGGGCACTAGTATGAAAGAATATCTGTCTCAGTAGGTGTGTCTTCAAGAGCATTCATGTATTAGGCTGTCATTTGCATGATTCTTTGGTGTATACTGGAGTTGAGAATATGTCATTCGACACTATAACAGCATCAACAATTCAGAGTCCGAATTTCCTTACAGTAAAGTCAATCAAAAACAGAGTAGCAGAACACCTTAGTTCCCGAGATCTTGATGCTGCACTTGGTGCCCACCAGTCTGTACGATACATCACTCTTATTCCAGCTTTATTTGGTAAATCAGGAGCAATACATTTAAAGACTTTTCTAATGTAGTGCTTTATGTCTGTTGATACTTCATGGTATCTAATTTCTTCCGTTTATCTTTTCAGCTTTCACAGCTTATAGTAAATGAAGGTGGAGTTGCTGCTGTGATTGATTGTATTGGCAGCTGCAGAGGGACTGTCAGACTGCCTGGCATCATGATGCTTGGTTATGTAGCAGCTCATTCAGAGAACCTGTCAATGGCAGTGATAGTCTCCAAGGTTAGCTTTCACTTTGTTGTCTTCCTATAATTCTTCAGTGGTATTCTGAGAAAGAGATACAAATTAACATGGGCAGAGAATGTATTTTGTGACAGAATTGTATGCTTGCTGTTCACAAATGAAGTTTCTCCTAATATTGCTGCTTGCTGTGGCTGAAATTATGTGGTAACCTGATCAAAGTGTGTCTTTATGAAGTTGAGCCTTTTATAAAATGTCCTGGATTAGTTTGTGAACATCCATTTGTATTACAGTACATGATTTTTCCTGTGTTGCAGTTGCACGGGTACAGAAAATAAGCCAGTATAATTCTATGGTCTGTTTTCTCTTAAAATGAATATTTGTGGCTACATCAAAACCCTTTTTGAAACAAGAATGCTTAATGGCATGTTCTTCATTGCACTAGCATGGCTCTGCTAGTACCGCTAGAGTAGTCTTGCAACAACAATATTCAGACTTGAAAAGACCTCTCTTTCTAAGGTAGTATGGTTTGATTCAGTCAACAAGTGACGTTTCAAATGAGATAAGCTATACATTTTCAGGTTTAAATAAATTCTGCTGGGCAATGATATAGAAGGGAGAGAATTTGCAATATTCACAATAGGTGTAATTAGTGCCTGACATAATATTCTGATGTGAATAATGCAAACTAATGACAGGAAGAAGTAATTTCACTGAGCATTGTTGGCCTGTTTTCATATTATGTCAGTAATTTAAAATATAGTATATGAGTGGAAATAACAAAACAATAAAAACAGGAACAGAAATGTCTTCTAGTACGTTGAAAAATGGAAATTGCTACAACATAACATCAATAAGTATGCATGAAGGTAGGGGTGATCAAATGCAGAAGAGCATTTTTTGGAAACTAAAGAAATAGCTACTTTTCCCTGGCCTTCTCTGAGGCCCTTCTTCTCTGGATGCGTCTCCATCTCTCCACTTTCAGGGATGTCTAGAGCAAATATGCTCCTGATGTTGAGTGCTTGATGTTAAGTGGGATGAATCCAGGATTAAGTTCATGAGGAAGCACCCAAGTGATACACTTTTGGAGAGTAATAATGGTTGTTAACCATAACTGACTGGGAGCACAGTGAGAGATTTTGTAGGCATCTGTGCAAACTCTCATGAAATTAAATATTTAAATGAATGATCCACAAAAGAAACCGAAATAAACCCAAAACCCGTTTTACAAAAAAAAATAGCTTTAGGGGAAACTAAGCTTGCAAAATGGTACATAGTGCTGAGGACATGGCTTGGTAAACTGGAACCATTTGAAAGAAACATACTGTGGCAAAACCCCATGCAGTTACATATCTACAGTGTTGTGATGTAAAGTGATAGCTCCACTCCACGGTACTGTATCCTGGAAAGGATGAATTTTGAAAAATGATTTTGGGGGTCATACTGAACAAATACTTCATTGTGGTCTTCTGCTGCAGTGCAGCCACAAAAAACCTCAAACAGTTCAGTCCTTTGCGTTGTTAAAGAGTGGAAGATGAAGCATTATTGGAAAAGAGAAGTTAATCAGTCTGTAGTACCTGTGCATATAATTCTGTTGTTGGTATTTGAAAAGGATGTTGAAAAATCAAACAAAGAGTGCGCAGAAAAGACTAAAAGATGATCCATGGGATGGAGAAGAATGTTTTCTAGTTAGATGTTTAGTAGCCTTGCCTTATCTAAAGTAGCATGAAATGATTCCTATTGAAGAATTCTGGCTAAAATACCAGTGACTAAGTAGCTCCATAATCCTGTGGAGAAAGGATAAAGACTGACCCTGAACCAGAAGAACTTCAGTAACAGCTGGCTGTGAATGAGATATTCTCCATCTCTTGATGTCTTCAAATTAAGAATTGAAACCTTTCTGGAAGTGATTGGATGAGTCAGACATGAACTACTGGACTTAAGAGGAGGTTGATAAATTGAAATTTAGTGCTCTGCCTTAAAAAAACTCCAAAAGACTCAATGATTGAGCCCTTCGTGTCTTAAACTGCTTTCATAGATTCATAACCACTCAAATTCTTCTATTTTCAGCCTGACAAAACTGAAGCCTTTACTCTTAGTACAGCCTGAATTGTCATGTGTTCCTTTTATCCCTTAAATTTGTGTGTTAGCTCAAACTGCCTTCTGACTTAGAACATTGAATATGTTCCTATCTTTCTTTAACTAGATTTAAGATTTATTCAAAATTCTTGCTAGTCATGATGTTGCAAAAATATGACACCACTAACGTGTCCTCTTTAGCTTATTTTAGAAGAATGTAAATAGAGAAACATTTTCTAACAATTTGTATCAGTTTCAAGTTGTCCTTCCCTGGTGTGGATTTGTAGAGGTTGTGCTTTTCATTAATGCTACAGGGAGTACCACGACTGTGTGCCTGCTTGCTGGAAGAACATGAAGATCATATTAAGGCAGCAGCTGCTTGGGCTTTGGAACAGGTTGGAAAACATACTCCTGAGCATGCAAATGCTGTTGCAGTAACAAATGTGCTATCCAAGCTGCTTGCTATGTATATGGACACACGCAGTTCAGAAGATCTTCAAATGAAAGCAAGTATATTTGTTGTATCTTCAGTATGAGTATTACTGTAATCAACAGATATAAATGCTTAAAAACTACTGAATGGTATATGCTTTTATTGATGTTCATGGAGTCACAGATTTACTGGGTGTAGGGTGTCTGAAGGCTGTGTGTCATTTATTAGGACTGGTTGGTCCTAATGGGTGTGCATATGGTGCACACCAAATGATATGGTACAGCCATAGCAGTCTGGTCCCTCATTTTCTTCCCAGTTTAGATCAGAGTTGCATATGCCCATAAATGCTATAATTTCTAGTGAGTGACTAATTTCTAATTATCTACTTTTTTTTTTTTTTTTTTTTTAAATGTATAAGCTATTGTACAAAATATTCTAGTCCTTGTAATAGATTTGCTTACATTTTTATTATTCTAATAAAACTGTAACAAATACTCAAAGCTCTGGTCTTGAAAACATGCAGCTGCCCATGCTTAGGGCTGCCTTTGTGTGAAAGCTAGTAGAGTAGCAGTTTGGTAAAGTGTATTTTTGAGCTACAGTAAGTGAACCAACTGAAGCGTATAGTATGACAGGATATGGTCTCCCATGTTGCACTATGGTTCTGTACATTCCACTGAAGTATAATGTTCCAGATCTGTAAAATGACTTTTGTATAGCCATTTTCAGTGATCACCAAAATGTCAAGGCAAAATTACAGTCCTACCCATTACTGCTTGTAGCAGTCAACATTAGGTTTGTTTTCAGAAACTAAGCACTGATGTACAACTGTTCCACTCTCTCTTTCCCTCCCTGCCTGGATGGTAGTGCACTTTGCTATCCCAGACCAGCAGGCTCTCCTAGTAAGCCACTTCTAAAATACAATCTTTTAAAATGTGTTTTGATTTAGCTTTCTTATTGTATTACAGTACTTCAATTTACTTAAAGAGTCTACTCCTGGTCCATTGTAGTCAAAGGAAAATTGCTATTACTTTGACCGTAGATAACATAATAAGAATAGGATGCACTACAGGTTTTGAGGTTTAATAAATCTAAGTAGCAATTTCATTCTTCATTAAGTGACCTGATAGATACCATATTTTTTATTCAGAAAATACTCTTTGAGAATTCTGATCAATTTGCTTTTTTGTTCAGACTTCAGTGATATATAACATGAATTTTTGTTGTTTTCATTGATGTTTTACTAGAGAAATTTTATTTTGCATTTCAATAGACTAAAAGAGCCTTAAAGAACATCCTTCAGAAATGCACGTATCTTCCAGCACTTGAACCATTGCTGCATGATGCCCCTCTCAATATTATGAAACATGTTGTTGGGCAGTTTAGTAAGGTAAGAAAAGTGTCTGTGTGATGAGTAATATGTTAATTGTTTTCCATTTAGCAAGGAAGCTATCTTTCCAAAGATGAAGCCTCTCTAAAGGTCTCAGTTGTTTTCTCAGGATCCTCAAGCATCCCCTGCAGAAGCAGTTTGGAGCATCCTGTTCTTTTGTCTGATAAAACTGGACACTGTTTTGTCTGGGACCTGCCTAATCCTAAAACTGGGAAAATAGCTGCTTATAAGCAAGGTGTTTTTTTCTTCCTTGCTGCTTGAGATTAAGTGCAATATTAACTCATGCAAGTATTTTCACTGAGCCAATGTATCACATACATCCCGGTCACAACTGTTTTAGGTAAAGTACAAGCTGTCTGTACAGGAGTGTCTTAAGTCAGTTATTTTTAAAATAATCTAGAGCATAAAGATTTCACCACTTTTATCCTCATAGATTTTCAGTCTCAATTATGTATGTGTAAAAATCCCAAATCTTTCCTCATCCCTCACAAGATTTGAAACTGTTGTTAATTACATTGTTGATTTGAGTGCAGCATGTAAAAAGTGATACAATTTAATAATAATATTTCATATTATTTAGGTAATTGCTGACTAATCAGGAGACTTCCAGTGTCTGCAATGTTTACCAGCTGTTTGGAATCCTGCTCAACTATAGACTTTTGTGCAGCATTCTGCAGTGTAATCTGTTAGCAGGGGGTACCAGGCTGTCTTGGTGAGATGTCTTTTCTGGAAATGGCCAAGTAAAACACTCTTGATACTCAGTTCTGATTATCACAGATCTGGAAGCACTGCTGTTTGTAGTGCAGATTCCTGATTACATTACCACACTTGGATTTGTCCTGTCATCTTACTAAGGATTGGAGATTTGCACAGAATCCAGTGCTTTTTGCTTCTGTGTGCTGACTGGAGCTATTAATAAGCTGAGTGCATAGTAATTGGGTACCCAGTGTATAGATTTGAATGTTGTTTGCTGTTGAAGTGGTTTTGTACCCTTCATATCAGCTGATGTTTTGTTTTGTTTTGTTTCTTCTTCTGCTACATTGGATTAAACAAGCTATACTTGTCTGGCATGTGCTTTTCTGAAGTGTACATTTAAAATTAAGTTCTCTGCAGTAAAAGCATTTTTCTCTCCGTACCGTAGCTTGGGAATTTCCTATTCTTAGAGCTGTGGTGTATTATTTCTCTGTGCTTATTTATAGCACAGTAAAGCCTTATTTCCGAGCTGTGCTTCAGAGTGGGATGCTATCTGTTCTTGGTGCTGGCCTGTGTCATTTTAGCATTATAGTTTTTAGAGTCTGTGCAATTCTGTGCTGTCTCAGTTTGGACTGGGGGAAGGGACTGTGTCTCAGAGGTGCTGTCTGTCTTCAGGGCCTCTTCCAAGAGAGTTTTCTGCTGTCTTATCCAGCCTGGGAGTCACAGTGTGGAGGAGGAAGGCAAAGAAAGGGCTATATCCTTTCTCCTTGCTAGTTCCTCCTAGGCAGTTCTTGTTGTGGGAGACACATGGAAATAACCATCTTTTCAGTTCCCACAGTGAAATGATCACAGTTGTTCTTGACACTTCTACAGAGCATATAATAGGGAAAAGTCTCAACACTCCCCTGGTTTTTCTTCACCTGTCTGTAGATTTTGTATAGGGACCAGAGAAATGAAGGTTCTTTGCCTATATGCATGGCTGAAATCTTCTTTTCCTTCATGATTTTAGGCAATCCCTTCCTCCTTTGAGGCTCTTGTTTTACACTGAGATACAGTCAGATTTATGGCTTGATTTGTCTGACCAGTGTGAAGGCTTACAAAATGCTTTTGCCCCCACAGTATGTAGCTCTCAGAGTTGGTTTTAAGCCCATCTGGTTTTGTTGTAGATGCAGCTGACATCTTACATGATCTCTCTCCCCCCACCGCCCTTTTTAAAAAATATTATTGCAGCCCTGTGGGCCTATGGACTACATGCTGTCATTCTCCCTTGCCTGGCCCAGCCCCCATCTCTCTCCCTCCCTCCCTCCCTCCCTCCCTCTCGTCCTCTGGACAGAGCTGCATATTGGCATCACTCAGGAAGCACAGAATGTATTGTCTGATCATCTCTGCTTCTCATCCCCTTTGGCTGCAGAAACTTCACATTTTTGCTTTGTGTGTGTGTGTGTGTTTGTAAAAGGCTTCCATGGCTACACAGTGTGTTGTAGGATTTTAATATCTAGGAATTTAATAGTAGCATGTAATGCTTCAAGGCTGCATTGTTCACTTGCAATAATTCTCAGTATTGTTTTCATGCACTAATCTATACTAGATCCACTAATCTATACTAGATCATTATAATGATATAAAATTCTGATCTACAATTAAACTGTGGGAATTGACATAAAAGACCTGAATAACTTGGTTTAAGTGGAACAGATGCTGTTGTTATTCCATGTTAGTGTTCTGTTTTTATTATCTATTTAATCGCCACAGTCTTATTCTCTCCATAAGAATGATTCAAGAAATATTATTTACGTAAAGATAAATAGTCAATTCATTATTTTTATATATGTTATGTATTAAAGTACATGTTAAATTATGTTATAACCATAAAGGGCTCATTTATGATTTTTTTCCTGTACAGCTGGGTGTTAAAATGCAGTAGTCATTACGGATGTTGTACCTCTGATGTTCCATTTTATCTGTCCACTGAATTAAAACCAGATAAGCCATATTTGAGCCTAGTAGCATAGAGATTCCTTTAAAAGAAAATATTACTTTTTTTTTTAAATGTACTTTTCCATGTGTAGGTGTTACCACATGACAGTAAAGCACGTCGTCTCTTTGTAACAAGTGGTGGACTTAAAAAGATTCAAGAAATAGAGGCAGAACCTGGATCAGTTCTTCAGGAATGTATCAACATTATTAAAAACTGCTATCCAGAGGAAATAGTAAGGTAGGGAAAAAGAAAAAAAAAATACTTAAAATATTGCTAGATATTTTTCACAGGAGCGACACAAGGCAAGTATTTAAAATACTAATTTAACTTCTAAATGAATTTTGTTTTTAATAAAACAGCATTTGGTTAACATTTGGTTAACTGCCCCAGTGGTAGCACAATCACTAGAAACATACTTTTGAACACTTTCTCTTTTCTGATTGTTTTTTGAATCAAATTTCTTTGTCTGTAAACAAAACCCAAATAATCAGTCTCTTGCAGAAAACTGGGGAGAAAGTCAGTCCTGGACTACTCAGACTCTGAGGCTTCAGCACAACCACTCACATATTAACAAATGTCCATGGGAAGTTTAGTTTATCTTGGTAACTTAATTATGGGTTACTTGGGCTCCAAAATACAGGTATTGGTGAATCTTTGGTTCCATCATTGACTTCCCTAAGAGCCTGTCTGAACTAGCGTGCTCAGAGGCTGCTGTGAAACTTCCTGTGATGCATAGAGGGGTCCAGAGGCTCTCCTGCACAGTTGCTCTGCCCACAGCTGCCTTTCCTCCCCCAACCTCATCATGAGGCTTAAGTGTTATATAAAAGGACCATACACCAGCTGTCTGCACCAAGTTGAACTTTGCCCTTAATGAATACAGAAACACTATTAAATAGCTTACAGTCAAAATGTCACCATCCTAAATTGTAATAATGAGAGAAATGCCCTCCTAGATTCTAGATATCCATTTACCAGTCTTTCACTCCATCAACACATCAAAAGGATGTTGTACTCGTGCACTCCCTCTACAGGCTCTGAAAATCTGCATCATCAATTTTAATTACAGCAACAGAGTTCTTCAGCTAATAGTAGCTACAAACTACGTTGCACAAAATGAAGCCCTGTTTGTCTCCACAAGGAAAAGCCAGTGGCTGTCAAATGGGTAAAAGCAAAATAATAAAGAAACTTTATTCTGCAGCTAATACTTCAGAGGGAAAGAGGACATTTGCTTACGCTTTTCTGGATATAATTAATGTTTCTTTGTTAGAGCTATTTTTTTCCCTCTAAATGAAACAAGGTTACTCATGTAGACTGGGATGTAATAAAGAAAAGGGCCCCTTCAAGCATCTCCTGCTTGCCTTTTTGTGCTGCTGCCTGATGTTGGTTGTGCTGCCTGAGGCACAGCTCCTATAATAGACTCCAGCTCTGGGTTTGTCCTGGAGACCTGTTATTTTAGGCTGTTTGCAGACTGAATATAATAATGCATTGAAAATTTAGCTTTACAATCAGAGAACTAATGTGAGCTTTAAAAAGAGTTACATTATGCAGAAACTATCCAGAAAATTAAAATCAAGATGGTAAATAGATCTTCCTTCAGTGTGAAAACATTGGGGATTTCGACTTGAATACATTTTAGGCGCGCATTATATGGAAGTGTGTGTTCTCCTCTCTTTCTAGTTAAAGCTTACAGGGCTCAGAGATGACAATTTATGCCTGCAAAACTAGAAATGTACCGAGATGTATGTTTATAGAATAACACAGTAATAAATTTCAGATACTCTTAACCTGGAAAACAAGAACTAAATGCAGCTTTGGTGATGCTTGCATATTGGAAGCATGTAGTTGGTCCATTGTGGAAAACCAGCTGAATGACAGCAGGACAATAATGGCACCATAGAGTCCTACTCTAATGAAAACCTATTGGATAATCTCTGTCCTTGAGTTGGCATTAGAGACAGAAGGTCATTGTGATAATTTTTTTGTTCCAGAATCAATGTCTCTTGCATTGATGTAGACTTCACATTAGCGTTGGGGTGTGTGCTTATGTTTGACAAACAGCAGTAGACTATTGTTGTCTGGCAGCCTATGGTTCTGTGTAAACTCATGTTTTTTTTATAAAAGGCCATAATTTCAAAAGAAGTTAACATCTACATTTCTCAGTAAAGACAATGCTTATGGCTGCTGAACCTAACTAAAAACTAACCACTTACCTACATGCCCTAAAAGAAGTTAAGCATATTTTTGAAAACCTGACTTCCAGGTATAAATGATAATGTAAGTTGAAAAGCAGGCTCTTAAAACATTGTAGGGGAATAACTGTAGAATTCTTTTACTGGTGTTTAATGCTAGGATTTTTTCCTGATCTATAGAAATATGAATAGTGTTTCATTACTTAGCACAGAACATGCCTTGTAGTCTAATGCACAAACAAAATGTTTCTCTTTCAGGTATTATTCCCCTGGATATTCTGAGATACTTCTGGAAAGGTTGGAAAATTACCATCCAGTTTTATAAACTTCAATTTTTATTAGAGCTGTATTACGCATTTATGGTTTATGACTGTAATACAAATACAGCTGTTGAAACTCTTGTTTGATTCTGAAATCTGCTTCTACTGTTTGAACTACCAAAAAAACTCAGCAATTCCAGCAAGCTATATTTTGCTCTTTGTAAATTTGTTTGTTGCTAAGTTTTTGGTCCTTTTTGTCTTTCTGTAACATTACTACCAGATATTAATGGAATTTCATGCAGGGGTGATGATTTATCACAGAAGCTTTTATTAGAATCAGTCATTTCCTTTTCCTTCCACAAGAAAGGTTTGTTATTATCTCATTCAAATTTCAGCCTTCTCAGTACTGCTACCATTTTCCCCTTTTGCCTTTGCATATTGTTTAGAGCTTCCCAAGCTTGATGGGGGGAAAAGCTGGCCCTTGTGCTTTTTCTGATTAAGGAATCCATTCTGCACTGAGATATCTCCTATTCCCACCTTTCAGAAAGTAAAGTGATGTAATTTTGCATCTCCAAACATGTTAGTAGCTGATAAATAAATAATCAGATCTGATGATGATAAAAGGGCTAAATTCTGCATGATATCATAGTGTGGTGGTCCTGGCATGGTAGATAACATCTTCTGCAGAAGTCCTTCTAATAAAGGCATTCACTGTGGAGGGAAGGAGCAATACTCTGGTATATGCATCATTGTTCCTCTTGGAAAGGACAGAGTGAACTTCTATAGGCACAAAGAGAAGGACCCTGGGAGGTTCAGCTCCATTTATGTCAGCAGCAAATCTGTGTGGCTCAGAAGAGAGCAGAATTGCTTGGCTGCAGGAACACTGTTAGCAAAGTTCTGAGCACATTCAGAGGAAACCTGAGGATACTTGAGTCCCACTGATTTGTGTGATGGGACTAAGGCTGCTCAGTACTTATTCTTCAAGAGCTAAAGATGCTGCAGAATTGAGTTGAAACACACTCGGAACTTAGTCTTGAAGTTGCAAATCACATTGACATGGAGCTTATTGGAGGTATGAACTCTTGCCTGTCTGTAGAACATCCTGGAAATATTTTTGCCGCCTTATGTAGAGTGAAAAGACTTTTACATTTTGCTTACTCCTCTGGTGTACTGTAGCAGTAGGGGAGCAGCATACAACCCTTTAGTATTCCCTAATATGTAACTGTCATTTACCATTTTTTGTTGTTCTAAACATTTTTCTTTCCCTTGTATGTATCAGGGTTGGTTGTGGGGGTTTTTTCCCTTTTTTTTTTTTCCTCCCCAAGAGTAATAAACAGTGTTTCTGGAATGGGATGTTGAAATATTGGCAGCCACAAGGAAATACAATATTTGAAAACCCCCGCAGGAGAGAAACTTGTCTACTTTCTTAAACATATTAACTGAATGAGTTTATAAAACAGGGATAGTCTATTACTCATAAAACAGGAGCAAAGACTTATTGCAGTTGGAAATGTTTTAGAGTGGCTTTTCTCTGCCAAATTCCAAATGACTGTTTTCTTTTATTCTTGTCAGCATGTTTTTCAACAGTTCACAAAACCATTGATGGGCTATCTTGTGTTAAGGTTTAATTCTACAGAGAGCTGTGGTCCCACTGTGAGGTACTCGATTCTCTCAGACTCTGCTCTTCAGGAGGAGCAGGGGATGCACAGTACCTTGCCGTATGGAGCCTAACTGAGATGGAAACTGTTGGTGTCATGAATGCTGGTGTCGAAACCACACCAGCTGGGTTCTTTCCTTAGCCCACATCAGAGTGAAAAGTCTTGGTACTGACTAGCTTCTACCAAATGCCTTTTCATTTTTGATGTTTATGTTCTGACATTATTAATGCTAGGATACTAGTAGAAAAACATTACATCTGTTAAAAAGATTGTTGTAATACTCAGTAACTTTGTCACATGCATATTTAAAAATCAAATCTTGTACAATCTCTAAAAGAAAACATAATGGAAGGGCTTCCAGACAGTCTTGAAGGATCTGAAGCCTGTATTTTCCCTAACAGAACAGAAATGACGCAGAGGGCTGAATGTAGTTGCAGTGCAGATGGGAGACAGGGTAGGCATGGAGCTGCATACCCATAGCTGCATCATGTGCTTGGGAGCACACCCACACCACACAATTCTAATCTATATGTTTTGTGCAGAGAGAGCAAAGAGGCTTCAGTCCCTTGACAAATGTGCTCCTGCTGTGTCACACTGTGCTACACTGTAAGGATTCCACAGGGTTAAATTTCAATGCCTAAACAATTTGTTCACAGTCTTTTCACAGTCTTTTTCTGATTCCTGACAAAGGAAATGATTGCACAAGGCAAACCTTCAAAGCGATCTGATTGTGCAGAGCACAGTCTAAATCAGACCTAGCATAAATACATCGTTACACCAGCTAGGCAGTTCTGTCCTAGGCCAGTGGCTTTTTGGCCTCTTGGCGCAGGACTCTCCTAGGCGATGCCACATCCCGTTAGGCAAAATCCTCTCCCCCATACTTGGAGACTCCCTCAGCTCTCCTTTGCTGGCAGGCTGCTTGCCTGCGTTGTATGTACGCCTTGTGGCTGGAGGCTTCCCTGGAGATATGCATCTGCACAAGGCATATCTAGCCCTTTACAGCAGAATTATCACTAACTTGTATTTTCGGCTTACATTACTAGGAAAGAGTTGTTTTCTGGTAGTGTTTCACAAGCTCTGATGTACAGCGCTTCTATTCCATCCTCTCGTTTGGCTTAAGTCATCATGTAAAACTATATTAATGTTTGTAATTGCTGCTCTGGCAGGCTTCAAGTGTGTATCATTTGTCTCAATTTCATAGAATAAAATGTAGAGTTGCATTTTAATTCATTGTGGTAATGCTTTTTTTCGTGCTAGTTTGTGACTGTGATGCTAGAGAAGATGAACAGGCTCATTTTGCAGCTTGAGCCTGACACCACCTTTGGATGTTTGTCTCAGCTTACCACTCAACAGTGCCTGCTTCTGAGCATAGGACATACAAGCATTTCAAGTAAGAGTCCCCCTCACAGAGATGGCTTATTAAGTCACACAAAGAAAATTAAGCCAGTGCTCTGGCAGAAATAAATGTAAGTGGAGACAGCCCTTAAATCATTTTGCCAGTTCCTTTGACTGCAGCATTGAAACTTTTCAACCCAAGTCTTTAAAGATCTTCTCTGAGGGCCTGAGCCATGATTTTTGTCTACATTACTACAGCTATTATTACATGTACAGATGTAAACCAGGGCCTTGAAAGAACATGTGGATGTGTAAAACTTTACCATATTTCGTTCAGTGGATGGATTAACTGGCCTACAAAAGCTCCATTCTTTATCTGAATGACTGGAAACCAAGAGGATCTGAAAAGGGGAAATTCAAGGAGTTCAACTCTTGTGCATATAATATGTTCTGCATTTCCAGAGGGATTTGCCAAGGGATTGCTTTGTCTCATCTGAAGTGATCAATCTGCTGGAGATCTGCATCTTAACAAACAAGCGAACAAAATGTTGAAGGAGCTGAATGGAACTGGTGAAGGAAGAAATGAATCTCATTTTGTGAAGTAAAGCGTAAAGTTACTGTAATTAGGAAGTGGATGGAGTGTGGGTAGATCCTCAGTGTTCTTGATTTGGTCTAAGGGGTTGTGAATTAGCTCTGCTAAAAGGGAGTTTTAGATGTGGAGGATGCTGTGGGATGGTCTTCAGCTTCTGATGTAAATTGGGGTTCTCAGATTCCTGGGCATGTAGGGGTGGATGACTATTGTCCCTTCAGGTGAGGAATCCGTGAAAGCATGCTTGCCTCAATATCTTCCTTAATGGCTGTGTGGTGTCCAGTATCTTGGTTGTTAGAGTTTTAGATCTCACTCTGTCACTGGGGTTGAAATGAAATATGGAGTAGCACTAGATTACAAAGCCAGTGGTTCCACTACTTGCACTGTCATAGGATTGCTTTTATGGTGCTGGATAATTATTACAAATCCCTGTGTATCATAATCTTCAGCTGTGAAGTATCTGTTATACTCCTTTGTTAACTTGCAGAAGTGCTGGGAAAATTAAATTCATATGAAAGGTCGATGCAGCAGAACTTAAGTTCTATATAACTAATTCCATATTTAGAAAGGAATATTGTTCAAGAACCTACAAAAATTTACCTAAGAAATCTTTGAGATGCTGATTTTTAGAATTTAAGTTGAACTAAAAGCCAGTGGATTTTGTGAGTTTCCTCATCTGACACAATTTGAAGGGATCTTGGTGAAAGAGGAAATTACAATGTCTCTCGTAACTATACTAAAACTATTTATGTCATTTTTGTATAATACTTAACTGTTAATATTGATGCTACTATACTGTATTCTGCAGTCAGCTCTATAATTTAGCTAGTGAAAATACTAATTACGTTATTACTGCTGTACTTTATTTCTAGATATTGCACAAAAGGTTGAATTAGAAAATCCATATAAGCAATACCGATCATGTTTTGATGATGAGAATGCCTTTTAAACCAGGAAATGGTGGTGTGCTGCCTTTCACAAGAAGTTACTCTTACTTGGGTTAAACGTATTTCTTAGTTGTTTGTGTTCCCCCTACCCAGAGGTCCGATCACAAGGCTCGCTGAGCGCTCAGCGAAGTGGTGAGGACCATCAGATCTACTGTCTGTAGCAGAAACTGGTTGTGTTCATGATCATGCATCAGCAAGCTGTGGAGAGGAACAATGTGAGTGTACTAATGTCATCATCTTAACAGATTTCCACAGAGATATTGAAGGCTTGCTTTTTCTTCCTAAAAATATGCTTGTTTCTACTAGTTCCTACCTCGAAATCGAGTTAAAGAATAGGTACCCAGATTAGCATTAGCTATTCTGTATTTTGTTCCTTTTAAAACAAAAATCAAATTTTGAGAGGAGGGGAAAGTGTGTTAATGTCTTTCTTTAAAACAAGGTTCTTGATTACTTTTTGTGTTAAAATCGGCAACAAAACTCTTTGTAATCTTCTGACAAGATCTGTGCCCTTTGCTCTCAAGGAAAGTTTTGTCTACACTGACACAGACTAGTGATATGTGTTATCCCTGTTGTCCTATTTATGATTAGGTCTGATGTCTTCTGTACATGTTCACCTTTCACTATTAGGTCAGTGTTAAAGCCATTATCAACCTATAAAGTTGGATTACTACCAAGATTCAGCCTTTGTTGCCCCACAGTGCTATAAATTACATTACAGTCTATGTTAAAAATTAATAATATGCAACATAGAGGTCTGATGGAATCATGTTAATGAGAACACTGAAACTTCATTGACTTGCAATATCATTAGAGCTCTGAGACAGGTTTATAGCCTTGCACGAAGTATATTTGTGTTGGTTTAGACACAGTATTTCTTTGGTCACACCCAGTCAAATGTTTCCTTACTACATTAAAATAAATGCTGGTTAGTTCAACGAGCTACAAAGATATATAGTGTAATTTCAGGTTCTAAGTCACAGAAAATAAGCCCCAACAATGGAAATCAGTAGAGGATCAAAAATGATGGATATACTAGAGTGAATATGAACAAAGAGGGAAGGGAGTTTACTGAGGTGGGCGAAGTTAATTTTTTATGACTCAAGCAATGTAAAAAATTTGGAAAGAACAGCTCCCATTTGTAGTCTGCTCTGATCTTTATGTAACCCCTCCCTGTAGACGTGTACGGACACACTTGCAAGCATGATCAACCAAATTGTAATCATAATGATTTCTGTCTTTGGCTTCACAAGACTTGCCTCTGTAAAACATCTTTAGTGGCTGGAGCAGTGCAGGTCATTGGCAGGTCCTCTGCTCACCAATGCCAGCTTTATGGTACTAATTCCCATTAAGGTCAGCAGCACCCACTTCATTTCCTTTGCAGTGAGAATCAAGTACTGGATCTGCATCACCTGTACTCCTTTGTTCTATGAACAGCTCTGCTTCTTGCTGGAAACAAAGCAGAAGTGATGAAATTACTTTCTTTTTTTCTTCCCCAACAGTGCTTCAAATGAAGGAATGGTAGCAACATCTTTCTAGAGCTTTTGGGGAATGGTTCATGCTCTGTGTTGGAGACTGAATCCCCAGCTGTACAGGACATGATGTAGAAAGGGAGATTAGAAGAATCAGTAACATATTGATGTTGCAGCTGTTATCTGTTTTCGGAAATGAATACTCAAGGAATCTTCAAGTTTTCCATCTCCTTTCATCTCCTTGCTTTAGCCATCTCCGAGTTTGGTCATGGAGCTTGTTGTCTTTCCCTCCTACTTTGGGGACAGGGGTTCGCATCAGTTGGTGACACAATAGCAGTGCTGCTCATGCCAGCTTAGCGTTGGCTCATGATTCCTACAGACATTTTCGTTTTATGGGAACAGAAATAAGGATAACTCCAGTGATTCTGTAAGCAGTTTAACAATATGAAACTTTCTTGCTTTCGGTCACTTCAGAGCAAATCCTATGTCGGCTTATCTGTGAAGACTGCAAGGGTTTGGACCACAACGGGGGGGGGGGAAATTTGGCAGTGGGAGGCTGGGCAGGGTTCAAGGAGAGCAGGACTTGTGCCTGTGCTGCTTGTGTGCCATCACAGGCGGAGGGGTGGAGCTGAAATCAGTCTGTCCTTAATTGCACGGGTTGAGACCCCACCGTGCCCTGGAAAAGACAGAGTGCAGCATATACCCATAGAGCTGAGAAGAATTCTAGACGCCTCCCCCTGCGTCCATCCCATGTCTGTTCAGCAGAAGTGCACCAGCCTTACCTGGCTGTGTCTGGCACAGGGAGCACTTCCTCCTCCACAGGATGTCCCAGGGCTGTTGTGCATTAGTGCTTTGAAGTCAAAAACTGCTGTGAGTGGTGCGTGTTATTACTGTTTATCAATGTGATCAATGTGTAGCTGACCTTAATTCATTTTCTTGTGGTAATTCCCTTGGTTGAAGTGGAGAAATTGAACTGTTTTGATGTCAGTGTTTTAAGAAGCTGCCATTTCAGAAACTATAGCAATGCCTGTCCGACAGCAAGGGTGTGAAACCTGGCTTTCTGAGGTGTGTGAATGTGTCTTTTTATATCAGACATGACCTACTAGTAACAAAATCTGTGAACATATTTGCCATTGACTCAAATTATCATGAGGTCATGAATCATTATTTTAGGGTTAACCCTCCCCCCTCCAAGCGTTTTTTAAAATCCTGATTTTGTGTTTATGCTAGTGTAGTTGTGCAATGGGAATGTTTGGTAAAATTACAGTTTAATTTACAGTAGAAGAATGCTTTAGCAGCTGTTTTATAGCAATTTAACTACTCTGACCTAAATGACTGTTCCTAAGAGATTAGAAACTAATTGAAAAGGTGAAAAAGTCCAGGACTGTCCTCTCGTTTTTTGTATTTTATGTATTTCTTTTTTAAAACATCTTTGAAACTGCTCTATAAACAATTTGAGTTCCTCTGCGTAATATAGATGAGAGAGGAAAGAATGCCAGTTTACTGGGACTTTTCTCTGACCACCTGAGAAAAATGAGGTTTTCATCCTCTTGAACGTCATCTGGAGTTATAATAAAATGTGCTCTCAGCTGGATTCCTTCTGTGTGAAAACAGACAGAGCTACATCATTGCACACCTAAAGGAAGGACACAGAACTACAAAAGCAATCTGAAATCTGGATTTTTTCCTGCTCCTCAGAGACCACAAGTAATTTTCTGTGATCTTAATGAAAATTATTTGAATCTTGAAGGAAGGATATATATCTCCCTTCCCGTCAACCTGAGCAGTCCAAAGGATCAGAGCTAGAGATCCTTTTATACACAGCAAAGTCACCTGTAAGGATCATAGTGTGAAAACCTCTCACAATAGCTATTGAAGGAACTGAAAAAACCCACAAAACTATAAGGTAGTTTGGGAAAATTCACCAGTAAGCTAATAAAACTTCAGCTGAATGTTCATTCCAATCTGTTGCAGATGAATGAAATTTGGCACTAGTGTGTTGGAATCCTGGGGTGACAGACACATGAAGAATACATAAAAGATGGATGTTAGTTAACTAGTGCTGCAGACAGGCTGTCCTACTTGTCTGGGGAGCTGGTCCTGCAAACCCTCAGCCAGGCAAAGCTTTTGATTTGAGGGTGACTGTGCTGAAGGAAGGTTCCTGGGCATATGGCAGTCAGATGACAGCAGCACAGCTTCTGGGATGTGTTCTGGACTGGTGGAATAGTTAGATGACAAAACTGCAACTTCACACAAGTGTGCTGTAATTTGAAGCCATTCTGCGGGGAAACTGTAGGCAGCAAGTACAATTTCTGAGCCTGATATAAATTCCATCCTGTTTAACTGCCATCAGTTCTACTGCTACAGATCAGCAAACCAAGTGAAAGAACAAAGCAACGGAGAGATTTGATCTTGCTGCATAATGCAATTGGAAAAGTCCTCATGAGAAAAGCATTTTCCATAGCCCCAAAAACACAGTACTGAGGTCTTCGCTGTCTTCTCTTGCCATATTGTTGTGCCCTGAGCAGGTAGCTGGTCACAGCATCACAGAATCATCTAGGTTGGTAAAGACCTTGAAGATCATTTTGTCCAACCATCAGCCTAACACCGACAGTCCTCAACTACACCATACCCCTGAGCACTATGTCAACCTGACTCTTAAACACCTCCAGGGATGGGGACTCCACCACTGCCCTGGGCAGCCCTTTCCAATGTGTGACAACCCATTCTGTAAAGAAATACTTCCTAATATCCAGTCTAAACCTCCCCTGACGCAACTTGAGGCCATTACCCCTTGTCCTATTGCATGTTACTTGGCTGAAGAGACTCATCCCCACCTCTCCACAACCTCCTTTCAGGTAGTTGTAGAGGGCGATGAGGTCTCCCCTCAGCCTCCTCTTCTCCAGACTAAACAACCCCAGTTCCCTCAGCCGCTCCTCACACAACTTGTGCTCCAGACCCTTCGCCAGCTTCATTGCCCTTCTTTGGACTTGTTCAAGTATTTCAATGTCCTTTTTGTAGTGAGTCCATTTGCTTCCTTCCCTTTCTCCTGCCGAATGAAACAGTGGTTCAGTCACTTTCTTCTGGATTTCTATAATCTCATTTATATTTTTGGTTTTTTTAAATTCATTTGCTTTAACTCAAATTCATTGATGCGTGTATCTCCTACATTACTTTATCTGTGAAAGAGATGCAGGAGTCTCTCCTTTAGCTCCTTCTGATGCTTTTCCAGACCTCAGATACTCCCTCTGTTCTTTGATTCCAGGTTGTGATGCACTTAAATAATTTGTCCTGTTTTTGTTTTTTTGGCTCATTACTTTTCACATCTCCTTCAGCCCTTCTAAATTACCAGTGCACATATTGCTTATTATAGTTCAAGCTCCTTTTGTTTGACTTTGCTTGTTCCAAGGCTAGTTACTGAGTCTTGGCAGAATTGTTACAGGATCTCATAAACAGCTGGTTTTTGCTGTGACAATAGGCTGATGGATGCCTCGAAAGTGAACACACAGGCCTGCATATTAAATGCTTACAGTGTCGTGACAAGCACAACTAATTTTTTTGAAATACTTTTAAAAAAATTAAGGTGGAGATTAAAAATAGGAAATAATTGAAACAAAACATTCCCAAACTGAGGAGCAGGCATGCTTGAGATGAGCCACACAGTATAAGTGATGTGGAAAATCTCAAAGAAGATCTCTTGCAGTGAAAGACTTCAAGAGGAGAGGAAAACACCGTGGTCCCCTTGATGTCCTGCACATAGGAAAGGTAGCACGTGGGTGCCTGCACAATTTCTGCTGAGTTGTATCCCAGTAAAGGGATCACAGAGAAAATGCAGCTCTACTTATCCAACAAGACAGGGTATTATTTTACAGAACTCATTTATTGCTTCAAGTAAACTGTTTTGTCAGACAACTAAATCATGATCACTCTGAGCATGTACTTTAATGACTGCTTTGTTTTAAAGCTGTGTGGAGTATGCTACTGCCTTCATCGTTCTCTCTTCTCTCTGCATCTTTCCTCCACTTTTCCATTACTTTTCCTCATTACTGTTCAATGCATGCTATAAGGTATGTCTGTCGGTGGATATTACTTTCACCGGCTTTTCTTTGCAGTGGTATGTCTATAAATGGCAGACAGCATCATTCCTAATTACATGTTGCCCCCAGATGCTCCATGGGTGATGCTGATGGATTGCTGTGTGGGTGGTGTTGAAGGGGCTGGGGGAGGGGGAGCTGGGTTGCAGCTCCTCTAAGTGGTAGCAGAGGTCTCTCTTCAGGCTGGGCTCATCAGTCCTCCCTCTCAGTAAAGTGAGCTCAGGAACCTCCGAGATGGTGCATCTGGGCATAGGAAAAGGGGACATAATGCAGGAAAAGCTTTGGGATACAACCCAAGCAAACAGGGAAGCAGGAGGAGCTGGGAGAGACAGAGAATTTACTTTTCACTGCAGAAACCACACAGCACAGAGGGCTGACAGACTACACAATCTGACAAATCTCTTTGCTTTCTTGATTTCAATTCCCCCTCAGCCCTTTATTCTGTGCTGAGCAGTGTCAGCGCTGCGAGGCAGCCCCTTATCGCAGCAGGCTGCAGCAGTTGGAGGGCGTCTGCCACGCCGGCTGCAGGGGCTCAGCTTCATTTCATTAATGGTATTTCTGACAGTGACCTTCTGCATGGATTAAGATATCCCTGTCATGGTTGAGGGCAGACTGTGCTTTGGAACTGAATCGGGCGATTTTTGGCTACCAGAAGTGTGGCTGTGGAGCTGGCAGGCTGAGCCACTGACTTCCACCAGTCGCCTGCTCCGAGGCTGGGTCTGTAGAGGATGTGAGTAGAGGAGAGGCAGGAACGAGCACCAGCAGACTCTGCCTTTAAAAGGGACAGGCCTTTCTGCAGCACAGGGATGGACATGTCTGCACTAGCACTGAAGAGGAGGAATGGAAAGCTGAGTGATCCTGGACTATGAATGGATGCTCTCCAAACCTGAGAAATCCAAGGAAAGGTGAGGAGGTGAAAGCAGGGATTTCCAGTCAAGTGTTTGTCATTTTTTCACAGACCTTTACTCTTCAAGGGCTGCTAGTAGAGAAGGAGGAAGTGAGAGAGTGCATGTGTGTGAAAGCGCATCTGCAAAGTCTCTCCTCTCTTTAACTGTCCTGTGGTCCTTGAAGGATTTTATATTTAGTGTGCCTAACAGGTCAGCCTGCCAGCAGGTCAGCTGCTAGAAAGACATGGAGGTACTGGCTTTGGGGATTGAAAGCAATTGGACTCCATGGTTTTTTACACCCCAAGCTTAATGCTAGTCTGGGAATTTGCCCCATCAGAGTGTGCACTGAAACTAGAAAATTTCTTAGGACGGTGTGCAGAAGCGCATTTAAGAACGTAAAACATTAACTGCTGCATGAGACCAAGGGTCCATTCAGCCCTGAGTCTGTCTCCAGTAGTGGCACGAGGCAGTGCTACCTACAGAGAGCAGGTGAGCCTGGTCACATCCTCTTTGTACTCCCCCAGTTCTAGAGTTAGTCACCTGCAAGAGCTTAGTGTCATGTACAAACTTGGGGATTTCACTGTATGCTCCCATCTTTGGGTGGGTACTCATTGAAAATATTGAGTAAAGCCAGTTCCACCATCAATCCCCCAGAAGGGAGACCTTTCTGATGCCTGTTCTCCATCCTGAAAAGTTTCTTTGATAACCTTTGATGTGGAACCTCATCAGAAGCTTTTTTCAAAATTGGACTGTTCTGTGACTGCTGGACCCGCTCTCCATCTGTGCTGATGCACTCTGAGGACTGCGGTGGGTTGGTGAGGCAGGGTTTCTCTTTGCAGAAGCCATGCTGTCCAGAGAAATGAGAGTAAATCTTTTTTTTTTTTAACTTCAAAACACACTTGCTCAACTTCTGAAGTGAGTACTTAAGTGCCAGTTATTCTTTCTTGTTCTTCCCTCCATAGGACAAGGCATTTTACATAGCTTCTCATATAATGGTCTGCAAAATACAAAGAAGATGTATAGAGGTTAGGTGATAACACAATTTCTGTCATAGGTCTCATACCTCCTATTGATATGTAATTGGTAATTGGAGGGATATTCCCTATGGTGTGACAAGAATTATCTGCACTGGCAGTTCACCGGAGTAAAGGAGGAGAGAGAAACTGTAACTCCACAATGAAATCATATCTATTAGGATTTAACAGAAGAAATGAGCACAGCACTGAAGAACATAGCTAAATACAGACCCTTTGGGGTAGAGAAACACCACAATGAAAAGGTTTTGCCCAACTGTTAAGCACAGGTATTTCTTGCATGACATCTGATGAACGACAAGTGCTGCTAAGGAGACTTTGAGAGGATCTAGCTTGGGATAGAGACTGGAAGGCAGCGAAGCCTTTTCTTGTGCCTGCTCACAGGCAATGCAGTTTTGCAGGTAGTGTTCTTTACTGATCACCACCAAGATGTGAAGAAAGGAAAATACAAAAAGGAAAAAAGAAATAGAAAACAGTAAATAAAAACACAGGAGGCAGCAGTAAAAGATGTCAAATTTTTCTCGGGCTCAAAGCGACTGCCAAGGAGCTTTGTTCTGGGAAGAGAAAGTACTGCAGCAGGACAGGAATGCTTGGCTTGGGAGGGCTGTCATATCTGTCATCATTATAAGCATGGACAGATGATGATGATTTCTCCATTCTGTTTCTGGTTTTTCTCAGTCTCCAGAGATGCTCATCCAGCTGTTTTCACCACAAAATTTATTCAGCTAATTTGTCCACTTTCCTTCTTGTATTCTTACAGCGCTTCTTACCTTCATCAAGCTGGTAGCATCCTCTCTGTACCCACTGCTACTTTCAGCCTTCCCTGTTCCTGGAGATGCTGACTACTTTCCAGTGCCCGGTGGTGTGTTAATGTCTTCCTCCTGCACTGCTTTTCACTTGTCTTTCCTGCACAATGCAGCATCTGACACCACACAAGGCAGGGGCAAGGTGGGGGCAGAAAAGCAGGCAGCAACCAGGGGGTCTTTAAGCAGGTCACTTCTCATAGATACAGGCTCCTTCTCCTCTTATGGCTCCCTCTCTGCACCCATCCCTCAGGTACTGACTCCATGTTTAATTTCTAGCCTGCAGCAGCAGTGTGTCTGAAACCAGGCAGATGACAGCACAGCTTGTTCAACTGCTGCTGTTGGATTTTGGAGACAATCAGGTTTCAGAAGGCTACTGCTGAAGGGAAAGAAGTTCTAGAAGCCAGTTATTCCCCAGAGCTTTTGGAGGAGATGTGTATGATCATCAATGCTTCCCAGTCTCGGTTTTTGGTAAGTGAGTTGAAGAAAGGTACTAAGGTACTCTAAGTATTTTTTGGGTTTTTTTCCCCAAATGATAGCTAGGATGTAGAGCAATTGTACCTAGTTATCTAGCTCTCCACATCCTGAGCTTGTCACAGCCTGTGTCTGAGGAGGACTGCTCCAAATGAGATTCATGTGCAGGCATTTGGTATAATTTGAAACAAACTGAAGTTCAGTGTCAGGGCATTTCTTCACATGCAGAGCCTTAAAATTATGATAGAAGTTGGAGAGCTGCACTGGGGAGCTGTACTGACAGTGTGCAACCCTTCTCACTGGAGCTGTTCCTACCTGCTCACTGCAGCCTGCAAAACAGTCACCCATGCAATCACGGTGCGGAGAAAATGCCGCTGTGATGGATGATGTCCAGGTGTGACCTTTCACCTGTTATGGCAGTCAAAAATCTTTGCGGGAAGAGTGCAGGGTGGAAGATTATGGGATACTTAAAAATACCCCACAATCAGGTGAAGGATTCTGTTGTTAAAAAAGTATTAACTATTTTTTAAATACACAACCGTCTGATAGGCCAGGCCACACCTAAAAGTGTGAATGACCAAGTCACAGTTGGCTGGAATGGTTCAGTCCAAAGGGCAGGCTGGTTTGCTGGTGAATGTAGAACATAGCTTCAGTAAGCTGCTACAACGGATGTGAGAAACTGAGCAACAATCTATTACCAAATGCATGGTGGAAACTTGACATTTCAGCAAAGTAATACAATTGTCTTTCCAGCAGCATGAGACTAATACACTCCTTTTCTGTGCTTGATGCAGCGTCATTCACATCTGAGCAAAATAAATGGGGAAGAAGATGATTTTGGTATCTATTCTTGGCATTTCTAATTTTAGCGCACTAAGGAGAAGGATTTTTTTTGGTGGGTTTTTCTGTTTTTGTTTTAAGAAAACGTAACAGAGCACGTGAGACTTAGAGTAAAATAATTGTGAAGGGCAGCTTTGCTGCTGTTTCTTTGATACTGACACTTCAATAGCTGCTGTACATCCCTTATGTTGTCTGGAATGAAAGCTAGCCATCAAACTCTGACACAGTGGTGTTATGAAATCTTTCCAGCTCCTCTGAACCTCCGAAGCAAACCAGGGTTTGTGTAGCTGAAATAAATATAGAGTGACCATGAATGAAAGCTTCTTAATTCAGCCCCATCAGTACAAAAGATTACTTCTCTATAATTTCTGTGCTGCATGCAAGAGGTTTTGAATCCGAATTTTGAATCAGTTTCCCTTTTGCAACACCTCCTTCTACTGTTGTGGTAGTTCGTAACGTACAGATCCACGTATCGAAGAAAAATGGTGAAGAAAGGGTTGTGCTTGTGATTTTTTTTTGCTTCCAGTCCTACCTTCTCTGAAATGCATGCAGACATATTGCTTTCCCCTATGATACAACTCCTATTATGTGCTTTGCACCTTTAAATGTGCGAAGCATCGTGCCTGCCTGGCAGGACCCTGTGATTCAAGATGGAAGAGAGACAGGCTTTGTTTTCTCTCTCATGGAGATTTTGCATTCGGTCTTCCTCTGCTGTTATATTTGCTTGTGGAGAGGGTTAGTAAACAATGCCATCCTCTTTCCCAGTTTCTTTATATTTTCTGTACACAAAGAGTAAATTGCACATTTTCCCTCTGCACAGGAAAATGCCAGGAAAGGAAAATGTATGAAACCCCAGCGCGGGAAGCAGCATCTCTGCTGCAGAGCCTTCTCTCAGCAGACAGGCAGGCTGAACACTCGCATTTGAAACTGCAAAACAAGGAAAATAAACTAGCAGGCACACATTCTTGAGTGCCTATAGACTATTCTGTTCTTCACCAACCTGCTTGCAGACAGTACAATAACGAAGGCTCACTGCTGCGTGGAGGCCACATACATACCACTGCATTTTGCAGATTAGGCATTTGCCATTGCTTTGTTGGATTGTTTCATTTTTCTACCTGGTTCGTCCATATTCTAGAGTAAATAGAAGCCTATGAAGGTCATTCTTCACCTGCGGTAGATTGCTGGTTAAATCGGTTCAGCAATGCTCTGATTTTGTAACTCGTTGCACACGAGCAAGCGCAGGAGCTGCAGCCAGCAGGGAGTGAGGCTTAGCTGCATCTGATCAGGTGGCTTTTCTGCGGGGGGATGAGTTTGGAGCCCCGAGTTTTTCAGAGGCAGATTTTCTTTTCCCTGCTCTCATAGGGCTGTCAGAAGCTGTATGGTGGTTCCTTTCTGAGAGGAGGTGAGCCTAAGGCAAGCCAAGTGAGTGAAGCCGCATTAGTATTTGGGTTTGTTTGTATGGTCAGAGGCTTACCCATGCTGTCAGTTCTGGTGAGTTTATGAAGAAGTTATGGCAATTTGTGGGGAGGCCTCCAGGCTTTTGGATGAGGTGTGGATGGACTGTGGTTGGAGCTGCATTCTTTTTTCCCCCCATAAAAGTGACCTCCTTCAGAAAAAAAACCCAGGACTTAATGTCAGAACAGTATTCTGCATTCATTAAATGGGGATGCAGCTGCCATGTGCATAGATGTGTGTGTACATGGAATTGCAGTGCTCGTACCAACATCCTCCCTCAAGAATCTTGTTGCAGGACAGTTATAAATAACTCTTTGACCACTATAATTGTTCTGCCAGTAAAAGCTGCCAGAGGAATACATTGACTCAGCACATGCCCCAGCAAGATCTTTTCCCAGGCAGCACTTCCCACTGTATAAACGTCCCCGCAAAGTTGTGTGGGTGCCTGGTGAGGCAGTGAGCCCTGTCTGGCTGCTGCTGTAAGCTGGCATAAGCCAGGGCTGTATCAAAATTAATGTTCACAAAATACACTGAAGATAAAAAGCACTGCTTAGGCATTAGTTAATATTTTTCAATACCTCCAGTTATATTTCTAACTACTGTTGCAAGAACTTTCTCTGCAGTGGTACTCCAGGTGTTTCTCCTGGGGAAACAGATGTTCTACTTTTGCCCCTCACACAGAGCCACACTGGTCTTTACTGGGCCAAGTAAGATGATCTTGTACATGTTCACTGACAAGTGGAACAAATTTGTCCCCCATGCTAATGTTCTTAATGTCTGCTGCTATGATAGTTTTTATGCCTCTTCTGCCTTCCACAGTCTTACAAAAAAGCCTCCCTGGCCCCGTACCAGGTAGGAGGTTACAGTCCAATTTTTTGCTACTGTTTCTGAAAGGATATTAATTCTTTTTGACAATTACATGGGAGATTCTTTTTCTTATTTTAACAGTTACCTTAAAAATAATAATTAGGAAATTGTCATTATTCTTTTCTCAAAGCAGGTTCTACATGGAATAAAGAACCTACAGATGTGATTTGTTTTTCATCATTTAGAGCACCAAAATGACTGTAAATGAATTCAAATATAATTCTCTTGTGAAAATAACACCTCTGTTATATACACCCTGTTTGCTATACTTCTCAGGGCCTGTTTCACCTGTGTAATTTGAAATTGTTCAGAAAAAAAGCCCTGCCTTTTTTGTTTGTGCAAATCTCAGTTCTACCTTTAATTCTGTCTCTGAAACTGCTTTTTCTACTGTTATTAATTCCTACGAGTAATTGTGAAAAGGCTTATATCTTCAGAATATCACTCTAACTTTCCAAGAAGCTATCTGTACATATACAGTGTGTTCCCTTAACTGCATGGCTCCAGTTAAACCAGTATAATTGCCTGGTAGATATGCAGGTATACTAGCAGGCTATTCCTACATTGCTGTATCTCCTTCCTGAATTGGTGATGGCATCACATATACTAGTGCATCAAAACTTTGTATGAATAAAATTGCATATGCATTAAATGTTTTACCAGTATAAGTACTTTAGTAAAATAAAATTATGCCCCTGCCTAACTATAATGAAAGAAAACGACAGTGTAGACAAAGACTCACTGGTTCAGTCTTTATTACAGTATGTTTTCAGCTGCAACAGAATTTAAATATCATGTTTTCCCTTTTGGGTTATTTTATGTTTTTTCCGTAATGTCATGGATTTATTATTTCTGAATGCAATGATGACATCAGTTACAATGGGAACATGTTTATCTTTGTCCTGTGTTTTGCAGAGACAAACCTCCAGAAGTCAAACAGTGAGCTTTCAAAAATGAGCTTATCTCTGAGGTTAAACAAGGTGTGGCAACCCTGACATGGGTCTCCCGCATCAAGAAAATGTTTTTCCAGCCCCTAAAAAGTGGTCCTCATTCTGTAATGTGAAGATAGTTTTATAGCTCTGTATTTACATATTTTTAGCACCGTCATATACTTTGTTTTCAATTGAGATGTTATATTTAGAAGTTTCTCAAAATGTGGAGCATGTGTTAAATTTCTTTTGCGTAATCCGTCAAGACTAATTTGATTTGAGACCAGTGCCATTTTTTTCCCCCATCTGTTTGGAAAAGTGCAGTTGTAGAGACATCAGTCATGTAACACTTTCTGTGAAACAGCTTTACTGACAGTTGGGAGTTGTCAGTAACCATGTGGATTTCAAGCTCTCAGTCTGGCTGTGATGAGAAAAACCCTCTGACACATAATTTCCACAGAGCCACAGAATTTAAGGCCGGAAAGACCCAGTGTGATCATCTAGCTGACCTCCCACCTAGCCAGCCCAGGGATAAGTCATGTTTCAATGCTAATAGCTGCAGAAAACACCAGCTTTTGGGACAAACGTATACTCAGTTTAATAGTGTTCGCTCACCAGTCACTGGTGATTTATTTCAATAGCTAACAACCATTATTTAGTTCATATATATGTTGTGTACATAACTGTGGCTTGTTTCCTGTTTAAACTGATCTAGCTTCAACTTTGAACCTTTGGGAAAGCTTTAAGAGATGCTCTTCCTCGTCTAAATATGCAGAGACCAAAGCCTGCGTTGGGTGTGGGTGAAACAGGCAGATGCCCCAGGCAGCAAATTGCTGGAAGCAGCAAAACAGATCTATGGGGGCAAAACCGCAGCCCTGCAGCCCATGCTTACAGACCTGCTTTGAACTTGGTCCCTCAGTGCTGGGGCAGAGGCTGGAACAGGGGCTCACAGGACTCAGTATGGTCTTGCAGGACTTGACATGGGCTTGCAGGGCTTGACAGGGGCTTGAAGGGCTTGCTGGCTCTACCTGTGTACAGGAGGCAGAGGAAGACACACGAAAGTGCTTGTAAAAGCTCTTTTGCTTTCAACTAGGAAGCAGCAAAACTCAGTTTTGCCCCTATGCTGCTGAGAAATATGGAATCATCTCTCTTCAAACCAGTGTGGAAATTGTCATTGTGTTCACCTTTGAAAGCTACCATACTGAAATGTTTTAGTCCTTGACCATAACATGTTTTGTACCCTCTAGGATTCTCTCATGTTCATTCGTATTCTGCTCAGGAGGTGGCCAGCAGAACAGCCCATGAAGGCCAGTGTCAGAGGTGACGTAACCTACTGCGTCAGACTTGGGTTTTTCTTTTATCCGCTTTGGTGTGCACCAATCTTTGTATATTAGCTCCTTTTGTCACAGCAATATGCTCTGCAAATTCAAATTAATTTACTGTGCTGTCCAAATCTTTTTCCCCAACCTCTGCTGATCAGCACAGCATCTCTGCTGCTGTAAATCTTTCATCCTTGTAAATGTCTAAGCTTGCTTTGGCTGCATTGGTTTCACTGTGCCCATGCAAATGATCAAGTTGACTCTTTGTGTTACAATCTTTCCTCCTTTTTATTTACTGTTTCCCTGATCTTGGAGTTTTTGAAAATACTACTCAGGAATCAGTGTACAGTTTCTTCTAGTGTGGTGCAAAAATATGAAATATGGCATACTCAGCTGCCTTTTTCTTGCAAATTGGAAATGAGTCCACTTAATCTTATTTATAATCATATTTTGCTATCATTTCATACACTTATTATTTCAATTAATTAATCACAGAATCAAGGCACCTCTGGAGTTCATCCAGTCCAAAACCTTGCTTGAAGTGGGGCTGTCACCAACAGCCATGGTCCAGCTAAATCTTGAAACATCTCCAGGAGCAGAAATTCCACAGCCTTCCTGGGCAACCTGTTTCAGGCTTACACTGCCCTCCTGGTGAACATGTCTTCTCATGTCCAGACTTCAGCTTGTGGCCACTGACCCCTCTTACAGCCTTTAGCACTAAGAAGACAAGTTTGGCTCTTGTCTGCATAACCACCCTTCAAAGCGCTGTGGGCAGCTGTTCCAGCAGCCCCTTAGCCTCCCCTTGATCAGACTAAATAAGTACAGCTTCTTCAGCCCCCCTCACATTGCTCCAGGCCTCTAATCATCTCAGTAACCTTTCACTGGACCCTTTCCAGTTTCTCCACATCCCTCTTGGACTGCTGGACCCAAAAACTGGGTGCAAAGCTGAACAGAGGGAAATAACTTCCCACAGTTTTCTGGCCACTGTACTGCTAATACAGCCCAGGATGTGATGTGCTCTGTTCAGATGACAGCACACTGGTGACTCACATTCAGCCTAGTGCCCTCTGTAGTCCCCACCTTCTTTTCAACAGGATGACTCTTCAGTGACGTGCTTCCCAGCCTGTTACGGACCATGTTTTCCTGTTGAACCTCATGAGGTGCCCATTGGCCCAGACCTCAAGTTTATCAAGGAGCCTCTGCATTGAAGCTTTGCCGTTTGTCAGTCCAGATGGTTTAAATCATCATCAAATCTGACTGCTTCGCCATCACGGTTGCTGATGAAGATACTGAACAATGTGGACCTCAGTACTGACCCCTTGGGTGCTCCTCTGGTTGCTGGTGACCTGCCAGACATGACCTGCCAGTTTTCAGCCAGTCTACAGCCTGTCTTTCTAGCCCACAGCCTCTGAACTTCCAAATGGTGATGTTACATGAGATGGTGTCAAAGCCTTACTAATGTCATGGTAGATTACACCCAGCACTTTCATCTTCTTCACTCATTCAGTGATTGCATCTTAGAAAACAGGCCGGTTGGTCAAGTTCAGTTTGCCATCAGTAAATCCATACTAACTGTTCCCAAATACCTTCTTGTCCTTTATGGCCTTGGAAATGGATCCCAAGAGGGGGACACTCGCTGATCTGTTAGTGAACAAGATGCTACTGATCAGCAAATAGTTCTCCAGTTTCCTTTCTCATCTTTTTAAAGATAGATGAAATGTTAGACTTTTTCCAGCCATCAGGGACTTCCCCAATCACCGCAGTTGTCACAGACAGTAGACAGCAGTCTCACAATCACATTGGCCACTTCTTTCAGGAAATGGGTGCTGTCCCTCACGTTCACCTCTTGCATGCTTCTTTTTTGCATCTGGTTTCACCAAGATCAGGTCTTCTGCTGAAATTCCATCTTCCTGTGTAACAGGACTGTTCTTCTCTGTCTCTCAGTAAGATCTCTTTAAAAATTGTTCAGATCTTCTGGGTACGTTTGCACTTCATGGTTGCATCCCAGGGCATTTTATTTAGCAACTCCCTGAGTAAACTGAAGCTTCTTCTTCTGAAATCCAGAGTCATAACTCTGTAGCTTACCTTCCCAGCCTTCTTCTAGATCCAGAATTCAATTATGGCAATGGAAGATAGGTCCAGGATGATACTGTGACCACATTTACCACTGGCAAGTTGAATGTAACTCCTGTCCGGCCCCTCCAGCATTCACGTGATGAAGTTATCACTAGCACAGTGTAAGAAGCTCCTGGATTGTGTGCTCAGGGCTGTGTTGCCCTTCCAGTAAATGCCTGGAAGTCTGAAATCCTTTGTAAGGATCAGGGCTGGTAAGAAGGACACTTCTGCCTGTTGTCTGTAGAAAGCCCTGCTCACGGGCTCCTCCTGGTCGGGTGTGCTGTGAGAGGCTGCCCCGTCTCCAGCTGGACTGTCCCCTCCGCTCCTCACCCAGAGACTCTCCCAGTCTCAGCTTTCCTGCTGGAGCTTGGCACAATTAGGGAGCACCTTAACACAGAGCACAACTCATATTGTTCATGTTTGATTAGCTGTGATTCACATCATCTTTAATCATTCTGAATCTCTTGACTCATATCATTCTTCTTTCCTAATCAAGATGTCACTGCTCTCTAACCTTACAGTCAAATGTAGTAGAAACTTAGAAATCTAATTCCTCTTATTATTTGGCTTGCTATAGAACTGTAAGAATAATAATTACATATATTTCATTATCCTCAAGCTCTTTGAACCTGACCTGCACAGAATTTAGTGTTCTCCAAGTTAAGGCATTTGCACATGATGACATCAGAAGATGAAGTTGTATTTGCTATAGGGAGCTGCATTTGCAGTCTGGCATGCTGTGGCTGTGAAGGTGGAAGGTATTAGAGAGGACTGTGAGCAAACCTTTGCACTAATGAAAGTACCACACCAACATTAACATCAGGCTGAACTAGCAGATTTTTTTTCTTTATTGGTTAATCCCCTAAAGCCCCAAACAATCATGTGAAGAATAGACTCTTTTGAATGAAAGTCACACATTAACTTTATGTTTATATTTTGCTTTCACTCCAGCTGAGTGGGTTTTTTTCCCTCCTTCTCCCACTCATTCATTTGACCAGGATTTTGTGTAGAAGAAGAACAGAAGTGAAGATTATAATATATATATATATTTATTTTTTAAAAAAGCAGAAAGCCTGATGCAGAACTTGGGCTGTTCCTGTTGCCAGAAGGTGCAGCAGCCTGGCTGCACGGTGACTCATGGCCCTGTGCCACATTGCAAATAATGCTCTTATTAATCTCTCCAGGCTTTGTTCTGGCCCCCCTCCTAGTGGTGTCTGATTTCATGGTGTGGCGTAGCCAAAGGTCAGATAAACTACATGATGGCCAGAGTTGCTACTGAAGAAGGAAATCGGAAATGCCTCTCCCAGCAGTTTCAGCAACGGGAACAGAGAGAAAAGTAATTTCTTTTACTGTTAACCTGCCTGATGTGTCGCCTCGTGTTGCTGTTTCAGTAGAGGAAAGCTGTGGTACAGCAGTAACCCAGGGAAGCAGCCAAGCACAGCTCTGTTGCAAACGCTTCTGTGTCTGCCCAGCGCAGTACATTTTTCAGCAAAAAATGTTCGTTCTTTAGATGTTTGATCATTTGCAACAAATGACAGTCCCAAACTAAAAAAGATGCTGAGCTTTGTCTGTAACTGAGCTGATGTCATTGACTTATTCATTAATTACCCACTTTTCCCCAGATTTGATTCAACATACTGTTCACAAAGAGATAACCAGTCACAAATTAGTCAAGTTGAAGTTTGATGTGCTTGGCTATGGGGCCGTTTTTTTGTTACCAGTTTCAGATGAGTGATTACCCCTGTGAAACTAGTAAGTGCTTCTTTGCAAGTTGTTTCTTTTCCTCCATGGCTACTCAAAGATTTTTTTGTTCAAATAGATGAAGCCCATACGCACTGGGCTGGAGCGCTTTGCAAGCAGCTAGCACAGCCAGATCAAATATGTAAGCATACTGTAAATGTCGCGTGGTTTTCCTTGCTCTCCTTTGAACCAAGCTGTCTGTGGTTTCTGGTGACTGCTGCCTCCGTGCTATAGGCTCCGGGTAACGCTGACACATACAGGACTTATCTGGAAAAAGAGAGGGGAGCAGAAGACAGCATCACTTCCTGCACACATGATCCTGTCCATTTCTATCAAAGGTTGAGACCTTGTCAAAGCTCCTTTCAAAAGAAGCTCCCTGGGTAATATTTGAATGATTTTGGGGGTGAGGCAAACTGCCTTTGGCTAGACAGATGCAGGAGAGCAGTTAAATCGTTCTTCTAAAGCTTCATAATTTCATGGACAGTCATTGCAATTCCAGCCTCATATGGTGACCTTCAAAGTCACATTTAGGCAAGTCTGCAATCTGTGGGGCTGTGTTCTTGCTCTGTCACGCAGAGACATACCAGCCCTGCTCTTCATTGCTGTGTGAGGACTTTTCCTTGCAGTGGGGCTCCCGCCGTCCATGTGGGCATAGGGCTGCTCTCGGACGGATCCAGAGGTGGCTAGTTCCCACCTTGAGCAAATGCCAGTAACTGCACAAAGCACAGAAGAGAGGAGAGACTGATCTGAGTGATCTGCATCTAAACTTGGCCTCTGGAACGACTGGGGACAGGTGAGGATCTGCAGTGAGCCGATTTGGGGCTTGTCAGTTTGTTGACCGCTTTTGAGGGGAACAGCCCCCAGACTACCACTCCGTTTTCCAGCTTGCCAGCAGGTCCCTGTGGGACCTTTAGCCCGAAGCTCACCCCATTTCTGCATATCAGTTCACTTCCTGCACTATGGGCCACAACAGGGACTGGGGAGGTGACAGCTAGGGCCAGCCCTCCTGCCTCAGCCTCCCATGTCCCCTTTGTCACTGCCTGTCCCTGATCAGTCTCCTATTAACCCAGTGGCTGGCTGGTGGCAAACTGTGCAGGAGACCTGGTCTCTTTGGTTCCCTTACCCAGGGGGGTTTACTGTGCAGAGAGTGGTTATTACTGGTCTGCTTTTGTTCTTTGTCATCAGTCCTGCCTTATTTTTATGTGGATTAACTGTTAATAATAATGTGAAGCGTTAAGCTTTGGCAGCCAGCTGAGCTCTGCACAAACGCGAGGACAACACGGCCGCTGGCACAAGGCTGCTGGTCACTGCGGTGGGCGGCTGGACACCCCGAGTGCTCGGTTCGGCGGCCAGCACAAGCAGCCACTTCCTGACAAGGCAGTAAGGGCAGCCCAGCACATGCTGGCGCAGGGGTCAGCCTTGTCCCCAGCTCCTCTTCATCCCTGGGCTTCTCCCAGCGCTGCCCTTCGTGGCTCCTTCCCACTCTTCCCAGCTCCTTGTCATCCCTCAGGAGGGCGGTGGGAGGAGGGAGGAGCGGAGGGATGAGAGGTGGTTTTGCTCACAGACGCTGCTGCTGCTGCTGCTGCAGAGAGAGGCACCGCCATGGGAATGCAGATGGACAGGCAGAGGTGATTAATAGTGATACATATTATTTTGATTGAGTCATGTTTGGCCTCTCGCTTTTGTCAGCACTCGATTTTTTGCTATTGTTTTGGTGTGATTTTGGAATGAATGCAAAATATTGTAAGAATCACTCAGCTGGCAAATGCAGGCAAGATTGAAAATTAAAATGCTATGTAAATCTCACAAGATTAGGGCATAAACTGTAGCAGGCGGTGGAATGGCTGAAGCTTGAAGATGCTGGAAAAGCCTCTCTCCACATTATTCCTGATAATACAAAAATCAATTTACATTGAATGCATTTTTTCCAAATAACCATCCACCACATGCTATTTGATATTACTAATGAATGCAGCAATTGGATCTTAATACATTCCAGGGAAATATTCTGCAAAGGTTTTATTAATTCTGAAAAGACTCTGTGGCATCACAGTACTTTGTCATTAAAATTGCCAGGTTTTGTGATACAGATACTGTGGAATTGTAACTAGAACACTGTGGCACTGGCAGTGGCGGCATTTTGTTTTGAAATCCCAGGTCCTTTTCAGGGCTATTGAAACAGTTTTTATGAGGTCCTACCACCCTCCCGCCTTCATCCCTCTGCAGTTGCAAGAGGGGCAGCAGGTAAGGCAGGATGGTGTTGGGGCACAGATGCAAGGGAGGAGCTGGTCAGCCTCATGGACAGCACCGAATTCCTACTCCCTGTCCCTCAGGGCTACCTCGTCCTTCCCCGATGCCCTTAAGGAAAGGCAACAACAAGCAATTAAATGGGTTTCTCCCACTTTTGATGTAGGTTCAGGGCTGTGAACGCTGCAGGGTCCCACACGTGGCAGAAGCTGCTTGCTTCGTTCTTTGGGGGGCTGCCGGGGCAGCAGGCGCCGGCTGGGGCTGCTCTCCCAGAAATCCCAGCAAATCCCATTGAAATGAAGGCACCTAGCACGTGGAGGGTGGGAAATCCCAACTGGCCTGACGATGAGGTAAGACCTCAAGCACTGCAGCACGCCCCTGGCTCACCATCCCTGTGACTACCTAGATGGCTGCTGAGATTCAAACATGCTGGCAGTGTGGGGATTGTACCCGAGCTGGGGAAAAGGCTACAGAGCCCTCTGCTTGTAGGTCATCGGCTTAAATCTGCCTCCAGTTATGAGGCAGTGGAAGTCCTTTCGCTTTGACAGTTGCTTGGAGCTCCATCTGCAGCACTGTTGGGGAAAATATCATTTTTCCTGTGCCGCAACCAGCCCCGAACCATTAATTCCCGGCTGTGGGAGAGTGATCCGATGCACTGCAGGACCCAACCTACCGCGCCGTGAGAAATGCCGCCCGGGAAGACAGGCCTGGGGCTCCCAGCAGCTCCATGTCGAACAAGTGCTATTTCTGACCTGCCAAAAGGTGCTGTTTATCTGTGCAGATTAAAGCCAGCTGGAGCGCTGGGCTCCCCTGGAAGCAGGCCTCTCCGCATGGTCTTGGGCAGCTGGGCAGCCCCCCCTTCCCTCCTGTGACTCAGCTTCCTCATCTCGGGAATTAGGATAATATCTGCCCATGGGAGCTGCATTGGCTACAGCCAGTGGCTAAAATGGTCAAACCAGGTGAGAGAAAAGGGCCACGTGTTGTTAGATTTCCCACCAGGATTCTGCTTTTTCTACTTGCTATCAATAAAAAACTAAGTGAACTGAAAATAAGGCACTTGGAAGGGAAATAAACGAAACCACCGGATCTAAATAAGACTCTATTTCCGTGAAGCTTCCTACTGTCTTTAACAGTTCTGTTGTGCATCCAGGCAAGCAACCCAGCTCTGGCCCAGAGGAAGGTTAAGATGCCCGAAATGACGGCTATCAGAGGCAAAGTGGAGAGATGAGTTACAACAGCAGTGGCATTTTTTTTTTTTCCAAACCCTTTTCAGCCATGGTTACAGCTCCCATTTATTCTCCCACTGATTAATTTTATCAAACATTGTGAACAAATAATTTGTATTAAAAATTGTGCAAGTTTCACCCTTCATGTAGTTGGCTTCAGGCAGGTATTTATTGGATAGCATAGTCTCAGACTAGTGAATGTTGACATTTAATTAATATGGAAGCTTAGCATTGCGAATATGAAGAATACAAAAAGGCCCAAGAAAATCCTGTGATAATGAAAGGAGATGACAACTAGGTTCTGGTAGTCAGACATTTCTGTTGACATTGAAGGGTCAAATGTAGATATCTGGTGGAGGGCTGCAAGTAACACACTGCAGGTCAGGGTTTGCATGTACAAATAGCTCTGAACGATGCCTGACTTATACCTGCTGGAGCTGCTTGCACTTACACTGGCAGTGCTGTGGTGGATATTTTTGTCGTGCCTATACTGGGAAGATGCTTCCAAAATAGGGAGAGAGGTATAACATACTGGTAAAGCTCCACGGCTGTGGATGCACACCACACATGCACACATGGGATTATTTTTTGCAGACTTATACTGGTAAAAAAAAAGCAAACTTAGGCTAGTAAAACTGCATCTATATAAGGGAAATAGCCATCATGACCTACATACCTATGCCAGCAGAACGCTGTAGTAGCTCTTAAGCACTTGTGTCCTGTCTAACATGTGACGGGTAACATTCACCCCCACAAAAAGCAAACAAACAGAAAGAATTTGATTGTAATAAAACAAAAGTGTTTTATCATAGAAATCTACGGGAACTGTTTCTCTTGTCATGCATAAATCAAGAGCATGCGGTTGCCTGAGTTTTCCATTCCATTAACTCTGTAGTTCTTGAGTTTAGATGAAAATAGTTGTGGAGAAAAGAAACAGAAAGAGCTATTCTGTGCTGTACACTGAGGATATCACAAGACATGATAAATTGTCCTGTCACTTTGTTGGACATAACCCTACCACTAACTTCTGTTTATTCTGTAGTTTACCTTACAAAACTAATTGTGTTCAGAACTGTGTGTGCTGGAAGGATACTATTTTTTCCTTACGTTATTGGGCTTTATAACTAAACCCTTATACTTTCATCTACTTCATGCTGAAATTCGACCAAAAAAAAAAGGTGAGAGTCTGCCTTTTTCTCTGTTTCATGTTGAGATTCAACAGAGAAGTTTTTACTGAGTGGAAACAGATATTCCATTAAAAGTCCACTGCTGCTGTATAATTTAAATGCTTTTTCAACACCACAAACTACCTCAAGCCAAACAGCTGGTGTTGACTAAGAACAGTATTTCAGCCTGTTACATGCTGTGATTATTACTTCCCAAACAAGAGTTTATACTTCATTTTCAGTGAAGATCAAATTAATTAGGGTGGCAATGTGATACGGGAATAAGGAGGCAAGTGAAATTAACAGTTTTCACCTACTCTGAGGTTTATTTAATTAACTATTTCCATTTGGAAGTGTTCTTCTGGGACTGTATTTTAGCAGTGATACTTCTTTTTGAGCAAATATTACACTTTGCTGGTCACAGAAAAAAGCATGAGCTCATCAGAAAGAGTTATGTCCATTTTGACTATGCATGACATACTAAAGGAAAAATAAAATCACGTTGAACAGACTTAAAAATTCTATCTTTTCATAACACGTATTGAAAATTAGTAGTAGCTTCCCAAAAAGTATGAACAAATTGTATTCTGCTCCTTTATTTTATTAGACAAAATTCCTTTCTCATGTTTCAGGAAAATTATCACTTTAGAGAAAGCTGCTAATTCCTGTTTTCCCCATTAAACCGTAGTGAACATTCTCCTAAACCATCAATATTATTGCAATGCTGCTTTCTCCGCAGATCAAGGAATATTCCTCCATCGTCAACAGTAAAGTTTAATGTTTAAAAGCTTAGCTCTGCATTCATAATGTGCTGCTGATATAACAAATCTTCATTATCATTACAGCTGCCTCAGTATTTCATAAGTCATTTAAAAATGAAATAAAAATGAAAAACATCTGCTTTAGAGACCAACCCCTAAGAATCTGATCGTACAAAAACCTTGGTTGCCCTCGCATGCCCTTAATGGCCACTTATTGGCAGTAACATAGTTTACGGTTTTAATTGACACTTTAGCCAGGCTTTTGACTTCACAATAGTATTGGTAAAGATTCTAATTACCATGATATAGTAGAAATTAGAAGGCAATTTGTAAATGTTTAGATCAGCATGATTAATACAGTAAAACTAGAGCAGCCTAAACAAGTATACAGCTTTACTGATGGGAGCAGTCCACACTTAAGAAAACTATCTAAAAATAACTGCAGATTCAGATCTTAAGAGATAAATCAGCATCAGTCTGGCCAGGTTTTAATTGCTACAGAAATGTGGTATGTAGTACAACTTGTATTCTGTCAATCCTGTAAATATAATTTGTATTCCATCACTTATATTAAAAAAATTAATCTCTTTTCCTGTTTGAATGTTACCTGTGAATACATATTGAGAGATCTGAATATATTTGTTATTTAAAATTACGTAAACAAGTAAATCTTAGTGTACAGTTTCTTCACAAGAGGTTTCTGGCGAGTAAGTAGACATCTGAGGTATTTTGAGTGGACCCCAAGGAATGCTTCTTTCCCTGAAACACAGCCCTGGAAACCTGAGTTTCCACCATGCGCCGCAGTAAATTCCAGATTCCATTTCTGTGAGTATTTTTCCACTTTGGGTTAAAAATGACTGTATCAGTGATGGTCTCACAAAAGCTGATCAATAATTTGTCCCTCTGAAGCACATTTGAAAACACTAATGCAAACAGAGTGAAAACAAATTAATTAACTGTTTTGTAATATCATTCGAAGGCATTCTCAGCCTTCTGCTTTCACACTCACCGTTTAAAAAAAAGATCAATTTAGTGGTTGCACTTGCTATTCCAAACAAGTTAGAAAAGCTTCAAATGTACATTACTTACAGCTGTACAGTTCTTTTAAAAAAATGTCACTTAGCATTTCCTGACCATAGTGTTTTTTCTCATCTGTCAAACTGTGCTCTTTGTATGCAAAAGCCAGCAGTGTTCGAACAGACTTTTCCACAGAATTATTTTTAAAATTAGTTTCCCTTTGTAATTTTGATGCAACCTGAGGCACCTATATTTCATAAAGGCAGAGAGGACAGAAGCATTTTGTTTCTGGGCAGCACGGAGTACCTGTTTTGAGTTAGCTCTTGCTTGTCTGACTCCCCTGAATGATTCTATTGATTTTGAGGGGTCCACTTGCATGAGAAAAGTGAGCAGCAGAGACTGGATGCTCGTTTTATTGTTTCATCCAACACAGATTCATTTTCTAGGATCAGTTATTCTGTGTGATGAATGGGAAGTGCAACTAAAAAATTGAGCCTAGAAAGCCAATGTTAGCAGAGAGCGTATGAATGTCTGATTGTGAAATATGATCCAGAACGCATTTACTAACAGACAAAACTCGAGACTCATTTCTCACACAGGCAGGACTGTTAAAGTCAGTAAGACTTGGCTTTTCCATTACAGCCAACAGGATTTCTGCAGCACAAAAGCAAAGCAAAGCAAAGACAGAAAGATCTGGTACTCAGAGCAGCAATACTTTCATTTACCAAAACCTCATGCGTGCAGAAGGTAAAATAAATTTAATTGCAAATAAATGCCAAGAAATAAATTAATATAACAGTACTAAATTTTGCAACAAATATATGTTATGGGTAAGATATTCTTTTGTGTCAGTCTTCTTAAATAGAGGGAGACAAAGGAAAATGGGTAGGGAAAAAAAGGCTGTACTGAAAGCACATATAGAAATCAAACACAGGAAAACTGTTGGGGACTTAATAGTGCTAGAGGTAAATTGGCCACTATTCTTTCGATCAGAAAGAGACCAGAGTATTTGATTAAGTTAAACAGGAGGCATTTCTTTGTTCCTGAGAATAGAGAAAGCGACGTTTCAACCAGACCACTGAGACAGAGAACTCAGGAAAAAAAAAAATCTATTAAAGAGATAACAAAAGAGAAAAGCACTTACACTAATTCTGCCAAAACTCATGAAACATCCTTAGAGGCTTATAAAGGTAATATTCTTCTAAGGCACATATTGACTAGGCTGCAGTAGAATATTTGAGGCAGGTCCAAAGGACTGCTGATTTTTTGGCATTTTCACAAGCTAAAGGCCCAGTAATGCCTATGAAATAAGCTAAACAGCTAAATCTACATGGACCAATAAAACAGCACAGCTGTGGGGATTTGAAATTAAATGTTATAAAGAAAAAAGCACTCAACCTCTGTAACACTGAAATTATTTCAAGAGGGACTGGAGAAAGGCAGGCCAGAAGATTTGATGAATATTTTAGCTGTTTTACCTAGACCAGGTGGCTCTCATGTTATAATGAAGGGGCTGGCACTAGTATTGCTAGAAACAAGAAGGTAAAAAGCTGTGATTTCATGCGATCACATCAAATCAGTATCCTTTATTCTCCACAACAATTTATAATATTTACCAATCAGATTGTAAAATAAAACAAACCCCTCATCTGCACCTACATTCAATTAAATCCCTGTTCACCTTCAAGCAAAAAACCAATTATAGCCATCTGCTATTATTTATTCTTTAGATTTTCATATGTGAAGCAATAATCAGTTATCCTTAAAAAAAGTGCCCAGTTCTTGTATATCTGATAAAGTCACACAGAATGTAATTTACGACAGTTTATATACTGAACACATTTGGTGCAAATACCTTGATCTTACTGGGACTAATTTAGGGTAGATACTGGTTTTAGAGCAAAATATGGACCACCAGCTTCCATATTTAGGTTAATGCAGAGATTTATTATTCCTCTAGGTAAACATTGACCTTGGCTTCACCTTGGTCAATATTTGCTTCTCAGGTTAATAAATCTTTATATTAACTGCAATTGAAGTCACTCTCTGCTTAAGAGATAAAGACCAAACAGGACCTCATATGAAGACAGCATTCATCAGATAAATTCTGCAGCTTGATTTATCCTCTTGCCTGCTTGTCTTAAAAAAATGGTAATCCATAGATGATGAAAGATGTTCCTCTCTGGAGGGGAAGGGGTTTTTTTTATACCTGTAGTTTTGTGCACTTCACCTGCATTTTAAAGTAATGGCACAGCTTTGTATTTCTTGCACTTAGGAGTGGTCAGAGTTTCCAGGATGTTATTCTAAAGGATGTTAGATCCCTACACTGTCTGTTTACCTGTGGGCAAGCCTGGAGACTATTTTACTTGGCGAACAGCCTGCTTGGTCACAGAGTTGGTTGCTATTTGGTTTGAACAAGGTGATAGGTCTGAATTTTTGGAATTCATAGTTACTTTGGACAAAGGTGCTGTCTGGGAGTGATAAGAATGACATTGCAATCAAACACCAATAATAAACAAATCAACTAACATGTGAGGATCTTGGAAAAACAGGAAACATTGAACTTAACAGAGGAGAAGAGACATTAAAGATTTCAGTTAACCAAACTACTGGGAATGGGAATCCCTATTATTGTAAAAGAAACTGTCTTTCAAAATGTTGATAAGTAGATGGTAAAGTTACAATTAGATATTTCCTTGAACTTAACAATGACAAGGAAAACTAGACAAGAACAGGTTTATACATCGTCTGTTTCCACAATTTCAAACCCTATTGCATTGATTAAAACCTCACCATGCTGTTTTCTCCACATTGAAGTTATGCTTTAAAAAAACCAAACCAAACAACATGTTTTGTCCATGAGTCTCTCTGATTAAGTCCAGACTAGATTGCACCATGTTTCACTTTTAAGTGGATTCTGAACAATATGAAGTCTTTTGCTTGACTGTTGTCCAAAAATTGAGGACCTGTTGAGAGGTAATTACTCAGATTACAGAGAAATTAAAAAATGAACTTCCTGAGAAACAGAACCAAAGCAGCATTAACCCTCAAAAGTAAATGGGAAAGCTGTTTCATTTTTTAAAGCATATTAAAGATCTCACTTAAATAAACATCAGCCACTTCACACATGCAGGCATTCCCTTTGAAGTCAATGGGATTAGCCATGGATAAAATTCTTGCTAAATTTGGTGTAGAGAGACAGGTACAAAGTCAGTGAATCATTTAAATCCCACAGATTCTCAGCATTAGGCTTAAAAGCTGCGGAGGTCTCTTGTTAGTCCTTTGGACCAGAGTGTTTCATCATCTGGAAATCTGGGGGGCAGGATTTGTCCTCACTGGAAGATGCTTTACCACTCTCCACCTACGTTCCTTTCCTCCATCGAGTTGCAGCTTCAGCACCCTATTGTTTTTCTCCGTGCAGTGCTGATGAGTTTACAATGATGCTGTGATGCCTTTCTGCTGGCAGTGCAGGGAAATGTCATGCAAACTCCATTAATAAATCATCCTATTGGCATAAACTACTCGAATGGCACAGTCAGTGCTACTAGCAAGATAATATATTTGTACTGTCGTGTGTATGTGCATGTACAAATCTATGCAAGTATATATATACTCATCTTCCAAACCCCACAAAAGCTGATCTGCATTTTTTTTTATTTTTTTTTTTTTACTTTTTTCCTTCTTTGCTGAAAAGAGCAGTTTATTCAGTAAACGACAGGGATGCAAAAGGATACAAGCTGTATAAAGCCAACGGTGACTGCTACAATGTACCTCTGACTTTCATTGTAAATGATGTAGCTATTCATAGTTGTACTTCTCTCTATGCTTTATTATTTCTGGTTTATGAAAATAAAACACAGTATTTCAATATGGTTACAAAATCAGCGAGGATTTTAAAAGAATTTTTTGAAGGATAAACATAAAGATTGTTTTCTTTAAGTTACTGGCATGTGAATCAAGGGCTGAGAGTTTAACTGTTTGAAGGTTAACTGTGAGTTAGTGGAAGTCCTGAGGAAGGGAAAACCAAACAAATTATGGCTGCAGACTCCCAATATTCTGCTTTCATTGCGGGGGTTTTGTCTTAGAGGAAGATACGTGAGCTTCTCCCAGCGGCAGGACGACATGTATAAATACAGGGGAGCGTTTACGTATCTGTACCACTCTGGTGTCTGCATCACAGCTTTGTGCTGCGGGCCGGTGCGGGGTGTGCACAGCGCACAGACACAGAAGCACAGGCGTTACCGATTGCCCCCGGCACGGCTCGGAACGCGGGACCACCCCGGTGCCAGAACCGCTTTACCGACACCGAGAGCCGCAGCCCGGGGAGGGAGGGCTTCGTGCGTGGCACACGCGTCCCCACGCTCTGGACGCTGCGCGGAGCCCTCCGGGCCCTGGGGCGGTGCGGGGGTGGCCAGGCGCGGGGCTCGGTCTCCCGGTTGCCATGGGACCGCCGGGCCGCCGCCCCCGCGCCGCCCCAAGCCGGGCTGCGCCTCCGGGCAGCGGCTGCCGGCCCCCGGGAGGCGGCTTTCCCCGCTGCCCGCCCCTCTCGGAGCCGCCGGCTTGCGGGAAGGGCGGGGAGGTTTTGGGGGGTGCGCGCTAATTTTTAAAGCCTCTCCCTTCCTCTCTGTCCTAAATGAAGAGGCCCAAATTGCCGAAGAAACGCCCCCGCCCCGCTCCGGGTCCCTCGGCTTTGTTGTGCCGGGCCCGGCACCGGCGGAGGCGTCGCCAAGTGAACGGTAAATCGCCTTTAAAAGGCGGTGGCAGGTGATGCCCCCCGTCCGTGGCGGGAGGCGGCCGGCAGAACAGAACGTGGGGGGGTTCAAACCCCTTTCCCCAGTCAGTCCGCTTCCCACCCTGCTGTGAGCGCTTCCCCCGCGTACTGCGTGCCGGGGGAGCCGGACACACGGGGTAGTCAAGGGCGCGTTTGTGTAATTAATAAAGCAAATGGAAGGGTTTTAAAAATTAATTCTCCTCATTTAGTCACCGATCCGTTAATGAGGCATGAAAAGCCCCCGGGATCGATAGTCGGGAGTAAAAACGGAGTAGGTAAAGGAGGTGCCTGCTGAATGGTAAAAGGTTTATAGAGGAAGTATCCGTATCTCGGGCGATATAAATACATATAAAAGGATATGTATAAATCTCTGCCCGCTCCGGCGGGTCTGGCTTCCATCAGCGGTGTGGAGGCAGCCGCGGTGTCCCTGCTCTGTGGGGCTCCGAACTTTCCCTTCCCCGGTACCGCGGGGCTTCAGCCTTTGCTGCGCCGCACGCCCAGCCCAGGAACCCCCTGCCCCGCACCGTAAATATCAATACCCTGCGCTAGTGCGAGGCATCCTTATCTGCCATTAATTGCAAATTCAACCAAAAATTGAGCCTACTGTCATTCAGGCACCTCGAAATTATTGTAATTAGGGCTTTTTTATGTCAAGTGAATCCCCGGGCTGAATGTTAGCCCTTGTATGCAGTAGCGCAACATGTAAACCATATGCTGCTCGGGAAGCCCCCCGGCCGGAAGGAGCCCGGACCCCCGCCTCGGCTCCCGGAGACAGGCTCGGCTCCAAGCGCGATCGGTGCGGAGCTGGAGAGCCCCGCAGCGCCGGGGTCACTCCCGGAGCACCCCGCCCCGTGGGGGTCCAGGGCCGGGGGAACGGCACCCAGCAGCGGAGACGGTGCCCACGTACGGCACCGGCACCCACAGCTGCCGTGGGCCCTTGTCACCGGCCACTCTGTTCCCCGCGGTCGCTGGGCAACCTCTCCTCGGAGCACCGATCCCTCCCACCCCACCGATCGCTGCCCGCGGAGCCCCGCCACGGGGATTCGCTCCCGCTGCCCGCCCCCGGGCCGTCCCGGGCCTCCCGGGGCCGCTGCTGCCGCCCCGCCGGGGGGGTTTGCCGGGTGCTGCCCAAATTCGAGGCTGTTCCCATCATCCTTTGGGGGTGGGGAATGAGCGGACCTCCGGCATAAATCCCTTGGCTGGCCTGGCACTGTGCAGCTGAGCCGCGGGTGAGGCTGGCAGAGAGTGCAGCACGGAGCCGAGGTGTGCGAAAAAGGTGTTATAATCACACTGCGGAGTGGGCAGAGTGCTGCTCCCTGCGGCCTGGAGCCATTGCCAAGGAACCGGCACCTGTGCTCGGGGTCCTTCCTCAGGCTCGTGAGATAAGACTTGGCTTTCTCCCCAAGCTGGGGGCACTAGTCTGCCCCAAGGATGTGTGTCATTCTGGATGAAGCTGGGGTGTTGTGCAGAAGCGACTGGCAGGTTTGTTGTGCTAATAAGAGAGCAAAGAAGAAAGGAGTCCAAAGTCTGCGCTGAGGTCCTTCTGCCAGAACAGAGGGAGCCTGGGACTCACTCCCTGATGAGACTTATGCACCTCAGGCAGTGATTCTCATACAAAACGTATAAACAGCCTTTATGTCAGATACCAGAGTGTATCCAGTTGCATGGGGTCTGCTAGTGCTGCTGTTTGTGAAGTCTTCGTCCAGTGTGCTGCCTTCCGGGCTGCAAGGGAGAGAGCTGCTGGTTTGTATGAGGTATTGTTTGTATGCAGGAGGTGTGGCATCAAGCTTTCAGAAAATTCCTTAAAAATTCAAGGTTAATTTGTAAATTAGTGCTCGGGAAGGGTTCTGCCACAGCACTAAGTACCAGGTGAACACAACATCTCCTTAGTCAGGAAGGAGATGCCGCTTGCTGTGGTTGTGCTCTCACATTCGGTGGTAAGGCTGAATAAGGAGCTCTTCCCCCTTATCTACAGTTTGTTCATTCCTGCCCTTGTGCTGCCTGCTGTGCTGTGCTCACAGAGCTATTTGTGTGGCCGTGAATGATGCGGACCAGAGAATTGTTATGGCTATTTTTTAGCCCACCTCCAGTCAAATAACTCTGAATTCTACTGGGAAATCCTCCCTTTCCTAGGCTCACTCCTACACTGTATCTTCATTAACACAAGTCACACAGGACTCACCTGCAGCTTCTTATGTCCCACACCAAGTGATGGAGTGAGGAATAGATAGAATTATAATCAATGGTTATTATAATCAAGTTATTTTTTGTCATGCTTAGTCTTCTCAGTGGGAGGTTTTTCTTTTCCCAAGTAGGAAATTCCCACAGTAAAATACCATCAAAAGAGTAAGTACATGAAATCAAGCATGCAAAAATTAGGAGATGACAGTATGAAGCTTTCCCCTACAAGTTAGCAGGGCCTTACTGCAAAGGGCTTTTGGTATGATTTTGATCTTTTACATCATATTTGCTGCAAGACTCCCTCATTTAATGCAGAAGATACCTCATGCCCTGCAAGTGAGTTTGGGTTGTGTTTCGATCACCATCCTTTCTTCACATGGGCTGTGGTGTTGTGTGGGCAGCGCGGGAGGGAAACTCTGCGGGCAGCAGCTCAGCGCTGCTGGGGGCATGGCTTTGCCACTGCTGCAGAGCTCACCTGAACTGGTCCCTGCAACAAACTTGTCTGAGATGGCCATTTTCTGCCATTCTTGCTTCTGGTCCTCAGAGAGCAGCAGATACCTGAGCGGAAGGGGATCTGATTTGGGAAAAGCTTCTGTTTAAGTTGTTGAGAGCTGTGCTGTGAATCCGTGAAGCACTACAGAAGATCAAAATTTCACAAGACCCAGTTCCCAGTGCTCTCAGTTGGGAAATCCAAAACTGAGGGCACTAACAGGTCTTACTGTCCCTTCCCAGTGATGCTGCAGGATGCTGCAGCCTCTGCCCTGCTGTCCCCAAGGGAGCAGCCAGCCCTTGTTGCTCCCTGATGAAAAGCTGAAGGATCTAACATTTCAGCTTTAAATTTTGTCTTTCAAGGTCTTGCGCATACAACTAAGAGAATAATGCCACCTTGCCTCGCAGTGATGTAGTGCAAAGAATTTAGCATTTCTAACGAAACAAGCTGGCAAGGTGGAGAGACCAGAGAAAGACCCACAGAGAAATTACCAGTATAGGAAGAGTCTGGAGAGCCCCCACTGGAACATGGGAACAGCCGATCCCACCTTAAAGCACCCACATGGGAGTGAAGAACTTCATGCTTCTCGTTTTACTCAGCTGTTGTCTTGAGCAGCTAAATTGCTTAAAAACTAGAAGATCCTTCAAAAGTCACCAGGCCTGTTAGCTGTTCTGTAAAACTTAAAATAATATTACATTCTGCAATTTTTTTTTCAGCGCATAGCCTGTTATTCCCGCACTCCCCGCCCAACATTTTATTTGCCGAAGGGGTATATGGTGGCAGAGATGACCCTATTCTGGCCCTATTGATGTCAACAGGAATTTTTCCCCAACTCTGTGAGAGTCATCATTTCACTTGGGGCAAAAGGACTTGCACTCCTTTGCCTCATTAAATTCAGCCAAGGTCAGTGTGGATTTGTTGAGCCCTAAGTGTTACAGAAAGCTGTTTCCTTGAGCCTGCAGATACCGTTCCTGTTTTAGGTAAAACAAATTGTGTTTTAAATTCCCATTTCAGAAGCAAACACAGATGTGATAATTACTGCCTATAGCAGCAAACTATGATTGTGTAAATGGGTCAACATGCTGCTTGGACTTAAGCCAGAGAAGTGTTTTATTTATGTTACAGAAGCTGTAGTTTGTTCAGAAGGGAAGTTTTAGATTAAATTGCAGTGTTTTAGGAATAGCTAGAGTCAGTGAAGCTTGTGCTATAACTAGTTCGCAATCATTCTGCAGAGATACCATCTGCTGTGTATTTCATTTGCTTTGTACATTATTTGCAATAGTGTTAATAGCATTGTTGGCAATATTAATAATTTAAGATTGCTGTGAATTTGTGCTTAACTATGTGTGTGAAAATGATTTGGGATGGCACTTACACAGCCGGTAATATGCCATCTATGAATTTGCAGATTTTATTAGCAAATTTGGTTAGAAAGCCCCATCATGCAACTATAATTGTCCTTGCCCTCAATTTGAGCTTTGCCCTGGCAGCAGCATCCCACCCTGACGGGCTGGTGGCACAGCAGGAGGGATGCTTGAGGAGTGTTGCTGGCTCTGCAGAGTCTGGAGTTGGTCTGACAACCTGGAAATGGTGTGCAGGTGTCCCTGGCCTGCTTGGTAGTGAAGGAAGAAGTGAGGGTGAGCTTCCAGAGAAAAGGACACTTTCATTGGAAATATATTTTTGCGCTGATAAAAGACTTTCTGCTGACTACCTTCACAGCAAGGTAAGACAGCTAACGAGATGTAGAGCTCCTCTTTGCCCAGGCTCTCACATTGTGCTCCTTGCCAGAATGCAGCCCTTGCTAGCTGTGCTAGCGTAGTCTCAACCCAGACTTCTGTTGGGCTGAAAAAAAGCAATTTTGGTAAGCAAGTCCTGGGCCCTGCAGCTCAGAAGAGGAAGGCAGGAGAGGGACCGTATCCCGTGGAAACTGCAGGGGGCACAGTGTCATTACTAGAGGGCCAGGATAATTAGATGCTCCTAATTTGCCTTCCCTAATGAAAAGCTAAGATGGGATGTTTAATGGCAGAAAACCAAGTCCTGGCTTTCATGACTTACCCGTGTAAAGGTGCTGTGGCCTGATGCTGGGTTGGTGCTTTAACTCATTGCCAAGTAAGAAGTGATACATGCTGGAATCACTTTTTCACTTGCAGTGGCAGCAGGTCGCTGAAGGAGCTGGGTGGCCCAGGCAATCCTTTGGCCTGACGGCGTGTAGCACAAGGTGGTACAACTGCAGATGTGCCAGCAGCTGCAGCGCTGCAGTGGGCCTTGAAGCACAGGCCAGCCGGAGAGAACAGCCAGCAGGGCCAAGTCAGCACAATGCCCTCCCGTTAGCAGCTGAAGCCAGTGCTGAAGCGAGAAGCAGTTCCGCAGGCACCAATGCAAAGTGACAGCAAAGGCTGTCAAGAAGCCCCATGTCACATCAGGAACATAGCCCCTGTCGTCCTGTAACACAGCATTTGCTCCTGTGCTCATCAAAAGAGACACGCGATGCAGGGGGATTTGCTGAACACTCAGCACTGAGGATTTGAGGGAATAGCTTCGCTTCACCTTTTCAAAACGTTAAAAAGCACTGAATATAAAAGATGTATCGTTAATACAATACTTTCTGCTAATACATAATACTTTCAAATATGTTAGTTTGGAATGTGAATATATTTGAATGTTGTATTACATGTTGTATTACAACTGTGAGGAGCAGATCCCTCTCACCTGTTCTGGGCTAGCAGGACGAGGCATATGCTTTCAATGTGGGGACATAGATATGGCCATTCGAATGGTGTCTTGGGTTGTGTTTTTCCTGCAGAAATACCTCGTACAGTTGACATCACCAGTTCAGCAATCTACAATGCTGAATAATCGTAAACATGTTTGTCCTACTTATTCACCCGGAGGATTTTTCCACTTAAAATATTTAAAGAAATATGTACTTGTTGTGACATAGGTCTATTTTAGAAATACTGCCAGGTTACACTAATGCTAAAGTTCATAGATTTAGCAATAATTTTCCCCCAATTAAAATCCAAAAGATTTTGCTTGTAGATAAAGAACCCATTACCAGTTGAAAATGTGATAACTAAGCAAAAACATTTGTTTAATTTATAGAAAATCACTGTGTGATATTAAATACATATCTGTTAAGACACTGGTTTGTGGTCTTAGAACTGATAAATTAACTCATTTGTTTCTCAGGTATGTCATCTCTGTGAAATACAGCTACTCCCAAAGTACTCCTAAATAATGAGTTTGATGCTGCTTGAGCACTTGCTTTTTCCGCACGCTTGTGATAGTGTTAGATTTTGTAGACCTTTCACCTCTAACTAATATTCGCCTGAAGGGATCACAATAGAAAATACAGATTTTTTCTAATTATGTCAAAGAAAACAAAGTTAACAGGAAAAAATGGCTAACAATTTTGAATAACAATGGAATATAAGGATTGCTTGCTCTTGTGTAAGCTTAAGAGAAAAGAGAGAGTGACTGGGGAGATGGTGTTTCCAAAGCTGCTCAGATGCACTGTTAATAGTTTAATAGAATTTATTGTAGCATTTGTTAGACTTTCAACAAAAATATTAAGCTGGAGTTCGTTTTTATTTGATACCTGTGTTGTTTGCAGCTTATCCGCACCTTTCCACAGCTGGGGCTAAGCTCTGCTTTCTGAGGAAAACCAAACCAAATAATGCTGTTAATCTGCCTTCACCCCTTCTAGCAGTTTCTAGATTTGTGTTTTGTGATTGATTCTGAGCTCTGAGGAAAGCTTTGCTGTGAGTAGGATATTTGTGTGGTGTCTCTTTTAGTGCCTTGTATCCTGAGAGCTCGTACTACCGCTTTCCTTTGTGCAGAGTGCTTACCAAGTCCCCTTTTCCTACCCAGACTCCTGTCCCTATGAAAATGTGTAGGAACTTTGTAGCTCAAAGCAGTCTGTACTCCTCTGTCAAATTTGGTTAAAGCTGGTCAGAGGATTTGAATGATGACTGGATTGTACACATACAGAGACACATGGTGCCTGTGCGTCCCGGTTTCCTTAGGAAACGAAGTTAAAAATGACATCCGTGCCTTTTCCTAAGATCAGAAGCCAATTTATTACATCTGTGTGCATGGGGAAATCCTTCCTTTATGACTCCTGTAGTTAGTGGCAGAAAGCTTAAATGAAAAAAACCAACCACAGTCTTCATGGGAAGCTGAAAAACTTATGGGCCTGGCCAGCATCCATGAAGGAGCTGGGTTGAATATCAGTTCTAGGGCCAGAAAGCACAACAGCTCTCCAGCCCGACCTAGCTGTGCAGTTGTTCATTGGCTCACACTTTGACGACTTGTTTTCCAAATTTTTATCACTTTTGTGCAACTGTCTGTAAGGAAGATGAGAGACCTGGAGAAGTGGGCATCAGGACTGCACATAGTAGTGGTCTGAGGAGCAAATTGTACTGTAGCAAAATCAATTCCTTTCACTCAATAATTCCATTTACACCTTATGCCACAAGCTCCTGTTCTGGTGCTTATTTGAAGACTCTTTGGGTTCCCTCTGAGAAGCTGATTTTCAAAGTAGTCTTCTGTCGTCTGAGTATCACCTGCATTTCTGATTACCATTTGGCTGTTCTGAAACATCCTGTAGGGCTGTGACCACTTAGCAGAGCTCATAAGAATAACATGTTCCCTTCATTGCTTTCTGCAGCCCTTGCTTTTAGTGCCGTGCACAACCTCTACTGACCAAGATCTTGTGGCACTGCGTAGATCATCGATAAATTGATAAATTGATAAATAGACTGAGAACTGGTCCCAGAAGGTTCACCCTGGAAAGACTCCCTTTCAGATACTTATTAAACTACATCATATGTTTTGATATTCTTCAGTAAGGTGTTTTTTTAATCTCTGTATGCCTTATCTTCATGTAAAGCAAGTTTTGCCAGTTGTGTGGTAGCAAGTCAGATGCCTCGGAGAGATCCAACGGTACTCTACTGATGATGTCTTCTGCTTTCTACTCAGCTGTCTGCTGATGTCAGGCCAAATGGTCCATAACTTTGGAGCCATTTTTTTGTGTTTTAAAATCAGGAGGCACAATGTGGCATTTTCTGGTACTGCCCAGGGAGCTGGGCCTGCCCCGGCAGATTTCAGTGCGAGAGACTTGAGGTGGGACCAAGGGCTGTGGGTGGGTCTGAAACACACCACGGAGGATGGGGCAGAAAGGGGGCAAGCTCGAGGAGAAAGGCTGGAAGCCTGTGCTCACTAGATCACGCTACTGCTCGAAGCAGGGATGGGATCTATAGTTCCTAAATTTCACCCTACTTTTGCAATCACCAAATTGCTGAGAAGTTTTCTGGTGAGTTGAACCTTGTGTTCCCTTCCAGTGCTGGTCCATGCAGTTGTAAAAACCTACTCTGGCTGCCAGTTGATTTCTCACCTCAAGTGGCAGGTGTGTTGGTGGTGGATCTAAGGATGTCAGCCTGTCCTGGTTTCCCAGGAACAGAACCATGGGCCAGCCATGGCAGGCAGGCCATGAGTAGCCCCGAGTCAGCTGGGAGTTTCAGTTAGGGCAGCTGCCCCAAGCTGACTCACAGGTGTGTCCCACACCACTTAATCATGCTCATTATAAAAGGAGGGAGTTCACTAACAGTAGAGCTCTTCTTCATGGGGTTATTCCTTCTTGGCTTCCTGCTCCTTCTGCTGTTTCCAAGGACCAGGCTGAGTATGAACTTGTGCACTTTATATTGGTGATTGTATTAGTTGTTTATTAAATGTAGAGACAGCTCCAGTGGTGAGCTTTGTGGTTCAGAATCAGTTCATGTGATATAATTTATTGTCTTTTTTGGGTTTATCTTCAGTAAAATTTCTTAATTTGTCATAGAGGTGGTAATCATTGTTTAATGATTAAGGCAGATGAGTGATGTTCTGGAGAACTGGAGCCTACCCTTGCCATTGCTACAGGGCTCTGTGTTTTCCTCATCAGATTATTTAAGCCAAATCTCCATAGCACTCACTGTCTTCATGTTTGTGAAATAAGACCTGTGGGATAGCTAGACACTCAAAGGTGAAGTTGACATAATGAGAGCTGTGCTTTGAATCTATGAAGTCCTATATAATGTCAAATACTTCAAAAAAAGCAGGCTACTGGCATGTCAAATTACTATTTATTTTTTTCTCCCGATCTGTATCCAGTTCATGGTCTGTAAAATGGGAGTAATAATGGCATCTGCCATCTAACCTAGGAGCAAAACAATAAAAAAATAGTGAAGCATTCTGATACAGCGATTAATGTCCATAAGGAAATGAATGATTCCTTTGGGAGAGTAGAGTTTAAATAGCATGTAAAAATAAAGTCTTGGATTATACCTTGAATAACAGAAAAAAAGCAAAATGCTACGCTTCTGTTCATTTAATAAAACTTGGTCTTCTCTACATTAAATAATATAGAGATTTTGTGGAAGAACAGTGTGCCACCTTGTAATCAGAGATCATATATTAAAATCCAATAAGCAGGTATGCATCTAGAGGCAAAGCAAAGTCACACAGATACTTAGTTCCTTTCTTTTCCTGAATCCAGTATTAGTAGTCCACTAGTGTGTTAAATATTTTGTTTCAAGAAACAACATGAAAGACTATTTGTCAGAAAAACAATGTAAAGAACATCATGAGCTGTTTTGTGTGTCCATCTCCCCACACTCCCCTCCTTGCCTGTTGCCATATACATGTCGTAAATCCTCTACATTGTTGCTCTCTAAGGAACTGTGCAACTGGTTCATTGTTCGTACGTCAGTTTGCATATGCAAATGGCACGATGCCATACATTTCAGCAACAGAAAAAGCTGTTTCTATAATCAGGAAAACTAGCAATTAATGAGGTGGGAGTAGGAGCAGATATTGCTATAGGCAGGAACAGCAGGCTTTTGTGCTGTTTCTCCATTACTTTTTGTGTCTCTGCTTGGGTTTTAAAACTGTTGTAGCTGAGACAGTCCCTGTTTGTTGTCTTTCCTGTTAATCCTGCCTTCTAAGGGCTCAGCATTATGTAAACATGCCACTGAAAACTCATTGACTCTGAAAATGAATTTAAAGGTGAAGACACTGGATTTGATAAAAACTATGCAACTGCATAGCAAGCCTTTGGAAATCTCGTTTCCTCAGCAGATGTGTGGCTCTCCAGGCTGCCTTACAGCTGAAGGTGGGAAAATAGGAAACAGCAACAACTGAAACAAACTTTCACTTGAGGTCAGCATGTGTAGGAGCTGGGAGATGCTGCCTGGAGGGACTGTGAACAGGAGATGCTGCCTTCTGGACATTTGCCCTGCCTTACTTTCTGTATATACTTACACATAACCCCTGTATTTGTCTACTAGCACCCTACCCTGGTATAAACTAACATGTTTTACAAATGCTTTTGGATTGTAGCATGGTATTTAAAAGGAAACAGAGATGTTAGAGAGCAATTCAGAGAGGAAATGAAAAGAGGAAGAGCATCTGGAGACTTGAGTCTGGGCTGGAGCTCTGGTTGTTGGTTGATTTAATGTTCCTGGGTCTTTGCAATCAGATTTGGCCTTTCTGCTTTTGAGTAGGTGCCCTGAAATATTCCCCAGCATACCTGACTTTGCTCGGGGCATGGGACTATGCACTGTGCGAGTTCCAGGCTCTGGAGGAAGGACAGACAGCTGAATTGCTTTGATGTCAGCTCCAATTGCAACATTGACAGCTGTGAGTTTTAGATCCTTTTCAGTTCTTACCAACCTTCTGGTGATGTTGGTGTTCACAAGCAGTCATCTGTTTTATGAGAAGTTTGGCAAAGGACAATCACCCAAAGAGAAGGGAGCCTGGGGACTCTTCTCTACCCATGGGTTTTGTGTTTCAGTCACTGCTGAGTTCAGGTAAAGCTGGTGAATCTGCTCCTTTTATAGATTTAATAGACAGGCTTGTGAGCATCTGCACAACAAACTGTCACACCACCTGTGGAGATGATAAATATTTTATACTCTGTGGAATTTGTATCTTAACAAAACTCTTGGTTCCAGTTACCTGCATGTTTCTGTTGAGCTTGTCTGTTTGCTGAGTTTGTGCAGACTCTAGTTCTACATCTGAACAGGCTTGACAGAATATTCTTGTGTTATTCAGCTTTTCTGAGGCTGAGGAATACAGAGTTCAGGAGCAGTTTTATGTTGGAAATGAAGCAGTGCAACATTATTGCAATGACCTGGTATTTGTTGGGAAGGGTGTCTCCTTAACATCCCCACAGCCCTGCACTTGCTTTCCCTCAGCCTCTCTTTGTCCTTGGTGAAATGTGAGATTTAATGAACACTAAGCCTTACATACACAGTCAGTCTCTCTTCTGACCTAAATTTTATTATTTAAATAAACATTTTAATATTTTGCACCCTTCCATTGACTTTGTCAAGGCACAGTCCTGGAAATACTGAGTTATCTTTCACTATCAGAGATGTAGTTTGTCTCCTAATAAGTAATATAAGCGTTATCTGTGTTTAATGTAGAAATTTCTTCCCTTTCTTGAGCTTTGGTGCTGTATATTATACACTGTCTAAATCTAGTCAAACTTAAAAGCAACATAGGAGACGTTTGATGGAGATCAGCCTTAAGGTCAATTCTTTGTTGTCTTTGGAGTTTGCTGTGGATATTTTGAAGGAGTGGGTAGAATCAGTGAGACAGGAAGGTGCAGGGATTTTTTCCAGACTTTTTTCCAATTTATATTTAAAGTGATCAAAAAGCTTTAATGTAAATTGTAAAGATAGAAATTCCTTTTCTTTTTTTTTTTTTTTGTTTTGTTTTGGGTAGTGCTTTCTTCCTTTTTTTTTTTTTAATGTTAGAGGGACATTTTATTTTGCTCTGGGGCATTGACTGTTTTAATCCTCCAAATGCACTATTCAAACCTCCTGGAGGTTTCTGCTGATACGCTAATTCAGGCTCCTAGGACTGCATCGAGAGAAAAGCATGAGAATACATGCAACACTTCTGGAGGCCAAAGGTATTAAAGGGTTCAGGGAGGGGTAGGTCCACTGAGGGCTATTAAACGTAACAGTCCAGATGCAACTGTAGTGTTAGTGGAGATGTGGACTCTAAATGCAAACTATTTGGTTAGACCAGGAGATTTTGGAGTGTTATATATGTGGGTTTGGAGATATTTTTATTTAGCGTGTGGCTGTTTTCTAGATAAAATCATATGAGTATTGCAAATGTATCAGTTTTTTTATTCCTCAAAGATAGAAAAGATACCCTTTATGAAGCTTTCTTTAAATAATACAACATACAGCTTCAGGTTTAGGCAAGCTAGACAATGCTCAATTTTGAGTGATTTGTTCTGTTCTTTTTGGAAATCCAGTAGGGGTTTACTAACATGAATAGGATTGAGCCTCAAATGCTTAAAAATTAGCAACGTTAAATACATGCAATTTATACAGCCACAAGTTACACACAATAGCAAAAGTGAGTATCACTAGCAGAACATGTAAAGGTATACATATGGGTTATGGTGAGCTTCGGCGCTTGGAGGAAAACTGATGAAAAGAAAGAAAAGCAAGCTGCTTATGGAAATAATTTTCCAGCTATCCTGGGTCATAAATAATTTGTGCCAAAACATGAAGCACTAAAAATATTTCTTCAGTGCGGGTTTGACTGTTCCAGTATTGGTCCAAGCAGCTAAGTTTGAACAACTGCTGTGTGCATAGGTTGCATAATCTTTAATAATTGTTATCCCTTCAGGCATAATGGCATATCTATCAGCTGTGATGTAGAGACAAGTTTGCAGCCTTCAGCATTTTACAGAAGAAAAAGTAAACTGCATGCATAAAAAAAAATCTTAATTTATTTATAAAACCAAATGACGGTGTTGTTGACTCCACATGGACAAGAACACATGTTTTACCCTGCATTCTTTTAAAGATAATGCAAGTTTTGATGGTGCCTTTATGTGCCATCGTTCTCTTCATAATGTGAAAAATGCTTTCATGTTTCTGATAGGGAAATGATAATTTGCAATCTTGAAGAGATTGTCACATAAAGGAGATTGCATGTACTGAACTGCATATGCTGCACAGATGAGGTAATGTCTGTGGAGCACACTTGAGATTAACCTGGCTGAGGCACAGAATACCATTTTAATGATGAATTAAAAAAACAAAGGGGGTGTGTGTGTATGAACATATTACTTTGGGCAAAAAGGTTAAATCCTTCTCTAAGAAGGTTAAATGTGAGAGAAAAATGCTATTCTGCAGAAATGAGTTGAACAATTAATGTGTTGTCAGAGGGAGTTTGGAGAAAGAGTATCTTCCCAAGTTGACGTATGACTTAATGAGGGGTTGAAGAAATGCAGTGGAAGTGTAGAGGGGAAATAGATAAAAATAATTCCAGTTTCCATCAGACTTCCAGGTGTTATGTGTTTTCTTTGCCTCTTGAGTCTAATAAAACACTTGTGGGAGTCCATGAAAATATTTTTGTCTCTGTATTCTATTTTCCCCCAATAATAGAAATTTTGAGGAAAAAAATGAAACACCATGGTAGTCCAAAAGGTATTTCTTTAGATGATATAGATTGCAAATTATTTCCTTATAGGACAAGCAGTATAACCCTAGATCATAGTTCAGCTTTTAAACCAGTTTTGATCTATTTTGACAAAACTAAGGCTTTAAAAGTGTAATTGCCAAATGATTTCAGAATCTACTTACTATTGCACATGATAAGCTGTGTTGAAACATACTCTCAAAAATAATTTGGATACGATCAGTGCATATACTACCTGAAATAAACTGCTTTATATACAAAGTGGGGGAAGAACATGTTTCATAGATCACTGCACTGAAGCTTTAGAAATGTGGCACAGGACTGAATATCTATATAATCTTTAGCAATTGCTGAGACTTTGTAGGTCAGTGATTGAGAGGTTTTTTTATGTTTTCCAGATGTTGGGAATTTCAGTCTTTGCTGTGCAAAGAAACTTTTTGCTTTAATTATATGTATTTCTTTTAAACTGAAATCATAAGCTGCTTCAGTAACACGCTCCATTTATCATGACATTCTTAAGAGTGCACCTTCAAAAATAGGTTTTGTGCAACTGCAGAAGTCAAAAGGAAAGCTGAGAGAGAGTTTTATTAACTGAAGAAGGTTAATCTTGTATGGTGATCTTGTGTGGATAGTTACGAATCTGAGCAAAACATCAATTGTCTGCTGATGAGCCATTTCCATTACTTACAATGATATACATTATATTAACAGGATGAAGGTTTATATTAATATAAAAGTCGTCAGATAAATATTTATAGTGATAGAATATAATTCTTGACAAACAAGTGGAATAAGCAGCTGTAATTAAGCAACTGAATATAATGCTAGTAGTTTTATGCCAGCCAGTGCGAATCCTTTCCCCCAGGAAGGTGGCTAGAAACACCAACAGAAGCATGATACAGGTCAGTGGACTCCAACTTAAGGATTGTTGCTTGAAGTCAAACTGCAACTGCCAGTGAAAAGTGATTTCAGTTAATGCACCTTCCTGCACACCACCTAGAGAAGTAAGCGGAGGAAGGTATTGTTCCTGGGTTTGCTTCATATAGTGTTTCAGATTACATGTTAGTCTCCTTGTGTCTCCCAGGCCCAACACCATCAGCGATGCAGCTGCCATGATGTGTTTCATTTTAGCTGCTGAGTGAAGGCTGTCACACTGTTTGAGTGCAGGGGATTTCCCAGGCAGAAATCACTATGCTTTTACTGTGCGTAGCATGTGCAATGAGCCTGAAGCTGTTGGGAAGTGTTGGATTTACTGTAAAAGTGCAGTAAGTTTGGCACTCAGGGAGTGTTTTGGGCTTACTGTGAATGTGTGAATCAGCCATAGTCTATTAATAGCAAATCTGAAGCTTTCAGGCAGTGTCTGACTTATGGTGTATGAATGTATAGTTAGAATCATAGAACGGTTTGGGTTGGAAGGGTCCTTTGAAGGCCATCTTGTTCCAACCCCCCTGCCATGGGCAGGAACACCTCCCACGAGACCAGGTTGCTCAAAGCCCCATCCGACTTGGCTTCGAACACTTCCAGAGAGGGGGCAGCCACAACTTCCCTGGGCAACCTGTGCCAGTGTCTCACCACCCTCACAGTCAAGAATTTCTTCCTGATATCTAATCTGTATGTACCCTCCTCTAGTTTAAAGCCTTTGTCCTATCACAGTTGATCTGGACAAGAACCTCAGAAATGCATTGTGTTCCCAAATGGGTAATTAGATGGAAAAAGGGACATGTTTGGGGAGGCCTGGGCTAGGGCAGCTCAGTACAGATTGTTGCAGAGAAGGTCAGTGCCTTCTGGCAGTCAGGGAGACTTCAGACTTCCTTACACTTGTTCTTCTTTAAAGTGAGAATTACAGGGTACTGAACTCCTGTAGAGATATTAGAGAGCTGTAAAAGGTCAGGAAAAAGGTGCTTTTTTCACTGTGGCTTTGCATTATTTTGGCATAAGCTGTGTATGAGATGGTGATGGAGTGGAGAATGTGGAGCTCCTGGAGAGGCAGCATCTGGGGGGGTGGAACAGCTGTGGGCGTGAGTCCAGACTGATTCTCCTCATGAAAGCAAAGTGTGCTGCCATCTCACTGTACATGTGCCTTGCCTGTTTTAATAAACTGGCTGGAGGATGGATTTTTTCTTATCTCATTGGGAATCATTTTGCTGCCTAGTCTTGAACCTGGAGGCTATCCTTAATTTTAAGATTTCTCTCTTGATGAGGTGATAACCTAATATAGCACAAGAGGATCTGATGCAGTGTGTTTTCATTCTGGGGCTCTGTTTTACAGTCAAGCCTAGTGATAGAATAAGGAAGCTTGAAAATAAATTAACTTTATGGACCTAAAGATGTTCACTTTTCTGCACATGTGTATTTATGGTTTTGAACATTACACCACAATTTATATGCCAAAGAAGTGCTTGGATCCCATGCAGTCTTCCAATGAGTTATACATTTACAGAATATTATTGTATATATAGAAATACCCATAATGGATAAAGAGCTTCTCAGAGAAAAAGCCAGGGAAAGGTGCCTGGCAGAGGACAGGAGGGGATTTGAGGATGGACTCCTAACAAAACACTGAAGACTGTCACTATTTACAAGGTTAAAGCCCAAACAAAAGCAAGAGGGCAGAAGGAATGTCACCACATTAGGAAATATGCACTGACATTAATACTGCTGCTGCAGGTGGATGTTTCAGGCATGTCCCAGGACCAGCACAACTGGTGCTTCTGCCCTACAAACAGCTGGTTGTGGGTGGTGAAATTGCTGCCATAAAATCAAGCCGGGCCACTACCATCCTTTTTCTTTTCACTTGTTTCTCTTTAGAATGACTGTGACTTCCAGGGGCATTGTTAATAATGTTTCCTTGGCATGTGCACCAAAGGTATTTCTAATTTTTTCATTTTGTTTCCAGAACAGCTGCCTTTTTCTTTTGTTTGCAGCCCCCACCCTTGCCCTGAGGACATGATAGCAGGCTGTGAGCTTTTGGAGTCAAGAATCAGTCCCTTAACTGCCATGAAAAGTAAAAAAAAAAAAAATAAAAAAATCTCGTCTTGGTGAACTTTGGCATATTTTTCTAATTGATGTGAATGAGATGAAAGGGATCGCTGACTTCTGTGACCTTTGCAGGATAATTGTGTATCATGTGTTGCCTGAGTAAAGGGGTGCGCCATAGCTGCAAAAATGGGAATTGACACCATTCTGCTCTTTAACAACATCCATTGGCTTGTGTCATCCAAATACATTAACATCTGTCGCCCTTCCTTTTCCTTCTGCTCAGTTCCCACATACTTTGTTCATTTGCATGATGCAACTTCGTGAGCTAAAAAGTTTGATGCTTAGAATTGAGACTTTGTTCCAACTTATTTGCATAAATGCAAATGTAATTATTAGTCTGCTGATACTCTTTTCATCTTTATCAGAGCAAGACAGCAGAACAGAGTCACCAGAACACCTGAGCTGGTTCTTCCATGTGTTGCTGTATTAGAACCTGTAGGAGGAGTGCGTTGACATACGTCTACATTACAGATGAGATTCTTATCAAAGGAATAGGTTCTTCAGTGGTGTGGGAGCTAACATGTACATCGCTAGGACTGAGGTCTGCTGTCCAGTGATTTTTTTCAATAAAATTCTTTTGATTGTGGTATGTATTTCTCAATCAAAAATGAGTAGTATTGAGAAGGTTTTGTGCAAAATTGGTTTTATATTATACGTTTGTGAAAGAAGTATTATTACCATGCTTTCATTTCATTAAAACTTTCGTGTCTGGCTGTAAACCAAGCTTCTGCCATGTCTTACTCTTCACGGAAGGTTTTGGAGCAATCCAAGCTGAAGTGCTTCATCTTACTACATTGCTTCAGTCAATTCAAAGCTGAAATGTTCATGCTTGTGTTCTAAATTACATATTTAAGCCTCTTCTGGAGTTGAGAAGGTCTAACGCAGACAGTTTGAGCTGCTTTCCCTTCGGTTAGGATAGAGTTATCCTGTTGCATAGAGAAGCTGTATGGTACCAATTACACTATAGGAAAGCTAGCACACAATGTATGTGCGTGCTGGAGCTTGATTTGTCCTGCTCTCATCTGGTCTCTGGGAATTTATTTGACAGTTGAAGGGATGCTTGAGCTGTCTGTTAAGTACTACAGCAGCATTAGACAAGTGGGACTGAAGATTCTGTTCAGTAGAAGGTCTGTCCAAACATCTGTCTTGCTAACTGATTATACTTAAAATAGTTATACGCAGTAAACCTTTTGGTGATAAGTTTGACTCACCTTTTACAGCCACAGTTTGATTGTACCTGTACTAAAAGCTTTACAGCATTACTTCTTATGCTAGTACAAAGCAGAATACACTTCAATAAGCATCCTAAATAAATATTGGAATATGGGCTAACAACACAAGTAATTCTACTGTGATATATCCAGGTCCATGGTAAGACAGACAGGAAATACGAGTTTATGCTGGCACTGTTAAAACAGCAACACCTTCTAGTTTCATGGGGACTAATTTGTGTGATGATGAAAAGGTTATGCTTGAAGAACCTGGTTCAATAACTGTTGTATTTAGATGGAGCCTTTCCTGGGCTTTGGATCAAATCTTAATTTCTAACTTAAGGTATTTGTAAGTTAGAAGGTATTTCAAATGCCTCTGGATTTCTTTTGATGTATTGAATGTGTTCCAAAGTGAATAAGGGTTCGAAGGAATGGCTTGTACTTGACAGAGTGCACTTCAGAAATAGTACAACTTTTTACCAGTGTAAATCTTTGCTATAGGAAAGTCACAGTTAAAGCCAAACTGGATTGTGACTGCAGGGAGGGCCATGCAAGGAAAGTAGGCAAGTGCACTCTGGGCTGTGAATTAGTTTGGAAAGGTAATATTTCAAGTTGTGGAATAAGCAAGAAGGGGCTGAAGCACTTACTGTGAGCAGCTTGCTTAAACACTACATTAAGCTACTTGGGAGGTCTGTTTAAAATCACTTTGTCTAGCAAAAAAGCAACAATTAGTATTAGAAACAGTTTGCTTGTTAACATCTAAACTAATTTCCTGGCTGTGACTTTGTGGCAGTAACTGTATCATATGAAAGACCTAAAACTAAACATTGGTCCAAAAAAATCTAGAAAATATTCTAGAATTATTTTTTTATGTAATTCCTGGCTGGTTTCTTTGAACTACCTGAACTCTTCCACTTTTGATTTTCAGGATAAACTGTGAAATGTAGTCCTCCAGTTATGCCTGGCTATGAAATTATGTTTTCTAGGAGCTAGCAAGTCCTGCAACTGTGCTGACTCTCTTCTTTAGTTGTCCCATATAATGAGAGAAGGTGTGTTTGAAAACATCATAACAGGTTGAGTACGCTGGCTTCCCTTCTGCCAGTCCTTCCTCCCAGATGTCTCAGATGCTGCTTTGTAAGGTTTTGCTCTAGAGCACAGCCCTTTTCTTTATTTGGGCTGTGCTTGCCATGCAAGAGGTATGCCTGCCCTGGTGCTCGGGAGGCTCAGCAAGGCCAATTCTCTCCAAGCAGGGTTTCTGTTTTGCTCACAGCTTGTGCAGAGTGCAGCAACTCATTTACTCCCTGACTTGAGTTACTGTGATCCTATTATGTCCCAGCTGCATTCTTTACATTGGCTGCCTATAAAGCACAGATTAATTTAAACTGGTAGTTTTGATTTGTAAAGCACTTAATAGCATAAAGCTTGGCTATATTTGAAGATCATCTTCAGCCTTCATCTTCTAGGCAGCTGTAGTTGGTCATGGTTCACTGTGTAATGTTTCCCACCCTCTTGCTCTAAATTAAGGTGTATAATCATCTTTACTAGGGTGCAACATGATTTTTCTTCCCTTTTTGAAAAAGCTTCTTTTATTTTTAGTGTGTAATGGAATTTGACTACTAACAACAGCTCTGTACCTTCTTTCCCTCCTTTTTTGAAGCCATATATAACAGGAATCCAACAAATGCTGTCCTAATCATCTTGCTAATAAATGTAGTTGCTCAGTAGTAATGTAGGGCACTATGCTTTTGGAGAGGGTCTGGATAATGAGCCCTGCTCACCAGCACAGGAATGTATGGGATATCTGCTCTTCTCTGGAGGTACAGAAACCCATTTTGAGAGAGCATTTTGTGTTTAAAACATTTGTATTCTGATCTTCCAGAATAGCCATGTGTTCAAAGCATGGAGGATATCAGCTGTCATCTGCTCTTTTACTGTAGCAGTGATTGCATCTAATAGACTGGTGAGACAGCTGATGCACCTTCCCCAAAAAGGCCAGTTAGAGCTCTGTTTAATAACCTAAAGGCTGGACTGAGAATCCTAACCTATGCCCCAATGCTTGAGAAGGAAGAGGCTGCTTCATAGTGGACCTTAAGAGAATGACAGACTTCTCATGTCCATCTTCTCATCTGAAGAGCTTTTTCCTTTATGGGTTAGCCAGCCCTCCCCCTGCTCGAATGTGCCTGTGAAAACAATTACTTGTTTTAGGCCAGATAACTTATCACACTGAGTGAACCCAAAAGGTGTGTTTGCGGGGAGTGTGTCTGATGAGACCAGGTTAAGAAGGTGGGAGATCAGCATGCTACATAATGCCTGAGGAAATGTTTCTGGATCTGTCAGAAGAAAACCCTGTCCAAATAAACAGTTTCCACAGACTGGTTTGGGTCATAGAAACAGCTTATTTTGACAGTGAAAATGTTCCACATGGCCATCTTCCTACTCGGAGTCTTTTCTGTATTAATATACCACCATATGATGTGAACCTAGCAGTTTACTTACATTTTGCATGGATATTTCCTTGACGCTTTTATTGCATTGCTTTTAAAGATGTTGGGGTTTTTTAATGGGGTGCTACCATTGTGTTCTTTAGGCTGATCAGTTCTCTGCTTTGCTCTACTTCTAATCTTACACCACAGCACCTTTCACATTAGTTCAGGTGAGGAGGAGGCTGTAATAAAATGCTTTTATGCTGTTTTAGCATAATATTTTATGCCTTTCCTTCTGCATCAGAATCTTTATGGTCTGAGAATTTTCTCTGCTCCTTATGAGAAATCCATATGGGACTGTCCTGCCTGACCCTAGAGCAGCTGCAGTTAATGCCAAACCCAGGAACATGCAGCAGATACCCCTTGCTCAGGGGTCTTGAGTATGTTCTCAATAGCTTCTCTGTATTTAGTTTCTCATTCTTGGCTTTATTCCTCTACTGGACTCAATCTCTTTTCTGTGCTGCTTCAGAAAAGTTTTATGCCCTCTCATTACCCTAAACCCTTGTTACTGCAGTCTGTGGTGTGAGGGTTTTTTTTATCCTGGAAGTAAATGAATCGCTTCTCTTATCACATTAGTCCTGTTTGATTAAGCTTTTTATCAAGGAAGCTAGGTGCTCAACATTGATTCTCCTGGGAAGGTGAGAACTTGAAGCACAGTGGTGGGATGCTGCTTAGTGGCTTATTACTTGTCTGTCAGACACCACTGTTTCTGGAGGGCTTATGCAGTCAGGCAGTGTTGGAGCAGTCTGTAACTGACAAGTTTTAGATGGAGCAGGTAATGTCTGTGTGTCTGTCCCCACCTAATCTTCCCTTGTGTCTTTTTTTTCCTCCCCTCTTTGTAAATTGAGCCAGTGGAAGACTAAACTGAGTGGCTTTATGCCCTTTGTCCTGCAATTTGGTGGCAAACGAGACAGTTACACATCTAACCATCGATGAATGTCTGCATTTGTGTCTTCCTGCCCCAATAAGCCACACACATTTTCCTGAAGCCTGGTTATGGGTAGTGTCTGACAAGGAGACTGGTGTGGGTCATCAGCATATAATGCAGGAGAAAATGTTTAGAAAACATTTAAGTAACAGGGGGAGACCATCTATCTTCCATTTGCTAGTGTTCTGGGAGCTGCACTTGCCAGCAACCCCAGGAGTCTCCTCAGCCCTGTTAACACACTTTGGTTGCCTCGGAGCAAAACAGTAAAAGGGTAAGCAGGGAGCTGCATTTCAGTTTTGTCAGGCTAGTGGCTGGCAGGGGAAGTGCCAAGAGAAGCAATACAGGATTTTAAGGACACTACTTAAACCCAGGATGCAATTTCAAATACCACAATTCCTCAAGTAACAGTAGGTTGTACAGAAAGCACATTTTTCTCCCTCCAGGCTGAGGCCTCCAAAAGCACCATTGTACAGCTGGATCCAGTTTTGTGGCTACAAACATACTCAGTTTTTCCCTTCCAGCAGACTTGGTGCCGTTCCACTGTCCTGCACCCTGGAGTGAAAGAGCCCAGCACAGGGATGCTGCAGCTTGCAGTGTGTGAAACACAACTTGGAAACCTCTGGTCTAGAGCATTTTACAAGTGTAATAAGATCAAACACTATCATTTTTCTTTCCACACAGAGCTTTGCTATGACTGATGCAGCAAAGCAGTACTAACTCCTAGAGTGGTCATCACAGTGCTTAACTAGAAGCAGATCATTTCCATTGTACCCTATAGAGATGATCATAATTGCATAGTATGAGATGATGCTTTAACAGCCTCCCACCTCAAAGTCTTTGGTGCAGCCCATGTACAAATGAACCTCTGTCTAGACTGATTACTGAGCTAAGTGAAAATACTTAAGAGTAAAACTCTTCAAGGCAGAAAATGTTTTGGTTTTGTTATGCAATTACACAGTGTGAAGGAAGATAGGGCCCTGACCCAGAGTGTAAAGTTCAATTTCGTATTATGTGCCCAGTTTAATTAGTACCTACTTTATCAGACCTACTTGGGTTGGAAGGATTCTTATGCATCACTTGAATCCAAGCTGCTGGGATAAGCAGACACATCTCAGGAACACGGGACCCTCCCTTAACCAGAATCAAACAGGACCCTGTTATTCAGGTGGTGGAAGGCAAACTCAAATTGTTGACAGCCCAGTAACTGCAGCTAGCCCTTGTATCTGTCTTGGTATGCCAGATATGCTATAGACATTAGAGTGACTGAGATATTCTTATAACAAAGTATTTTTATGCATCCACTCAAAAATACATAAACCGAAAAAGAAAGTGGAATGCTCTGGCCTTCCTATGCTGAGGCAAGGTGAAATAGTAGAAACAGAAATGTAATGAGTTAAATTGCCTTCCAGGCTTGTATGCAAGTGCCAAATCTCTTAAAAAACACAAGTTTCCCACAAAAGCCATTTATTCCAATAGGATACACATTGCTAAATAAAATGAGTCCTTATGAATGAATTGGTGAGTGGGAGAAAAGTAGGAGCTCTTTATGAATTGAAAGCATGCTGGGCAATAACTAAAATGCCTGCAAATATTCAGCACACTAGGGTAGAATTAGTTTATACCAGCTCACAAAGAAGTATTTTTTGTATCTTAATACTTTTGGCCAAGTAATAATTTTATATCATATCACTGATGATGAGACTAGAAGCTGTGAAAAAAGAATATCATTAGGAAAGCTAAGATCATGATATTGTTTACTTTGGGAAAAGCGAAAAGCTGTTAGTATTTTATTGCAGTTGTAGCAACAACTACAGCGAAACAGTAGCTGTGCACTCATTTTGAAACTGCATTCCGTTGAAACAGCAATTATTACAATTTTTTTAATTAGATGAGAATTTCCTAGCCATCCATTTACCAAAATAGAAATCTGTAAATCCATTTGTAAAATGTGACTGACAATTAAGAAGCACTATTAACATGACTTTTTTTAAATTGGGTATTATGAAAAATGGAATATGTCATTCTGTCTGGCACAAACCATTTTGATTATTTTATTAAATAAGGACGGGAATATTCAATTTAATATGTGCAAAAGCTAATATTTACATTGTTCAGTACACAGAAGTAGAATGACATTAAGAGAAATTGAAAGAATAAACTGTTCTTGGGGCCCACTGTAGATAAAACAAATATTAATAGGCTTAAATAGTAGTAATGTAGAGTCAGGTAAGGTATTGGAAAAAAAATCTTTCTAATGGTATGGTAAGGCATGGGAATGGATAGCACAGGGAAGCCATGGAACTACTCTTCCTGGATGCTCTGGGACAGACTATAACTATCTCTTCAAATCCTTTCTAGCCCTATTTTCTAACAGTTTTAATAATGGTATAGCTAATGATTTTAATCTCACACAAATCACCTTTGTCACTTGAAGGTGCTGCTTTCAAGCTCTTCCTCAATCCTTTGTTCATGCACATCCCCTTGTAGCATGAAAATAGATCTCTGGTCAGTCTCATGCAGGAGTATACCAGCATTGTTGCCCAGATGAGACTAAAGACAGCACACTGCTCTGACTAGTCAGCCTCTGCTCATTGCTACTGTATTGCATTGCAAAGGATACGCTGATTTCCCGAAACAATACCTGCCATGGAGCAATCAGGAAAGGGAAGTGATGAAAATGATTTCTCCTTTAAGTTGACTGCTCTCTATTTTTTATTTTTTTCCATATTAAATATATGAGAGTTTGAAAGAAACCAAGTGGACAGCACCTGTAGAGCAGACACTGGATAAAGATGGGGTATGAGACCGCGAGAATGCAACGATCCCACTCGGTGCAGGGACTTGATAACTAGCATTACATTGGAAAAGAAGAGGTAAACACAAGGGAAGGAGCTGGAAATTCAGATTATACGTTTAGTTTATATAGCTGACAGAAAAATACTATTTCCAAGAATTTTTAGTTTAAACACTTCTTTTGCTGCAGTCCTTGCATTAACAAGCCAGTTGGATCTCCTACCTTGAATAGTTTCACTGCCTTCAGGTTTTCTTCAGGTGAGAGGGAGGGAAAACATTTTATCAGAAAAGATATTTTCCTATGCATTGTCAAATACACACTTCTTCTAAAGTCAGGGTCCTTCAGCTGCTTCCTGAAGTCAACAGTGCCTGTTAAACACAGGGTGCTCTGCAGCAAACTCCACATGAGAAATGGCAATCATTGATGCAGAAGAGGCAGGAGGGAAACATCACCAGCTAGACAGCTTGGGGATGCCCCTCTGTTGAGAGACTGGGATGAGCAGGATGTCCACAGGCAGCAGCAGGGCTTTGTAAATCTCAGCTATGTTGCTGCATGAAGATGATTCAGCGTGTCAGCTAAAGAACAGTGCTGCAGGGGACTACAGGAGTAATTTCATTAAACCAGTGCTTCAAAAGACAGGGCTGGCTTAAAACTTAAATGCAGTACACTTATGGGAAAGTTAAATCTGAGCATGTCCAGAAATCTTAGGAAAAAGGAGAGGGAAGCCTAACTAAGTAACACTTCAGCTGTTGAAGAGTTTGTTCGAGCAGAACTGCAGCAGCTTTTCAGATCTGGCACCAGATTGTGCTGGTTTTGTATATTAGAAGCTTTCCTTTTATGTTATGACAGAGGTGGCACTGAGAAATTACCTACCAACAATCCATGCAGATCTGAATTATAAAATCAGCACAAGAGTTTGACAGCCTGCTCAGAAGGCATGGCAGATGGTCCAAGTGGCATGCACAGAGAACCAGTCAGGGAGCCTGCTGTCCACCGTGGCCAACATGTCCATGTAACCTGAGCAGCATTCCTTGGGCACCATGTTCATACTAAACCCTAAGCAGCTGGAGTGGCTGTCTGAAGTGCAGGCTTAGATTAACACTAGAGACATTAAGTGAGTAATTAAGAAGCTGAATCTCCCCTCCCCATCACTTCACCTACTTTTAACTGAATAGCTCCTCAACCACGTTCCCTGTGGGGAACATCTACTTGATCATTAATTCTGTCATGTGTATTTTACAGGTAATAATATTGCTGAAAATATGGTCTTACTACATCTGTGCAATAAACTGAAAGGAACTGAAAAGTAACAAAAGTATCAAGAGAATTAAAAGTTAGTCAGAATAAAGACAAAGAGACACTTTTCTGCCATTTGCCCACAATGTGCGGCACAGGCTCTGTGGCACTGAAAGCCCACCTGAAAATGAAAGCCTCGAAATTCTAGAACAGAAAACCCTCCCTCCTCCCCATGAATTATTTGGGCTCATTCCCAAGTACTTTTTAAATAACTGGTTTCGTGTAGGATCTTACATATGTTAGCAAAGTTCTGTCAATCCTTCTATCAATTAACTATTGTGGACAATCCTCCTGTTTTTGTAGTAATATTAGGATTTAGTCCATAGAATTGTCAATTACAAACCTCAGTATTTTCTCTCAGAGCACAGCTTAAGCCCCAAAACCCAAAGGCTGAATGTTTCAAGCTACTGAAAGTAAGCATGGAAAAAGTAGGGTAAAATCTAATTAAAAAGTTTTGAGTTTCTTCTTACTGTTTTCCTTTGTGATACAGGCTACACACTCATTTTAACATCCAAAATTCATCTGTAAGTGATCAAACCCACAGTTGAAACACAAGAACAAAGGATTTACCTAGTGAGTCATCAAAGTGCTTTATTTTATAAAGCCTTGCTCATGTTTGGAGAGTAATCTAAGCACTAACACATACAATAATGAGTCTTTCTTGCCCTGTCCAAATAAACAGTTTATCAACAAGAATGAGTGACAAAACTGCTACACAGACAAAAAGAACGCTTTGATGTAATTGTTTAAAAATGTATACTTGTTGGCTGCAATTAAATATATACTCCAAGTATGTGTACCTCATTTTTACTTCAGGGTCTCCCTGTGGCCTCATACTTTAAGAAGCCACAGCACGCTTCAGAAAATGAAACTTGGGTGAGAATGTAGACAACTGGGGTATATAGGGAGAGGACAAAAAAATATCAAGCCACAGTACCAACTTTTAAATACATACAATACAAAAAGTATACACATACATTACAGTGCTGCAGACATGACTAAGTCAAATGTAACAAAAAAATCCTGTAGGAAAGATCGGGAAAGGAGAGAAAAATTAGTACACAGCAACAGGGATAGTATTGCCTTTGGCCGCTGAAGAGAGTGTAATGGGTTGCTATTACATAGGCTCCTCTGAAGTAAGCCACTACATACATTACGCACGGCTGTAGGCTTAACAGCACTGACATTAGTGATGAAGAAGGCATGCTGGCACTCCTGATCTGAGTTATTAACAATGATAGGGAGGGTTTGACTTCTCTGACGTTGCCTACAAAATCTAACAATTTCAATAAAGAAATTTTAAAGGCACAGCTTTAGCACAGTGTATAAGTAGATAAACTTTTAAGCATATGTAAATGTGTCTCTTTCAAGCATGGAGTCTTTCAGGGAAAAATACGAGAAGAAATACAATGTTGTTTAAAAATTTTAAACAAGTTAAACATGATCAGCACAGTTTTAGCCAATGTACTATACGATCAAACTTGAGTAGATGGTAGGACAGGTCATTTTGATGGTAAAAGACAACCTTGGGAAAAATCCCTCTGAAATAGCCTCTCTCATTTTATTGTAAAAGAGTCCGTCACGTAGGTGAGCAAGACATTCACTTTAGTACACTACTGCACATTACACCTTGGAAGATGACAAATATTACTTCATTTGTACTGCAAAATAACTTTACATGTAAACTCAAAAGTCATATATTGTACACGGCTCTGAAATTCAGAAATATCCCTGCTCTCCTAATAATGTAAACAGTAAAATTCAGGGTTCATTTTTCGAGGGATAATCTATAATAAAATACTGCTGTTTCAACAGTACAACATAAGCATTTAAACTTCAAATTCCCAGTAAATTACAAGGGAATGGAATTTCTATCAGTGTGCACATCATTCATGATGGGTGAAACATGGAGCTACTGTTGCCCAAAACTATGCGCTTCTTCAGATAAGCTTTTCTTCCACTTGTAACATTATTAGTTCCTATATTGCAAGAATATAAAAGAAATGAAAACTTCAGGTAACAAAGTGAAATAAGCAAAGTTTTCCCTTAACATAAGTTTACTGTAGCAAAAATGTACACATAGCATGAATTACATTAGCTCTTCGTAAGATAAGAGACGTCGGCTCTCAGCTGTCTGAGAGGCTGAACTTCCTGATGTTATGTGCTGAAAAGAAGACAAAAATTGGAGAAGAAAAAAGGAAAAACCCAACTGCTTGGAACCAAATGGGAAAAGCCTCCGGCACCAAGGGCTATTGCAGCTGGTTTTTAAGGAGTGCCAGTGTGCAGGGTGTAAGTGTAACATCTGCAGTAAGGTTTTTATTATTATCGTCATCATCATGAAGAATACCGTCACGTATCTTATTAGTTCAAAAAATAAACTGATCCACAGTTTACAATTTGATATCAATATTGTAGATTTAACATGCATTTACTCTTCCCCACCCCCACCCCAGCCCTCTTTGCTCATTTATTCCATTTCAGCTGGTAGCATCAGAGCATTACTGTCACAGTGCACTCTGAGTAAGCTGTTCTATTTATTTATTGTATTTTTTGCACACACAAAAGAGTCAGAAATAGCTAGAACTATGCTGGGAATATCAGGCAGCTGTTAAAGCGAGTACTCCACCCCACTTCAGTCATCTTTGCCAGAAGATGTAAACAAAGGGGTTGCTTTCTGCAAGATGAGTGCTTCTCTGAGTTCCTTTTTTTTTCCCTACACTTGTAGCCACTGCTGCTGTCCCCAGGTCTTGTGTCTGTCCTATGTAACATGATAGGTTACGTCAAGATGTTGGCAATAAAGTCCAAGAAGCGCTTTGAATACTGTTCAGGATTAACGGTTGAAATTTCTGCACCAGCCTATACAGGGGAGAGGAAAGAAGGAAGAGCCAGTGTTTTATTTGATGCTTTGTCTCTCAATGAATTTCATTTGCAGCCTCGGAACCAGACACTATAAACACAAATTGTAAAGGCCCTCAACCAGGATCTTACAGATGCATTTTTAGGCTTCACGTGAGTACAGTGATACTCGGTACTCACCACTGTAACTGCAGGACATGCATCTTCCATTTCTGAATCGTGTTCTCTTTACTTGCCTTACTTCTCTTTACTTTCATTGTACTTCATACTCCTATATAATTTCTGTTGCATACTTAACCATGCTACCCACTGATTCACTAACAGATTCTGGTCTGTTGAGCAGCAGTGTCTTCATATAGACTAAATTATCATACTCAGATCTGGTGTGTCAATACTTGTGTAATGTATAATGCTATCTGAATGCTAAATAACCTGGTTTGGAAGATATGGTAACAAAGAGCAATTTCTTCAACATATATGCATTTAAATCTGGACTTGCTGAACAAGTTGTACAGTTGCTATTTCAATAGTCATGATTCCATTCATATTTTTATTGGAGGTTTTCAGAGCCTTAGGTCACATTTGTATTTATATTTTTCCCATTTTACAAAAGGGAAAAATTGCATGCATGCAATTAACGAGCAAACTTTGGTGTTAGGTGGCTCAGGATGGTGACAGCGAAGTACACAAAATGGTTGCACCAAAGTAACGTTCTGTAATAAGTTCTAATCACAGTCAGCTTTAATAATCATAGTTGTTATGTACAATATGTTTCTATTTCTTATGTAAGCTGTAAGTGTGAGTTTTTAAAGTCTGCTACATTCAAAAGTTCATTAATAATTGCCAGAGAATGGCTGCACATGGTCTGCATCAACTTTCAGCTGCTTTGAGAGCAGAGAGTGTAATGAGCGCATTGTTTTAGAGGGACAAAAAAAATACTTTCTACAGGCCTGCGCAGGGCTTATTGCTGAGCATTCCACATCACACTCTACTGTAAACTAAAAAGCCCTGAGCTCTTTGCTTAAAACCTCCCACAATGCCCTGATCCTTTAGATACTTAGACAGAGGAGCGATTTTAGTCTCACAGAATCACAGAATCACAGAATCACAGAATGTTAGGGATTGGAAGGGACCTTAAAAGATCATCTAGTCCAACCCCCCTGCCAGAGCAGGAATACCTAGATCAGGTCACACAGGAACATGTCCAGGCGGGTTTTGAATGTCTCCAGAGAAGGAGACTCCACAACCTCTCTGGGCAGCCTGTTCCAGTGTTCTGTCACCCTCACTGTGAAGAAATTCTTCCAAATTCCATTCTCATGAATGATTATGTTCTTTTAAAAAATGTATAGTAAATGCATATTTACTATATTAAAACATATATAGTATATTTATATTTATCTTTCTTTTTAAGAAGTCTTGTAACGTGAGCCACAGTATATGCTGAAGAATTAACTTTCAACAGGCTGCACAAAAACTATCACTAGGGCCCTGCACCTGAAATAACATTCACAACAGCTTCCAAAGAGCTGTATACCAATACAGGTGTCTGGTGAACAGCTTTGTTTGCAAGAATAATGTGTATGTCACAAATTTAGGACAGAGTCCTAAAAAGGCATCTCACTAGAGTTCTTTATGGGTAAGACAGCTAGGCATACAGCTGAAAAGGGAGTCCTACTCTCAGTATGTAATATGTAGCAGTTAGTTACTCTGTACTTTTATATTACACACTGAACTAGGAAAAAACCTGCAAAAATTTGGATCTACGTCCCCTTTCCCTACATTTCCTGAACTGTGCTGTATCAGTGCACTAACAACAAAAATGCAGCCGTACAAATGTAATCAGAGGAAAAAACCAACCCAGATACTTACCCCATGCTTTACCGTTTTTGCAGCATGGGCAGCTTTTTTTTTTGCATCATAATGAGTAAGAATGTCAATAATGGCCATAAAGTATACTTCCTTCCTAGGTGCACCTGCAAATATTAAAGACATGGCAGCAGTAATGACTTTTGAGACATCTTAATCACAAATCCTCCTTCTAACAAAGGAGACTTAATAAGGCTCAATCAGCAGCTAAGACAAATTAATGTCAGTCAGAATCACAGATCTGTAAAGACCACAGGTTCAAGCCATTCTTGACTGAGAGTTTAACTGCACTCATATATAATGCAAAACTCCCTAAACAAATACAAAATAAAGCACCAGCATACAGAAACAGGAATTATGCTCACTTCGAGTAATGTGGATTTCACGTTCCTTTGTGGAAAAACTATGAAGTTTTATATGAAAGGTAATACTTTTCTGTGTCAAACAAGAACATATTTTCTTTATGAATAAAACCATGTATTTATCCATGTAAATGCTTATGGGGAAAAAAAAAAAAAAGGTAACTTTCCTGTCTTGAACAGACACGGGTAACTAGTTATACTTCATTTTACACAATAACATCTAACCTAGACTCAGGCTTCTTACATGCACCTTATAATGACTTTCTTAGCTGGAAGACAGAAATTTGGTATGAGTGCACAAATTTTCAAGAAACAACCAAAAAAGTGAAATGTAAGTTGGTATGCTACTTTTCTCATTCTTTCTAGACTGTCTTTAATGGTCTTATATTACCTGCCAGGAAAAGAACAATTGTAGATGCTAGATTTCCTGAAACGGATGAAAAAAAACATGAATTAACTGAGAACTGCTCTATCTGAATGGCCAAGCCAGTATACAATCTGCATGTGTAGTAGGTGAACTGCAGCTGACTGCATCCCCACACATCACAATATTTAAGAAATATGTTCTTAGCAATGTCTTCTGCTTTCTGCTGCACCAGAGCAACTCATTTCCTCTTCTGCAGAGTGAATTTATATTTTGCAGCTTAACTTTGCCTTTATGTGATCGTGAAGACTTTAGGATTCTGGTGTAAGAATCAAAACATCTTAACATAAAAATATTTATTACTACTTACTTTCATGGCATTTTATTCCATAAACATCAATAGCTGGATCAAATTCCCCTGGAGCCAAGGGCAGTGAGCTATTGAGAGTGTTTCCTGGACTGTCTGGAGGAGTTCCAATGGGGTGGGTCCCATCACTTTCACCTTCCTCTTCTCCATCATTCTCTTCACACTCTACTTCTTCCTGTTCAGCCCTTTCAACATCATGAATTCCAACCAGCAAGCTGTAGTCCATGAGTTTTAACTGAGCAAGGAACTGGAAAGTGATAATAAGCAATTTATCAGTATCACTGAAAGCTGTAAGCTCCACTTACAAACAGGAGAAGTTAGAGAAGGATGTCATCAGCTGAGAAAAACAGGCACTTCTACGAGAGAGCAAAAGGGAGCATCAAGTGATAAAGCTGGCAGAGAGATACTCGAATTTATTAAGACGTAGTAACAGCACACAGGTCACTTGCAACTTACAAAAAAGCTGCAGCCCACTCTCCCAAAATCCTCAGGGAAAAATCATTTTTCTAGTAGTGAAGACAGTAAAAATGTGCAGTGACTGTGTGAGCTGATGACTGTCACTCCTGTTTCATGTTTCAATTAGGGCTGTCCTGGCACCGCTCAACATCCAGACCAACCTCTGTGCTACCAGGTGTGAGGCGTACTATGATCTGGTGCTAAATCTGCCCCCCTCACTCTCTTTTAAGCCTTATTAAAGCATTTAAATATTCTTGCAGTGGAATGTAGTGGTTTGACATGAAGACATGACATGATGCTATATTCTCTTAACAGTGACAGGGTCACAATTTAAATCACGTAAGCAAAACATGAATGTGAATGAAAGGGTGGTTTTGAATGAAGACTGAGGATGGGAATTTGAAGAAGGCTGAAAAATGAATGTACATATTTCATTTGAGGGGAACAGGATAAGGCAGAAAGCTAAAAGAGAAGGATGAAAATAAGGAAGGTATAAAAGCAAAGAAGATGGGATAACAGTTTAAGGGGTAAGGGCAGAGCTGTGCTGCAGCTTGAAAGCAATACTGTGATTCTGAGCTTGTGGAATCACTGCTTATGATATGCACAGAAAGCAGCTGAAAATACAAGTTCTTTCTATTTTTATAAAGTTTAAATGGCCATAAAAGGAAGTTAGAGCAGACCAGAGAAGGGAATTAAGTCAGACTTTGGAACAGTGATAGGGATGAAAGAGATTAGTATAAAATACTAAGAAATTAGAAACTACAGTTTGTCAAGATCCTGATTCTGAGAAAAGAGAGGAATCAGAGATAACAACTGACTGTACAAGTGCTAGAAGAAATACTGTGAGATTGAGAAGAGGTTTTAAGGAGAAAGAAGAAATTGGTTTCTAACCATTTCAATATAATAAAGGAAATGACTCTTCACAAGACCAGAAGAGAGGTAAGTTTGAAGAAACGATGTACAATGATATACAAGAAGAACAGAGGGGACTGGCCAAGCATGATGGAGTGGGAGGTCTCCAGGCATATCATTAGGTACTTGATAAACACTGGGAGAGACAGGAGAAAAATCTATCAATAATCATACAAAAAAGCATGAAAGAGAACAGACTCTTGGGGAAAAAAAGAGTGAACTGCAAATTAAAAGAGAATGGCTCTTAGGAAAAAAGTATGCTGCTGCTGCTGACAGCAAAAAGACTTCAGAAAATCAGCACAGGGAAAAGATCATCTGATTTAAAATGGAAAAAATGTGCATTTTCTAAGGACATTTTCAATGGAATGAGGAGACAGGAAAATAGACAAGAGGACATCAAAACAGCAATAATAGATATATTTGTCTGAACACAGGAAGGGGATGTAAGAATTATGAGAGAAATATAGTAACACAAATTACTTAATGACAAGTAAGAATGGATATAAAGTCACACCATTTAGAATACTACTCCATAATATGTTTAACTATAAATATTGTGTGATAAGATGAGCATGTAACAAGTGTTGTGCATTTCTTTTCATTGTAGTGAAATTTGAGTGTTTACACTTTGGGTACAAACTGCATACTATCAGTTATCTAACAAGGGCAGAAGAACCAATAAATGAAAAACGAGGTTAAAGAACAGCTTGCCATTGTTAATAATCGGGTACCAGATCACCTCACACTAGTGGTTTACAAGGATATTTAACAATGCTCTGTATAAATTTCAAAACCACAAAAAAATATCCTCTCAAGACATGATCTAGAATCTGCCATTAGATTTATAATCCAGTAAACGACGTAAAAGACTGCACACAATCCACTTTCTGGGGTAATAAAGTATCTTCCACGTTCATTACACATATTTAAGATCTTGGTGCAACCTACTTACTGTAAAAGCGTTAGTCAGCAACAGCAGTACATGTTAAAAGAGCACAAAACTTAAACCCAAACAAACTTATCTGTAGAGCTGTGACATCAGTTGAGCAGTTTTCCAGCACAATATTTAAAATATAAAATAAACATTTGATATTTCACAAAATATTTATGTTTTCATAATTATCACCATAAATTTATCATTGTTATTATGATGGGAAATTAGGTTTCCTCAAAAGTAAATGATTGGATAAATTCTAAAGTTATAGTATTTTGTTTTGTGCAACCACTGAGATAAAGATCTGAAGAACTAGACAAGATTCACAGAGCATTTTGATATAAATAGCTAAAAGTCTTATTAAGTCACAGACATTTTGCTATCAGGTCTCTTTCAACAAGGGAAAACAGATTTTAGGCTCTGAGTATTGGGACTGTAAAATATTGTGTTTAGTGGCAATATTTGCAATTATGGAAATTAAAATCAAGCTGTGTGAACATGTAGTCCAATACTTATTTTCTTTTATTTGCTGAACTAAATCAGTTATAATAAAATATTTCATTAAATTCACATATTAACTTTTCTACTAAGTATTGACTATATTCAGCCAATTACCAGTTTATCTGAGAAGACTACATTAAGATAATGAGTCCAACTTCTGTATACTGAAGCACTCTACTGCTGCGATACTAAGGATGATTTCAAACTGGATTGCTAAAATGAAACAAATAGAACATGCATGGCTGTGCATAGGGGATGCTACTGTTACGGACTGCAGCCCCTGTCCTGCCTCAGCTCTGGTGTACCTCCACCTGTAAAATGCATCTCACAATACTCACCTCTCTCAGGGGCATTTGGAAGTACTAGGCTCGTAAAGCACTTAAGTACTAAGTAGCACCATTGTTTTAACACCACATCATCAAGGCAAGGACAATGTATGGCAACCAGCTATGGCAGCAAGCCATTTATCACATCAGCAAATGCAGTGACCAGCTCCTGAAAGTTTAAATTGTGTTTCATTTAAAACAGTCTTATAAAAAAGAGTTTTCATTAATGAATTACAGGTACCATTTCCTGGGCTATCTGTAATTTGCCACACACTTTAATCACATATAACTGAACAGGCATGATCTTACCTCAACATCCTTTTTGAGTTTCTCGAGGAACATCTTTTTGTTGTTCTCATCAATATGAATCTTTTGGCCATCATTAATAAAATCATTGTCTTTGAACGTCGGTAGCTCTTTCGCCTAAAATAAACCAAAACTCTTGTAAGAGCAGGATCGCAAAGAGGAGTGCAGTGAAGCTGCTGGCCTGGTGTGGCTCCCGTGCCAACAGCGTCACCTCCGGAGCTTCCCCATGCCCCAGAGCGGACACTGCCAAGCCACTGCTCTGGGGGAAGCAGAGGCACCTCCATCGCATGTAGCACCGAGACGTTTCCTTAGTTTATCCCTCCTGTAAATGGCTTAGAAGTTATACATTTCCTGGGCGTGCAGCAAATGCAGCTAAGACAAAAACCTCCAACTCAATACTTGATTTACATCGAACCTCGATTTGCATCACACTGCTTCCAAGATGTCATTTGTCAAAGTGACTGGCAATAAGCGGAGCTGAAAGACAATCTATACCTTGTAACAAAGCGCTTGCATCAGATCCTATAGACAAAGTCAGACTGGATTGCATTTTACATAGCTACTGTGAATGTTTGTAAGTGCCTAGTACCAAATAATTATTTAAAAAACAAGTGAACATGTAGTATGTAATGGTGCTTAGAAGCGGTAAATGCCTTTTAAATAAGTAATTAAATATTCTTGATGTTGGAGCATGAGTCGATTATCTTCATTTTTAACTCTTCTATGAAATGATTTGCAACAGCATTAAGGAAAGCCGGAAACTTGCACATGACCAGCACAGACAGAGTAACCGCTGGTTTTAGTACGAAGACCCCTCAAACAGGCTGTTTTCAGACGGCCGTGACTGGACGTTTACTTAAAAAACCCCAGCAAGCCAACAAATGAAAAAGCAGTTGCTTCGGTGTGTTTGGTCAAGCAAACTACAATTAACATTAGCTTCTGCAATCAGAACCTTTAAAAAAATTGGCCCATTAAGAGCAATGAACCGCCTCTCTCCCTGCCCTCCCACCTTTAATCAATTGTAGGGAAGAACAGGTTTTCTTTACAAAGAAAATTGTTGCTTAACAGCCGAGTGCTGCAACCCTCAATGACCATGAACTAATGGGTACTTTGAATAAAATAATTTCCCCTTAATCTGAAAGATCTTTCACTAGGAATAACAGACACCTAACACAAGCCTACTGGAATGTCCTCTGTAAGTTTTAACTAGTCAGACATTGCTTATAACCTCACTGGAGAAGGTATTTTTTATAAAATTTATTTTCTTCCTACAACACCTAAGGAAAGTAACCTCGGAGGTTCTTTTCTCTTCTCTGAAATGTACAAATTGGAAAGCACAGCATTAAAAGGTGAGCAACACAGCAGACCCTGAAATGCTCCTATAGATCTTCACAATGGCCAAAAGTTCTTTCTGCTGTTGGGCTGTGCACAGAAGTGGCCAAAATACTCAGTTCTCCAACTGTCCAAATTTATTTTTTTGGACCTGGAATTTGTGAATTGCTCAAGACCTTATAATGCTGCTTTTGTTTAGAAAAGTGACCCTTCTCTTCCAATAACTGCCTCAAACCACTTAAGCAATTGACATTTTAATAGTTATAAATCCATGTTAAATCCATTGCATCCTGACACCTATGAACTCTGGAAAAAAATAAGGTCCTAGTTTGGCTGCTCTGAATTATTACTGTGTTGCATATAGAACATTCTGATATATTAAAATACCCTCTAATCGAGATCCTCTATTTTAACTTGAAAACAAAAAAAATCCATGCAGCTGAGATGGAGCTATAATCATACATCTGTCCCAGACTCCTTCCATGGAGAAGTCACCCTGCAGTGCTCCACTGCTTTACTTAAAGACAACATTAGATGCTTCCTGAAGCTCACAAAAATGGTTTACTACAGTACGATAGCACAGTATGCATTGATTTTCTTTCTGGCCTACTCAATAAATGGTTTAGGATGAAAGTGAGTAGGGGAAACATCAGATAAGCATTCCATACTAACAGCTGTAGAGATTATCATATACAATCAAACAAACTGTCCCTATCATGGACGAGGGCTAATTCTGCAGAGGCGGGACTGTGGATCCAGGGATGTTGCCAACACCAGAGAATGGAATCCAGTGCGTGGGATGCTTAAGAATGAAGAGGAGACTTGGATGAATAATTTAAGATGAAACAATAATGAAAAGAATGCAGTAAACAAATCTTCCTTCATTTCTAGCTCAAAGTCACTGAAAAACCCCCTCAAATTATCTTTACACCTAGTATATCCAAGATATTTATTAAACTAGGCAGAGGTTAAAGTGCAACAAACTCATTAACTCTGAAAAAAAACCCCTATTAATGCTGTTTAAAGCTGGAGGGTGGGTAAAGAGGAAGGATGTGCTTGTGGTTACGATGCTGAGATGCAGGTTAATTGCTAGCCTCTGCCACAGACTTCCTGCACAGCACAGCATCAGCCAGCCCTGGTGGGTGGCGGGAGGCGGAAGCACACTTCTCCACTGAAGACAGTCCTATCTTCTGTAAAAATAAACTTGCATTACAAACAACATCTTTTTGGAAGATGCTAGAGGTGGTAAGCCAGTCATGCAGGTGCCATACTCCACTTTAATCTTGCCTCTTAATTTGTTTTTAATAAAGCAAGCTAGCAAAGCTGACACAGTTGCATTTCTTGCCTGCCATCAGAAGACCCAAGGGGTGCTCCCAAGGACGTCCAGGGCAGTGAATCAGCTCTCCCCAAAAGCCAGACTCTTCACTGCCTTGTGTGCAGGCTCCCCTCAACAATCCCTCTTTTCTTCACCCAGATGCCTGTAGCTGTGAAGACTTGGCAAGTACAGAACTGCACAAATGAAAAGCCAGTACCAAGGCACGTGAAGAAAAAGGAAGAAAGAAAAGCAGTGGGTGCCATATAAGAAACCGAAGTGAAAAAGCTATGTGCCAGTGGTTGTGCTCACCACATTGTTTGTATGATGCCTCCCAGCCTATTCTCTTCCCTCTTTCTAGGTGTTATTAGACAAAGCTTCTTTTTGGTGTGCTAGGCAATATAATTCTCCCTATTTATTTAAAGCTGAATAGCCCTGGGATATTGTTGCGGTCCCAAATATTCCTAATGACAGCTAGCACTAGTAGCGATTCTAGCAGTACTTTAACTGAAATTAATGTCTTAAAATTGAATTGTGAATTTAGGAATTAAAACCTATGAACTACGTGACTAGGAGGGGTTCCCGGCAGTTATTTAAAATTCATAATATATGTGTTCATGTTGAAAAATCGCAATGTGTACATTTTCTTCTTATGCGCTGAAACAAATAAATTCAAAGAAAATCACACTGTGGTAGTTTAAAGCATTATCTGAATGAAAAAAACGGAGACATTGCTTTAATGAAATAATTGATACAGTTAATTTTTAATGAAGTCTCAAATATTTCCAATGAAGCAAAATCCTTGTTGGAAAAAGATTCTCCTAGAACGTAATTCATTATAATGAACATATTACTATCATTAAAGAACTAAATATTTTAAGAGCTGCACAGGAGATGAACATCTAACTACTTCCACTAAATTAATAATAGATTTGCTTTCTGAACCAGCTTCGTCATATTTAATTCCCTACTTAAAGATTCAAGAAAGGCACAATAGATTTCATAAATATGAAGTATTTATTTATTAAAAAAGCACGTTATTTGCACACTTCCATTTTGCATTCCAGAGTTTGCCATGGTCACAGAGAATTTTAATGGCAGGAGGATTTCACTGCCTTTGAAAAGGCTGAAAAGCAGTAAAGCTTTCTTTGACTAAGATGACAGAATGATCAAGCCTGATTAAAAAACTAAAATTATGGTGAAACAGTCCAATCATATTGGTGTTTTGGGAAAAAAAAAAAAATCTTGAAATGTAAGAATCGGGCAAAGTTTTATTTCTGCATGAACATGGAAATAGTTTTTGCAGATTTCTTAACACATCTCAATTCAGCATCCTGTCCTAATGGGTTGAAATGAAGATTAACAATTTTTTTGTTTCCAAAGGGATTTTTGTGCATCATGACCAGAAATAATGATCATGGCTAATATTAATGTCAACATTTTGGAAGAAGCTCGCTAAAACAGTGAGTTTCAAGATAAGTCTTGGACTAAAAAAGGAAAAAGACTGTCTTCACAACCTGACAGCATTTTCTCACCTAATAAAGGCAAAGATTAAGCTGCAGGAGAAATGTTGCATAGCAGCCTTATTGTTTGTTTGGAACTAGCCATGAGTCATGTTATTCACATAGCTAATCATGGCAAAATTGGGCTTACAGTTTATAACTTTTGAAAATCGTGTAAAACATCTGCCAGGAGTGGAACTCCAGTTCCTGGGCTTCTTTTCACAGTGAATGGCTCACATCCACCATTTTTTCTTTTTTTTAAAATTAACTAAATTGGATTAACTTTAGACTGGGTTCACCAATATATATGGAAGGCAGCATCTTTATAAAAGGATATGATGCTAAATACAGTTTGCATAGTTTATTTTGGCACATAGTTTATTTTGGCACTGGTGGTTTTGAACTGAACCAAAAGTCTGGAGTCACTAGATCTACAAGATGGAAGATTAACTAGAGCTTCCTTTGGAAGTTGAAGATTGCAGCTTCTTCCCTCCAGTAGTTATGGGAGCTGGGTCCAAACTTTTTCTGTACAATTTGCTGTGTCCTAGGCAGGGGTTTCTAACCAAACAGGTCTGCAGCTCCACTTGCCACTGCAGGCAATGGAAATAGCAAGAGCTGTAACCCCAAAATGGGGTTTGAGAGGGAACAGTAGAATGGTTTTAGCCAGTATAACAGGCATTTTTGTAGGACAACAAAAAAATTCTGCAGGATGTTGTAGATGGATTAGGAATTCGAGCATGTACCAAAATAGTAGCTGTAAGTCTTCTCAGTGCTAGGGGAAATGCATCCAGAATTATTCCTAGAGTTAATGTCTTCCTGCTGCAAAATGAACATGCAACATATAAATGCAAGACCAAGTTCTCTTTTATTTTATTAAAATTCTTTTAACATATGGAAAACAGACCTTTAAACAAAAACCTCTCAAACAAAAAAAGGCAAACAAATGATTTGTTTTGAAAAACAATAATGGGGTTGGTGCATGTGAAGGCTAGACACGAAAATAGGAATCTCAACTCTGAAGGCCTATATAACTATCTTTGCCATGTACTGCAGCGTGATGTTTTCAAAGTTATGATCTCTGTATATGCAACCTTGAGATAATTTCACAGAGGAATCTAAGACATGCTTCACATGTCTGTTGTGTGAGACTGGCATATGGAGCAGACTGAAATCACTAAAAGAAGTGAAAATATGTTCTGAAATTAGCAATTTTTAAACAGCAGGAAAATACACCTCAGATATTGGGATGACCTACCTCAAATAAGTTTCACCTATTGAAATCAAAAGAAAAAAAGTAATTCAAGACTGAATAATCTTGTTGATATGTTCTTGTACGAAAATCCTTCTTCCTTTAGTTATAATTGTCCTCTCAGTAATTGGTTAATTACTACCACAGAGGTGGCAATGCAATCAGTTTTAGATTAATTAAAAACCGTAACAATCTATGAAATTGCTCAAGAAGATGAGATATAGTGGGCTTCAAGTTCACTTAGGTTTTATTTTTCTTCTTCAAATTTCCTTCCAAGTTGCTCGCTCACAAGTAACATGCTTAAGTTCTTTGTAAGTACAAGTACACGCAGCTGTAACTGCTAATTTGATGTTGTACTGCAAGCAGAGCATAATTGTGAGCAGACAGACCACCAGGGGAGTTCTGCATTATCCTGGTTTCACTTAAGAGGGCAAAATTGTCCAAGGAATGAAAATTCACACTATTAAAATAATAAAGATAAAAAACCAAAGAGAACTAAAGCCTAAAAAAAAATAAAAAAGCAGCTGTCAGAATTTGACAACTGTTGCAACATACTGATCTTTAAAAATTCAAGACATCTGTAAGTGCATGTTATGATACTTGTTGCCAAGAAAGTGATGACTTTATTATTAAAAATATCACTTATAATGCAATTGAGAGGAATTGTGTGTTAAGGAGAAATCTAAGGGATGGAGCTTGTATCCGCACTGATTATCACAAAATATTGAAACCACAGTTTTAGAGCTTATCATCAATATGTTAGGATACTAAACAGTTGAAGACAGTCAAACAGAAGATAAACTGAAAACAGGACAGAGAAGTAACATTCTCAAAATCATTCCAGACAGCCTTTCTTCCTAAAAACTGATTTTTAAAGTGTTTGAATACTAGTATCTATTTTTACACTACAAAACTAAAGCAGAATTTTTTTTCCTGATTTCTTATTTTATAGTCCATTAAATCTTTCTGCATAATTGACTGCCTCTTATTTATTGAGTAAATAAAGTAAGAGTAGCTTGATAAGAAAGAGATTCAAGAACATTATCATTTTAGCCAAGCTCACAATTTCAAAGTAATTTACCTAAAATTTGCAGTCTCCATTAGAATGTGACTGAAAGACTTGCTCTTCTGTTTTCTGGCTTCTGCAGCTTTAAAAGCTAACATATTATGCTCAATATGCTGAAAACCATTTTATGACTTGAATATTGGCTTCTGAAATTAAATATGAATTACTTAAAAGCCCATATAAAAGCTACAGCATTGCCAGAAATTTTAGCCCTGTATTTTAGCACCAAAAGCTTCCTGTCTTTTATTACTTTTCTGTTTTTCAAATGTGAATAGTAGTGGATACCTTTATAGTAAGTAATTAAATAACACGGCCATTAATTGGAATTCTATTATTATTAATGTCATCTCAGGGTGATATTAATAAATTGATGATTTAACTTGCCTTTGGCTAAAAATTAGCTAATAAGTTACTACACCAGCTAAGTATTTGAGATTGTATGGGTTTGCTTAATTATTTAGAGTAATTTCTTCTGACATAGGAGATGCCAAAATCTCTTCAGAGCATTTGCTAAAAATGCCCTTTTTTCTCCTTTTCAAGCTAAAATTTTCCAGGTGTTTTAACATCTTAAAGACTGGCTTGAGATTCCTACAGAAGACAAAAACCAAAAAGTTTGAAATAATGACATCTACTTAAGAGAAAATGGAAGGGAAAACACATGCTACAGGGTTCTCACTTGCCAGTTATGAATAACAGACCATTTACATAAATCCACATAGTCCTCAAGGCCCTGGAATTAGTGCCACACGTGCACAGGTACATCTCATGACAGCAGATCTTTAGCACTGCTCAGAGTTTCAAAGACAAACTTTCCTTGTCTGTTCATATAAATACACAGCTCTCTATTTAAGCTTAAAAACTGTGTGTTAGAAACACTTAAGCAGTTTAGATGAGTAAACCACTGCAGGACTAGAGCCTATTGCAGGAGATTCAGATTGCAGTGCCGACGAATGTTCTGAACACCTACAATACAGACATGTGGCAGTGTATTCTTCTGACTCTTTCAAATCAAACAGCAGACTCCAAAATTTAGACAAAAAACATGTAATAAAGCAAAATATTATTTTCCCCTTTCTTGAGTCCCTAAGAGTCTTTCTTGAAGTGTCTGTAGAATGTTGTTCTCTCTACAAAGTTAGAAGTCTACTCAATTAATTCCCTTTCTTAGAAACGTTTCTTCTGAGCGTTAGCTTGTGGCTTCCCTGCTGCACTGCACTGGTGTTTGAGGGGAACAATGAGCAACAGAAGGCTGTTCCAACAGCCTCAGACCATCTGCTTGCAACACCAACAAGCTTAGTGTAGTTCTGTCTCCAAGAAACCAAATCCCCTTGAAAAGAAAATGTGTGAGACAAAGTAGCAAAAGAAGAGTTTGAAGGACCAGGGTTTTTTATATTTCTTTCATAGAAGCACTAAAAATGAAAGGAGAGTTGAAGTTGATAGGAATTTTTGTTATTGCCTTACTGTAGTTATGATTTCACATTAAAGTTAGAGGAGAATTGTATTCAGTTATACAAAACTGTGCAACTTTGTTTCAGCTTAGCTATAATCAAGTTCAATAGCAATTTTGCCATGATCTTAGATGGGAACAAAGTTAATGTACTCTTTCTTTGAGGTTCTCACTCAATGTATTAACTATAGTACCTGTGTACTATTATTAATCTATTTATTTTTATAAGATGTATTCCTAAAACTGCTCAAAACCACTGCACTAAATATCTGTACAGGATCAGCTCCTGTATAGCTGAATATATGTAATATTATTAAATGTTACATTACTATTCTAAGCACTAATGTCGCAACCTGAAATAGCCCCATCCAAATAATTTGGCCTCCTCGTTTCTGTCAGATTATTTAGTAATACCAGCAGAGGTTTTCAATGATACCAGGTATTCTTTGTAAGACACTGAAGGGTTAATCCTTCTGCTTTAAACACACTAGAACTGTGCTAGTAAACAAGGACAAAAATAGACCACAAGAAAAGAACAAAGACCATTCAAGACATGATCTTGAGGGCCCGGTACAGCAAAAGAGAGCTAAAGCCTGGTAACTGTAACTGCAGTTGACATCTGGGACATGGTAGTTGCCTAATGCTGGAAGAAGAATTATAAGTGTTTGGTCATACCTTAGGACGAAGCAGACAAAAAAAAAAAAAAAAAAAAAATCCCAGAGTTTTTCATGCAGTGAGAACTGTAGGACTGACAGCTACTGCATGCCCCTTATTCCTTAGGGCAGTTGTGTGATCTGTAGAAGACTCAGAGAGGCAGGTATGGCACAACTTATGTTTAGGAGAAAAACAAATGATCTGAATGGAACTTGAGGACAACATAAAATGAAGTCTTTTAAGTGAACTGCTGAATACTAATTCAAAGGGAATGTGCTTGGAAAAATTAAGAAAACAAGTGTCATGGGTTCCTAGACTTCACCCAAATTTGGAAATCTAAGAAGTCTTAGATGATGGAGACTATGTCCCACCTTCAATTATCTGTAGAATCTCTAGACAAACCTCTCCTAAAGTGCCATCAGGCTATTTCACTGAAACCTCAGAGAAATGTTGATTTTGAGAATATGACATTTTCCAAATGGACTGAAGTTGGAGATGGAGAAAAACAAAGTGATCAATTTCCTTTTAGAGCAAAGCTTCAGCCTGAATTTGAGGCAGACTGTCACTCATTATAGCTACATGTACATCTCAGTCCGTCAGTTGTTTGCTCATTCGTATGAGCTTTACACACCCAAAGGTTCTCACAATTCGAGGTTCATTTTTATTCACATTAGAAGTGGTGCCACGTCACATCATTCCATTAACTGGCATGGAATATCCATAAATCTCAGTATTAAAGAGCAAGAGAAAGCAGATGAAGAAGCAGGGAGAAAGAGAAGAAAATTCTGATGTTTTCCTACCACAGGGCAGGCCCTGAAGAAACTAAGAAGAGAAGAGAAAAAACCGAAAAGGAGGAAGATTGGCTCACTTACCTCTGAAATCTCAACACCATTGCAAACCAATATTCAAAGGTCTGCAGAAAATAAGAGGAAAGATAAAGGAGGGAATAAGGTAGAACTCAAGAGGGGAGAATATGACAGAAAACAAAGAAAAGGGGCAGAACAGCACTGGTAATGTTTGTCCTGAGACTAGCTAGCAGGTTAGATAACTGAAAAAGAAACAGAAATGCACCATACCTTTTCTTTGTCACTGGCTTCTCGAGCCACAGTAGAGCCCTGAAACAGAAAAAATGGATCTAAAAATGTGCATATGTCAGAAACTAATTTGAAAATGTTACGATAACAGGTCAAAAAGTGGATGAACTGCACCCTTCTGAACTTGAGAGCTGTTTTAAAGAAAGGTGATACAGTAGGTGGAATGCCCATGGCCACTGAACTGCTGCAATCACTTGAAGAAGATGTATTATGAGAGAAGAAAGATGGATTAAATCCTCAAATGCTCTAAAATCTACTGTCCTCCTGACTGCTGGAGCTTCTTCCTCATGTCTCATTGCTCATTTTGAGACTATTATCCTGGAAGCTCAGTTTGCCTGGCAGATTTCTCATCTTTTTGTGCCAATTTAGCTGTACGGTTATGGAACAGCCTATTCCATATAACTATTTGGACATATGTAATACACATTTGAAAAGGATGTCACACAATATAAACATGTAAACATATTTAAAAGATCACAAAGTACAAACAAGAACAAAGCACCTCACAGCAACATGAAGTCAAAAGAAGAGATGAAATCAACTGTGGGTTCACAAGATTTACAGCGCTTGTCAAACACATTTTGGATATTTAGTTTTTCTTTTTATTTATTTATTTTTTTTTAAATTTACTTTTTAGCTTAAAACTAGTAGGCGATACGGTACTTTCTGAATAAGCCAGAGGTGACAAAAAAATGGTTGTATGTATTTCCTTGCAAATTTCTTGGAGCAGGACCACACCTTTGAGTACTCAGCGTTTATCACATAATAGCACTGCAGGAAATAATAACCATAAACACGATAAAGCGATAAGCATCCGATATTGCAAGACGGGTAAATCAGCTCTATTGTCTATCAGGAGTGAACTGTGTAAAGAAGTGCTGGAGTGGACAGTCTAGTTTAAAGAACGTGAGAATTTGCAACCACATCTTTTTATACCGTGTTTTATTCTGTTTGCAGAGAGAAACTTAGAAAACTCAGAAAGGATGGGGAGAAAAGACAAATGGGACAGTACCCCTTAGTTATTATGTATGGCCCAGCAAGCAGAGACTTCATTGCATTATATTGTTAACTGGTAAAGAGTCTGGTAAAAGTCTGACAATTTAGTTTACTGATGATACAACTTTTGTTGTATTCTGTGTTCCAAAAGACTGCTTCAACAGACTACTGGGCCTGAAAAACAGATCAGCTGAAAACCAAACTGCAGGGAAAAAAGTGGATTTACAACAATAAAAATTAGTGAGACTGCCAAATTTGACATTGAAGTCATTATAATAAAATGCCTCAGTGGCCAGGAAAATAGCTTTGAAACCCTATGCTGATTTGTGGTCTCTATCTTAGTACCTGCTTAGGTAGAGACTTGTGCTACAAGTGAGCTCTAAGCTGATGTCAAAAATATTCCTGTAGGAAAAAGGACTGAACCTACAACTGCAGTTGCTGTAGCAATGAAAATGAAGAAAAAACGATTTATAATATATGCAGTGTCACTATAAATCTGCTCAGTGGAGTTTCTTTTGAAGAATAATATCATATTGATATTAAACTTAAATTGCAAGAGAAGTTTATCTTTAAAGTGATTTTGTCCAGTTGGACAATCTGAATGGAGTACAGAAGCATTCACAGAGGTAAATATTAGCAAGAGCTGTTGGCACCAGTGCTAAAAATGTACTGTATATAATTTATGCTTCTTTCTGTTGTCCTTTAATCCCTTATTTTAATGCATCTGGATATTATGATGCTCTACACACATACAGTTCTCTCAAATTAAAATATCTTTCTTGGGTAAGCTCCGCTGCCAAAAAATACCAAATACCAAAAAGTCAGTTGCTGACAATCCAGAAATCAGTTCTTATAAATCAGGTTCAGTCAACTGCCTAACCAATTTCTAGGCAGATACTTGACAGTAGGAAAGGATGGTGCACTATGTAGCATTACAAATCTCTTAATATAGAATGTTAAATAAACATCTTAAAACAAGTTTGCAGATGCACTTAGTGGTTCAACACATAGAAATCAAATGTATTAGAAAGAGGTAGGTTTCCAAGGGAAGATTATGGAGGAAATAAAAGACTTTGTAGAAAGATGACTGTATTTTGGGCATTCATTGTAAGCACTGTGTATTAACTACTGACAAAATTAAAATGAGCAGATAAACCTTCTGAAACAAAACTTTAACACACCTTATGATAAAAGAACAGAAATTTTGTTTTTTAAGAACCTTCTATTTTTTACTTGAATTATTTTTAAGATACAGAATGAAATATGAAGCTTTTGCAGTAGTGAAGTACTTTATTGTTAGCATTTCATTGGTTTAAATGATGATGCTACTTAGTTATTTTAAAAAAGCCCTCTGCAGAATCAGCTGTGGCTTTCCATAATGTTGATAAAAACTTATAGGAAGCAGAATTATTATTGTACTTGTGTGAAGGGTTCTGCCTTTATCCATTAATTACATTTAACAAACACACCCAGTTAAATTGCTCTGTTTACAACATATATAAATCAAAGAAATTTATACAATTTCTCTAAAACCATTCTTCAGTTTTGCTACCTAGATGCAGAATGTAAACCAGGTAATGCTGGCTCTTACATAACACAATTTTAAATTAATTAAAATTCTGAGCAATATTGAAGGATCAGCATAATCTAACATTTATAGTAAAGTTTTTCAGCTTTGTCAGTTATTTCATCAGCAGTTATTTCTCACCTTTAAATCATATTTTCTATAAACAGATAAACGATGGCTGAACACGTTTCTTGTAACAATCATATATACTTCAACTCCATCAACAGTAAGCCGGTACATCCCCAAAAACTGGGGAAGAAGTGTATTCCCATGACACTCCACAATAAACTGCAGGAGCAAAAGAAAAAACAGAAATGAGCATGGATATATATTATATAAATACACATATTTATACATTTTAAAAACTAAACTACCCTGAAACAATGTATCTGTTTGCTGAAGATGTATTTGTGTGGAGACAAACCCTGCAAAACCCAGGCCAAAATAACCCCCTTCATCAGGAGGTTATCCTGCTTTTAGGACAGTGTTTAAAAAATAAAATCTTGTACTGCTTAACTTATAACTCTTGACTTCTACAGACAATCTCCTAGAAATAGCAGGCTTTATTTGACAGACCTTTCCACTTCTATGGTCCAAAAAGCACACCTAATGCAGATAACATATTTGGTACTCATGTCAAAAAAAAAAAAAAATATTTTTTTTCAAACATCACACTGCTGTAACTTTGTGCTCTGTTGTCCTAGATTGTATTAAATTTGTATGTTTCTCCACTCTCAATATTTGTTTACTATGATGAACATTCATGGTGCTGTCACCAGCCAGGAATATTATTTATGATCACAACTTTCTGCTAGTTCCCACATGACGGTTGCATTTCAGGGTCAATAGAATCAAGCAGTGAAGTGCAAGATCCCTGCATTTTTTTATTTACAAATCATTATATTTCCTTAAGGTCATAAGGTCACCATATTCCATTACAAATGGACTATTAACCTTGAAAAGTTTGCCACCTACACCTGAAACCTGACTTTTTTTTTTTTTTTTTTTTTTAAAATCACTTGCCTTCAAACGAATAGTTTGAATTTCTATTGGACAGACTACTGGACAGAGCAGAAAAAGCACAGACTACATGGATGATGATAACTACTGAAGAATGAATATTTGTTCTCAGAATAAAAATGTCTATACTGTATTAATCCTAAACCCAGCTCAAACACATTCACTCATATTTTGTGGAACCAAGGAAAAGTTAAGCCACAATGATGCAAACCTGAGAAGGACCCACCAGCTTTCCTCTTTCTGTTATTACCAAGTCTCAAACAGAAGAACTTGGAGAAAAGTTAAAAATTCAAGTGCTAAATAGGAAACATCAAAAATAATCAACAGTCACGCTTTTAAAGCAGATCAGCTGAAGCTGCTCTTTTTTTTTTGTGCCAGAGAGACCTGGTTATTGAAACATTATTCCAAAATACAGGCGATTTCAGAAGTAGTTAACCGAGTAAACCATTTGAATTCTTTAACAAAAGGTAGTTACTATCTGGTAACAAATAATATAACAAAGCTCTTGGAACCCTGGAGATTCTGCAGTTTTGGGCTCCTTTGTTAAATTTAAGGAATTTCTCTAGCTTAATACTAGAATTTGCACATCTCACATACAGCCTTCCCTTTTTTAAACAGCAAAATGAAAAACAGCTTTTTTAGAAAGATCTAAGAGTCCTGAAAACAATCCTGTCCATCAAGAAGCGAAGTGAATGAACAACAAAGATGAAAACTGTTGACTGTGAGCTGAACATAATTGTGACTAACAACTCTGACACGTGAGCTCTGTTGAATCTCGCTGGCACAGTTTGGGCTGTAACACCCCTGTCTGCCCTGTCCCTGTAATGGAGGTTACAAGCCCGAAGCAGAGGACACATATTCATGCTGCAGTTGTGCCAGTTCACAGCGTAGCACTTTAAGCACAAACTGTCTACGAATGGGCAAAATACCTTAAACTGCTGCAGAGGCTCAGTGAATGCAAATCAGAAACTTAGGAAGGAAATATGTTTGTATATCCCAAAATACAAAGAAGTTTGACAGTAAGAGGTCACAAAACCAATGTCAGTCCTGAGCGGTGCACAAAGATTGATCAGTTTGCACCTGAGAAGACTTCTGTGTTTAACAGATGCAGAAGTTGTAAGTTGGAGTTCTTGAATTGAAGAATTTTCAATCACAGGGCTGTTATCAACCTCACAAAGCAGTTATAACGTGTTACAGGATACATAGCTCATTCTGACCATCACTAGTTTCTCTTAGAGATCTGATCATAAAGAGAAATTAGAACTATTAGTGCTGAGATTACAGAAAACTTGTTTAAAATACTACTTCCTATTATTCAAACTACATGGATTATTTTGTTATAAACATCAGGTACTTGGCATATATCCTAAAGGTAAATACTTTTCTAATGCTTTATAGGTGGGAAGCGTTGTACTTATAAAAACATTTACTGAGTGATTCCTTCTCTAAGATGATTAGATTTTGCAAGCATGATAAAAACGAATGTAGCTTCCAAGAAAAGTTTAGGGCCACAGAATTTCAGGCCACTCAACTCTTTAATTGATCCAATCATTCCTAATCTTATGGCTCTTAATTACAGAATTGAAATTCCTGTGCAGTAAAATAAATACTATTATTCCAATTTTCCATAGGGAGAACTGAGACGCAGAAGCTTTATCAGAAGTCATACAGAGAGTTTGTGCCACATGAAGGAATGACAGCTAGGCATCACGAGCACCAGACTAATAATCCCCTGCTCTTCTTCTCAGCTGCTAGGGCATAGCTGTGACACTTAAACCATCTCTTCAGCCCTAGCTATTGCTAACTCCTCAATTTTAACCTTTCTGGTTCTGAGTGTCCCCATCTGTAAAGCAGCAATGTCATTAACACAGAACATATGCAACATACCCACTGTAATAACATAAATAAATCCTCTGGTCAGCAGTAGACAGCCCCCTCCCAAACTGTTCTGTATTACATGACAAGTTAAAAAAAAAAGGCAATTAATGAGAGTCACTTAATGCCTATTTGCAAGTTAGGGCTAGCCATTTGCTAACACTGTTGTGTTATTTTAATATTTTGCATAGAAGCCTTCTGAAAGGGCAGTGTTACTAGCATGCAACACGGGACATGAAAAGCTCTGCTAGTACCACTCTTCACTTGATAAAAAGGGACTTGGCTGTGTTCTGCAGACTTCTAAGAGATGTTCTCAAAGTAGACCATGCACTGCAACAGCTGTTGCCTACTCACTGCTGACCGTGGACACTTGTACCATTGCAATTTAAAGAAAAGCCCCTAACATGATTTCAGTGTTTCTCATGACATCATTTCTTATCCTGATGGGGAGACAAAAGAAAGAGGGAGGGATGTCACTTGCTTTCAGCAGCTACAAGGTTGGTCTAGAACTTCCTACCTTTGAAACTATCAATCCCCCATATCTGCATCACAGAGGAGGCAAAACGTGTCATCTGTTTGGGTGGGAGTCCAGCAGGACTTGCACTGGTGACTGTGGTTGGCAGATTTTCAATTTGTCCATCTTGATATAAATGAAGTAGCAATTTAGTCACCTCAAGGTGCTTTTTAGGAATGATTTCCTGAAGTTTCCCACTCACAGCTGGAATAAAAGTGAGCCTAGAAAATAAGCCGGTACATGCTTAACAGGACTGCTAAATTTTAGTGAAAAGACCTTCACTCCTTTATTTTAACTCTTTCTAAAAAGAACAATTAAAACAATTCCATCAAGCAGCCTTGCTAAATAAAACTGTAATACTTAGCTAATACATTTACAAATCCTTATATGCAGTAACAAAATCCATCTTTTTAAAAAAGAGTGTTACAATAAACACCCCATCATTTTTTGTTAATTCAGACAATTTTCATTTTTTTTCTGCACAGCATGAGGACAATATTACCATTAACAAAATTAAGCATCATCAGCATGTTGGCACACTTTATCAGCTGTGCAGCACAGTTTTAAAATATGTAATCTGAGCTCCCTTGAACCCCATGCTTAAAGCTGAAAATGAGCAAGAAATTCTTTATGACCCTATAGTCTCATCATTTTTTTGTATAAATACAGCTTCAAGATTCCTTAATAAGAACAGAACTTTTCCTATCTCATTTTACGTGAAAAACAAGATTCTTAGCTTCTTGCTTCCCCATGGTAATGCTAGTAAGATATCAGGATGACTAAAAGAAAACATAGTGCATATAATTTATTGGCAAAGAAGTTATGGCATTTTTGGCTCTTTCTGGAAAAACACAGGGTAAAATTCCCATTTCTGCTATTTCTCCTCCTCCCCGTGGAGAAAATCTGTGGAATGATTTGACATCAGGGAGGACTAAATCCTGTATTATACCTATCTCAGTTCTATGTGAAAACTCAACATTCCTATTTCTCACAGGCAGCCCTATTTTGCAAACATTGATTCATAAATACACAACACACTCATTCTCTGTTACCCCTTTATATGTTATTTTCATGACTTTCTACATCATGATTAAGGCAATCATGCTTAAATTATCAAATGCTTATGTGACAAGTCTATACATTCATTAGGATACTTTCATAAAAGAAACTGAATGGCAAGCGATATAGTTAGTTAAAAACATTTTAGACATTGTGAAGGACAAGAGGTTGATACTCCCTTTTCGAGCTCAACTTTCTCTTTCAAATCCTCTTGCCTGAAATCAGAAAACACCCTCCACTAATGTGTTGTGTGCACATGCATTTGCACAAAGAATCTTATCCCAAAAAGAAGGTTGAAAAGTTGTCCAAAGAATTATGTCAAGTTTCATAATATTCAGAGTATTGCCATTTTCTTGAACCCTAATAATTCCACAGAAAAATATTCATTGGGTACTTATGTGACCCACCGAAAGGATTAATTAGCCAAATTGCAACACAACAGGAAGTTGTAACAGCATTAGATGGAGACTTTCAAGGCATATGAAGTTGTTTTCTTCTAGTAAGTCACATAAGAAGGTAATTTCATTTAAGGAACTGTTCAATCAATACACAGGTTTTAAGATACAAACCCTGTGATTCACAGACTTACATTTCATGCTGTTTCAGACTTGGGCCAGTACTTCATTTTACTTCGAAGTGCAAGGTAGTCTAAATGTCACCACCGCATGAGATTATCTGGGCTGCAGATCTGCTAACAGGTACATTATACTTGGTACTGCTACAGTCAAATGAGTCACTGGAAGTGCTGACTTCTGAAAACGCTCTGAACAGCATCAATAGCTTTTTTTATATATATATAACAATAAACATATAGAAAACATCTGCTGGTGAAACCCAGGCCTCAACAGAGCCATTAGAGCCAAGTCCATTCTGCTGTTTTGCATAGTTAGATATTTACCTATGCAAACTCAAAGCTTTTGGTGAAGTTCTCCGATGCGTTTATCAGTAACAGTTTCAGCCCTTAGTACGTATGGCCCTTCTGCGCAGGCTGAATTCCATCTAACACCCACACTAATGAGCATCCCGTTTTCAGGGTCACCTCTCCTATAGGAAACAGCAGGCCCATGGATGCAGGTGAAACACAGACTGTTTGGATGAGAACACGTATCTTTTCATCTCTACTTTTCCTGCTTCTCCTGTTTTTTCATATCAAAGCTACTTTACAGGTCCGTTATCTTAACAGGGCTAATGTGATAGCTGAATTATCCCTGATGAACATGGGCCACGTTCTGTGCAGCCTCTTGGTTCACATGAGGAACCGGTTGAAGGGTGTTCCTTGACTGTGTTTCTTTGCAAACCTCCTGTAAATCTTCACCTCTTGCTACATTCAGACATGTAGAGAGTCAGGGTCACCGCTGCATGATACGCATTCTTCTTCATGTATATTTGCATTTAAATAATAGTATGTTATATTGCACTGCTTTGCCTTTTTATCTGCCCTTTCCCTTCTTTTTGTGGTATACACAGATACAACTCATGAAGAGATGGGGGGGAGTGCGGGGAAGCAAGCCACTGATAACCGATGCAAGCAATGACGTGGATGGAGGATGACAGACATAAATGCAGCTTTGCTTTAGCAACCTACTGGCTTGATGTCAGCCTCTCTCAGTGCAAATCTTCTAGACAACTAGTCCCCATTTTCTTTTCAAGGGTATTCTCCAGCCTATGTTGTCACTACTTCTGTGACAAAATTGCTTTTTGCCTATGGTAATGTCTTTCCATCTATTTACAATTTGAACATTTTCTCCTACCTCCTGGCTCAATAACCTTGTGCTATTCCTCAGTTCCTGCGCAGCCCTGAACCCTGCTCTTGCTGCAATTTCTCCTTTTTTCACCTTATTGTCTCTTTTTTTCCTTTCATTTATCTTCCTGTATTTTTGATATTTTTTTTCCTCTCCAGAAGCTAAGGTAATTTCCCCCCCCCCCCGCTTTTGTTTCCTCCTTTATGATGTTGTCTCCCCTTTTTAGCTAATTCTATTCTTTCAGTTCTTCCCATTCACTTCCCCATCACTCTGCTGTTTGCTGCCTCCGGTAAATGGGCAGTCCCTCTCCTTTACCACTATTCACTATTTCTGCTGGTTGCCAGGGAGACAAACAGGCAGTGCAATAGGTGTCAGTGCTGCATACAATTACCTGCGTAGGGAAGAGAATATGCAGTCAACAGGGACAGCCACCTATAGAAAACCTAAAGTGTACCTGCCCTCATGAGTAGTTTCATACTGGAAGGCTTGTACACTAACAATTCCCTCTTGTTCACCTGCTTTGAGATGGTTTTTCAATTTCTTTTCTTTCCTGAAGTCACCTGGGTATCAGCACTGAGAAATAATAAAACCCTTTTGAAGTCCATTTTAATGAAAAAGGAAAAAAAAAAAAGGTGTTCAAAAGATGTTGTTTTTTCTGAGACACTCAAGTTGCTTTCATGTATTTTTAAAAATTTCTGTCCTGCCCATCACCTATTCTCAAAGAGCACAGAACTTCACTTTTACACTAATTCACACCAACTTAAGATTTAAAGCAAGTTTATCACACTGGGAAGGGCAGAGTAGCTTGATTCAGACATTTCAGAAACTAGAACATATGCCTACAGAATTTTACTCAACTGTCACTGATTTCTGCCCTTGAAAATTGTATTTGTAGTTTAGAAAATATCTACATATATACTAACATGTACAATAATATATTCTGTATTTTACACAAATTAATAAACTTTTTACAGGGGACAAAACATACAAAACCCCCATATAAACACAGCTTGAATATACGCTGAAATGAAAAGATTTCCTTTAGGAGGAAGCAGGGTATTATCTGTTCCTTAAACACAGAGGAAAAATCCTGGCAAAGTACTTATTATCACAGATGACTTTGTTGAGCTCTCCTTTAACAATGCCAAAGGGAAGGGTAGGTTTAACTCCATTTTTCTGGTCTATGCTCTTCGGGTCAGGAGCATAGGTTTAAAACAAAACTGCACTAGACTTGGATGTATTTCAAATGAATATCTGATTTTGCCCCCAAATAATATTTAAGTATTTAACATGAACATGCCCGATTAACTTACACAACTTTAAATGATCAAACTACATCTGTGAGCCCATACAGCAATGGCTTGTCTAATATTTTGAAGTCTGGCTCACTTGAGCACAACAATGGTTCTAGTGCATTTGACAAGTAAATGATGTTCAGCTGAAGTAACACCTGAAGAGTAGCGAGAAAAGTTCTACTAATAACTGCTACTATACCAATCATATAAGCAGCCCGAACCAATTGCAAATTATCACTAAAATGTGACTAAAAGCAGTATTTCACACTATGCATCAGAAAATATTCACAGAATCACAGAATGTTAGGGATTGGAAGGGACCTTAAAAGATCATCTAGTCCAACCCCCCTGCCAGAGCAGGAATACCTAGATCAGGTCACACAGGAACATGTCCAGGCGGGTTTTGAATGTCTCCAGAGAAGGAGACTCCACAACCTCTCTGGGCAGCCTGTGCCAGTGCTCTGTTACCCTCACTGTGAAGAAATTCTTCCTCACATTTATGTGGAACCTCCTATGTTCCAGCTTACACCCATTGCCCCTTGTCCTATCATTGGATGTCACTGAGAAGAGCCTGGCTCCATCCTCATGACACTCACCCTTGACATACTTATAAACATTAATGAGGTCACCCCTCAGTCTCCTCTTCTCCAAGCTAAAGAGACCCAGCTCCCTCAGCCTTTCCTCATAAGGGAGATGTTCCACTCCCTTAATCATCTTTGTGGCTCTACGCTGGACTCTCTCGAGCAGTTCCCTGTCCTTCTTGAACTGGGGGGCCCAGAACTGGACACAATACTCCAGATGTGGCCTCACCAAGGCAGAATAGAGGGGAAGGAGAACCTCTCTCGACCTACTAACCACTCCCTTTCTAATACACCCCAGGATGCCATTGGCCTTCTTGGCCACAAGGGCACATTGCTGGCTCATGGTCATCCTGCTGTCCACCAGGACCCCCAGGTCCCTTTCCCCTACACTGCTCTCCAGCAGGTCAGCTCCCAACCTGTACTGGTACATGGGGTTGTTCTTCCCCAGATGCAAAACTCTACACTTGCCCTTGTTGAAATTCATTAAGTTTCTCCCCGCCCAACTCTCCAGCCTATCAAGGTCTCGTTGAATGGCAGCACAACCCTCTGGTGTGTCAGCCATTCCTCCTAGTTTGGTATCATCAGCAAACTTGCTGAGGATACATTCTGTACCATAGTTAGAAACTGGCTAGCATGGAAATTCACAGCATACGAACCTAACATGTCATATAGATTTGTATTTACCATAACCTTTAGAAACCCAGCTGGTTCACACTCACAACCAGATAGAAAGCTGATCCATGCACGAAGGACTTGCCTAGTCATAAACAACAAGATGCTTTGCAACTTTAAGCATGGAGAAAGACATTATTCCCCCTGTTTGCTTAGAAGTGGTGGGCTTAGTGTTTCAGCGTTGGTTTTTTTTAACTTTGCAAGAGAAAATAATGATCTCTAGTGTTCCTACTCAGTACTAAAAGCGTCAGACTCATCTGATGAGCTGACAGAAAGTGTCAGTGTTTAGACTGAAGCATTCACCATCTGTCTGAGGTTGTGGGCTTGACTGCCACTACAAAAAAAAAAAAAAGGCATCACATCAGACAGGGTAAATGAATGAATACAACACAATTTTCGATAGCAACTATAATTTACAATTGCCAGGACTATTATTTACAATTCAACAGTTTTAATTTGGAATTGCTATACATAGTTATGTGCTGTTTCTATAGTAACTTCTTACACTTCTCCTGACACTCCTTCAAGTCTGGTTCACTTCTTGTTGTTTGTATATTTCTAGTATGTCTTTTGGTTATACTCTTAATATTTTTAAAAGATTTTAAATTATGGTTATAATACTGTATATTGGAATGCACCTAACTTGTTTACTTTTGAAAAAAAGCCATGCAATATTGCAATAGAACTCTACCCAGAAAGGAGAAAGGTAGTAACTCAGCCAAACTAACTAACTTTATTTGCACTCCTAACAAGTTACTAGCCATTCTGTTTCCTGAAAATAACCTGATTCATCTAAGTTGTACAGTCATGTCCATTATAACTTTGGTTAAATAAAACCCAGGCAATCTGGACTTGTGTTTACAGGCTATGCACAATTCCTGCTCCTTTTGTAAATACCTAAGTATACAGACCTTGTAACTGTAACCTCAGTTCCTCACAGCTCTAAAGGACAGGTTACTGCACGTGCAGACAAATGGAGAGAGAAAGGATGGAAAGAACTGCATGGGTTTGTGGACTGTACATCTCCATGACCTCCAGTTACTGATACAATAATCTTTATTTCTATTTTCCAGTGGCAGTCTACATGTCTCTTTCTAACCTCCTGTTGACTCACAAAAAAATAATTGAAATCGAACTTGAAGTAACAGAGTTGCTCATGGGAAAACTGCCCTGCCACATTTCTCTGCTGACCACATGAACTCCCAGACACCTCATCAGTAGCTTCATAGTTCAAAAAGGTGCAAGGAGAATGACAGTTATTTTGCAGACACCAGGGACCGAAGACTATTTGGGTGAATGAAGAACATATCCACTCTCTTACACTTTTAACTTGACATGGTCTCCTTCCCAGCATTCTTTGTTTAAAGGTAGCTATCCTCTTGTGTTTATTGTTAAGCAGTTCAAGCAGTTTCAGAAAATGTTTAATAAGGCTTGTTTGGTCCCTAAGTAAGGACAGGCACTTCCAATATCTAGAATGAATCTATCAGCTTGGAGCTGTTAGATATAATAAGGAAACAGGTGAGTAAATACTATGGTTTGAATGAAACTCATTCAGAGTTTCAACATGGGGAAGAAACCTGGAATTAATTTGTACAGGGGAAAAAAAAACCCGCCTGAGACAGAGGAGAGAGGAAACAGATGATCTGTTATAAATAACATGAATTTTACTCATAATTATGTGAGAGGTAACTGGAAAATAATTACTGCCTTCTTTGGCAGGTGAAAGAGGGTGCAAGATACCAAGTGTTTACAAGTTACTCTTCATAACGGGTAGAAAATCTAACTTCAGGTCATTTTTGGGTACTAGATGTCTAACAAGGAAGACCTGGGAATGGGAGAAACAGTCTTTCAAAATTCACATGAAACACCTCCCTAGTTTTCATGCACCTGAGAAGCGTTATTCCTCCCAGGATGATGCCTGTACTACATAACTGGGTCTGAACACATCTGTATGCTCCCTTCCTTGGAACGGTGAACCTTTCAAATACAGCTCTGCTCTAAGAGCAGTCTGGCACAGGGTATGATGGAAGGGCATACCACTAGAAGTCCCAAACACAACCACACCTGGGCTGTGAAGCAAACTTAACTGGGCGAGAAATTTTCACATATGTGGTAACTGCTGTTGGCAGTCAGTGAACTGAATCTGGAGAAAAGCTAACAAGCAGACTTTCCCCTAAAAATCCCATATTTGTGGTACTTCTGTATGTAATTACAATTAGCCTTTTCGACTGTAGCAACAATTACAGACTCAAGCTATTAAGATACTGAAGCAATAATGCGTAAGATGTTACTCACACTAAGTAAGTGCATGCTTCCATTCTTATACGGATGTTTTTCCAGTATAAAGTGAAGTCAGATGACTGCTACTTTCAGATCATTATTACTTTTAAGATAGCCTATTATGAATCCTGATGTTCTGAAAGCAGTAATGAAAAAAGATTCCAGATGATTAAGTTCATGCATGTTAACACTGTTTTTATTGACACTCTTGAAAGGAGACGCCTGTTTTGAAAAGCACTATGGCTTTTCAGCTGGATTAAGTCTCAAAATCTGATCATCAATACTAGCTTCTAATGCTAAATAAGAAATGGACTAAGGCTTTAATTCTGTTGCACTGCTTCACAGTTCAAAATCCTTTCAGATCATAGTTAAAGTTGTAAGTTTGAAAATAATAATCCCCAAATTACCATTAGATAATAGTTTAAAATTTCTCATTGGTGAAACTGTAATTAAAAGATGGTCTTATGAACATTTCTGACAGTGATGATGTTAAAAGAAACACATGGTGGTCCTGCATGTTATTTAAACAGACGAATAACACGCAGAGAGAGAAAAGAGTTCATATCTAAGTTACTGAAGGCTTCACAAGCTGCTCTGGACTTGGATGGCATTCAAAGGATCTCCCTTCAAAACAGGAAGGGAAGAGAGGGAGGAAGGCAGCCAAGCAGAACCTCAAAGATGGGTGACACCACCTTCAATCCAAAGCACCCCAAAATCATGCTTTTGCCTCCCTTCCACCTCAAAAGAAAAAAAATAAACCACCCAAAACAACAACAAAAAACCCCCATTCCCAAATGTCCTGAAGTCTTTACCTGGAATCCCAACCCATAGAAGTGAGCAGGAAGATGGAAAGGACAAAAGCCCCTCCTTTTGAGTAACATATTTTAGACTTTTCTGATTTCTGCAGCTTTAGAGCTTATTCAAACAGATCTGGGGCTAGGAAAATTAGCACTGATTTTATTAAGGCTTCCTGTATTTCCCAAATCTGCTTCCCCCTGTGTTTTCCACACAAATTATACACTGGCACAGTAGGACAGCTATGAAGGCTGATTTAAGGGATCTCCACTATTCACTTTTGACTTTAATGCTGTTTATGGAAATTTACACCGGTAAAACTTGTTTGGTTTGTTTTTTTTTAATTAGCAGGAACTTTACATTAATTATGCCCATTTTTCGTTTCTCATGCAATACAACTTTAATTTTTTGAAAACTATTGTAGTGAAGCACAAAACATTCAGTGATCTGACCAGAATGAAAGAGGTCAGCTGCACCATTCATACACATGTACACAGATATCTCCAAGCTAGCCCAGAATAATGCAGCTTCAAGCCTGGGACTAGCTGAAAGAAAGGGCATCTTCTTAATAAGGCAAAGGTACTTATGGCCTCCGAGTAAGCATCTCTGTACCATATAGACATATCATTTTACTTAAAGCTAGCTTAGATATTTAGAAGAGTACAGCCTTGTGAATTGCAGACATACAATAAATTGCTCATGCAAAGGGGAAAAAATCTGAAGTGACTCTTTTTCCATAATTAGTCATTTAAAACTTCTAGCACTCTAAAAAAGATTGACATTATAATATTTAAGAGCTGCCACACCGTGATAATTAGTATATTACCTGATGGTATTTCTTCAGTATGTTGTGCATTTCTGCTACATCTTCACTTGTTATAGTTTTGATGATATATCTTTTGTCATAAGATGTATGGAAACGGGCACCACTGCGTGCTTGGGAATCATTGGCAAGGGGGGCACTTCTTGTCAATGAATTCTGTCGATTTAAAACAAAAAGAGCATCAAGTCAGAAAAAAATAATCAATTCTTAATTAGTACAAATATAAACCATTTACATTTATTTTAAAGTCTTTTTCAAAACATCTGCACTGAGCTGAATTCTGCAAAGTATGTAATCACAGACAGCATTATCTTGACACATCACTTCAAAAATATTCTGAGAACAAAAGAATGGTTGGGGGATGGTGTGGACCATCAGCGGTTCGCAAGTCATTCTCAACACTGAATGACAATTTATTGCACTTTGTTATGTATACATTATCAGCTTTGTAGAAACCCTCTCTGTTCTAGAATCAGGACTTGGCTTTATTTCCAGGGCATATATTTAAATAGTTTAAGATGAAGAACTGATATTAGAAGTTTTTTAAAAAAATGTGAAAATTCAGTTATCTTCATCACAAACTAGAAAATATGATGTAAGATAATAATTACTTTTAATTTTGAAAAAAGCTAAAGCATGAATAATTAGTGTATGAAGTGAATAAAACTACTGCTAAGTTATTAGGCTATAATTCAATTAGCAATAATAAAGGGCAATTATTTGTTGCTGTTCCCAGCAGAAAAAGGTTTGTTATTCTGACATTAACTATTGCAATAAAGCAGTAACCACAGTTTTCTGAACATCTTTTTCCCAGAGAACCCTAGTCTTCACACTGTAAGCCACAAGGTATAAACCTTGGAAGTAGTTAACCTGGGAGGAGAATTAAGTTGTTTTCCTATAAAAAGTTTCAAAAAAGTGTATTTGCTAGTCTGCCACTGAACCTCTGAAGGAGGAGGAAAAGAGGGAAGATACGAAGGAGGACCTGAACTAGCATTATTCTCCAAAATTTCAAATACTTTAAAGGTATATTTTAACATTCTTCACCAAAAGACTTGGCAGATCTGAGTGAAATTCAGACCTGGGAGTACTCAATGTGAATTAAGTATCTTGCTAGCAATGTCTTGACTGAGATATAACATATGGGAGATGCTTCTTACCTAGATTTTTCAGTTGCTGAAGTTCAGTTACTATTCTGTGACCAGAAAGGAACAAAGATAACCACTTTTGATTTCAAACCTTCCGAATGCTATTCCAATAACCATTTGCTCCTTTAAAACCTGTTTCCTTTTGTCTTCATAAGCACTAATTGCACAGGACAGCTCTTCTGAGTGTTAGACCTTAAAATAAAGTTATTCCTGCCTTTCCAGGAAGCTCCTTTCGTCTCATCATTAACAAGGAATATCTAGCATATAGGTATATTTATGTAGCAACCCATCAAAAAACCCATAAATTTATTCAAATTCTGCCCCCCACCCCCCACATGACGGAATAAGATACTTGATGCATTTAAAAAATATCGACAGCATAAACAACAAGAAATTCTGACTTAAAAAGAAATAATGGCTGTTACACTAAGAGTATGAATCAACTAATACTCCTTTTTGTCATGCTTCTTCCATTACAATTCAGGCTAGACCAAAAAAAATAGAAACTAGTCAGATTCAAATAAAAATTAATACATCTAGTCATATTTTAAATCAAGTGGAGGAAACTTTGTTAAGTCACTGATTTTTTACAGATTCCTGTTTTTTCCAGCTATAGCTGTTTTTTCTAATGAATATGAATTCTGCCTGATTGCCAACTATAATTACAAATTAATTTACAAATACAACTATCATACTGAAAATGTTGCTAACAAGAGAATACATCTGTAGGTAATTATTTAGCACACAATTCACTATTTCTTAATGCTTTAATAGGTTAGAAATGGTACACTTATTTTTGAGTAGGTGGCTATTTTATTATTAGATATCTATGTAAAACTTCAAAACCTGCCTGGATGGGTTCCTGTGTGACCTGATCTAGGTATTCCTGCTCTGGCAGGGGGACTGGACTAGATGATCTTTTGAGGTTCCCTCCAATCCCTAACATTCTGTGAAGAATGCATACAGCTATTATTTTACCACATGCATATTAATTTGTTAGAATAAACTAAACTTTGTGCTAAGCAGCACCACTACATACATGCACAGGTAACCCAAATGCCCTCTCTACAATACTCTGACTCTAGTAATAAACCAGAATTTAAAATCAGATGTTTAAATATTAAACATGTTTGAGATAGAAACAACCTCTAATTCAAATCTTTGACACTTTATTTTTACTAAGTCTCCATCCCTGTGATAAGTCTCTCAATATAATGCTTTGTTCAGACAGAATGTAGCTCCTTTGAACTCTGAAAGAAGGTGGAACACAGAGGATACCATTAATATTACTGTTTGCTGTGCTTTATTTTATTACTTGCATAAGTTTATTAGACAAGTATGGTTTAAAAAGCTGGAAAAAAAAAATCTATTTTAATCATATTGTGCTGATTACTAACAATTGCATTACCACTCTGTGCTAATAAATGCATGGCTGAGTTTTGTTTGTAGACAGTTTTACTTGTAATGGTTAACTCTCACTTCTGTGAACAGAGAAAAGTGCCTGATCATGACAACAATGAATGTTTAAATAAAAAGATTACAAGAATTGGCCTGCTCTGGTAAATCATCATTAGCAAGTAAGATAGAGGAACAGCTTCACTGAAAGGATCAAACTAGAAGAGTTTAGGGGCTTCAAAGAGAAAACAATATGGCTATTTAAAATTACTTTAAAACCACTAAGATCCTTCCCTTTTGATACAGGTGAAGCTAACTTACCTGTTTGACCCAACACTGTTAAGTATAAATCAAAGTATTTTGCTCCCCATTCAACCCTGCCAAATACTAACAAATTAATAGTACCTATGTTAGAAGTGAAGAGATTCGTGGTTGGAAAATGTTTCTCATAAGTTAACACACAAAATGGAGAAGAAGGTCCTGCACTTAAGCCTCTTTAAAGCACATCTTTATCTAGATGATCTTCTGAGGCCCCTTCCAATCCTAACATTCTAGTCCAATTCCCCTGCCAGAGTAGGAATACCTAGATCAGGTCACACAGGAATGCATCCAGGCAGGTTTTGAATGTCTCCAGAGGAGGAGACTCCACAACCTCTCTGGGCAGCCTGTGCCAGTGCTCTGTTACCCTCACTGTGAAGAAGTTCTTCCTCACATTTATGCAGAACCTCCTATGTTCCAGTTTGCACCCGTTGCCCCTTGTCCTATCATTGGATGTCACTGAGAAGAGCCTGATTCCATCCTCATGACACTCACCCTTTACATATTTATAAACAATAATGAGGTCACCCCTCAGTCTTCTCCAAGCTAAAGAGACCCAGCTCCCTCAGCCTTTCCTCATAGGGGAGATGTTCCACTCCCTTCATCATCTTTGTGGCTCTGTGCTGGACTCTCTCAAGCAGTTCCCTGTCCTTCTTGAACTGAGTAAGTTGTACTATAGACATCCCTGCAAACTGCCTTGGAAAAAAAGCTGATCGAACCTGTCGAAAGAGAGCAGCGTAGGGCTCTTCCTCTGCTTCCTTGTTCAGCACTAAACTCAGCTAAGGGAGATCCATCACCGTCCCCAGAAACAATATCTCCTTCCAGGTGAGGCATTTATAGTGGACTTTGAAGGAAATAAAGAATGAAACTAAAGCATGTCCCTTTTCCAAAAGGAAAATATAAGCAGTGTTGAGAGAGGGGGAAAAGAGAGACAGAGATCGATCATGGCAAATACCAGATTGAATTCCCTCTGGCTCTGCTTCTTAATTAGGGGAAGAACAAGTGGAATATGAACAGATGGGAAATGAGCCACTCCTCACTTAGCACAGATCTATGAGCCCCAAAGCCAGAACGAGGAGGATATTCTTCAGATACAGACAAAAAACGGCCCAACTCTTATCTTCCAGAAGATACAGGTTTGATGATCCAACAATCCTTTTACCATCACTTACTGCTACCTCACAGCACTTCCATACTGTGTCAGAAACTAGCTGGCATGTATCTAGCTGTACAACGTTGGAGCATCAGTCATAATAAGTGGAGAAAAAAAAAAATCACCTGCTTACGCAATAGTGTTAGTGAGCACAAAACTCAAAGAAAAGAGGTCACAGTGCCCTGTCCCCTTCAGATTTTCCCAGCCTTCTCCAACTCTGCCACAGTATGCCTTGGTCCTCTGGCACAATTAAAACACCTGTCAGCCACACATACCCTGTTCCACTTAACAGCTTCACTTAGCAACTCACTGCAAGTCTCCTGCTCCAAGCGTGCGTGTTCTGCCAATTCCCCACTCACTTCTCATTTGTGAAGTTTTAATCTTGTGCCTGCTGGTTTTTCGGTCTCAGGAGAAAGAAAAGGTTTTGTACTTTTAAAGTGTGAATACTTTTATGAGGTCATTAAAGACTACACTAAATTACTTGTGTAATTACTTATACAACTGAAGACACATTTAACATGCCAAGCTCAGAGATACCTCTCTACTAAAGAAATTTCTCTTTCACATACCTCCCCTTCTCTCCCAAATAGTTTCCCTCTCAGAAATAACTGGCTGGAAGTCTCACTGCCCTTACATAAATCAGTATAAGAAATATCACCTATATTGCACTGAGTAGAAGGCAACCATAAACACTCATCCGGTCTTCAGTGCTGAGAGGCTACAAATCACAAAGAATTTGTCCTATGCCACAGAATTCTTTTCTGATAAAATAATAAAAATACAGCTTTAAATATAAATGGGTAAAAGCTACACCACTTACTAGTATTTCATTTCCCAAGGAGTTGTTGAAACAAAAACTTAATCAGCACACCTAAATTACATGTCATCATTTCACTCAAGAACAGCATATTTTCTAGCAAATTAACTGAAAAGTTATTTAGTTTTATTATAAACACACTCTTTTCCCTCAGCATCTCTTCCCCAAACTCTCAGCAATCTGCACAGAGTTTTATCTTCTAGAGAAAAAAAAAAACACATTTTTTTTCCCAGAAGTGCTCTTAGGATCTGATCCACAATTCTTTGAAGTTCACAGGAGCTTTTCTGAGGCCTTCAATGGAATTTCATAAACTACAATCCAACACAATTGCTACCCATCAGAAGCCATTTCATTTCACCCAGCCATTCCTCAACTGAACTCCAATCTCTGCTTTTGGTCAAGGTACAATTTCCAGAAAGGCAGCCTTGATTTTTTGAATTTCAAATGACCAAGATTCACCACTGTAGTTTTTCTAGTATTTAATAATTTGTGTTGCTGAAAAGGTGAGTCTAATTTTGAATTTTAATTATTTCCTTTTCTGGTTATTCCTATTTATTTCTTCCTAAAGCATCTAGTATTGTTTTTCTGCAAAGATACTCACATGCTACTTCTCAATTCTAATTTTTGCAAGTGCAGCAGGTTGAACTCTGCTACTCCCGCCACAAGGCATCTTCTATTTCCTTAAATTCATTGGATGCCATTTTTCTGTATTTTTTCTATATCCAGATTTTCAACATCCTTTTCTAAGACAACTAGCACTAAAACTATATATAGTATTAACTTCAGGTATAAAATAAGCAGACGTTAAAAAAAGTTAGAGCTCTTTCTGTTCTTGTTTTATACCTTCCAATTTATCCACCTGAGGGTGCAGTTACTCCTTCTACTCAGGAGCTCACACTAGTGCTAAATTCTTGTCCTCTTTGACCTCTTGTTCCTTCTCAGAGCTACTACCTCCCTGAATGCAGCTGCCTTCTCTATAGTTCTGCACTCATTGTTATGCATGTAACTACTCATCTGACCATATTAAAAGGCATCTCATTTGGACAGGCTCAGAATGCCAGGTGATCAAAGTGGTTTTTGTACAAAATCCTTGTCTTTATCCCACTTTGCCAGTTGAATGGATTTTGCATCTTCTGCAAGTCTTCACTATGTGAAACGTCAACTGCTCATTGACAATTAAATTTTGATTGTTGTAATTGAATCATCTATTAAATACATAAATTTCATTTTTTATTATAAAGCCTCACAATAACTGGCATTTTAAAAATCAGTCACAAAATACCAAACCAAATACTGTGTAAGAGGCATCCTCAAGAGTCCTTAGAAGCTAGCTAAAGCACCACCTAATGCTTTATCCTTCAGAAGTATTTTTACCTTGCACACTGGTCAATAAAAATAGCAGCCTATTGTAATTAAGTAACACCAATGATATTATTGATAATGCTAGTTATACCAACACCAGATACCAAAAAAGTAAACTGGTTTCCAGAGAGACTTTAGTTGTTTCTAAGAGCAACAAGTTAAGCTGTTCAGAGCTATTTTTTCCAACTGAAACCAAAAAGCAAGAAAATACATGGAGTGGACCAACTAAAGTACAGGAAAAGCTTGTCCCTCCCTCTCTCCATAATTGCAAGCTATATTTATAACTGGCAAAGTATTGCCCTCCTATTCAAAGACTAACTGCTGGTGAGACTCTTCCTCCTCTGCTCGCTTCACTTAAAATGTTCACAGCACGGATATTTATCTCCACAGTGGGAGGCCAAGGATTAGCCACAGCCTCCAAGAGGGTGGAGAGATTTAAAGGTCAATTTAATTAGCTCATTCTAATCTCTTATACGTCTAATGTAAATGTCATTGTTTTCTAACTGCTACTTTAGCAGAAAAGATTATATTTTAGAAACTTTGAACATGTGAACTATGTGTTGGATGTAATACAAATGCTTCATGTAACTAATCTAAAAAGGGAGCATAATAAAAATTGAGTCAGAGCTTTTCCTAAAAAAGAGAAAAAGGGCAACAGAAAAATTCTGGTGATAAAGCACAGAGAGCTTTAGAAGAACAGTAATCTTTCAAACTGATTGGCTTAACTGCTTCTCATTCATTTAAATCTTTCCCATTTTGCAATGTCCGGACAAAGACAAACAACGGTTTCTGGTACTGTGATCTCATCTCAAAGTCGTGGAGTGCTAAAGCAAGCTTCACAAGCCCAACGTACCCTAAAAACAAATCAGATCACATCCCAGGCTATTTAAGAGTGCCTTTGGGCAAGCTCTGTATGAACGAATAGGCAAAAACAAGTGCACAGATGATGCTCTGTGATGACTGAAATCATAGGTCAGTGGAAAAGCCTGGCAGTGGTTCATCGCTGTTAAGAGAATTACATGCACACGGCCTGGCTCCTCTTCTCTGACAGCAGTTACAGTGGTGCTGCCTGGCCCGTGCACAGCTTCTCACAAAATCAAGCTTGCAGCTCCCCCTAACCCTTTTTCCTTTGTCCAAGACCTCAGGAATCACGGATATGGATGAATTAGACGTGGATTACTGAATAAAAGGTGTATCAGAGAGACACAGTGTCGTACAACTGGACATAGATGCTCCTAGGTGGTTTTTTTTTTCCGTAATTTGAAACAAGCATCCCACTTCTGGGATGGTGTTCAGGACAGTGTTTTGACAGCGATTTCTAGAGAGAAGAAAGGAGAAGCACCAGTGTTTTAATGTAAAAACATTCAATAAAAAAGATCATGAATTAGGAAGAAGTTTTAACTCCTAACATAATTGTGGCTGAGATATTTATTGCTGATCTTCTTGTCTGTAGTTTGAAGCTAGAGGTGGCTCGTTCCTTCCCAAACCAAGAGCCAATAAACAGAGGCATGAATTTGGGTGCATAAGTACCAGCAGAGAGCTCTGATTAATATTTTTTTGTCTGAAGAAACATATAATCTTAGATTGTAAAATAGTTTTTAGGCTCTTAATATGATGTCTTTGGACTGGATAAGTCACACAAAATGAGCAAAAATATTCATAGGTTGACAAGAATTTTGGCGATCAGAAGTTCAGATACTTAAAAAGAAAGTGATTTTAAAGGCTGACTTCTGAAAAATGAACCTAGAATTTGCATTATTTACCTGATGCCATAGTAGAGTCTGGACTATAAATTTTACTGTATAGAAAGCTGCGAGAGATATTGAAACATAAGGAGACACCCATATCATCAGGAGAAATGAAAGATACTGAGTTCATATGGTTTGTTATAGAGAAATAATAAGCATCTCTAAATTAAAAAGAACTTATAGACCTTCTGCTAAAAGTTCTTTATGAATTCTTTGTCCTGTACAGACACTTCTACAAACTGTTCCTGCAGACAGGCAAAGTCAGATCTGAGCATGTCTCCTATTACACAAAGTACTAAAACTTTAAGGAAGATCAGTTGTGCTCTCGTCCGACTCCAGTAGAAGGCTCATTAGCTACACTGGGACATTGGTGCCCTCTGGTAAGAGCAATTCTATTTTATTGGGCAAGAACCCAGTCTCCCTCTTTGGCCTAGCAGAATCCAGATGTGGGATTCAGCAATAACTTTAAGCAAGAACAGATGTGTTGTAGCACAATAAAGTAAGTTTCCCTTTCCAGAGCAACAGCAGCAAAAGCATTTGTAACTGTAGTAGATCCTATTTTTCTAGAGTTTGTTGGGGGGCATTAAACTTGCTGCTTGCCTGTTAATCTCTCATCGTTTTGCAGTTTACAGAAGCTATTCCTGTAATTCTTTTAACAGAATTGTACTCTTGGATTTCGTAAGACAAGAATATATGTCAAGCAAGTTGAAAAGAAACTCCGAAGTTACCAGAGCTACCCCACACATTTTGGAAAAAAAGAGCCCTTTATGTAGAATAACCTTTGCAAAACCAGTATCTAAAGTGACGGGGGAATGCAGAAATGAAAAATTAGTTTAGGACTGTAGTGATTTTTTTTTTTTTTTTTTTTTTTCTTCTTTTCTGCTAAGAACTCTCATGTATTTTCCTGTCAGTGTCAGCCAGGTCATAAGGAGTTAGGGATTCTTTTTGAGTGAAACAGGGTCATGATAATTTAGGGTATCAAGGCAAAATTTGTCATTATTTAATGCTCTGGCTTGTGGAACTGCTTTGATGCTTTAAAAGATTATTTTCAGTCTGAGATCCATATGCACTTGTAACATCCAACAGCACAAAATATAATATCTTTCCCTTTGAAAATGTATGCTCTCTGTAATTGGTTTTTCCATTATTCAAATACAATTTTGATTCATACTGACTAATGATTACCTGTGTTCCCCTTTCTCAGAAAAAAAGATCCAGACCAATTTTTAATTTTATGAGAGAAATATCTTAGTAATATGTGATCACCAAGAAGATAGATTGGGATCTAATAGATTTTTTGACATAAGAATAAAGTTTTTCAAGCTAGATTGAAGACTTAATTTGGCATAGGAAGTTTCTATAGGCAACCTGTGAATAAAACTCACGGTTTAACTAACTTCAGGCTATATTTTCTACATTGCTGTCCATAATAAAGAATTAAGCACCAAAAAAACCCCACTCAGTATTAGCAATCAAACATGTATCTCCATGAAACTTTAATTCTAGTTCAGTACTAATCAAAACATCTCTTAGAGATGTCCAACCAGCTATGAAAGACAGAAAGATGTAGGACAAATTACCAAAGTTACCTCAAAAAAAGGAGTTGGTTTTCATCATGTGAAGGAGGGAGTCCATTACAGGAATCGTAACTGCCATTACTAGAAATGGCTTCCTGCAAGGCATGAACCATATACAATTTAAGGAATTCCCCTGACTCTGAAGTCTGATTGGTTGCAGGAAAAAAAACCTGTACTTTCTGGGATTTCAATCTCTCTTCAGGGAAAAGAGGAGATCTCGGTAAGAGAAGATCCCTATATTAACCATTCCATATGTGAACTAAGACTATGTGTTAGGCAGTCCACAAAATTACCGTAAAAAGTGAATATCACTATATATATTCATATATAATGAATGTATATATCATATATATATTCAAATATACTGAATATATGAGTATCAAGAATTAAAATTAGTACAGCCCAGTAATCAGAGTGTACACTACCAAATTATTTTAATGAGGTAGTGGTTTTTTAGTCTTCCCTTATGAGTAAGCACTATCTGCCCTCTCGAACAACTCATCAAGGATATCTGTGGAACATTCTGAAAATAAAAACATTTAAAATGAATGTTCTTCCTGATTTAAACTGATATGTCTGACTAATGAACAAGGTAATTGGGTTTATTTATCTAAACCAATCCTTTCTTGCTCAATAATGGGAATGACATTGTACACAATTGATTAGGACTCTATTCCTGAACATCATTACATAAGAAAAAACTATCTAGAGAAAGTTATTTGCTCTCTCTTCCATAAGCTTTTCCTCAGTTCAAGGCTTCACAGGCTTTTTCCAATTCATGTTTGGCTCCAAGTATGAGACAATAATTTTAACCAATATTCATTGAAATAACTTTCTTGAAGACAAAGATTATCAGAAAAAAAGTACTCACAGTGAGTCTCCCTTTGTCAAATCAGATTCCCTTTTAAATCACAGAGAACATAACTTTTAAATGAAAGCAACTTCTACTTTTAATTGGGAAAATGCCTATCTTACACATGGGGTGACTTGAATTTTCATTTATGTGTATTTCTGTAAAAATAATTCAAAAGTGTGTTCAAAATCCATTACTACTATGAGCATTCATAAAAAAATATTATCAGAACAGTCCAGTAGAATAAGAATTCAGAGTAATAAACTTCTTGGACTGAGGGGAAAAAACCAATAGTGAATGCAGACATTGTTTTTCCTTGGTCAAAATGAGTATTAACTATCTTCTGCTTTTCGTTAAATATAATTGAAATACTAAATAATATTGGAGAATTTTTTCTAGCTACTACGTAATTTTGTTGAATCAAAATTCAGGACGTGGTTGCATCTTCTTCTTTCAGGTTGTCATTTGGTTACATTGTCAAAAAACCCAAAACACATAGCTACAAACAAATATTTTCCTTTTAAATCTGAAAATACGGACATTTAGCAACAATCCTTTAACACTGTTTTGTCGCTGTTACCATTAGTAAATTCAAACAGCAGTATAACATAGTTACAACGGGTATTTCTGTTGTAGAACAGTAGTGGAGATGGAAACACTTCACAGCGCTGTGGAATGCAGCATTTTTGATTACACTAAGTTTGCTAGTTTTAACTAATGACAGCATCTTGTCTTCCAATATATCTACTGAAATAACTTTGATTGCCTAGTATTGTCATCACCCCATCTTCTAAAAAATATCAAGGATGAGCTGACACTATAATTTCAAGTTTAGGAGCAACAACATGTCCTTCCTCTTTGACACACTGATCCTTTTCCTTTGTCAAGAAAAAGGAAATCTTCATATAAAGGAAATCACTTCCTGAACCATAGCATCCTCTTGGGTCCATCAGGAAAATTGAACCAGGAATGCAGTTTGATATAACTGTTTTAACTGTTGGCCTGAGTCTTGGTGCATTTCCTCTTAAATAGTTCTTCAGTAAACAGGATAATGAAAAATCATGTGATAGAATCATCACCAAAAGAAACCAAACTAAACCAATCCTACCCAACCCTCTTCTCCACCTACTGGTGGCCATATATCAAGACCTATAAACTAATCTCCATCTCCACTCCTACAGGCACATTTTAACACATCTAAGCATTTTTAACACATTGCTTGATATTGAAAGGGGAAAACTCATAAAGGGACTCAGATGTAGATTTTGGTTGCAGTATTTAGTCTTCTCTATGTAGCAAGAATGAGAATGTTACAATAAATGCATTTTGTACAAATTGTTTAGCTACTTGAAGCCATTTATCTTCTCAAATATATCTTAGTAACAGGCTACAAACACAACTGCAGTCCACATCAAAATAGTTTAAAAATAGTTTAAAAGAGCAAAAGAGCACAACAGGAACCAGATGCTTGGTTATACAGCAAGTGCTCTTTAGGACAGGACATCTCGCAGTGTGACTGCAGAAGAAACTGTCACTGCGACTGAAAAAGTGTGCATTAGGAGAAGTTAATGGAAAAGGGAATGTCAGTGAGTATTGGCAAATCAGACTGAAGCAGAGTTCAAGAACTTTCTTTTGCAAAGACAGACAGAAGCTTTGACTGCAAGGAACAACTCTGCCAAATCTAGAGCAATTTCTTGTTTTGCTCTATCTGTTCTACACAAGCTATTTTTTTCCAGATCCTCTCAACAGGAAATGGAGACGTAATGAAGTGGTATAAAGTTGGCGGGCCATAGGTCATTCTTTTCTAAACAAAAAGAGCATGAACAACAAATATAAAAGGCTGTGGTCATTTCAGAAACCGTATCTCACATAGACACACCACTGAAGCATCTGTTATCTAAGTGAACCAGTTGAACATAGCATCTCTTGTCAGTAGTGTCCAGACATAACTTTTAACTCACTCCTCATTTCAAGAGGTATCATCTCACAGTTTTAATAACACGGCTTACGACTGGAAGGTGCTCTAATGGGAAACATGAAGGACTAAAGAGGGTAAGAATCAGAAGACAGGTAGAGCAGGCAAAGAGGTAAAACAGAAATGTTCTGCTTGCAGGTGGGATAAGGAGTAAAAAGAATGTCTCCTTTTTCTTTTAGTTTTTCTCCAACTTATACAAAAATAAAAGAGCTTTATTTCAGCACATCAGCCTGTTTGTAAGCAACTGCAGCATTACTAAACTTTAAAATCTGTACACATCACCAGTTTAGGTGTTTTGAAAGTGAACTTACCTGAAAGTCTTGATCATCAATTCCAAACCTCTCTCTCAGATTACGGAAAACCATTGGACAATATTCCTTGAATTTGAAATGACTTGGCATGTTTTCTCTGAAAGAATAGAAAATAAAATCTTCATACACTTGCTTATGCAGTCAGTAGCTCTAGAGCATTCTGACTCAATTCTGTTCATACAAAGCAGAGGACAAGGAGATTTACAATCTCTCTTCTAATGCTTTCTTTTATTCCATGAGATTTGGTCTCACTGTGTTCTTTTCTTTTTCTTTACAATGTTTAATAAAGACATATTTGTCTTTAACTGGATGAAATAAACACAAACTATATTTTGATAACCTTGGAACCTTGACTCAAAAGCAGAAAAGGATGTTTTCCTATTGCCCTAAAATTATTTCAAAGGTGAAATCTTAGACTGGATTATACAAGAATTACTATACCATCTGTGACACCAGAAAGTACTGACAGTGCCAAAGCTTCAAGAAAATTCAACTCATTCAGTACTGGGCTAATTTGAATATCCTCATGTTAATTTCAGACTTACATGTGAGCAAAATGACTTTGACCTTTGCCACAGATCCAAAGATCTAAAGTAGCAGAATTCTTCCTTTTTCCAAATAGATTCTTGAATAAAGTTTAGGTTATATACAAAACAGCATTAATAGTTTTGTATGTCAGTATATACAGTTCAAGGAGCATTTTATTTTTAATAGATGTAGATATTACATTAAATGATTTTAATAGTTTTGGAGCTCTATATGATTGGTATGATTTCCTATTATGGATTGTAAAAAGCTGAACATTATTCCGCTTTGATATATACTTTAAATTCTCATGTTGAATGAGAAATTTCAAATTAAAATATTTCTTTTAATAAAAAGTACATGCACATGAATTTATGGTTTTAAAAATACTCAAGTAAGTGCTTATACCAGCCATAAACAATCATATGAAGAAAGGATCACCTTCAATACATAAGACACTCACAAGGCAATAATAAAACATATGGAGGAAAAATACTACCCAGCAGCCCCTGCTGTTGCTTTTCAGAACAGCACAGATGGTTATGTTTATCGCAGGATTAACTTAATCATCAAAACTTCAGTCCCATCAACAGAAAAAACCCCAGAGTTCATAGTACTTCATAAAAATATCACTGCCCCAATCCAGTTCTACAAAGAATTGTACTTACTTGTTGAAAAGGTGATTGTCCACCTTTATCTTTGAGTACGCTTTGAAATCATCTGGCATCAACATAACAGGGATTTGGACATGGCTTAGTTCATTGATCTAGAGAAAACAGAATATATGTAGTTGTTGACATTTTTGCAAAGGTGCTGCGTGTGTCTTAATTGTGAAAGTGTTATTCAGTCTACTATTTCTTGTGTGTATGTCCTGGGAGTGAACATAAGTAAAAGAAGAACGCAAAAGCAGATTTATTATTTCCAGATTAAATACAATCACAAGACAGACACTTTGGAAAAGAAGAAACAGCATTCCATATTTATATTAGTTTCAGAAAAAAAGTGCTTCAAAGCACACTTGGAGGGTACTTTTTATGGAAGGTCAATGATAATGCCAGTAAAATGATCTTTAAACCCAACACACTGCTCTTGTTTCATCAACTGAGCTACTCTTTTTCCAAAGGTAAACCGAAATTCTGTATTTCAAACAACTAGATACCTTTGCAGCTTATGAGCTAGTCTTACATGTCTGCATCTTGAACTATATAGTGAAAACACAATGAATTTTGCTTACATGTGAATGCACACACTACATGTGAACGTACACACTTTGGGCTCAATAAACAGAGGCTTGTTTCTTCCAAAAGCACAGACCTCAGCTGAGTTTTTGCCAGTCACAGCATTCAGGCATTTTTTTGATAGTTCAAGTCGGACAAACAATTTAAATAGCTAAGTAAGTTAGGAAGTAAGTTTTAAGGTTGCTCTTATTTTGACCATCTATTCTTTTTTTGAAATAGTTTTGAAATAAATATTGTCAGTCTTCTCAAGATTAGGATTTTTCATATATATTTGAAATACACTTCTGGCCATATCTTTATAATAAAATGCAAACAACTTTATCGTTACCTAGTTTATAGGCATTTTTTATTATTGCATGTATTAATCTACATTTACTTTAGTAAATTTTAACTAAAATATGATAAACATGAGAGAGAACAGTGAGCTTACAGCGGTGCTTTCAAATCATGAATGAGATACCCATTACAACAACAGTCATCAAATATCCATGACATACATTTTACCTATATTCTTACAATGCTCTACACCCTGGTCACGCATCTCGATTTACCGGGTTTCGCTCATGCGGAGCACATTTAGCTTCAGCAGTTTTCTACAGGGTTTAGAGGGATAACCCACTCTATATGGATACAAATACACACTAGCGGTGGGTATATGGGTGCTCCTCTTCTCTTAGCACTGCTTATCCAACACCATTTGCCATCTGCTTAAGAGAGACTTTTGGAGAAACCTTCACTGAAGCAGCTATAGGTTATAAACATTGGAGGAAAAAATTGCACTCACTGCAAGTATGACCTTTTGCAGAACCAAAGTTAAACAAAGTAAGAAAACAGTGAGGAGCCTTTTAGCTCTTAAACAGAGGGAAGCAACCAGCACAAGCAGCTGGTCAGGTGGCCTCATCACTTTTCAGTACTTTCCAGCCCCAGTAATGTTCCCTGCCATGTTTCACTTTTATTATTCAGATCCCTGCAGCACACAAAACCCCTGATAAAATCTGTTAAATTTACTTTATAGAATGTTTCTTTGGAAAGCCCTGAAAAGCTCTATCTAGAGGTATGGCAGTTATAGAGCAGAGTGGAGAAAGGAAACAAAAAGATGTTTGGGATGGGCTGAATGTGCTCTGCTCCTTGAAGTTGTAGAGACAACACTCTTTCCTCCTTCCAAAGGGAGAGAAAGAAGAAATTCCAATAAATTTTTGAAAACACAGCTGTACAAACCTAATAAATCATGCTGACACATCATTAAATACGACATAAAATAGAAAAACATTGATCGAAAATCACTACATCTAACATACATGCTCTTTACTACAGTCAGTATTGCTGTACATCAATCTCACCCTGAAACAACAGGGCAGGTTCATGAGTCTGCAGAACTAGTCTAGTTGTTGTACAAATAAAACTAGAGACAAGTAGATATATTGTGCAGAGATATGAAATTTTACATTTGCTTATATGGAATTACCTACTCTATTAGACTGCCAGATTGTACAACAAATTCCATGTTTGAAAGGACAACTGAGACCTAATATGCATTTCCATCCTAGCCAGAAGTGATCCCAAGAATATCCTCCATTGAATACTGTCAATAATGCTGAACTCGCACATCTCCAAATGACTCATCTACCATTTGCAAGTCTGCTTGAAAATTTGGATTTTATATTATCAAAATTGCACTGATAACATTTTTACATGTATTCACTTTCTTAATTTACTGATGTAAAGTTTCCCTGAATACACCTATTGATTTGCTTTCATGCTATGAATATTTAAATTTGTGCTATAATGGGTACAGTTTTAATTGTGCCTGCAGGCCTTGCAAATGTCATCTGCATAGCAGAATAACATAGCCAAATGTGCTTGTATTTGCACACTTTTGAGATTCTTTTATTCTACACAAAAATTCCAAAATAATTCTCCTATGAAGTTCCCTACAAGATGAGACTGTACACACACACACGTATCTCCCCCCCTCAAATCAGGCAAAAAATGCAAGATAACAGAAGGTGGGGGGGTTGTGGGGTTTTTTGGTTTTTTGTTGGTTTTTTGGCGGGGGGTGGGGTGGGGAGGGAGTAGAGTTGGGGTTTCTTTGGGGAGGGTGGATGTGGGTTTGGATTCATTCAAGTCTGATGTATGTAAAAACAATTTCTCTAATATTTTAGGGAATCCCTCTCTAGCAGAAGGAAAAAAAAGCAAGTGATGAACACACAGTAGAAATGACCTTTGGTATAGCATACCAGCTGAGTAATGGCATGTCCCAGCAGCACAGGTCATTAATTAATTTAAACCTTTCAAGTATAAGGTCTGGTTCTTTGTGTAATAGTACATTTTTTGGAGAGATTTGATGAGGCCAGATTGGAAAGTGTGGAAAGGAATACCCATGTCATTAGATCTTGGTGGAAACTGGAACCACATTGCAGGGGGAAGGGAGAAGAAACAATATCCAAAACTCCCCCACAAACAGCTCTTGAAAAGCTAAAAGAAAAGGGAAAGGTCAGAGGGATCAATTCTCCACTTTGCCTTCATTGTGTACAGAAACAGTCACATCTGAAAGACACTAAATATGAAACACAAAGAAGACATTTTGAACCTTCCAACTTATCTTAGATGAAAATTTTGCTTCTTTTTCTCTGTGTTGAAAGTCAGGCGTGACACAAAATTTTAAAGAACATGCACAATACCTTTGCCAAGTATTATGCGCATCTCTTCGTGTTACCAGTTAAATACAGCTGGCTCCCTTAGAAATAGCAAATGAAATGTGACTGTGAAGATGAAAGTGCAGTATTCCCAATTACAACAGAAACTGTGTTACAATGGCTGTAATAATTACACAAGAAATAAGAAATATCCTTTTTCCTCTAAGGAGTGCTACTGAGTGTAACAAAATCATAAGCAAGAAATAATTTCCCACAAGAGAGAATCATGACACATAAATGAAGCAGAAAGAGCTCACTGGACAGAAGACTGACTTGTTGCTGAGGGCTCAGAATCAAGCATTTATTTAACTACAATTACATCTAAGAGAACCCACATTTACAGCATCTCTACAATAAATGCACGTGCATAATACTGATAAAGTTTTTTTAGTTCTGTAACCTACATCCTTTAACTGCCCCGATTTGTTGTTGTCAATACAAAATCTTGCTGCAGTCTTGTTATTTGAAACAGACAATGCTTATTATATCTTCGAGGAATTTAAATCCCATGTAATAGCCTCAGAGAATAGACTGTTTTAAATATGAATGATTAAGATTTTAGTTGCAAAGTAATCCTGCATATTATGCGTAAATACCTCATGTCTATTAATAACATTTCTAAACTCCTGCACACAAGACATTAATAAGCAACCCAGAAACCTCCCTTTAAGTAATTTATCCAAATTTATTCTGTGATATTAGTATAAAACCAGGTGCTTATGTGAGATGGAGACATCCCTCACAACTTACAAGCAATAAGGAAGAACAATTTTAAAAGCCTTAGACTGGCATCGCCCCTTTAAACACATGGTACAAAAAACTGTGGCTATAGGGATCTGCTCAGAGCTGTGGCTTGGTCATGGCAGATGGGAGGGGGCCAAAGCGAAAGGAGGCTTTCATGCAAAAACTGACTGATTACAACTCATTTTGCTCCTGCAGGTTTAGGATTGAATTCACACTGTCAGGAAAACAGAGGTTGTAATTAAACTGCAAATAAGAGAATAATAAAAGCCTACTGGACATTGAATAACTAGTAAGACTCAGCTGGTAATGATTCTGAAATTAACACACAGAGAGGTGTTCCCACAAAGCCATCTTATATTGGTGACATTTCAAATAAGCTTCTCTAATTTATATGATTTGAAATCAAGCAATGAATATATCATAAATTGTTAGGCATTATTAATGGTCCTTATTTAATTCAGATACATTCATCCTAAACACCACATTACTAGGGCAATGCATAATTAAACATTAGTTTTCATTCTGTCAGAACATAAGCAGCAATAAATTGCTTGTATGCAAAGCGGACAATGAGATATTTCAGCAGCATATAATAAAGGCAATTTACAGCATATATTGCATGTTTAGCTAGAGGAGCCTGAACAATGATCCTGTTCTCCAACAGATACAAGCTGTTGCCTATCACTATGATGCTGCAGGAAGAAACCTGTGTAACACATTGCAGCTGGTATTACTTGTTAACAAAACAAACAACAAAAAAAGGTACAAAAATCAAAGCCGCTATGTACATCAATGTCCAAAATTTCATCACAAGCACATCACAAATCACATGCAGTCTACTTAGCAATGCCTAGTGGTTCCTTTTCAAACTCCCTTCCTATTTAAAGCCTTCACCCTCTACATAGCTTCTTGTATTCAATATCTTAATTTTAATATACAGCATAGATACTGCTCCCTTTTAATTTAACATATCAGCCAGCCAGACTCACTATCTGAACCTATGGAGGGATGAGGTGTTTTCACACTGAAGAGCTTGACAAAAACATCTCAATTGCAGTTCTGGCTCTTGGCAGTTTCACACACAGCAGAACCCCTGCTCCTCCCGATGCTGACCGAGGCTGAAGTCATGGAGGTGCTACCCAACTCTACCTCTGAACTGAAAGCCAGTGTGCAGCAGCCTGATCTGCCGAGACAAACAAGCTGCAACTGGCTTGTTACTCCAAGAGAAAACGGAGTGCATTTTTCATGAATTTGTGTATTTTTAAACACAGATTTTGGAAGAAGTGGAAGAGACTTTGGAAGAAAGAAATTGAGGTCTAAAAATAGACTTGAACTTTTAACACCACCAGCAATTCTGAGATTTCTATGTTCATGGTTTACTTTCTGCATCTCAGTTTCTTCTTTGGCATGGAAACTTGCACAAGGCTCCAAACAGAAAAATACCAGACGGTACTTTTCGTTCAGACAGGGACAGTGCCATTTTCACAGGGCCACAGACTTCTTCAAAGGCACAGTTAACTCATTTACTGGTAGGTTAATGCTTACAAAAGCAAGCCTGTTGGCTTCTAATGGATTGCTTTTACAAAAACAAGGCTGGAGAGTAAGAATGCAACAGAGGAATAACTGTTGGGGGTATAAAATTTCACATTTAGGCGATTATTACCCTTCATTCTTCTAGCACCTTCTTCATAACTGAACACACCGCAGATCTCAAACAAGAGCATCTTCCCAACTACTAGAGCACAATCATCTAGAAGATGAAGTTTCTCAATCTTATTCATTCTATTATCCTGTAAAAAGCCATTTCCAAAGCAGTTCCCATTTTGCAAGAAGGTTTAGGTTAAAGTGCAATGGGTTGGGTGGTGACAGGCAGAGCTATAGGCAGGCATTTACATCCTCTCCTTCCCAGATGTGGAACCCGCCACAGTATTGCTACTGGGACAGTAAACGCCTTGTGTTGAAGCATAAACTGAAAGTGAAGTGATTATTTTACAACTCTTTGAAATCTACCTTGAAGGGTCTGAAAAGGGTGGACGAGGTCAGCAGCTAATCAATTTTGTGGAAGACATTTGCCTGTTACAGGGCAAAACCATCATTTGATAAATGTCATTTGACAGTTTAAATTACACTCAAAGCCATTCTTGCAAGAGAAATAAAAGGTTAAGCTAAGTTCTGCTGTAGAGAAATAAATCAGTTCAGCAAAATACTCCTTAATTTGTTTTAAATGAGGTTTTCATCATTTCAATCACACAAAAATTCATCTTTCCCCCCTCGCCCAAAAGCACAAGGTAAAAAAAAAAAAATCGACTCAGACTTTTTTTTTTTAAAAAAAAAAATTATTATTAACTACAATGTGCTAGGACTTTAAATGGCATAGGAGACTTCTCCTACTTAAGTAATTTCTGGTTACCCATTCAGAAACATGTCCTGAAATTAAAACAATTATAAGACTAAGAAAAACACAGCGTAAAGTATTTAATTTTCTTTGAGTTTTCAGTCTCATTTTAATCTAACCCAAACCAACATAAAAGCCCACCTAGCTGCTAGAGTAATAGGTGCTGAAGTTTTTACATGTCTCAAAACATTTACCAGTAATTCAGTAATTACTAGAACAGCTTCACGTTTTTACAGTTCAGGCAATACCTGTCATTAGGTTGTTGGCTTTCAATGAAATTCAATAATCTAATGCTAGAAAAGTAGGTCCAATTGAACCAAATGTTTTTCAAAATTGCCTTAATGCAGAAAGACATACTTTTGCCAAAGTACTAAACATAGAATATCTGAAAAATTTTGCAAAAATATTAACTACGCTTCACAGATTTAGAAATTCTGAGAATAAACCCATCAAGTACAGCTTATTTACTTTCTATCAAAAAAGTAGCAAGACTTTTCTGAAGTCATATGGTCTGACTTTGAATTCAAAAAAAAAAACAAAACAAAAAAATTTCACAGCAAACCCCAGATGTTTTCATGAGATTTTTTAGCTGCTGTTTTCAACAGTACAAGCATCTCTCCGGGAGGGAAGGTCTGTAGTACATGCATCCACGTGGAAGACAGGATATTGTGACATACCCAAGAAAGCTCTGAACAGGATATTGTGACATACCAAATACAGACCCAAAACAGAGGAAAAAAATGGTTTTGAGGAGCATTCATTTCTTGGTGTTTAAATTTGGAATATCAGGGTCCAAAATCCAAACGGAGGACTTTATAGCTTTGTTATCACTCCTGTTCAGAGTCTGGTGTAACAGTGATAAAAGAACCTACAACAAAAGCACCAAAATCAAATTCCTTTTAGATGTGTTTTGATGCAAGATTTTAAGTCTTTTGAGTTGCTTGGGCATTTGCACAGTCTAAAAAATCCTGAACATCTGCTGTGTACTGTCAGACAAGCATAAAGCCACATTTCTACAGATCTGGTTAAACTTCCTGTGAATCTGCTTACACCTTTCAATGAGTGCAAAAATTAACACTTCATAATGTGCCAAATAATCAAAGACCAAATATAAATTAAGCAGCTCAGATATAATGCCTGTCATGATAATCCCCCACTCTCCCCAAAAGCTAGGACAAATGCAATAGTGTGTACAAGGATACTAGTGCACATTAACAAAATGGAAAACAGAACAATAGAAACGTGACTTATTTGTCATGCAGATTTTTGACATGCAAAACAGTTCAAGTAGCAAATGGCATACAAAAATAAAGTGCAGGAACTCCAAAAGGAAACTGTAAAGCAATGAAAGTCCATCAGATTTGGACGAGTTGTGATGCACACAACACAGATGAGCTCATCCTTGTTGGCTAATGTAATGGTTAAGAAAAACACAAGACAAGCTATTAGCTAGCGAGCTTGTCACAAAATTGATATAAGAATGTTTTATTTTGTTAGCAGAAATATATCTCAAGCCATCTTTTTTAAACTTCAATTTGTGTGCTGAGAAGTTGACACATTTTAATACAATCTTTCATAGAAAGAGGTATCTTCAGCTATTTGAAATTTTGATTTAAAATACACATACTTGTCACAAGGTCTGAGAGCAATCTGGTCTATATTTTTATAGCTAAAGAACAAAATGCTTATCTGACAAGAGATAAACTTTAGTTCACTTGGCTTTGTCCTGAAAGCTTCACAAGAGAATACCTAAAAAGAGGAGGACGCTACAAAATTTTTACTTATAATATAGGGAAAGGCTTAACCAAAATGAGTTCAATTCTATACACAAGTTAATACACAACTTACAGATAAATGCTCTGCTGTTTTTCTACATGACCTATTGTAGATTCTGGAAGAGAAGTTCAACAAACAGGAACAAAATCAAATAAAATTACACTTAAATTACAGGAATCTTTTTACTCGGATTTGGCAAACTAAATTGACCAGCCAATCAACTTAAAGGAGTCTGTTAAATAATGCTCATCTCTCATAACAGCTTTTAAGATCATATTTTTCAAGTATAACTTTTCTGAACAGAAAAAATGAGTCCATGCAGTTAAACATAAAATTCCAGTAAGCTGCTGAGCAAAAACAGAGGTCCTTTGGCCTTACCTGAATGCTATAACTGCAAAATGAAATTTAATAGAAAAAAGCACAACAATTTAAGGCATTAGATGGGCTTCATTATTGTTCAGAAGCAATAACAGATGTAGAAAAGCCAAATGCTTTGGTTATTTTTTCCACTAGTAATGTATTTCACATTATTATTAAGGAGAACGAAGACCAACTTGTGAATAGGCTTCTTGGTAACACACTTTAATGTATTGTCACACATTCCAACCTCACAAATATGCTATTATTTAGGAAATTATTGACTTGTGAAAAGATGACATTAAAACATGATTCCTTCTGGCCATTACTGACTATGGCTTAGGCGAAGGCTGAAGCTGTGAGGTAAGTTTTCAGAAAACAGAAGCAATACCATTTGCATTATATAAAGCTAATTTATGAAGTTAATTAATTGAACATGAGTGACACCTGAAGCAAGTACACGGAGGTCATACTGTAAGTATTTAACTGTTCCGTGAAGTGGTACAACATTTGTTCTTGGTATCATGGACCTACAGGGTAATTGGAGAGCACAACATACAGAACTTGCTCTACCAGCACACATTAGCCTTCAGCTCTCAACCTTGAAGTGCTGGGGTCTGAACCCCAAGCCCTGAATTAAGGTTGACATATGGGTGGTTCCCATGGTCCTTCAAAAGGAGGGGATGAGTTTGCCTTTTGGTGCAGCCGACCTTGTAGGGAAAGCCCTTGGGTAAACAAGCCCCAGGTGCCCCACATTGGGTAAATGAGTGCCAGGTGTCCTGCTTTGGGCATAAAAGCTGGGACCACTTTCAGGAAGGGTGGAGTGTCTGTCTGTGAGGTGGATGCACTTTGCAGAGTTTCTCTGTTGGGGAAGGACCTCCTGACTCTCCCTGCAACTGGGCCCCAGTCAGGTTTGATATTTGCAAATGTGGGCTTCGTGGGGGAACGCTATGTGGCTACTTCTATCGTATACGATCAGCCTATTGACTTGGTTGTCTCTCATCTCTTCTATGGGAGACTTTGTTTCTTTGTTTATTCCACCTATTATTGGTCGTGCTGTGTTGTCGCTGGGGTTGATGTCTAATATGTGTGATCTGACTGACTTGTTTGTACCCTCAGCAATCACCCACATACTGACCTTCTTGTATAAAATAGAAACTAATTACTGGTTCGTTCTACTGCTGGCTGCGTCCTTTGTGCTAGGCCTAGTAATTGGCAAAACAAACCTATATTCTCCAGGACAAGTAATAATGTTCTGTGCAGCACCACGCAAAATATTGTACTAGCAATCCGAAGGGGTAAATATTGCATTTCCTTGGTTTAGAGAAATCCCTTCATTCATCTCCCTGATGCATCTCGGTTGCACTGTATTCCTCTTGCATTTACTATGTAATTTTTTACTTTGAAGTAGTGTAATGCCTGAGGTCAGGCTAACAGCTCTGTAGTCACCTGGGAGAGTTACCAGGCTTCCAGACTTTATCGGGATGCCACTCAGACATTTTTTTGCTACATGAAGCCACTCTACAGGCTCTGTTTATAAAAATGCTGTCAGAGCAAAAGCAGAAGTTGTTGCTAGTCAAGACAGCATGACAGCTCCTAGGAGTTGATGTGAAAGGCCTTAAGACCCAAGGAAACCAAAAAGAGTCTGAGTTGGGTGGCAACCTCAGAACAGCCATTTGTGAAGGCTAAGGTGTTGTCTTAGCACTTTCCTGTCCACTTCTGGCCATCAAGGCAGGAATCCTTACTTGTTCTCTCAAATATATTTTCTAAACATGCATTACTCTCCCCTTTTGACAGACATATTAAAAATCCACATTCATTCATATGTATATATACACACACACACACTCTGCAGCTTCTTGCTACTGATGACATGAGTTTATGTGCCAGTTGTTTGGTATCTGGGAGATATAACAACTGCAATGTTCATTTTGCTTCAGGTCGAGTATTTAAATTACTGCCTGGTATTTCATAACCTCAGAATGCCTTCATGGCCCTGCAGAAATGGGGTGTGAGAGGAGGGCAGCAAAGCTCCTGACAGCTCATCGACTCTCAAGTCCCATCACCCTTCTAGTCTGATTAAACTGGGAGTTGAAATGATTACACAACTCAAGGTAAACATCTTTTTCATCCATTGATGTGAAATAAAATATAATTTGTTAAAAGCAACATAATATAATTGCATGACCTTTTCCCTCAGTTTACAGGTCAGACTTTTGTTACAGGAGGATTTCACGAGCTTAGGGGGACAATAGGACATGTTCAGTAGGCAAGAGGACATAAATCCGCTTTCTATTTATATTTGTAAGAGCCCATAAATAAAAAGCAACTCCGGTGGTTTTAATGCCGTTAATCTGAGCATGCACTGGTGTCACAGTGCCTCTCTGAAGGGAGATCAAACAAGAATTACCAAACTTTATCATTCAGTAAATGTGATGACAACAGAACATCACTTTTACTGAAAGACAAAAACAAACTATAAAGACAATATATTTTCTGCTTTAGTTTTTACTACTCTATCTATGGTAACAGTGTTCCAAATCCAGTCAAAAAGCATTTTCCCCATGATTAGGTGGCTGATGCCAGAATTTGATCAGCTGCCACTCATTTCCTCTCCTGGACTCCAGAATCACATTTCCAAGACTAAGAGAGCAGAACCAGCCCACAGACACTCCCTCCCATCACTGACATTTGAATCAGGTTCTGTTTTGCTGATGAACAGCATGAGAAAGAAATTCTGGCTTTTTGATTATTTCCATAATTGAAAATCCAAAATTAAAAACATTTAACAGATTTAATTTATTCCTTAAGCAAGAATTTTATAAACTTATATAGATATTTTACATACCCCACCTCCCCTATAAATTAATAAAAAAAAGCCCTGAACTACCAACACACATTTTCAACCACCAGCGCTAACCTTAATACAGGAAATTCTCCAATGCAAATTTTAATACAAAAAATAAAGAGTTCTGAATAATGTACCCACAGTGAGCACAACATTGCATTTTTGAAGATCTGTAGCCATGCAGTATCGAGCTAAGCAATATTTTTGGGACTAGAGGCATGAGTAGGCTGCCTGTGCAGTGCAAGGGCCAGTTAACTTGACTCGCAGCTGCTTTGCATCACCGCACCAGCACAGGCGATCTGGAATGTGCACCCTTATGCCCTCCACATTCCTCTGCACACACATACTCGTTTTTCCATTTTCAGTCTTACTAAGAAATATTTTTGGAAAAACAATGTTAAAAAGGAAACACTGACCTTAGATTTAATTTGAATATAAACCTAAAGCGCTGAAAAAAAGACATTTTTTCGAAGGAAACTCACAGTGAAGGCTATTGCCATTTTTCTCAATAAAAGTGAGACCAAAAGCTGCCATACCTTGTAATATGGGGAATAACAGTAACCTGCACTAACGACTGGCCTTCCTGTACACGAGACAGCCATTAATTTCTAGGGCAGCAGAAGGGAGGAGTGGTGAAGGGTAAGGTGGTGGCCATCCAAGCTACAAGGAGTCAGAGGGAAGCACACATGCAGCAAGTTAAGGAACATGGTGCTTGTTGGTTTTCTGCCATTGGGAAAGATACAAAAACTAGGATGGATTAAAAGTATCTACTTCAAGCTTGTAAATCCTGTCTTTTTTTTTCTTGTATTTTATTTCCCCCCCCCAATTTTTTATGGAAGCAGTGATGATTTTATACAACTTTTGACCGAAAATGCACAGTTAATACCAGGATATTTTTCAGGAAATCTAGAAGAGACACCTCTACCTAGTTAAATGAAAGGACTCAAGAGGAAAACAGTGAGCCACAGGTGCTTTCAGATAAACATATAAATGTCCATGTTTCAAACAAGTCAGCATTGCCAACATCACCCCCAAAAGCAGCACTTCTGATCTTCCCCATTTTTCCCTGCTTTTGCACCATCATTTTTCCTCTTATGACCTACAGTGGGCGTGCGGCTGGTTGTGTGATGAACTAAAGCTAAAACTCAACCCAAACCTGCTAAAAAGGATTTTTGTTTATTTGGATCACTTTGCCAATCTCACTCACTGCAAGGTCACAGGAGAACGAAGGCAGCAGGGAAACACTTCTTCCTGCAATTCCCTAGCTTAAGAAGGTTTGGACTACTACAGGTTTTTGAGCTAAAACCCCTCAAGTTGGAAGCACTGCCTGCAGTCTTAGATTTGGTTATTACAAGGTGAATAAAGATTAATCCAAAAATATATTTTTGAAATTTAAATGAAGTATTAACTTCAATACCTTGTAAAACGTATCCTAAAATGAGAAATAACAGTAACGACTGAACTTCCTGCACACAAAACAATTTTGACATTTGTTTTTGCTGCCAACATTTAAGTACTTAAAAAAATCAGTCTGCTGAACTGCAGAACCAGCTCTGGGTAACTAACTTGTTTTTCAGGTGCAGGCAGAATATTTTCTTGATTTCTGCTCATTCAGCTAACAGAGCTTAACAGATAGGTCATTCAGAATTGAGAAACCAACTGGGAGTCAAAAAAGCAGAAAGACTTGTTTTCCTTTTCTGGTCCCCTAATTAAAAAATGTTATGGAAGGTGAGATCTAGTTTTGAAATCTTAAGGCATGCTCATGAGTTGAACTGATTAGAGTTTTCAGATAATACCTTCCTTTGTTCTAAAAAAAAAATAGTATTACAATGTCAAGTATAAAAATTGCTTTAACTTATTTTCCACTTTGTGGATCCAGGATATTTAAGGTTGTTTTATTTAACTTAGGAAAAAGAATGTCGGTTTAGTGCATTGCTTCACAATTTATCAGACAGAGCTTGACAAAAGTGATTTAAAAAAGGATCTCTTGGTTTAAAAACAAACTCCTGCCTGCCAGCCTGCTGTCAAGGATCTTCAGAGGAGATGGGCATACAGTGTACCTTCCTACTTAGAAAGACAGCACACACTTCACTAAATACAAATGCAAACCAGAATTAAAATCAATTACATATTCACAAAAATCAATTGCTTATCAATTTAAGCTTCATTTAAATTTAAACAACTGCTTTAAACTTCACTATAGTCTTCTGCCTCAGCTCTACAGATTCACTTAAGGAGAGTCTTGTTTGACACGTTTTTGTCGCATGCTACCTTTTGGAATCTCAATGGATGAGATTCCTCTAATTCTCAAGTAAACAGAATTTTTCTGTTCACCGTGAGAACACATACAACTGCTAAGAAGTACTGAAGAAAACTAAATAATCCCGAATGCTTGGCTAAGAACTGCCATAACTAAGCCTCAGCAAGACTGAAAAAGTGTACGTCCTTGAAAAGAAAAGCAATTAGATTTCTTTTGAAGTCTTAAAATCTTGTCATTCTCTAATTCAAGTCTGTACAACAAGTTTTCAACATTTACACATTTTTCTCAGATAAATCTACTGTCTCAATATAAAAGAAAACTCATGACAAGTTTTGCATCATTTATCAAATGCAAAACAGAAGTATCCTATCTTGGACACACAGATATAAGAAAAAAAAAACCAAACATTTACTCCTGTGACTCTAAGTGCAGAAAGAAAAACTTGAGACTAGGTTTGTAGAACTTCAAAGCGTGAAGCAATTAATAAATTCTGAAGTGTACTCTATCTCTGACTAGGCTTACAGTTGCGGTTATGTATGACCTTCAGATCATCAATAAGCTCTTCATCGACCAGCAATCTTCATATCACAAACTCTGAAATTTGAATTCAAAGAGCAGTGAAACTAAAAGCTCTGCTGAACTTCTGGTTAGGAAGACTATCTTTCCCATGCTCATCTCTGTTTTTCTTCCTTAGTCTTAAGACTTCTTTGCAGGCTTCAAACACAGGAAAGGCTGCCAGCAGTGTAATAATGTCTTCTTGTCTTCAGGCTTTCTCTATTGTCTCCCTCCCACTTCTACTGTCTATTAGCAGATAACCCCAGAAGGCAAGACAGATCAACTAAAGCCAATTTTAAAGAGAGCTGCACTTGGCACAACCTGAGGAATATGTTATTTTTCTAGGATCACACTCCGGCGGGGGGAAAAAAAAAAAAAAAGGAAAAGAGGACGGAAAAGAAAGAAAGAGGACGGAAAAGAAAGAAAGAGGACGGAAAAGAAAGAAAGAGGACGGAAAAGAAAGAAAGAGGACGGAAAAGAAAGAAAGAGGACGGAAAAGAAAGAAAGAGGACGGAAAAGAAAGAAAGAGGACGGAAAAGAAAGAAAGAGGACGGAAAAGAAAGAAAGAGGACGGAAAAGAAAGAAAGAGGACGGAAAAGAAAAAAAAGAAAAAAAGAAATGTTTTAGACCACAATGTGTAAACTCAATGGGATAAAGATGACTCATATGGCCCTGACTGGTTCGATTGACCTCAAATACTAACACAGATACCATCAAAGAAAAAACTAAATAAATACACATTCTAAACCAACATACCATCTACCTGCCAGTGCTAAAAATACCCTCGTATTAATCTCTGTTAAAGTACTGAATGATGGATAAACAGATGCTGTTGTACTGTGATCAATCTGACTACAGTAGTGAATGTGCCTACCAGACCCAGGACTGAAAGACCAAGAAGCAAGAACTAGTATTTTGTTCCATGTTTGTACACTGCCTAGGAGAGGAAAGGTCCCGCATTTCCTCCAAGACCACCTGCAGTGCAAATGTCATGGCATAAGCTCTGGAGGGACCAATGTACAAGTATACACACAGAACTGAGATAACTTATCCCCCTCTGCAGAAGCAGAGTTTTTGTTTCTGACTCATTAATGAGATCAAATACATCAAGGAGAATGGAATATGACTAGCTCAGATGAAACCAAGGAAAGCAGTCAACAGTAAGGTGGAATTAAGGACTAGTACCATGCAAAAAGACATTTCAGTACACACGAAAATCATATACAGAATGCTGTATTCTCTTAATACCTCACTTTGGTTTGCCATCTAGAAATTATTAGTTTTATTGAGGTAGTAATGAAGTCAAAGCTAGCTCTGCACTTGAAAAGAGTTACCAGTAACCACAATGTAGGTCCGAAACAAAAACTGCACTTTTGCCATTGTAGCTTACTTCCATTGTGAGCTGGAGACATTGGTACCAGCTGTTTTAAAAGGGGTATGGTTTCACCAGAAAACGGAAAGCGCATAGCAGCTCCTGTCTATTGGCTATGCTTCTCAGAAACCAGTTCCCATTAGATGCATGGCTGGGGCACCTGGATCTTCAGCACCCAACCTTCCATGGATATTTGGGTGCCCATATTAGAGTATTTCTGGTCTGGCTTTCAGGAGTGCCCAAAAAACCAGCTCCCACTGACTTTTGTTCATTTTGGGGAAGTCTGTACTCCCAAGAGCTACCTAGATGATGTTTTGGTTTGAGGCTTGAACATGAAGGCAAATCTTAGCATTAGAGATTTATTTAGGTCACAGTTTTCAAACTGAAGTGGCATTAATTGCTGTTGAGATCTCTTTCCTATGAAAAGTCTGTCAGTTACAGTCAAAATAAAAATCCACAACAGATACTAGGCAAATACTTGTGTAAATAAGTTAGCATTGAGTGACAAATTTACTATTGACTAGTGGTACCCTTCAAGCCAATATTCTGGTTTTCGTATAAAATATAGAGGTCTTACAGTCTAAAGAAAGTATTAAAAAAAATAGTGACATAAAACAGGAACAACTTAAACTTTAGAAAATATGGATTTTGATATTTAAATTATCTCCTGATAGAGTAAATGCTGGAAAGAGTGTTATATTAAAACTGCTGTTGTCCAATTTCCCTTTCAGAACCTCTAACCCACAAACTGTCACCAGCTGCAAGGCTTTTTCGTCGTTTTCAAAAGAAGGAACAATTTGCTAAAACTAACATCACTGCAATAATCTCTCTTTCAGCTCCTCATCTTGGCACACCAGACATTTGAACTCTGGTTTAATGAGTGCTCTGGAGGAAGTAGAATGTCCAGACTTAATGCTCCACTCAGAGAAGAAATGCATTTGCAGTAAAATTATTGAAATGCTTATGTGGCTCTTTAATAGCATCTATCTCCTCTTTATACAACTGGTCATTTTATTTCTGTTGTAGTAGACTCTGAAAGGAGAGTACTTAAAGGAACTATGTTTCTGAGTTCATATATTACTGTAGTTATTGTTTTACAGAAACCAGGGAAATTACAAGTGTAATTTATCCTTAAAACATCTACTTCACTGTTAACACTTTAAAATTGTAGTGAAAACATTTGGTTCAATAAAGAGGAAAATAATATCCAAAACATTAAGTAAACTGTTTCAACAAAGAAATTTATGTAACTTGCTTTTTAACTTACTAGGAGTCACAGATCACCTTCTTTCCTTACACTACTGATGCATCTGAATGGTAGACAGAATTTGGCAACAAAGTGCTTTTTACCAGTATGCCTAAGTAGCCTGCTTACATCAATGTCTCCTGGCAAGCAGGAAAACCAAAACCAAATCTGGCATTCACCAGCCGAGGTGGGAGCACTTCCAAAGCAGTTTACTTGGGTGTTTTTACCAAAAACACAACGACCCATCCCCAAAACAACCAGGAGACCCTTCCCTAGCAGCTACTTACCCTACAGACTGGTTGCTGTTTCAGTTGCTATCAAACAGTTCCCACTCACAGACGCAGATAAAATTCAAGATCCAACCTGCTGGAGACTTACCAGCTCACAGTTACACCTTGGCCAAAAAGTGTTCATACAGAGTGTCACTAGCCTCTTAACCTCCTCTCTTCTGAGCCCACTCCAACCAAAATCAGCCTCTAGTAACTTCCAATTTACAGGAAATAGGCAGACGCGCAAGTCATTTCTCACTCGCTTCACTTTCCTTCCTCCATCCTCCTTCAAAAACTTTGGTCTTCCCCAGACAGATATTACATCGACTGAAGAACTTAACTTTAGGCTGCTTTAAGATTTAAGGCAATCATTAAAGCTGTAAGTAGTTTTTGCAACTATTAATAAAGCACCAGAGCAGCAATACTCACACAAAGCAGGTCTCAACTGTACTATAGAAATACCATGGCATAAGGCTCAGCTGCATTTACCATGATGGAGATCTAGTCAACAACAGAGTCCAGACCCATCTTCTCATGGTCAAGTGTCTAAAACAGGTCATAAGATAATGCCCTTAAGGCACCTCTTTCTCTGCATTAATTCCAAATGGAGCTGAGGGTGACTAGTTTGGCCCTAGACATCTGCTACTCTAGAGGCAGGGTGGATTTCACTTATTCCTTCACTAATCTGCTAAACAAATATTTGCAAAGCACCTACTTACTAGGAACTATAATGTAGTATGAACAATTTTTGGAGACCGAGGATAAAGATTGATGACTCTTATGCAAAATACATTCTTATGGAACATACAGAGTCACATGAGCAGACAGCAAAGAGCACATGCAAAGGTGCTAGGAGAAAAAAAACCAAATGCTAGAGAGACACACAACAAGCAGAAGACCTGTGAGCAGCTGCTCTTTTTGCAAGAGCTAAACCTGTGCAAGCAGTTCGAACTAGCGGTACTGCTTGCTGCAGGCTGAGGAGGGGGAAGAGAAGGAAGGAAGCAAGAGAAAAAAAAAAAATACAAAGCCTCAGTTTTGGTTTATTAAACTTAATTCGATGCAACTTTTATACATAAGTATAAAAGTATCTGTATCTGCCAACACACTTCAACATGAAATATGCAGTGTTATTGACAGAAGATATTCTCCTGGCCCTAAATTTACATCTGAATAATCAGTCATTTACACTGTATCTAGCTTGAGATTCGTTCTCTTTTTAAATCAGTGGATTGTTTCCTGAACATTCTTCTGATGTTTTAAAGTTATATTTTAAAACCAGCCACAGATTGTTTTCCAGTTTTTAATCAAAGGATAGGTAGGGAAAAAGAAAAATAAAGTCATTAGCCAAAATAATACTAGATTGGAAAGAGCAACTACCATACACATTTATACCACCAAAAAGTATTAATTTCTGAAGTCTTAACCATCCCAGAAGACTTTAAACCTTATGTAGAGTGAGTCTAATTCTTCAATTATTATATAATTATTACCATACATCATTTCCATACGAAATTTTTTGTATTTCATGCACTAAGCCACCCCCACTTTCACTGTAATTTCAGAAAGGCTCCCAATATTTTAAATATAAAATCCTAGGGGCACTATTTAACCTATAATCACATTAAGTTTGATTTAGTGAGATATTTTCTGTTCTTTAGTTAGGGAACCTGAAGTACAAGAAATGAAGGGTGCTGCCATTCAAGAAGCCTCACTTTTCTTATCTGTCATTGTCTGGATGAAAATATTTATTTGTAGCAGGAGCATTACCCATGAGAAATGGTTAATGAACTGAAGGAGCTTAACTGTACCCTTTAGGAAGGATGTGACAGGGCTTGGATTGACTCTTACAAAAAGCAATAAACATACATCCTAAGAGCACAGAGGCAAAAACCGGCTGTCATATTTGTGAGGAGCCATTTAGCAACTTGCTGATGAACAGCAACCTGGAAAGCAGGCTTGTGCTAAAAATAACCACCCTTTTCTTTTTCTGGAAAAATCAAATCATGCTTAGCCTCCAGAAGCAGAAATATCTGTTAACAGAAAAGGAAGTATGCAAAAAAGATAAAGTCCTAAAAATAGTTTCTGTGTGCAATGTAAGTAATTAACTGATTACAGGCTGGATTTGCTCTTTGACAAGACCAGAGCAATCCCAGGAGGAAATGCTTCTCACAATGCATGGTCACACACCTCCTAGTCTTACAGCTGCAGTAAAGATCTCTGCCTTTGGGCAAAGCAAGATTCAAACCCTCACACTTTCATTTCCTTTTCCCACTCTACCCCAAACCATACTCTGCAGGAAGCCTTGGACTGGGTGTGACATATAAATACATGGTTGTGAACATAATCAAGATGAGTGAGCAATTATTGTGAAAAGTCTGAAGTTAGGTGCTCAGGCATGCAGCAGTGCCGAAGAGACCTTTAGCGTCACTGAGTTTGACGTAACTATACCCATGAGTGTCTCAAACAAAACACAGCAGACTCTGGTGTCTTCTAACACAAGACAGGATGTGCAGTCATCATGTCATAAGCTTCTGCTGAGGATCACAGACTTGACTATCCTTTCACCCCAAAGGCTGTGGATCAAAACTATCAGCACTGATGTCTACCGAGCTGCCTCATAAACCCAATGAAACAAAAAAGGTGAATCAGACTCTCAGTGTCTGTATTCCCTATATCCAAGAGAATAAGGCCCAGGCTGCAGTATTTGAATTACAGTAATGGAATTAATGGAAATTCCCACTAACATTGACAGGTTAACAGGAAAAAAAGCCAAGAACTGTAGAAAGAAACTAAATGAAGGAGAGAGAAACTTGGCAATAGGAAGGCAGAAAGCCAAAAAAATCCAGCAAAACCCAAGGTATCAGTGTGACACTTAACCTAAAACATCTATTTTTGGAGTTACAAGTTGTTCTGGGCACATTATTTGCCCAACTATCTTTGTAGTTATGCATGTTTCTAAATAAATAAACCAACAGAAGAAGCTTACCTGGCCTTTCACACAGCAATTTGGAAAGGAAACGAGACTGACCAATAATATGGGTAAAATGGCAATTCTGCATTGTAAGTAAATCACTACAAATTCCACAGAAAAGAGCATTATTCTTGTTCCAATATTTGTTAACTCAAATCTTGTCATTGCGAGGAAAAGCTAAGTCAGTTGCTCTCTTTTGTTGTCAAATCAGCTGTAGATGCTTCTCTGACAAGGATGCACATAATTTAGAATCATAGAATAATTATGGTTGGAAGGGACCTCCGGAGTCATCAAGTCCAACCTCCATCCCATCATATTCCTAACCATTAGACCACTAGACCATGGCCTCAAGTGCCTCATTGACCCATTTTTTGAACACCCCCAGGGACGGTGACTCCACCACCAGGGGGGCAGGGGGAGTGACACGATCGCCTGCTGCACAAATCTCAAATCTTCAACTGCACTCCCATGCATGCTGCCACAGCAGCACCAATTCCTGCTGCAGGAACCTGCACTGTTTACTACAGAAACAGATTTTCTGGAAGGGCAGCATCCATTCTCTAAGCAATCAGTAACTGATAGTCCACATTCCACTTCCATTAGACTTCAAGTGTCAACAAGCTATTTAACTCTGAAATTCATATTCCCTATGTTTTTAAGTTTCCACTGAAACTCCTGAACAAATCACTACATTCTAAAAAGCAACTTATTGAGTAAAGGTTATGCTACTACTGGCTCACTATTGTTTCCTCTGTGACCTCAATATTTAGGGTTTAAAATGAGATTTCAATGGAGATTATTGTCAGTTTGAATTCTTTCATGAAAAGCTTCAATTGCCTCCTTACACAAGGATGTTTTTCCATTGTAGCTGGATCTGTACTAGCCATTCCCGTCTCGGGAGGAACATGGTGTCATTAACTGTCACACACAGTGCTCTGAGGCTACACAAACAGAGACAGGCTTGTCCAGCTTCTGCTCTTTTTCCATCACTACAGAAGCAACTGCAGGATCTAGGCTAAATTATGTGTTAAAATATTTAAGTAGTGTTCTGTAAGCTAGATTTCTTCCAATTCTCCTGTCACAGAGGGATGTTTTTTTTAAACATTCATCACTTGCAAAAAGCATTTAAAAAAGGAGGCACGATAAAGTTGTTAGAGCTGTTATTTATGATGTGTTTAAAGTTCTTGCAATATTATTTTAATCCAAGTTGTCCATTGTAAGAAAAATGTGAAGATCAACTTCCTTTTAATGGCTCAAAAACATGTACTATGAACAGTCAGTAACAAAATTAGATTAAAATGCTTAAAGGGCATCCATACAGAACTGTAATCCTCCAGTCCAAGATGGCAAATTCCAGTGTAAAGTGATTATAATCCTAAATAGAACCACGGTACAGTCTGACCCTTTTCCACTTACAGGGAAAAAAACCAAAACCAAAACACACAATCCAAACTTTGAGTCATAAAAACTACCCTGCATGGACAAGAATTTTGCAGTAAAATTCAGCTGAGAAAATAAAACAGAATATGATGCTGGTGTTAGGATGTAAAATTTCTATTCAGAAACACCTGATCAGTGAGTACTGCCAAAATGACTTAAACCTTCTGCTTTTCAGGTTATAATGCATGTTGATTACAGGAATTCTAGATATTAAACCCTGCCACCACTAACCAGTCTGCACCAACTCCTTCCCTCTAGATAAAGTGGCTAAACTTGGGCTCATGCAGCAGCACTGACCTGAATTGCAGTGGTCAGCACAAGTCCAGCTTCACCTGTAGACCAAACACCTGTACTGAGTAACTGCTGCATGAGCGTGAACTCTCTTTCAACAGAGATAGCAAGTCTTGAGCCTGTTGCAGGTAGTTCCATAAACCAGCTCTGTTGTCTTTCAGATTTTTTAATAAAAATGCTTTATTAATATGAGAAAATGGAAAGTAAAACTTTTCCAATCAACTTCCCCAGGGTTACACAGAACAGTGTCTGATGATTTTGTTAGAAAAATTTGGATTATTATTTTTTATTCTTCTCCTTTTTCAGCCATGATGATGACAATCATAAGAATTAGCTATGTTCGATATTTTTGAGTAACTGCAAAAGTCTACCACTTGGAGAAGATACAAGAGCTCTCAAATGCTTTGCTGTACATTGCTCTTAGAGTTCATAAACCATCTTTAAATACCTATAATCCTGCTATAGTAATATGAGGTTTTTTGGTTCCACAGCATTATTAAATATTGTTCAGTGCTTTTGTAGATTTGACTGAAGCTCTGCTTTTAGCAAGAAAAAAAAGCTAATATCCTAGGAAGAGATACAGCTTTCCTTTCTCCCTGCCCTTACATTCATCCATAAAAACAAAATTGCAGGTCCACAGTTAGTGTTTGTTCACTGGTCCACCAATAACCACCCCTCTTCTCCCCTGCAAATCAGAGCATATATTTTTTTTGGAGGTTGCAGGTTTCAAAAGTTCTTGCACCACTTTATTTTACAATTTAATATGGCAGCTTCACATGCCAGCACATCTGGCATGTCTTTTTTATGCCACTTGGTGTTCATCATTGCTTTCAGTAGGCTTGTGCAATGCTGCAACCACAAGGGCAGAAGTACAGCACTTAGTAGACACAAGAGCCCTCAAATGCTTTACTGCAAATTGTTCTCCAGAGATCTTTCAGAAGTAACACACTTAGGCAACAACTTCAATGCTCTTGAACTCAGTCTTATCCTCAGCTCATCATCCTGAGTACTGCTAAGACAAACTTTGAAAGTTCAACAAGATTCACCACGAACATTAGAATAGCCCATCCCTAGATGAGGATGGCAGAGAAGATACAACCTGAAGGACGAGGGTCATGAATACTTACAATGTGTCATCAGCAGAGCATCTTAACAAGTCTCAGAGGAAATCTTAGCCTCTCCCACAGGACAGATACTTCCCTGCAATAAGTACTATCAGCATGACAAAGAACCCAAAATCTAAGATAACTTCATTTTTTTTGCGTAATAAAGCCCACAGAGTTCTTAGATATCCTGCTGTATACCTACCCCTCTGTTTGCAGAAAGCTGGATTTTGTAAGTAAAGATACTTGATCTTATTTTTCCCTTCACAAGGATGAGGGTCTCTTAACCCATTTTTAATAAACTTAAATTTCCCCAACAACTTCAGCTGCTAACAATAAAAATACAACAGAAGCAAGTTATATATTCAATGTCTTCCAGAAAGCTTCTGTAGGGAAATTAGCACCATACAGTTCAGTACAAGATTTTAGAGGAAGGATGAGATTAAAAGAGAGGGGGTGGGGGAAAAGATGTTGATTTTACACCTATACACTCAGATTTCACTCGCTCACTCCCACATAATCTCAAAGTGTTGGTTGCATCCACCATATGGTTTTCCAACAGAGGGAAACCTGTTAGTCTTGTCCTCCTGGAATTTTGGGGGTTCCCAATTGGTGATAAAAAACTGAATTTTAGACAGATTTTTAGGAGTTCCTAATTGATACTGGGTAGTCCTTTGTCTCAATCACTTTACCTTTAGTTTCCATGAGCATTCGGTCAGGCTGCATGCCCATTATCTGATTTTCCTCCCCAGCTCAGAGAAGCAGGGAGAGCACATGGGGTGTGCTGCAACTTCATGACCGTTTTCCTGGTGCCAGAATGCAGCATCTTCTGGCAGTCAGTCATCGAGGACTTCGTTTTAGCCTTTTGGTCATGACATAACACATTCCTCACATTTTACAGCTGGGGATGGTGTCCTTGGTTATCAACACAGGCCATTTTTTTAACCCTCTATCTGCAGTTTTCTATCATCCTTACCACGCACATTTCTATTCATACTGCATTCGTATCAATCTTAATGTTTCTGTTACAAAACTCTACAATTCCACAGCTTTTTCAAATGACTAAAGGGCTCATACCTAGATGAGCTTTAAGGATTAAGCTTCTAAGGTATCTTTAAGCTTTTCTGTGGTCTAGTTTTGCTACATGAAGGAGACAGAAAACACAACACACCTTGTTTTTTCTCCTCTTGCCTCTGCCTCTCAATCCCCCATCGTACATACACACTATTTCAACCTGAAAACGGTATTTGGGATGTCACAACTAACTATCCGAAGTTTGAAGTTGGTTAATCAGTAATAAAACTGTAAGAGATCAGAGGACAAGCCTGTATCAGAACAGAAGATTTCTGCTGGACAAATTTTTTTTTAAAAAAAGGATCACGAGCGTAACATGAAGGGATGCATCACCTACGTCAAACATCCCTTGATTTATATAATACATATTAATCTTAATGCTTGAGCTTTAACTATTATTTTCATTATTTTTATTTTCATTATTTTCATTTTCATTTCAGTGACTAAATATACTCTCCATTAAATTAAATAATTTTATTTTTCTTTTTTGTTGTATAATATGGTGCATGCAGGCACACACAAACCTGTGGAACACAGAGAAATTAAAGACCTTCTTGGCTTTTTAGAATATTAGAAAATGATGTTTGAAAATTATTTACAAAAAAAGAAGCTTTTAAATTCAGAATTTGTATAATGTACTGAAAAAGAAAATAGTTTAAAAGTGGGCACCAGGTAAAGAGAACTGCTTGAACAGTCTTGACTATACTTCAATGAATTTCATAAAGCTGCTTTTTAGAAGTTATCCCTGCTTTGCTATCCAACCTAATTTTAATCACCATCTTTCAAAATTTTTGAGGTAGTGCATTTTACTCTCATACCTCAGTTTATTCACGTTTGGAGCAAGAAAGAAAAACTCTTGCAATTTTAAATTACCTAGCTGAATAAGCTTAAATTTAAAAGAAAATAAAAGTCCTCTCAATACAAAATAGGCCTCTGCCAGGCAAAGTTAATTTTAACAGTCTGAAGATTAGATCAAAGTACTTACTGTAAACGAGCTCTTATTCCAGTTTAGTACTCTGATCTTTAAAATCTGAAGAAATAAGCATTACAATACTTTCAAATTTCACCTGCTGTAGTTACTGACACTAATACTTTCAACTTTAGAAAAAGACTGTGCCTGTGCTGCCTATTAAGACAACTAATTGCTAAAAAAATCCAGTTTAAAATGTTTTTTTGAGTAACTGATTGGGGTGAAGGCATTAGGTGATTTCCTCATTGGCATCTTCTTCTAAAGAGGTGTCTGTCTTCTCCAAAACTTACTATTTTTAAAACTGTAGGCAAAATATGGTTTGGGTTTTTTTTTAATCTTCACCATACATTTCACCTCCTGAAGTATGAGGAGAAATCCCCATGCCTAGGTGGGGAGATCTGGTGAGCATGAGGTCTGAAGAACCTAGAGAGCCCACCTTCCAAAGGCAGGTGGCAGCCAAGGGGGATGCACAGCAGGGACATACCTTTACATCTCTACTTTAAATAAAATAAACACACATCCAAGCCACACTTTGCTTTTGCAGTCCAGACTCTGGGTCTGGACAAAGCTGCTAATTGTCTGTTTGGCAGCAGAGTCAGATCTGGGATGAGAAGGTAATGCCGGAAATAATTTTTACATTGAGATAGGAGGAAAAATCAAGTCCCTCGTGTTCCCAAACCCATCAACAAATGGGCAGAGTAAGACTCAAAACTCCATTAAGATCAGTTAGTCTTATTGATTTCACAGGAAACTAGATAAAGGCTTAGATATCTGATTCCATAGCAGTGCTTTCTATCATGCTTCAGTCAAACCATGGCTTGTTCTATATGGAAGCCATGATACACCACTTCATGGGAATTGCTGTTTTGCTCTCACTTCAGTTTCTCACTACATTTGTATCCAATAATGATGAACACATATCAAATGGGAGTATAAATTTGAGAGAATAAGTCATATTTATGCTTTTACCATGCTCTTCGTTATCCTACTCCAAAACTAAGTTAGATGACTACTTATATGTTCAAGATTATTTCTTTAATATTAAAAGCTTGGACTCTCCTGCCACACTTAAGCTGATGGTGACTGTTACTAGAAGGACACAGGCAGCACTGGCAATCAGGCAAGTGCACACCTTCTGAGAAAACAAATTCTAGGCAAATCCACGACAAATTGACAACCATTGCTTGCTGCATTTTATTTCCCTGCTGTTTTACCATGAGCACTTACCCCCACCATCTGCTTTACACAATCACCTCTTGATAGGTATCTAAAATAGTGTAGTTGCATGAGGTTAAAGGAGTTACTATCTTCAAAAAAGTAAGAGTATGCATTTTTTTTCCAGGATAACAAAATTGTTTCTGCTATTAGAGTTCTAAAGGAAGAATCCACAATAGGTACATGTACTATATAAAATAGTTCCTTGCTCCAATAATGTGTGAAGATCCGTTACTATTGAATTTAGAAGTGCAGCAACATTGGTTTGAAGTTACTAACTCCTGCTAATTTATAGGAAATTTTATAGGATAGGAAAGTTCCAATTTCTAGGATCAATGTTGGCATCTGTTTTTATATAAATTCGAAGTTAAAATGTCTAGCCCACACCTTTGTAGAAAGATGCCCAAATATATAACCCATACAGGCCTGAGGTTAAACACAGCTTCTGAATGAGTTTTAATTTTTTCCCCAGGTCTTATTTTCATGTACTTGGGAACTGACAGTGTTGTTCTTACTGATGTTTAGTCCTTGCATTTTTCAGATGGAACTAGCCAGGTGATGCTGCTTTGTAGGTAGTAGGAACCTGAAGGGAATTTAAACAGGATGATTTTCTTTCAGGTTTTTAAGAAGCACTTATTTAAAAATCAGTCCATTTCATTTTTCAGTCTACTAACTTTTGTAAACCAGTCTTTCCCACTAGGAAAAGGCCTGAGTCTCTGGCCACATTTGCCTTGCGCGATCAATAACTGCCCGAATACAGTGGGATTAATTCAGATCCTCAAAATAACACAAATAGGTACTAGTGTTTACTATTTTTTAGTTTTAGATAAAAGGATGTCTGCAAAACAGAAAACATCCTCCCCATCCCCATACAATTTAAGAAATGTGTAGATGAGGTGCTGAGGGACATAGTTTAGTCAGGTAGGCTTCTCTAACCAGAGAAAGTAAAGGATTCTCAACTTCTGAAACAGAACTGGTATTCTTTCTACCAGTGTCACAACAAGCCTTTACTTTATTCCCCAGTTGTCCCACCTAAACTCTTGCATTTAAGCACAGAAAAAGAACATTACTTTAAAGATGGGCATCTGGTTTCAAATTTCAGCAACAGTTTAAGTTCAGACTTCAGAAGGTGCTAAATTCTTGAAAATCCATAAGGATTTTAAGGGTATGACTCATTGCATTTTATGGAGCCTATATAACAGCCAAAGTAGCACCAAAAAAAGGAACTTCCTGCTGCTCCTCCCACCAGCTCCAGCAACATGCTCCTGTGCTCCTGCCTTCTGCCCGATGACCTGCTTAAACTTGCAAATGGGGAGGAGGAACAGGATAGTTTTCTGCCATTCCAAGGAGTTAAAGGAGTTTATGGGACACAATCAGGTTGGTTAGCAACCCAGCCTGCCATCACAGCTGACCATGCAAAGTTCAGAAGTATTCTGCCCAACTAGTTTGCAGATTACTTCCATGATACACACATCAAATCTGAAGTCAAAATAGATTTGTATATCTGGAAAGTGGAACGATGGATCTTAAGAAAAAGATGGATCATAAGAGAAGCCTAAGAAAACCCCTGAGACATTTTATTAAAATCCCCTTGTCTGAGCTATTTTACAATTTGTTAAAATTTAAATACTAGACAGTAATTTTGAGTACAAAATTAAGGACAGAAAACCAAAACTATATGCATTCACATTTATTGGGATCACTAGAGGAATGGACAAGGAGTGTGAACTTTTTAACATAAAAAGTTAAAGCAAAGAAAAGAGAGGTAGTGTATACTAGACTAAATGACCTATAAATATGGGTAGGGGGAATGTCAAGATAGTAGGGCTTACTAGTTTCAGTCTCCCCACCCACATGTGCTGGCAACTTGGGGGTGAAGAAAATCTAGATTCCTTTCCTGCAGCTACTGTACAGCTAACTGGAGACATCCAATTGTTTCAGAGTACGTATGACAAGATTAACTATCTCGTCTCCTGGGAAAGACTTTCCTCCTACAGACTTCAGTGATAGTTTCAAAAAACTTATAGATATATGACAGTTACAGTCTCAATTCAGGAATAACTGAATTAATTTGTGCAACAAAAGCTATCAAAGGGTCTCTTAAAAAAATGTTACAGATCTTTAACTATCTCTTAAGATGGAACAAGGTCACTCAACATTCATTTCCCTGACTGCAAGTCAATACAGCTGTCTTCTGACCTTCTTCCAACAACCCCAGTCAAAGACTGCTCTTATTGATTCCTCTAAAGCATTTTAAAAAAAAAAAAAAAATTTAGTGTGGAAACCTATACCTAAGTGATTACAACCACTTATGTTACTGGATCTAACAAGATCAGCATATGAGTGAGTAAACTACAGGTGTTAGAGCTGTAGCCCAGGTTCTTTTCTACACTTTGAAGCCTTAAAGCAATTTAGAACAGCAGAAACATGATCAGCTATCAGCCCTCTGTGATGCAAAGGTGTTGTACAACCGTAAGTGAACCGCTTTAGAGTAGGAAGTATACATTAAGGGGCAAGAGAAAGGGATGAGCCTGTTAAGACCCTAAAATATCCTCAAATAAAACTACATATTAAAAGTCTGCTGATGCAGATAGTATTTTTTTCAGGACCGCTAAATGGAGCAGTTTTTCACATTTCAGTAATATGCTGTGACACCATCTCATCAAGGAACAAAACCAATGTCATCTGTGTTGGTGCAGCCCAACACTGACGAGGTCATAGAAGCAACTGATGACTTTCTTTGGTCACCATGACATGCCAGAAACAACTGCTTTCACTTACAGATAATAAAGGAAGATAAAGACAAGTTTTCCTTTTGTATGCTTCAATGACATAAGTTGACTAAAAAAAGTAAAAGCTCTGTGTCTCAATTTCAGCGTGTGGACCCATCAGTACTTTTGCCACAGAACACCTGCTCACAGAAAGAGACCCTAAAAAGCAAAATTACAAGGCAAACCAAGGATGACAAAACATGATAGGATTATAGTGCCCAAGTGTGTAGTCAACATGTTTGGATTTCAAATAAAATAACTAAGAAACACAGAAAAAGGGCGAAGTTATCACACACAGGAAAACAAAGTACATTTTCATCTTCTCTCCAACATAGCCACTAGAGTGACAGACTGTAGAGAATACATGCAAGTTTATTTGTAACTGAGACCACATATGGTAATATCAGTGAGGTTTTATAGTGAGAAGTAGTTCTTTTAACTTCCAGCAATATCTACTATTAGTTTTTCAAGCCATCTTTTCCTATAAACTCAACCTGAGCAGCTTTATAGTCTTCAGAGCACGTTTTCTTTATGATAAGAGGGCAACAGAATCTGATCACAAACTATCCAAAGTCCTCAAGTCTACATGAATATAAATGCAAGGCATGTAAACTTCATGCTGTCATATGAAAACCTATTCTGTTTATTAAAATATTCATATAAGAAAGAAACCTTTCACATAAATAATGAGTACATGAAACAAAGCCTTAACTCTCCACATCACATTATAGAGAATTAGGTAAGTAATCATCATTACTTTCCTTTAATACTTTGATGTTTTATTCGTAAAAGTCAGATTAGTAACTCTGCTCAGATCCTGTTAAAGCCTAACTAAAAGCATCAAAGCAGTTTTATTGGTTTTGTTAGATACTGTAAAGAGATTACAGAGTGTCCTCTGACCACTCATTGCAATTCCTTTATTTCACTTCAGCCTTACATTTTTTTCATTAAGACTCAGACAGAAGTGGCAGCTTTGGACTTTGATAAAAGGTCACTTCTCAGTTTTGTATTTTATTCATCTCCTCAGCTAAAAGCTGTAGGAAAAAAATTAAAATTGTAACTCATTCTTACACATCTCAATATACAAAGTAAATGACGAGGATACCACTCCATACAAGACCAGATTTTAGTTACATTTTCAAGAAGTAGAATGAGATGGAGCTAACACAGCAGCATATACATATATATGCTGAAGGAAGCCAGTCCATGTAAGCAAGCACCTCCACTGCTGGATGATGCAGCACTTGAGGTAAAGCTTTGGAACTCCTCGACTGGCTGCTGATTACATACTTGGATCAAGGAAACAATCTTCAATTTTAGCTGAGGTGGTGTGCCATGGACAAGGGCAAGATTTACTTCTTACAATAAACCCTTCAGCAGAGCTCTCCCTCCATCTGTCCTTTTACAAGGGAAAGTAAGGTTCATCATTTTGATTATCCAGGTGGACAACTGAAAGCACCAAGATTAGATGGTAAAGCAAAGAGTAAACACAGGTCTTGATTATCAGTTGCCTCCCTCACAGTGATGAACCTTTTGTGCAGTGGCTAACATAAAATTGATTGAAGTCTCACAGGTTAAACTGATGAAGGGAAGGTTAAGCTCTATCAGAATAGCATCCCCTGTGTAACCTCATATGAGTAACTACATATTGCAACATTTATTGATCAGTAGTATTTTTATTTAACTATTTTAATAACAAATATGACACACATAACTAAACTGCAAAGAATTAAGTTAGATTCCCGTAATTCCAGTAATTTGTCCTGCCTAGAAGTGACTTTACTGATACAGCCAAGCATTTATTTCTGCCTTATGTTCTTTATCTTTCAGGGAATTATTGATCTACACAAAGGCCTTCCCTTCGTATGCTATGTCTATCTAGCTTCCTTTGAAGCCTTGGGTGAGGGATCCTCTCAAAATCCACTTGGAAATTAGAGAGACCTAAATTATTCTTATCCACATGGCTATTGGCCCTCCAACCACCTCCACAAGATTGCACAACAGGCTTCCTTACAAAAGTCACATTGACTTTTCCCAAGCAGAGGCTATAACAAAGAATAGAAGTGGAAAATATCTGCATAAATAACACTACTAATTTGACTGTTTCAGACATTAGGATTACAGCCCTGCAAGTGCTACAGTCTCCCTTACCTAAATTTTGGCATTATACCTGCCATTCTCTATACCACTGGTACCATGGTAGATTTAGACAAGTTTACATACCACCATCAGCAATTCAGCTATTTCATCTGAGAATTTTTAGAAACAGTATGAATATCATACGGTCCTGGTACTTTGCTGCATGTAGAAGTCAGCTACTTCTACAAACTCTTCTCCTGTCTCTGCTGTGTTAGACCCACCACCAGTTGGAGTCCTTCACAAAGAAGAGTTCAGAAACTGAAATACCCCCAGTTTCCTCCCCACTGAACAAAGACATAAATTTAACTTCTCTGTAAAGGCTGTATCTACTACATGTGTTCCATTTACATTCTGATCATCAGCAATTCCTACAGGTAGTCTGGAAACTTCCTGATATGTAGGAAGAAAGCATTATTACCAGTGTCAATGCCTTTTGTTAACAAACTTTTCAGTGTGTTTCTATATTTAGACTATTCGACTCATGATTTTTACTTAACTCAATTGAACATTCTTTGTTTGTTTGTTTTTTTTTCTGTTGTTTTGAAGATAGTTGTCTTGCTTCCAGTCGTCTCCTTCATACTAGCCAGCATTCTTCTGCCCTTTTGTAATTCTCTTGCTAGATGACACACACTGATGCTCTGCTTCAGATACAATCTCCATGTCCTGTTTCTTTGTCTCCTTCACTACGCTTCATATCACCTCGTGAGATACAGGTCTTAAGAGCTGTCTGGCTACTTTCCTAGGAAGCTCCCCCCCTACCCCGTCTTTTTTTTTTTTTTTTTTTAATAGCATCTCCTTGAACAAGATAGACTTTGATACACATATTTGATGATGTACAAAATATTAGAAAGGCTCAAATCTTTGAAAGAATACAAACTAGTTTACTATCACCTACCATTTCTTTGAGCTATGCTGTGTGATGACAAGTGTATAATAAGCACAGCTGGTCCACACCACAGTACTCGTGTTACACAAGACACTTCCATTGACTCTTAAATTGTGTCTCAATCCCATTAAAAAAAAAAAAAAAAAAAAGGAGGGGGGCTGACAACAACATGACATGTATGGGACAAAAAAATCCAGAGACACAGAATCATATATTTGATAGAACTAGATTCACAACACTCTCCTAAACCTCTGCAGATTGGTTTATTTCGGGTTTTGGTGGTTTATATGTATAAAGTGGTAGCTGAATTTTACTTGTTAATCAATTCCTTCTCTCACTGCAAGATATCAGCACTGGAATAAATCTACTTTCCACATAAGTAATTTATACGTGAATTTAAAAAAAAGACCCAGATAAAATCCCACAACATTATAATCCAGACTGTGGAGTAGTTCAATGAAAGTAAGCTCAATAAATTTGACATACCCTTGTAGACAGGGTCCACACGAATTATTGACAAACTACACAAAACTATTCACAAACAACACTATTTTGTTTACAAACCTTGAGTATTAGAGGAAGCAAGTGCATGGCAGTAGTTTGTTACTTGTAAACCACTCTGAGCAGAGAGACAGTGTCTTTACATTGATCTTACACAGTACACATGGTTAGGTTTAAAAGGCTTCAAAAGGGTTTATACAGGACCAAGATTCATCTCAAAAACACATTTTCAAAGCAGGACAAAACAGTGCATTTGTGCTCAAAGAGATGATTAGTTACATGCATTAACATCCAATGCTGTGGCAGTTATTTCAAAAAGTTTTTGTAGATAGGCTAAACACATATCTGCTTTCAAATACTGATAAATTTATGGTTGTGGGATAAGATACAGGAGCACTAGCATGGATTTTCATTTCAAGTATATGAGGACTCCAAAATCCACAGCGTACAGGAGTTTAGGGAGGAAGGGAAGGTGAAATCCCTTTGTAGGGGAATGGAAAGGGTTCCTCTGGAAGAGAATAGGTAAGTCCGCAGCTCGTAAACACACATGGTGTTCTACTAAGTGTTCCTCTGTTATTCACATACGTTACTCCCTAGGCAAACAATCAAGCTACCTACTATCCTCTCAAAGATGCAGCTTTGAAGGAAGCCAGAGGAAGGCTCCCCGGTAGAAGCGGAGCAAGAGCAGAGCCTAGAGAGGGACAAATGTATTGACGACTTATCCTTGTGTACGAAGGTTCACGTAAGGAAAAGTATGTAGGAGTGGTGGGGGGGCAGCAGGGATCTTGCTTTCTGCCTTTTGGAAAAGTTCATTCATAATCAGAAAAGGTTTAAAATACAGAGTTAAAGATTTTTGAGTATATCAGTCAAAACCAGATTAACAGAAACATTATTTTCAACCTTCTGAAATGAAGGCACAAAAAAACCCCCTCTCCATCATCCCTTTTGGTATCTGGTATGTCTGAGCACTAATGTAAAAAGACAACAAGAAAAGAAGAAACACACCACAGAGAACAAAAAAGCTCCAGAGGCTGCAACACAGAAGGAAAATACCAGAGCTAGTTCTAAACTAATAGCTTGCACTAGAAAGTCAGTGCACAGCAACTCAAGCTGAGGTGAACTGCTTACATTAATTACTGGATGATAATCAAGTACTCCTGTCAAACCACTTGTGACCAACACTCTGCAGCTCATGAGACGCAGATCAGCTCTGCAAGTATGAGAATCTCATTTTCCCTCCAACATAAGTCTACCTTCTAATGGCATTCCTTGTACCAACCAAGGTGCCACAGACCCTGGAAGGGCAGCACTGCTCCTCATTTTGCAGCCATGCATTCATTAGCCAAGTGTGAAGCTGAGAGGACAGTCTCAGCATTGTACAACTGGTCTAAAAAACCCCAAACAACCTACAAAAAAACCCCCCAACAAACCAAAAAAGAAACAGTAAATCCAATGAGTCAGAGTCTTCATTTAAATAGATGAGAAGACCAGGAGAGAGCAGACGTAAGACCATTTTCAGCAGACATTTGCCATATTTAGGTCTGCAGATCAGATTTCTACAGATTGTGAGCTGAAACATTTCCTAAAGGAATTAGTATTGCTCATCTTTAACCTGATCCTTTCAGATGTATTCTTACATCTGTGTAATTTTGCAACCAAAGCCCCCATGCAGCTCAGGAATTCTTGCTAACACCGCTTTAAAAAGAGTAACTGCTTAGAATTTATCTGTGAATATATTGCATAAATCAGTAATTTAGGTAAACAATTGTATTGGGTTTGAGTGGCAAGGTTTCGGTAGGAGGGGGAGGCTACAGAGATGGCTTCTTTGAGAAGCTGCTAGAAGCTTCCCCCATGTTTGACAGAGCCAATGCCGTCCAGCTCCAAGACGGATCCACCACTGGCCAAGACCAAGCCCATCAGTGACAGTGGTAGTGCCTCTGGGATAACATATTTACAGTGGAAAAATTGCACAACTGCAGCTGGAGAGAGGAGTGAGAACATGTGAGAGAAACAACTCTGCAGACACCAAGGTCAGTGAAGAAGGAGGGGGAGGAGGTGCTCCAGGTGCTGGGGCAGAGATTCCCCTGCAGCCTGTGGCAAAGACCTTGGTGGAGCAGATATCCACCTGCAGCCTGTGGAGGACCCCACGCCACCAGGGGATGTCATTCCAGGTGGATGCCTGAAGGAGGCTGTGACCCCATGGGAAGCCTGTGCTGAAGGAGGCTCCTGGCAGGACTTGTAACCCTGTGGAGAGAGGAGCCCATGCTGGAGCAGGTTTGCTGGCAGGACTTGTGACATTGTGGGGGACCCATGCTGGAGCAGTCTGTTCCTGAAGAACTGCAGCCCGTGAAAGGGACCCAAGCTGGAGCAGTTAATTAAGAACTACAGCCTGTGGGAAGGGCTCATGTTGGGGAAGTTTGTGGAGGACTGTCTCCCATGGGACGGACCCCACACTGGAGCCGGGGAAGAGTGTGAGGAGGAGGAAGGAGTGGCACAGACAATGTGTGATGAACTGACCATCACCCCTGTTCCCCATCCTCCTGTGCCGCTCAGCAGGAGAAGGTAGAGAAAAACCAGGAGTGAAGCTGAGTCCAGGAACAAGGAAAGGGTGGGTAGGAAGGTGTTTTTAGATTATCCTGCTCTGATCTGACCGGCAATAAATTAAACTAAGTTTCCCAAGTCAAGTCTGTTTTTGCCCGTGACACTAATTGCCAAATGATTTCTCCCTGCCCTTATGTCGACCCACGAGCCTTTTGTTACATTTACTCCCCCCTGTCCAGCTGAGGAGTGACAGGGTATCCAGCCAGGGTCAACCCACCACAACCATATGAAGCTGTTTTATGACTAAAACTGATGGTATGCAAGTTAGTGTTTTTGTTCTGGTCGGATACATGCACTGAGTAACTGCATGTGAACAAGGGGCAGTAAACATCATGGATAAAGGTGGCACTGCTATGTACTAGCCACGACAATTCACACAATAAAAAAGCTTTACAGCTATACAGGGGAGAAGAATACAGTTCAGTATTTCATTTTCCAGTGCAGTCCCTGCTAGAAGTTTTTATAAATAAGTCTTATTTAAGATGCCTTATAAAGTAAATATTACTTTCGACTGCATGTTCTGTACATATAACAAGGAGAAATATATTTTCAGTAAGTCGTCTGGGGTCATAGTAGCCATTTTGACTTGTCAAGCAGAAGCCTGACATGCATAATAGCGTTTATTTCAAGGCAACTATACATGCTGGCATTCTCACAAGAAAATGACTGCAGAGACCCGCAGATTCCAGCACAAGGCAAAAACTCCAACCCTGACAGAACATTCATAAGGCCAAGAATTACTTAGTACATGAAGAAACCAACTGCAACAGCTAAGAGAAAGTTGCAGTTTATGGTTCAAGTGGGTTTTTTTGTTTGCTTTTTAAATGGTTCCTTCCTGTCCTCCCTCCCCCCCCAAAGAGAAGGAAACCACATACTCCAAACTTAATTTTTAACCAGAGTACTATTATTTTTGAAAAAAAAGCCTTTTCCAACAGCTGCTAAAAGGCAAAACTGGAGAAGAGAATGGAATTTCTGAAATTACTAAAAAAAGTCTTAAGAACTCACTTCTGTAAAGAAAAACATACTTAAACATTTTGATTATTTAAGACACTTATTTGTTGCTTTTATACTTAAGTTGATACAATTTAGAGTAGCCAGATTCACATGAGCACACTACAGATATTAAGCTACTTGCTGCAGACTATCATCATCCTTTGTCTTTTCTGTGCTCAACCTCACCTTGCTTTCATTTTGCATCAGTAAGGGAATAGTTGCAGTGAGTGTCCTTTAACACACAAACACTCTGATCAGAAAAAAGGCAACTTAAGCCTTTTGAAAGCATACTATACAGAGGAAGCTGGAAATACCCATACATTAAGAGGTATTTCTTGATTGAGCTTGCTTCCTCAAGCCACCACTGTAAATAAGGATTTAAAAAGAAAAACAACATCTTAAACAATTATAAGATACATATTGAGAATCCATACTTAGTTAAGAAACACTAAATGATCTTAAATACACATTCACTGCTCCTTCACAACCCTAGCTCAAAGGAGTGCTTTGTGTTATCTACTCAGGGACCTATTAGATTTACCTGACACATCATGACAGCTTTAGAAGGGTCAGGTCTGATTTGACAGAAATCAAACAGGTGAAACTCTCCTTGAAAAAACTAATACAACTACATGCAAGAACAACTGTTCTCTCACCCTGTTTCAGGTGTTAATGTATATTATACACACACAGTAGTGACAACTAGCTGTCATCTTATGTATAGAAGACCTTTACATAAGAAAAACTATAAAGTTACATTTAAATTATAAAACAAAACTTGTGCTGAACAACAGCAGTTAAAGTCTACAAGAACTAGAACGACCTAAACAGTGCCATGCAGTTAATTTTGTTCACTTTCCCACCCACAGGCTGCAGACTCTGCATCACTTCTTATATAAAAGAGATGTGAATATCTATAATTTACACCACCACATTAGATTTGCATTAGCTATAGAATTAGTTTCCTCATCAGTTTCTAGAGTACTGGTGCTTAAAATGAGGATAATGCATTTCAAAACAGTTTACCTTGTAGTTCCCAAGCATGAAGGCAGGACCTTGACTTACCCATATAACACAACGGAAGTTCAGAAATACTAAAAATAAATTTGATTTTTATTTCTTTACTCTTTCCCCTTATCTTTAGCCATAGTTGCCTTGGTTTCAAGACAATTTTCCCAGATCCTCTGCAAAATGCACATTCCCACTTCTATAAGAGTCAAGGTACAGTTCAGTACACCATTGCTTCCCCTTGCTATATAGTCTTGGTTCAGCTCTTCAGCATAAAAAAAAAACCACACAGCAAAGACGCAGGAGTCTTAAAGACATAACGTAAGTATTGCTAGAGTCAGAAACACTGAAGTTCACCAGAACTTACAAGCCTCACCACACAGACTGCCTGTTTACTTCCAACAATTCACAAGCCAACTGGTATAAGTACCAAAAGTAAGACTGGAGAGAGAAATGCAGCAGTGAATCAGACTCATCATTTTTTCATAAATAAAAAGTCATTATTTAAAATCCATAGACCTCTATAATAACACAGCATACATAATAGCACATTACACCATTGCAAATTTTATTACAGAATTTAACAATACTGAAGGAATGACAAGTGCAGTTCAAAGACACCAAAACCTATCTACACATCATTGCAATTACATTGCCATATTGTGAAATTATATATCAATAATTGGCAACAAAACACACCCAAGCAAGAATGAAGAACCAAAAGAACTTCTCAAACCATTCAGATGGGCGACTTCAATTTCTCTTAACAGATACAGCCTTATTTGAAGTCTTCTCATTAGTAATTCTTCACAAGTTTACTCAGGCATAGCTGTTCCTTTTTATAGACACTTATGCAGCTATGTGTTTGCAACAATTGTCTAAAATGTTTTCCAGATAAAGTATTAGCTCACCTTTTATGGCTCCTGAATTCAGTTAGACTGACTCCTTGACCTTAGAAACCCATAACACAAAAAACCCCACCCAAATCAAGGTACTTCTATGTAGACAGCTGAATTAATCCAATACATAGCTACCTACTCCATATGATCATACTAGTACTCATACAAATGCAACAGTAATCTACATCCCCCTTCTCCCAAACTAGTTGTGGTAACAAAGTAAAACGCATTTGTATATTTTTTTTTTTTTTCCTGCCTCGGTTGGAAAAGGCCTCCAGGATTATCGAGTCCAACCATTAACCCAGTGCTGACAACTGACCACTGAACTGTGTCCCTCAGCATCTCATCTACATGTCTCTTAAATACCTCTAGGGATGGTGACTCCACCACTTCCCTGGGCAGTCTGTTCCAATGCCTGAAAACCCTTTCAATGAAGAAATCCTAACAGCAATGCTTTTGCAGAACTACATTCATCTTTGACATTAGCCTAGAAATTCTTATGTATTCATTCTTTGGGGTCTGAAGTTTGAGAAGTTCCCCATTTCTTCCAAATTAAATTAAGCACCTAATCCTACCATCTTGTTTTAATATATTCTTCCCTACATAGCCTATCTTGAAGTATGAGGGATCGCCCTACCATTCCTTTTCTTTGCAACCACCTCAGCTGTAGCAAAATGGATGAGCAGGCAACTGCCCCAGCAGGCTTGTGTCCAAACTACAAATCTGAAGTCTTGTCAAAGGCCCCGTCCACCACAATAATTTTTTTTAACCAGTTAATTATGTCAACAATAGAACAACCTTTATATAACTAATGCAGCAAGGTTTCTTGGGAGGATTTGAGGCTGTCAATACAAAAATATTTTAAAGCTTTTAGAACAGCCAGTTTTTATAGTACAGCCCTAGAAAATGTGATGTAGTGGACTGCATCCTCTCACCCACATAGTGCTAGTGTTACAGTCTTTACTGTGCTTAACATATAGGAGATACCCATGTCATGAGGATACTGTACAGCTGCCTTTGAGCATTAAAACTTTAAATTTTAAAGTGGATTTTAAAATGGAACATTAATAGTTAGAAAAATATACATTAACACATACAGAAATATGCAGACCAAGACTTGGTGGCCACAGTTAAATTTAATCAGAATCCACACTCAATTAGCAGCTGGAAGAGTTCCAGAAGCTGCCCATGCACTTGGTCGTCTGCCAAGACTACTGATTGTGTTTTAAGTCCCCTGAAATTACGAGGATGTATTCAAATATGCCATTCTCCACTTTTGGTACAGTATTTACAATTTTCTTTTGTTGCACATATAAAATGTAGCTGTCTACCTCACCACCAATACATTTGCATTTTACAGATGTACACAGTTGGACATACTTAACATTGTTTAAACTTCAAATATGTTTGGTACCTTTTGCAAAGCTGCTACTAACCCTTAACACTTCCCCTCTTCTTGAAGCACAGGAAAGCAAGGCACTAGTGATACCTAACACAAACAAACTATAGCTAGCATCCAGTATTTGAATTCAAGTATGAAATTTAACCTATGCAGATAAAATTAAAGTTCTCGAGCACTCACCAGTGCTACATACATGTATGCTAGAGCCAAGCATCAAAATTCTTGTTCAAAAACCTCCTTCAAGTCTACTGGTCATCAGAGTCACAACATACACTAAGCCCTTATAATAGTGCTGTGCAGAAAATGCTGAAAGGAGAACGAAGTGTTAATGCCAATCACAATATCTAAAACTCCTTATGATACAATATCAAAATTAGATAAGGTAGTTCGGTCACATAGCAAAAAAGCTGGGGACTGTCTCATCTCCCATGCGCACTGGCACATGTGTGCAGTCACAATTCTCTCGAGACCTTCAGATGACAGTACTTTATTGATCAAAAGTTTCAGAGAATATCCAGGTTACAGAGAAAAAAATAAGTAAAAAAAAAAAAAATCAATGTAGATAGCCACGACTGAAACAACTCTTGCAGAAACAAGCTCCTGTGTGAGCTTGAGTGTGAGTCTGCTCCTCCCATCACCCCACCAGCGAGTAGGCTGGGGGCGCACAAGGAGCTGGGAGAGGACACACCCAGGACACCCGACCCCAGCTGACCAAAGGGATATTCCATACCATATGATGTCATGCTCAGCACATAAAGCTGGGGAAATAAGGAAGAGGGGGATGTTTGGAGTGATGGTGTTTGTCTTCCCAAGTAACTGCTACATGTGATGGAGCCCTGCTGCCCTGGGGACAGCTGAACAACTGCCTGCTGATGGGAAGTGATGAATTCCTTATTTTGCTTTGCTTGTGTGCACAGCTTGTTTCACTTAAACTGTTTTTATCTCAACCCACGAGTTTTTTCCACTTTTACCTGTCCAATTCTCTCCCCCATCCCACCGGGGGGAAAGTGAGCAATGGGCTGTGTGGGGCTGAGTCGACAGGTGGGGTTAAACCACCACACAGGAAAAAAAAAAACCACAACACTGATTCAGTAGTAAGTACAGGATACTCTGGAAGTATGTGATGCACATGTCCTATGTGGAGTTAACTCAGCTCTGAAGAGACCTCAAGCCCACAGTGAGACCTGCTGTCATTAACAAATCGCTAGAATGTTTGCACAAAGAGAATGGATGCATCCTAACTTATGCATAGCCTAGAATCTGGTCTTGAAATCACATCAGTACGTAAGTACTGCCAGGTATCAGATTCGATGTATGGAAGCCTAATGGCATAAAAAAAATGAAAATACTCATTGTCAGAACAACTGCAAACTCAGACTACTGTACAATGCAACACAGCTCTACTGTGTTAATTTTGCTCATCATCCTCTCTGACTGTAGCTCCGTGGCCATCTAAGCCAGCTTGACAGCTGGATCCAGCCTCATACCCTCTGGAATTTGACAGGCCTTTGGTCGAGCTCAGCTGGTGGAAAGCAACCCAACCAGTACCCAGCAGTTAGATCAGCTCAGGCTGTGGGTTTCCAGCCTTTTGCTCCACAGCTAAGCTGAATTACACAGTTTGCTGCTTGGCAAGTGGGAACAGTCTCTCCTCCTCTTCCCCTTTCCACCAACCCCTTCGGTCAGAAAGCAAGTAGATCCAGCCTATGAATCTAGCAAAAATGAGAACAAAACAAAAGCCCAAAACACAGACTTCTTGCCAGATTAGTCTCCGGTCTTTTAGCAAGCTGAATTGATTTACTGGATGATCAGACAAATACTAGAGCCAGCATAAACTAAGCAGTAATAACTGGGCCTCCTTTTATTAAAGCTACAGACACAGCTATGAAGGACTTGATGAGGGTTATTTATCCCTTCACCTTATACCACAGGTAGTGCTGCCGATTTGATGCCATTTGTGCTGATGGGACACATAAAAGACAAATAGGTCACTCGGGAGAAATCACTTGAATTTGAAGCACATCTTTTACTGGAGTAGCAGAGAGGAGGCTTATGTCAGCCTCTGAACAAAGACGCAAATTAAAACAGTGTGTTGGACAGCAGTAGGTGCAGAAGAGAAGTTTGGAGGTTTTTTTAGTAAGCCAGTTAACTACTAGATATACCATATGAAACACATGGCAGTGCAACATAGCTGTACAGAAAAATGTATGTCATTTCAAGTAGAGTCCTCTTACATTTTTGCCCATGTAAATATTATACCTGCTTGCTCAAGACAGCTATAGAATAGTACTGCTGTGAGAGTTCACAAGTGTACCCAAGTGAAGTTAAAACTGAAAAGAATGATGCTAAACGGATGCAAGACACTAAAACCAACAGCTTGCTTCCATCACAAGGGGGACGGACTCATTGCCTGGCTACTCTCTGCACCCTGCTGGGATCTGCCTACCCCTTTTGCACTGGCTCTGGTACTTCTCAGACCCCACCAGAAACTAATTACTTAATTTCCTAAAAATATCTCCTCCTCCCTAAAAAGATATTCTTCCTGCTGAATTGTTAAGATAAAACAGCTTGGCCAAGGGTACGATACTGAGAACAGTGAAAAAAAGAGAGGAAATAATAGGACCAAGACCAATAACTCTTGCTCCTGAAAAGAGGTAAAAGTGAAGTAACATCTAGAACTGAAAGGGATAAATTTAGCTTGTGGTTCAAGACTCCTACTGGGAGCATATAGCCAGATTCCCTGAAGACATGTAGATGCAAACAAGCTAATATAGCATTACCTATCAGGCAAATTGTTATTCAGAGTAAGCATAAACTGTCCCTCAGGGGAAAGATTTACTAAGACGCAATGCTAGACTGGAAAGGGACACAGCCACAGAAGTATAAGCGATGCACTTTCAAAAATAGAAGGGAAGAGACACTAAGCATGGAAAAAAGGATATTTCTTTTCTGTAAAGACAACTTTCCGTAGTCTCACATAATGCCAGGAAGGAGTCTCAGAGGACTAACTGAAAAAAGTACAATAATTTTCCATTTCTTGACAAAGACGCAGGAGAACAGCCTGCGGAGATTTTTTTACCACTTACTGCAAAAACCACTGCTCTAATGACAGAATACTAAAACAGATTAAGTCTAACACATTCATTTTTTGGTTCAGCAATAGACTTAGACTTGGTGCCAGTGCCTCCCACCAGGACAGAGGCATTTTCAAGATCCCCAAAAGCTACCATGGGTATGGACTGCCTGTATTCCAAAACAGTTTTCTGGGGTTTTTGTTTTGTTGGGGGTTTTTTTGTTTGTTTGTTTTTGGTTTTTGTTGTTGTTGTTGGGGTTTTTTTGGGGGTTTTTTGTTTGGTTGGGGTTTTTTTGTTTTGTTTTGTTTTTTTTTTTTTTTAACAAAGTCCCATACAGAGACTACACCTTCAGTTCCTTTACACTTTAGCTGGCTAGTATTTGCTGCAAATACATCTGAAAAACATTTCCGCCAAGTGACTGGTATTTACACTGGCAGTATCAGAGTCATCAGATTTTACGACTTCTTTTCATGACACGGAAAGTGCAATATTGATTAAACATTAAGAGGGGTAAAGCTAATTAGAAGAGACCTGATCAGACAGAATTTGGTGTCTGTTACTAGAAGACAACAAGCTCAAGAATAAACTGGCTTATAGTCAAGTCCGTTAGTAAAACAAGCTTCAAGTAGCAGCTGACTTAACCAGATTTCACTTTTTCTTCTATTGCTCCTCTTCTTGATCACCACCAGAATTAACACTTCCAAAGTTTCTAAGTCACTAGCTTCTGTGCAGGGAAAGAAATCAATACAGCCCAGAAGAGGATCTGGTTCACTCAGCTGGCTTAGACTGAGACTTAGCTGTTCCTCTGCAGCAAGGGATCACACAGCCCGACTCCCAGCATGCTGTCTTGCCCACTAACTGCTCCTACCAGAGCTTAAAAACACCATGAGGAGAGCTGAGTCATTTTGCCTGTGAAACAAGAGCAATTCGCATCCCATCCCTGTCCTTTCAACCCTTTTCCCCTTTCAAACAGCAAGAGGGAAGATGCAACACCAGCTTTAGATCCCTGAAAATCTTTAGGAGCAAAGTCATTACACTGCAGCTTTACTGGCTTCAGTCAGTTATTTTGTGCTTCCTGACCTTAAGTACCCCTTGGAGGGAAAGAAAAAAGAGCTAATAAATAATTGAAATAGTTCATTAGTAAATCACTGTGGAAAGTTAACAAGATTAATTAAAAGCCTTCAGTTTCATTGTGTTGGCTCTAAGTGACAAGGAAAATGTCACTTATGTAAAAGATGTTTATATTAACACAGGAAATATCATAGAATAATTATGGTTGGAAGGGACCTCCAGGGTCATCAAGTCCAACCTCCATCCCATCATATTCCTAACCATTAGACCACTAGACCATGGCCTCAAGTGCCTCACTGACCCGTTTTTTGAACACCCCCAGGGACGGTGACTCCACCACCTCCCTGGGCAGCCTGTTCCAATGTCTAACCACCCTTTCAGTAAAGAACTTTGTCCTAACATCCAACCTAAACTTCCCCTGACATAACTTGAGGCCATAATATAAATATATATTATATATTAAATATATATATAAATATAAAATATTTCCAACAAAGCAACACAACTATTCTGCAGTCACAGCCTGGATAGTTAGAGGTTATTGATGATGTTGTGGACAGTTTCCATTGGTTGTTACTTAACTCAGCGCTGACACAATCTTGCACTGTTTTTTAAATTCAAATTTTTGGTAGCAATTATCTTTCCAAAACTTAGAAAACCGCATGACAATCAACTGTCTGACCAGTCACCTTGTATGCTTTTAAGAGTTGATTTCACTGCCCATAACCCAGGCCAGTGTGATTAACCTAGGAGCAGAACTCTAGGCTGGATTTGTTTGACTGCATTTCTATCCCCATTTCATTTAATACGCCTTTCCAAGGTAGCTGCAGAGCTGCTCACAGAGGGAGCTGTGAAACAGGTAGCTAGTGCAACAGCTAATCATGCCAACTCCACCAGAAGCCCCAGTCAGATTCTCGAGAGCACTTTCCTCCTTGCATTACTTAAGCAAATATATGTAAATGCACAGGATCTCAAGGCCTTAGAAAACACTTCACAAAGTCATAGGTTATTCAGGCAGAAAAATCAGCTGTTGTGTCCTGGAACATACAGTAAGATTCAACAGTAGCAATCTTTTGACTAGTCTATTTCTAAAAAAAAAAAAAAAAAAAAAAAAATCAAAAAACTGCAAGCTCCCCTCAGTTATGCAGTAGTAGTGCTATGACTCACTGCACACTGTTTATTTTATGTTCAAGGAGTCTAGAAGTTGAGCATTTTCATTCCTGGTTTGTCAGGCTTGTTAAAAAAAACACAGTCCCTGAAGTCTCAGTTTGGAAGAGTCATATGGCAAAACCATCTCTAACACCACCAGGTGGGGACTGGATACTTCATCCACATTACCTCAAGCTCTAAGCCATTAGATCTATCTGAAGAACTGGCTAATAGTGGAAGTTAGTTTCGTCAGAGACATGCATGTCTTTCAAAGAGTGATTAAGAAGTCTGGCACAAATTGTAGAGAGATTGCTGTATGCCACAACTGCATCAATATCAATACTATAACAAAGTTTAGCACTCCTGAACTAAATACATTTCAACCAAGAGATTACCTTCATAACCAAGTAGCCTATATGGTTACAAGCCACAGAATTTGGCACATCAAGCACATGAGGAGAAGACAAAACATGACAACCCAGAAAACTACTGTTAGCCCACACTGCAGTCCGGTATGGAAAAAGTGAAGTGCATCAGGATCATGGAGCAAAGCTTCAGATATACTTTGTAGTATCTGGAAAGCTATTTGCCTTCATCAGCAGAGCTGCATGTCAGAGGAGGCGACACAACAACAGCTTCCGTGAAAGACTTATTTTAGGGTTCAATTTTTCATTTTTTACATATAAACAGTGATTGCCATGTCTGAAACTAGTTAATCTCCCAAGTTAACTTTTCAAAGACTGACCAGTAAGTCCAGTGTTCACAGAACATTTCAAACCTCCCACCTCTTTTTTTTTTTTTTCTTGAGGAACAGGCTTATGTCAAGAGTTTATCAACAAGACACAGACCATCCAGGTTCCTTTCATTTTTGCTCATCAAGAGGCTAATATTGGTCAGAATATGAGTTTGACTGAAGAACAAGCAACCCTGAAATATCAGTTATGTGTTTACATGTCTCACATCTCCTGGTTGATGTCTTCAGTTCAGAAAGGGGTCTCACGGCACCCGAAATAATAGCAAGCGGGTTACTTCAGGTTAAGGTGTTAGATCCCATCAGCTGAGTACAAGCTTGTCCATGCTCTTGGCCAACTCAACTACAAAAAGTAACATGCATTGATTTAGATAATCATATTTTAATTCCATGTTGTAAACAAATTAACACATGCTCCCTTAAACTCTTAAGGATTTTTTTTAAGAAAGCAATTTTAAAATTATTTTTAGCCTTGCTTTTGAGGTAAACACACATAGCAACAGCTACTGAAGTGACTGAATTACTGTCTGCCAGCTAGCCATATTTCCATACCCCTCAACTCTCTGTTCTTAATTTCTGAACTTTTGTTCAGCAATATGCTGTCACAAGAATAGTACAGTGTCCTGTGACAATGCCAAACAACAAGAATGTTCTCCTACCCCAGTAACTCTTAAGACAAGTAGATAAATGAGCATTTTTAGATGCCAAGTAACACAAGGATGGCTAGCCACTTCAGCAGCACAAGGACACCCTCTAAACTACCAGTAATCACACATGTTCTGTTGCAGAACAATTAGAAACATGGCTTTGCAGGAAAGTCTCCGCAGTTTGAAGGGTATTTATAATGGTGTGGACAGGACCTCAGGCACATCACTCCAAGTTAGTTAGCAAAAAACAAGCCTGTTGTAAAAGGATCACCGCTGTTCACATCCCAATGGACCTTCACCTTTCAAGGTGACCAACACATCACACAGGAGGAACAACTGCTTTCAGGCTCTTCCAGTAAATTCTTAGGTGCTCAGCCTTTAATTGTGAAGCAAGTCACTTTCAACCAGAAAACCTTAGGAAGTCATTCACAGGAAAATGAAAAAATTGATTACTTAAATATGAAAGTCTGGGAGATGTCCCCAACATACGAATATTAAAGAATATTCTACCAAATGACACCTTCCAAGGAGAAACTTGCAATATACCTTCTCTGAAAGATTCAGCAAGTACAAAATAATGTCTGAAGAATAATCAGCTTGAAAAGTGAACTGAAACCACCACTACTAACCTCAGATAAGTGCTGTATGGTGGGGGGGAAGGAAAATCAACCCTGACAAGTGGTATTGGGATATGTGGTGAAAGAAGAAAAAATCCACCCCACACCAACCAAGAAAGAGGCATAGAGCACTAGCAAGATTTAAGATGCTCAAGATTTCAATACTGTTTTACTTTGATGTACTGCAACAGAATGAGCTGAGCTAAGGAAGGATGAGGAGTGCAGTATTCTGGGAGCCCAGAGACATCGGAAGCCAGTTAACCACCCTGAGCCAACACAGCCCCAAGGACATTGCTCACTCAAATGAAATAACCAGCTACAACTGCCTGCAGCAGTAAGTTAGGAAAGAGAAAGTAGCATTGTTGAATCAGCTGAAGCCCAAAATAACAGCTGGAGAAACTGCTATATCGGGAACTCCCTGCGTCCATAGAAATGGGCAAGAGGTTCTGAAAACAGCGGTTGCAGTGCATTTTGCCTGCAAGCAGGTACATGTGTTTGTCAGAAGCACTAAGATTTACAGAAACAAAATCAGTTTTACCACCTGTCTTCTGTGGGCTCGGGGAATATCCGAAACGCTTTTCTTGTTTGTTCGGTCCTTGTCCACTGTGCAAGCACAGGAGAAGGCTGGTTTGCATATCACAGATTGCAAGCAAAGCATGAGTCAGACTGAAAGCTCACCAGTCTGCTTATGACCCAAAAGAATAATTATGCCAGAAAATTTCTCGTCAATCCTCCTCTATCCTCATTATCACCAGAGGGAGAAAAAACGTCAAGGGCAGCAGGGAAACCCTCTTTTGCATCAGCCCCAAGCTGCTGCACAAGAGGGTGGTGCTGAGCTGCAGAACGAGCATCTGACACCGCATTTCAGTTCCAGTGAGTCATTTCCGAGTCCTCCAACTGCAAATTTGTGGTGACTGAGGAGGAGGAGGCTGGCTATGGGCTTTCCAGTGAAGTCAGCTTGTTTGAGACTGCTATCTTTCCCAGAAAGACAACCAGCTCTTTTGAATAGTCAACTGAAACAGAATGTGTTGATAAGTAATTCCTCTTCAAGGACTTACTGTAAAGATAATTTTATTTCAATTATAAGCCTTTAAATATTGTCACTACGTGGACCAAGCAGTCTCAAATACGTACGTTATCAATCAAGACATGATTTGCATACCATCTTTAAAAATGAAGTTGTATATCTTTATATAGGCTGTTTAAGTAAGTCTGGAAGAGATCACATTTTTCTTTCAGGATTGAAAAAAGTACAGAAAAGCCCTAGAAACAGAATAGCATATGATAAGTACGAACTCCAGAGAAGAGAGATCTACTCAAACAGCATCTTAATGATTGTTTTCATCATTTGCAAAAGAAAATAATGAAAAAGGGATAGTCAATTAAAGAGACACAAATTTTAGAACTGCTAACCTGAATTCAAGTGTTTGTGCCACTGTTCTCAGAATTACATAGAAGCCAGAAGTAACCTTGCCTACTATTAGGTCTTTATTAAAGAAAAAAAGCAAAAAGCAGTATTAGGATCATAACTTCAAAACCTAAAATAAAAATATTCCATTCCATTCCTCACAACTGCCTTCTCAATTTTTGGTATTTTGCAATCTGGTTTTCCAGACTAGGCTCTAGATTTAGACCAAAATACAGAAAGGTAGAAAGACTTCAACAGGAAGCTCAGAGATAACCAACCTTGCTTTTGTCATGTCAGTCCTCCAACCTTTTCTCAGCTCCAGGCAACCATAATATATCAGATTTGCACACTGTAAAGGCCCTGACAATTATGTACTTGGAGTATTTCTCTCTGAGCTCCTCTAGAGAGTTTTCTCATACAAACATCCAGAACCTAACCCATACCAAGGACCACACCACACCCTAACACCAGGTAAATACTCTAACTACAGACAACTGAAATGGCCGAGAGAGAAAACAAGTACACTTAACAAACAAACACTGCCAGTAACAACACTGTGACATCAGAACCAGCTGTACCAGAAATGGTTTTGGTACCTAAATGATCTAATAAGGGTCTATGAAATACTGGGCAACATGATCAAAGCAGGACTAACCTCTGCAAAACAGCTTTAAGTCTACTTTGCAACAGGACATGCGACAGATGAAGGACATCATATCAGAACTATTAGTTTAATAAAAGAATGAGTGAGGCTTGACACCACAAGCTAATCAGATATTGCTCAGTTTCAGTTCAGTATAACAAAATCATTACTAAGTTGGTTTCCTTTGACTGGTCTTAGGCTAACCAAGTTGGGTACTTCCCTTTCTCCCTCCTCCAACAAAAAGAGTTAGTGACAGCTACAGCCACAGCCTTGGCATCCTACAAGATAACATTTAAGGTAGGATCCACAATAATTACTATTGTTTAGAAAGTCTTCCAAATGTTGGCTTTTACCTCTAAAAGCAACTTGAAAAATTTCAGTCCCTAGGAAGCCATTACAACTTATCTGAAGACTTTTACTCTCTACCTGGATAGACAAATCATGAGGTTAGATGCTTCAGCATCTTCCAGAGACTGAAGAGATGACCAGAAACCAACAGGTACCATATAGACAGTTCTGTCTCTTACAAAATACATGACTATTTCAAAAGGTTAAAATAGTTGAGAAAGGTCTGCATGTTGAAAGCACAGAATCCACAGTAAGAGTTCTCTACTCAAATGTTTGGTTTTTTGTTTTTGGTTGTTTTTTTTTTTTTGCTATGGTCAACAGCATAACTCCAGGCTACCAAATACAAAATTGAGCTGTACACCCGAGACCACTGGTCAGTCAAAGAGTACACACCAGAGGTATCTGAGTCCTTCCAACTGTCCCGAGCAACTATAAAAGCTCACCTTAAAGTACACATATATCAGTCTCTTCCCTCCCCTCTCCCTGCAGTGCATTTGCAGCTCCTCTTTTAAGCTGGGACTGACACTTGTGGATATGGCCTGCTGTGGTATAAAACCCTACCCTATTCATTCTTCTGCATTAGTTTTTCCTCTAGCACATCTCCCCAAATGAACTTATGACAGGATCAGATCAGCACCAGAGAAAAAGTGGAAACAAGTCCAGCAGCCCCAGATGTAGCTGGCTTTGGTATTATGGAGGTTGTGGTTTGACTAACCCTTATGCTAGCTTAACCTGGGACTTCCTTACAAAGAAGTTATTTTGCCTTATCTTTTCTGCTTTTGCACCAACTCCACATTCCTTGTGCTGGCACAGCCATCTGCATGGCTGGATGATGAACTTCGGTGAGTTGTGATCCATCTAAAAATTCCTCAAAATGTCTTCTTTGCTGGATTATTTGGAGCAGGGTAATTACTCATAAGGAAAACAGATATGGCAGAACTTGCTAACCAGGAAGACTGGAACAGCAGAGACTCGATTGATAAAATGCAAACACAGGAACAGCAGAGCTGCAAGAAGCAAGACAGCATATAGCTGACACATCAAGACAGAGACTGGGAAAAGTGAAACATTAAACCAGTTAGCTCAAGCAGCTGCACAGTGGTTCTGTTGATGCCTCACCAAGGAGCTTCACAGGCTTTCTAATAATGCCACATAAGGGAATGTGATTTTTTCAGTTTTGTCTTACAATCTAAAAGATCATGCATATACTCACAGCAGTGTTAAGAATATTAAGGTTGCCTTGGGAACTTGCAATGCACACAAAAGACCTGGATTAGACTAATTACCTTGCCGCAGTACACAAGGTAGTTGTTCACCAAGTCTGATGAAAATTTAAGTACTCTAAATGATGTATGGCCATTAAGTATTTCTACTGCAAACTATTCAGCCTCGCTCTTTGAAGATAACGCTAATGTTTTCTTTTCAGTTTATAACATCCATCACTACAGCATTCAGCTACTTCAAACAATTTCCACAACACCCTTATTAAGCAATCTCTCAACACAAAACTAATTGACTTATTATAGAACAGTCCAGGCTCTATAAGATAGATATCTGTATCTATAAGATAATGTTCACACAGCAAACCACATAAGTTACCATCTCAACATTCAAAGCTAACCTATTTCACCACGTCCCAGGATGCAGACCATGAAGACTAACAAGGTTTGTCATTACCATCCCATAGCTGAGGCAGCAATTTCTTAGACTGCTTCAGCTATTTTCTCAAGTGCAAACATGTGCTTTACCAACAGTGAAAATGAGGAAGAGAAATCACGACTTTTGTTAGATACCTAAATAGCAAGCATCAAGTATAAAAAGTGGAAAAACACATAAACAGGCCTTCAGAGTAAACATAAAACAATGAATTCATACTGGAGTACATTACCCACAACAGCAGTCATAATCACTTAAAAGTCAGGAGAAGATGAAGATGAATGTGTACTTTCAAGTCTTTAAAAATGTCACAGTTCAACAACAAAGATGACTAACCTTTCAACAAGTCAAGATATCTGTAAGCCAACATGAGTACGACTCTGAATACTTAGCTCTGGCAAGATTACACTGAAGATCTGCAAATAAAAGGCAGTTTCACATTACTCTAAAGTTGTCATGAAGTTGCATCATGTACAGCCAGCTTATGGTACAAGATGTTTTCAAGAAAGAGCAGAAACCAGGACTGTACAGCAGGAACTGCATAATGTGGTGAGTCAGTTATATTAAACAAAGCTTGTCACCCTGAAACTATAGGAGGAAAATAAACATCTACCGGGTTCTGGCCAATGGACATAATGCAAGTGTCTGCTTTAAAGAGCAAGGAATTCAAAAATAATCCCTTAGAGATTCTTTCTTAAGGCATCTGGTGCAGGATACTCAAATAAAATGACTAAGTTGAGTCAGCAAAACAAATTTGTCCTGCCCATTTGCTTCACCAAATATTGTTCAGCCCTCCCCGCTATAGTTAATGAAATCCAGTTTCAAAAACCTATAGGCAAAAAAAGCCCTAGCCTTTGCAGCACCTTATCCTGTAGAGCAGAAGAAACTACAGAAAATAGCTTTGAAACTGCTGTCAGAGGTCTTTTCACAGGTCATCCCATCTCATCCCCAGTAAAAGGTATTGTACATGTTCCTTTCAGTAGTTCAGGGAAGGACATGAAATATCACTCCCATTTGTATTTCATGCAGGAATGATTACTGCCTTTAATCTGACCATAATAAATATTTACAATTTGTATTTTTACTAATTCATCCACTCAGTTGCAAAAGCCATATCAAGTTAATTTCTGCAGTACATGGAGCCTGACACCCAAAAAAGAACGAAGTTCTCAATAAATAGCTCTTCCTATTCTACTTCCTTCTATATACAAACATCTGGGCCGGGTGCCCAGCTGACTTTATTTTAAAATAGTTTTAATTGCTTTATTATCTGCTCTGCTGTAATCAATGCTCTTTAATACATTGTTTCTTCCTGCTTCTTAGAAAGAGCCTTCTCCCATGTAGTCTACCACCACCTCCATTAAACAATTAATAAGATTTGTTGTGTTTTTTCCAAGCTCACTGTTATGAATCAAGTTAACTCTAAGATCAGTAACTTCACTTTTACTTTGTCTCAGTCATTTTGAAAAACCACTTTGAGCAGAATTGCAGTAGTGATGCACTGCACTAAATACAAATACTAGCAGTGCAACTGACAATACAACCAAAGAGTAGCCCTCCCCATCTCAAGACAGTTTCCAACCAACCTGTTGTGCTGACAGCAGATGCCATGAGTCAACATTACAGTTCCATATCCTCAGGGTTTCACTAGTCTCATCATCATTTAAGAGTATATTAAAAATATGGCCCCAGAATTTATCAGCTCCCGTAACTATACTGCTAGTAGTGAGTGCTGTGGGTTTGTTTTTCTGGATTTCCCCCCCCGCTCTTTAAAGGAAAGCGGGCACAGTGGCATTGGGTTGACGGTTGGACTGGATGATCTTGGAGGTCCTTTCCAACCTTAATGATTCTATGAAACTCATCACAAACATAAGTCAGTAGTTTTTATTCCAGAGGGCATAACCTACCTTTCAATTATTTTAGACTTCATTTTCCCAATGATCTACTCAATAAGCTCATTTCAGTGTCGTTTTCCTAAATATACAGTGTTTCAGGACAGGAACTTCTTAGGAGAGAGGTTAGGTAAGACAGTGCTAAAGAAACTTGATTTATACCACTAACAGAGGGTACACATTTACCTAACAAGCTCTCCAGTGTCATGTTTAAACATAAGGAAAGGCATGAGTAAGTGACCTATTTGTGTATTTCTCCAGATAAATGCTAGGAACAGGAAAGACAAGTATGCTAGCTAAAAAAAAATCCCAGACTGGAAATTGACAAGAACACAGACATTTTATAGCTTTCTGTAGCGATACAGAAGCTTTCTAACATGGTCAAATATATCCTAGTATGCATGAGGGGGAAAGATGTATTTACTTGCCATGGATTTGCTTCCTCCCCACTTGTAACTGTAACAGTGAACAAATCCAGGAGTTAAACTGGCAGATAGAGGAGTCCCCCAGCTCTCACTCCTTTTGTTAGTCTGTTCTGGGGTTGTTCCACTTTTGTTAAAAAGATCAAGCCAGATTACAGCTGAGAGTGCAACAGCAGCATGAAGCTCAGGGTGCCTCATGTCAGCAACTGAAGGAGGTTGTGAAGTTTATCTGTTGAGTTCTTCACCCACAGAATGTATGCTCTTTCTGATGTACTGTGCAATATGCTGGGGGGAAAAAGTAACTTGATCCACATATTCTTATTGTTCCACTTGCTTATTAGGCAGCAAGTGCCTCTGACAAGTCAGGTACTGCCAAATTTTTAGATCAGCTTGTGATCATCCAAGAAACAGATGGTGATTACAGATTCCAGGAGAGGGAAGCGTTCTTTGGTTTTGGCTTGGTTTTTTTGTTTTGGTTTAGTTTTGTTTTAAATTCACATAGTAGTCTCAATAACTTCATTAGGAATTCATTCTCTTCTAAATATATTTAATTCAATGGTTGACACAATAGGTGAGGTCTCCAGCAACCCATTCTTTACCTCAATACCAGTTACCAAAAAATGCCACTTCTATTAATTTTCTTCCATCTTTGGGGGCAATATGTTTTTTGAAGGACCTAAGCCTAGTTCCCTACAAGTTCCCAGCCTGTTCCTAACAGGCTTCTAACAGAAGCAGACAACCAACACGAGTGAGAGCAGACTCACCATCATTGTGCCTGGGACAATCATCATAGGCTGCAGAAAACACAGAATGCCTGGCTTTCATTTTTGGCACAGAAAGCAAGAAGAATTACTTCCAAAAGCATTAGGCAAAGAGTTACATGCCACCTTCCTTCCCTCTCCTCCTTCCCACGGCTACTGGAACTCCAGCAGCAGTGACAATGTGGAGGTAAGAATAAGGATGTTATTCACCACATCAGCTGTAAATGAAATATTATTACAATTTCATTAACTAGCCAAAAATACAACTTCAAGTAATACCACTGAGTTTAAGTATTTGTTTCAGTAGCACAGCCACATTATCTTTGACACATGGTAAAAGACAGAGATAAGATCAACTCTTAATGCAGATACCTGCAAGGTCCAAGAGCACCAACAAAGACTTTGCTGCTACAAGTCACAGTATTGTAATCTCATCTGCAAATTGGGACACAGTTGCTTTCCCTTTCACTTAGCAGAAAGTTTCATTCAATAGCATATTTCAGCATACTGAGAAATGAATTTACGGCTCTGAATGTGAGAATATAGTTTCTTGCTTCTTAAGATACTTGGGTAATGTTCACATGTCTTCCCCCTCAGACGCCCTTCTCAGTCATTACTGAATTAGACTGCATTACAAGGAGGATTTTTGCAGTCGGTATCTCTCTTATTGTACCTGAACAACTGAGACCACTACAGCAATTTGTTTACAGTTCCTTGGGTGGGGGTAATTTATGAGAACCTTGGATAATAGACACCTCCCTGCAGATTTTTTTTTTTCCCATTAAGAATTCACTCCTTTGCTGTAAGCCTTCTGCTTGGTGACACTGATGCTCAAGATTTCCCTTTCTGGAATTATGTTTCCTCCTAGGACAGAAGAATCACAGGAACAGTTCTTGTAACTCTTGCTTTGGACAGAGCTTCTTCACACAGTTTAAAAACTGAAAATACTCCATAACTCAACTATTAAGTATAATGGTATTTTTGCCCCAAGATCAAAAAGTTAAAAAAAATCTGCAGAAAAATTTGCTTTTCCCTTTCTATGTTCACCAAATCTTTCCTTCCAGCATGTGCCACATCCTGCCAGAAATGTGGAAACTGTATCCCAGCATCACCATTTCAATACACACTTATCCCCCAAGACAGTAAGACCCAGACACTGCTATTGTCTGGCTAATTGATATGCACTGCACTGAAAGTAGCCTTAAATAAGATTTTTCAAATGACTACTATGTTCTAAGTTTATTTAATTACTATCATCATGAACTATGATCTGTGCTCATTTCCTAGCCAAACCTATCCTTATGGATTTCTGTTTCTTCTGCTAAGAAACTTAAGGATCCTTAATTCCTGCTCTTAATGAATCCACATACAGAATCTGTGTTTCCCCCATGAGGAATCCTTACTTGTGATAACAGAGTCCAACCACGCTGAACACTTATTTTCATCTGCTGGACAGTGCCACATCAAGCATTACAGACTGACAGGGTAAAACATCTAACAGAGGAGCCTGCATTACTTCAATGCTGTGCTCTTCTTAGTAAGAGATATTTAGATTTGGACACATCAAATTAACTTTTATTTTTACGTTCTCTCCTTCAGATGGATTTTGCTTCCATGAGGCTCAGTGTTACTTGTGATTATACCTTGCAGCAGGGTAAAGAAATGGAAGAAATATGCAGAATGCACAGCAGATACTCACATCTACAACCATTGTCTTTATATGATCATGAAGCTGCATTTCTCTGAGCCTGTTATACTGCTGAGCTGCTTCTTTGAGCCTCCCTTGGCCCCCAACAATGAAAGGACTTCAGTTTACAATTTTTGTGTGTGAATCAGTACACTTGTATTTTCTAATGGCAACAGCTATGTACACCACAGTAAATGATCATAGGAGTCATGTATCTTCTTGTATTTGTCACCATTTACTCTGTTATTATTTCTACTGGAGAAGTCTCTCCTCTGAAAGTAGTGGTATTTCCAGTATGAACACACATAGCAACGAGCTGCTGCAAATCTCTGTTCTCATCAGAGATCTCCCTTGCTCTCCCCAGGGAGACTGCCAATCGCTAGCACACTGCCTTTCACTGGAAGTCTCTCACCCGGTAATTATCAGCTTGCTTTCTTTCATTAAAAAGGCCCGTTTGGGATTTTTTTCTATGAATAATGCTAGCCACTAAAGGAGCAAAAGAAACTCATGTATTTAAGCCTGATTCTGGCAAACAGCATACTGTCTGCTTCCACAATTAGAGGTCTTTTTTGCTTTTTAGATAAATACGTAGTTTCTTACCAGTTCATAACCTAGGATGTCACCACTTACAACTGAACTACAGAAAACTTGAAATCCTTTGTCACCATTTCCTACCAACTCACAGGGCTATCTTAAGCAGACTGCTTAACCTCACTAGAGCTTCTCCTCTGTCATTCCTACCACATTGGTACGTGCAGTTAAAGCATTTCCCCCCCAGACCATCACTCCAGGCGCTGTGCTGTTTAACACAGATCTAACAGTACTTCCCCTTGATGCTCAGCCTCCAGGCTTCGGGCAGAAACTACCAAAAGGTATGCAAAAGGAAAAAGCCTCACTGGATTTAGGTGTGTAGGAACAAAAGGAATACCGAGTTAATACTCCAGGCTGCTTCGCCTGCTTCATGAAGCTGTTACAAAATTTGCAGTCTAACCTCAAATTGCACATTGACCGTTATTCTTAGAAGGTCTTCAGTAGCAACACGAAACAACACCACCAACCTCAACATTTGGAGGTACGGACTTTGCATTACCAAGAGAAGAGGACAAGTTTTTGACTCCGATACCTGATTTTTGGCGATCTTTGGGCTCTACACTTTTAACCTGCTACAGTGGCTATTTAAAGATGTAAAGCTGCGACCTGAGCCTCGTAATGCCCAAGCCATGTGACACCTTTACCAGCCTCCCCATTTTAACACTTAACGGCAGCAGTTCAACGCTGCTGCCCCCGGCAGGGAGACTCTTTCGAGGGCAGAGGAGCCCATCAGCCGCAGGGTGAGATAGCACTCCGCAAATGTTGCAATTCTGCTGCTTTGCCACATCAAAACCCGTCTCCCCCCCTGCCCTCCGCCAGGCGCGCAGACCGGCAGGGGACACCCGCCGAAGCCCACCGAGCGGGAGGCGCTAACAACTCGGCTAGTTAAAGGCGAGTCAGTGTGCCGGGTCTGACCGCAGTGCATGCATGCGGCGCTGGCGGGGGACGGCGGAGGCTCCGCTGGCAGCACCGTCCCTTCAGGGCACCACTCGCTCGCTCCTTACCGAGTGGAACGGCGTATCGACCGGACACAGCTACTGCGGGCACCCCGCGGCAGCTCCGTGCCCCCGCGCACCGCCTCCGCCCCGCAGGGCACCGCAGCCTCCCCAGCCCGAGCTCACCGCGCTCCGTAAGGCGCTCCCAGCCCCCCGCCGGGACGGAGGGAGACAACCGGCGGCACGCGTCTCCCCGGTCCCGTCCGCCCCCCCCTTCCCCGCAGCTGCCCCGCAGCCCCCGGGGGGCGATGCCCCGGCGGGGCGGTCGGTGGGTGGGAGGGCGGGGTGAGCCGCGGCGCTTACCGAGTGGTTGACCCCCCACATGAGGACGCTGAGCAGCGGGTCGCTAGCCCGGAACAACTTCACTTTTTGCGCCACGAAGTGCTTTTTCTTCGTCTTGGTTTTACTCGCCATGACGGGCACGATGCTGCTGGGGGCCGCCATAGCGCTGCCGGCTGCGGCGGGGGGAAGGAAGCGGCGGGGGTGGGGGGAACACAGGCGGGAGAGAAAGGAGGGGTCGAGTCAGCGCCCCAGCCCCGCGGGCAGGCGAGGGGGCAGACGGCCGGCGGCGGGCTGACAGCCGCGGGATGCCGTGCACATCCCGGCCTGGCCGCCGCGCGCTGAAATGGCCCCACTCGCGAACGGCGGCCCCGCCCCCCCCGCCTCGCCCCCCTCCCCCCAGCCCCCCCCCGCGGGGGAGCCACCGCCCGCACGCACCGCGCCGCCGCGCCCCGCCCCCGCAGCCGGCGCGGGAACGCCGGCGGAGTTTCGGTTCCTGCCGCCCCACTGCGCATGTCCCGCCCCCGGGTGGCGCCTGCGCGGCCGCGGTGCAGAAACCGTCGCTCTCACGGCGGAGCCCGGCGGACCTCGGGGACAGGGGAGGGAGACGTGGGGTGAGGCAGGAGAGGAGGTGCGGGAGAGGGGTTCGCCTTCGCTGCCCTCCCTGAGGCGAGGGGCGCCGTTAGAGACCGAACCTAGCTCGGCGCCTGCCTGGGAAGGAGGTGGTCATCCCCTGCCCACCACAGCCTTCCCACCCTCACCTCCAGGAAACATACCTGCCGTCGTCCAAACCTTTATCTAATCATGCACATCGTTACTTTGTGCAGTTTTTTTAATATTTACTCAAGTTTCCAGTCCCCCTCCCCATAACAAGACCACTAGGAGCGAGTAGGGCTCTCTGAGGTAGGACTTCGCCAGCTGCTCCTCACCTAGCCCCTAGCTGTGAGCTGAGTGTTTGAGCTGGCACACAGCAAATACCGCAAACCATCTCCTGCAGAAGTATGCACCCCTGTAAAATACACTTCTCTGTTCATACCTACAGCAAAAGAGTTAAAATGGTTTTTTTTACAGCTTCTACGGCCACAGAGGATGTGTTCAGTGAGGGACTGCAAAGACACATCTGCCCAACTCAGAAACATTGTACACAACAAACATCTTCCACTGTACAATGAGGAACCCTAATGACAAGGGCAGTCACTGTTCAGGGCCAATACACACAGATAACACAGAGCACATAACTGTGCATTTACAATATGTCATCCATCAACCACTGGATCACACACACTGACCTGTCTTCTGTAGACCTTCCTTTGTTCAACAGCTGAGCGTTCAGCGGGGCAACCAGTTCCTTAGGGAGATGCAAGAGCAGATCTGCTCCATGATGAAGGACAAACCAGCATCAGAGGGCCATCCCAGTCCCAGCAGTGCTCTCAGCGACGGGCCCCAGTCCCACGGGATCCACACACAGTGGGCAGAGACAGGTGATGGCAACAGCACACGTCAGCTGTCCCAGAGAAGCTGAAGTGGTCAGCCAGGTCCATACAGGAAGGCACAATGTGGGCACAGGGTCCACCCAGGAGACTAAGCCAGAAACAGGACTGCAGGCAAGCTACCTACAGTATAGGCCCAGGGTATAGTCAGCATACAGTTCTGGAGTCAGATATACCTACAACACAGCTTAGGCAGAGACTTAAACCGAGCCCTCACTGAGCCTAAATGGAGGTCCTGGGCAGAGGGTGCTCCCAGGTGAGGCTGCTCAGGGCAGCTGAGAGCAATAGATGAGCTCAGCGCCCTGACACAGCCTTACACAGCTGCTCATAAGTTTCAAAACTTGTTGCAGCAAACAATTGTTCAAGTGTCTCATCCACTCCATTTCTCTTTTGCGTTTGTGATCTCAATAACAAAGTTATCTATTGCGCTGGAATCCAAATCAGTAGTGTTTAATCTTCATCCTGCATAGAAGCAGTTACTGGGATTTATTATACGGTCCCTTTTCTGCATCTTACAGGGAGTAGGAGAGAACAGAGATGCTATATTTAATTTTATGTCTTTTTTTTTTTTTTTTTAGAGCAAGAATTTACTTAGGACTCACAGAGAGATTAAACTGTAGTTTTTGTTCTTAAAAATAGATTCAACAACAACAAAAAAACCACCTCACATTTCACTGCAGTCAATGGAAGCAGCTGAACAGTCAGCACCTTTGAATAAAAACAGGTCACTTAGATGCCTAAATATAGATTTGAAGTCAGACTTGCAGAAGAGTTCAGTACCCGTTTTAATCCTACCATTATGCTTAAAACATGATATCTGAGCACCATACAATGCTGCACACATCAATGTGACAAACATCTGTCTTTCAGACGTGTCTTTCATCCTCTTTCCAGAGTAAATCCATATAGTGGAGCATTTTGGTTTATAAATGTGAAATAAACAACAAATATTTTAGTAGGTTTGTTACAGGGAAGGCAAGGCAGAGGAAGGAAGTTGCTATTTTTTTTTCCAGGAGATTTTCTTGTCATCTTGGCCTAGATTCTAAAGAACTTTTCCCTGCAAATACGAATCCTTACCACAGAAGGTTGTTTTATCAGAGGAACAAAAGATGGTCCTTTACAGTAGAATTAAAATAAATCAAGGGCCTGGGCTGCTTCATGATAAGGTCTGAGGCAAAGATTTGTCCTCTCCAGTTTTAAGCACCAAGAACAGGATGTGTGCCTGTACCTGTCTATCATGTAGGGACCACCACAGGCACAGGTTTTCCACTGAATCCATGATATACATGCAGCTGGACACAGAAGTCACTTGAAGAGACAAAAACCTGATTACACTTGCAGCCTACGCTCCTCCTGGGAAGTCTCTTTTTGGCTATGCTTTAACTGGAGCTCCAGGCTCGCTCTTTTGCTCAACTGTAACTCTACCCCTTAAAACAAAACTCAAAAGAGGCTGAGACTGGGACCAGGGACCCCAGCTAGTGCCCACAGCAAAAACTTCCCCAGCCAAGTACTTGCAGCCTGGACTTCCCTTCCAAACCCCTTTCTAGTTCCCCTCCAGCTGGACCTCTAGGGCTCTGTCTCCCAGTTCTAACACTAACCCTGAGAGCAAACCTAAGCTTATGCCAAGCCACAGCCCAGAGTCCCCAGCCAGTGCCCGCACCAAAACATTCTCACAGCCATGTTTTTTTCATAGTCCACTTTTTCCTTTGGCACCTTCCCTTTCTAGCTCCCCTCCAGCTGTGTCTCTAGACTGTATCTGTCTGGATGATGAGCTTAACACTAACACGGATGCTTAGACCAGGACCCCCAGCCAGTGCCCTCAATAAAGTGTTCTCTCTGGCACGTTTTCTCTGCCCCATGCCCTTTCCTTTCAAAGCTCCTTTCTAGCTCCACTCCAGTTGCAGCTCCAGGCCTTCTCTTTCTCTCAGCCCTAAGCTTGACCCTCACACAAACCATATGCTGGGCTGCGGAGTGGCCTCCAGCCAATGCCCACAGCAGGAAGTTCTTGCAGCCAAGTTCTTTCAGCCTACACTTCCCTGGGACGCTTACTTTCTAGCTCTGAGGCAGCTGCAGCTCTTGTCTCTTTCTTGCTGTCAGCCATAACCTCAAGTTATATCTGTGGCCCAACCTTTTCTCTAGCTGCTTTCAAGACTCCCCCCAAGTGGGGCTCTAGGCTCTCTTTCCCCCAACGCTAACCCTAACCCTCACACTAGCTGTATGCTGTGCCCTAGAGCAGGACTGTCAAGCAACATCCACAACAAAAAGTTCATGCAACCAAGCTCTTCCTGCACCCCACGCTTTCTAGGCCCATTCTAATTGCAGCACTAAGGTCTCTGTTGTCAAATTTAAACCCAGCTGTAACTCCAGCCATAATGGTAGGCTAAGCCTCAGACCAGGCAGCCCTGCAAAGTTCTCCTTGACCTTAGACTTCCCCTTCAAAGCCCCTTTCTAACTCCTCTCCAGCTGGAATGCGAGACTGTCTCTGTCTCCCAGCCCTAACTCTAACCCTGACAAAAACCTAGCCATATGCTGCAGCCCTCCTTTTAATGCCCACACCAAAACGTTCTTGCAGCCAAGTTCTCCTTGCAGCCCACCTCCTTTCTAACCCCACTCTCACTGCAGCTCTAGGCTCTCTCTTTCAATCCTAATGCTAACTCTAGCCTGTATTGGGTTTGCATGGCAAGGTTTTAGTAGTGGGGGGACTATAGGGGTGGCTTCTGTTGAGGATATGCCAGAAGCTTCCCCTATGTCTGATAGAGCCAATACCAGCCAGCCATCTCCAAGACAGATCTGCTGCTGGCCAAGGCCAAGGCCAAGCCCATCAGTGACAGTGGTAGTACCTCTGGGATAACATATTTAAGAAGGAGGGAAAAAACTGCTGAAAAAACAGCAGCTGGAATAGAGGAGTGAGAATATGTGAGAGAAACAACTCAGCAGACACAAAGGTCAGTGTAGAAGGAGGAGGAGGAGGTGCTCCAGGTGCTGGAGCAGATTCCTCCGCAGCCTGTGGTGAAGACCATGGGATGAGGCAGGCTGTCCCCTGCAGCCCATGGAGGTCCATGGTGGAGCAGATATCCATCTGCAGCCCATGGAGGACCCCATGCCAGAGCAGGTGGATGCCCGAAGGAGGCTGTGACCCCATGGGAAGCCCACGCTGGAACAGGGTTCTGGCAGGACCGGTAACCCTGTGGAGAGAGGAGCCCATGCTGGAGCAGGTTTGCTGGCAGGACTTGTGACATTGTGGGGGACCCATGCTGGAGCAGTCTGTTCCTGAAGAACTGCAGCCCGTGAAAGGGACCCAAGCTGGAGCAGTTAATTAAGAACTACAGCCTGTGGGAAGGGCTCATGTTGGGGAAGTTTGTGGAGGACTGTCTCCCATGGGACGGACCCCACACTGGAGCAGGGGAAGAGTGTGAGGAGGAAGGAGTGGCACAGACAATGTGTGATGAACTGACCATCACCCCTGTTCCCTGGTCCCCCTGTGCTGCTCAGGGGAAGGAAGTAGAGGAACCAGGAGTGAAGCGGAGCCCAGGAAGAAGGGAGGGGTGGGTGGGAAGGTGTTTTTAGATTTGTTCTTGTATCTCATTATCCTGCTCTGATTTGATTGGCAATAAATTAAACTAATTTCCCCAAGCAAAGTCTGTTTTGCCTGTGGTGGTATTTGTTGAGTGATCTCCCTGTCCTTATCTTGACCCACAAGCCTTTCATATTTTTCTCCCCTGTCCAGTTGAGGAGGGGGAGTGATAGTGTGATTTGATGGGCACCTGGCAGCTAGGCAAGGTCAACCCACCTCACAGCCATATCAATAAACCCAAACAAAGGTCAAGCCCTGAACTAGAACTCAGCAGGACAAACCAAAAACTTCTGACAAACTGGTTCTTGCAGCTTACACTGCCAGTTACCCACTCCTTCCCAGTCCCACTGCAGCTGAAGCTCTTGGCTCTCTTTCTCAAGTCTAACCCTGACTTTAAGCCCAGCCAGAGGCAGAGCCTCAGACATGGCTCTCAGGCAGTGCCTACAGCAAAAAGTTCTTGAAGCCAATTTCTCTTTGCAGCCCACCCTCCACTTTGACGGCCCTCTTCTAGTCCTCTCCAACTGCAGCTCTAGCCCTTCTCTTGGCTTTCTCTTTTTCTCAGCCCTAACCTCACAGGGTGAGCCTTAGACTAGGACACTCCATCAGTGCCCTCACCAAAACATTTCCTCTTCTGAGTTCCCACTGCACTCCACTGTTTTTCCCTGAAGCTGGTTGTAACCCCATTCCAGCCACAGCAGCAGGCTGTCCTTCCCTCAACCCTAATCCTAACTCTAGTGCTAATCCTTACCGGAGGCTGAGCCTTGGACACAGGCTGTCTTTGGAGACAAAGCTCACAGTCCAGCTCTTCTCTTTGTTCCTTTCCATCTTATGGACATTTTTGTGCCTGTGTGAGCAAGGTTTTTATTTATGCAGCCTGGCATAACATGAAAGTTGTATTTCAGTCCATTAACAGTGAGAAAATGTTGCAGTCAGAATTCATGGTACATATATAGCATTAGGAGATGAAAGACTTTCTGGACAGTATTAAAAAACTTCAGAGCTAAGATCAGTCCTGGCATAGTGTTGCCTGTAATGCCATGGAAAGACATCTCTTGGCCAGTATGTCTCTACAGCTGCATTCATGCTGCATTACAGGTGAAGCTGCTTGTTTCACTTCACAGATAACCCATGAGCAAACTCACTTAGACACTCTTATGATGGTGCAGGCACTGACAGGAGACCAAGGGACAAATTATGACAGCACAACCTTTTCTGAGGTTACAGTGGGTCCTTTGCTGGCTCTTAGAAGTCTACTCAGGATCTGTAGGTTTCAGTGTTGATGAAAACCCTTAGGAAAATAGAAGAGGAGATTAATTCTCTGAGTTACCGTGCATTTCAAATCCTGACTGGCACTTCCTACTCGACTTTAAATAAATCCACCCCCCACAGATATACAAGTGTTTAAGTCTCCTTCAGTGTGTCCAGAGTTTTGTGATAACTGAATGTAAAGCTTTTGCACACCACAAGGACTGAATAGGGGAGCACAGTCAGGGTCAATTCACAGTGCTTGGAAACTTTATTAAATAGGTGTGGTACCACCACTGGACTAAGCTACTTATTTTGCAAGCACAGAACGTGCTCTGCTTCTGATGAAGTAGTTTACTGTCCTTAACAGAACAGAGTGTACTTGGAAGCTTCAGTGGAGATCAAAAGGAAGATTCTCTGGGCTTGTAACAAGTTGGAAGATAGGCTTTGGGAAAACTATTTATTTTGTTTTGTCCTGTCTGCTTCAGGGTTTTTTTTTCTGCTATAGGTACTAAGATTTCTGCTTCCCCTCACTTCTGGTGCAAGATGCTCTCAGTTGGAAGCTGGTGGACAGGGGAGAAAGAAGAATAGAGAAGAAGAGAGAATGATCTAGCAAGACTGCTAATAAATGGCTGTCCTTGACTGACTTAATCAATAGTTAGAATAAATTAAAATAAGGGTGTGAGTTCTCACCTTAAATTTTAAGAAAAGCCTGGGATTAATCATGACTAGCAGCTCACTTATAAAATCTATTTGCTCTTTTTCATGCTTGCTACAAAGTTTTGTTTAGCATTATTGTTTAAACATAACGCTTTCCAATTTGTTACTTTATTCCAGCATGAAAAAAGTATATGAATCACTTGCTATTTGTTTCACTGGTCATCAAGAGCAATTCTACTGGTGAGTTAGGGTCTCTAATATTAAGGAAAGGGATATCACATAGTTTGTAAGTGAGACTTTGCCTAGCTACTAGAAGGTAATATTTCCCTTTACAATTATTTTCTGCAGCTGCAAAGAACAGAAGGCCCACAGAGTTTCCCTGGGCCAACTGCCATAGAAACTAATTTCAGCTAAGGCAGACTCATAAATTGTTCCATTACTCTATAAATTGGTCTGGGCACATGTCACTTTAAGCCAAGCTGGGTTACTTTAAATCTAGCCTGTAGTTCTAAAACACTGCCACTTTTTAAAAGAACACGTCTTAAAGACATGATGAAAATAAATAATATCTGAAGTGAGTTATCTTCTGCAAGAGTACGAAACCTACAAGGATGTCAAATTATTAAACCTTTTATTGAAACACATAAGGATCATACCAAATACTTTGAAAACAAAGCCTTTCCTTCATTTGTAAAATAGAAAAGGAGAAATAGAAAAACAGTATCTATAAAGTATTTTAAATGCAGACTCCTTAATTACTCTGTATTTAGGAGAACTAATACAATCTGTATGTGGGAATGGTTACTGGCTACATAGATTTACAGGCAGAAGGCATCACCTGCCAGTTTTCAGATGTGCCATCAAGAGCTACAGGATTCATGGAATTTCACATTATTACAGAAGATTCCAGTCCGTGGAACAAGTTTTAAAATAAACACAAAATTATGAAAATTAATTTACAAATATAAATGTAATAATTTCTTAAGCAGAAAGGATTCTGACATTTCATTTGAAACACTACCAGTTTCCTTTTGTACCTCAACAGGAAGCACAGTACATCACCAAAGGCCTGCAAAGAGACTACCAGCCCCAGTTAGAGATCAGGCACCTAACCAAAGTGATGTTTTCTGGTTTTTGTTTGTTTAGGTTTTTTTAAAGGTGAAAAAATAGGCATCTCACTCCAGCCTAGGCTTGGGAAATCAGTACATCCAGGCATAGCTCCTTTACCCACAACTCTAAAAGCAGCGGGAGCCAGGAGAGCTTCTTTTCACCTTGTTCAACTCTCCATAAACAAGCCCCTTTAGAAGCCTCCCTACGATCAGCATCCAGCAGTAGCAGTGTCCATTTGAGTTCAAACAGAGTCAACTCTCCCCAGGCAGAGAAATGCTGCAGCCCAGCTATCCCACTCCCTCTGGGGCCCTCCGCTTCCCTTTTATGACTTCCCCCACTTAGGCAGCACAGCTGTCAGTTCCACCTCCCAGCAGTTTAACAAGCCACAACTGCCAGGTTTTGCAGCTTATATAGTCTTTAAGGGCTAACCTCTTCCTTTTTCTTTAGAAAAGGCTTTTAACCCTTTCTAGGTTCATAGTGGCTACAGTTCAAACTTCTGAGTTGTTTGTGTGTAGCTTTCTAGAATAACTGGGATTTTCTAATGTTTATCTCGTGATCCAGACTCCTGTTTTATCATCAGGTGTAGTCAGCAGGAAAATTGAAGAGTTGTTCCTGTACACTGTTGCTCCAGCTGGGGGCTTAGAGGGCAGTATATAAAACAATATGTAAAACTTCTTTTTTTTTTTTCCCCCTAGCAAATAGATCAAGATTAATAGCTTTCACTATTAAAATTGTGATATATTATGAATGGCATCAAATACATGTAAGCTTAATAAGAACATTCTGTACATACATCTTGTTTATTCTTCAACTTGAAAGGTATTTTGCTCAACATCAGGTAGTAAATGTCACTTTGAATAATCTATTAATTGCACTTGTGCCTATATAAAAGCTGATCTTTTTTCAAAATATGCTCTTTTTCTTACAGAAAATATTTTAAGCTTCCTGTATTTGGTTTTAATAACCTTTAAAACATAAAAGGACACACATTTTAATAAAATATTAAGAAATAAAATGTAGTATTTAATTTCTTTAGTTGCACATCCTTTAATAAAAAATGTTTGGTGCAGGGCTTATCTTATTTGGTAAAAACAACTGTAACTTTCATTTTCCTCTAGCTGTTATTTTTACTGGTTGTAAAATTTCAGAACTTTCCTTCCTGCTACAGCACTTCAGCAGCCTTTTCAATTTGTAGCCCAGAAATACAGCTTCCTTGACATATGCCATTTTAGCATTTCTTGCTTACTGTGGTTAATCACAGGAACTACAATTGCTGAAGAACTGTTGAAAAAGTACAATGGTTCCCACAAGTTCTAACTTAGACAGTTGCCACTGTTACTGAGGGTTGAGTTTTGTTTTAAGAGAAGGTTACGTTTGTGCTCTTTTTCAATGTTGCTATAGGACTTTCTAGCGCTTTTCTTCTGGAGACATTGAAATGCCACACTAATGCCAGTTAAGTTAGCCCTGGAAGAGTCTTGTGAAAGTAATGGAAAAGTAAGATACAGAGTTTTCAAAGCTCAATTTACAAAAACATCCTTTTATTTTGGATAGAACACACCAGATACCAAGACCCTGAGCACTGACAACAGTAACTGAATCTTGAAGCTCAAGCAGCACAGTCCTTGTGAAAACCAGGTCTCACATGTATCCATATGGTATCTAAATAAAGTAACATTTAAAACATCTGGTCCTATACACATTTAAAGAATTCACATGGTCAGCATTTCACCACACATCAGTTTGCTCCAGACTTCATTCATTCCAGTTCTGAAATCCCCAGAGAAGGAAATCCTGCAACCTTCCCTTTTTCGGGGTTGTTCAGTCTGGAGAAGAGAAGGCTCCGGGGAGACCTTAATTGCACCCTTTCAGTGCTTAAAGGGAACTTTTAAAAAACATGGGGACAAACTTTTTAGTAGGGCCTGTAGTGATAGGACAAGGGGTAATGGTTTTAAACTAAAAGAGGGTAGATTCAGACCAGACATAAGGAAGAAATTTTTTACAATAAGGGAGGTGAGACACTGGCACAGGTTGCCCAGAGAGGCGGTAGATGTCCCATCCCTGGAAACATTCAAGGCCAGGCTGGGTGGGGCTCTGAGCAACCTGATCTAGTTGAAGCTGTCCCTGCTCATTGCAAGGAGGTTGGACTAGATGACCTTTAAAGGTCCCTTCCAACCCAAACTATTCTGTGATTCCAATATTTGCCCACCTGTACAGGGGAAATATTTTTCCATATATATAATGAGAACTCCCCATGCTTCCACTTGTGTCTGTTGCTGCTTGTCCTGCTGCCGCTGTGCGGCCTGGCTGGTGGAGAAAACTGTTGCTTTTCCCTAAGAATTCCTGGCTCAGGAACTCCTGGCGGTGTCCGGGCACCTCGCATACAGCTTCTCTCTCACCCGTGCGATGGAGGCACGCAGCCAAGCCCACACAGAGCATGCTAGCTCTAGCGGTATCAGAAGTAAAGAGTCCAGAGATGGCTCTTGCGAGGGACCCGGTGTTTATTCTGACCGGCGCGCAGGCTGGCCAGGTAGCAAGAGAACGGGCCCCGCCCACCGACTTCTTTAACAAGGGACACAGACAGGGGAGGGGCAACAGCTGAAGGCCAATGTGGTGTGACCTAAGGTTAGAGTGACTGTCTGGCTGCTGACCAACCAGGGGGACCCTCCTCACACAGGTCACAAGACCAGGTGAGGAGGATCCTGGCCAGCTGACTTGTGGGGGGTGTTAGATCTCTGAATTCACCCACCACCGAGATGCTGAGCCCCCTGGTTTCCCAGCCACCTCAGCTGGTGGCTCGGGGACTACAACATCCTGCCACTGGCCACCTCTGAGAAGAGGCTGATTCTGACTTCTCTGTGCTCCTCTCCCATTACGTATTTGGAGGCAGCAGTAAGACCTTCCCTTTGGCTTCATTTCTCACTGCTGAATAAATCCAGATCTCCCAGCCTGTTCTCACATAGCATGTCATGCAGCCCCATAACCATCCTGGTGGCCCTCCACTGGGCTCGCTCCAGTATGTCAATGACTTTCTTGTCCCAGGTACCCCCAAACTGGACATGCCACTCCAGATACAGCCTCACAAGTGCTGAACAGAAGGGAAAAAACACTTTCCCCAAGCAGGTGGCTACACTTTTGCTAACACATCCCATTTACTGTGTCCCAGATGTAAGATGCCAAATCCCATTTGCCCCTGTTGAACCTCATGAGTATCTGTCAGATCATTCTCCAGTCTATCCAGATCCCTTTGAACAGCAGCCCTGTCCTCCCAGCATAACAGCTACTCCCTCCAATGTCATATTGCCTACAAACTTGCTGAGAGTCTGCTGCATCTCATCACCCAGGTCATGAATAAAGGTATTAAACATTATCACCACTATGAATCTTTGAGGGATGCCCCTTATACAACCTGTCACCAGTTCTGCTTCATATTGTTGATTACAACTCTTAAAGCACAGTGGTCCCACTGATTTTCTGTCCATGTTATTATCCACTTACAGCATCCATACCTCACTAATTTGGCTGTAAGGAGAGAATGAGAGACCGTATCAAAGGCCTTGCTAGAATCAAAGTAAACAACATTCAGGGCTCCTCCACTCACCCCAGGGCAAGTCATCTCATCACAGAAGGCAATCAGGTTGTTCAAGCATAATTTGCCCTTGATAATTCTGTGCTGGCTGTTCCAAATCACCTTCTTATCCTTCCTGCGCTTGGAAATGGCTTGTAGTAGAATTCAGTCCCTAACATTCCCAAGGAGTGCAGTTCAGCTGACTGGCCTGTATTGCCCCAGGTTCTCTGTCTTGTCCTTATCCAAAATGGATGTGAGCTTGCATTCTTTCTTCTTTATGGCTTGTTTGTAATATGTTGTTATTTCAATCAATTAAAAAATTATAATGGGACCCTACTAAGCTATTAGAGGGTTAGAATCTATCAGATCTCTCCTTTTAAGGACATTTTATATTCTAATGTAAAAACCTTGCAATATTTAGGTTTCGGTAAATTGTGATATGATTCTGCTAGAGAACTTTTTGCCCCAGGCAACAATGTTGTGTTAAATTCTTTTGATCTGAGTAACAAATATATGTTTTCCAATAAATATTCTGTAAGAAAATGGAAATTAGACAGTCACTTCCTTAAATCTATTTTAATTACTAAAAAACTTTGCTGATGCCAATGGACATTCAAAATATTATTTTACATAGAATAAATGCAAATAATCAGATTGATAAACACCAGAATAAGAAAGGAGAAAAGACAAGTGATAGGAAGAAAAACTTGTCCATCTTAACTACTTTTAGTAGTTAACTCTTAGTTACTATGTAAAACTCAAAGGACTTCAGAGAAAATGAAACTAGTTTCTCATGAGAGCAGAGGGAAGAACAGTGTAAAAGTTTAGTTTAAAGTTTAGGATAGTGTAAATAGTTATACAAGTGCAGAGGTGACTGCAGCTGCTTATACGAAACAATTTTACTAGCAAAGGTAGGGTATTTCCTGTTCTTAGGAGAAGCTGCTACACTGTAAGAGCACCTTTTTACACGTACAACATCCTCTACCCTAGGAGATTGTAGTGCTTTGCCTGTTTTGGTTTTTAAAAGTAGGTTAAATAGATGTAGCTATTCTGGAGCTGAAGAGATGCCTCTTTGCTTAAGGTTTCTTCCTCGGTGAGCTTTAGCAGTGAAGGTGGCACTTTCTGACAATCATGGGGATGATAAAATGCTACTCAGTCTGCACATGTGGCTTGGTGTCAGTAACCAGAGTTCTGGTATGAGGTTAATTAATAGGCATTATTAGATTATTAGTGTTGTTCAAACAATGTGACCTGTGTGTAGACAAAGCTTTGATCATTATACACTGTCACAGAAAACTTCATAGCAGTCTTTGGCAGCACATCTCCCAGGTTTGTTATCAGAGCTAACAGGCTTTAGGTTCTCTCAGTTTCACTAGGGAAGCATGATTATTTCTAGGAATTCAGCTTTGGAGAAGGCCAGTGGTCCCATAGTGGAAAAAGAGCCATTCTAGGCAGGAGCCTAACCAGTTTGTTCCACATTGATTGTGTTACATCACTACCAAAAATTATTCAATATGTCGTGAATTTTATATATTGAATGTAGGGGAGGGAAGGCAGATATGGCCAGGGCTGGGGCTAGCACCATTTACATTTCAGATAGTGTTTTGACAAGTAAATGAGGGTAGAATTCCCCCATTTTTTGTTGGTGATAAAAATATGGTCAAATAATATGAGCTATGCACAATATAGGTATGTGATTTATTATAGCTTGTAATCGGTTTTTAGTGTATTCTACATTGTTTTATCTCCTTTTCTTACCTTGCTTTTTCTCAAATGTTCAAGAATCTAGTTTGTATTTATTTTGCATGAGAGCTATATCCAGCAGAGTGGATGTACAATTGACGTAACACAGATGAAGGCAGGGTATGGAATTATCCATGTGAGTTACTACAGGCAAAAAGGGATGCCTTTTCTGAGCACAGAACACATCTCAACCCTAGCTACTTCCTTTTCTCTGTCTCTCACATAAAAAGATATAATTCTTTTAAAAATAAATTCTTTCAAAAAATTAAAAATAATTCTTTCAAAACCCACCTGGATGCGTTCCTGTATGACCTGATCTAGGTATTCCTGCTCCAGCAGGGGGATTTGACTAGATGATCTTTTGAGGTCCCTTGCAATCCCTAACATTCTGTGATTCTATGAAATCAAAGAAGTTACAGTGATTAATACCAGAAGAGCATCTTGTCTGTGATTACATATAAAGTAGGCTTGGTGATTAATTCATTAGTGTGGGGAAAAAGGACTGAAATCACAGGTGAACAACTGATACATGCCCAAAGCTCTCTCTAAAGTATACAGTTTTACGTGTGTGAGATGGGTAGGATTAGAGTGCCAGAAAATGGAATAAAAAGAAGTCATACCACAAACCACAGCTAATTTGGGCCTCAACTTTCCTAAGCTGTCACTGTTTCTACATTTGCAGATGAAGCCACAGCCACATTTCCTCTGCACGGCAGGCAGAAAGGGCAGCTGAGAAGCTTGCAAACTGCAGAGTAACTGCAGTCCTGCAGGAGTTTTCATATCAATATAAATGGCAGTTCCTTGATGTTAGGTACTGCACAGTCCTACAGAAATTAAGGCACAGTTCCTATCCTATGTTGAAGAACACAACAAGGAAGCCAAGAGGCTTTGTTTTGCTTTGAAGCAAGGATGCATATAAAGTGTCTATGAATGAAATATTCATGCATTCCAATGTGTTTTTTCAGTTCCTCAAACGACTATACTTTGATTTGAGCTCAAACTTGAGAAATGTCTTAAACTACTGCCCATGGTAGGGGGCTTTCAAGGCCTAGAGGTCACACTGAACACAAGCAGCAGAGTATTGGTAACACTTACTGTTGTACACCCTACTTCTCAGTTTAAAACCAATATTTACTGACAGAAAAATGTCAAAACAAAAATAAAAGACATGCTTAAATATTTGTGATGAGGAAGGAAACCATTTCCATGCTGCCCACAGTTTGCAGACCACGTGTTCTGCTCAGGTTCCCGCAGGGAAAGCAGAGGAGGAAAGAAAACCCGTGCCAGATTGTGGGGTCTCTTCTATTTCCAAAGCATAGAAAACTCAGTAAACAGAACCATGTATCCTGGTATTTGTGTGTTCTCTTCCCTATCATATTGGCTGCTGAATATTGCAAAGGAGAGGCTTTAGCCATTCATACACATGGCAAACAGGTCAGCTCTTTTCACTAATTGGCATGCAGAATCTATTTTTTGGGATCATTATCCAACTACCAAAGAATAGTGTGAAGACACCATTTAAAAAAAAGAACAAGAAACTATTATTCCATGTCATTCATTGCTTGCAAAACTATGCAGACACACATACACAAATACGCCAGCCAGGAAAAAAGGACTGTTGCAGGGAAGAGCTGACAAAAAGGGAAATGAAGGAGAGACAAGTAACTAATACAATGAAAAGGGAGGGAGGAAGCAATAGGTGTTTTCTTTCCTCTTCTGCACGTTCTTTATGACAAGAAAATTACTTTGGAGGTTTAGGCATTAGATTAGATATTAAAAAAGGAATAGCGGAGAAAGCATGAATGAGACTGATCTTTTGAAACAAGCATTACCTTATAAATGAAATCAAATAGCTTCTGCTGGGACAGCAGGTCTCATGAAGCATGCCATCAAAGTGACCTACTCTGTCAGATAGCGAGTCATGTTTCTCCTTTCGCTCAGAGCACAGAAACAATTTGTATGACTTATCACATCAGTATTTTATTAATTTGCTCTTTTATCCATTACTGGGATATTTTCTATCAGTTACGAGTTTCCTCTTGGCTCTGTCCTTTGTCATGTTCACTGGCAGAAAGTAGTATTAGCTTGAAACAAATTTCTCAAGGAGAAAGATGTATTTCTGTAGGCATTTCAGTAAGTCAGAAATATTGCTGCTTCTAACAGTCTCTTAAGGTAAAGCAGGAAAAAAGCCAAGTCTGAATTTCTTTTGCATGAGGAACTGTTTAAGAAGACATGTAATCTTTTGTATATTAATTTGGTTTCTGTGAAGAAAACAGTATTTTCACGTCAGAAAGCATAGGGTATGGTAAAGGAACAGTCCATGCTGTAGTTAGCCGTAACCAGCTGGAGAGGGAAATGCAATCCTGTCTCTTCCATACACAGAGAGCTACACCAGTCAGTTCTTCATTACATTTTAGGAGTATCGCAGACTCCTTCCCCAAACCAGGGGATGGAGTCAGGTCAGCCAGACCTCAGTGCATAGCAGAGGACCACACCATGGGAAACTGCTGCAATGGGAAGAGGGAAATGAGGGAGCAAGCCACAGGCAGACTTAATGCCTGAAATGAAGCAGAACCCTGTGCCTCCCACCTCTGAGGGCAGAAGCAAATATGTTGGGCACTCTTAGCCTCCTGATAGGGAGAATTTTCCAATATTTTGGCCCTTTTCAATAGACATTTTGCCTGCTGGGCCTTGTTCTGCTGAGAGAAACCTGAAGTTTTAGGTATTGGGACATGTGTCCTTTCCTAGGCAGAACTTCAGGAAAAGTTTCATGAAGTATCCCAAAAGATGTTACTGGTATTATTTGACATTTATATATCATATTAGATTTTTAAAGCGTAAGAATGAATTATAGTTGATTTGTTAATTAACTGATTTTCAGTGAATGGGGAAAACAGACACTGAGAGCTTAGAATAATTGGCCATACAAGTTAATGGCAGTCAGGAACATGAATCAGTATCTTCTGGCAAACAGAGCACAAGTCTTTGCCAACTGTGCCACTGTGACAATATGGACTTATCTGCTATCATGTGCTCGCTCTCTCCATGTTTGCCTCCTGCCAAGAGCTGCTGCATTATCCCTGCCAGGAAGGTCCTCATCCTGACATGTGATATGGTCTGGCCATAGTCACTACGCTACTGCGGCCCCCTTTACTCACTGGAGGACTCTATTTTTCATGTACAGAAAAGCCTTAACTGTTGACTTTAGTGGGCTTAACTTCAAGCTTCTCTTTCACTTCATTGTCAAAAGCCTTGCAGACCTGATCCACAGCAATTAGGTACACTAATGCATTTTAATCCTTAACCGTTTTTAGTCCCTTTCTAAAAAAGTCATCTAGTGTATGAAGTGATTTATATGATTCAAATTATAAATTTTTTGAGATTGCTGAATTTTAGCCAAGGCATTTCAGGTATGATGAACAACTGTTCAATACACCATCTTAAACAGCTGATAATCTATGACCTGGTCTGCCATCACTTTGTTAAAAACTGTCAAGTCTTCCCTTTTCAGGCTGGAATCAGACAATCCATTTTGTATGTCTCTCTAGGTGACACACAACCTTAAAAGGCAGTTTAAAAAACCCCTCTCTGATGCACTCCCCTTTTCTGTAGAGGAGGCTCGCTTCACCAACATCTGTGGATGCCAGCACCAAAACATACCCTACCTACGCGGAGGGATGTTGATTTGCAAGGTCAGCCTCTTGGGCTCAGTTTTCTGCTCAACCAGCACCAGGGCTCATTGTACCTACAGAGACAATTGCTGGTGGCAGAGAAGGACTTGATTTAGGGATCCTGAGCATTGATGTCTGGATTAAAATCTAGATCCTTGGAAACAGGAAACTCCTGAAATGGGAGTACTCAGTTGTCAGTACTTTTCCATATGAGGGGAAACCTAGCTTATGCAAGTCTCAAATCTGCACTGTTTTTGCAGGCATTCAAAGCATTTCTTTTAAGATCAGTTGGCCATTCTCATTCCTTCCAGGGAAGCAACTTACCATCTATCTGTCAGCTTCACATGAGTTCACTTTACCCCTGGAAAACTTAGTATGAAAATAAAAATTTTATTCTTGACATAATTACAGGGGAAAAAAAGCCTCCTTGGAAGTATTTAGAAGCCTTCTGGACATGTTCCCGGGCAGCTGGCTCTACGTGGCCCTGCTTGAGCAGGGGCCTGGACCAGATGACCTCCAGAGGTCCCTTCCAACCTCAACCATTCTGTGTCTGTAATTGCATGTATAAAATATGTCACTATCAGTCTTTTGTCTTAACTTTCGCTTATGCTGCAGTTTCATCACAATTTAACAACTCTTTACCCTTCACCCCTACCTGCCTATTCCCCTTTCCCTGCCTTGTGCTATCTCTGATGTGTGTCTCAACCTGGGGTGATCCATGTTCGAGAAAACAATTTTTCTGCTTGTTTAAGTCCATGAACTGATACACTGTGGAACAGATGAGCACCAACACCAGTGTAAGAGAGAGGAGAGGAGGCCAGCAGGGTTCATTTTTCTAGGAATCACAGCCTTAGGCATGCTTCGAGGTGTCTTTTGGTCACAGTAACCAGGAGCCAACTCATCAGCACTGTGCCTCTAAAATGCCATCTTTAGGAGTGAGTTCCCTCTCAGTAAACCTATATTCAATGTGGAAGTTTTCTGGTTGCCACTGGATATACAGAGAGCATCAATAAAAGGAACACTATTTCTCTCTCTCCTGATCTTTCTCATTATACTATGATTAAAGGTATGGATTAATAGCTTAGCATCTGTGAGAATGAAATGGAATAACCTGAAATTTGCTTGAGACTGCCCCACATGTGAAGAGTTCTGTTTCTTACCCTCTTTTGTCTTAGAAATTTAAATTTAGACATATTTCACTGTAATTTCACTGATTTTGAGAATTGCATATCATAAAAATGTTCTTACTGTGTGGAAATTTCAGCTGCCTTTTGGGATTACTGGCATCTTACATATATCACACATACCATGATAATACTGCAGTTTGTGTTTCAGAGGCCAGTGTGTCACGTTGCTTCCGTGTCTTGTTTGTCCTCTTTGAAACACAGCTGCTTTTTTGCACTTGAATGCATCCCTTCCTTGCAAAGGGCCAAACTGGGACACCTCATTCTCCAAATATTGGTATTAATTTCAAAAAGTGCTAATGGCTAAATAAGGTACAATCAATATTACTAAATGAATGAGAATGTATCCTCCACCTCTTGCAATATAGGAACCTGCTACAGTGCTGGCTACAAAGATGTCACAAGAAAGATACTCAGAAAACCTGAGAACCATACTGGTATGTAACTAATCAGAATTCACCTTAGCCACAACAAAACAAAGTAGCTTTTTCATGTCTTATTTTAAAGAAATTGTCAAGAGAACCACAAAGATCCCCTCTCCCACCACACACACACAATATTATACTTTACCCTTTCTGAAGATTTTGAAAAAAAAACCCTAGGGAATGATTCAGTATTATCTACCATACCAGCAATGTATATATTGCTATTGAAATGGCATTTTACAGAGCAGCTATTCAGACACCCAATGGCACTGAGGAGTTACTCATATGCTAACTGTGTTTTTTACTTCTATTATCCTGTATGCCAGTGTCTAGCAATTAAATCATACTTCATCCTTTTGCTCTCTTCAAGTCTGACCCCAGTTTTTAAATGGAAAAATATATTAAGAGAGTCATAATAATAATGCTCCCTCTGGTTCCATTAGCTTCGGAAGAGCTGTGTTTCATACATTATACGTGACCAAATTAAAAGGCCCAAGTTTTTATGTGTGATTCCTGACTTACAGAGGCTGAGTATAATTATTTCTTCTAGAGTGTTGCATTATACTATAATTTGCACAGTGGTCCAAAAGCCTTCCAGTGTGCCAGCAGAATCAAATACTCCACCACTTTACAGTCAAGTGCAGTGCTGCTGCTCTGCTTATTTCAGCGTGGGTAGACAATTAGGTAATAAGGGTGGAATTAACCCCCTCATCTCCAAATTAGGGGTTGTACTATTATATAAAAAGAAACACTGAGTTTGTAACATAAACATATTGATCTCATTTTTTCAAAAGTCACAAATATAATATTAAGTTACATATGAAGTAATTATTTTTAAGTGTGCAACTTGAAATGTTGAAGAGTTTCTGCATAAGATCTTCATAAAGAGATTCATAAAACTGTTTCCTCTGGAGCCTTTGAAAGCAGAAGCCATCCTTCCTGTTCTTCTGGACATGTAAAATTAGGTACCATTGAGTTACAGCCGTCTCAGGAGACAGAACACATTTTTATTGTGACAAAAAGTACCCTCATATGAAGCATTTTACAAATGTCACCATTTCAGCTGTCAGCTGACTTTCAGCTTAAGATTTTTAAGGTAACTTCAGTGACATTTCTGTAATTTGGCTAACTAATGAACCTGAACAGTCAACTGATGATATCTGAGATCAAACTTACACTTAAATTTACAAATTGCTACAAAAGTTTGAAGATTCTAAGTAGTTTTGTGGTCTGTTTAAATCTTGACTGGATAATTGATATCACAAAAACAAAGATTAGAAATGAAAATTCATATCAAATCATTGCAGAATTTGTGCACCGGGGCTCACCATACACTTCTTACAGAGTAGGAGCATCTTGTTCTTCACAACATGGGCATTTTTGAATAGCTTATAATAAAGCTGAATGGTTTCTCTGCTCCCAGTTTAAATAGCACTTTCTTGAGACTGGATGAATTCACTGAATTGCCATTTTCAAGACATCGGTTGAAATGGAAAAGATAACTATTATGAAGTAGTACCAAAGAAAAATACAAAAAAATGAAGGTTTAACTTTTTTCTTTGAATTGTCAAACTAATTACTTAAACTCTCATTTCAGGAACATTTTATGCAATTTCAGAATTTCCCATTATATTCAGAAAATGATGCCAATTATTCTGCATTATTACCTTTTGTTGGATATAGAAAATAAATGCTCAACGAAGCATATCTTACTTCATATTTCATATGCTGAAATATATAATTTCAATGAGATTTTCTATTAATGTTATGAGTTCATATAGTAGACTGCAAGTATCATTTTAAGGATGTCCTGATCTGCAAAATTAAAACATGCCACTGCAATGAATTGCTGTTATTCATTCTTTCTCTTGTTATAGCATGGCTAACATCAGCATTACAAGTCATTACATCTGTGCTCTTGAATATGTTTATTCAGATATACCTATTTTCTATTTTCCTTTTGAAGTATTGGAAGCTAAATATATGGCTTAGTATTATGATTTTTCAAAGAAACACAGTTGCTTTTAATAATTCAAAGAAACTTGATATCTCTTCAGAACTTGCCTCAAGCTCTTCTTTCTTTCTGTCTTTCTGTCTTTCATTCTAATTTGAGAGACTGTAATTCTCAAAATCTTCACTTTTGTGCTTAGAAGTACGTTGTTTCTAAAATCTGCAGAACGGCAAAGAACAGGGATATTTTCATCTCAGAAGAGGTTTTTTTCAACTCAGAAGAGTTGTCTTCTTAATCTGAACTAGTCAACAGGACTGCTTTCTAAGCACTGAAAATCCAGTCAACACATCCTAGAGCAGGACATGTGGACCATGCCCTGAAAGTGTCTGTTTCCTCTCAGCTGAATATGAAAGGAGGTTAGGATGACGTGGTCTGACAAAGACCGCTTGCTGTTGCCATCCAAAGTTAGGGGAGATGAAGCCCTCCCAATGCCCCTATCTGCGTATGAGCTATAATAGAGCCACTGGTCAGCTTGGGCTATGAAGAAAGATCAGATTGCTTTAAAAAAACACATGGAGAAAGATTTCTTTCTGATGAGGCAACCTAGAAACAATAACACTATCAGGCATCTAGCATTTGGTTCCTATTACAGGGAACAGTAAGGACAGGTCAATGCTACAACCAAAAGAAATTAATTTCCTTACAGGAAGTGTACTGGCTGTCTTTTTAGTTACTTCTGTCTCAAATACTTTCATTTTATGACTTTGAAAATATGCACTATATTGTTATACTTCAGTGGGAGACGATGTGCCTCCTAGACTGGCAACTAGAGTGTTACCTAGAGTGTTTTTTTTCAAGGGTGAAAACCCCCCCAAACCTCACAGCATTTTGGTAAACTTAAAGTTTAGTTGGTATTTTGGTTCATATTGTCATTCCATAGACTAGTCTATATCAGGACAGAATTTTTAGGGGATCACCCCCAACCCAATTTGCATTATTATTCTGGAATGCAACTGCTTTTATGTAACCACTGTCATTCTTCTTGTACCCAAGAGTTTGGGTACAAGTAGGTTTGTCCCAAAGGTGCAGTAGCTGCCTCAACCTACCAGATATACCAGAGAGAAAGAAGTCCTTGAGTAAAGAGAAGTTCAGAGGTCTTCATTACTTGGAACGTTATTTGCAGGGCGGAGTAGGAATTTTCTCAGTATAATATTTTGCCATGAAGCATTTGTTAGTCAAAAAGAAGGATATTTTTTTTCCCCCCCCCAGGAATATTTGCACCACTTTGGGCAAGAATGAAATGTTTGACCAAAACCACCTGGCCTTCTCCCAAGAAGCCCAAAACCTAGTAGTCACAGCTCTCTGGTGTGACACAGAAAACTGAAGTCCAAATCTGCACTCTGCCCACTGCTGACCATCACCTGTATTGGAGTCACACCTCTCTTGTGACTGCCCTGTCATCTGGTCTAATGGCTGTTGAGGAAAGAGTCTCTCATTCTCTCCTATTGTAGTCATTCCATTTTATATAAATAGTTAATTGGTCATTGAAATAGAGACTTGAACCTTGACTCCCACATCTCAGGTGAACACTAGCAATTGGGTTACAGAGCCACTCTGACCCAATGAATATTTCACTTTTACAAGGTGGAACTGCTCCAACAGAAGAAGAATGGAACAAAAGAACAAGAGAGAGACTGAAAGGCTGCTCATTAGTTGAATACTATCTATCCTGGGACCAGAAAAATAAAGTCTTTTTATGAAAAATATAATATGTAATAATTAAATTAAAGACTGACCACAAGGTATGTATAGAGAGGAGAAAGAAGACAGGGTAAATTCAATTTAATCCTAGCTTTGAAAGATTAGCAATGTAAATTAGATAATTCCAATTGTAAATTTTTAATGACACAAGTTTAGAAAAGTAATCCGAAAAGACAGAAAACACCAGTTTCTTAATGAGGCCCAAAAGAGACCAGTAGAAGGTGATTAAATTTAGATCTGTTCCAAAGAAACATGCCATTTAAGTTAGTGGAGTAATTTGCAATTATAAGTTGTTTGTCTGTGCATGGACTGACAGCAGAGTGGAATAGAATTGAACACACACCTTTGTATGGATGTAGTTGATTTTTGTTGGCAGTGACAAAAGACTTAAAAATCTTATATTCTTTTCCAGTCTCTGAAAAGGAAGTGTCATTTAATTGGAACAGCTGCTTCTTCCTACTGCTCCCAGGCCTGACCTCTTTTCCGCTGACCCTTCAGCCTATTCTTATCCCAGTCCTCCACTTCTCATTGCCCATCACCATCTCATACTCCTCTTTAAGTCACTGCTCTACAGGCCTCTGAGACTCTTACCCCAGTAAATTGCCATGTCATTGGTTTAGACTGCCGGTCTCCTGTTTGCCTGTTGGGATTTTTTTTGTCCATCCTTTCCTATTCCACTGTGGTTATCTGGCTCATTATCTTTGTCCACTGATGGGATAGATGCCTGGGAAACCAGGGCAAGCTTGCAGTCAAAAGTTTCTCAGTAAAATACTCCTAGCTCTCAGTGCTTCTTAGCCTATAATTCCACGTCTTGTTATTTATTGGGTATCAATGGATTTCACATAGGACAGGATCGGCTTCAAGCTCAGCCTCACCTCTTCCAAAGTGTAGATCATTATAAACTTCAGACCATTTATGAGAAATGTAGACACAGACAGGGTATGTTGGTGTTTATGCTGCTGCCATGAGGCAGCATGATATATTCATCCTGAAAAAAATGTCACAGCTAACTGATACATTTTCTAGGGAAAAAAATATTTCAATAATGGTTTTCATTACAAATTTTGCAACTCTATCCTCACAGCTTTCTGCAGAGTTTTTTATAACTTCTTCTCATCCCTCACATCTCTGCAATAGCTCAATTAAGCTTTTTGCAAAGCCTTATAATTTTAAGGAAGGTCTGTTTCCATGAGTATACCCTGTATTACTGTTTATTGCAACTTGCATGTCAAAGCCATACAGCTAATAGAATACTCTACTTGCTTTTAGCCCTCCTCCCATACACAAAATTACATGTGGAGAAGCAGTTATTTAATGACACAATGGATTTTTGTGTACTTCTACAGAAGCCTGTACGGCTAGCTAGTAAACTGAAAGCTTTAAACTATGTATGACTTGTTTAAATTAATCGCTCTGTCAGTCTTTAGGATGTATGTTTATTACAATGGAAAATCAAAATATACTAAATTGCTACCAGTATGAAACCCTGTTTGCAGTCCATGATCTGATAATATTTTATTTGGTTTAAAAATATAAATAAAACCACACCAAAGACTAAGCCAAATTCATGCAAAAGCTCAATGGGTCTCAGTTTCAGACTTGCAATCAGTAGTGTTCTGCCAAGGGAGAATATAGTTCACATCTTTAATTTTGTTTGATAGTAGCATTAAGCTAATATAATATTCCATATGAAGTTATATCACTTACATTAATACAAATATGTTAGGTAAAAAGAAAGAGAAATGGTAACGCAAGTACGTTGACAGAAGTTAGGAAAAATATGAAGCAGAACATTTATTCTTTAGATTTGGACAGTGATGGCTTACCACATCTATTAATAATTCCTTACAGTTTTTTATCACTTTCTGCCCTAGAAGCTAAATTAGTTTTACAACTATTAATTGAATTGTCTAACTTCACTACACATTAGGAGATAGAAAGGATTATTAACTCCACTTTACAGATAAGGAAACTGAGACAGGGAGAAGAAATGATTAGCTGGAGGTCACAAAGGGAATCAAAGACAGATAAATCCCCGATCTCTCCATCCCATGCATAAAGTGCTCTGCTCCTTCTCCACACAAACAGCCATCAGAAATGAGACACATTTCAAAGAGAAACAATTAAAGCACCATTTCATCAAAGATCAAAGTTTCTGAAAACCATCCTATGCTGGTGATCCCAAATGTTGTTCTCTTTTGTCTCTGCCACATTGTTTTAAGTGCAGATTATCCTTCCTTCCTTGCTTCCTCCACCATTAGGCCAGCATGTGCAGCCCATGCATTTGCATCACTTGGTACAGCCACTCAGCCCTCCTGCAAACACCTGCCCTGCCTATGTACTGAACACTGCTCTCTATGCAAGTACCTGATGTTTTCTCTGGAATAAGGACAAAGCTGATCATTCCTTAGCGCTCATGGTAGACTATCTCTCTAATGAGACCAGACTTTACATTATACAAATGTAGGATGTTTTTTTCTTTTCAGAAGTTAATAGGCAAGTTCATTAAAAAATTGGGCAAGGTTTAACTCTTTGAGAGGATGGGGAGATTAACAATAAAGCAAATACCTCATACTTCTGAGATTTGTTTGGCCTGACCACACTCACACACTGGGTGTCTAGGAAAGCTCTAGCATACTCACCTTGTACAGTACATTTACAATTCCAGCTATCACCACTCTGAATAAGGTATTTGATTAAACTAGTTAATGTAGTGTTTATTAGCTGACAGCCATTAATAAATGAGCTGGTTAAACACTTGCCACACTGTATCAATCAACAGATTAGAATTTTCTTTGTTTTACTTTAAGCCTACGCGTCTTTGTTATAATTACCTTAGTACTTAGATCTAATCCTGAATTTCTGTAAAGCAACAGATTTGTTGCCATTAATTTCCACAGGAAAAACATCTGGATCTCTATGAAAAACATTTTATAAAACACTGTATGTGAGCAGGTCAGTTCTTTATAAGATCAACAGTTCTGAAGCAGTTTTAGTGTCTGGCCTTAGCATTTCTTTGCTTAGTTTTGTCTCCATTTAATACTTGTACACAGATCATTTGCTCCATTTCTAACAGAGTGAATAAGATCTCATTAGTTTAATAACAGAACTATACTACTAAAGAAGTAAACATAATTATTATGTAGCAAGTATTAGGGAGGAAGTGTAGATTCATATAAAACAAAACAAAACACTTCAAAAGGTAACATTAACCATTCCAAAACCCTTGTTTGAGCTACAGCATTTTCACTGATAAAAATATTTAAGTTCTCTTGAGCAAGTTTTTAAAATAAAGAGTTTCTAAATAGCAGCATGGATCAAAATCAATGTATTTTTAAAACAGTTCTTAATGACTGCTAATTCAGTAAAGAAGTATTCTTCAGAATTTTTCCAAGTTAAATAAACAATATGTTTTTCTGGATTGGTTTCAGTGAAGTCATTGGAAATATGATCTGAGGAAGGAATTTATTAACTGTACTTGGAGTCTAGAGCTTCAACAAACAATCTGGCATTCAAGAAAATGCCATTAGATAAAGCTAAAAAGACTTACTAATAATTACTGACACTACTATGGTTGTCTCTGCTCATTACTTTCTCCCATTATACATAGCTTTCCACCGGGTAGTCCTGATGTCTCCTACAAGACCTAGGACGTGAATGCATTCCAATTTACCAATGGCTTTCCTTACCTAAAAGCTATAATGCATTAAATTTAAATACTTTGTCTAGATACACAAAAAGTATTTATTTTGCTTGTGAGGTGAATACTCCTCTTACTTACTTATAATTTTTCTTGGAGCCACTTATATTTTGTGAGAATAAACCTATAATGTGTAAAAAATGATAGATGAATATTTGAAAAATAGCCAAAGCAAGTTTAGTTTATAATAGGACTTTTTAAGAGTATTTGTCTTCTCAATGACAGTTATAATAGCCTTCTTTAAACTCAAACCCACATGTTTACACTACAGCTGTAGGCCATTAAACACCTGTGTCCTTCTCCCGTGAGCTGCTGAAGATCTTGAAAATTACTCTTTACCTAATGACAACTGTGTAATCAAAAAAACCATCCTACAAAAGCAAACCTAACAACAAGAACAACAAAACAACCAGCCAAACAAACAAACAAATCCCCAAACCAATCCCAAAGCTCTGGACTGAAGCACTGCCCCTCTTCCAGGGGGCACTGCCCCTTATCTTCCAGCCTGGAAGGGGGAACACTGCCTCAGGAGGCCAAGGAAGTTCCTCCACCAGTGGTATTCTACGGAGGGCAAATTTGCTTGGTGTATGATCTCATTAAATGCCTAGGGCTGTGTAAGGGTACTGGATAGTCACATGCTGCAACACAGATTAATTTTCAAACCCATCTCCAGAAATCCTTCTAGTTCTCATCTTCACCTCCCAAGTCCCAGTGCAGAGGCTTGGTCTGCTTCAGCTCCATTTTATTTTAGATGCCAAGAAGAACTGAATGTTCTGCCACAAAATCAAGGCTAGAACTGCATCTATATTAGTGTTGTGTTTTGAGGCAAAGCAAATCCCAACAGTCCTCACACTGCACATTGGTGCAGTCTGCAGAACAGTGTTTATACTAACCACGTTTCCTTTCAGAGAGATCTAACCTGATGGCTGTGCTCCATGTGGCCACCAATTGTTCTGCAGTCCCTAATGGGTACACATGAGCCTGTAACAGTGCTTGCTGCTTCAGGGTACATCTATATTACTGCTAGTCAGTTCAGATCACACACGCATTTGAAGCAGATCTCCTAGCTGTCCCACTTACTCTGTGATTCATACTGCAGAGGGGTCTCAGGGAGCCTAAACTGAATTCCTTGTAGGTGAAACTAAACTGGAAAATGTACTCCAAGAGTTTGTCCTAGTGTGCTGCAGCTACTAATGGACATTCAGTACATAAGACCAGATGAGATTGAATTGAAGTAAATCCTCTGAAACACATAATGTGTTCCTCAGCACCAGCTACTTCACTCTGCAGGCCTGCTTTTCCTACAGCACACTGCTTGCTAACTTAAACACTGCCTCAGATAGCTTCAGACCACATGTGTGATAATGATAATTGTGGTGGTTCAGGGGACCAAATCAAACCTGCTCCAAAATAAAACCCCTGAACTGCACATAATGAAGAGATGTAGGCCTCAGTACTGGTTACTTCATTATCTGTTCATTTTATTGCACCAAATTACTTGCTAATGTGGACATAGCAGAGTGCTCTTTGCTATTAGGCAGTGGCCTCTGATGGTTAATCATGCTACCCAGGGGACAGATATTTTAGCCCTTTTAAAAATATATATGCAGTTTTATCACATTTTTTACACCTGAACACTTATGGTCATCTCTCTGTTGCTTTAACTCTATGGCATTACTGACAGTGAGGCTACAAGCAGGGAGAGGTCAGAGATGTTGCCACCATGGAGACCCTGGAATGGACTGAGAAGGGCTGTCAGTTTTCATAGCTCTGCTTGGTTAAGACTTAAATTCCATCATACAGCTTTTACTGGTGGTTTATTTAAATCCTGCAAACGCAGTTTTATTTTATTAATGTACTCTATAGCCGATTAAATTTTGTGTATTTTTTTATCTCTGTATATCACCTAGCATTAAAAGTAGAGTTACTGGAATATAAATAAATACATAAGTGGACTCAAATCCACCATAATTCTGCTGGTCTGATTCTGATTTCACGCTAGCATTAATCAGAACTAAAACAACTGAAAAAAATCAAAGCCATATACTTCCAGAGTTTGTACTAGTGCACTTGATAGATAGTATCAGAAGGTCATTCTCTAACAGCATAGCAACTTCTGCTGTTGCAGAAGATTATAAGTACTACTGTAAAGAGGAAATCACAACAGAGCCTAAAATGAATCTGATACAAATTCCAAAACTTATCCTCTATGGTCCTTGTCAAAAGAGAACACAAAAGATTTGACCAGGTGTTACTGGACAGAATTTTAAAAGTGGGAATGAAGGTTTCCACGTATCTCTGACTTCTGCCTTGTGATTTCAGTCTGCAACAGAATTAACCTACAAAAGAAAATAAATTGTTGCAGGACTACAGACGCAGATCAAGGCTGCTTTAGATTAAGTTGTCTGTATACATCATTGAGCTATACCATCTGTTTTGTATTGAGAAAGAACAATATTTTAAGGCACGTTTATTACAATATATTAAGAATCTTAAGAGCTCACATACTCTTTTAGAATATATATTGAAATTAAAGACAAAGTCCTACAGTGGAAACTGAGGGTCCTCTGCATCTTTCAAGAGACATTCAACAATTTCATGATAGCACTGTAAATGAAAAACAAGCCTAATATACATGATTCTTGCCTGCATCCTGTAAAAACAATCACCATTAATTATGCTGCGCTGCTCACGTATTTTACATGCATATCCTGTAAGTTACAAAGAATAAGCTTCAGTTATAATTTCATTGATAAATTGCTGGTATACAGCTATATGGAGAACTTCATAAAACCAAAGGATTTGTTTCTTTCTAGTCATGGATGGACCTACTGAATTTTCATATACTAGACTTCAGATAAACTGGTTTTAAAATACATACAGCTTTTTACTTATGCACTGTATATGAAATTCATGCGCTTTTTGGGGGAAGGGTTGTATAACTTTTCTCTTATTATTCAGATTTCACAATGCCCTTGCATTGTATGCCTCAGTGAATTCATTATTTTTGGGTTTAGTTAGCGAAAAAAAAATAATTGATGAACAACCACATATTATCCTTGAGCACTGTAGTTATACTTTCCTTTATACAATTTAGGTTACTCACCCATGCTAGGAGAACTCTCAATTGTCTGTTTAAATGAGTTATTCAACATCATGATAGATATAAAAGGGGCCTAATGGGATCTGGGATTTTTTAATGGTTCTTAGACCCTAGAGTTACACAGACCACTCCTCTGCAAACTCCCTGTTCTCTGGCTCTGAATATCAGTGCAGCAGCAATGCTGATGCCATACCGAGTTGCAATAGCAGCAGCATAGACAGCTGGCTGATGGAAGTGAGTGGTCCCCTCTGTCCAACGCTCATGTCCACTTTTGGCACCCCTAGTACAAGAAAGACATGGGCATACTGGACCAAGTCCTGCAGACAGTCACCAGGATGTTTAAGGGACCAGCAACAGAACATACAAGGAGATTCTGAGGTATCTGGATTTGTTCAGCCTGGAGAAGAGATGGCTAAGCAGGAATCCAGTTGCTGCTTTGAACTGCCTAACTGGCCTTACAGAAAGGATGAAGTCAGACCCTTCACAGAGCTGCACAGGGGAAGGATAAGAGACAACAGCCAGGTTGCAACAAAGGAAATTCTGAGTGGACACAGAAAAAAATTCCTCTGTGAGAATACTTAAGGACAGGAACAGGTTGCCCAAAAAGGTCAGGAAACCACCCTTGAAGACACTCAGAATTCAGCTGGACTGCCCACTGCAACTTGCAAGTTGGTCCTGCTTTGAGCAAGGTGCTGAATTTGATGACCTCCAGAAGTCCTTTCCAACTAAATTCTAAGCCTATGTGCATGGGTTGCTACTCCTGCCACTGTAATAATTCTCATATTTAGCTCTTCTGCATCTATACACTAAATCTGTCATCTAGATCCTCATAATCTTGCATCCTGATTAATTCAAAACTTCTGTTTTCAGGCCATCTGTTATACATATCCCTCTCAGTTGACTATATACAAAATACAGTGGCTATGATATTCCCTGACCACAATTCTGATGTTGCTGCCTTTTTGCATCTCATCACAGCATTGCTTATCTCTTCCCACAGCACAGTGGATTTGCTTGCCCATTTGTCAGATTCCACCACTGGGATCTGCCTGCACTGGCAGATCTGCACGGCAAATCATACCCCGTAACCAGTCCTTCTGAACTGGTGCATAAACACCTTCCAGCCTCCCACATTCTCCCACATAGCATTCAATTATTGTGATTTGTTGAAGAAGCTGCCAGATGATGCATAACTAGAAGGGCCATGGTGTTTGTCAGTATATTTCTTTGAAATGATTATATATTCTACATATTGCCCAATATTTCTAATCTGGTATGTCTTAAATTTTTGGGCAGAGCTTTGAAATTCTTTACATTCAATTAAATAATTACAGCAGTTTTTCAAAGAACATAGGTTCCCAAAGATATTACGGGACAGGCTCTTTTCTAAATGCCTAAAAAAGGTAAATGTCTCATTTCCAGAAATACCAGTGAGAGTTAGGTGTGCTGTCTTGCGGTATATTTATCCTGCCTAGGTGTTTTTCAAAGTCCCACCAGGCAGAAATCTACACGTTTAGCTAAGCAAGTCTTGAAAATTTAGTTGTTAACAAGACATGAGAACAATAGCAACAATAAAAATACTGCAAAGGATCATAATTAATCTTTAAGTTGTTTTTCAGTCCAGTATTCTTTTGATTTTTGGCTGATTGTGTTTTTGGAGAGGACTGTAGGATGTTGTGCTCCATGTAGATACGTATAGCTGCAAACTAAAGTCCATCGCAAAGGTTTGATTCACATACTTGTACATAGGCACTTGGTGATGCCATTTGAGATGTCCTAGCTTCCTGTGTACCCCCCATGGCCTCTATCTGAGCACTAAAAAAAGAGAACCAATTGTACACTGTATTTGACAGCTACCTGGGGATGTCTGAGATCCTCTAGGATGTCTGAAAAGATATGGAGTACCTTTATGTGCAGGCAAATAAATCGGAGTCCCTAGTCCCTACATTCTGTGTAACTTGTAAAATAATAGAATAACAATAACAAAGGAGCTAATCCTTCAAAATACACTGAAACAATTAAAAAGAAAATTGTAAAAATTCCAGTGGACCAAAAAAAAAAAATCATTATCAGGTATTAATTTTCAAATGTTAGGTGAATCAGTACTTTGAACAGTGGAGTGGAAAGGGCTTCCAGTGTGAGTCTAGTCCCTGCCATCATTGGCACAACAACCTATAATCCTTTCCAAATCCACAGGTTTTGTCCTGGAGCACATATCACCTACTGCCCTTCCAACTAACAGCCAAATGTGTTAATCAGTTATAACCCACTGTTATACGTAATAGACATATGAGGTATATTTAATTGGAAAGATCTACTTTTTTATTGTTTCTCCTGGTCTTTCTGTTCTTTTGGAGGGTGTTTAAACCATGATTTTGAAGAGTTGTATCAGTCAAGCTGGACATCAAGCTGCATGTTATGTGGTGCTTGTCTTCAACTATCTGTCTACAACTTTGTTAGAGAAAGTGGAAGCACTTCTTAGACAGCAACTCTGTATTTTTCATGTCTTCAGAATAAAAACTACAAATAATGACACTGCCTCTGTTCATTTTGGACTGACAATCAGCTGTCTAAAACCTGACATTTGGTTTATCTTATCTGAAATAAAAAGAAGAAATAAATTCAGGACTGACATATCAACACAGAAAAAAATATCCTCATTTTCAAAGTGGTCTGACAAACAATAGCTACAGTAAGGGAAGTTTAGTTACATAACTAATAAATTAGCTTTGTACTGGACTCTCTGCATAATGGGAAGTCAGAAATGTTTGTGGCTGGACCTCAAACTACACAGTCAACAGAACTCAAACTCGCTGACTGGAACTGAGATGTGGATTTGATTCTTATTTGAAAGGAAGTGAGCACTGGTCACTTCCTATATCTTTGGTCATTTTTTGCTTGAAATTCTTTACTGGAAAGTTCAAAATAAGGTAGAGGAGAAGGAATATGAATACAAACTCAGTGTTTGGAAAAAAATGAATGTAGTCTTCATCAAAATTATAGAAAGCCGTGCCCACCAGACAACTATGGGGTGCTAGACCATAAATAATTGCATAACTCTGTATGAATATAACCACTGGAAAAATCTTAAATAATACCGTCTATATCAGTCAAAACATTTGCATACTGAACTCACCAGAATACCTCCAAATGCATCCACCTAATCATTATTCAGCACAATATATTAATTACAGATTGAACTTGACAGCTATGACCAGCTTAAAAGTACTCTGCTTAAAAGTACCAGAGTAAAAGTACTCTGACATAAAGTTTAACCTGGGATTGTGCTTACAGTAAAGGTTTATAGTAAAGGTTTTCTCATTTTAGAATACTCGTTATAACAGTCTCTATACTTTTTGAAATATTCTTACTATATTCTCTCCTTCCGTAGAAGAGAATTTGAAAATATCCAATGGTGTTCAACTCGTTTTCTTGCTGCATGTTGCCTCTGGCATGGTAAGCACAATGTGGCTATAGCCTTCTATCTTTTTCATTTGAAAGATGTGAGTGATTGTACAAGATGCTAGTCTGTGGCAATCACATCCACTGCGTCACTGAATTTAGACTTCAGAGCTGCCAAGTATTTCACACTGCTTGCAGGGTTCACACAGTTGACTCCCGCCTGGCATTCTCTTGCAGCTGGGGATCCAACACACACACATTTATTCATCATTTACACAGATTCTTTGATTTGGTGCATGAGATCATGGAGCAAGAGTGAAGCTGTTGCAAGTCCATGCCATCCTAATGGAGTTTCCTGCTCACAGAGGTCCTGCTAGGGGATATACTCTCTGGATGCAGCCCAGTTCCCCAGTACCATGTTAGTCCATTGCACAGTGCTCCCTCCGTCCCCTGGCCTAGCACAGCATTCTCACAGGTACTGAAATAAATGGGACCTGAGAGCACTGATATCTGATACCATACAATGCGCAGAACTTGCAGTTTATTCTAAAGGAGACAGTGGAATAAATCCCTCTGTATTATATTTAGTAATGGTATCATTTGTGTCATTCAGGAAAGTAATCTTGATATTTTTGTAAAACCCCACAGCTTTGAATAAATCACTTCCATAATGAAGTATTTGACTGATGAGACACTAACTGTCCTACAGCGAGAAAATTTTTCAAGTTGGGAAGATGACTGGTTCAGAGCACAAAAAAACAATAAGCCATAGAGAAGCTGGAAAGCACAGCATGTACAAAAGACCAAAGGGCAATTGTCACTATCCCTGACTAATGACCACAACAACAGGTGCTAAAACATATAATACAACTACATAGTGCTAGCCAATTTCTAAACTGGCAGAAAGCTCAACAGCCAAGTGAAACACTTTATAAGCAAGAGAGTCTCATTAGTACAATGAAAGGGACAAATGAAAATGGCTAGGTTTTGTTTGCAGTACCCATTATGGTCACCTGCAATGTGAAAGAGCTTCCTGTTTTCTGTTTCCGTTTGATCTCCTTATGCTATAGGTAATATAATAGTTGCCAAGTGAAAAAAATAAGTAGAATCTTCAGTTAAAATTGTCTGTGGCCTTGAAATTGTTATAGTTTCATTCCCCATCTCTCTTTTCAACAAGAACCCTGTCTTACTAAGTAGAATAATTATTCCAACTTTTCCTCATGAAGATGTTTATCCCTTCTTATCTAGCCTGTCTGTCATATATTGTTATAATTTACAGAAATCTGAAATACAATGTTCTGATAAACCTGTCAGAATAATAACAGAAATACATATAGTTAATCATTGTGATGGGGTTTCCATATTATTCTGAGAAAGCTAGAACTGAATTATTATGAATAACACTCTAAATGTAATTTAGATGAATATATAAATCCTTACCAGTGGTTTCCATTTATTAATAATCTTCATATCTTATCACATATTAATTGCTAATAAGCATGATTCATTATGACTTACTGTGCACAGATTTACTGTTTACGACAGTGAAGTAAGCAAACAGATATCGGCATAGAGTATGCTTGAAAATGGAAAACCAGAGTTTTCATTATCTATAGGCTTGCCAAATATGAAATAATACTTGTTCTAAAGAATGTCAGTATGTCTGTGTTGGTCTTGAGTACCTACATTACTCAGAGCCTTTTTTGTAGTATAAGTTTACAAACACTTTACAGAAGAAAATAGAGGAACTCTATCATAACACTATGCAGCTAGAGATAAGAAGTGGTATCAAGCTGTCATTTGGGGAAATGCATCCAGATTCTTTAGGTCCAGTCAAGGAGACCTGAAGGGAGATTTATCTTCTCCTGTATAATTGCTAATGACTTCAGTGTTGAATTCAAGAGTTCTGAGAACAGAAAACAAACCCCAGAGAATGATTTTTTGTTTGAAAGGCACATCAGCTTTAATCCTAAGCATATGTCCCTGCCTCCTGCATGAATATAGGAAAATCCAACAGAATAAGCAATATCATCCTTTGATTTATTTCTCTGACTGCTCATGCTTCAGCTTTGTCATCAAGCGATCCATTTCAGCCTCCTCTGTGCACCTCGCATCTCTTTTCTTTTTGCTGCTTCTCCTTGCAGCTCTTCATGCTGCTATTGCCTCCTGAGTCACATGCAAATAGATTTAGGCATGAACACTTAATGGCAAAGGCCTTTGAAAATTATAGAACTATTTTTTTTCTAAAATTGTTTTTTGTCTAGTTGACAGCTTGCAGCACCAAACCAAACAGAATCATTAAATGGTTCAGTGGACTAAGATCAAAGACAGACACCCGTAAGCAAAATCCTCTATTACCCTTTCACTGTCAAAAGTAATTGTTGCTAATTGAACAAGTTTGTTTAATTCTAATATAGCTGAAGAGACCATATCCTGAGCTGCTGGAAATAGATCTGGTTCTGCTGAAGTCAGCTCTGCTAATCTATAGCAACTGAGGAACTGTCACAAGGAGAGAAACAGTTAACCCATTGCTTAATTGCATGGGCTGTGTGACCAGCCCTTGCAACAGAAATACATTCTCAAAACTCGGGCTGATCAAGAAAGAAAAATGACCACAGTTGTCTTTGCCTAATTCTATGTGAGACACTATTGAAAACACACTTTGGTATCAGTAGACTAGATGTCCAATAGAATTTGATGAAGGCAAAAGTTAAAATATGCTGCAAGTTCTGCAAGCAGACACCAGCCATCATTTGCTAAATGCTTTTAAAGTCCTATTTCCCTTTGCAAGAAAGGAAGCTTCTCTCCTCCCGACCGAACATGCAACCACCATCAACCAGCAAGCAACAAAAAGCACAGATCTAGTGTATGAATTTAAATGTTTAGGAAGTAAATAATCACAAATCCAGCCCATCTTCAAATCAAGCATCTTTATAAAAAGAGCTCAGAATAAAGTGTGGGTCTATCTGCCACATCTTAAATCCTGGCACAGTGAATAGAAAAAAAAAACCAAACAATCAGTCACCAAAATGACTTCCTGTAAGGGCAAATTAGATAGAGCTGTAAGATACAGGTCTGTTATCCACATCACATCAGCCTGATTATCAACAGTAAAATGATATACAAGCAATGCTTTCCGAGGTAGCAGTGCACATTAAAAATGAAAGAACATAATTTAGGGAGAGATTAAAAATAATTGCAATTGTAAATACAAATATTATTTCTTTCTGGATCAGTGTGGGCTCCTTCATTCAGCTAAGTTAGGAGAGCCTACTACTCCAGTAAAACCCTAATTTATCCTATTTATCTATCTGGTGCTTCATGCGCTCCTGTTTTACTAGGGCTTACAGCAGTTCACAGCTATAATGGAATGCCAGTGCACCACTGAACTGCCATGCAGATCATCAAGTAAATCTCAGCATTTAAAAGACTCCATATTATCAAGGCTGATGCAGATACAGTCTGTAGAGAGATAGATTGGTGCAACTACACAGGTGTATCATGAACAGAATAGCACGCTGCATCCTGTGGTCCTAAGCAGAGAGCCAAATTCCACTTAGTCCCCTTGCTAAATCCAATGCTATTTATTTAGAAAGCTTATATTAATGTTATTATTGTTGTTGACTACTTATTTTATATCCTTTTGCTTGAGCTATTCTAAGTCTCCAACCATTACATTTAGTTCTTTTTACCTTGCAGTTACAATGTTAAAAAAAAAATAAATCTATAAACCACTGAAGAAGCTGACACATTATGAAGGGAGCTTGTTAAAACTCACCCATGTAAGCACATGAGCATGACAGATGCCATACATTCACCATACACTTAAGAAGTCACCAAGTCCCTTTTTTTTGGAGTATGAGACTTTCCAAAATCAAGAAACATTAAGAGCCATTGCCCAAACTATAGGGCACAGCTAGATCCTACCAATGACTGAGCTACATGTGTACCAGGCACTGGGAGCTAGATGTAGGTACTATGGATTATTGAATGGAGAAACAGACTGAGGATCCAAAGCAGTTTAAACAACTTTCAAATAGAATTTCTCATCTCTGAACTCATTTTCTAGATGTAAAGGGCATTTTCACTTAAAAAAAAATCACAGCAATAAATGGACTCTCATCCAATCTAGTATCTTTCTCAGGAAAATTTATTTGTATGACTTGTGTGCATAACTTAAAAATGTTTGTTTCTTTTTTGATTTCCAAACTCAAAAAAAAATCCCTAAATGGAGGATTTCTTCTCTCTCTCTCAGCTGCAGACCTATTTTGCCTCAAGTTTTTAAAAGTTACACAGTAAGCAAAAGGAAAATGAAACTGTAATTCTGTACTCTGTGCTGTTTTCTGAGCTGAGAGAGTTACATAAATTACAGAGTAGATTCATGAAGAGGAACTGAAGAAAAGTGAAAGAATTGCTCAATTTCCCCTATGAACTAGAAACACAGGGAGGAAAAGAAAGGGACTAAAACCTCAAATTCTGAGAATTGTAAATCTGTAACTAGAAAAGCAAAGGCTTTGAGGAAGAAAAATTTCCATTTTGAATGCTACAGTATTGAAATAACTTAAAAATCTTCATTAAACTTTCTTCTATATTTTCTGACTCTAGCCTTTAAATTCAAGTTCAGAACAGAGTTGTCATTCCTTGTTGAAACATAGTCTTTGGCAAGGCTGTTGTAAGAATGGAAACGATACAGCACAATTTGTCCTGAGGACACCACAGAATGTTTAATCTTTGAAGACCAAAGTTGTAAATTGAAATTTGGGCAAGAAAATGGCCCTTTTTTTAAACTGAGTCTGTGTATTCCTTCATCATCACAAGAGATTATGGCCTCCGAGAACACCTGATTTCAAATTTAGCATGTCCAGGATGACACTAAGAGTTGATTCAGTTTAGCTTTAAAAGGATCTATGTCTTGGGAAAACAAGTGATGTTTTAAACTATATTTTCTAAGAGACTGTGAAAATATTTAAGCAGAATTCTCTGATCTGTGTTAGATGTAAGGTCAAAAAGGTGAACTCTTCCGTTATCCCTTCCTTCAGTCATTTCTTACAGTCAACCCTTAACATTTCTGATAACATCTACAACTTTCAAATACCACTTTAGATAAAACCCACACTAGTATATGTTCATTTATGTTAGCTGCTTGTGGTCACTCCTAATCCACTGTTTTTTAAAAACAAAAAATGTGGTAGTGATGGTTACTTAAAACAGTGTCTCATTTTCTTAGGATACATATGCCCTAAGAAACAAGTATGTCACCTATTGATTTACCAGATACCACTTAAGCATACCCCTTAATAATTTTGTAATGCTTATATGCTCCAGCAACAATATTTGAGGACCTTAATGAACTTCAGCTCAAAACACTGTATGATGAGGACTTCAGATGTGTCCGGTTTCACAGGCAGAAATTAAAGTATAGAAATATTATGGTATTTAGTCATTCCAGTTAAAGAACCAAATTGGTTTCATTTTATGCAGCTTATTCAGGATCATACAGGAAGTCTATGGTCTCAACTCCCGGCTTAAAACTTTCACTGCTGAACCACCTGTCCTCTTCTGAGTGCCTCTGAAGATATTAAGTACATGTGCTGGTGTTATATACCACTGCCTGCAGTCACAGGTCTAGGCTGTAGATCTAGGTACAAGCTGTGGCTGGAAGTCATCAGTTTCTAAATGCTAGTACTATTCAGTCTGACATTTAGAAACTATGGTTAATACATTCACTAAAAATAATCATCCATTAGTTTAGTTTTAATTGTCATATAGAAGAAAAACCAACTAGAGAATACAACTACACTGGGAGGGCATTTTTCAATACACCCACACCATATACTTGGTGAAGGCAGGGTGCCTGCGAAAAATTAAGACTCACAAATCTCACTTGCAAGCCAAAAGAATGAAAGGCTTGTTCTTGATTTCTATTTTTTTCCTAGAGAAAGAGGTCCATTTATATTGATATTGAGTATTTTAGTGTGCAAAGTAATACAGCAAACTGAAATGCCAAGATGATATGTTGTAAATTCATCACTCCCTAAACCAGCTGCTTCTTGTCAGAAAAAGAAAGTTTCTTTTAAGTGTCTTTTGAGACTGATATAAAACAAGTTATATGACAAGACTGTTTGTACTGTATGTCATCAGGTATTTCTTAAAGCATAAATTATGACTATTTGTTGTTTTTTTTTTAAATGGAAAAAAGAATTACTTCAGAAATGCAATCCAGCAAACAATAATTCTACTTCTGATGTTTCAGGAAATGAGAAATTACTCCCCCAGTGGTACTTTCAGTAATACTAGAAAGATAATTTCATACACCTTGACATGCAAATTTCCAACACTGAAATTCAACAAATACTTTGATTTAGAAGTAGCTGATGCTTTTAAATCCCTTATGGAATTAAATATTTAAAATTGGGTTCCACAATATTATTTCAAATACGTTTTTAATCCATACTTGATTTATTTTTGCAGAAGCTTTAACTTAATCCAATTGATAGGATATTTGGCCCTGTTCTTTCACAGGAAAGCATATACAAATTCTACAGTGATTTTGTCAAAAGCTAAGTAATAAAATTTCATTAAAATCTGTAGTTAATAAAGTCCTTATCCACTTTATTAGGTATTTAGTATCTGGAAAGAGACCAATTTTTTAATTTCAGAGTCTCCTATCTTCAATATAATTTGTATTATTCTTATTTGTGTATTTAGAATAAATTATATTTCAGTAAAATATTTCTGTCATTTGTGACTATTTGTCAGAGTTGTGAATTCTCGTGACACTTTGTAACTGTTCTCATTAGCCCTCTTCCTTTGCTTCTTTATTAGTATGTTGTTACTTAATTACACCCTCAGAATATTTTCACAAAATTAAATTAAAAAATATTTGTCTTGATATATTTACTGTGTCAAACATAATTTGACTGTGCCAAAACATAATACAAATACTGCAATGATATGGCTGTCCCACAGTGCTTGATCGCCTCTACCCACGGTAAACACTGATAAAAATACAGACAGAAAAGATAACCTCTGAAGAATTCATTTCCATGGAATGATAATACCACATTTATTTAGACTATGGAGGTGACCACAGTGTGCTCATGATCCTTAACTCCCAGGCATCCAACTGAGTAGCAAACACTGGAATACGGAACACAGAAGGGACGTGCCCAAATCTTGCCTCATGTGGAGTCAAAAATGCCACAAAAACACACACCTGGAGGTGCTTCTGGGTCCTGAAGGTCAGACATGTAAACATGGCATGAATAACAGAGCTGGAGAGGGAAGAGGATGCTCATCTTTTCTCCTGATCATCTGCTGTTGTCCTTTCTGTCTGTCTGCCTGCCTGTCTACTTCACAATAGAGATGCATACTCTTTACAAAATTTGTGAGAAGGTGCTAGTTATGAGTTTGAGATCACCTGCTTGTGTCCTATCTGCAGCAGACACTTTAGTCTTCAAGGACAACTAAGCTCATTGTTCCAGGAGTGTGCTGAAACACATGGTGATCATGCACCTAATTACCACATCCCTCTTCTTTCACATGGATTCTGCATCATCATATGTCTTATATGTGACCATTAGTATTAAATAAAGAAAAGACCTAACCAACTAATGTTAGTCCAGAATTATGTTTGAAATAGCCATAAGAACTACCATCATTGAAGATAAGAAAAAGAAAAGCTTTCCCAGTCATGGAAATCATCAGGTCTGTGGTGAGCAGATCCCAACCAGCAACAAAGCACCTGCCAGCCATTCACTCACTACCCTCCACACACCCACAGCATGATGGAAGAAAGAATTAGAAAAGCAAAAGTGAGAAAAAGCTAGTGGGCCAAGATAAAGACTGCTAATAAATGAAGGAAGAAAAAGTTTTAAAAAGAAACAAGTGATGCAAAGGCAATCACTCACCACCTCCCACAAGCAGACCAATGCCTAGCCAGTCTCCAAGCAACAGCTACCTCGGTAAGACCACCCCAGCTTTATTACTGAGCCTGATGTTATACAGCATAAAATAACCCTTTGGTCAGTCCAGGTAGCTCTCCCAGCTATGTCACCTCCCAGCCTCTTGCCCACCCCCAGACTACTTGCTGGCAGGGCAGCGTGAGAAACAGAGAAGGCCTTGACATTGTGCAAGCACTACTCAGCAGTAGTTAAAACATCCTTGTGTTATCAGCAGTGTTGTGGTCACAAATCAGCAACACAGCAACATACAAGCTGCTACAAGGAAAACTAACGCCATCTCATGCAGAGCCAGCACAGGGTTAAAACCAAATCTTTGCCATCATTATTTACACTCATCTCTTACATTTTTATCACCTGCCCGCCACTGCGGTGCCTGAGTCTGTTTAGAGAAATAAAGATCCATGAAGAAGTTTGCGAAGCAGATGACTTGCCTCTACCAAGCTACTGCAATTATTTTTCCCTTCTCTCCTGCCAATGCAAGCCTCTACTAACCGTCATAAGCATGAGACATGTATCGGCCAGACTTCATGGAGTGTCAGTCAGTCAGAAACTGGCCTTAAAAGTTCAGTGTGATTTCTCTTGTCTGCTGAGATACCCGTCATTACAAATGGTTCTTGACTTGTCATTGCATTTGCTTTCCAGTGAAGGTGATTGTAAATCTCTATAAATATTCTATGGGACTGGTGATGTTAAAAGTGGAATGAGACACCTTCACACATGTGGCTTGCTTACACCTAAAAATGACCCACCAACTCTTCTGTTATGATAGTACACATTTATAATAGTGTAAGGCCAGGATCTCTTTGTGCTATGATCTCAACAGATTGATATGGCTTATAAAAATAGAACTAAATTTATACTTGCAGATCAACTTTGTAAGAAATCTGGGGAGAAATCAATGAGATTTGTGATTAAAAGGAATCACAGGAGAGAGTTGATGGCAGCTATAATGTATTTACCTATTGTTACCTGACTTTGAGTCCAAAAAACGATTATATTTGCCTGTTTCCTGTTATTTCTGCAGTTACTGATAGCAACTAAGCTGCATTTCAAGCTAGAAAATGTTATTTGATTTCAGAATTTGGCTTAGTATTCCTTCCAAAATAGCCCTGGCTGGCAAAAGAGAATACTACAATGAATTACTACTCTGAGAATAGCACAATTTTCCGTACAGCATGGCCTTCTCCATCATCAGCCTGGAGCTGATAACAGAAAGGAGACAGCTCTTTGGACCCCTGATAAAGCCCCGTGCCGCAGCAGGGGATGCTCTGACAGGTTTGCCTGCGCCTTGCACCTTGCTGCATAGCTGCTTTGTCTGTTGGCTCCCAAGAACAGGTGGCTTTTTTCACTTGTTTTTGTTCATGAATGCACTGAAAATAGTGAAACGGGAACAATAAGAAAAAAACAAATAAACAAAAGAAAGGCATGAACATGGTAACTTTTAATTTTTAAACAGACTGTACGTATTTATTAATTTTCAGAACTACTCACTGCTCTTCGGGGAGAAAGTAGCCGTTTCCTTTAGTTTTGAGAAATAGCTGATTTATTTTTTCATCACTCCCCCAGCCCATCCCTATTAATGACTTAATGCTTCCCTCAAAGACGCGTTACCAGCACTTGGGATAAATTGTGAAGACATGGATTATCGCGTGTGCCACGGTGGAATCCCTCCCCGAGGACTGGGGAAGCCCGGCCCGAGCGAACAGGCCTGAAGCCGCTGCCCGGGCAGCCCTGGGGCGGCGCAGGGGAGGGAGGGAGGGAGCTGCGGCCCGGCGCGCGCCTGCCCCACCTTCCCGCCCGCTCCCGCGCGCGGCGCACAGCGCATGCGCCGCACCTGTCTCTTAGCAACTGCCGAAACAACGGCGAGCGCGGCGGCCGCTGCGTGATCGCCCCCGGGCGGCTCGTCCTGCCCGGCCGCGGCGGGTGAGTGCGGGGCGTCCCAGCCGCTGGCGGGGGCTGCTCCCGGTCCCGCTGCCTAGAGTGGTCGGCGGCAGGCCCCGAGCGGGCGAGGGGAAGGGGGCACCGGGTGAGGGAGGTCGCCGCGGCTTGTGGCGAAGAGGAGCAGCAGCGCCCGCGGGAGGCGGGCGAAGGGGGCTGGTACCGCGAGGGAGGAGGGCTTGGGCGCTGTCAGCTCCAAGTGAAGAGAAATAATCCGTTTTGTGTAGCTGGCGAGTCGCCGGCTGGAGCCCTAACGCTGCGAGCGCGACGGGGGCGCGGCGGTGCCCAGCCGGTGGCGCTGGGGTCCGCTGCCTGGTTCAGGGCCCTGGTCCGTGCCGCGCTCCCGGAGCAGCTGGGCTCCGCAGTGTTTGTCGGTGCACTGAGGTCCGCGTGTCCGTAGGCATTCAAAAGCCATGAGTCAAACTTAAAAAAAAATACTGATTTTTAAATTATTATTGTTATTTTTAAAGGTGTATGCTGAAGTTTCATCCAACCACAGCCAAAAAAAACCCCTAAAAACTTTCTGTCTGCTTGATAACAGCATCTACACTTCTAAGAAAGCAGTGATAATTGCAAGATTTATAATGAAATTGCAAGACTTAATAACAGATTAACTGTATCGGAATGAACATAAATAAAATTTAAAACCAGGCAGAGCAAATCCTGTGCTTAGGGGCTCCTGACACTATTTCCTACTGGAAACTGGGAGCTTAGGAACTGGTGTTTGCAAAGGCAGGGAAAGTCACGGGTGAGCTAGTTCAGCAGAGGATAACTGTGACTAGTATTTTTAGATGTGAGCTGGGAAGCAAGAAACTGCAGTGGACCTGCCCTAAGGAAACTTACATGGTAGAGAAAAAGAATTTTGTTTAAAAATTTGGATAGGTGATATGAACAAAGAAAGAACAATGCACTACCGATAAGAAATGTAGAATTTATGTGTGGTTATAACATTAAAGGTGTGAGACTTAAAATTGTATGGATAATAAATAAGAAGGGGAAAAAAAGAAAAATAATAAAATTTTAAATACCAAATTTTTATCCTAAAGAGCACTAACAGGTGATTAGACTATCAGGGAAGAAATCTCACTTAACTCACTGATGTTTGAAAGGACTTGGAAGCATCTGCAGACAGGAATGTCTGTCTAGTAAAGCTTGGTAAATGAACAGTTAAAATTAAATGATAGAGCTAGCCTTGCAGTTTGACATAAGCATGAAAGTCATGAAGTGATAGTAACACTGCTGAGGTATTTCCAGTGTTGACAAAGAAGTATGAGTACAATTTTGTACAAGACGGGAGAGGCTTCCTCTGTGTGGGATGCTGTGTTGAGCTGATGTCATCCATGTTTTCAAGAGGCTGACTTTAAAAAGGCTTATGAGGATGATGTGGGGAATGAAGAATCATTTTTTGGAGGAAGTTGTTAGATTAAAGAACTTTTCTAAAATGAAAACTGAGTGGGGATACATTTGTTAACTTCAAATATATTATGATTCTGTATTCTAATATGTAAATATACATAGTGTATATATAATATATAGTATGTATAGAATATAGTAAATATGTATCTTGTCTAGTATAAATATTTAGTATAAATAATATAATTTGATACATGCCAGCAAAGAAAGTAATTGACAAATGTTTGAACATGACATGAATACAGTAAACTGGTCATGAATAAGTGTAGACTAAAAATTAAAAAAGGTCCCCAGCTGTCTGAGCAATTGTCATGTGGAACAGCTTTTCAACAAGAGCAGTGGAAACAAAATACCTAATGGTTTTTAAGATATGGCGTGTTAGGTATCTGGTGGGATTAACATGATGCAGTGGCTGTGACAGGGGAGGCAAATGAATTTGATCATTCAGAATGTTCCTTTCACCCAATGTCCCTGTGAAACTGGCAGAAGAAGGCATTCTTTTTAAGACATCTAGATTGGCATAGCTGGCTAAAAACTTAGGAGTGTCTTTTGATTTTTTACTAGTGTTTAAAATGTCTTTCTTCACAAGGCAGACCATCTTTGACTTCTGTATGAAAAGTGTCCTGCTATTATGGCACAGACAGTGGTTGCGTAACTGCTCTCATTTGTTTTAAATTAAGTCAGTTTTTCTTTACTCTCTTTCTCATGGGATGAAGGATTTCTTTGTGTCTCACAGAGACATTTAAAATCACACACATATTTTCTAAAAATCTCTTTTATTCAGGCTGTCTCAGCTTGGATTCTCGGAGGACAGATCCTTGTGATGTTATTTAATATGTTCATTATCATCTGGAAATGAGCAGTAACAGAGAGAAATCAACATTTTCTGGTGAGATAAAATAATTTATGTTAAGACTAAAAAAGACTGCTTGAAACTTCTGAGAGCTCTTCTGCAATTAGTTGAACTGGTAACACTGTGACAGATAAAATTCATCGTTGATGAAAGCGGTGTAATTTACACTGTCGGGCATATTTGGAACAATATACTCTTCAGCAGTGAACTGAAATTAATTGTGATCAATTGGGAAAATGTCATGTTTACCATGTGTGGATGGCTTAGTGAAAATCTTCACTGAGGAAATTGGGTAAAAATGAATACCCAAAAAGTTATAATGTCACTGGAATAAATCAGTAGTGTTCTAGAATTGATAATGGTATTTCAGGTTAGGTTCATCATCTCTGAGAAAGATTTAACAGTCACAAAGGGACTCTGAGACAAGAAACATATATGTCTGGAAAAGCTATATGGAAAAAATAATTAAGGCAGCTTGGAAAGGTGATAAATCAGAATGTACAGGGAGTTATAAAAGAAAGTAGAGAAGATCAAGTCAGGGCATCTTTTAACTAAAGTTGTAATATGAGAACAAGGGGATGTTGTGTTGAATGGAATAACACATTTAAACTGTTTACATATTTTTTACATCTAAGTAGTAGTTCCTTATACAGTGCACCTGACAATTGGACCTATGCCATGGCATGTCAGACTAAGAATGAAGAGTAAAAGGATTAAGCATTTATGTGGACAGTGAAAATAGCTACTATTGTTAGGAAGGATATAAAAACTTCAAGAGAACTAAACCTTCGTACTTTAGGGAAATAAAAAACCTTTAACAGATAGAGGAAATCTGACATTTGGGATTGGTTTCATGCATTTATCAGAAGAATTTGGCACTTACCACTCTGGAGGCAGGATACTGATCTGCCATGGAAGACTTCTTATTCGTTGAAGGAGGTTTTTTTGTGCTGAGGCTTCTTAGTTATTATGTGTTTTGGAAAGTGCTATCATGTTTTTAATTCCCAGTACTTCTTTTTAACAACGTTCATACAACATCTTTTACACTGTACAAATTGGAAAATACATTTTGCTTCTACAGCTTAGGATCTTAACACAACTGAAACATTCCTAACAGCATAACAGCATACCTCTTACTAGGTGTACTAAGCTGTTCAGCTTCAGAAAACAGCAAAGTCTTGTCCTTGGGCAGTACAAAAAAAGGCTCTGTTATCAATCAGAGGCTGTACATGAGCCAAAATTTTATTGCAAATCTTACATATTTTCACAGCATCAGGTTGTGGAATCAAATACCTGAGAATCTTGGCTTTTGTTAAAAATCTAAGCATCTACCCTTGGGCTTTTGAAAGTAACAGCTGAATGTTAATGTGATATCAGAATGCAAATAAAAAGTATCAGTGTATCTTAAAAGTTCTGAGATTTTAAATAAATAATTGCATTATTTTTTAGCTCACCTAAAATCCCCACCTTTCCTCTCTCATAGCTATTTCCTTAACTTCCTTTCCTTCCATCTAACTACAAACTCATTTTTGTTTTAAGGTTTTGTCTGCAGAGTACTCCACTCTGCATCTGTCAGTATTTTTTTTTACTATTCTTTTGTTTTGTGAGTGTAGAATTTATAAATGTGCAGATCATTTGAACAAATGGAATCTTTAAATGAACTCTCAGAATGATCGGAGTATATTTAGTTTTTTTTCTTTTTTTTTTTTTTTTTCCTCTGCAGTGGGATGAACTTTGTCCAGCTCAATCAATAGAAAATATTATTCTGTATCTAGGAACAGATTCTAGTTAAGTTTGGTTAGTTAACATCTGTTGCACAGTAGCTAATTCTTGACTTAATTCTGACTATTATTTGCCTAATATACACATGGGTGTAGATAAAACAATGGGCAGATTCAAAGGTCTTGACTTAATTAGTCTCTCATATAATGTGTTAATTTCATACAGCATGTATCTTCAGGAATGAGTATCTCTTTTTAGCTCTTCTATGAAGCCAAGTTTTTTATAATGTGTCAAGACTTGCTCTGGCATTGCAACACTGAGCAGGGGGAGTCTGTTGATTCACATTTAAGGCATAGGACAGAAGAATGCTGGAAGAAGAATTTGGGGGAAAGAAAGGAGTTTCAAGATTATTCCACAGTGTTCTCTTAATTATGACAAAGCTACCTGAGAATGATAAGGAGGATATTTAAGCTGACGTACAAAGGACATACTAGTTTATGGACTCAAGAAAGGAGTGAGATTATCTGCTAATGCTATGATTATAATTTTAATATCTTCCTTTTGATTGCATTGGAAGGCAGCAGCACAAGAGTGTCCATACAGAAATAAATTGAAATGATGAATGAAGTTGACTAGTTTGTAGAAAATTTTCACTGTTATCACAGAAAAAAGATTTTAATTTTTGTGAGACAGGAAGAAACAGCAAGACTTAAACTAGCTAGACTGAATTGATATTATGTATGTATCACTTGGAAGGCAAAAAGAATCTCACTTGTGTATCATTTTTGGGAAGAACCTGAAAATCATGACCAGGCCATAGTAACACAGCTTCAGACTGTCTTAAAGCATGGAACAGTTAATTTGCAAAGTGGATCATGTAATAAATAACTGGTAGAAGCTATTCTTAAATTCTTCTCTTTGCACTACTTTTCCATAGGTGTAATTTTTCTCAAAAGAGACCTTTGATTCCTTGAATAAGAGGTAAGTTCCACAGCTGGCTGTATCTTTGACTTAGTCCTGCTTTTTGTCTTATGTCTCACCAACATTCAGTATGTGCAGGGTCTTAGGTTGTTGTGTCAGTTATTAAAGGCTTTAGAAAACAGAAGATGCAAATGGAACAGTTAATTTTTCTAAATGCATTGTCCAACTTAAACCCACAAAATATTATTGTCTTTAAGTATATGCAACAGGACTCTGATAATATAGGTATACACTCCATACTGTAAAGGAAGTGTTTATAAGATTTCGGTATTTTGAACAGAAAAAACGTTGTAAGACTTTCCTGATATATCAAAGTATGATTATATAGACTCTCTGTTAAAGCTCACTTGCTATCCATCATTACATATTTAAAAAAAGGAAAAGTATAGTGACTAGAAACAAATGGATATTTCAGATTTGCAGTCTAAGAAACAATTCACACTGAGCAAAGAAGTTCCTAAAGCAAGACAATAAAATGAAGTAAGTACAGGGATCATGGCCATCATTATCTTACAATCTAGTGCTTGGAATCTGCTCCTCTGGGCAGGCATCTGCAACAAATCTTTGAAAAACTAGATAAATTTTCCTTATTTTATTTGACGTGTCAGAGATGCCAGTTCATGATAGAATAGCCAAGAGGTTAGAGGGTTCTACTTTTGAACTAAAAAGTCCACATTTGTGACCTTCCTCAAAATAATTTTCCACTTATGGGCAAAATGTTCTAGTCACAGAGATGTTACTGGAGATGGGCCTATTTCTTCAGACACTTTTAAAAAGACAAGGTGGCTGTGTTTTGTCATGTGCCTGGTTCTGCTAATGTTCAGTCTACTGTGATAGTATCTGCCAGACCTAGCCTGGCATGTGGATTTATGTGAAGAATCAGGGTAATAAGTTTATCTCGCTAACTTTGGATGTCAGTGTAAATGTTAACACATGAGCTACCAACTCTAGGCTCTGTGACTGGCCACTAACTGGTTTTAACTCCATTCGCCACCACTCTTTGGGCTTGGCCATCCAGCCTGTTTTTGTTTTTCAGCCAGCAAAGAGTACACCCATCCAAGTCATGAGCAGCCAGTTTCTCCAGGAGTGAATTAATTAATTAATTTCGCTAATTAGACTTAATTACTAGTGAATAGAGTTTTAGTTTTCAGAAGTTTTTCATGTAAAATAGACACAGTATTTAATCACACTGAAAAATCTAAATCTTGCTCCGTTTTTTTTCTGAGTTCTAAATATTTAGAATAGTAAACTGAGAATCAAAGATACGCATACTGTAAACACAGAAAAAGACAACATGCAGTTATCATGGAGAGAAAGGGATTTGAATAGGAAGTTCTTTTATGGGTCAGTAGCCTTTCAATACCTGTACACATTGATTGTCTGTGATAATTAAAATTCAATACAGAAGACACATTTTTAATTATCAGTATGCCAAAGAATTCCACGTGCATCATTGGCTCAAGTGAGAGAATGACTGCTGAATACAGAGAGCTTTATGGGAACAAAGCTAACATCAAGATTTGGTGGCAGAATGCACTGAAATCCAGAATAGTAACTGCAGCAAAGAAACAGACTGAGGGGCATGATCCACAATATAGTAATTGTCCTGTTCTCTGTGCTTGTTGCTACAGATCATACTGCTTTTTTGATATTACCAAGGAACCAAATATTTTTGAACACATAGAAAAATGTGTAAGTTTATTGAAAATATTCTCAGAAGTTGAATGTGTTTATACAGTGTGAAGAAATATTTACAATTAAAGACTTTAGTTATTCGTGGTCTTGGAATATACATAATTATTTGAATCTGTGAACATTAATTGTACATTATAAATACTGTTACACTAAATTTTTTAATTGTTTGGTTTAAACCTAATTGAACTAATTCAGAATTAGAATTGCTTTTTATAAATTTAGCTAAATTTATATCTGAAATGAATTGAGCTGAACTGAATAATTCTAAATAAGTGTCTCTATCTCTATACTAGGATTTAACAGAATTTAAGTAACCTAGATTTCCTGAATGTCCTTGTAAATCTGATTCTTGTAAGTGTGCATGATGCTTACTTTCTACAGTGACTGCATAAATCAGAAGGTAATATATCCATCATTTTTGTTGAATATACTGTCAGTAATTTGTCCTTATGGTTTCTCTTATATGAGTTAATTTGTTTCTAGCCAAAGCTGCACTTTCTGGAGCACTGATTTCTAGTGTGTGTATATGTGTTCATATGTGTGTATGTATATACGCACAAGGGTAAACCAGATTGGAGCTGAAGACTCTCTGACTGTATAGGTCTTCCTTTCAAAACTGTTAAGTGACCTGCCTATGAACTTTTGGATTTCAGATCCATTTTTAGGATGTGCTTATCAACTGGTTTCACTACTGCTGTGTTGCAATCTGAGAGGCCAGTAGAGGAACAATACCTGAAAAAATTCAGAGGATTCAAGAAGGGCTTGAGATTTTTGTTGACCAGAACAAACAATAGCCTTGACTTTTGTAACCAGCCAGGCTACTGCTAGTCATATTGCAGTAGAAAATGATCTCTGAGGGAGGCTATCAGGATAGTCCTGGCTGTCGGTAAATGTGTGATTTCCCTTTGAGAAGTAACTGAAGTAACTAAGGGGTACTAACAGTATGCATTTAACTTTTACACAGTGTTAAAACAAACCTAAGTTTGGCATAACGGGTTATGTTCTATGCATAGCTAGTGCTAGTGGGTCATGTTGCTCTTTACTTTTGCCTGTAGCTTAATTGGAAGGCTCTGCTGAAGTTTTGCAAGCCACATGAAATTAGGTCCACATGAGGTATTACATTCATATGCTTCAGAAGCTACTATTAGATGCAGCTGAAAAGGTCTTCCTGGTTCATGTGCACATGTTCTAATACAAAAAAAGCAGAAGACTGAAGCTGGACTTGGTGTAAATAGGAATGACTTTTTTAAATCAGTGAAATGTGTACTGTGCCAAACTGTTTCTTAATACCTGCAGACCTCGTATTTGTCTTCTGTGAGATATGAACAGAGAATTCAAATAGAATTTGAACAACATTTTCAAGGTAGAACTTATTTGTACATTCTGCAGTTGTATAGAATGTTTCCCAACATAGAATGCATAGACAAACATGGGGAATTACCCTAACAGGACCTTCAAATTCATATATGATTTGTAGATGCAGATAAAAGTAGCTTACAGAAAAGCATGTCATATGTATTTGTACTACATTACAACTTGAGCCTATGATGTCTCAGATCTTTCTTTTTAGCTATTTATTTTATTGACAGCTGTATTTTACCAAATTTGTTGAAGTGTTACAAAGTTTGTTTTGTTTAGAAGGGACAACTTTTGGCATAGAAATTACTATGTCAAAGGACTCTTCAAACTGATTAAGTGGGTCAAATGAATGAGAAAGTCTATCTTACAAGCTTTCCTAAGTCACTGGTAAACTGATTCCTAAAACACAGAAGGGAATTTGTTTTTCTGCTTTTATTTGTTTTTGTTTTTAGAATGGGTAAAAAAGAAAAGAAGGAAGTACAGCCTCCACCCAAGGATGTGGTAAGTTTACAAACTGCCATGTACTATAAAATAAACATTACACAATTATAGGCCCAGCTCTACCATCCTTACATAGTTCCTTACTCCTCTAGCTTACCCACATTATTCTAAAAATGTCTTTTAAAGATGATTCTGTTTCTGCTTTTCTTGGACAGCATACAAACCGGAGAGACTGGGCATGTGTAGTCCTTTGTGGAGATTGTTGTCTTTGGCAGACTTTGCAAATAGTAATGTATGAAACAATCCAGGCTTCTTTTTATTTGAAGAACAGTATTAGCTTTCCATTTGTAAAAATCAGTGCCACAGTGAGAAGTACAAGAACTGAAGCCAAATATGGAATAATGATATTAATGTGACTATTTTTCAAAAGGTGGAGATTAAGGGTCTGACGCTAGCATGCATTTCAAGAGTTTCTACAAATTCACAAGGTACAAAGACACCCCCAAAAAGACATAGGTTCAAAATATAGGTACTTTTAAAGTTTAATTGGTTCATTCAGAAGGAAGTAAGAGGAAATAAGAGAGAATCATTAAAGAGATTATTATATAAACTCTGTGCCAGATAATAACTAAGTTAGTGAAAATCAGAACCTCAACAAGTCCCACAGAGGACCATGAAACTAAATGCAAAGCTCAGTACACCATTTTAAAAAATCAGTGGGTTTGTCTGTAAAGAGTGATGGTACTGCAAGAGCTTTTTCAAAGGTCACAGAAAAGTTGATCAGCAAAAACTATGTTGCGATTTCAATATTAAAGAAGCATAAATGTCTCTAAGACAGTAACATCCAATAGCCGTGATGTCACTGAGGCATAGCAATTGATATCAGGTTTTGCCCAACTGTTCTGTGGAAAGATGAATACTATAAACGTAATTCATAAGCTCCAATCAATAATAAATCCTTATGAAAGGAAATGACATAAAAACTTCAACATGAGAGGATAAATTGGTCTAAAGCCATTTCTGTATAGAATAACCTAGAACACCAAGAGGAGACACAAAGAAGGTGTAAGTGGATAGGACTAATTAAAACAGGCCTGAAGAATTAAAACTAAGTATCTTTGCAGTCTCAGAAAAAAAAATGAAAGACATGACAGTAGATTTAAGGCATACAGATGAGCTAACCCCTGCCAAAGTAATAAAAGCTGACTTTTCAGTAAATATCTAGAAAGTCAGTAGAAGCAGCACCAAAAGACACCATCAGAGTTTCTGGAGAAAAGTATGGTACAGCCTATTAACTACTACAATAAACTGTGAATAGTGTTAGAAAATATATTCAACAACTGAAAAAATTAAACTTAGAGAGAAGGTCAGTAAAACAATTAAAAAAGAAGGAACTGGAAAGAGTGAAGTCCAGATGGCATCGGCAGTTTTTGGCTTAATTTTTACCCTTATTGTACTTCAGGCTAGCATATCTCTTTTAGCAGTCCTATCAGGAGGAAAAAAAAAAAACTAAATCTTGCATAGCAAAACAGTATTAAACATGAAAATAGATCATTGGTTAGTTGTAACTATCAAGCAAGAACATCTTCTAGCTATGAGAACATTGTTAATAGTGATCATGTAAAATCAACTCTTAAAACTTGAAATTTTACCTGGATATTTCAGATGGCAGGAAATGAGATGCAGACAAAATAAAAGATGTATTAACTGTTGTCTTCTGATCAATAATCTGCTTATGAAAATGTCAATTCCAAGAAAAGAAGCCTTGGGATGATGTGAACAGGCTTATAAAAGGGGGCCTTTGTGCGTGTGGAATGCTCTGAGAGTATATGGTACTGCAGATGACTACTAATTTTTAAAGATTTCTAGGAACAGGTGGAAAACACATCTGTTAGCCTAGCCACTACTTATATGTTTCAGAAAGTATTCCTGAGGACTCTGTTTTTCCTGCCTTTTATAATTTGTCTTTTATTATTATCTGTAGTGAGAATTGGGCTTCTCCAGGAAAAATACTGCTTTGAGCCTCTATATATGGATGGCCTTAGACAGTAATTCATGCAGATAAAATATGCTAGCTTTGACATAGATTGGTAGAAACTTTTCATATGATATTTTTGTTAAATTTGGTCAAGACAATATTACTATTTGATCATCAGCTAGGGCACAGACATTAAAAGGGAAGCCTAATACTACCACTAGAGAAAATACTGAGGCATTATCACTGAAAGAGAGCTATAGGTACCCAAGTATTTTTGAAAATGGCTTCATTCATAACCCTGATGTTAAAAGGGTGGAATATATGAAGTGGCACTGTCAGGTTCTCAAATTCAGTCTCCACAGAAACACCTTTTGAGCAATTAATGCCTAAATATTAGACTTGACTTGAGTAAGGCTTTCAACACTGTCTCTCATAACATCCTCATAGACAAACTGATGAAGTACAGACAAGATAACAGTGTAAATGAGTTGAAAATGAGCTGAACTGCCTGACTCAGAGGGTTCTGATCAGGAGCATGGGATCCAGCTGGAGGTCAGGCACTAGTGTTGTGCCCCAGTGGTTGATCCCGAGGCTTGTACTGTTTAACCTCTTCATCAGTGACCTGAATGATGGGACAGAGTGCACTCTCAGCAAGTTTGCAGAAGATAGGAAATTGAGAGGAGTGATTGACAGACCATATAGTTGTACAGCCATTCAGAGGGACCTCAACAAACTAGAGAAATGAGTAAACAGGACTTTAATTAAGTTCAATAAAGGGAAATGCCAAGCCCTGCACCTGGAGGAGGAATAACCAGTATGGACTAGCTGATGACCAGCTGGAAGGCAGCTTTACAGGAAAGGACCTGGTGATTCTGGTGGACATGTGCCAGCAATATGCACTTTGGGCAAAGAAAGCTAATAAAATCCTGGGGTGCCTTAGGCAGAGTGTTGCCAGCAACTTGAGGGAGGGTACTATAGTCTTCCACTCAACGTTGGTGAGTGAGACTGCACCTAGAGTGCTATGTCCGGTTCTGGGTTCCCCAGTACAAGAGAGACATGGACTTACTGGAAAAAGTCTGCCAAAGCCTTGGAGCATTTGTCATATGCAGAGAGACTGAGAGCTGGGACTGTTCAGTCTTGAGAGAAGGCTTGGAGGGATCCTGTCAATGTGTATAAATACCTGATAGGAGGGAGTAAAGAAGTCAGGTCAGGCTCTTCTCAGTGGTGCCCACTGAAAGGAGGAGAGGCAATGGGCACAAACTGAAATCCAGCAAGTTCAATTTAAATATAAGAAAAAAAATTTCCTTTTTTATTGTAAGAATGATGGAACATGGCACAGGTTGCCCAGAGAGATTATGAGGTCTCCATCCTTGGAGATATTCAAAATCAAACTGTGCACCAGCCCTGAGCTCATCTCCAGAGGTGCCTTGCAACCTCAACTGTTTGTGATTCAGTGGAATATCTTGGGTTTATATTGTTAGAATTGGAGATCAGAAAATAACAGAACTGAAACAATTAACGTGACCAGGTATGTATTTATTTTTC